>CM044003.1:50402372-51890497 GCA_024085815.1 Flaveria linearis | reverse complement strand
CATTTAATTAGTTCGTAAACATGCATTTGGGCCTTAAATGGGCCTTGTTTGTAAGTTCGGGCCTTATTGGGCTGGTTAGTTTCATTTCCCAAGTTTTCTTTTGTAAGCCCAAATTTATCAAGACATTTATTGAGTTTTATAATATTTTGAGGTTTCCAATTGAGCCATATTTCAGAGGTGTTACAAGCGGATGACTACTTATTCGTGCATTGTAGATCCTTTGAATGTTTGTCTTAGTATACACCGGATGACTTCTTAATCATATGCTATTGTCAATCAATGTTTCCAGAGCAGATGAACATTTGTTCATGCGCTGTGGACTTTTGATTGTTTGTTTGGTTGTTCACAGTGGATGAACATTTGTTCATGCGCTGCGGACACTTGTAAAAGTTTTTTGTTTTTCATGTCGGATGAACATTTGTTCATACGTTGTGTGATTATTAAATGGTTATTTTAGTTGTTCAAATCAGATGAAATTTGTTCGTGCGCTATGGACCCATGAAAAATTATTTGTTGTTTACACGGCAGATGAACATTTGTTCATGCACTGTATAGAATTTGTTCTTCAAACGACATCACACCGGATGACTTATTTTCATGCCCTGTGAAATGTTATTATATTCACAATGGATGCCTTACCAAACTCATGCAATGCGAACACTTTGAATGTTCACTGGTGTATAGCGGATGCATATTTGTTAATCCGCTACAAACACTTATTATTTTTTGCACGTTTTGATGGTTACTATAGCTACAGCGGATGTACGTTTGTATGTCTGCAGTGAGCAGTTATCAAAATTATTTTATTTCTTTTGATTCAATTTTTGCATGTTTTGATGGTTACTGTAGCTACAGCTGATGTATGTTTGTATATCCGCTGTGAGCGCTTAAAAAATTATCTTATTAGTTTTGATCCAATTTTATTCCGAAGCCAAATTTTAATTTTGTTTATTGATCTTCCGAAGCAAAATGTTTATTTTTCTTCCGAAGCGAAATTTGTTTGTTAACACTTGTATGAATCAAAATGATTGTTTTGAAATGTACGTTAAAATGTTAAAATTTTAACATGATCAATATATGGATGTTCAAGATATCGCCCAGAAGCAATATTGTGCATATGTATGTGTTTCAAACTGTTATATTTGGTTGCTTGCTTGACTTGGCTTTGTTTAAAAACTCACAAAAACAAAAAAATTATGATGTATGATTATGCACTTGTTATGATGACAAATGAAATTTCCATGTTCAATTTCTCCCCCAAAATTTTTGCATGTTTATAAAAGTTTTCATAAATTGACAAACATATAAATTTGTTTGAATGAAAATTTATCAAAGTCCAATTTTATTGCTTGCTTGATAAAATTTAGAAAGATAACACTTTATCTAACTAATAAATGATTGTTGTTCATGTTTTAACATGAATCATTTACACATAACAAGAGATCATACTAGTCTTAAATTCTAATAGAGTTGTTTGATGTTTGAGAATATACATAGACTAATTCAATATTCATTGCAGATATTTGGATCCACTTAAACTCATGCTTGGTATTAATGATTGATTGAAACAATGAGTTATTATCATGTTTTGGGTATATTTGAATGATTTGTATGTACCCCACATCTGATTGTATGTTAAAATCAATCCTCCTCAATATATACTAGCAAGCACTTTCAATACCTAGGAACTATGATACTTAAGAGCATGAATGCTCAATTTGAGCCTTTTCATTGCTCCTCATTGGGATTCTTTTCCACTTTACTTTGGAGGGTGATCCTCTTTGGGGTTCTTTTGATTGTTCATCCATAATGGATGTGTTCCTCATTAGGAATCTTTTTGGATCATGATTTAGGTCATTCAGGTTTGTGCTCAGCATAACAAAGAATGTTATGATGTACTCCGGGTCTATGATAATCATAACAAAGAAGACAATTGTATGATTGAGCAATTTTTAAATTATTTCACTTGGTGTATTGTAGTTACTTTACCAGTAATCTATATTGGATAGACCAATACTTACCATAAACCAAGATATGTTGTTGACCACACAATCATGAGCATTTAGTTTTTCACTGTTTTATGTGTTGTTAGGCATTCCATGTTGAGCCTATCCACATATCAAACAAAGTATTATTAGTATTTATTAGTGGAAAAGGACTCTAGTAAAGAAATAATCTAGTGCACTATATTTCTCATGAATGGTTAAGTATGATTCCAAAATGTTTGTTAATTGAAGAACATCAATAGTTGAATAAAATCTTGATTTTGAAAGAAGCTTGTTTGATTTAAACATGGACTTTGATAAAACCAAGCTTGTATGACTTAATGATTTCAAAACATTGCTTGTTTGTTTCATAGTTGATCATACCAAGTGATTGAACCAGAAATTCAAATTTTTGTTGAATCAAATGGTTTGGTAAACAGGTCAACCAACTGATTGTCTATATTGACTTTGATCAACTTTATCAAACCCTTAATAGGGCAATCTCTCAGAAAGTGATATCTAATATCCATATATTTTGTTTATGAATGCTGAACTGGATTGACAGTGATAAACATGGCAGTAAAATTGTTAATGTGTATGAGTGTTTTAAGAAAATTAAATCCATAATCAGGCATTTGGTTTTGAATCCAATGCACTTGAAAAGAGCATGTAGAAGCAGCTATGTATTCTACTTCAGCTGTTGACACAGAGACATTCGTTTGTTTCTTGCACTGCAAAGAGATCAATCTAGATCCACGAAGCTGTTAACCTCTAGTAGTAGATTTTATGTTGTTATTGCATCCACCATAATCACTGTATATGTATGCATATAAAGAGAAGTCTCTATCTTTGAGATACCACAAACCAAGTGCTAGTTTGCCCTTTACGTATCTAAAGATTCTCTTTACAGCATTGATGTGTGATTCTTTTGGATCTGCCTGGTCTCTTGCACATAAGCAAACTGCATACATGATGTCCGGTCTGCTTGCTTTTAGGTACTGAGGGAGTCTATCATGGATCTCTAAAGCCTCTGATCAACTGATGTTCCTTCTGCATCAGGTCCAAACTTCAAGCCAGTTGCAAATGGTGTTTTGCTTGAGACATATTGTATTTCCTCAATATCTGATGAACATACTTGCTTTGGTTGATGAAAATTATGGGTTTGTTGGACATATTATCATAGTAGTTTAACCATTTAAACTTGAAAACGCAGCGGAATAAAACCTTAATATCATGTTTTATAATCTGAAAATTAAGGCACATAACTTAATTTTAACAAACCCAAGAACATAGGAACATTTATATGTGTATGAACAAGCTATCAAGAAGAATAAAACAACCAAACACATAAGAGATACAACCTTTGTAGAGTTGTCAAAACGTGAGATTTGTTGAAGATGGAGATGTCCTTAAACGACCAAAATACCAAGGATAGGTGTCCTCAAGCTTCCATACCCACAAGGCTCAAGCAAGTACCCTTTTGCTAGGATTTTTGACACCAAAAGACCAAGAAGAGCTGGAAATCCAAATTTCAGCTTTGATTTTCTTCAAGAAAGTAGAGAGAAAATGTTGTTCTTGGTCCTTTACATGTATGAGAGAGAGAGAGCGATGGAGTGTGTGACTAGTTAAATGAAGTTGTAGTCTTTAGAAACAAAAGAACCAACCCCTATGAAAGGGGCGGCCGAATTCAAGTCAATTGGGGTTTCCCCCAAAATTTGTCTACATTATATTTTTAACTAGTCAATAGTTATTGAATTAGTTATGTAATTAACCATTTAATTACATAAGTCACACATTCTATTATTATTTGGCGTTATTTAACCAACTTAAATAACATCATAAATAATCCTCATGAACAAAATATCCCTATAAGTTTTTCTATCTCAATGTAACTTATTTAGAAAACCCATTTTCTAAATTGGTGTAATTATTTAATTGCTTGATCATATGATCAATTAAATATTAATTGGTGTTTGCTAAGCTTGTTATTGGGTATGACCCTACTTGGACCATGAAGTACTAACCACATCAATGTTCTCTGTGTCTTGGGCATAAAGAATCCAACAATCTCGCACTTGCACAAGATTCATAGAAGATTGATGCAAGCAGTAAATACCGCCTAACAACGGTTTACTAACCTTAATACGCATGACTTAAATCCATTCAATAACATCATCCCCTTAAAGTACCCAACTTGAAATGATTGAGGTGAATTAATTTCATTTTTCCTTTTGTTACAAATGTCATGTTACATTTAAGGACACAGAATGATCATTCCTTGTTGATTTAACTTATTCAGGCCTTAGACATCTTCCTCTCAACGAATAAGAGGAACAAATTCCATCTTGACTACAAGCGTTTTTCTTAATCACCTCGTGTCATACCTGAACATAGCCTTATGTACTGCCTATTATTTCATAGCAGTGAAGAACTAGCTCAAAGTACAACATATTGGTGAATATCAAAACCCAATATGTATCTCAGGTCGGAGGATACCAAATGATATTCATCTTTACTCAAATTTACTTATGATCAATCAAGAAGATTCCATATAGTAAAATTTGAGACGCGGGCCAGTCCAATATTCGTATCCCACAAATATCTATGAACCTTGGCAGCAACCAATTGCTCTATATTCATGCCTTATGAATATCCACCAATCCATGTTCATAATAGTCTTATGCTCATATTTGTTCCCACAAACATGACCGACTACGGACATTTAGAATAATAAACATATTCATGGATGTAAACATGCTAAAAGGAACATAACTCAAAATATCATAAATATATAAAAGAGTTAAATATTACAATTGTTCCATACTTTTAATACTAAACAGATAAATTCCAATCACTAGAATATCGAAGTCTTAAGGCACAAGTATGACTTTCATGCTTTGCCCTTTCAAGGAGCTTCGTGAGTGGATCCGCAATGTTTTGATCGGTGTGAACTTTATGAATACATATATTTCCCATTTCAACTTCATCCCTTATGTAGTTGAATCTTCGCTCAATGTGTCTAGTCTTTTGAAGTGCACAGGGTTCCTTGATTTGGGCAATCGCACCCTTGTTATCATAAAAGATTTCTAGGGGGTCTTGAATGGTAGAGACCACCCCTAGATCGGTGATAAATTTCTTTATCCATGCAGCTTCCTGAGCTGCTAAGGTATTTCAATATACTTTTAACAGCCATCCAATGGCGATTACCTGGATTTTGCTGATATCTGCTTGTCATGCTTAACGCGCACGACACTCCGGTCTAGTGCATATCATAGCATACTTGATGGATCCTACAGCAGACGCATATGGGATGTCCTTCATTCGATCTTGCTCATCTTTTGAGATTGGACATTGAGATGTACTCAATATTGTCCCTCTTTGAATAGGTACCATACCTTTCTTAGAGTTTTTCATCTTGAACCTTTTCAAGATTTTATCAATATAAGCACTTTGGTTTAAACCTATCAACCGCCTTGATCTATCCCTATAGATATTTATTCCTAAAATATAGGCGGCTTCATCGAGATCTTTTATGGAAAAACAACTTCCAAGCCAGGTTTTGACACCTTCCGTGGTTGGAATATAATTTCCAAATTGTAGTATGTCATCAACATACAATACTAAGAATGTAATTATGCTCCCACTAGCCTTCTTGTATACACAAGCATTGTCAGCGTTCTTGATGAAACCAAATTTCTTGATCTCTTCATCAAAACGTTGATTCCAACTTCTCGATGCTTGTTTCAATCCATAGATTGATCTCTTTAACATGCATACTTTTTTAGGATGTTGTGGATCAACAAAACCTTCAGGCTGAACCATATGGATAGTCTCTTCGAGATGTCCATTAAGAAAAGTGGTTTTGACATCCATTTGCCAAATCTCATAGTCATAATAAGCAGCTACGGCAAACGATATCCTAATTGACTTTAGCATTGCCACAGGCGAAAAGGTTTCATCATAATCAACCCCTTGAGTTTGAGTGAAACCTTTTGCTACAAGTCTTGCTTTGTAAGTATCCAAGTTCCATGCTGAAGATCAAGATAGGTTGGACTCACCATTAGATTAGTATTTGTTTATCTTTCGTTGTAATAGGATCTATGTTAGTTTCCTTTATATGTTTGTTTAGTTCAAGTCTATATATAGCTGTCTAGCGAAATTATAGTTTCGGCCTGGCGAAACTGTCAGTTTCGCCAGGCGAATCTGTTAAGCTCAGATCATATTTACCAGGCGAAACTGTTAGTTTCTGCCGGGCGAAATTATAGTTTCCCCTATATAGTTTCGCCCACTGCGAAACTATATGCGAAACTATAACAGCTATATATAGATTTCTTTTGTCTAATTGTTAGGCATCCTTGCAAGAAACCCTAATCGTGTATTATTGTTGCAAGATGCTATTGTAAGCTTGTTCTTTCTGAATACATTGAGCTTATTTCAATTCATTCACTGTTGTTCATCATTAAAACCATGTTTGAAAGCTTTTTAGTGTTATTTTGATCATTCTTCTCTTAGTGTTGTTTGTGTGTGTTTGATATTGAACAATTCAAGCATTCTTCTGCACTGAAAACCGATCAAATGGACCAACAATATGGTATCAGAGCCATAGTGCTCTTGATTGTTTGAGGTTTTTGGTTATTTTTGTTCAATACCAACTTTTTTTCAAATTTCACTTCAAAACAGAGTGTTTTTGTCATGAAATTGATTGGATAGTGTGCGTTTTTGATTGAGGAAGCTTCGTGAATCACTCCTTTTCAAATTACATTGAGATTTGGGTGATTTTCGATTGTTTTTGGGGTTTAAAAGGTTTTCTGTTCTTCCAGCGAAATTACAGTTCCTTCCAGTGAAACTGTATCTTCGTTCAGCGAAACTGATACTTGTTCCTCTTTGATATTCAGTGCGAAATTGTGTTCTTTGAACGAAAGTTCATTCTGATTGGGTGACATTTGTGCGAAATTGCTGCTGAAATATATTTGAACGAAAGTTCAAGCTTGTTTCCTGCGAAATTTAGAGCGAAACTAAGCTATTGATAGTCTCTGGCTAGCGGAAGTGCTGCCGAAACTACGCTCTTGATCGCCGAAACAACCAAAATTAAGCCTGCCGAAATTTACACTTTCGCCTGGGCGAAACTACCTTTCAGCGAATTTACTTCTTCTTTAGCGAAACTGTTATGTCCAAAATGACTACTCTCACCTTGGCTGATTTAGAGAGTGTTGCACCAAACCGACCCCCTAGACTCATCAATGGAGATAACTTTGAAGATTGGAAAAGGTGTCTTAAGGCTTTCTTCTTCTACACCGATCACAACCAATTGGAGTCAATCATCACTGGACCACACAAGCCAACCGTTACTGTCGGTGGAACTGTCTCTCCAAACTCGGACCCCTCCACATTCACCGAAAAGGATCAAAAGCTGATTGACAGAGATCAGAAAGCATTCGGAGCCTTGACTTTATGTCTTGCACCTGATATTTACAATCGCTTTGCCGAATACAAAGATGCAAAATCTCTATACGATGCCTTGTGTGAATTTTACGATGGAAACGAGGATCTAAGGAAAGATAGGAAGGCTCAAGCCGAAAAGGAGTTCAATTCATTTGTAGGACACAAGAATGAAGATCTTACTGACATTACTAATCGCTTTTTGTCTGTTTCAAGTACCCTAAAGAAGTATGATGATCAGCTAGGAAATCATGAACAAGTGAATAAACTCCTAGATTCTCTTCCACCCCAGTGGAGTTTACAAGTGAGAATGTTGAAACAAGAAAGAAACTTTGCTGACTATAAACTAATGGATGTGATTAACAAGCTGAAGTCTTTTGATTTAGATCTAAAAAGGAGGGAGTTTAATCAATCCATCATGCCAACATCCGGTTATTCACAGAATGCTGCATTACTATCGTCCGCTGCAAGCTCTCCAATGCAGGCATCGCGTCAAGGAGCAGTGACTGTGTGTGATTTTTCTGGAAGTGGCATTAACCCGGGAAAGAGCAAGGGAATTTAAGGCATCTAATGAATCTACTGTTCCAGCTGAGACTATGGAACTTTTTGGGATGTTTGTTCAAAGTTATGAAGCACTTGTTGCTGGTGATCTGAAAGGAAAAGGAATGACTATGGAGGACATGTATCAAGTGGATCCAGATGATCTTGAAGAAACTGATATTCAATGGCAAATGGCAATGCTGACGCTTAGAGCTCGGAGATTTATGGAAAGGACTGGTAAAAAGAACTTTGGCGGTCAAGGTTACAACTCCAAACTGGGTTTTGATAAGTCTAAACTTAGATGTTTCAATTGCAAGCAATTGGGACACTTCAAACGAGAATGTCCATTGCCAACTGTCACTGATCCTAACAACTCTGGAGTTCCAAGATTGACTGCTGGTGGGAGTAAAGATGAGTCAAGCCATAAGAAAGAAACTGCTCTAATTTCTAACTTTGACTGGAGTGCAGAGGCTGAAGAGACAAAAGAAGAAATTAATCAAGCTTTAGTAGCTGAGATTCAGAAAAAGAAAATGAAGATGAACTGTGACTACGAGTTTGATCCATTTAAGGAGTTTAAGGATGGAGTTGCAGAGAATGAGTATGAGAAAGATGAAAATATGAAGGAGCATGGAAAGCCAGAAACTCAATCTACAGTGCTTGAAAGAAATGATGTCAATGCTGCTACCACCGTAGAGGAAAACAAGTCGAGTACTCCTGTGTGTCAATGTGATAAAGCCCTTGCAGCTGAGAAGGTGGTGATGGGACTTCCATATGAGGTAATTCAAGATATGTGTTCATCTGCATGTAAAATCAGATTATTTGGGGTTTATAAGGCTAATCGTTTATTAATTGATAATGAAAAGGACTTGAAAAGAATTAATGAAGAACTTAAAGTGAATGAGTCAAAATACTTTGTTAAATTAAATGAAGCTCTAAAAGAAATTGATCATTTAAAAAGAATTGTTTTAGAAAGAAATGTTGAGGTGAACGGTTTGACTGAAAGGGTTGCCCTAGCTGAGTTTGAAACAAGCAAACTTCAGTCAAAACTTGATAAATGGACCATATCAGGAATGAAACATGATGATTTATGTAAATCTCAACGTGGGGCTAGGATTAAAACAGGTTTGGGATATGAAAATGCTAAGGTTTATCCTCCTCCTAGTACATACTGTTACTCTCCGATGCCCATTCCACATCCTTCTAATGATTTAATCAAAGAAGATTCTAACAGTATGTCTGCAGGTTTAGAAGGTGTGAATCCTATGCATGTTCGTGAGGACTACGATTATGGACCAACTAGAGGTCTTGGATGCTCTAGTCTTAGTACACCTGAACCTCAGCTTTCTGTTTTAGATCATAACTCTAGTTTAAATTCGGTTTTTGTTTCTAGTAATGCTGTAAAAGACTCTGTTACGTTCAGTTCTAGTAATGTTTCTGTTTGCTTGTTAAATGCTATGGACCGTGATTCTGATTTATCTATTGATGTTGCTGATTCATTGTCTGATAAAGCTATGAACAGAAATGAAGAAACAAAAACTAACTCTTTTGAAAAATTCTTTTCTCATCCCATTCCATCATTTATACCTGCGAAATTTGCTGTACTTAATGACAGGATTGTATCTTCATCTGAGGCAAGTACTAGTGGCACTAGTACCTCATGTATTTCAGATAACACTTCAGTATCATCAGCACACAATCATTCTTTTCAAAATAAAATCAACTCTGTCAATACGAATGAGACATACAGTGATAATGATTCAACACTTACTGATTCAAGTTTATCCAAATGTAATGAAGAAATATGCATTGATGAAATCTCTAACTCATTACATAATACATCTAGATTCGAATCACATTGTTTTCAATGTGGTAAAGACAATCATGTAGTTAAGCATTGTCCTCAATTACATCACAGATATGTTTATAGACGTTCTTTTGGAAGTAAACAGAATCAGCTAGTTAATAAGTTCTTTTGCAAGAAATCCACTTCGGAGAAACCTAAAGTTGTTCAAACTTGGGTGGCCATTACTCCTGGTTAATTCTTTTGATATGATTGCAGGAGTTGTCCACTAAGTCTGTAAATAGTGTGTGGCATGTTGATAGTGGATGCTCGAGACACATGACGGGGCTTAAAGATTTATTGACCAACTACCGCATAATCGATGGTGGCTATGTTGCCTTCGCTGGAGAAAGAAAGGAGGAAAAATGATAGGTCAAGGAGAAGTTTGTAATGGTTCGCTCACCCTGGAAAAAGTCAATTACGTTCCTGAGCTTGCATTTAATCTATTGAGCGTTTCTCAGATTTGTGATAAAAGCATTCCGGTCCTATTCAAGTCCAATGTATCTTTTTGAAGTCTGAGATTGATATTCCAGATAATCTAGTACTCATGCGGGCTCCCAGAAAGCATGATACATATCTCCTTGACATGAATTCAAAGAGCTCATCATCCGCAGTCACATGCCTCTTGTCTAAAGCTTCCACCTCTGAGTCCTTCTTATGGCATCATAGATTGGGCCATGTTAATTTCAAAATAATAAGCAAACTGGTTAAAACAATCTCGTTAGGGGATTACCTTTAAAAGACTTTTCTGTGGTCGAGAAATGTATGGCATGTGCTAAAGGAAAGCAACATAAGAAACCATACAAACCTAAAATTGAAAATAGCATTTTAAATCCCCTGGAATAGTTACATACTGATTTGTTTGGCCCAATAAGTGTTAAATCTATTGCTAAGAAATCTTTTTGTCTTGTGATTACAGATGACTACTCCAGATATTCATGGGTAAGATTTCTTGCTCACAAGGGAGAGACGACTGAGGAGTTGCAAAAGTTAATTCTCTCGATTGAATCGATAAGCAAGAGGAAGGTTATGGCTATTCGAAGGACAACGGTACTGAATTCAAAAATCAAATTTTTGATTCCTTCTGTGCCACTAAAGGAATATTAAGACAGTTCAGTGCTGCGAGAACTCCTCAGCAGAATGGTGTCGCGGAACGAAAGAATCGCACTCTAATTGAAGCCGCACGTACAATGTTAATAGAATCATCCTTACCCATCATTTTTTGGGCTGAGGCTGTGAATTGTGCTTCTTATGTTCTCAACAGGGTGCTGATAGTCAAAGATAAGATGAAAACCCCGTATGAACTATTTCACAAGCGAAAGCCTTTGATTGATTTCTTTCGCCCATTCGGCTGCTCGTGTACTCTTCTGAATACTCAAGCACAGAAGACAAAATTTGGTGCTGTTTCTGATGAATGTTATTTCGTAGGCTATTCTTCTTCCCAGAAGGCTTATCGGGTATATAACAAGAGGACACGTATAGTTCAGGAGTCATTCTATGTAGATTGGCAGGAATCGAATTCCTCTCATGTTCCCACAGAACCAGCTTGGTTCTTTGACTCAGATACGGTGTTCAAGTCATTCAATCTTCTAGTTTTCGATGATGATGTGCCCTTCTCCAATTCAACAACAAACTTCATTCCTCCTGCCCCCATACCAGCTGAGCCTATTGTGCCTCATGTCACTGCATCCGTTAATGATACCTCAGTCAGTGTTGCTTCTTCCTCATCTACATTTGATCTTCCACCTCCACCCATATCAACATCACCTTCTTCATCTCCTTTACCGAACTCTTCTTCCCCATTCAGCTCATCATTTAACCAACCATCTACTGATATCCCTTCCATGACTGTCGATTTCAAAACTTTGAAAGATCATCCACACGACAACATAATTGGTTCCATTACTGATGGAGTTCGGCCACGGAGTCAATCTGGTTTGATCAACGTTTGCTTGTTTTCTTGTTTTATATCTCAAACCGTTCCTAAGAACGTTCATGCAGCCCTCCAAGATCCCTGCTGGGTAGAGTCGATGCAATTGGAATTGCAACAGTTCAGAAAACTACGGGTGTGGACCCTGGTGGATCTTCCACCAAATAAGTATCCTATTGGCACAAAATGGGTTTTCAAGAACAAGCCTGATGATCGAGGAATAGTGGTGCGAAACAAATCCAGATTAGTGGTTCAAGGCTTTGCTCAAGAAGAAGGAATTGACTACACCGAAGTCTTCGCACCTGTCGCCCGTCTTGAAGCCATTAGAATATTCTTAGCGCACGCTGCTCACAAGCAATTTAAAGTCTATCAGATGGATGTCAAATGCGCATTTCTCTATGGGGACATTGATAAAGAGATATACGTGTGTCAACCCCCAGGATTTGAAGATCCAGACTTTCCTGATAAAGTATATAAGCTTGATAAGTCACTTTATGGACTTCATCAAGCTCCTCCGATCTGGTATGAAACCCTGACTCAGTACCTCTTAAGCAATGGTTTTACGCGAGGCACCATTGACATGACTCTATTCAAAAGAGAGGTAAACGGTGAGATGTTGATTGTGCAAGTTTACGTTGATGACATTATTTTTGGATCTTCAAATCCTCAATTATGTCGGGAGTTTGAGGAGGTCATGCGAAACAGATTTGAGATGAGCATGATGGGAGAGATGTGTTTCTTTCTCGGGCTGCAAGTTGAACAAAAAACCAGATGGAATTCTCATTTATCAAGAGAAGTATATTAAAGAAATTTTGAAGAAATTCAAAATGGATGATGCTGCTTCTGAGATGACTCCCTTCACGGCTCAGACATGTCTCACTCCGGATGAAAACGACAAACCAATCGATCCTCATCTCTACAGATCCATGATTGGCTCTCTCATGTACCTAACAGCAAGTCGTCCTGACATTACCTTTGCTGTTGGATATTGTGCTCGATACCAATCAGCTCCTAAAGAATCCCATGCCAAGGCAGTCAAACGAATTTTTCATTATCTAAAGGGATCTTCTCGTTTAGGACTTTGGTATCCTTATGGTGGGAATTTTGACTTGCACGCTTATTCTGACAGCGATTCCAACGGCTGCAAACTAAACAGAAAGTCTGTTACTGGAGGTTGTCAGTATTTGGGAAACTGCCTTGTTTCTTGGCAAAGCAAGAAACAGACTACAGTTTCTCTCTCAACAGGAGAAGCTGAATATATTGCAGCCTCAAGCTGCTGTTCGCAAGTGTTATGGATTCAGCATCAAATGATGGATTATGGGATCAATTTTCTTCATACTCCTTTGTTTTGTGATAACGAAGTGGCCATTGGAATTGTTAAGAATCCAATTCATCATTCTCGGACCAAGCACATTGAGACACGGATTCATGCCATCCGTGATGCTCAAGAAAAGGGTTTCACTGATATCATTCCTATTGATACAAAACATCAAAAAGCAGATCTTTTCATAAAAAACATATGATAAACCACGTTTTTATGAATTGATTTCTATGCTAGGATTAATATCATTCTGACAAACTTTTCTGAGCAAAACATTTGTTTCACCTGTACATATGTACACATTTTCTTTTTAGTCTTGATTGTTGTCTAACCTGTGTCACATAGATCTTTATCTTTTATTCTTATTTTTCTTTTACTTTGATTCTCAAGAAATTTTTTTCTTTAGTAGGCTATTGTATAAAAATTTCGTGGAGATTCATACTGATAATAAGTCTTAGTTTTCATTCTCTCAGGAAGTTCAAGAAAATGAAGTTAGAACAAGGGGACATCTTATGTTGGGATATGCATGATAGACTCATCCCGAAAACAAAGTAGACAAGTGATCATGCAGCAAACCTAAAGATCATAACTCAGTAATAAGGATTATCCCCATGATATTTTGGTCTACACAAAGATACAAGTCTTGTATACAACTTGGTTGAGAGTTGCTGATTGATGTCAAAGGTTATCGATGTGAAACTTATGGTGTTTCTCACTGGGATGGTGACTCGGTGATAACGCCCTCTAAGTCAAACGTTAAATAATCTCAAATAGCCTATTATTGTACATACAGATTATCGATGTGAATCTTATGGCGTTTCCCACTGGGATGGTGACTCGGTGATAACGCCCTCTAAGACAAACATTATATAATCTCAAATAGTCCACTCTTGCATACACATTCATACGTTACATAAGAAAAGATGTGTGTTTATCTCCTCTGCTATGCGAAAGCATTGACCTGGAGTGATGACCTTCTCTGCTATGCGAAAGCATTGACCTGAAGCTCTCATCAACACGCCTAGATGATCTTCTCTGCTATGTGAAAACATTGACCTGAAGCTCTCATCAATTAGTTATAGGTTGAGTCTGGATCTCACATATATGTGTGTCTACATCTATACATTATAGAGTCCCATCTGTATATATGCCAGTCAGTGTGATCATACATCAGTATAATGATCAGGCAATATCAATGATTATGCTCAATAAACCTTGATGACGAGACTAGTTCTTTATCAAAAATCAGTGGGGACCAAGTTGCTGAGTTTCTAAGACAATTCAGAACATGATAAACAGCTGCAGATCATGAGTCGAAAAGAGATGGGAATGGGTTTAAGCGGACAAACATATCAGCAATCCCGCTAAGTCATGATCCTCTTAAAACACTTCGAGAAAAACATGATACTATATCCTTCATTTTTTTATTATTATTATTATTTTATTTTATTTTACTTTATTTTATTTTATTTTATTTTATTTTATTTTATTCTATTTTGTTTTATTTTAAGTGAAGACTCTGCGAAACTGTAGTTTCGCTTGCTGAAACTATAATTTCGCCTTGCCGAAAATATAGTTTCGTACTGCAGAGACTATAAGTTTGTTATGCCGAATCTATAGTTTATCAGAGTCGAAACTACATTCTTGTATTGCAGAAAGTATAGTTTCGCTTTGTCGAAATTATATTTTCAGGTCTCTGCGAAACTACTATGTACATAACCATAGTTTCAAATCAAGCTTCTCACTTTCGCAAAAATTAGTCACTTTCGTCGAAATTGTGTCCTGTTAGGGTTTTCGAGACTCTTGACCCAAATCTCAGTTGTTGTCTAGTTCTATTGCATTGTCACCTGATTTTGAACTTCTTATGTGAGTTTCGAACTCCGAACATGAGTTTTCATAGACTAATCTGTCTTACATTTGTCTGGATTGAAGTGTGTCGTTTGGGTAGTCTCGCAGTTCTTTCTGCAAAACTACCTTATCCTCCAGCGAAACTGAACGAAAGTTCATTGAATACAGCGAAACTGTATGGTTATGCTGCCCGAGCGAACCTGACAGTTTCGTCAACAAAAATCAGTTTCGCCCAGTTGAATCCATTATCATGTCTTGCTGAAACTATATGTTTTGTCTGTCAAAAATGTGCTTGTTTTTGTCTGTTTTAATATAAATTTAGCGAAACTATAAACTCGCTGTTGCGAAACTATAGTTTCGTCTTTGCGAAACTACAAAATATATATATATATATATATATATATATATATATATATATATATATACATATATATATATATACTAATTAATCTGTAAACTCATTTTAATTATACATGTATATATCTGCATTTTCACTTTTATCACAATTTGTTCATTTACATTAAGTTTGTGAATACTCGAATTCTAATATCATTTCTAACCTGGTGTGTTTGTTTGTCAGACATAAATGGCAAATCTCAAGTTTGATGTTCGAAACAACATCACTGCTATTCTAGACGACTCACATCCTAAAGCAGCAGGATTCAGAGATTGTATCAGATGGCTACAGAGATCTCCTATAGCATACGCCATATCTCATTCTGCGACTATTTATGATTTACACATTCGTGATTTTTGGCGAACCGCTGAGTACAACACAAGGGGAGATTCGGAGAGTATTATAGCCAAGGTTCTGGATCATCAAGTGACCATCACAGAAGAAGTTATATCCCGGGTGCTGAGATTAGAAGAAGACACAGGAGGTGATATTGATTTGTCTGATCAGGAGGTGTTTGATGCCTTCTTGACTATGGGATATGAAGGTCCTCCTTTTGGGACTAGAAAGGAAATCAAGAAATCCTTTCTGTAGGAATGGAGATACATTGCCCATGTCTTTAATGTGCTTAGATCACCGAAAAGGTGGATCAGATGGGTTAAACTTAGACTGGGCAAAAGCAATGGTTATATGTTGCCGTGGAGAGAGGCTAACATTTCTAATCTCATATTTAGCTGCATGGCCGAAAACGTAATGGCCCTGAAGAAGGACAAATGGCTGCTCTATCCCCGATTTCTTCAGATGATCGTCGACGATCAAGTTCCCAACATTCCGAGGCATGGAGAGGTCAAGCATCTAGTGTCAATGAATACCAAAATTTTTGCCGACTGCTGTGCTATCAGGCACGACTTCAGTGGTCGGATCACTCACCTATGGGAAAACATGTATACTCCTGATCGATGGGATTATATCAGGAAGGTGATCCAGTCTGAAGCGAGACGATCAGAGGAAGTTAGACCAACTGAGTCAGAGGCAGTAAAGAAAAGAAAGAGATATGCCAAGGAGAAGGATTACGACTTTGAGAAAGAAGTGGCAGAGATGACAGCTAAAGCCAAAATGGAGAAAGAAAAGAGGTCCAAAAGGACGGTTGATACTGGGGAGCAAGAGAGGAGGACAAAACAGAAACATCAGACATTCTCTGAGCGCCCACAATCTGAGAGACAAACCAGTTTAGACGAGGATGTGATCAGAAATCTCAACACTTCTCTCTCTAACGAACTAAGTATGATAAAGACTAAGCTGACGAATCAGGAGATGAGGGAGAGACAAAAGGATGAGTTGCTGGATGGTATGAAGAAAATGTTGGTTGATCAAAATAATTTGATCAAAAGGTTATTGAAGGAAGTAAATGAGTTGAAAGCTGCCGCCGGCCTGCCTAATCAGCTAACTCAATATGAGTTAGATGACTTGACTGACACATCTAAGTACCCGTTCCTGAATGTGGGTACTTCTTCGAAGGCAGGAGAGGGCACCTCGGGGGCAGCAACAGCAGAAGCTGGTGGGTCTGGTAAAGGAACTGGAGAACCTGAGATGGAGAATTTACAAACTGAAGATGATGTGTTTGATGCTGATTTTGTGGATTTGGGAATAAATCTTGGAGATTTTACCGGCGAAGAACAAATGGGAAAACAACCCATTGAGAAGGGTCTGGTGGACGAGGAAGTTGATGAGGAGCAGTTGGTAGATTACGACTCAGAGCCTGAGTTCTATGAGGTGGATGAAAGGCCTCTGACATATGTGATTCAGAAGGGTGAAGATGAAAATGATATTTTTGAGATGGAGAAGAATGATTGGTTTGTAAGGGAGAAGGAACCCGAAGAGTTAACCCCACTGTTTTAGAATATGGAGAGTTTGAAGAAGAAAGAGGCTGATAAGAAGATCGTGAGCTGGAAGTACAACCCCGACCTGAAAATGTTCATGATAAAAAGGAGAGGGGGTGGAATCACTTATCTTCACAAGAGGAAGGCATTCAAGACCCTGCCGAAATGGGATTTGAGAAGGTTGGCATCTTTGCCTTTACTTGGAGCACACTTGAGTGAGCGAGCCAGATTCGTAGAAAAAGAAATCCAGAATGGACTCAACGATAACTTTGAGGCTTTCGGGTTTATGAAAGCAGAAAGAAAGAGATCAAAGAAAGATAAAGACTGGGTCACTGGGAAGGGAAGGATTGTGTTGAGCGTAAAGCCGCCAAAGACGGTTCAAAGGGTAAGATTGGCAGATCCGTCCCCCTCTCGTCTGAAAGAGTTTGAGAAGTGGTTTTATGACAATCAGACGGGGGAGGCTGTTATCAGAGTCAAGGGTGGAATTGAATATCGAATCTTTGACCCAATGGAGTTGTTTGGATTTGCTGATGACGATCTACTGGTTCTGTGTGAGAACCACATTAAGGCAAGGGCGGGAGAAGAAACGAGAAAGGAAGCTAGTCTGTTCATGATTGTAGTGAACAAAGTTAGAGGAGTGAGAGCTGAAGTGAAAGCGCTGGCAGAGAAAGTTAGAGCTGAAGATGATTTACACATGGACATTCAGGATCTAACAAAACAATTCGCACAAGCTAGTGCTCATCCTGACGGAGCTAATGAGGCAGGAGGCAACCAAAGAAGATCAAGTGCTGAGGCTCATCAAAGTAAAGCTGCAGGAGCTGATCCATCTACATCAGGTGCAGGTACGGGGAAGGCTGGAGCTGAATGAAGAAATCAAGACAAGAAGAATGGGTGAGATCCAACCTAGGGGGAGTATTGAAGATCAAGATAGGTTGGACTCACCATTAGATTAGTATTTGTTTATCTTTCGTTGTAATAGGATCTATGTTAGTTTCCTTTATATGTTTGTTTAGTTCAAGTCTATATATAGCTGTCTAGCGAAATTATAGTTTCGGCCTGGCGAAACTGTCAGTTTCGCCAGGCGAATCTGTTAAGCTCAGATCATATTTACCAGGCGAAACTGTTAGTTTCTGCCCGGCGAAATTATAGTTTCGCCTATATAGTTTCGCCCACTGGGAAACTATATGCGAAACTATAACAGCTATATATAGATTTCTTTTGTCTAATTGTTAGGCATCCTTGCAAGAAACCCTAATCGTGTATTATTGTTGCAAGATGCTATTGTAAGCTTGTTCTTTCTGAATACATTGAGCTTATTTCAATTCATTCACTGTTGTTCATCATTAAAACCATGTTTGAAAGCTTTTTAGTGTTATTTTGATCATTCTTCTCTTAGTGTTGTTTGTGTGTGTTTGATATTGAACAATTCAAGCATTCTTCTGCACTGAAAACCGATCAAATGGACCAACAATACATATCCGTTTTCTTCTTGAAAACCCACTTGCATCCAACCTGTTTGGAGTTAAGTGGAGGGTCAACCAATTCCCAAACTTGGTTGTCATACATGGATTGCATCTCTACGTTCATGGCTTCCAGCCATTTGTCATAATCCGAATTGGACATCGCATTATGGTAGGTAGTTGGCTCATCGGAGTCAACCACATAACATCCACTTATGAATAATCCATATCTTTCAGGTGGAATGCTAACTCTACTAGAGCTGCGAACATTTTGAGTGTATCGATCAACTTCTTGATTATCATCAACCTCTTGTTGATTGCTAGTGTCAACCAAACGTGTATCGGCTTGTGGATCTTGATCCTCATCAAAATCCACTGTTCTATACGTCATTCCTTACATAAGGAACTTGGCTTCCAAGAACTCTGCCTTTCGAGCAATAAATACCTTTTGCTCTGTTGGATCAAAGTAGTAGTATCCCATACAGTCTTTGGGGTATCCAACAAATATACACTTAGTAGATCGACTTTCCAACTTGTTTTGGGTGTTTTGCTTAACATAAGCTTCACAACCCCATACTTTTAAATATGATAGCGATGGAACTCTTCCATGCCATATTTCAAAAGGTGCCGAATCCACTTTCTTGGTCGGGCCATATTCCAAATACGAGCCGCGGAGAGCAATGCAAAACCCTAAAACAATAGAGGTAGTGAACTTATAGCCATCATAGATCGAACCATATCCAATAGGGTTCGGTTTCTCTTTTCAGACACACCATTACGTTGTGTTGTTCCGGGTGGAGTAAGTTGTAAGACGATCCCACAACTTCTTAGATGATCCTGAAAAGCCAAACTAAGGTATTCACCTCCTCTGTCTGAACGAAGAACTTTGATAGTTTTATTGAGTTGATTTTCTAGTTCATTATTGAAGATTTTGAACATTTCAAAAGCTTCATGTTTATGTGTCATCAAGTACATATAACCATTGCGACTGTAATCGTCGGTAAAGGTAATGAAGTATCTTTCACCATTTCTTGTCATTGTCTTGAAAGGATCACATACATCCGAATGCATGATTCCCAATAAGTCTTTTGCCCTCTCGTTAGTACCACTAAAGGGCGACTTGGTCATCTTACCTTGTAAACAACATTCACACTTATCAAATGAACCATTTTCATTTGTTTTCAAAAGACCATTCTCTTGAAGTGCTTGAATCTGATTCTTGTTTATGTGACCAAGACGACACTGCAAAAGATACGAATCACTTAAACCCATTTTAAGTTTCTTGGTGCTTGATTGGTATAATGAGTTATTATTGGATGAATCATCATGAACCAATTCATAAGTACCATTAAAAGGCATAGTCTTGAAATAAAATACATCATCCATATAAATAAATGCCATTGTTTACAAACTTTAAATCATAACCACATTGTTTTAAAAGGGAAACAGAAATTATGTTCCTAGTCAAACTAGGAGTATACAAAATGTTCTTAAGAACAACTTCCAAACCATTTGAATGTTTCAAAATATAGTCTCCTTGGGCTTCGACATCAACTTTTGCTTCGTTTCCCATGTAAAGACTTGTGTCTCCCTTCTTAAAGTGCTTATTTCTTTTGAACCCCTGCAACAAATTGCAAATGTGAGTTCCACATCCGGTATCCAATACCCATGTGTTTGAAGAAATAACATTTAAACCAATATGAATCATGAAAGTTGTACCTGAGGTTTGACCAGCATCCCTCTTGTTTCTCAACTCTTTAAGATAGGTTGGACAATTCCTTTTCCAATGTCCTATCTCACCACACTCAAAGCATGGATCGTTCTCCGTTACCTTAGACTTCTTAAGCTTAGGCTTTGGAGGTTCCACTTTAGCCTTCCCTTTCCCTTTCCTTTGACGTACCCCTTTCCATTGGCAACATTTGCCTTGGGATCGGGGAATGGTCTTTTCTTATAGCCTCCCTCATTGATAGAGAGAACAGGTAGAACCTTTCTACCCATCCCCGCCTCAGCTGTTTTGAGCATTGCGTGAAGCTCACCAATGCTCTTGTCCCATCCGTTCATATTGTAATTCATTATGAACGTCTCAAACCTTTTAGTTAGGCCATTAAGGATCAAATCCGTGGCCAACTCCTTTGAGACAGGACAGTTAAGCCTCTCAAGTCGATCAACGTGGCTTTGCATCTTAAGTACATAAGATGATAGCGATTGGGTTTCTTCCATGTGACACGCATGAAGCACTTGAACCGTTTCGAAGCGCTCTACCCTCGCTTGTTGAAGGAACATTTCCTTCAATTGGGTAATCATGTCATATGCCCCATGATGCTCCAAGTCCTTTTGGAGTTCAGGAATCATGGTTCCTAACATGAGACAGGAAACCTGCATGGAATCTTCAGTATATTAAAGCCAATCGTTATAGGCCTCAACATCCTCGGGGTCGGGTTGGTCAGGGATGGGATCATCAAGGACCTAGGTCTTTTTCTCTTGCTTGAGAATAATTCTCAAGTTTCAAAACCAGTCCATAAAGTTATTATGGTTAAGACGATCCCTCTCTAGAATGGTTCTCAGCGATAGGGTAGGGACGGTCGGGGTGGTGGCATTATTGTTTACGGCCATTTCTACAAAATTTACAAAGATCATATAAGTATTTCTAAAAAATTACAATTTTGATTATTAATACCCTTTTCATGTCTCATAGACAATTAATAATTAAAATCTAGAATCCAACGTTACATTTAAATGATGGTTAGGTGACCTTTATCCCATTATTTAAATTAACAAAGTAGTCAATATTTGACAATTGCAACCTTTTGCAACTTCTATCCTGTAACAACCGCCCTTTAGGTCATAACTCCAACCCTATCAACTTGCATCTTTTCCCGTTCGGCTCGTGTTATTAATACTATTTTGCATGTTAGTTTCATCGTTATGGACTATTGAATTGGGTTCCTTAGCCCTAAATGGATTATTTTTGGAATTTTGCCCATGGTCATCCGCATTTGGTTAATGCGGATGGGGTATTCTTCCGCATTGGTCAATGCGATTGAGAGATCCTTCCGCATTTGGTCAATGCGATTGACAGATTCGTTCGTATGTAGTCAATGCGAATGAGCGCTTCGTCCGCATTTGGTTAATGCGGATGAGCACTCAGCCGCACCAGATTAATGCGGTTGAGTTATTTCAGTCGCATCTCTTCCCCTCTATGACTTGTGTTTTATGGAGACTTTTGTAAATGCAAATTTTTTTTACATAGGAAACTTAGTGCCCGGGAATGTTAGTTAGTCACCCTAGCTAGAATGCGAGACTCTAATTGAAGCAATTAAAATGAGTGCATACGTTCACACTTGAAAACATTCGGCTAATGCATGCATAACCATGCACAAGATACCTACTAACTAAAAACTCTTACCATTTAAATACTACACTACAAAAATAAAACCACATAATAATTATTTTACATTTAAAAATTTAATTAGAAAACCTCCCACTAAAGGCCAAATTGGCCACCCCACTCTCCACCATTCACCGCCCTTCTACACCACCTCCCCTTCTACCCACTCACATTGCATGCAACACTTCACACCACTTCATACACTCCGTCTCCCTCTCATTTTCAGAATTTCCAGCTTAACACACTGTTGGTCCATAATGATCGATTCAACAGTGCAAATGATCATAAACACACACAAGTCCCACTGATTTTCATTGAACCATGAGAGAATATTGCTTAACAATAAAAGTGAAGATCAAACAAAGATAAATAGAGGATATAAAGCTACAATAATGAACAAATCACCTCCTAGCACCTCTAGCCATCACGCAAAGATAGGTTTTCAATAAAATGTGCCAAAGTTTCATACACAATGATCAAACATACAATTTATAGTAACAGACCCAGGTTCACTGACAGATTCACTACGAGCGAATCTGTTCAGCCAAAACTATCTAACTTCGCCAGGCGACCAACACAGGTTCGCCCAGAACAAACAAACACAAACATAATCAAAGTAAGTCTAGTCTACCGGGCGAACCTATAGGTTCGACCTTAGGTTCGCTGACAAAGAAAAACATCAAAATGCAAAGATAATAACACCGACATGCCAGTGAGTCCAACCTATCTAGATCATCAATACTCCCCGTAGGTTAGACCTCACCTAGGGAGTCTTCTGTTTAGCTCTAGCTTTGTGAATATACTCTTAATCTGCTCTGGCTTGTTCATTGTCTTCAGGCTCTAAGTTCTCCAAGTAAGCTCCGCCTCTTAACCAAATACCTGCCAATGGATTTGTGACATCTTCGGATCGGGCCTCCTCATCATGCTCAGACACAAATTGTTCTGCTAGTTTAGCTTCGGTGACTTCTGTCTGAGGCACATCTAGAACAACAATCTCCTCCTGATTTTTTGAGCTGCTTGTTTCTCCGGTCACCGGCTTCTTGAATTGCTTTTGAATTGTTTGATCCATTTGTCTTGCTAGATCATCCATCTCCATGTTGAGATCATCAATTCTTCTTCCTTTTTCATTCAGAGGCTTAATCTCAGCTCTAACTCCTCTTGATTTATTGGTAACCCTCATAAAGAGGTTAGCTTCTACTTCAGTCTCCCCTCCTACCCCGTGTTTAATTGGGTTTTCACATAACACTTTCAGATCATCGTCACAAAATGAGAACACTTCCATAGGGTCAAACAATCTAATTTCTGGTCTGTTGCTTCCCTTCAGTCTGATAACAGCTTCACCTGTGTTATTATCAGAAAATCACTTTTCAAACTTTTGTAATCTTGGTGACTAAGTATCGGGAACTCTGACTCTGTTCATTATCTTGGGAGCTGCAACATTCAACACTATCTTTTCTTTCCATGAGACCCAGTGTTTGTCTTTCTTTTATCTTTGTCTCTATGGTTTTTGATAACCAAAGTTGACAAAATTGTCATCGGCTGCTCTTTTGATGACCAATTCAAACGCTTCTGCTCTTGGATTATCTTTCTTACACAAGAGAGGAAGTTCAGCCAATCGTCTTAAATCCCAACGAGGGAGTGTATTGAAGTGCTTTCGGTGCTTAATGTAGGTAATATCACCCCCTCACCTTTTTATCATGTAAGCATCGACCAAGGCATTGTACTTCCTAGAGATTATCTTTCGTTGCATTTTCTTTGTGTTCGGTTCAGAGACATGTTGAAAGATGGGAACTTCAGACACAACCTCGTCTTGCTTCTTGAACCAATCAGTTTTATCAAGATCAACATATTAATTGATTTCTGGTTTGTTAAAACACAAGTATGTGACTTCCTTGTCCTCAACAGTGTATGTATCGGGCTCATTTTCTGTATCTTCTTCTCCTTCATCATCACCTTCCATAATAACATTTTCTTCAGGTTCATCAATTAAGTTGAAATTTACATTTGAGCCTCCTGTCACTTCTGGACCAGTAAAAGAATCAAGATCAATCACCATTTCTTCATCAAAATCTGGTTCATCAACAGTTTCTTTCTCTTTTCCTTTGGATCTGGTTAAGTCAACTACTTCAGCGTCATGTATATCCCTAGATTTCTCAGTGGTATGTGTATCCCCAACAATCCCAGACAAACCCCCATATTTCATTAAAGGATAAGAAGTGGAATCTAATAGATTTTTGAGTTCTGTTATATTCATGGCGGGTTCCAATCTAGATTTATCTTTTAAGCCATTCAACTCTCTAAAGATTCTCAATAGCAGATACTGTTGGTCTTTTACCATCTTTGCCATCGCTTTGATCACGTCACCCTTTTCTTTATCTTGTTTCTCAAGTTTAGCATATTTGACTTTCAATGTTTCCAGCTCAGTATTAGCAATAGATTCAGGTTCTTTTGTTGTTTTGGGTACAGCTTCATGTCTTAGTTTTGTTCTCTTCTCTGCTTCATACTGAGAGCTTGAACCTACTTCTGCTCTTTTCTTTGTTCTTTTCTCTCTTTGTATGTTTAACTCAGCCTGAACCTCATCTACCTCTTCTTCAAGATTATACTCTTTATCTCTTACATACCTTTTCCTCTTCTTTATTTCTTTCTCAGCTTCTTTAATACTTTAAGCAACCCTCTTGTTCTCTAACTCTTTCAATTTCAAAATGTGTAGCCATGTGTCAGCAGGGTACATATTCTCCCATAAGTATGTGAATTTCTCCACAAAGTCATGTCTGACAGATTTACAGTCCCCAAAAATTCTGATGTTCATTGGCCAGATTTTCAATGTGTCACCAACTATTGGTAGATTAGGCTTCAAGTCATTAATAATCATCTGTATTGAATGAGGGTAAAGCAACCATTTCTCCTTTCTAGCTGCATGGATGTTCTCAATCATGTAATTGTAGATGAGCTTGGCTATGTTAGCCTTTTGATCTTGACAGAAAAGTACCATAGCTCTTGCCCACTCTAAATTTAAGCCATCTGTTCCCCCTTTTCTGTGATCCAGGCACATTATGAACACATGAGCAATATATCTCCATTCTCGGATCATATAAGACTTGATGAATTCCATCTTTTTCTCTCCTCGCATTAGTCCTTCATAGCCTGCAGTCTGCAAGGCTTTGTAAACATCCTTTGCTGACATCTTGAATTCTTTGCCAACATCTCCTTCTAATTTTAGAATTCTAGCCACATCAGCTTTAGTAAAGGAGATATCCTGATCTTGGGCTTTTCAAACAATCTTAGAGGTCTCTTCACTCATATCAAACACAACATGCCTCCAAAAGTTACGAATGTGCAAATCGTATATCTCTGGACAGCAAGATATAGCATAGTGAATATCTGAAGATTTCAGCCACTTGATTGCATCTTTGTAGCCTACGGCCTTCTCATGGTTTCATTTAGTAGAGCACACATGTTGTGCTTTTCCCGAAAGATGTGAGTCGACATAATGACTGAAACATAACCGGAAGTTGATTAGATGAGAGATATAACAATGTAAATGGAATAGAATTTGAAATTCAAAGAAGAAGGATAGGTTCGCTAAAAAAATTATAAATTCGCTGGTCAGAGAATCTAAATGTAAGTGGAATCTACATGTTCGCTGACTGGCAGTCACAAGAAGTGTTGCCGGGTGAACTTATAGGTTCTCTGGAAACCCTTGGGTGAACCTATGGTTTGCGTACAGACAGCATAACACCATAGATTCGCTCAATGTTTTGAACTTTCGTTAAGATTCGCTGTCAGAATTTTAGGTTCGCTAGAACCGTTGAGATTCAAAAAAATCCAGATATGAAAACATAAGCATAAGGCACATTTCAACAGATTCAAAACCATTAAGCGACACTAACAAAAACACAAAGAATACAGAAACCTATGCTTAAACATTCTATTTGAACATATAGAGAGTTCTAGGGTTTGATCAATCAAAATCTTGGTCAAAAATATGTTGTAAACAAGGGAAAAGCAATAAGAAGAATCAGAACACTCAAATGAAGATGATTTACACAAGAATTCAACACAAGAAAGAAGCAATTGAAGAAAGAGTCTTAGCCGAAACAAAAGACGCCAGTCACAGTGTTAGCGAATGTGATGTTCGCGTACACTGTGACTGGTATATATATACCCTAAGTTCGCTGGCAGTGAATTTACAGATTCGCTCGACAAACATGATCAACATATACTGAACTAAGATGGGCGAAACTATAGATTCTCTGACAGATTCGCTAGAAAGATATAAAAAGCTTTTGAACAAAGAAACTAACACGAAAACAAACTCATTCAAAAGAGGGTAATGTCTATTTTCAAAATCAAGAACAGATTCGATCATGAGATCACATTCTCAAGAAATGCTTAACACAGGGATGTAATTAAACATCGACAGCAGTGAGTTTATACTGATTTAAAGACAGTTTCACAACTTTAATTTTATTCAAGTTTAAGATAGTTCATAAACGATTGTCGGTATGTTTATCCACTTAAACTCAAACAAACATTCTTTCAACACGAAACTCATGATTCTTTATCATGTTTTGGTATGATTATGCATTCAAAATTAGGATCCCACACTCATTTTGTAAAACCTACCCATCCTCATGGTTTGTTGAGCATATCCGGCTTATTTGAATTTGTCTGATGACGAATTAATGGATGATGGACAGGGATATTAATTTACATGGTTTACAGAACAATCAGAGCTCCAGGTCAACACTTTCGTGTAGTAGAGGAGATAATTATTTGTAATCGTGTGAATGGAGCTTCAGGTCAATACTTTCGTATAGCAGAGAAGTCCATTCCTCCAGGTCAACGCTTTCGCATAGCAGAGGAGTTTTAACACGAGATATAATTTACAACGGAGATGAAAGATGGTAATATACAATGGTAAGACAAATAAGCCAGGCTCTCAACCCCTTTTTGACGGGACTCAGTTTCGTGTAGACCAACGATAAGATGGATTATCCAGATTTTTTTATTCAGATAGCTTAGTTTGTCACGAGGTTACCGTTTACTTGGTTGAATTGCTGAGCCTACCGAGCATGTCATATAATCAAACTTTCAAATTTATTATAAAATTTCTATTGCAAAACAATCATCTTTATCAGTTACTATCATTTCTCACATATGGCATGTCATGTAAATAAAGCTTATCAAGAGAAAATTTTATCATTTCTCAGTCATCTCAAATCAGAATTTTGATTTTTTATTTTTAACTCCCCCAAAATTTTTATTTGATAGCTATCTAATAGAAAATTTTTAATAATTTTTTTTAAAGAATTTTTGCTTAAAGAAATGTGGGACATAAAAGAATTCTCGAAGCAAAAAGAAAAAATATTTACATAAAAGACAGATTAAACAAAACTTCTTGTTCAGAAAAAGGGATTTAGTTTTTAGAAAGATATTAAACCCATCATATTGATCAATTCATAAAAACGAGCTTTATCAAAAGTTTTAGTGAAAAGATCGGCTTTTTGCTTCCGAGTTTCAATGGGAATAATATCTATGAATCCCTTTTCCTGAGCATCACGAATAGCATGAATTCTTGTTTCAATGTGCTTTGTGCGAGTGTGATGAATTGGATTTTTGGCAATGCCAACGGCAGCTTCATTATCACAGAATAGTGGTGTATGAAGGAAATTGATGCTGTAATCCATCATCTGATGTTGAATCCAAAGCACTTGGCAACAGTAGCTAGATGCAGCAATATATTCAGCTTCTCCTGTGGACAAGGATATTGTTGTTTGCTTTTTGCTTTGCCATGAAACAAGACAGTCACCCATATATTGACATCCACCGGTGACCGACTTTCTGTTAATCCTGCAACCACCATGATCACTATCAGAAAAAGCATGTAAATCAAAGTTCCTACCTTGTGGGTACCAAAGCCCCAAACGAGAGGAACCCTTAAGTTAACGAAAAATGCGTTTAACAGCTAATTCATGTGATTCTTTGGGATTGGCTTGATAACGAACATAGTAGCACACGGTAAATGTGATATCTGGATGGCTTGCAGTTAGATACATGAGAGATCCGATCATCGAGCGATATCAATGAGCATCCACGGACTTCCCATTATCATCAGGAGACAAACATGTCTGAGCTGTGAAGGGAGTAAGTTCTGGCTTTGAATCATCCATGCCGAACTTTGTGATAATTTCCTTGATGTACTTCTCTTGGTGAATAAGAATACCTTCAGGTTTCTGTTTCCACCTGCAACCCTAAGAAGAAGCACATCTCCGCCATCATGCTCATTTCAAAGCGATCCTTCTCACTTCTTCAAATTCTTTACACAGCTTTTTATTTGTTGATCCAAAGATAATATCATCTACATACACTTGAACAATCAACATCTCACCATCAACCTTCTTTTTGAATAGTGTCATATCTATAGTCCCACGAGAGATACCCTTGCTGAGCAGATACTGTGTCAAGGTCTCATACCAGATGCTGGGAGCTTGATGCAACCCATACAAAGATTTGTCTAGCTTGTATATTTTATCTGGAAAATCTGGATCCTCGAAAACTGGTGGCTAACATACATAGATCTCCTCATCAATGTCTCCATATAGAAATGCACACTTCACATCCATTTGAAAAACTTTAAAGTTCTTGTTAGCTGCATGTGCATGAAAAATTCTGATGGCTTCGATCCGAGCAACTGGAGCAAACACTTCAGTGTAGTCTATCCCCTCCTCCTGAGCAAATCCTTTAACAACCAATCTGGCTTTGTTTCTGACAACAACACCATGATCATCTGGCTTATTCTGGAATACCCACTTGGTACCGATGGGGCATTTGTTTAGAGGAAGATCAACTAACTCCTAAACTTTCAACTTCCTAAACTACTGCAACTCAGACTGTATAGAGTCCACCCAACTTGGATCTTCAAGTGCCTGTTTGTAATTTTTTAGAACAATCTGGGATAGAAAAGCTGCATAAAGGCACTCATTTATCAACCCACTCTGACATCGAGTCCTTACTCCGTCTATGATAGATCCAATGATGTAGTCATGAGGGTGATCTTTCAAGGTTTTAAAATTAGTGTTAAGCAATAAAGGGTTTTGTTGAGATGTGGATGCGGAAGTGGATGGTTGTGAAGGAAGAGATGAATTTGTGGGGATTGGATCAATAGGGGGATTTGGAATGGATGAAGATGTGGATAGAATGGAAGATGAGATTGTAGGATTAGATGAAGATGGTTGAGATGGTGGAGGTGGTGGAGATGGGATATCAAATGAAGTGGGTGGTAATGATGTGGCAGACGGTTGCGGTTGGTGTGGAATAAGATTCACAGGTGAGTGAGAAATGACGTCATCATCATTGGGAATTGTCAAATTGAATGATTTGAAGACAGTGGTAGAATCATAAAACCATGCAGGCTGACTTCCAATGCTTGTTGAGTTAGATTCTTGCCAGTCGACATATGTAACACTCGAAATTTTAATTTGACAAGGAGAAATAATAAGAAGAAAAGAAACGAAAGAAAAAAAATTTGAGAGGAAAGGAAAAGAAAGGAAAAGTGGAAGGGGGTTTTGTGTAAAAAGTACAAAGAAAAGTAAATATCTGATATACATAGGGATGGCTGCCAACACTTTTTCTCACAACCCCAAATCTTCGAAGTGTTTTAGAGAGAGAAAGAGCATACCACGGGAATTTGAAGAAAGAACAAGAAGAAGAAGAGGGCAGATTCGAGATACAAGGTCTCACGGCTACGGATTTTAAAGATGCCATACACAGCAACACGGGAATTTGAAGAAAGAACAAGAAGAAGAAGAGGGCAGATTCGAGATACAAGGTCTCACGGCTACGGATTTTAAAGAAGCCATACACAGCAACACAAGGTGAGTTCTAAGACCCCTTCTTTTATGCATTTTTGAAGGGTTTTGGGGGCTGGAACACATAGTGAAACCGTTTTCGAGCCGTGAGCGCTCAATCTGTGTATGAATGTATGGGTATGAGTGTGTGTATGGTCCGCTTGGACTGCTATGCCTAATGTATGTAAGAATTCTAGGACAGATAGATGTATTTCAGCGTTTAGATCATATGCGTGCTGCTGATGTATGTTTTAGAAGTTATTCTTATGATATGCATGATGTTTAGTCGGTTCTAAGTAGCTGATACGATAAATCAGTGCTAATGTGTGTTAAGATGATGAGTGGGTTGAAGAAATGGCACAGGGTAAGTGCAGGTCATCATACCCAACCGCATCAAATTAATGCGGACAAGCCACGAAATGTGGTTAAGGCAGTCTTCGTCCGCATTAACAAATGCGGGTGACTAAGAAAAATGCGATCAAGGCATTTTGCTCAGTCGCATTAACAAATGCGGATAGGTCAGGAAATGCAGTTAAGGAAATACTTAGCCGCATTGACCTAATACGGGCGAGTCAGGAAGAATGGCCAAGGTATTCTTCAACCACATTGACCAATACGGGTAGTATACGAAATATGATCAAGGCATTTTCCTCATCCGCAATGACCAATGCGGATGGCATGAAATGCGGATGAAGAAGGAAATACGGATAAGACATTCCTCATCCGTATTGACTAATGCGGATGACCAGACAAATGCGGATGAACCAGATTATGAAATGTGGATTAAGCTTAGTAAGACCTGAATCATTTGGGTAAACTAGTAACATAGGCATGATGATGATGATGATGATGCATGGGTATACCTACTGTGTACCATATATATGTATGATGCCTTATATGATGATGAATGAATGTTATGTGTATGTTCCTTATGGTTATGTATGGTTATCTTTCCGAAAACTTTACGAATTATGAAAATAAATGAATGAAGCATTATGTAACGTAAAGTGAAAGATAATGAAAGACGAACGTGATGATGAATGCATGTATTAATGAATGAATGAAAGGAGATATGATGATGAATACATGCATTAATGAATGAACGAATTAAGTCTTGCAAGCATTGAATAACGCGATTGGTCTTTCTTTGTGATTGACCATGGTCATGGTACCTCTACCGCTTACCTACTAGTACTGTGGCATACGTTTGTTGTTCATTTGTTGAATTCGACCCAGTAGCTAAGACTGATCGGGGCATAGCATATGGTATTGGTACAAATACTTTTCAATGTGCAAGCGAAGATGAAACGGGATCCTTGTCATTCGACCACAGTAATCATAGCCGACTGCTATGAAGTGGGTAAAGCCTGACAGGATTCATATGAGAATTTAAAGATGATGATGTATAATGAATGATGAAGATAATAATAAATATTATCTTTGCGTATGTATGATGGATGATCACGAGAAAGAATAGTTTTAATGAAAACGAAGTATGTTTATTATAAAACTAGAACTCACTCAGCAACGCTGACTTTTATGTGTTTCCAGTTGGCAGGTAGTGTTGCTGGGGATGGCACGAGGCGACTACTCTGCTCGTGGGGGATGGCATTCTCCTTTTGATAATGCTGCCACGCAATAGGATGCGGGCTTATAATGCATGCAACACATTATGTTGCATGCAAGTGTCAAGTGTTCCTTGAGGATCCCGATAAACAGGATTATTTAAGGAACCTTCCTTAAGGATTTTGATAAACGGGATCACTTAAGGAACCTCTTTTATGATGAAAATCATAAAGTGTCTATACTAGAGGTCACTGTATATGACCTTTTTGTAAACAGTAACGATGAAATCTTTTGTACAAGCTTTTATGATGAAATGAAATGTATCTTTGAATGTTTCCGCTGCAATGTTATTTATGTGACAACCGGTCCCAAGGTCACTATTCTAAACCCTAATTTAATTGCATCATATCCCGTCTTTTAAGTACTAATAATGGAAACAATTCAATTATATCAAGAGTATTAGAACCACTGGTTTTTATTTGATCAATTTTTATGATTCTATGTGATTTACGTGAAATTAGTCATTCTAATTCTTGCCATTTTAGAAAAATTTGTGCCCGGGAATATTAATTAGTCACCCTAGCTAGAATTAAAAATATCAATTGTAACAATTAAAAGTATATGTGCACACACACACACACTTGAAATTTTAGGATTTAAGCAAGCATTATCATGCATAACACTTAGTCAACTAACTAAAACTTATCATCCAAAATACTACACTACACAACAAACTAATACCACCTAATAATAATATACACAAAAATTTAAGAGAATATTGCCACAAGGGGACAAAAAAACCGTGCCTCCCCTCTCCCCCAATAAAAATTATTGCTTTCTTCACATGACACACCACCTTAACAATCCACTCACCTTTCATGCAAATTCACTTTCACATCTCTTCATTCTCCCCCTCTCTCTCTCATTTCCGACTTCTACCAGCTGATAACTCCCTTTCTCTTACAAAATCCTCTCCATCATCTCCATTTTCAGCCCCAAAACCGTGAGCAACAACAAGCACAACAATCGGCCAACAGCAAACAGCAGCAAAGGTGACTTTTGGTGAAGTTTTGAAGCTTTGAACGTGCAAGACTTGAGGTTCCAGATTTTTTTCGAGCTTCTCCAGCCTCATCCAAGAAGATTCCAATCATCCATGATGTTCTACACCTCTTAAACCGCAAGATACATCGTGTGTAAGCTCACTATGTCGGTTTTGGTCATTTCTTGAGATTGTCTTCATTTTTCACCTAAACACCCATCTTTTTCTTGTTGTAGCAGAAACATCTCACCCTCACTTTGTTCTTGAGGAGTTCCCCACGTTCTTGAAGGTATACCACACGTTATAATGCTCATTCCAAGGGGTAGAATCCGATTTACCCCCTTGAAAACCCACTTTTTGGTGTTTTTGTCACCATGCACTTGTGAATCTTGTAACCTTTCAAAACCAAACGTATAACCTGCATATGAATGGGTTTTAAGACTATCAACAACCTGTTTTTGATGTCTCCAAGGGTGTACACCACCTACATGTGGTGAAAGTATGCATTACACCTTGAACAATGCTTCAATCTACTAGTAATAACCTCTTTTAGACATCTCTTGAAAAACCTCTTAGACAAGGGTTGTAATTTGCTCAAAATGACTTTTAAGACACCCTAATAATCTGATTTTTTTAAGTTAGATAAAGTTTAGTAATGGTTAAACTCAAGATACAAGGATTTACACAAGTGTAATGGTCATTTATGACACTTTCCACATGTTTTAAAGTCCATGGATGTATAGAACAACTAGGCAACGATTGGGACTGTTATTTCAGTAAGTTTTGGTGTATATTAAGTTTAATGACATGGCATGACCTCTGGAACAAAGGACAAAATGTGTTTAGGCCTAGTTTGGTCACTTTCGGGACCCGAAAAAACATGTTAAAATGACTTAAAAATGGGAAACATAGACCATAAACGTTTTAAAGAGAATTTACAGGTTCTAAATGGTTAAATAAAGTGTTCTGGAGTCAATGGATAGTTTTAGTGGTCAAAAGATAATTTAAATGGATTTTAAGTAAAACCGGGTGTAAGCCGAAAGGCGTTTTTAAGGAAAATTCTATGATAAATGGGTTAAATGTTAAAACTTATAAAAATCATTACTTTCCAGTAGGTTAATAGATAAAATAACCTCAAAGGTAAAATGGGTGGTCAAACAAGCCTTTAAAATGGTCAAACCCGACTAAAAACGCGTTTTAACGGTTTAACGTAAAAACGAGCCTTTCTACTTTTAGAAACAAATTTTTATAATCTAAAAGGTTTGAAACTCATAAAAATGATTTTAAGAAGTAGCTACTGGACTTAGATCCCAAAAAGGGTGAAAACTCATAAATAACCGTTTTAAACCGTTCGGTTTTACCGTAACCGGCAATGTTAAACGCGTATTTTAGAAACCGAGTCTATAAACTGAAATTTTAGTTAGAAATTCTTGAAAATAAGTTGAATTAAGCTCTTAAACCTTATTTTTAAGAATAGAGGACATTTAATGCAAGAAACCAAACTCAAGGGTAGAAATTGTCAATTTTGAAACTTCAGGGGCAAAACTGTAAATTTTACAAAATTTCATAACCAACTCCCATAAGTTCATTGTCCCCCTTAAATGGCATACTTACTATATATCCCTGGTCTAGTAAGGTAGAAACCTTTGATTCCATGAAAAACCTTGACTTTCCTTAAAAGGAAACTTTTTACGCAAACCTAATCGAATCAAAACCGAAACCGTCTATTTAAGTCTTAGGCACTATTGTTGCTCCTTAAATAGGTTTAGAGCAGTAGCTAATCACTTAATATATTCATATTAGGGTGCTAGACTTGAGCTATTCCCGGCACGCAAAAAATTTATATTTGCTTGGCACCTAAGGTGAGTTCTCGTGTTCCGCCTTTTTACTTTTGTTTTGGGGATGAAGCATGCTACTTTTAAACTAAAACTCTTATGTGTGATACTGTTTACTATTTGGCATGAAATTTTGTTTTATGAACTATGATTATGCTTACTTGATGCTTGTATGTGGGACTTTTTTGGATACCTGCTGATACTTTAGTCATAATCATTAATTCTTTTGTGAACCGCTTGTTCTTACGTGAATAGGTCTATTTGGGGAATCCCCCATGCACAGTGGCTCCCGCCACAGAGAAGTACCCCACTGAGATCCTAAGGGGTTGTTTGTGGCATGTAACAGGTTTTGGGTAAGATACCATGGTGAACCATCCTAGCAGGAGTGGTTCACTATTCTAAGACTTGGTCCTTTTTCCTACGGGAATATCCGGTTAAACACAAGTTTAGAAGAGGCCAACCGGGGACCAAGTGCAGGGTTGATTGTGATACCCCACAATGACTAATACTAAAAACGATGCTTTTATAATCGAATGAGATTTTTATAAACTATCACACTGGATTCTAAAACCTTTACTGTGGACTTTTATAGTTCCTTTTATTTTGTTTTGAAACTTTAAGCACTTGAATTCACCAACTTTTTAGTTTACACTCTTTTCTTTTGAGCATGTTTTAGGTAACCTGTGAAGACTCTTAGCGTATGGACGACTTAGACTCAACCCCGAGACCATGGCATTGTTTGTGTGACCAGAATTTATGACTTTGACAATTTGATATCATGACTATTTAAATTTATGTTGAACATGTAAACATTTGGGGCTGGATCTGTTTCCAGCCCGGTGTCTTTTAAAACTTTTAATGCCATGTGATGTTCTCTCCCTTTGAGCTCTTATAATGGTTTGTTTCCGCTGCTATATATGTTGTTGCTAATCTGTGACGTCCCACCCTACCTGGGCCCGGGGTGTGACAGATTGGTATCAGAGCCAAAGGTTGTAGAGAAGTCGGGAATACCATAGTAGACCCTAGGCTACAACCCTAATACCCTAGGACTGTCCTTGTGGGAAAGTGTGGAATAATCGGGTTGGGTAAATTGATGATTACTCCTGATCAACGTAATCATGAATTTACCGGGCGCGTAATTTCCATCATGGACCTCTAAGTTAAGTTGGACCTTTCTGTTTGATGTTGATTAACCTTGAAATCTATTTTTGACTGAGGATTTGAAATTAATTTTTTTTATGAACTGTTTTGCTTGACACTATTATGAGAAACAATTGATTCTAACATAATTGCTGAGGGATACATAGAGATCCCTGATACTAAGGCCATCACTATTACTGTGAGTATATTATTATTGTTAAAACTATCATGAGCTATGAGAAACCAAATTACTCATGATGTCTTTTTACAGGAAACTACTATGGCTGAAAGAGGTAAGGCACCCGCACATCCAGTTGATGAGACTTCCCCTGTTGGGACACTGAGGAGGAAGCCCCAAACGGAGTACGAGGCGTACCTGCAGAGGTGTGGACACCCGGATTGGATCTCCGCCACGTCAGAGGACACTGGAGCTTCCGAGGATTCTTCTTCGTCAACGCCACCCAGGAGCCGACGCGCTCCCGCTCACCATATGTTGCCGCTCCATCCCACTCACCGATACCTCCCATTGGGAATTGGGGAGCACGCACCGTCACTCGTCCACGAAAGGCTATTAGACCTGGGACTTCGGTCTCATTCAGGTTGCCTCCTCCTCCACCACCGGTCAGGGATCCCATACCTGCACCACCGCCGTACGAGCCATACTGACGCCACCCACAAGAGGAGCCTTGGATGCCTATAAGGCATGGCATGCATGATGGCCCTAGCGTGTTCGTTGGAGACCAGCACTACCAGTCTAGCCGGTGGGCTAGGGACTTTGGCCCATCAGACCCCACCTTGAGTGAGATACTAAGGACTATCCAGCGTCATGACCTGACCTTACAGCACGCCACGTGGACCTCCCAATCTTCCTAATTCCAAGCAATGATAGCAACTCACAATGTCCAGCGCTTGGAGAAAGAGTAGAAGAAGAAAAGCTCGGGATGGTTCGGCTGGTTGAAGAAGAAATGGCAGGGATGATGCATCTGGTATTAAGGATACATGGCAGTAGGCTGCCAAAACTATCTGAGAAACAATCTATCTATTTGAGAAACTATTATTATCTATGGGGGGTGATGGAACCTTCCACTTTGTAAGAGCTAGACTCTGAAACTATGAACCTTGTCTTATTTTGAACTGATTCGTATGATGCAATGTTGTTGAAACATTTATGATTGTCTGTCATGTGTTGTTTATTCATGGTGTTGGGCCATGTTATACTGTATGACTGCTTAAACTGTTTAAAACGGTAATCTGTGGAACTTGTTAAGTTGTGTGCAATTATACACCGTATCCTCTCTTCGTATAGGGGAATCCTTGTAGGAAATTGATGCATAGATTATTCGAAACAAATTTATGAGATGCTAAAACGACTTTATCTGTAGTACTATCAGGATGCCTACCAGAATAGGAACATGCATCGGAAGGCAAGCAGCAAACCAAGGTCGTCATGAAGGAGCAAGGCGAACCAGAAACCAACCACCTACTCCTCCAAGGACTCCCATCGGGGAGAATGCTAACTCTGCAAATGACGAGAGGATGGCAAATCTTGTGGCACAGCAGATTACAAACGCTATACCAACCATCATTGCTCAAATCAATGCTGACCGGGATGACGCCGGAGGTGATACTGGGGCTGCCAACCACGAAGAATCTGAAGCTATCAGGAAAGGGTGCTCCTACAAAACATTTATGGCTTGCAAACCAAAGGACTTCCATGGCACCGAGGGTGCAATTGAAACCTATCGATGGCTGGATGAAATCGAAGCTGTGTTAGACATCAGTGAATGCAAGTTGGAACACATGGTGAGGTTTGCTTCTCAATCTCTCAAGGGACAAGCACTTGAGTGGTGGAAAACCATCATCCAGCCTCGAGGCCGGGATGCCGTGGGAAGGATGAACTGGTCTGAGTTCAGGGAGATAATCACCAACAAGTACTGCCCGATCAACCAACTAGAGAAACTGGAGGCTAGATTTCTGAATTTGGAGATGAGGGGTCCGAACTACACCGAATACATCAACCAGTTCCTTGCATTGTCCCAACTGGTACCACACTTAGTGATGCCAGAATCCAAGGGCGTGGCCCACTTCATCTGGGGGTTACACCCAAGGGTAAGGGGCATGGTTCGGTCATCCAGGCCTACAACCATACAGGCGGTGGTCGACCTTACCAGTAGTCTGACCGACGACCTATTTAGAGCGGGGTGGATTGAACATGGGAAAATTGAGGACAAGAAGAAGGCTATGGAAGAAAAGAGGAAGTGGGTTGATACTAGGAAGGTGGTCGGCAGTAGCAGCGGTTCAAACAAGAAGCCTAGAGAAGAAGCGAGACGAAATGACCATGGTGGAAAGGCAAGGAGGTTGTATCTGGGCACAAGCCCCTTCTGCGATAAATGCAAGCTTCATCACCAAGGGGAGTGCAATCCCATGCCTTGTTATCGATGCAAGAAACCTGGTCACCTCATTAAAGACTGTACCTACGAGCCTGGAAAACAATGCTATGAGTGCGGGGACCCCGGGCATATGAGGAACAAATGCCCCAAGTTAGGAAGAAACAAGGACAACCGACCCAATAAGCCCAAGGGAAGAGCTTTTGTGATGGACCCAGCAGGAGCTCGAAAGGAACCCGATGTGGTTAATGGTACGTTTCTTGTAAACGATCATCCTGCTACTGCTTTATTTGATACTGGAGCGACTGCCAGTTTTATCTCTAGTGCTTTTAGATCCTCGATTGACTTATCTACGTGTACCTTAGCCGATACGTTTACCGTCAAATTAGCTGATGGTAATATTTTAGAAACTAACGAAATCATCAAGGATTGTTCAATAAATCTAAATGGACATTCATTTAAGATAGATCTGATGCCCATTAAGTTAGGAGGATTTGATGTGGTTGTCACCATGGACTGGTTAGCTAAGAACAGAGTCGAAATTGTTTGTGATGAACGCCTACTCAAGATACCATTGAACGACAAGGAAGAGTTAGTGGTGCAAGGAGAAAGGAGTAACACCTTATGCCCCATGATATCCCATTTGAAAGCTACCAAGAGCTTGAGGAAGGGATGCTCGGCTTTCATCATCTACGTGATGAAGACCAAAGAGGAGAAGAAGATTTCGGACATTCCAGTGGTTTCTGAATACCCTGAGGTGTTTCCGGAAGACCTACCGGGACTTCCCCCGAATCGACAAGTTGAGTTCCAAATAGATTTGCTGCCTGGCGCTGCACCGGTAGCCAAAGCGCCGTATCGACTCGCCCCTCCTGAAATGAAGGAACTGATGACGCAAGTTCAAGAACTATTGGACAAGGGATTTATACGTCCGAGTGTCTCTCCATGGGGTGCTCCGGTGTTATTTGTGAAAAAGAAGGATGGCACCTTACGCATGTGCATTGACTACCGGGAGTTAAATAAGTTGACTATAAGGAACCGGTACCCTCTCCCGTGGATAGACGACCTATTCGATCAACTTTAAGGAGCAAGCTACTTCTCCAAGATAGATTTGAGATCCGGTTACCACCAAATGAAGATAAGAGAAGAAGACATACCCAAAACGGCTTTCTGAACTAGGTATGGGCACTATGAGTACTTAGTCATGCCCTTTGGACTGACTAATGCACCAGCAGCATTCATGGATCTCATGAACTGTGTATGCCGCCCATATCTTGACAAGTTTGTGATTGTGTTCATCGAAGACATTCTGATCTACTCCAGTAATAAAGAAGAACACGAGAAGCATCTCAGACTGATCCTTGAGTTACTCAAGAATGAACAACTATATGCCAAATTTTCTAAATGTGAATTTTAGATGCGAGAGATCCAATTTTTAGGGCATGTAGTGAATGAGAATGGAATTCAAGTTGACCCTTCCAAGATTGAAGCTATTAAGAATTGGAAGATTCCTGAGACTCCCACTGAGATTAGGCAATTCCTAGGATTGGCCGGATACTACCGACGATTCATTGAGGACTTCTCACGAATTGTGCAACCATTGACCTCACTGACTAAGAAGGACAAAGACTTTGTATGGGAATCCGAGCAAGATGAATCATTCGAGACGCTTAAGGAAAAACTATGCAGTGCACCTGTTTTGGCCCTTCCAGAAGGAGTCGAAGACTTCGTAGTTTATTGTGACGCCTCGCGTCAAGGGTTAGGTTGCGTGCTAATGCAACGCAACAAGGTTATTGCCTATGCATCTAGACTGCTAAATGATCACGAGAAGAACTATACTACGCACGATCTGGAATTAGGTGCCGTGGTGTTTGCTCTCAAAATGTGGAGGCACTACCTCTATGGCACGAAGTGTATCATTTACACTGACCATCGAAGTTTGCAACACATTCTCGACCAGAAAATGCTAAACATGCATCAAAGAAGATGGGTTGAGTTGTTAAATGACTATGAGTGTGAAATCCGTTATCATCCCGGAAAGGCCAATGTGGTGGCAGATGCTTTGAGCAGAAAGGAGAGAGAAAAACCTCTTTGTGTACGAGCTTTAAGGATAAGTGTGTACACAGACCTAGTCGCAAGGCTGAAAGAAGCTCACGGCGAAGCGTTAAAGGAGGAGAATCTAGCAGGGGAAGGATTAACGGGAATGGAAAAGCGATTTGAAATGGGAACTGATGGTACATATAAGTGCGAAGGGAGAACTTGGGTGCCAAAACATGGGGGAATTCGGGAGGTGATTCTCGATGAAGCTCACAAGTCTAGGTATTCAGTTCACCCTGGGGGTGATAAAAGGTACCGGGGTTTGAAGGCACTTTTCTGGTGGCCTGGAATCAAGAAATCAATCGCTATGTATGTCAGTAAGTGCCTAACTTGTGCCATGGTAAAAGCCGAGAATCAAAAACCATCAGGGATGTTACAGCAGCCAAAAATCCGAAATGGAAATGGGATAACGTCACAATGGACTTTGTTACCAAGTTACCCAGAACATCCAGGGGTCATGATGCCATTTGGGTGATAGTGGATAGACTAACCAAAGCAGCTCACTTTTTACCAATTCGGGAAGATTATGACATGTCAAGACCGGCTCAACTGTATATCAATGAAATAGTGGCTAGGCATGGTGTGCCACTATCAATAATCTCCGATCGTGATAGTCGTTTTACTTCGCGTTTCTGGAAATCACTTCAACGAGGCCTAGGAACCCGTCTGGACTTAAGTATGGCGTACCACCCGCAAACTGACGGTCAAAGCGAGAGGACTATTCAAACCCTAGAAGATATGCTGAGGGCATGCGTAATTGATTTTGGTGGGAACTGGGATAATCATCATCCATTGGTGGAGTTCTCCTATAACAACAGTTACCATGGAAGTATCAATGCTGCTCCGTATGAGGCTCTCTATGGTAGGAAATGTCAGTCACCCTTGAGTTGGAATGAAATTGGTGATAGTCAAGTATTGGGACCCGACATCGTATTGGAGACCACTGATAAGATTTTCAAGATCAAGGAACGTCTACGGGCGGCCAGGGATCGTCAAAAGAAGTACGCTGACAGAAGACAGAAACCGTTAGAGTTTCAGATAGGTGATAGAGTAATGCTGAAGGTAGCACCGTGGAAAGGAACCGTGAGGTTCGGAAAAAGAGGTAAGTTAAGCCCATGATACATTGGACCATTCGAAATACTAGCAAGAATTGGTCCTGTGGCTTACAAGTTGAAACTACCTCAGAAATTGAGTTATATACACGACACCTTCCACGTATCAAACTTGAAGAAATGCCTGGTAGACAAAACCTTGGAACTACCGTTGAAGGAGACAAGAATCAATGATAAGCTGAACTTCGTGGAAGAGCCTATAGAGATCACGGACCGCTTGGTCAAGCAACTCAGACGAAGCCGCATACCCAAGGTTAAGGTTAGATGGAACTCGAGACGAGGGCTGGAATTCACTTGGGAACGTGAAGACGAGATGAGGAAGAACTTCCCGTAACTCTTTAAACTCACCCGTACCAGTACTAAGCGAAGTTAAAATTTCGGGATGAAATTTCCTAAACGGTGGGAGAATGTGACAACCGGTCCCAAGGTCACTATTCTAAACCCTAATTTAATTGCATCATATCACGTCTTATAAGTACTAATAATGGAAACAATTCAATTATATCAAGAGTGTTAGAACCACTGATTTTTATTTGATCAATTTTTATGATTCTATGTGATTTATGTGAAATTAGTCATTCTAAGTCTTGCCATTTTAGAAAAATTCGTGCCCGGGAATATTAATTAGTCACCCTATCTAGAATTAAGAATATCAATTGAAACAATTAAAAGTATATGTGCACACACACACACTTGAAATTTTAGGATTTAAGCAAGCATTATCATGCATAACACTTAGTCAACTAACTAAAACTTATCATCCAAAATACTACACTACACAACAAACTAATACCACCTAATAATAATATACACCAAAATTTATGAGAATATTGCCACAAGGGGACAAAAAAACCGTGCCTCCCCTCTCCCCCAATAGAAATTATTGCTTTCTTCACATGACACACCACCTTAACAATCCACTCACCTTTCATGCAAATTCACTTTCACATCTCTTCATTCTCCCCTCTCTCTCTCATTTCCGACTTCTACCAGCTGATAACTCCCTTCTCTTTCAAAATCCTCTCCATCCTCTCCATTTTCATCCCCAAAACCGTGAGCAACAACAAGCACAACAATCGCCCAGCAGCAAACAGCAGCAAAGGTGGACTTTTGGTGAAGTTTTGAAACTTTGAACGTGCAAGACTTGAGGTTCCAGCTTTTGTTCGAGCTTCTCCAGCCTCATCCAAGAAGATTCCAACCATCCATGACGTTCTACACCTCTTAAACCGCAAGATACATCGTGTGTAAGCTCACTATGTCGGTTTTGGTCATTTCTTGAGATTGTCTTCATTTTTCACCTAAAAACCCATCTTTTTCTTGTTGTAGCAGAAACATCTCACCCTCACTTTGTTCTTGAGGAGTTCCCCACGGTCTTGAAGGTATACCACACGTTATAATGCTCATTCCAAGGGGTAGAATCCGATTTACCCCCTTGAAAACCCACTTTTGGGTGTTTTTGTCACCATGCACTTGTGAATCTTATAACCTTTCAAAACCAAACGTCTAACCAGCATATGAATGGGTTTTAAGACTATCAACAACCTGTTTTTGAAGTCTCCAAGGGTGTACACCACCTACATGTGGTGAAAGTATGCATTACATCTTGAATAATGCTTCAATCTACTAGTAATAACCTCTTTTAGACATCTCTTGAAAAACCTCTTAGACAAGGGTTGTAATATGCTCAAAATGACTTTTAAGACACCCTAATAATCTGATTTTTTTAAGTTAGATAATGTTTAGTAATGGTTAAACTCAAGATACAAGGATTTACACAATTGTAATGGTCATTTATGACACTTTCCACACGTTTTAAAGTCCATGGACGTATAGAACAACTAGGCAACGATTGGGACTGTTATTTCAGTAAGTTTTGGTGTATATTAAGTTTAATGACATGGCATGACCTCTGGAACAAAGGACAAAATGTGTTTAGGCCTAGTTTGGTCACTTTCGGGACCCGAAAAAACGTGTTAAAATGACTTAAAAATGGGAAACATGGACCATAAACATTTTAAAGAGAATTTCCAGGTTCTAAATGGATAAATAAAGTGTTCTGGAGTCAATGGAAAGTTTTAGTGTTCAAAAGATAATTTAAATGGATTTTAAGTAAAACCGGGTGTAAGCCGAAAGGCGTTTTTAAGGAAAATTCTATGATAAATGGGTTAAATGTTAAAACTTATAAAAATCATTACTTTCCAGTAGGTTAATAGATAAAATAACCTCAAAGGTAAAATGGGTGGTCAAACAAGCCTTTAAAATGGTTAAACCCGACTAAAAACGCGTTTTAACGGTTTAACGTAAAAACGAGCCTTTCTACTTTTAGAAACAAATTTTTATAATCTAAAAGGTTTGAAACTCATAAAAATGATTTTAAGAAGTAGCTACTGGACTTAGATCCCAAAAAGGGTGAAAACTCATAAATAACCATTTTAAACCGTTCGATTTTACCGTAACCGGCAATGTTAAACGCGTATTTTAGAAACCGAGTCTATAAACTGAAATTTTAGTTAGAAATTCTTGAAACTAAGTTTAATTAAGGTCTTAAACCTGATTTTTAAGAATAGTGGACATTTAATGCAAGAAACCAAACTCAAGGGTAGAAATTGTCAATTTTGAAACTTCAAGGGCAAAAATGTAAATTTTACAAAATTTCATAACCAACTCCCATAAGTTCATTGCCCCCCTTAAATGGCATAATTACTATATATCCCTGGTCTAGTAAGGTAGAAACCTTTGATTCCATAAAAAACCTTGACTTTCCTTAAAAGGAAACTTTTTACGCAGAACAAATCGAATCAAAACCGAAACCGTCTATTTAAGTCATAGGCACTATTGTTGCTCGTTAAATAGGTTTAGAGCAGTAGCTAATCACTTAATATATTCATATTAGGGTGCTAGACTTGAGCTATTCCCGGCACGCGAAGAATTTCTATTTGCTTGACACCTAAGGTGAGTTCTCGTGTTCCCCCTTTTTACTTTTGTTTTGGGGATGAAGCATGCTCCTTTTAAACTAAAACTCTTATGTGTGATACTATTTACTGTTTGGCATGATCTTTTATTTTATGAACTATGATTATGCTTACTTGATGCTTGTATGTGGGACTTTTTGGATACCTGCTGATACTTTAGTCATAATCATTAATTCTTTTGTGAACCGCTTGTTCTTACGTGAATAGACCTATTTGGGGAATCCCCCACGCACAGTGGCTCCTGCCACAGGGAGGTACCCCACTGAGATCCTGAGGGGTCGTTTGTGGCATGTAACAGGTTTTGGGTAAGATACCATGGTGAACCATCCTAGCAGGAGTGGTTCACTATTCTGAGGCTTGGTCCTTTTTCCTACAGGAATATCCGGTTAAACACAAGTTTAGAAGAGGCTAACCGGGGACCAAGTGCAGGGTTGATTGTGATGCCCCACAATGACTGATACTAAAAACGATGCTTTTAAAATCGAATGAGATTTTTATAAACTATCACACTGGATTCTAAAACCTTTACTGTGGACTTTTATAGTTCCTTTTATTTTGTTTTGAAACTTTAAGCACTTGCATTCACCAACTTTTTAGTTGACACTCTTTTCTTTTGAGCATGTTTCAGGTAACCTGTGAAGACTCTTAGCGTATGGACGACTTAGACTCAACCCCGAGACCATGGCATTGTTTGTGTGACCAGAATTTATGACTTTGACAATTTGATATCATGACTATTTAAATTTATGTTGAACATGTAAACATTTGGGGTTGGATCTGTTTCCAGCCCGGTGTCTTTTAAAACTTTTAATGCCATGTGATGTTCTCTCCGTTTGAGCTCTTATAATGGTTTGTTTCCGCTGCCATATATGTTGTTGCTAATCTATGACGTCCCACCCTACCAGGGCCCGGGGGTGTGTCAATTTAAGATGTTTATAAATTATATAATAAATGTATGTTTTACGTGCGATGAACGACCATCTGTGAGGTGCCCGGGAACGGGGCCTTACAAGTTGGTATCAGAGCCAATGTTTAAGCGAAACGGGTAAATTTTCCAAATAAACCTAAACTTAAACTGAAAATGTGACAGAAAGAAAGAGAATGCCATCTGAGTAGTTGCGTGCCATCAGGTATTTTCTTAAAGATTAACTGGTATTATGTGCGCATGTGATGTGATTTATGTGTACTGCTAGATTTAGATACTAATGTAGTCAGGACGGGTGATGCTCGGGGTGCGAAGAGTAGAGTAAGTGGCTAATCACAGCTGGCCACTGTAATTAGGGACTTACCATACTTGACATAAACTAAGCTACTTCCTTGAATGACCGTGTTAGTATTTGAACCTTTCAGTGTGATAGAGAATGGCTGGAGGTAGATCTTCTAAGGCCTCACGGGGTAGAGGTGGTGGCGGACGTGGTGCTGAACCGCGAGCCATAAGAGGGAGACCTAGGGTAGAGAAAGCTGTTCATGAGGAAAACGAGACCCCTCATCAAGAGGGAGTAGACGAGAGCGCTAACTTGAGGGCCTCGGTGAAAGAGGCAGTGGTTGAAGAGGTGCATCAGGTCATGCAGACGATCTTACCGTCTGTGGTGACCGAAGTAATTAGCCTGTCAGGGAAGATGAAAGGCAAGGGAGGAACCGGTCCTCCGGGAGACCGCATCGACAAGAGCCGGAAACGGTTCTATCTGATAATGAAGAGGAAGAGGAGGAGGAGCCGGTACGGGAGAGAACACGGGGTTGTAACTACGGGACATTCATGAGGTGCCAGCCCCCTACTTTTGACGGTTCTGGCACTGCGGCGGATGCTCACCAATGGGTGATAGAAATTGAGGCTGTCTCGATATTAGTGATTGCCAGGAGGACAAGAAGGTGAAGTTTGCTACCCACTCTTTTACGGGTTCGGCCTTATGCTGGTGGGACAACATAGTCCAGGCCGAGGGTAGCAGGACCATCGGAAGAATGAAGTGGTCTGAGCTAAAAAGGATGGTGATCGAGGAGTTAAGTCCTCGTCGGGAAATGGACAAAGTTGAGAGAGAGTTCCTGCAGTTGGAGGCGGGGACGATGACCCACCAACAGTACACCACCAAGTTCAATGAAATGGCACGGTTGGTGCCGGATTAGGTGACGCCGGTGTCTCGAAAGATCAACCGGTATATTCAGGGGCTGCCAGCTGACATCAGCAGGCATTTGATTAGTGCTCGACCAAGCACCTTTAGGTCGGCCGTGGATTTGGCTGGGAGATTATATGATGAGCGGACTGTGGTGGTGAAAGCTGAGATTAGTAAGAAGGGAGGTGGTGAGAGAAGCTGGCAGGGAAAGAGGTTTGGTCGAGGTGACACTTCGACAAGTAACAAGAAAACAAGGGTGGATGACCGTCGTGTGGTCATGTCAGGAGCAGGGCTGAGGAAGTGTGGCCAGTGTGGAAGGGAGCACTCGGGGGAGTGCAAGTGGGGATCAAACATCCGTTTCAAATGCGGGAAGCCAGGGCATATGTCAAAGGATTACCGGTTAGGCAAATGTTTTAACTGTGGGGAAGGTGGTCATATGAGCAGAGACTGCAAGAAGCCGAGGGCTGAGGGATCAGGGGCGAAGATGACGGGAGGTGAAGAACCGAGAGCAAGGGCCAGGGCGTTCACAATGATGCAGGAGGAGGCCAGGACGGACCCTGATGTTGTGTCCGGTATGTTTCTGGTGAACCAAACTTTAGCCTCTGTATTATTTGATTCGGGTGCCAGTAGGAGTTTTATTTCTGCTGCCTTCTGTACTAAGCTGCCTGTTAGTAGTAGACGTGTTGATGTGCCCTTTGATGTAGAAACTGCCATAGGTAAATCTACTAGGATCTCTGAGGTGATAGAGGGTTGTGACGTTGAATTGGGGGGCCACAAATTTCCAGTTAGACCCTTCGCTATGACTTTAGGTGGTTTCAATTTGGTGCTAGGGATGGATTGGTTGGCGGACTTTGAGGTGAACATTGTGTGTCGCAAGAAGATGATTCAATTGACAACGCCCGGCGGTGGTTCAGTGGCAGTTTATGGTGATCGGGTTACTACGATTTCGAAGGTGATCTCAATGGCTGTGGCGGGAAAATGTATGAGGCATGGGTGCAGCGCCTACTTATGTTATGTGAAAGATGTGGAAACGCCAACACCACAACTATTTGATGTTCCGGTTGTGCGTGATTTTCCAGAGGTGTTCCCGGAAGACTTATCGGGATTGCCACCTGACAGAGAGATCGAGTTCCAGATTGACCTGATACCGGGTGCTCAACCGGTCGCCAAGGCACCGTATCGATTGGCCCCGATGGAAATGAAAGAGTTGATGGAGCAGTTGCAAGAGCTGTTGGATAAGGGGTTCATTAGACCGAGTATCTCACCTTAGGGTGCTCCGGTCCTGTTTGTGAAGAAGAAAGACGGTAGTATGAGGATGTGCATCGACTACCGTAAGCTGAACAAGTTGACGGTGAAAAATAGATACCCCTTGCCACGGATCGATGATTTATTTGATCAGCTTCAAGGCGCCATTTGGTTTTCACGAATAGATCTTCGATCGGGCTACCATCAACTGAAAGTGAAGGAACAAGACATCCCTAAAACAGCCTTTCGCACGCACTACGATCATTACGAGTTCCTTGTCATGTCTTTTGGTTTGACCAATGCGCCGGCTGCTTTTATGGATTTGATGAACCGAGTGTGTCGGCCGATGCTGGATAAATCAGTGATTGTATTTATTGACGATATGCTGATTTATTCGAGGAGCGAAACGGAGCACGCCGGTCACATTCGAGAAGTACTAGAGACGTTGAGAAAGGAGAAATTGTACGCTAAGTTCTCCAAGTGCGCATTTTGGTTGCGTGAAGTTCAGTTCTTGGGTCACGTGATTAATCCGGATGGGATTATGGTCGATCTGGCAAAGGTGGAAGCAGTAATGCAGTGGAAGTCTCCAAAGACGCCATCCGAGATCCGTAGTTTCTTGGGTTTGACGGGCTACTACAGAAGATTCATTCAAGACTTCTCCAAGATTGCTTCTCCACTGACCAAGTTGACCCGGAAAGATGTGAAGTTTGTGTGGGGTCAAGCTCAGGAAAAGGCGTTTGAAGAATTGAAGAAGAGGTTGACCCAAGCTCCAGTATTGGCATTACCTGATGGAAGCGATGACTTGGTGGTTTATTCTTATGCTTCCTAGTCGGGGTTGGGGTGCGTATTAATGCAAAGGGGAAAAGTGATAGCCTATGCATCCCGACAGCTAAAAGTTCATGAGGTTAATTATCCTACTCATGATTCGGAGCTAGCAGCTGTGGTCTTTGCGTTAAAGATTTGGAGGCACTACCTCTACGGAACGAAGTGCACCATCTTCACAGACCATAAGAGCTTGAAGTACTTCTTCGAGCAAAAAGATTTAAATATGAGACAGAGGCGATGGTTGGAACTGATAAAGGACTATGATTGTGAGATCCACTACCATCCGGCAAAGCCAACGTGGTGGCTGATGCCCTTAGCCGAAAGGAGAGGCCCGAGCCGATACGGGTGAAGGCATACCAACTAATTATGACCTCGGATGTGATAAAGCAAGTCAAAGAGTTTTAAGATGGGGCACTGAAGGAAGATCATCTTAACTCAGAACGAATGAGAGGTCTGGTCGTGGAATTGGGTGAAAACACGTTTGGCGTCAAGACTCGATTTGGGCGGATGTGGATTCCTCGTTTTGGGGATCTACGAATGAAGATTATGGACGAAGCCCACAAAACTCGATACTCCATTCATCCCGATGCTACCAAGATGTACCAAGACATGAAGAAAGATTACTGGTGGCCGGGTATGAAACGTGATGTGGTGGAGTATGTGAGTAAATGTCTCACTTGTTTGCAAATATAGGCAGAACATCAGAAGCCGTATGGGAAGATTCAACCTTTGGATATACCGGAATGGAAGTGGGAGCACATCACCATGGATTTCATTACGAAGCTGCCGCGTACTCCGAAAGGGTATGATACTATATGGGTGATTATGGATCGCCTGACGAAGAGTGCTCACTTCCTACCGATACGCGAGACATACTCATCCGAGAGGTTGGCCGATCTTTTCATGAAAGAGATTGTGACTCATCATGGTGTACCAGTGTCGATTGTATCTGATCGCGACACCCGGTTTAAGTCCAAATTCTAGAAGAAATTCCATGATGCTATGGGGACGAGGTTGCATATTAGCACAGCTTATCATCCTTAAACTGATGGTCAGTCGGAAAGGACCATTCAGACTTTGGAGGACATGCTTCGGGCATGTGTTATTGACTTCGGGGGAAGTTAGGATGACTATTTGCTGTTAGCTAAATTCTCATACAATAACAGCTATCATGCCAGTATTGGCATGCCATCCTATGAGATGCTATACGGTAGGAGATGCAGGACACCCGTTTGTTGGGGTGATATTGGTCAAAAGGAATTGGGAAGCGTCGAGGTGATCGAGGCTATGACTGAAAAGCATGAAAGGATCAAGGCCTACATGAAGGCAGCCAAAGATAGACAGAAGTCGTATGCTGACAAATGACGCAAGCCGATTGAGTTCCAAGTAGGAGACCGGGTTATGTTAAAGGTCTCGCCTTGGAAAGGAATCATTCGGTTCTGAAAGCGGGGCCAGTTGAGTCCGCGGTACATAGGCCCTTTCCGAATCATTGCTCGAGTAGGAGAGGTGGCCTATAGATTGGAGTTGCCAGATGAGTTAAGTCGAATTCATCCTACCTTCCACGTATCTCATCTGAGAAAGTGTCTGGCCGATGAAGAAATGATCGTTCCATTGGAAGACATGTAGGTAGACGAATACCTTAACTATGTAGAGCAACCAGTGGCGATCATTGATCGCAAGGAGAAGAGGTTATGAAATAAAGTGGTTCCCCTTGTGCGTGTACAGTGGAAGCAGAGAAAGGGATCAGAGTCTACGTGGGAGACTGAGGAATATATGAGACAACATTACCCACATCTGTTCGAGGAGTAACAGGTTTCGGGGACGAAACCTTTATAAGGGGGGTGGACTTGTAACACCCGAAATTTTAATTTGACAAGGAGAAATAATAAGAAGAAAAATAAAGAAAGAAAAAAAATTGAGAGGAAAGGAAAAGAAAGGAAAAGTGGAAGGGGGTTTTGTGTAAAAAGTACAAAGAAAAGTAAATATCTGATATACATAGGGATGGCTGCCCACACTTTTTCTCACAACCCCAAATCTTCGAAGTGTTTTAGAGAGAGAAAGAGCAGACCACGGGAATTTGAAGAAAGAACAAGAAGAAGAAGAGTGCAGATTTGAGATACAAGGTCTCACGGCTAAAGATTTTAAAGAAGCACCCAGCAACACAAGGTGAGTTCTAAGACCCCTTCTTTTATGCATTTTTGAATGGTTTTGGGGGCTGGAACACATAGTGATACCGTTTTCGAGCCGTGAGCGCTCAATCTGTTATGAATGTATGGGTATGAGTGTGTGTATGGTCCGCTTGGACTGCTATGCCTAATGTATGTAAGAATTCTAGGACAGATAGATGTATTTCAGCGTGTAGATTGTATGCATGCTGCTGATGTATGTTTTAGAAGTTATTCTAATGATATGCATGATGTTTAGTCAGTTCTAAGTAGCTGATATGATAAATCAGTGCTAATGTGTGTTAAGATGATGAGCGGGTTTAAGAAATGGCACAGGGTAAGTGCAGGTCATCATACCCAACCGCATCAAATTAATGCGGACTGCCCACAAAATGTGGTTAAGGCAGTCTTCGTCCGCATTAACAAATGCGGGTGACAAAGAAAAATGCGGTCAAGGCATTTTGCTCAGCCGCATTAACAAATGCGGATAGGTCAGTAAATGCTGTGAAGGAAATACTCAGCCGCATTGACCTAATGCGGGCGAGTCAGGAAGAATGGCCAAGGCATTCTTCAACCGCATTGACCAATGCGGGTAGTATACGAAATATGATTAAGGCATTTTCCTCATCCGCAATGACCAATGCGGATGGCATGAAATGCGGATGAAGAAGGAAATGTGGATAAGGCATTCGTCATCCGCATTGACTAATGCGGATGACCAGAAAAACGCGGATGAACCAGATTATGAAATGCGGATTAAGCTTAGTAAGACCTGAATCATTTGGGTAAACTAGTAACATAGGCATGATGATGATGATGATGTTGCATGGGTATACCTACTGTGTACCATATATATGTATGATGCCTTATATGATGATGAATGAATGTTATGTGTATGTTCCTTATGGTTATGTATGGTTATCTTTCCGAAAACTTTACGAATTATGAAAATAAATGAATGAAGCATTATGTAACGTAAAGTGAAAGATAATGAAAGAGGAACGTGATGATGAATGCATGTATTAATGAATGAATGAAAGGAGATATGATGATGAATACTGCATTAATGAATGAATGAATTAAGTCTTGCAAGCATTGAATAATGCAATTGGTCTTTCTTTGTGATTGACCATGGTCATGGTACCTCTACCGCTTACCCACTAGTACTGTGGCATACGTTCGTTGTTCATTTGTTGACTTCAGCCCAGTAGCTAAGACTGATGGGGGTATAGCATATGGTATTGGTACAAAAACTTTTCAATGTGCAAGCGAAGATGAAACGGGATCCTTGTCATTTTACCACAGTAATCATAGCCGAGTGTTATGAAGTGGGTAAAGCCTGACAGGATCCATATGAGAATTTAAAGATGATGATGTATAACGAATGATAAAGATAATAATAAATATTATCTTTGTGTATGTATGATGTATGATCACGAGAAAGAATAGTTTTAATGAAAACAAAGTATGTTTATTATAAAACTAGAACTCACTCAGCAACGCTGACTTTTATGTGTTTCAAGTTGGCAGGTAGTGTTGCTGGGGATGGCACGAGGCGACTACTCAGCTCGTGGGGGATGGCATTCTCCTTTTGATAATGCTGCCACGCAATAGGATGCGGGCTTATAATGCATGCAACACATTATGTTGCATGCAAGTGTCAAGTGTTCCTTGAGGATCCTGATAAACAAGATTATTTAAGGAACCTTCCTTAAGGATTCTGATAAACGGGATCACTTAAGGAACCTCTTTTATGATGAAAATCATAAAGTGTCTATACTAGAGGTCACTGTATATGACCTTTTTGTAAACAGTAATGATGAAATCTTTTGTACAAGCTTTTATGATGAAATTAAATGTATCTTTGAATGTTTCCGCTGCAATGTTATTTAAGATGTTTATAAATTATATAATAAATGTATGTTTTACGTGCGATGAACGACCATCTGTGAGGTGCTCGGGAACGAGGCCTTACAACATAATAGGACTCTTGCACAATCCGCGTCCGTTTGTTATACACACGATACGCCTTTTGTGTTTCATAGTACCCAACAAAGAAACACTCATCAGAGATGGCACCAAACTTCGTATTCTGGTCTTGAGTATTCAACAGAGTACAAGAGCAATTCCTCGGAACAACTGATATGATGTCTTCATCTTGCTCTTGACAATCAATACCCGGTTCAGAACGTAAGCTGCACAATTAACTGGTTCGGCCCAAAAGATAATCAGAAGCTTTGACTTGATCAACATCGTTCTAGCTGCTTCAATTAGTGTTCTGTTCTTACGTTCAGCAACACCATTTTATTGAGGTGTTCTGGCAGCACTGAACTATCTGAGAATACCCCTTTGCTCACAGAATGAATTGAAGATGTGGTTGCTGAATTCTGTTTCATTGTCACTCCTGATAGCTTGAATCTTCCTTTTCCCAAGAACCTCAATCAGCGGAATCAGCTTCATTAACTCCTCAGCAGTCTCACTTTTGTTAGTCAGAAATCTTACCCAAGTGTACCTGAGTAACCATCTGTCACAACAAGACAATGAGATTTCTTAGCAATTGATTTAACACTGATAGGGCCAAATAAGTCAGTATGTAACAATTCGAGGGGATGTGAAATCGAGTTTTGAAGTTTAAGTTTATGTGGCTTTTTGTGTTGTTTTCCTTTTGCACAAGCCATACATTTTTCTACCACAGATTAATCTTTCAGTGGTAGTCCCCTGACCAAATTGTTCTTAACTAACTTATTTATCAATTTAAAATTGATATGCCCTAATCTTCTATGCCACTGAAAAGATTCATGAGAAGAAGCTTTTGATAAAAGACAGGTCAAGGTGGAAGATGATTCTTTTGATCCCATATTTAACAAATAGGTATCATTTCTTCTTGGAGCTCGCATGATCACCATCTCTTTAGGGATAGAGAACTCTGGTTTCAAGAACAGACATTCATTGGCAAGGAACATCACGGGAATATTTTTATCACATTTTTGTGATACACTGAGAAGATTGAACGCCAATTCTGGAACATAGTTGACTTTCACCAAAGCCACCATCAATTATTCTAAAATTTGTCAGCAGATCCTTCAACCCAGTCATATGTCTAGAACATCCACTATCTACATGCCAAAAACTATTTACAACGACTTTAGATGATTCCTGGCATTTAAAAAAAATTGGTTAGACTTTGGAAATTGGGACCCAAGTCTTAGTGTACTTAGGTCCTGTATCTGTCAATCTAGTTCCAAAGAGTTTAGTCTGCATACTACTACCACCTGATTCAGAACATTGCTTTATTAAGTGATCATCCTTTCCACATCTAAAACAATGAGATCTCAACCTTGTTTTGGAACAATTTGATAAACGAATTATATCAATAGATATTTCTTCATCACATTCAGATAATTTCGAATCTGAATCACTATACGAGTCATATGGCTCTTTTGACTTCCCAGTGATGACTTCCACTTTAACTGATTTAGATTCAGTGTTAACAATGTTAATTTCATTTGAAGAAGATGGTGATTCTTTATCCATATGTTTAGAAATCCTGATTGGTGTAAAAGATGGGATTGGATGAGAGAAGAATTTTTTAAAACAGTTTGTTTTTGGTTGACTTTTAGAGACATGACCTGAAAGTTGAGATTCATCATTCATACACACATTAGCATTAAACGCGGAATTTAAAACATTCAAGTGATTACAAGTGTTTGAAACAGAACATCCTAAATTAATATTACATGCCCCATTGTCTGAACCCAAAATAGTTCCACCAGACACGAAATGATTACTTAAGCTAATGTCTACAAAGGACTTCTTGGAATTAAAATTATGACTACTAGAGCTGCCAAGACCACTACTGCCGCCATAATCATATCCTTCTCGCAACTCCTTAGAATTATCTCCTTCTAAACCTGCAATAGAGCTGTTAGTATCATTCTGTATAATCTCTTGTACCAACTCATTTGAAGGATGAGGAGTGGGCATCGGAGAATAACAGAAAGTATGTAACACCTCTGAAATCTAGCCCATTTAGAAAGCTTAATGTATTATAGGACCCAATAAAGGTCCGGATTGATTTGGACTTACCAAAGAAACCTTGCAAAACGAAACTAGCCTTTTGGGCCCAATAAGCCCAATAAGGGCCCGAACTTATAACAAGGCCCATTTAAGGCCCAAATACACATTTAGGTACTAATTAAACAAGAAACCATGAAACAATGAATTATTAGGTGATTTGAAATATCTATGGAAAGATCCAAGCTAAAAACAGATTCAGAACCCATACCGAGTAAAATCCGGCAATTTACCGCGTACTACGTCTGAATTCCATCAGAAATCCTTAAAATGGGTTGTCATCCAATCTAAATCATTGTTAACCTTAACTAATACCATAAATAATGCTTGCTAAAAGATTTTTCATCAATCATGCATAAACAACGGAATTTCGTAACTGAAACGCGAATACCGGTTTTCACCGGCATTTTAATGTCATCTGATACGTCTACCGAGCCTCGTAACTCCGTAAACGTTCATCTAATCGTTGTTTATTATCATATCGCATTAAATTGGTGAGTGATACATTGTCTGGAATAAATGCGTTCCGAAACAAGACCGTGGCGCGAACCGGGTTACGATCAGGTCAAATTCGAGAATTCATCGGATAAGGCTTTAACATGACTAACATAGGAAGTTAACGCTCAAAATGTCATTTTAATACTTGATTGCATATAATTTGGTACCAAAATGATAATATTAACGCTCATTTGATAAAAACGCGTAAAATCGTTAAACGTATTAAATAAGCGTCAATTCACAACCTCGTCTAATCATTCGATATGTTTTTAATACGATAAAAATTTAAAATCTTGGAATATTTATAACGTTTTGTATAACCGAATCTAAGGGGAAAAGAAAAGTTTAGCGTTGCGTGAAAACTTAATCGAACGTGTCCGAACCGACCCGTATTCGAACCCATCATTTAACCCTAGTATAAATACAACTTATTCCCCCGTTTTAGGGTTTTACACCTTCAAAATAACGCTGATAGAGAGAGTGAGCCGCAACCCTTCCCCTTTTTGTGAACTCCGGCGATGCTCCGGCCACAGGCGGCGATTCCGGCGACGCCCCAGTGAGTACCATATATAAAATCGAAGCTCTCGGAAAGACGAACACGATGGCGGTGGTGGCTCCTTCTGATTCGCAACGAAGAGCAAGTTATGGAAGAGAGAAGGAGGTGTGGCGGCTAGGGTTCCGGCAGGATTCCGGCCGCCGTAGCCGGCGGCTGGCGGCGAGTGCCACCCATGGTCTTCCTTGTCTCGACGAGGCCTTTCCAATGGTGGTAGCCTCACCCACTAACTCGTAGCAGATTGAATGTTATGAGGCAAAGAAGGTGGCAGCAGCTGGGTTTGGTTCGAGGGCTGTGTGGTCGCGACTGTTGGTGTGCTTGGCTGTGGATAGCGGCTGTGATAAGGGATGTTCCTGCTATGATGGTGTTGTTGGTCGACAGGGGTTCGATATTGGTGCTGGTGGTCGATGGTGGTCGCGACGGTGATGATAATGGCTGCGGTTATGGTGATGGTGGTGGTAAGGGCATGATGCTGCTATAGGTTGCTGCACTGGGGTCAATAAGCTGCTGCATGTGATGGTTGTGGAGTTGGATGCCGATTGTAATGGTGTGGTAGGCTGTGGAAATGGTGTTAGGTTTCTGTGATATGGCTGTGACGATGGTATTGAGGCCCGGTGATGGTGGTGATGTTGGCGACCGATGGTTTTGGCTGTGATGGCAGCTGTAGTTGTTAGTGTTCATGGTGACGGTGCTGTTTGATGGTGGTAGTCGATGGTGGTTGAGCAACCGAAGGTGATGATGTTGGTAAAGGTTAGTGGTGGTGATCTAGGGCTGCTCTTGTGGATGCATGTTAGATTCAAGGCAAAAACCGAAGTATATGGTAACGTATATTGCGGTTATAGTTTCGCTTGGGTATGAGATATCAATATCAAAGCGTTTGTAAATGTTTTTAGTATGTTTTGACTAGGTTAAGTCATGACCTAAGTTGATGGTCAGTTGAGGTCAACGGGTCGTCAACAACAAGAATGTGATGAGATCAAGAGCAATACGAGTGGGTTAGTGAACGTGAATCGAGTGGAAGGTATAATCGCACGCGCAACGCATTTGAATTCTAATATTAATCTATATGCGTGTTACTTGAGCTCCAATTATACGAAATACATAAATTATAAAATGAAAATGAATGCCACTTGATATAATTATCTGGTTTAAATAGATAGTTCTGACACGAGATTTAAATAACAATGATATTTTGTAGAAATCAACCTTGATAAAATATAGGAAACATTTCATTTTTGGAAATGGTTATAATTTGTAATAGACGATACCAATAAGTTTATTTCGTGTAACATATAATCATACAAGACTTAGAGATATAATTCATACAAATACGATTGTACATTCGTATATTTATGCAATGAATATTTAGGTTAACTGACATCTATACGTTTTATTTAAGATAAAAGACCTAAAACGCTATAATGATCTATCATCTTGTTGTTATTAATTGTTGGTCATCTCATTGTATTTTGGAAATAAATATTAATTGTAACACTCTTTTATATAAAATATCGTTAACTATCATCAATAATTGGATTAGTTAGCGTTAACCGAGTTAACAAATATGATATAAACGCGAACATTATAAACATCGTTTGAGACATTATATATTACTTACATCGTCAATGCGAGTTATTTTTGAAGATTTGGAATCCATGACATAAATTGATTTTCTACCTTATTTACGGTAAGACTCAATTTTTGATTAGGTGCATTACTAACCTATGTACATGAGTTAATTCACAACAATTAACAAATACACAAGAAACTAAGGATACTAATCACCAACATTAATTTAACTAAAGATCTCAACTGCACGCACGTAATAACATCGTGCTAATTCTAAACGTGAATCTTATATGTTCTAGTTAGGATTGCTTGTTGGTCATCATCACTTTTCTTTATCGAGATCTGAATTTATATAAGGATACCAGTTGAGTTCTAGTGATCCCTTTTTACTTACTGTTTTTGGGGTGAAACATGCTCTTTGTTTTATGAACTATTATTGTGCTTTACTTGATGCTTGCATGTAGGACTTTTGTATACCTACTGATACTTATATCATGATCATTAATTCTTTTGTGAACCACTTGTTTTATATGGATAGATCTATTTGGGGAATCCCCCACGCACAGTGGCTCCCGCTACAGGGAGGTACCCCACTGAGATCCTGAGGGGTAACTGTATGGTGAACCATCCTGGCAGGAATGGTTCACTGTTCTGACGGGAATAGTTTAGAAGAGGCCAACCGGGGACCAAGTGCAGGGTTGATTGTGATACCCCACAATGATTGATACTATAATGATGCTTTTAAAATCAAATGAGATTTTTCATAAGCTTTTACACTTGATTCTAAACTTTTAAATGTGGACTTACAGAGTCCCTTTTGTTTTAAGACTTAAAGCACATATGTTTTGAAAGTCAACTAATGAATTTTAAAAAGACTTTTGTTTTCTGAAACTTTAACCACTTGAACTCACCAACTTTATATTGACACAAAATCTTTTTGAGCATGTCTTCAGGTACAGCTAGGGAGAATAGTTGAGCTATAGAAGTTACCCAAATTTGAAGCAAGATATGAGGGTAGGCGTTGAAGACAAAAGTCGAGCCTAGAAGCCTTAGTTACTAAAGCATCAAGAAACATTTACCAAGAGATTGATCATGACACCTATAGATTGTAGGGTGAAGCACCTTGTGAGTTGGAAACAAAGCCAATATTTTAATGTAAATATCATGTGACACTTTGTAATAAACAATTTAGTTTCCGCTGCATTTGGTTGTTGTTTACTAATCGTGACGTCCCGCCTCTCTGGGCCCGGGGTGTGACAGATTGGTATCAGAGCCAAAGGTTGTAGCGAAGTAGGTCTGCTTCGCGAGACCTAAACTACAACCATATGAACCTCATAGGACCACCTTAGTAAGATGACTCTTCTGAGCTTTGCCGAACCAAGGGTGTAGAAATGTGGGTTTTGCTTTGCAATAACTAAGCTGTAACCAAAAATAGGACCAACATGGTAGGTTGTTTCCACGATACAGTGATCCCAAGGTTTGCAGCAAGAATAGGTTTCCTTAAGAACTCCCATCTTTAACTTGTATACCTTAAGGATTACATATACCCTATTAAGAATTCTCTACCCTATAGGAAACCTTGATACATTAGGGTATTACCTATGATAGGTGCACCCGAGTAAACCATGAAAGTATGAAATCTTTTGGGAGTTGACTCTTAGGACTACTGATTGTCAAGTACTAAGAATATTAGAAACCAAAGGCGTGAATATAAATTAGGACTTAAATCCTGGAGAGATACTTATCTCATTGCACAGTTGACTTTTGTCACTATATGAAACAACTGCTGTTAGCTATACACTTGATACGACTTGTGTCGTTACATGAGACAACTGATATACTGATACTTGTTTGAAATGATGATACTTGCTATATGCTTCATTTATATGATGATACTTGTTAGAATATAGCGATAAGATACGAACCATGATGCCTTTTTGTTTGATATGCTTCCTAGAATAGTATGTACCTGAATGCTTATTATTTGCTTGATTTGTTTAAACTGCACTTTGTTGCAACTGTTGGGTTAGCAAGATTGTGAGCATAATTAGGATCTAAATGTGCTTAATTGCAGATGATGACCAAATGGGAATTGTAACTCAAAGACCTAATTACACAAAATCAGAACTTATGATGGGAATGACTAAAATGATAGTGTAAGGTAAATTGACGATTACAGGTGCACATGTAATGGTGAATTTACAGGTACACTTGAATTCTAGTAGGCCTTGTCATGTAAACTAATATCAATGAAAAACACTTAAAGAACCAATAAATACAAGAATAAACACAAATATTTGGAATATATTCAATAATTTCAGGATCAAAACTTTCATGCTGGGCGAAAACCATTTGACACTTGAAGAGCTACCAAGGACGATGTTGCAGTAACTATTCCTTTCACTTCTTCTCTTTTCTTTTATTCTACTCTCCTATTGGAATTATGATGATGAGACCATCAGACTCCGAAGATCATTAAATGACGTTCTCAAACTTAACTGGCCTTGCGCTGAGAGTACGATACTTCACCTAAGTTATGCGTGTACTTTAGCTATACTATTTTTGTCGACATCTAAAAATTCCTTCCTACCCAACATCATATTCGTCAAAAGCTTCCTCGACATAGTTGGAGACTCCCTAACAAGACTTGTACTATGGAGAACAGACCGGAGTAATAGATTTCCGAGGAGCACTCTGGTGATCGACGTCATAGAAGACTTATCGCTTCTTCTTTCTTAGTAATTCACACTTCGTAGGACCATCCAGGTCTAGAATTCCTCTAATCATTTTCTCAAAGTCCTTTGAGGAATATGACTTCTCTCTACCTATTCATTGTAATGGAACCACCTAACTCAAAGGAATATTCTTAATATCAGCTCCGATTGTGATTGATAATCACCATTCTTAATACTATGCTCGTGAAATCTTTCATCATTTTCAACCAATAGTAACCTAATGACAATCTTCACTAGAAACTTAAGTTGAGTTATCTTAACCATGCTTTTAACCGACCGTGTTGTTGGTAAATTTCTGAGCACTAGACTACACAGGAAATGAATCCTCGTTCTAAAATCCAGATTCTCCGGAGAGAAAGATCCAAGTGCCAGGGTTAATTGTAGAGAAAAGCTAACCTTTGAGACTCAAGAGAAAAATATGAACTTACAACTTCTTTGGATCCCCGATTTTTCCACTCACCCTCTGTTCTCGATTTATTCTCTTAACGAGTAGTGCTACTCACCTCAAGCCCCCTAGCATAACCCTTATCTTTGGAAATGCGTGATAGCCGATGCAGACAACTGTAAAACCTTGTAAGTTATCTCTACTAGGAGATCTCTACTATTTGAGTGATAAGTTCGTGATTCGAGCGCGAAGATCTGAAGTGGAATACGATCTCAAACTATACGAGAAGTTATTAGAGTGGTAGTTAACTTTCTTGTGCTAGCGAGCACCTTGATAAAGTCCTAAACTTGTTCGAATTGATGCGGTCGATAATAATGAAAAATTCATGGGAAGTTCTCATGGTCGAACTTAAAGGATGGTATTGCTCCAAAAGATGTACTAAGAAGCATAGAAGATCAGCTAAAAGAAATCTCATGTGTTAAATCACTTGAGATCCAACTACAACGAAGTGATGGTCCTGCAACAGATTGTAGACAAAGAAAGTCTGCATAATCACCCCCGATCGTAAGCGTTGGTGTTATTCCTCTTTAAATTTCAAACCTCTCCTAAAGTGATTCTCTAATACCTTACCCTAGAACGCTCCGTACCGTTTGAAATTCGAGTAAAAAGTCTTACTCCCATATCTCGTTGGAACAATCAATATGATTATAAAGGATTGGAATCTAAACAGAGCTACTTGCTTCACGAATAGACCCTCTACAGGGCACAGTTACCTTGGAGAATATGGACCGAGGAAGAGGTCATCTAGAAGGTTAACCTTAATTGGGAAGCATTATGAAGAAATTAGTGGGAACGTTTGCAGCAATTCTGTAGCTTAAGACAACAGTTGAGGTTGCTCTTAAGGAAATTGAGTCGGAGAATAGAAGTAAAATATATAAATGGAGGTACTGGACTTGAAGCTTATATTAAGGAGCTGTTGGAAGGAAAGCAGATTCGATAGCTGTTAGATAAACAGTTCATAAGAGCTAGTATGTCGTCCTGAGGAAACTTAATGCTCTTTGCGGAAGGAAAATAGAATGCTCCAGTTATCAATAGACTATTGAAAGTTAATTAAAGTCACCAAGGATAAGTGATACCCTCTCCGAAGAGATGTTCACCTGCTTAATCAACTGCAAGATGCTACCTACATCTTAATCGTTATCAGCCATGTTTATAAAGAAAACGACATTACACAAGCAACAGCTGAAACTAGATATGGCAAGTACGAAGGTTGTGGTCAAGCCCGTGTGGGAGGACCTACACATGTCGCGGTATTCGTAATTCTTATGGATAGGAATTTGCAAGGCATACTTAGACATGTCTGTCAATTTGTTACTATTAATAAGCACGAAAGTTGAGACAAGTTGCTACAATTTGAAACTATAAAATCCCGGGAGAAGTAAAACCCCATTGAGATACGTCAATACTTAGGGTTAGGAGAAATTTGTAAAAGGATTAACAAAAACTTGATTGGTGTAGCTATACAACTGGCATCGATATCCTTGGAGAAAAATGGAATACATTTGGGCGCGAGTAAGAAAGTTTCAGATGCGTGTTGATGCAACGGTACAAGACAAATTTTCTAGCCGCCCGATGAAGCTAAGAAAATGTATGGAGAGGTACATTAAGCATGAACTGGAACTCCCACAAAATAAAAGGATGCATCTGGATACATTATTGGTATGACACTACCAACTACACATCAAAATACTAGATTAAGTAGAATAGGGTGATCGACGATCGGTAATGTTAACCGCATTGACAAGTGCAGATAGGAGGCCAACATCCGCATTGTCCTAAGATATCTGTATTTCCTAATGCGAGAGAACTAGTCTTGACTGCAATGGTATCTGCTTACCCTCTTTGATGAATGCACATAGCCTACGGTTAGGCTTTCCTTCTATTACCTACACCGTATCATTTCTTGAACTTGTGATTCTACCAGCGTCAGTTCACGTGAATACGTATATATATAGCACATCCCATTTCAAGGAAACTCCTGTCATGTGTCAGATAAGATGAATGGATCTACTTGAGGATTGAGATTCTGATATACAGAACCGTTCCGGAAAAGGATGCATACTAGAAGAAGCACGTAGTGGAAGAAAAGAATTAACCCCTTAAGATGAAATCATAGAAGGAAGGGATCGAAGAAATTTTTCGGAAGGAAGTTGAGAACTAAAAAGTAGGCTTTGAAACCTGAAAACCTTTGTGCATGACCTAATCTTTTCTGTTCTTAGAAAATCGTGAAAACTTCTTAGTCTTAGCCTCATAGAAATGATCGTGCGATGCCTAGATATTCATCTGTACTCGTTTGGACAACACAAATCCTTCTTGATTTGAAACCTTTAATCTATTATATCACGACTATCCTGTCTAATTAACGGCATTCACGCTAATATCCTCTTCTTTTACATCATTCTTAAGATTCTCAGTGAGGACGGTAACACCTTCGGGATTTTGGGAATCTTCTCCTTGCTAGATCTACCTTGTAGGTCGGTGCATTAAGCCACAGTGGAGAATCTCTTCTTGTTATTCTGTACGATTGTTAAATGATCTGATTGTGAAGCCAAAAACCTGTTCATAATTTGACTCACTGATCCTGTCAAGCATGATTCTAACATTCGGATACTTACTCCAGTCCAAATCAAACCTGATTATTTGACACCTAATCATCAACATTTGTCCTGGGATACTCAGCTAAATAACTCTAAATCTTCAAGACTCATACTATGAGTGTATCACACTCGGAAACAATGTTAGCGATACTAAAATTTCGAGGACGAAATTTCTTAAATGAGGGGAGAATGTAACACCTCTGAAATCTTGCACATTTAGAAAGCTTAATGTATTATAGGACCCAATAAAGGTCCGGATTGATTTGGACTTACCAAAGAAACCTTGCAAAACGAAACTACCCTTTTGGGCCCAATAAGCCCAATAAGGGCCCGAGCTTATATCAAGGCCCATTTAAGGCCCAAATACATGCTTAGGAACTAATTAAACAAGGAACCATGAAAAAATGAATTATTAGGTGATTTGAAATAACTATGGAAAGATCCAAGCAAAAAACAGATTCAGAACCCATACCGAGTAAAATCCGGCAATTTACCACGTACTACGTCTGAATTCCATCAGAAATCCTTAAAATGGGTTGTCATCCAATCTAAATCATTTTTAACCTTAACTAATATCATAAATAATGCTTGCTAAAAGATTTTTCATCAATCATGCATAAACAACAGAATTTCGTAACTGAAACGCGAATACCGGTTTTCACCGGCATTTAAATGTCATCGGATACGTCTACCGAGCCTCGTAACTCCGTAAACATTCATCTAATCATTGTTTATTATCATATCGCATTAAATTGGTGAGTGATACGTTGTCTGGAATAAATGTGTTTCGAAACGCGACCGTGACGCGAACCGGGTTACGATCAGGTCAAACCCGAGAATTCATCAAATAAGGCTTTAACGTGACTAACATAGGAAGTTAACGCTCAAAATTTCATTTTAATACTTGATTGCATATAATTTGGTACTAAAATGATAATATTAATGCTCATTTGATAAAAACACGTAAAACCGTTAAACGTATTAAATACGCGTCAATTCACAACCTCGTTTAATCATTCGATATGTTTTTAATACGATAAAAATTTATAATCTTGGAATATTTATAACGTTTTGTATAACCGAATCTAACGGGAAAAGAAAAGTTTAACGTTGCGCGAAAACTTAATCGAACGTGTACGAACCGACCCGTATTCGAACCCATCATTTAACCCTAGTATAAATACAACTTATTCCCCCATTTTAGGGTTTTACACCTTCAAAATAAGGCTGATAGAGGGAGAGAGCCGCAACCCTTCCCCTTTTTGTGAACTCCGGCGAAGTTCTGGCCACCGGCGGCGATTCCGGCGACGCCCCAATCAGTACCATATATAAAATCGAAGTTCTCGGAAAGACGAACACGATGGTGGTGGTGGCTCCTTCTGATTCGCAACGAAGAGCAAGTTATGGAAGAGAGAAGGAGGTTTGGCGGCTAGGGTTCCTGCAGGATTCCGGCCGCCGTAGCCGGCGGCTGGCAGCGAGTGGCGGCGAGTGCCACCCATGGTCTTCTTCGTCTCGACGAGACCTTTCCAATGGTGGTAGCCTTACCCTCTAACTCGTAGCAGATTGAATGTTATGAGGCAAAGGAGGTTGCAGCAGCTGGGTTTGGTTCGAGGGCTGTGTGGTCGCGACTGTTGGTGTGGTTGGCTGTGGTTAGCGGCTGTGATAAGGGATGTTCCTCCTATGGTGGTGTTGGTGGTCGACAGGGGTTAGATATTGGTGCTGGTGGTCGATGGTGGTCGCGACGGTTATGATAATGGCTGCGGTTATGGTGATGGTGGTGGTGAGGGCATGGTGCTGCGATAGGCTGCTGCAATGGGGTCAATAAGCTGCTGCATGTGACGGTAGTGGAGTTGGATGCCGATTGTAATGGTTTGGTGTGCTGTGGAAATGGTGTTAGGCTGCTGCGATGTGGCTGTGGCGATGGTATTGAGGCCCGGTAATGGTGGTGATGTTGGCGACCGATGGTTTTGGCTGTGATGGCGGGTGTAGTTGTTAGTGGTCAAGGTGACGGTGCTGTTTGATGGTGGTAGTCGATGGTGGTTGAGCAACCGAAGGTGATGATGTTGGTAAAGGTTAGTGGTGGTGATCTAAGGCTGCTCTTGTGGATGCATGTTAGATTCAAGGCAAAAACCGAAGTATATGGTAACGTATATTGCGGTTATAGTTTCGTTTGGGTATGAGATATCAATATCAAAGCGTTTGTAAATGTTTTTAGTATGTTTTTACTAGGTTAAGTCATGACCTAAGTTGATGGTCAATTAAGGTCAACGGGTCGTCAACAACAAGAATGTGATGAGATCAAGAACAATACGAGTGGGTTAGTGAACGTGAATTGAGTGGAAGGTATAATCGCACGCGCAACGCATTTGAATTTTAATATTAATCTATATGCGTGTTACTTGAGCTCCAATTATACGAAATACATAAATTATAAAATGAAAATGAACGCCACTTGATATAATTATCTGGTTTAATTAGATAGTTCTGACACGAGATTTAAATAACAATGATATTTTGTAGAAATCAACCTTGATAAAATATAGGAAACATTTCATTTTTGGAAATGGTTATAATTTGTAATAGACGATACAAATAAGTTTATTTCGTGTAACATATAATCATACAAGACTTAGAGATGTAATTCGTACAAATACGATTGTACATTCGTATATTTATGCAATGAATATTTAGGTTAACCGACATCTATACGTTTTATTTAAGATAAAAGACCTAAAACGCTATAATGATCTATCATCTTGTTGTTATTAATTGTTGGTCATCTCATTGTATTTTTGAAATAAATATTAATTGTAACACTTTTTCATATAAAATATCGTTAACTATCATCAATAATTGGATTAGTTAGCGTCAACCAAGTTAACAAATATGATATAAACGCGAACATTATAAACATCGTTTGAGACATTATATATTACTTACATCGTTAATGCGAGTTATTTTTGAAGATTTGGAATCCATGACATAAATTGATTTTCTACCTTATTTATGCTAAGACTCAATTTTTGATTAGGTGCATTACTAACCTATGTACATGAGTTAATTCACAACAATTAACAAATACACAAGAAGCTAAGGATACTAATCACCAACATTAATTTAACTAAAGAGCTCAACTGCATGCACGTAATAACATCGTGCTAATTCTAAACGTGAATCTTATATGTTCTAGTTAGGATTGCTTGTTGGTCATCATCACTTTCTTTATCGAGCTCTGAATTTAAATAAGGATACCAGGTGAGTTCTAGTGATCCCTTTTTACTTACTGTTTTTGGGATGAAACATGCTCTTTTGTTTTATGAACTATTATTGTGCTTTACTTGATGCTTGTATGTGGGACTTTTGTATACCTGCTGATACTTATATCATGATCATTAATTCTTTTGTGAACCACTTGTTTTATGTGGATAGATCTATTTGGGGAATCCCCCACGCACAGTGGCTCCCGCTAAAGGGAGGTACCCCACTGAGATCCTAAGGGGTCGTTTGTGGCATGTAACAGGTTTTTAATAAGAAACTATGGTGAACCATCCTGGTAGGAATGGATCACTGTTCTGAGGCTTGGTTCCTTCCTTTGGGAATATCCGGTTAAACACAAGTTTAGAAGAGGCCAACCGGGGATTAAGTGCAGGGTTGATTATGATACCCCACGATGATTGATACTATAATGATGCTTTTAAAATCAAATGAGATTTTTCATAAGCTTTTAAATGTGGACTTTCAGAGTCCCTTTTGTTTTAATACTTAAAGCACATATGTTTTGAAAGTCAACTAATGAATTTTAAAAAGAGTTTTGTTTTCTGAAACTTTAACCACTTGAACTCACCAACTTTATGTTGACACAAAATCTTTTTGAGCATGTGTTTAGGTATATCTAGGGGGAATAGTTGAGCTATAGAAGTTACCCAAATTTGAATCAAGGTATAAGGGTAGACGTTGAAGACAAAAGTCAAGCCTAGAAGCCTTGGATACTAAAGCATCAAGAAACATTTACCAAGAGATTGATCATGACACCTATAGATTATAGGGTGAAGCACTTTGTGAGTTGGAAACAAAGCCAATATTTTAATGTAAATATCATGTGACACTTTGTAATAAACCATTTAGTTTCCCCTGCATTTTGGTTATTGTTTACTAATCGTGACGTCCCGCCTCTCTGGGCCCGGGGCGTGACAGATTGGTATCAGAGCCAAAGGTTGTAGCGAAGTAGGTCTGCTTCACGAGACCTAAACTACAACCATATGAACCTCATAGGACCACCTTAGTAAGATGACTCTTCTGAGCTTTGCCGAACCAAGGGTGTAGAAATGTGGGTTTTGCTTTGCAATAACTAAGCTGTAACCAAAAATAGGACCAACATGGTAGGTTGTTTCCACGATACAGTGATCCCAAGGTTTGCAGCAAGAATAGGTTTCCTTAAGAACTCCCATCTTTAACTTGTATACCTTAAGGATTACATATACCCCATTAAGAATTCTCTACCCTATAAGAAACCTTGATACATTAGGGTATTACCTATGATAGGTGCACCCGAGTAAACCATGAAAGTATGAAATCTTTTGGGAGTTGACTCTTAGGACTACTGATTGTCAAGTACTAAGAATATTAGAAACCAAAGGTGTGAATATAAATTAGGACTTAAATCCTAGAGAGATACTTATCTGATTGCATAGTTGACTTTTGTCACTATATGAAACAACTGCTGTTAGCTATACACTTGATACGACTTGTGTCGTTACATGAGACAACTGATATACTGATACTTGTTTGAAATGATGATACTTGCTATATGCTTCATTTATATGATGATACTTGTTAGAATATAGCGACAAGATACTAACCATGATGCCTTTTTGTTTGATCTGCTCCCTAGAATAGTATGTACCTGAATGCTCATTATTTGCTTGATTTGTTTAAACTGCACTTTGTCGCAACTGTTGGGTTAGCAAGATTGTTAGCATAATTAGGATCTAAGATTGTTAGCATAATTAGGATCTAAGATTGTTAGCATAATTAGGATCTAAGTGTGCTTAATTGCAGATGATGACTAAATGGGAATTGTAACTCAAAGACCTAATTTCACAAAATCAGAACTTATGATGGGAATGACTAGAATGATAGTGTAAGGTAAATTGATGATTACGGGTGCACACGTAATGGTGAATTTACAGGTACACTTGAATTCTAGTGGGCCATGTCATGTAAACTAATATCAATGAAAAAACTTAAAGAACCAATTAATACTAGAATAAACACAAATATTTGGAATATATTCAATAATTTCAGGTTCAAAACTTTCATGCTGGGCGAAAACCATTTGACACTTGAAGAGCTACCAAGGACGATGTTACAGTAACTATTCCTTTCCCTTCTTCTCTTTTCTTTTATTCTACCATCCTATTGGAATTATGATGATGAGACCATCAGACTCCGAAGATCATTAAATGATGTTCTCAAACTTAACTGGCCTCGCGCTGAGAGTACGGTACTTCACCTAAGTTATGCGTGTACTTTAGCTATACTATTTTTAGCGACATCTGAAAATTCCTTCCTACCCAACATCATATTCGTCAAAAGCTTCCTTGACATAGTAGGAGACTCTCTAACAAGACTTGTACAATGGAGAATAGATCGGAGTAATAGATTTCCAAGGAGCACTCTGGTGATCCACGCCATATAAGACTTTTCGCTTCTTTTTTCTTATTAATTCACACTTCGTAGGACCATCCGGGTCTAGAATTCCTCTAATCATTTTCTCAAAGTCCTTTGAGGAATATGACTTCTCTCTACCTATTCATTGTAATGGAACCACCTAACTCAAAGGAATATTCTTAATATCAGCTCCGATTGTGATTGATAATCACCATTCTTAATACTATGCTCGTGAAATCTTTAATCATTTTCAACCAATAGTAACCTAATGACAATCTTCACTAGAAACTTAAGTTGAGTTATCTTAACCATGCTTTTAACCGACTGTGTTGTTGGTAAATTTCTGAGCACCAGACTACACAGGAAATGAATCCTCGTTCTAAAATCCAGATTCTCCGAAGAGAAAGATCCAAGTGCCAGGGTTAATTGTAGAGAAAAGCTAACCTTTGAGACTCAAGAGAAAAATATGAACTTACAACTTCTTTGGATCCCCGATTTTTCCACTCACCCTCTGTTCTCGATTTATTCTCTTAACGAGTAGTGCTACTCACCTCAAGCCCCCTAGCATAACCCTTATCTTTGGAAATGCGTGATAGCCGATGCAGACAACTGTAAAACCTTGTAAGTTATCTCTACTAGGAGATCTCTACTATTTGAGTGATAAGTTCGTGATTCGAGCGCGAAGATCTGAAGTGGAATACGATCTCAAACTATACGAGAAGTTATTAGAGTGGTAGTTAACTTTCTTGTGCTAGCGAGCACCTTGATAAAGTCCTAAACTTGTTCGAATTGATGCGGTCGATAATAATGAAAAATTCATGGGAAGTTCTCATGGTCGAACTTAAAGGATGGTATTGCTCCAAAAGATGTACTAAGAAGCATAGAAGATCAGCTAAAAGAAATCTCATGTGTTAAATCACTTGAGATCCAACTACAACGAAGTGATGGACCTGCAACAGATTGTAGACAAAGAAAGTCGGCATAATCACCCCCGATCGTAAGCGTTGGTGTTATTCCTATTTAAATTTCAAACCTCTCCTAAAGTGATTCTCTAATACCTTACCCTAGAACGCTCCGTACCGTTTGAAATTCGAGTAAAAAGTCTTACTCCCATATCTCGTTGGAACAATCAATATGATTATAAAGGATTGGAATCTAAACAGAGCTACTTGCTTCACGAATAGACCCTCTACAGGGCACAGTTACCTTGGAGAATATGGACCGAGGAAGAGGTCATCTAGAAGGTTAACCTTAATTGGGAAGCGTTATGAAGAAATTAGTGGGAACGTTTGCAGCAATTCTGTAGCTTAAGACAACAGTTGAGGTTGCTCTTAAGGAAATTGAGTCGGAGAATAGAAGTAAAATATATAAATGGAGGTACTGGACTTGAAGCTTATATTAAGGAGCTGTTGGAAGGAAAGCAGATTCGATAGTTGTTAGATAAACAGTTCATAAGACCTAGTATGTCGTCCTGAGGAAACTTAATGCTCTTTGCGGAAGGAAAATAGAATGCTCCAGTTATCAATAGACTATTGAGACTTAAATAAAGTCACCAAGGATAAGTGATACCCTCTCCCAAGAGATGTTCACCTTCTTAATCAACTGCAAGATGCTACCTACATCTTAATCGTTATCAGCCGTGTTTATAAGGAAAACGACATTACACAAGCAACAGCTGAAACCAGATATGGCAAGTACGAAGGTTGTGGTCAAGCCCGTGGGGGAGGACCTACACATGTCGCGGTATTCGTAAATCTCATGGATAGGAATTTGCAAGGCATACTTAGACATGTCTGTCAATTTGTTACTATTAATAAGCATGAAAGTCGAGACAAGTTGCTATAATTTGAAGCTATAAAATCCCGGGAGAAGTAAAACACCATTGAGATGCGTCAATACTTAGGGTTAGGAGAAATTTGTAAAAGGATTAACAAAAACTTGATTGGTGTAGCTATACAACTGGCGTCGATATCCTTGGAGAAAAGCGGAATACATTTAGGCGCGAGTAAGCAAGTTTCAGATGCGTGTTGATGCAACGGTACAAGACAAATTTGCTAGCCGCCCGATGAAGCTAAGAAAATGTATGGAGAGCTACATTAAGCATGAACTGGAACTCCCACAAAATAAAAGGATGCATCTGGATACACTATTGGTACGACACTACCAACTACACATCAAAATACTAGATTAAGTAGAATAGGGTGATCGACGATCGGTAATGTTAACCGCATTGACAAGTGCAGATAGGAGGCCAATATCCGCATTGTCCTAAGATATCTGTATTTCCTAATGCGAGAGAACTAGTCTTGACTACAATGGTATCTGCTTACCCTCTTTGACGAATGCAGATAGCCTACGGTTCGGCTTTCCTTCTATTACCTACACCGTATCATTTCTTGAACTTGTGATTCTACCAGCGTCAGTTCACGTGAATATGTATATATATAGCGCATCCCATTTCAGGGAAACTCTTGTCATGTATATGATAAGATGAACGGATCTACTCGAGGAATGAGGTTCTGATATACAGAACCGTTCCGGAAAAGGATGCATACTAGAAGAAACACGTAGTGGGAGAAAGGACTTAACCCCTTAAGATGAAATCATAGAAGGAAAGGATCGACGAAATTTTTCGGAAGGAAGTTGAGAACTAAAAAGTAGGCTTTGAAAGCTGAAGACCTTTGTGCATGACCTAATCTTTTCTATTCTTAGAAAATGATGAAAACTTCTTAGTCATAGCCTCATAGAAATGATCATGCGATGCCTAGATATTCATCTGTACTCGTTTGGACAACCCAAATCCTTCTTGATTTGAAACCTTGAATCTATTGTATCACGACTATCCTATCTAATTAACGGCATTCACGCTAATATCCTCTTCTTTTCAATCATTCTTAAGATTCTCAGTGAGGACGGTAACACCGTCGGGATTTTGGGAATCTTCTCCTTGCTAGATCTACCTTGTAGGTCGGTGCATTAAGCCACGGTGGAGAATCTCTTCTTATTAATTCTGTACGATTGTTAAACGATCTGATTGTTAAGCCAAAAACCTGTTCATAATTTGACTCACTGATCATGTCAAGCATGATTCTAACATTCGGATACTTACTCCAGTCCAAATCAAACCTGATTATTTGACACCTAATCATCAACATTTGTCCTGGGATGCTCAGCTAAATAACACTAAATCTTCAAGACTCAAACTATGAGTGTATCACACTCGGAAACAATGTTAGCGATACTAAAATTTCGAGGAGGAAATTTCTTACAGGAGGGGAGAATGTAACGCCTCTGAAATCTAGCCCATTTAGAAAGCTTAATGTATTATAGGACCCAATAAAGGTCCGGATTGATTTGGACTTACCAAAGAAACCTTGCAAAACGAAACTAGCCTTTTGGGCCCAATAAGCCCAATAAGGGCCCGAACTTATAACAAGGCCCATTTAAGGCCCAAATACACGCTTAGGAACTAATTAAACAAGAAACCATGAAACAATGAATTATTAGGTGATTTGAAATAACTATGGAAAGATCCAAGCTAAAAACAGATTCAGAACCCATACCGAGTAAAATCGGGCAATTTACCGCGTACCACGTCTGAATTCCATCAGAAATCCTTAAAATGGGTTGTCATCCAATCTAAATCATTTTTAACCTTAACTAATATCATAAATAATGCTTGCTAGAAGATTTTTCATCAATCATGCATAAACAACAGAATTTCGTAACTAAAACACGAATACCGGTTTTCACCGGCATTTAAATGTCATCTGATACGTCTACCGAGCCTCGTAACTCCGTAAACATTCATCTAATCATTGTTTATTATCATATTGCATTAAATTGGTGAGTGATACGTTGTCTGGAATAAATGCGTTTCGAAACGCGACCGTGACGCGAACCGGGTTATGATCAGGTCAAACCTGAGAATTCGTCAGATAAGGCTTTAACGTCACTAACATAGGAAGTTAACGCTCAAAATGTCATTTTAATACTTGATTGCATATAATTTGGTATCAAAATGATAATATTAACGCTCATTTGATAAAAACACGTAAAACCGTTAAACGTATTAAATACGCGTCAATTCACAACCTCGTTTAATCATTCGATATGTTTTTAATACGATAAAAATTTATAATCTTGGAATATTTATAACGTTTTGTATAACCGAATCTAACGGGAAAAGAAAAGTTTAACGTTGCGCGAAAACTTAATCGAACGTGTACGAACCGACCCGTATTCGAACCCATCATTTAACCCTAGTATAAATACAACTTATTCCCCCATTTTAGGGTTTTACACCTTCAAAATAAGGCTGATAGAGGGAGAGAGCCGCAACCCTTCCCCTTTTTGTGACCTCCGGCAAAGTTCCAGCCACCGGCGGTGATTGCGGCGACGCCCCAGTGAGTACCATATATAAAATCGAAGCTCTCGGGAAGACGAACACGATATTGGTAGCCTCACCCTCTAACTCGTAGCAGATTGAAAGTTATGAGGCAAAGAAGGTGGCAGCAGCTGGGTTTGGTTCGAGGGTTGTGTGGTCATGACTGTTGGTGTGGTTGGCTGTGGTTAGCGGCTGTGATAAGGGATGTTCCTGCTTTGGTGGTGGTGTTGGTCGACAGGGGTTCGATATTGGTGCTGGTGGTCGATGGTGGTCGCGACGGTGATGATAATGGCTGCGGTTATGGTGATGGTGGTGGTGAGGGCATGGTGCTGCGATAGGCTGCTGCAATGGGGTCAATAAGCTGCTGCATGTGACGGTTGTGGAGTTGGATGCCGATTGTAATGGTGTGGTAGGCTGTTGAAATGGTGTCAGGCTGCTGCGATGTGGCTGTGACGATGGTATTGAGGCCCGGTGATGGTGGTGATGTTGGCGACCGATGATTTGGCTGTGATGGTGGCTGTAGTTGTTAGTGGTCATGGTGACGGTGCTGTTTGATGGTGGTAGTCGATGGTGGTTGAGCAACCGAATGTGATGATGTTGGTAAAGGTTAGTGGTGGTGATCTAAGGCTGCTCTTGTGGATGCATGTTAGATTCAAGGCAAAAACCGAAGTATATGGTAACGTATATTGCGGTTATAGTTTCGCTTGGGTATGAGATATCAATATCAAAGCGTTTGTAAATGTTTTTAGTATGTTTTGACTAGGTTAAGTCATGACCTAAGTTGATGGTCAATTGAGGTCAACGGGTCGTCAACAACAAGAACGTGATGAGATCAAGAGCAATACAAGTGGGTTAGTGAACGTGAATCGAGTGGAAGGTATAATCGCACGCGCAACGCATTTGAATTCTAATATTAATCTATATGCGTGTTACTTGAGCTCCAATTATACGAAATACATAAATTATAAAATGAAAATGAATGCCACTTGATATAATTATCTGGTTTAAATAGATAGTTCTGACACGAGATTTAAATAACAATGATATTTTGTAGAAATCAACCTTGATAAAATATAGGAAACAATTCATTTTTATAAATGGTTATAATTTGTAATAGACGATACAAATAAGTTTATTTCGCGTAACATATAATCATACAAGACTTAGAGATGTAATTCATACAAATATGATTGTACATTCGTATATTTATGCAATGAATATTTAGGTTAACCGACATCTATACGTTTTATTTAAGATATAAGACCTAAAACGCTATAATGATCTATCATCTTGTTGTTATTAATTGTTGGTCATCTCATTGTATTTTTGAAATAAATATTAATTGTAACACTCTTTTATATAAAATATCGTTAACTATCATCAATAAGTGGATTAGATAGAGTCAACCGAGTTAACAAATATGATATAAACGCGAACATTATAGACATCGTTTGAGACATTATATATTACTTACATCGTCAATGCGAGTTATTTTTGAAGATTTGGAATCCATGACATAAATTGATTTTCTACCTTATTTATGCTAAGACTCAATTTTTGATTAGGTGCATTACTAACGTATGTACACGAGTTAATTCACAACAATTAACAAATACACAAGAAGCTAAGGATACTAATCAGCAACATTAATTTAACTAAAGAGCTCAACTTCACGCACGTAATAACATCGTGCTAATTCTAAACGTGAATCCTATATGTTCTAGTTAGGATTGCTTGTTGGTCATCATCACTTTTCTTTATCGAGCTATGAATTTATATAAGGATACCAGGTGAGTTCTAGTGATCCCTTTTTACTTACTGTTTTTGGGATGAAACATGCTCTTTTGTTTTATGTACTATTATTGTGCTTTACTTGATGCTTGTATGTGGGACTTTTGTATACCTGCTGATACTTATATCATGATCATTAATTCTTTTGTGAACCACTTGTTTTATGTGGATAGATCTATTTAGGGAATCCCCACGCACATTGGCTCCCGCTACAGGGAGGTACCCCACTGAGATCCTGAGGGGTCGTTTGTGGCATGTAACAGGTTTTGAATAAGAAACTATGGTGAACCATCCTGGCAGGAATGGTTCACTGTTCTGAGGCTTGGTTCCTTCCTTCGGGAATATCCGGTTAAACACAAGTTTAGAAGAGGCCAACCGGGGACCAAGTGCAGGGTTGATTGTGATACCCCACGATGATTGATACTATAATGATGCTTTTAAAATCAAATGAGATTTTTCATAAGCTTTTACACTTGATTCTAAACTTTTAAATGTGGACTTACAGAGTCCCTTTTGTTTTAAGACTTAAAGCACATATGTTTTGAATGTCAACTAATGAATTATAAAAAGACTTTTGTTTTCTGAAACTTTAACCACTTGAACTCACCAATATTATGTTGACACAAAATCTTTTTGAGCATGTCTTCAGGTACAGCTAGGGAGAATAGTTGAGCTATAGAAGTTACCCAAATTTGAAGCAAGATATGAGGGTAGGCGTTGAAGACAAAAGTCGAGCCTAGAAGCCTTAGATACTGAAACATCAAGAAACATTTACCAAGAGATTGATCATGACACCTATAGATTGTAGGGTGAAGCAACTTGTGAGTTGGAAACAAAGCCAATATTTTAATGTAAATATCATGTGCCACTTTGTAATAAACCATTTAGTTTCCGCTTCATTTTGGTTGTTGTTTACTAATCGTGACGTCCTGCCCCTCTGGGCCCGGGGTGTGACAAAGTACTAGGTGGAGGATATACCGATGCATCATTTTCATTACCCAAATCGGTCTTGATCCTTGCCCCCCTTTGTTTTTTGCATAATCCTCCCTTTTCATGCTCGAAAGTGACCACTGTTCTAATTTATTTTTAAATTTTCTAACTTCTAATTCGGAAAGTGTGACTTGTTCAGTTAAATAGTTAACTTCACAGTTCTTTTCCAAACGTGTCCTTTTTAAGTGTTCATTTTCTTTCAAAGCTTCTATTAATTTGATAAAATACTTTGACCCATTTTGTTTAAGCTCTTTGTTGGTTTTCTTTAATTCATTTTCATTCATTATAAGTAACCTGTTAGCTTTATATATACCGACTAAATGGATTTTGCATGCGGAGGAACACATGTCTTCAACAATTTCATAAGGAAGACCCATTACCAGTTTTTCTGCCGTGAGAGCACGATCACATTGGCAATAAGGAGTGTTCCTTTTGTACTCCTCCACAGCTGCTTTCTTGGCATCTTCAATCATTGATTCCATGTTCATCTCCTCTTTTCCACCAGCTTCACACACCAAACCAGTGTGAACCAAATCTTCTTGAACCACAGCTTTCTGAACCACACCAGCACATTCCTTAACTTTTTGATCTTGAATTACCTCAGACCCAACAGATTCACCATTGCCATCAACATCAATATCAGCTTCACCATAGAACTCCTTAAAAGTATCAAAACAGTCAATGTACCCATCATTAAGAGCATGTTCCTCCACTATCTCAACGATCAAAGGAATGGTTGATTTCCTCCTTTGATTCTTCAATTTCTGCACTCCAATCAAAGTTGGTCAACAGAGAAGTTTCTTTCTTGGGCTTAGCTTCTTCAACTTTGTCCATGACTGGAATGGTTCTTGAGTTTCCAGAATTAACAGGTTCGGTGACAATGGGAGAAGGACACTCTCTTTTGAAATGACCAAGCTGCTTACAGTTGAAACACCTGAGCTTTGATTTATCATATCCTAGAGCGTTGTTCTGAGTCTGGTTTCCAAAATTTATCCTGCCGGTTCTCTCCACAAACCTCCTAGCACGAAGAGTGAGCATGGCCATTTGCCACTGAATGTTGGTTTCTTCAAGATCATCAGGATCAACCTGATACATGTCTTCCACTGTCATACCACGTCCCTTCAATTCTGCAGCAATCAAAACCTCATAACTGTGCACAAATAACCCAAACAGTGCCATTGTATCATGTGGAATTTTAGAAGAAACTAAAGCATTTGAACTTGACCCAGCATCCTTCGAACCACTACCAGAGTTGACATTGTTACCATACCCAGAGTTAGCAAAATCACCATTACCAGATGAACTCCCACAAGCTGCACCATAATAATAAGAGTTTGCAACGGATAAGATCAATGCAGCATTTTGAGGAGGGACATTGGGAGACATCATGGTCTGATTATACTCTTTTCTCTTCACATCAAGATCAAATGATTTTAACTTGTTGATAACATCCATCAACTTGTAATCAGCAATGTTCCTTTATTGCTTAAGCAATTTGATTTGCAGACTCCACTGAGCAGGAAGAGAGTCTGACAGTTTACTCACTTGCTCATGATTGCCAAGCTGTTCATCATACTTCTTTAGGTTGCTCGAAACGGACAGAAAGCGGTTTGATATATCAGTAAGTGTCTCATGCTTATGTCCCACGAATGAGTTAAATTCCTTCTGAGCTTGAGCTTTCTTGTCTTTCTTCAGATCTTCGTTCCCATCATAAAACTCGCATAACGCATCATACAAAGCCTTAGCAGTAATGTGTTCAGCAAACCTGTTATAAATATCCTGATGCAGACATAGAATCAAAGCTCCAAGAGCTTTCTTGTCTCGATCAAGCAACTTAATGTCAATTTCAGTATAAGTGAGGTCTGACAGTTGTTGTATCATGGTTCGGTGAAGTAACAGATCTGACAGTTGTTGTTGGTATGTGAGGTCCATTTATAATAGATTCCCACTGACCATGATCTGTGTAGAAGAAGAAAGCCTTCAAGCAACGTTTCCAGTCCTCAAAATTTTCACCGTTGACAAGCCTTGGTGGCCTGTTTGGTTGAACACACTCCATATCAGTCACATTCATGATTGAAGTAGACATGATAAAAAAAGAAATTGGATTCACTGAAAATGATGTAGATTTGCTGATAGATTCACTGGATGAATCTATAGATTCGCTTGATAGACCAGCTGCAGCTTCGCTCGGAAGTGTGCACGAGAGAACAGGTTCGTTGAGCAAGTTCGCTGGGCAGAACAAGAACTTTCATTCAAAAATAGGTTCAACAACAACTTCGCTTGCTTGCCGACCAAGAGCAGTGAACTTTCGTTCAAAAGGGCTAGGTTCGCTGACAAAAAATCAGCAAATACCAAAAACTCAAATTTCCTTAGGTTCGCTGGATGAATCAGATAGGTTCGCTGGATGAATCAGATAGGTTCGCTGGATGAATAAGCTAGATTCGCTAGGTTACGGGACAAACTTAGTCAGCAAGAAATCAACCAAAACTAGCTCAAAACACAACCAATTGATGAATGATTTGTTTCTATAGCTTCCTAATACCAAAAACTACAATCCCCAAGCAATTTCCATATCAGAAACACGATGAACAAGTGCGAAATGAATCAAAAAAGAGTTTTGCCTCAAAAACCCCAAAAACAACCCAAAAATCAAACTATCAAGAGCACTAAGGCTCTGATACCATATTGTTGGTCCATAATGATCGATTCAACAGTGCAAATGATCACAAACACACACAAATCCCACTGATATTCATTGAACCATGAGAGAATATTACTTAACAATCAAAGTGAAGATCAAACAAAGACCAATAAAGGATATAAAGCTACAATAATGAACAAATCAGCTCATAGCATCTCTAGCCATCACACAAAGATAGGTTTTCAATAATATGTGCCAAAGTTTCATTCACAATGATCAAACATACAATTTATAGTAACAGACCCAGGTTCGCTGACAGATTCGCTGCTAGCGAATCTGTTCAGCCAAAACTATCTAACTTCGCCAGGCGACCAACACAGGTTCACCCAGAACAAACAAACACAAACATAATCAAAGTAAGTCTAGTCTACTGGGCGAACCTATAGGTTCGCCCTTAGGTTTGCTGACAAAGAAAAACATCAAAATGCAAAGACAATAACACCGACATGCCAGTGAGATCAACCTATCTAGATCATCACACACACACTCTTACTCCCAAACTCTCTCAAATCCTCTCCATTCTCAGCCACACTCAAAAAACAACAACAACTACCATCGGGCAAGCTCAAGAACCGCGAAAGGTGAAGTTTGTGAGCCTTGGATACATGGTTCTTGCTGAGTCCCGTCTTCTCCAGCCTTGCTAGAGATTCTCCAGCTTCGTCCAAGGAGTTTCGAGCCACCCACGACCAACTAAACCCTCTAAACCACGAGCTACATCGAGTGTAAGCTTCATGTTGCCGGTTTTGGTTATTTCATGCGTTTGTCATCATTTTTCATTCAAAACCTTACCATTCTCATATCTAACAGAAACTTGATGCTACAACTTCGTTCATAAGGAGCTTTTCATGTCCTTGAAGGTATCATACTCGTAAAGCATGCCATTCTATAGGTGTAACACGAGTTACACCTAGAAAACCCTCTTTTCGGGTGTATTTACACCATCCAACTTGTAAATCATGTAACCCTTGAAAGCAAAACTTGTAATCTGCTTGTAAATGGTTTAATGGACTCCTAAATAACCTGTTTTAAAAGTTACATAAGGTTATATAACTGGAACATGTGGTCATTTCACGGGTTACACCTTGGAAACCTTCTTTCTACATGAAACAACACCATTTAAGCACTTGTTTGAAAATCCTCTCAACCAAAGTTCATAACCTGCACATGAACGACTTTGGAACACCTTAATAATCTGATATTGAAGTTAAATGAGGTTTTGGTAATGTTTAAGCTCAAGTTATAACGATTTACACATGTGTTATGGTCGTTTATGGCTAAATCATTAACTTGATGGTTCATTGTGGTTTTGGTCACCTAGCCGTGACTTTGAGACATGATTTCATAAATTTTTGTTGAATATTAATTGTGTGTTAAGTGGTCAACCTCTGGAAATTAAAGACATGTTAAGAGTAGACCCACCTTAGTCATTTTCAGGATCCGAAATGCGGTAAAACAAATGTAAAACAATAAAGCATGCATTTTAGCCATTTTACAAAGTACTCCAGGCTCTGTAAGGGGTAAAAAGTGTTTTAAAACTTATTTGTTGACTAAATGGTCAAAAAGGTAAGTTAAATGGATTTTTAACTAAAAACGGGTATTAACCAGGAGTCGTTTTTGGGAAAAATCCAAGAAAAGGAGTTTAAAGCTAAGATTTATTAAAACCATGTCATTTCAGTAAGTTAAGTGTTAAAAGACCTAAAGGATTTGAAATAGTGGTCAACCAAGCTTTTAAATGGTCAAATTCGGATAAAAATGCATTTTAACGGGTTAAACGTAAAAAGGAGGCTTTCAACTATTAGGAGCAAAAATTTCATAATTTAGGGACTTGAAGCTAATAAAAATGTCTTTAAAATGGTACCTACTGGTCCAAGACTCAGATTTATGAAAAATCCCTAATTAACCGTTAAAACTCTCCAGTTTTACCGTAGCCGGGAACGATAACGCGTAGGTCATAAAAGTAATTTAGAACATGAATTGAAACTTGAGTGTAGAAACTGTCAATTTTGAAACATGAGGGGCTAAACTGTAAAATTTTTCCGAACAAAATAACTGACTCATATGAGCCTAATAATCACTTTAGCAGAATATTTACCCCCATAACCTTAACTTAAGGGTGTAAAATCCTTGATTATATGAGAAACCTTGACTTTCCATAAAAGGAAACTTTCTATGCAAACCCTAATCGAATCAAAGCCGAATCAAACAACTAAGTCTTTGACACACTTGTTGCACCTAAAAGAAGATTAGAGTAGTAGCTTATCACTTGATATATTCATGTTAGGGTGCTAGACTTGAGACATTCCCGGCACACGAAGAGTTTCTTTTGCTTAACACCTAAGGTGAGTTCTAGTGATCCCTTTTTACTACTATTTTGGGATGAAACATGCTCTGTTATTTTATGAACTATAATTGTGCTTTACTTGATGCTTGTATGTGGGATTTATGGTTACTTGCTGATACTTATATCATGATCATTAATTCTTTCGTGAACCGCTTGTTTTATGTAGATAGATCTATTTGGGGAATCCCCCACACACAGTGGTCCCGCTACAGGGAGGTACCCCGCTGAGATCCTGAATGGTCGTTTGTGGCATGTGACAGGTTTTGTTAAGAAACGATGGTGAACCATCCAGGAAGGTATGGTTCACTGGTTTGGGGCTTAGTTCTCCCCTTTGGGGTTAACCGGTAAAACACAACTTTAGAAGAGGCTAACCGAGACTGAGTGCAGGGTTGATTATGATACTCCCACGATATTGAAACTATGATTCTTTCCTTTTTATCAAATGAGGATTTTGTTAAGCACATTTGTTTTTAGACCATAAGCACTTGAATTCACCAACTTTTTAGTTGACACAATTTCTTTTTGAGCATGTTTCAGGTAATCCGTGAAGACTCTTAGCTATTATAGAAGACTTAGACTCAACCCCCGAGACCATGGCATTTGCTTGTGTGACCAAAATTATGACTTGAACAATTTGAACATTTATGGAAAATGTTGATACAAGGACTATTTGATTTATGTTGAACTATGTAAACATTTGGGGGCTGGATTTGTTTCCAGCCCGGTGTCTTTTAAAAATTTAAATGCCATGTCAGTTCTCTCCCTTTGAGCTCCTGTATTGGTTTGTTTCCGCTGCCATGTATGTTGTTGCTAGTCTGTGACGTCCTACCCTACCTGGGCCCGGGGTGTGATATAGCCTTATGGGATCGGTTAAAACATTTTATGTTTAGTTGGCATGTAAATTCCTATCAAGGCCATTGTACGCTATGCTTCGGTGACCCTATGCACATGGTTTCCAATTTAAGTCGTCCTACTTACACGCATGTGTGAGTTTATACATACAAGTGGTTAGGTGACCTTTATCCCACAAATACGTTAAGCCCACCTCAAACACACAAGTTCCCCAAAAGTGGTTAGGTGACCTTTATCCCACAAATATTTCTCAAGTGATTCGAGTGTCATGTAAAAGGATGGTGTTAAACTTGTTTCCAAAGGGATTTAAGTTTTTATTAATTCTAGTTTTGAAAACTCTATGTACCTTGTATTTGCATGATTTAAAAAACATGGTACCTTATGGTTCTATTTTTAGTAAAACCCCTTTTATTAAAATCATTAATCCTTTTAATAACCTTTCATTAGTCACTTAATGATTAGGTACCATAAATTTTCCGCTTGTTTTGTTTGTTAATTAGTTTGTTATGCATATCCAAATATCAAACAATCAAACAAAATTAAACAAACCAAACAAGCACAACCATTCAATCACAACTGCATAACCATAGCCCCTAAGTTGACCACAATTGTTTGCCATCACAAGTGTTGTCTTAAGGTCGTCCCTAAGGGTTTAAAATTGACACTTCAAAGTGTCCATGAACTCCCACTTGAATCCGCATCTGAATGCTTCAAGTGTCCATGTCTTTTGTGTCCTTGCTTTGCACCTTCCTTTGGTTCACCATCTTGTGTATCTTCTTTTACAAAATATATCATAATACATTTTTCTAGTAAAAGAAATACATCTAATCTATTTATTACACAACAAATGAATAAATAAATTACAAACCAAAAGGATACAAACACAAAAGAAATTATTACAACCCTTTGAATGAATAAAACCAAACATGACCAAATCATCCAAACACAAGCAAATGCAAAACCAAAACAGGTCTAGGCAATGTTATGCACCAAAATACGTATCCAAATACAACATTTCAAGAACAAAATAAAACCCCATTTAACCCTAAATTTTCAGCCAACATAAACCAAGAATTTATGGTTTTGTCCAAACAACACAATTAACCATTTGATGTAAATCTTTCAAGGTTTAAACTAAAGCATGTTAGATGTAACTTTGAAAGATGGGGATTCATAATATCAACATAAAACAGCTTCTAAAAGGTTGTAAAAGTCCAATAAAACGATTTTTACAAGGACAAAAGATGCTAATCATCCACATATCCGGCTCTGATACCAATGATGGGTTTGTTGGACACATTATCATAGTAGTTTACCCATTTAAACTTGAAAACATAGTGGACTAAAACCTTAATATCATGTTTTATAATCTTAAAATTAAGGCACATAACTTAATTTTAACAAACCCAAGAACATAGGATCATTTATATGTGTATGAACAAGCTATCAAGAAGAATAAAACAACCAAAACACACAAGAGATGCAACCTTTGTAGAGCTGTCAAAAACGTGAGATTTGTTGAAGATGGAGATGTCCTTGAATGACCAAAACACCAAGGATAGGTATCCTCAAGCTTCCATACCCACAAGCCTCAAGCAAGCACCCTTTGGAAAGGATTTTTGACACCAAAAACGACCAAGAAGAGCTGGACATCCGAATTTTGGCTTTGATTTTCTTCAAGAAAGTAGAGAGAAAATGTTGTTCTTGGTCCTTTGCATGTATGAGAGAGAGAGAGATGGAGTGTGTTACTAGTTAAACGAAGTTGTAGTTTTTAGAAACAAAAAGAACCAACCCCTATGAAAGGGGCGGCCGAATTCAAGTCAAATTAGGGTTTCCCCCTAAATTTGTCTACATTATATTTTTAACTAGTCACTAGTTATTGAATCAGTTATGTAATTAACCATTTAATTACATAAGTCACACATTCTATTATTATTTGGTGTTATTCAACCAACTTAAATAACATCACAAATCATCCCCATGAACAAAATATCCCTATAAGTTGTTTCATCTCAAATGCAACTTATTTAGAAAACCCTTTTTCTAAATTGGTGTAATTGTTTAATTTCATGATCATATCATCACTTAAATATTAATTGGTGTTTGCTAAGCTTGTTATTGGGTATGACCCGACTTGGACCATGATGTACTAACCGCATTAATGTTCTATGTGTCTTCGACATAAAGAATCCAACAAAAAATTCCTTCCGCAGATTGCTAAACTTGAAGACCAAGGAATAAGGTATGTTCTCCCATTGAGCTCATTGGGAACTTTAGTGGCATAAGAGTTTCAAACTCACTGCAAAGTTGGATGTTTGTAGAGCCAAAAATTATGTCATCCATATAGACTTGAACCACTAACAAGTCTTGTTCTTTCCTCCTTAAGAACAACGTCTGATCTATTTTCCCTTGGGTGTACCCATTCTGTAGCAGAAACTTAAACAATGTTTCATACCACTTCCTAGGTGCTTGATGAAGGCCATACAGTGCTTTATCTAACTTGCTAACTCTATGAGGGAATTCTGGATCTTCAAACCTTGATGGTTCAGCAACATATACCTCTTCATCTATCTTTCTATAGAGGAATGCACATTTTACATCCATTTAGCATACAATGAAGTTTTTGGATGAGGCATATACAAGGAACACTCGGATGGATTCTAGTCTAGCTACTGGAGTAAACATGATCATAATCAATGCCTGTGGCATCCGTCACCTCAAGGTCCGTCATTTAACGTGAAATTTCGTTAACTATCCTTAGAGCGTTCATTTTTCATCTTCTTAGACTATTTCTGAGGACATCATACTAGTTTGGCTTTCCTTTACAATCATGATACCATTATTTGCAACCTTATCATTCAAAACTCTCACGAATATCACGACCGACACCACTAATTATAATATGTTATATAATATAAACAACATGAAACACATCCTTATAATTAGTATAACACGCGTATCTACGTCATTTTCAACCGAAACAAGTTTGGCGACCCGGGGGCTAAGTGCAGGGACCAAATGTGACAAATGCCAAACCAGGCTGGGTATAAATACCCTCTTCCCAGCCATTTTCACCATTATCCTCATCTTCATCGTTCTTCTTCTTCTTCTCCATTTCTACACCAAACTAGCACCAAAATTTGTCACGTTTGTTGTGTTTGCACCGTCAAATCTTGGTTATCATCGTGAATACTCACTCCTAGCAGGTAGATAACCTCGTTTGACCTGTTTCTTGCTTGATTTCACTTCTGTGTTTTCTAGGGTTTCGGGTGCTCGGGTTCATCCTAGCACATGAGGTAGTGTGGGCTTGTGTGTTGCGTTCCAGTGTGTGTTTCTTGTGTAGACATGCTAGATTATGAATTTTAGAAGTTCTTGGAGTGTAAAATGAGTGCTCGGAGCAGCTGGACGCTGCTCTGCACTTCAGCAGTCGCGAACCTACTGTTCAGACGACTGGGTCTGTCATGCGACTGAGCGTGCGACTGGGTGAGTCGTGCGACGGAGTCCATGCGTCTGAGTCTATCGTGCGACTGAGTGGTGCGACTGGGGCGAGTCGTGCGACTGAGTCCATGCATATGGGTGTGTGTGTGATTGAGTCAATTTGGATGATTGTGTGCGACTGTGTATGTCGCACGACTAAAGATCCAGTCCTACGAATGAAGACTCAGTCGTACGAATGAAGCTGATTCGTACGAGTGAGGGTTAAATCGTGCGAATGGAAGGTTGAGTCGTGCGATTGGGTGTTGCGTGGAACGACTGAGTGCTTAGTCGTATGAGTGGGAGTTCAGTTGTGCGAATGAAGCTGATTCGCATGACTGAAAGTTGATTCGTGCGAATGAAGTGTCCAGTCGTGCGTCTGGTCTTGTCGTGTGAATGGAATCATTGTGTGTGAAGTTTTCCTGCGTGTTGTGTGTGTTGCGTGCAAGTGTTACCCACAACCGAACCGAAACTGCTCGAACCTATTGAACATCATCTTATACCTTATGCTCACTACTAATGCTTGTCAGTAACTGCCAATAGGTGTTGACTGTTCATAGCATTCTACACTTGGGATACATTCATCATTCGTGTTTATCATCTATTCAGTGACTTTCGTGGCCCCTTTTTACGCCTATATAACTTTTAATCGTTTTCAAACATGGGGGAAAAGAATGCTCGCGTACTTAACTTTATTTAAGGCATCTTCCCTAGTGGAAGACTGCCACCACTTTGATGAGTATCTTAACTTGCTTAACATGTTGATTGATGCTAAGGATAAACGGATGTCACGTAACTTGTTTAGGCACCGTTCTAGGTGTATCGCGGATGTGGTGGGAACGCTGTGGGGAAACCTATATATAAGCATCCCTGGTACACTAAGAACGTGCTTAAACTGGGCTACGTGATGATCCCGATTGAATGAGGCATGGACTGTTGGAACTTGACTCTATGCTATGTTACCCCTTGTATGTTACTTGGTGGCTTGACATTACTATGTGCTATTACTTGATGCTATGTGTTGTGTCATGTTACTTGTGAATGCTATTGACCTTGGATGCTCTCGGCGGTGTGGTTCTTCTTTGTGGGTCTACTTCGTGGTTCTTCTTTGCCGAGCATCCATTACAACCATTAGTTCCAGTAATGGGACCTAAGGATTGGTTTGGTTGTAAACTAAATGTATGCGCTTTATGGATCTTGCTACATCATTGCCCTTCAATACAACCATTAGTTCCAGTAACGGGACCTAAGGATTGGTTTGGTTGTAACCTATACGTATGCGCTTTGTGGTTCTTGCTACGTCATATAAACTAAATGTATGCGCTTTGTGGATCTTGCTACGTCATTTTTAAACTATTTACACCTTGGAAATGTGTTCTTTACAGCCATCAATTCCCGTGAGGAACCGATGAATAGGCTTGGCTGTAACAATTTATAACTGGTAAAACCGCCTACACATAAGTGTAGTTGTGGTAGCTCTTATTAAACATACAAGTTGTTTTCATCTTATCATCTTTTAATACTTAAAACCTGTGAAGCTCACCAACAATTATGTTGACCTTTTTGAGCATTTCTTTTCAGGTGGTCAAGGTAATTGAAGTACTAGGAGTGCTGCCTTTTAGTGGAGACCCTAGGAAGCATATTTTTGAGACTGAACATAGTTAATGAACAATTCTTTTGTACATTGTTGCAGTCCACTTAACAAATAACATTCTTTTGAACACTTGTTCTCGGGTTGTGGAAAACTAAACATTGTAATCTATATGTTATGTGATCATTTGAAATTATGCTTATGACTATGCTGTCGTGAACATTGACTGAACACGACACAAGTCTCCATTTGTGTACGGGTGTTGTCATGGCACACTTGTCTTCATATCTATATTGCATCTCTATTGTTAACCATGTGTTATGACGATCCCGTCTAGCTCGCATCCCCGTGTTTCCGCTATCAGCGGGGTGTGACAATGCCTTCGTCTTGAGTATAGCCTTAGGTAATTATCCTCCCTTTGTTTATAATGACAATTCCTCTATCATCTTTTTGTTTCTGAATAGCCATTTTGTGCCAATGGCATAATAACCTTCAGGTAGATCAAGCAGCTTCCATACCTCTTGCTTTCTAAATTGTTGTAGTTCCTCCTGCATTGCTTTTATCTAATTGTTGTCTTTAAGTGCTTCCGTGATGTTTTTAGGTACAGTTAGGGATAAGAAAAAGGAATAGAAGCAAATGTTTGCTATGTTTGATTGACTTGTTATCAGTCTGGTATTGAGATCGCCTATGATGTTTTCTAAGTGGTGATCTTTGTATACTCTGGTTGTTCAATTTGATCAACAGGGAATGTTGAATCAAGATTGGTGATAGTTTGATCTAGTGTTGAAGGATGGGCAAGGGTATTTAAGGTTGTGGGATTATCTGGTTGTGTGGGTTCATTAAATGTTTATGGAGAATCATGAAAGAAGTCTAAGATTTCATTTTCATGATGTGTGTCTGGTAATGAATGATAATCATCATCTTCTTTAACTAGGTTTGGTTGGTGTGAATTTGTTTGGTTTGTTGGTTGGGGTTGAGTGGTCATAGGTGTTGAAGAAAATGGTGTGGTGGTTGATGTTCCTTTTAAGATGTTTATTTGATCTGAAGGAGGTGTAACTGTGCTACTAGAAGGAGAAATAGTTGTTCTCCTTGGATGATCAAGAGTTAATGGAACATTAATTGTTGTTGGAGGAGGTACCGTTAGATATTCAATAACCTACTTTGTACTTGAGACATCAAAATAAGATGTGACAAATGATTTTGTTAGTGAGTTAATATCAAACAACCAGTCTGATCCAATGACTTTCTTTGTTAAAGAATGTTCATTAAAAACAACATCTGTTGTTTCTTCCATAATATTCAACCTTAGATCGTATACTTTGTAAGCCATTGAGTTTCCAGAATATCCAACAAAGAATCCTTCATCTACTTTTAGAGCAAATTTGGATAATTGTTCTCTTGTGTTTAATATTGAAACAGAACATCCAAATGCTTTAAGAAATCCAATGAATGGTTTTCTTTTAAACATTTATTCATATTGATTTTTGGAATGTTCTTTGATTATTAATGTTCTGTTTTGAATGTAACAAGCTATATTGATTGCTTCAACCTAAAAAGATATAGGCAATAGAGAGTCAACTAGCATAGATCTAGTTGCTTCTATTAATGTTTTGTTCTTCCGTTCAGCTACTCTATTTTGCTGAGGAGCTCTTGCTACACTGAATTGATGACTGATTCCTTTCTCTGTACAAAAAGAAGAAATAGAGTCATTTTTAGATTTAGTTCCATTATCACTTCTTAAAGCTTTAACTTTAAGATCTAATTGATTCTCAATCTTAGTGATAAATGTTTTGATAATTTCTGATGTTTCTGACTTGTGTAGTAGAAAGAAAACGCATGTGAATCTTGAGTAATCATCTACTACAACAAGATAGTATTGCTCCTTTCATATGCTTAGGATGTTTGTTGGACCAAAAGGTCCATGTGAAGCAATTTGAGTGGCGTGTTATTAGAGTTTACCAATTCATACTTTTGAGACACTCTATGTTGTTTGTCATTCAAACATGCAGTGCACTGGTCTGTATAGAACAATTATTTTTGTTTTAAACCTATTACTAAGTCACCTTTTGCAAGTCGATTCATTCTATTATAATTAGTGTGTCCTAAATGTTTATGCCATAATTGGGAAACATCTTTTGATGCTTTTGATAGTAAACATGTTTCAAGGGTTAATGTTGAAACAGTGTTCATATTTGAAAACTTGTGTTGAAGATGTAGCAATTTGAGTGGCGTATTATTAGAGTTTACCAATTTTGACTTATGTGACACTCTATGTATTGTTATGACATGGAGTTTTCAAAAATACAATCTTCAGGTATTTGAAAACTTGTTTTTAGGATATAGCAATTGTTAGAGTCAAATAAGGTGACATATCCCTTATTATAGATTTGGGATACACTAAGAAGATTGAACTAAAGGTTGGAGCAGCAGTTGATATTTTCAAAGCTGATCAACCCATTTGATATTGTCCTTCACCAGTTATCTTTCCACCCGTCTTATCACCTCCGAAAGCTATATTTCCTCAATGTTTGCTTTTAAAATCCGGAAGGAGGGAACAATTACCTGTCATGTGTCGGGAACATCCACTGTCAATGTACCAGATGTTGTCAGGCCTTCTTTGATGTCCCTATAAAAGCAAAGAAATTAATTACCCAAGCCAAGATGGTCTTGGGTCTTCCGTCTTTTCCTATAATGCAAATTTCTTCCAAAGTAGCATTGTCTATTGGTTTAGGAATTTTAGGTACCCTAGATTTCCTCTGATTGATTTTAGCTCTATCAGGAAAAGTACTTTAAGCTCTTCTCCTTTGAGTGCTAATGTCTGTTGTTGTCTGCTTTAAGACTTGTGTCTCCTGTTTGATTGTTCAAAGTTGTCATAAAATGATTTATCATTTTTTAAACAACCTTTTGATGAGTAGTTTGTCTTGGTACTCCTACTTCGTTCTTATTAGGAACAATTGTTTGTTTCTCATTTTGAGTCTATATGTTTCACGTTTTGTTTTTCTTGTTAAAAAAACAGCTAGCAGTACTATGATTGTTCCTTTTACAAATGGAACAATAATTGTGAAAATGGAAAGATTCAGTACTGTGATTGTTCATGTAACAGTACTTGCAATATTTACCATATTTGCATTTGCCAGTGCTGTGAGTGCATTGATCACACCACTCACAGTATGGTAAATTTGCATTGCCTTGTTTGTTAATAAATTTTTGTTGGGTCAAGTAAGACTGGTGCAACCAAAACAACACTTTGAACAATTTTGGTACCACTAACAAAGATTTCCGAAGGCAAAGCTGCACTTTTAAAGATTAATAAAGAAGAACTTCTGAAGAAGGAACTCTATCTTCCGAAGACAAAGTGAAGCTATCTTCCGAAGACAAATACTTGGAAGATTTCAAAGCAAAAGACTTCCAAAGGATAAAGCCTTGAAGACCAGCATAAGTCTCGGAAGAAGTAGACTCTTCCGAATTATAAATGGCTTCGGATGAACTTGTTCTTCCGAAGGCAGTTTACCTTTGGAAGAATCTACGATAAACTGGTGGATATAAGTATGTCCCTTCTAACAAGCCGTTGCAATCTCGAAAACACAGCATGGTGCTTTCCCATGCCCATGTAGTTGACCATACTTTATTCCACTGTTCATTCCCTATAAGTTAGTACAGTTACCACGATTAGTTGGCAGCAAAAAGGTAAGTCATGGACAAGTCATGACTACTAAACTAGGATAATGTTTTATCTTAGACACCTCATCTCTGGCAATGTAGTATTTGTATAGATGTAAATTCCAGCTGGTTTTTAAAGTATAACCAGCTGTAGCTAGTAGTATATAGAGTTTCTCATTATAACTCATCTAGACATGCTTGTAAGAATCTTGTACACCTTTAGTTAAGAAGTAATATATACAAGTATCTTTAAAACTATCTATTGTGAGCTGCTTACATAGTATATTATTATCAATTTAGTTTTAGATTCTATTTTCATCAAGAGTGAAACTTAGTGTTTGACAGATAATATTGTGTTGATAGAACAATATCGATCCTGCACTTTTGATTTTAAAGGAATATGAAAACTTACTGTTGTTTGCTTTTATTGAATTAGGGCTTTGCCTTTCCTATTATTTGTTTGTTTGTTTTAGACAATGGAAGATCCAGCTTTTCTTCCACCAGTGCAGATGTCAAATCCTTGAGTATGCTTTGTGTGTTTGGTTGGTACATCAACCACACTTGAAACTTTTAGAGTTTTAGTAACTAGTTGAATTGACTCATCATACAGTAAGTCAATATCATCTTCGTCAGATGTCTTTTCATCAAATTCATTGTTTTCTCCTTGATAAAAATCTATTGATTTAATTTGTGGTGGTACTTGACTTTTAACAAATTTTATCAAATGTTTTTTGCTATTAATGATGATTTTGATGATGATGAGGATGATTGTTTTGAATCATGTGTCCTGTCATGTGGTTCAAGAGACTCAACATGTTTGTTGGTCATGGAATTAGGTAAAGGATTATAATTATCATTGTATGGTGGATTAACTTTATTATATCCTAAACCTGAAGGATCTTTGAAAGCCCTTTGTTATGCAAGAAGTTCTACAAGATTCTTGTTGCTTACCTGAAACTTCTTTTCACATCAGTTTCAGCTTGTAGTGTTTTTGACTCAGTCAAAGACACAGAAAGTTGCTCTACTTGAGTTGCAAGTGTCAATTTTTTAGACATCAATTTGTCCAAATCATTTTGAAATGAAAGAATTTTGATTCCATATTGTTTTTGTTCTGTTTTTAGACTGTCATTTAAAAATTTTGTTTCAGTGACTTTCTTTGAAAGTTTGTCTGCATGTTCTCTGTATCTGTTGACGTCATTAATACATGCTTGGTGCAGAGGTATTCCTTTACCACTTTCGGGATTTCTAAATTTTTATCTTCGATGTCTACCGTGAGGGTATGATATGGAGATTGAATTTCAGCTTCATACATGCTCCAATCACACTATCCATCCTTTTTAATGATCATGGCTGATGATTTGGAGTGCTGATTCTGGTTGTATTATGTGGTTTGACGTGGGGTTAGTACAACAGGGATACTAATTGGAGGTGGGATTTATATGTTTGAATGGTAGTTGTTGGATGCTTGTGCTTGGCTGTTGTTTCTGTCAACTCTTGGCTGTTGGCATTCCCTTGAAAAATGTCCATATAGTTGACAATTGTAGCATCTCACCTTAGTCCTATCAAAACCAATCTTGGTTTTCTTGTCCATGCTCAACCCTCTATTTCTTTGAAAAAACCTTTTTGATCTATAAGCAATCATTGCAATAGACCACTGAAGATCCATTTATTCAACCATGTTTGGTGGTAATTCATCCAAGTGTTCTTGGATGATCTGTGATGGTGTGAGATTAGCACCCAAGTAATCTTCAAAACTTATAGAGAAAGCTGCATAGGCTACCTTCTGCTCTTCACTTTGCAGAATGATTGTAAGATCATCTGTAATGCCCCGTTCCCTGGCACCTCATAGTTGGTCATTCATAGCACTAAACATACATATTATTATACATTTCATAAAATATCACAGCGGAAGTTATTAACAAAAACCATTCATTTTATTAAGAATTACTATTGCAATGCAATACAACACTGTTCAACTACAAAAGAAACTTTCACTGATTGCATTACAAAACAACAATAATAACATGCGTGAGGGGATGCCAGTCTCGCCCTACCAAGTAGCCTCCCTGCGTGCCATCCTCAACAACTTTTACCTGCCAACTAAAAATGCATAAAACTCAACATTGCTGATGTAACGCCCCGAAAATCTAGTTTAGAGTGTCATGCGACTGGATGTAACACCTCTAAAATATGACCCAATTGAAAACCTATAAATTTTATAAAACTCAATAAAAGTCTGAATTGAGTTGGGCTTATCAAAGAAAACTCAGAAAATGAAACTAGCCTTTTTGGGCCTAATAAGCCCAATTAAACAAGAAACCATTAAACAATGAAGTATTAGTTGATTTGAAATAACTATGGAAAGATCCAAGCTAAAAACAGATTCAGAACCCATACCGGGTGAAATCCGGTAATTTACCGCGTACCAACGTCTGAATTCCATCAAAAATTCATAAAATGGTTTTGTCATCCAATCTAAATCATTATTAACCTTAACTAAAATCATAAATAATGATTGCTAAAAGATTTTTCATCAAACATGCATAAGCAATGGAAATACGTAAGCGAAACGCGAATACCGGTTTCCGTCGGCATTTAACTGACGTCTGTTATGACAACCGAGTCTCGTAACTCCGTAAATATTCATCTAATCATTGTTTATTATCACAACATATTAAATTTGGTGAGTGATACGTTGTCCGGAATAAATGCGTTCCGAAGCGCATTCCGTGACGCAAACCGGTTACGATCAGGTCAAACCCGAGAATTCGTCAGATAAGGTTTTAACGTGACTAACATGGAAAGTAAACGAACAAAATATCATTTTAATACTTAATTGCATATATTTTGGTACCAAAATGATAATATTAACACTTGTTTGATAAAAACACGTAAAATCGTTTAACGTGTTAATACGCGATAATTTACAACTCGTTTAATGTTTTGGCATGTTTTAAAAACGATAAAATCAATAATATCGGAATAATTATAACTTTCCGAATAATTGAATCCAATGGGTGGCGAAATTATAAAGTCGTGCGAAAAACTTAATCGAACACGTAGCGAACCGACCCTTTTAACGAAACCAATCATTTAACCCCCTATATAAACAAACTTCTCCCATTTTAGGGTTAGAAAAAAAAAATTCAGAGAGGAGAGAAAGAGGCGGATACACCGCATCTCCCTCTTCCCCCCCTTTTTCTTCTCTCGGCCAAACCTCCGGCCTCCGGCGACGGCCCCCGGCAAGTGGTACATCAATCCTCGCTCCCCTTGACGCCCTGATCATGAAAATGACCTCGATTTCTCCCAGAACATGCCAAATCAATGGGAATCGAAGGAAGAAGATGGTGGTTGCAGGTCGATATCGGAGTGGTCGAAGATGGAGGTCGGCCGCGGCCGCGGGTTGCGATGGTGATGGCTGTGGTGGTGGTCGCGACACCCGGCTGCGCCGATGGTGGGGTCGCGATACGGAGAGCATTCCAGTGGCGATGCTGCGGTGGTGCTAGGGTCCGAGAGGGGATGATGAGGTGACGGTGGTGGGTGTTGTTCGTGGGCTTGGTGCAGGGTAGCTGCGATGTTGGTGGCTGCGTTGGGGATGGTTTTGGCGATGGTTGTTGGCTGTAATCATGGCTGTTGTTGTTATTGGTCGTTGTGATGGTGCTGTTGGGTAGCAGTGGCTTTGGTTGTGGGTTTTCTAATATAGTTGTGACATTGGCTGCCTGGATGATGATCTAAAAATCTAGTTAGGTTGAGTGTGAAAAGCATGGGTGAAATGGCGTTTTAGTGGTGTTGTAGTGTTGTTGGTCGTGTAGGTTGTTGGAAATTAAGATTTGCGAGTCGTGATAGGATGGCAAGGCAAGGCTTTGGTCAACGTGGTCAACGAGCAATCAACGGAATGGGAACGCGATTAAAACAAGGCGTAAACGAGTAGGCTAGAATATATATAACCAAGTGGAAGGTAAAATCACACGCGCAACACATTTGAAATTTAATTATAATGTGCATATGTGTTATTTGAGCTCTAAGTAATTAAAAGCATAAATTACAAAATACGTGAATTATAAATGAAAGATGAACGTCACTTGTTATAATTATTTGACTTAAATAGATGATTTGGACTCGAGATTTAATTAGCAACGTTATTTATTCGAAATCAACCTAGATAACATGTGTGAAATATTACGTTTTGGAAAATGGTTGTAACATGTCATAGATGATACAAATAAGCTTATTTCGTGTCACATTGAATCATTAGAAGGCTTAGAGATGCAATCCATGCAAATACGGTTATACACTTATAAATGTATATAAATATAATGAACATTTAGGTTAACCGGCGTCTACACGTCTTATTTAAGGTAAAAGACCTAAAATGCGATAATGACTTGTCGTTGTTAGTAATTGGTCATCTCATTTTTATTGAAATAAATATTATTGGTGTCACCCTTTTCTTTTGAGAAATATAGTCAATTACCGTCAATAATTGAATTACTTAGCGTCAAATCAAGTTAACTAATACAATGTGAACAGGAACATTATAAACATCGTTTGAAACATTATATATTACCTACATTGTTAATGCAAATTATTTATAGAGATTTGGAATTCATGATGCAAATTGATTTTTCGACCTTCTTCATACTAAGACACAACTCTAGATTAAATGCATTAATTAACCTAATGTACACGAGATAATTCATGACACTTAACAAATACACAAGAAGCTAAGATACATTAAGGATACTAATCACCAACCTAAATTTAACTAAAGAGCTCAACTGCACACATGTAATAACATCGTGCTAATTCTAAACGTGAATCTTATATGTTCTAGTTAGGATTGCTTTGTTGGTGATCATCACTTTTCTTTATCAAGCTCTGAAATTGTATAAGGATACCAGGTGAGTTCTCGTGTTCCCTTTTTACTTTGGTTTTGGGGATGATGCATGTTCTTTTAAACTGAAACTTTCATATTGTGCTTTATTTGATGCTTGTATGTGGGACTTTTTGGATACCTGCTGATACTTATTTCATGATCATTAATTCTTTTATGAACCGCTTGCTTTATGTGAATAGATTTATTTGGGGAATCCCCGCCGCACAGTGGCTCCCGCTACATGGAGGTACCCCACTGAGATCCTGAGGGGTCGTTTGTGGCATGTAACAGGTTTTGAATAAGATACTATGGTGAACCATCCCAGCAGGAATGGTTCACTGTTCTGAGGCTTGGTTCTTTCCTACGGGAATATCCGGTTAAACACATGTTTAGAAGAGGCCAACCGGGGACCAAGTGCAGGGTTGATTATGACCCCACAACAGCTATAATAGATACAAAACTTTAACTTGTGGACGCTAAGAGTCCCTTTTGTTTTCTGAAACTTTAACCACTTGAACTCACCAACTTTATGTTGACGCAATTTTCTTTTGAGCATGTCTTCAGGGACAGCTAGGGAGAATAGTCGAGCTATAGAAGTTACCCATATCCGAAGCAAGATACGAGGGTAGAGGTTAAAGACAAAGGTTGAGCCTAGAAGCCTTAGTTACTGAAGCTTCAAGAAATATTTCCCGAGAGATTGATCACGACACCTATAGATTGTAGGTTGAAGCACCTTTTGAATTGGAAGCAAAGCCAATAATTTAATGTAAACATCATGTGACACTTTGTAATAAACCATCTAGTTTCCGCTGCATTTTGGTTGTTGTTTACTAATCGTGACGTCCCGCCTCCCTGGGCCCAGGGTGTGACACTGGAGTCCCATACGCATGGAAGCCATGCGACTGAAGCTCCAATCGCACGACTGAAGCTCCATACGCAGGGGAGTCACACGACTGGGGTGTCCAATCGCATGGAGCTCATGCGACTGAAGGTCTAGTCGCATGGGAAATTCAGGCGACTGAACTATAGTATTTAAGGGAGAGGACAGCTCTTACCCTCTCCCCACACTTGCGAAAATCAGCCACAAAGAAGAGAAGAGAGAAAGAAGAGAGAAAGAACAGAAAATGGGCGGTTCGAGCTCGGAATCCATTGTGTGACGAGTCAAAACGAAGCTCTAACCAAGGAGGCTGCTAAGGTGAGTTCTAGGACCCCACATTTACTTGTTTTCAAATGAGTTTGGGGCTGGAACACATTTAAACCCTTTTTTGAAATGTATGAGTTTGACCTATTTGGGTGTAATTGTATGTAATGTGTTTAGGGTGCGATTTTGGACTTGTATGTGCTTGTATGATACCCTAGTATGATTCCCTAAGGTTTAGGAGGGGTAATTTGGGCTGAAAATGAGTTTGGAAGAGTTTGAAGGCCGTAGTTCACAGCTGCGGTTCGGGATGAACTCCAGTCGCCGCCCAGTTAGGGCTAGGCGACTGAAGGACCAATCGCACGACTGAGGAACGACTGATGTTTAGTCGCACGACTGAGGCCCAGTCTCATGACTGGGGACTCAATCGCACGACAGGTCGTGCGACTGGGAGTTCAGTCGTATAAGTCCAGTCGCATAGTACTCCAGTCGCACGATTGAGGGTTAGTCACATAGATGCCCATTCGCATAGTATTTAGTCATATGATAGGAATTCCATTCGCGCAATTGTATGCCCATTCGCATAGTTGCCCAATCGCATGATCCAGTCGCATGGAGGCCATGCGACTGAAGTATGTCCAATCGCCCAAATAGGGCTGATGTGAATGAGGAGAGATGTGTATGCAAGATGTATGTGTGATAAGTATGTGGTAGCCTTATATGATGGTAATGAATGATGTTTTTGAATATCGATGTTCCTTATGTCAATGTATGTTTATCTATTCTTGATTTTACGTGCTATGTTAATGAAGGAAACGAAAGTAATAAGAACGTAAAGTTAAAGATAATGAAAGAGGAACATGATGAATGAATGCATGCATTAATGAATGAACGAATGAATGTAAGGAAGGCTTGCAAGCAAATGTATGGAGGTGCACACCCCTGGCAGGTGTTAGCTCAACGGTGTGCGGGTTAGCTACCCCGAAGTATGCACATTGGGGTCAGTCATTGTGATTGACCATATGTATGGGATCCTTACCGCTTGCCCTAGGTGACTGGATCAGCAGTAGTGCATAACGTTCGTGATTGATCATCACAGGTCCAGCAGCCGCAGTAGTGCACAATGTTCGGGGTATAGCATATGGCATTGATCCAGAAGGAACAAGGAAAGATAAGTGGTGCATGTACCTACCCTAGGTGACTGGATCAGCAGTAGGGCACAACGTTCATGGTTGATTACCATAGGTGCAGCACCAGCAGTGGTGCATAATGTTCGGGGTATGGTACATGTCACCGAATGTAATGAACGTATGAATGAACGTACTAAACGTAAAAATGAATGTAATGAACGTAAGAATGAATGAAATGAATGTATGAAGGAACACAACGAACGTACGGTCGAATGTAATGAATGTATGAATGTATGTAAAAGATGTTTGAACACAAGAAAGAATGTAACTGTTAATAATGAACAGTACACGAACGGAAGTTAATGAACGAGAAATGAAGATAATAATAAGATTACCTATATGTACGTATGTTGTGTGATCACGTATGTAAGAATGGTTCTAATGAAAGAAAAGTATGTTTGTATTACAAACTAGAACTCACTCAGCAACGCTGACTTTTTATGTGTTTCCAGTTGGCAGGTAGTGTTGCTGAGGATGGCACGAGGCGGCTACTCAGCTCTTTTGGGATGGCATTCTCCTTTTGATAATGCTGCCACGCATTATGTTGCGTGCAAGTGTTCCTTGAGGATCCCGATAAACGGGATTACTTATAGAATCTTCTTTATGATGAAACTTTAATGTTTCTATACTAGAGGTCACTGTTTATGACCATTTTGTAAACAATAGCGATGTAAAACATTGTAAAAGCTTTTATGATGAAATGAAATGTCTCGTTTGAATGTTTCCGCTGCAAATTTCTATTTAAATGTATGTTTTATGTGCGATGAATGACCAACTTTGAGGTGCCCAGGAACGGGGCCTTACAAGTTGGTATCAGTGCCAAAGTTTAAGTGAAACGGGTAAATTTTCAAAATAAACCTTAACTTAAACTGAGAATGGGATGGAAGGGGAGGAATGCCAGTCTGAGTAGCTACGTGCCATTAGGTATTTTCGTAATGTTAACATGAATTATGTGCGCATGTTATATGTTTATGTGTACTGTTAGATTTAGATACTAATGTAGTTGGGACAGGTAATGCTCAAGGTACGAAGAGTAAAGTGAGTGGCTAATCACAACCGGCCACTATAATTAGGGACTTACTATACTTGACATAAACTGAGCTATTCCCTTGAATGATCGTGTTGGTGTTTGAATCTTTCAGTGTGTGATAGAGGATGGCTAGCGGCAGAACTCCTAAGGTTTTGCCAAATACGGGCTGTGGTGGACATGGTGCTGAACCGCGTGTCAAAAGGAGCATGTCTAGAGTGGCTGAAATGGCACTTGAAGAGCCTGAAGCCCCTCACCTTGAAGGCAACGATGATAGTGCTAGTTTGAGGACCACCCTGAAAGAGGCTGTTGTTGAGGGAGTCCAACAGGTTATGCAGGCAATTCTGCCATCTATGGTGACTGAGGTAATTAGGGCGGTGAAGGAGACGACGACTATTGAAGGAAGCACGAAAGGTAGCGGCGACATGAACTGGAATGGAAAGCGGTTCGGACGTGGCAGGGCCACTCCAAACAAAAAGATTGCCAGGACGGCTGACTGGCGTGCAGCTTCGTCCAGTGCGGGGACAAGGAAGTGTGGTAAGTGTGCCAAAGAGCACATTGGAGAATGTATGTGGAGACCAAACCTCTGCTCCGTATGTGGACGCCAACACCTCGGGGAATGTAGATTAGGGACCAATGTCTGTTTCCGATGTGGGAGGTGTGGTCACATGGCCAGAGAGTGTGGGATGGTACGGGGCTATAACGGTAGAGGAAAGGGTCACATAAGCAAGTTGCAAGAAACCAAGTGCTAAGGGCACAGGGCCTTCACGATAATGCCGGAGCACGCTAGGATGGGCCCTGATATCGTGACAGGTATGTATCTAGTAATCAAACTCTGTCTTCTGTGTTGTTTGATTCTGGAGCTAGAAAGAGTTTTGTTTCTGTAGTTTTTCTATGCTAAGTTGCCCATTAGGAGTGGAAGTATTGATAAGCCCTTCGATGTAGAAACCGTCAAGGTAAGTCCATCAGGACTTCTGAGATAGGAGACTGCGAGGTGGAGTTAGAAGGTCATGGGTACCCGGTTAGACTACTTGTCATTTCGAATTAGTTCTTGGAATGGATGGGTTGGTGGACTTCGAGGCAATTATAGCGTGTCACAAGGATATGATTCGTTGGTAGCGCCTGACGGGAGTTCGGTAACTGTTTATGGGAACCGGGTCATGACGATTCTGAGAGTAATCTCAGAGGCGGTTGGGGAAGAAGTGCACCAGGCCATGCAGACGATCCTACCATCTGTAGTGACCGAGGTGATAAGGCTGTTAGAGATGAGAGAGACAGGAAAAGGGGTAGACCTTCGGGTGAAGGAAGACAACCCGAGACTGGAACGGTTTTCTTCGATGACGAAGAGGAAGAAGAGGAAGAGTAGCCTGCGCCGGAGGCGGCACGATGCTGTAACTACGGGGCATTTCAACGATGCAAGCCCCAACTTATGATGGTAATGGCACTGCTGCTGCTGCTCACTAGTGGGTGAGGGAAATGGAAGCCGTGCTGAATATCTACGAGTGCCGAGAGGATCAGAAACTGAAGTTTGCCACCCACTCTTTAGTGGATTCAGCTTTGTGCTGGTGGGACAACATAGTCCAAGTTGAGGGTAGTCGGGCTATCGGATGGATGAGATGGTCAGAGTTGAAAAGGCTGGTGATTGAGGAGTTTTGTCCTCACTGTGAGATAGATAAGGTTGAAAGGAGTTCCTGCATTTCGAAGCGGGTACGATGACGCATCAGCAGTACACCACCCAATTCAACAAAGTGGCATGGTTGGTGCCGGATCAGGTGACACCTCTTTCGTGGAAGATCGAGAGGTACATGCAGGGCTTGATGGTGGATATCCGTAGGCACATGATCACTACCCGACCAAGCACGTTTAGGTCGGCGGTGGATCTAGCGGGAAGGTTGTACAACAAGCAGGAGGCGATGGCGATATCGGGCAAAGCGGAAGAGCAAACTTATGTTAAGAATGGAAAGGAAAGCGAGATAGTGATGGTGGAATGGTGGCAGAAGGTAAGGTGATGAGGATCGATGATCATGAGAGGATAACGAGAGGGGGGTGAGGAATGCAAGAAGGGTAGTAGAGGTCACGAAGGGGAGTGCATATAGGGACTGAACGGCTGTTTTCAGTATGGGAAGGAAGGTCATAGGGCAAAGGATTGCCGCGTGGCTAAGTGCTACAGCTGTGGTGAGACGGGACATCTAAGCAGGGATTGTAGGAAGTTAAGGGCAGGAAGCTCCGGTGAGAGAAAGGAGGACAGAAGGTGAAGACTAGGGCGGACTTTGACTTGACGTCAGGTACGCTGTGATAATTTAAGTTTGTGCCCTTACGCCTCGAATGCGATGCTAGTAGCAGTTCGTTCCCACTGCTTTCGATTATAAGTTCCATATTAAGGGAACGAGCATCGACGAGCCATTCGATGTAGGGATTGCTATTAATGGATTCACTAGGTTACCTGATGCCCTAGAGGATTGAGTGATGCAATTAAGAAAGTTGTGCAACCTGTTGTCTGAGGAACAGTTTCAGCCTGTGATTGGTTCATCGAACGGAAACGTACGCATAATTTCGACGTTGTAGCAAACAAGTAGAATGGGAGGTCGGAAGCAAAAGAAAAAGATAAATTTGGTTTGGGGCCACCAAAGAAGCCGAATCGCCCTTCAATCGAAGTGTACCTGCAAGGAACCTGAGAAAAACCGATCTCGGTGCAGTTATATTTGGAACAACACATAGCACGATTAATGAATGCCTTTCTCGTCAGTTGTTTGGTTTGCCAGAGGGTCATTATTCAAACATAAAGAACATCAAACAAGGCTTGTGGTGTTTCTTTTTTTTATAGTGACCGTACTCTATATGGCAATTTGAGGCCACAGGCCCTGGTCAAATGGGCATTGATCAGTATGCATGGGTGCCAATGGAGATAGTCAAAGATGGACCAGAAGTCGTATGTTGGTAAACGATGGTAGCGATAGGATTCTAGGCGAGAGACTGGAAAAGAGATGAGACAGTATTACCCGCAAAGATCTAAGGAACAACAGGTTTTGGGGACGAAACCCGTTTAAGGGGGGTGAACTTGTAATGTCTCGAAAATCCAGTTTGGAGTGTCATGCGACTGGAGTCCCATACAGATGGAAGCCATGCGACTGAAGCTCCAATCGCACGACTGAAGCTCCATACGCAGGGGAGTCACACGACTGGGGTGTCCAATCGCATGAAGCTCATGCGACTGAAGGTCCAGTCGCATGGGAAATTCAGGCGACTGAACTATAGTATTTAAGGGAGAAGGCAGCTCTTACCCTCTCCCCACACTTGCGAAAATCAGCCACAAAGAAGAGAAGAGAGAAAGAAGAGAGAAAGAAGAGAAAAGGGGCGGTTCGAGCTCGGAATCCGTTGTGTGACGAGTCAAAACGAAGCTCTAACCGAGGAGGCTGCTAAGGTGAGTTCTAGGACCCCACATTTACTTGTTTTCAAATGATTTTGGGGCTGGAACACATTTAAGCCCGTTTTTGAAATGTATGAGTTTGACCCATTTGGGTGTAATTGTATGTAATGTGTTTAGGGTGCGATTTTGGACTTGTATGTGCTTGTATGATACCCTAGTATGATTCCCTAAGGTTTAGGAGGGGTAATTTGGGCTGAAAATGAGTTTGGAAGAGTTTGAAGGCCGTAGGTCGCGGCTGCGGTTCGGGATGAACTCCAGTCGCTGCCCAGTTAGGGCTAGGCGACTGAAGGCCAATCGCACGACTGAGGAACGACTGATGTTCAGTCACACGACTGAGGCCCAGTGACTCAATCGCACGACAGGTCGTGCGACTGGGAGTTCAGTCGCATAAGTCCAGTCGCATAGTAGTCCAGTCGCACGATTGAGGGTTAGTCGTATAGATGCCCATTCGCATAGTATTTAGTCGTACGATAGGAATTCCATTCGCACGATTGTATGCCCATTCGCATAGTTGCCCAATCGCATGATCCAGTCGCATGGAGGCCATGCGACTGAAGTATGTCCAATCGCCCAAATAGGGGTGATGTGAATGAGGAGAGATGTGTATGCAAGATGTGTGTATGATAAGTATGAGGTAGCCTTATATGATGGTAATGACTGATGATTTGTAAATATCGATGTTCCTTATGTCGATGTATGTTTATCTTTTCTTGACTTTACATGCTATGTTAATGAATGAAACAAAAGTAATAAGAACGTAAAGTGAAAGATAATGAAAGAGGAACTTGATGAATGAATGCATGCGTTAATGAATGAACGAATGAATATAAGGAAGGCTTGCTGTCACACCCCGGGCCCAGAGAGGCGGGACGTCCCGATTAGTAAACAACAACCAAAATGCAGCGGAAACTAAATGGTTTAATACATTACAACTTTCAACATTTACATCAGAGTATTGGCTCTGTTTCAATTCACAAGGTGCCTAAATCTACAGTCTATAGGTGTTATGATCAATCTTTTGGTAAAGATTTCTTGATGCTTCAGTAACTAAAGCTTCTAGGCTCGACTTTTGTCTTCAACACCTACCCACACTTCTTGCCTCGGATTTAGATATCTTCTATAGCTCAACTATTCTCCCTAGCTGTACCTGAAGACATACTCAAAAAGAATTATGTCAACATAAAGTTGGTGAGTTCAAGTGGTTAAAGTTTCAAAAATAAAAGGGACTCTTAGAGTCCACAAGTGAAGGTTTTAGAATCAAGTGTGAAAGTTTTTGAAAATCTCATTTGATGTTTAAAACATCATTTTTAGTATCAGTCATTGTGGGGTATCACAATCAACCCTGCACTTGGTCCCCGGTTGGCCTCTTCTAAACTTGTGTTTAACCGGATATTCCCGTAGGAAAAAGGACCAAGCCTCAGAATAGTGAACCATTCCTGCTAGGATGGCTCACCGTAGTATCTTACTCAAAACATGTTACATGCCACAAACGACCCCTCAGGATCTCAGTGGGGTACCTCCCTGTGGCGGGAGCCACTGTGCGTGGGGGATTCCCCAAATAGACCTATTCACGTAAGAAGAAGCGGTTCACAAAAGAATTAATGATTATGGCTAAAGTATCAGCAGGTATCCAAAAAGTCCCACATACAAGCATCAAGTAAGCATAATCATAGTTCATAAAATAAAAGATCATGCCAAACAGTAAACAGTATCACACATAAGAGTTTCAGTTTAAAAGGAGCATGCTTCATCCCCAAAACAAAAGTAAAAAGGGGGACAGGAGAACTCACCTGGTATCCTTATATAATTTCAGAGATTGATAAAGAAAAGTGATGATCACCAACAAAGCAATCCTAACTAAAACATATAAGATTCATGTTTAGAATTAGCACGATGTTATTACATGCGTGCAGTTGAGCTCTTTAGTTAAATTTAAGTTGGTGATTAATATCCTTAATGTATCTTAGCTTCTTGTGTATTTGTTAAATGTCATGAGTTGATTCGTGTACATTAGGTTGATTTGTACATTTAATCAAGAATTGTGTCTTAATATGAAGAGTATCGAAAAATCAATTCATATCATGGATTCCAAATCTTTGTAAATAACTTGAATTAACAATGTAAGTAATATATAATGTTTCAAATGATGTTTATAAAGCTCGTGTTTATATCGTATTTGTTGACTTGATTGATGATAATTTGTATAAAAAGAGTGTTACAATTAATATTTATGTCAATAACAATGGGATGGCCAATTACTAATAACGACAAGATAATGGATCATTATAGAATTTAAGCCCATTTGCCATAATTACGTATGCGTGAACATCGGTTAACCTAATGTATCTATTGTACAATATATCTTTTTGTATGCAATTTTTACATCCCGAAGTATTGTAAGGAATTAACGTGACCTGAAATCAACTTATGTGTTAAATCAATGACATGTTATAACTACTTCCCAAAACTTAATGTTTCATATATTTTATCGAGGTTGACTTTTAGTAATTAACGTTGCTATCTAAATTTTGAGTCCATACCATGTATTTTAATCAAATAATTATAACAAGTGACGTTCATCTTTCGTTTATAGTTCACGTATTTTATAATTTATGCCTTTTATTATTTAGAGCTCAAATAACACGTATGCAAATTATAATTAAAATTTCAATGCGTTGCGCGTGCGATTTTACCTTCCACTCGATTCACGTTCACTAACCTACTCGTATTGTTCTTGATCCCATCATGTTCTTGTTGTTGGCTATCCGTTGACCTCGTTTGACCATGCTTGACCGACACCCGACACGCCATCATATCACTTTAACACCACTACCACCATTATCAACCACAACAACCACAGCCACACCATCGAGCCTAACCGAATTCTAGACAATCATCGAGGCAGCCAATGTCACAAGTAAGCTTGAAAACCCACAACCAAAATCACAATCACATCCATCTTTACCATCGCCATTATATCGACAACCATGATCCAACACACCACCAAGACCATAACCTAAACTAGACCAACCATAGTCGACATGCACACTGATACATCACCATTAACAGCCCCAAATCACAACCAATAACAGCAACAAACCACGACAGACAGAATCGCAGCCAATAACAAACAAAAACACAACCCAATCACAGATTACCTCACTATTACTGTTGTTTTGCAGCCATTACCCAAATACCAACCACATGCAGTCATCGCCACTGCCATCACAACCATCACCAAACACCAACCATCAACAACCACCACCCGACAGCCATTAACATCCCTCATTGCAGCCTATCACTGACAGCCTTTAACCAGGCCACCATGAACACCACCACCAACAGCAGCCTTCCATCACCACAATCAGCACCGCCGCGACCATCCATCCACCAGTACTGCTGCCTTGGACCCCGATCTAGTACAGATCTACACATGCAGTCCCACAATCATAGTAATTTGCGGTTTGTAGCCCAAGAAAAAAAGGATGAATGGACTAATCGATTATAGGGGAACCTTACCGAGAAAGAGAGACAGTGGGGGTGGTCTGGGACACCTTCGGGTGCCCCCTTGCCTTCGCGACCTCGGCGGTCGTATCGGTGGTGAGGGAACACCACGTAGCACAATCATCGGAACCCCATTATCACCATCACAACCGAAATCGTGGTCGACCTCCACCACCAAAATAACCACAGCCACCGTCGACCACCACCGATAACCCACATCACCACCGTCGCTTGTCGACCACTGTCGCAGCCACAATCGACAACCACTATCGTTGCCAATCGACATCATAGCCTCCCAACCATGAACCCTCGGCAACCATCACCTCAAAATCGACCTGCAACCGCCACTTCATCCTTCGATTCTCGTCGCCTTGTGGAGTTTTAGGAGAAATTGAAGCCACTATGACGACCGGGGCGTGTAGGGGAAACGATGGCTGGCGTTCACTCGCCGGAATCGGCCGCCTCCGGCCGGTGGTTTGGCCGGATCGAAGGGAACAGGGGGGGAGAAGGGGGAGGTCACGCGACTCTCTCTCTCTTCTCTAAATTTTGGTTTTCTAAACCCTAAGTGAAGATCATGTTGTTTATATACTAGGTTTAACGAAACGGGTTCGGTTCGCACACGTTCGGTTAAGGTTTTCACGTAGCGTTTAAAATTGTTTTTCGTTAGTTTCAATTTATACAAAACGTTATGAGTGTTCCGAGATTATGTATTTAAAACATGCCGGATAATCAAACGAGTTTGTAACTTATTGCGTATTTAACACGTTTCACGGTTTCACGCGTTTTTATCGAATGAGCGTTAATGTTATCATTTTGCTATCAAAATATATGTAACTAAGTATTTAAATGATATTTTGAGCGTTAATATTCTATGTTAGTCGCGTTAAAGCTTTATCTGACGAATTCTCGGGTTTTACCAGATCGTAACCCGGTTCGCGTCACGGTCGCGTTTCGGAACGCAGTTATTCTGGACAACGTACCATTCATCAAATTTAACATGTTATGATAGTAAAAACTGATTAGATAAATATTCACGGAGTTACGAGACTCGGTCGTCATAACAGACGTCAGTTAAATGCCGGTGAAAACCGGTTTTCGCGTTTCGCTTACGAAATTCTGTTGTTTACGCTTTATTGATGAAAAATCTTTCAACAAGCATCATTTATGATATTGTTAGCATTAAAAATGATTTGGATTGGATGACAAGCCATTATAAGGAATTCTGATGGAATTCAGACGTTAGTACGCGTTAAATTGCCGGATTTTACCCGGTATGGGTTCTGAATCCGTTTTCAGTTTGGATCTTTTCCATAGTTGTTTCAAATCACATAAGAATTAATTGCTTCATGGTTTCTCATTTAGTTAGTTCGTAAATGTGCATTTGGGCCTTAAATGGGCCTTTTTACAAGTTCGGGCCCTTATTGGGCTTATTGGGCTTATTGGGCCCAAAAGACTAGTTTCGTTTTGGAAGGTTTCCTTGTTAAGCCCAACTCAATTCAGACTTTTATTGTGTTTTATAACATTTATAGGTTTTCAATTGGGTCATATTTCAGAGGTGTTACATTCTCCCCTCCTTTTAGAAATTTCGCCCTCGAAATTTTAGTATCGTTAATATTTGTTTCCAAGTGTGATACACTCATAGTATGAGTCTTGACGATTTAAAGTTATTTAGCTGAGCATCCCAGAACAAATGTTGATGATTAGGTGTCAAATAATCAGGTTTGATTTGAATTGGAGTAGCTATCCGAATGTTAGAATCATGCTTGACAGGATCAGTGAGTCAAAGTATGAACAGGTTTTTGGTTTCACAATCAGATCATTTAACAATCGTACAGAATTAACAAGAAGAGACTCTCCACCGTGGTTCAATACACTGACCTACAAAATAGATCTAGCAAGGAGACGATTCCCAAAATCCCGACGGTGTTACCGTCCTCACTGAGAATCTTAAGAACGATTGACAAGAAGAGGATATTAGCAGGAATGCCATTAATTAGGCAGGATAGTCGTGATGCAATAGATTAAAGGTTTCAAATCAAGAAGGATTTGGGTTTTCCCAAACGAGTGCAGATGAACAACTAGGCATCGTGCGATCATTTCTATGAAGCTAAGACTAAGAAGTTTTCACGATTTCAAAGAATAGAGAGATTAGGTCATGCACAAAGGCCTCCAGCTTTCAAAGCCTACTTTTTAATTCTCAGCTTCCTTTCAAAAATTTCTTCAATCTCTTCCTTCTATGATTTCATCTTTAAGGGTTAAGTCCTTTCTTCTACTACGTGCTTCCTCTAGTATGCATCCTTTTCCGGAACGGTTCTGTATATCAGAACCTCAGTCTTCGAGTAGATCCGTTCATCTTAATTGACGCATGACAAGAGTTTCCCCGAAATAGGATGTGCTATATATATATATTCACGTGAACTGACGCTGGTAGAATCACAAGTTTAAGAAATGATACGGTGTAGGTAATAGAATAAAAGCCTAACTGTAGGCTATCTGCATTCGTCAAAGAGGGTAAGCAGATACAAATGCGGTCAATACTTGTTCTCTCGCATTTGGTAATACGGACGTCTTAGGACGATGCGGATGATGGCCTCCCATTCGCACTTGCCAACGCGGTTGACATTACCGATTGTCGATCACCCTATTGTGCCTGGTCTAGTATTCCGATGTGTAGTGGGTAGTGTCGCATCGATAATGTGTCCAGGTGCATCCTTTTATTTTACGGAAGTTTCCAGTTCATGCTTAATGTAGCTCTCCATACATCTTATCAGCTTCAATCGGGCGACTAGAAAATTTTCTTGTACTGTTGTATCAACACACATCTGTAACTTTCTTATTCATGCCCAATCAAGTTCCGCACTTTCCCAAGAATAACGATGCTAGTGGTATAGCTACACGGATCAAGTTTTTGTTAATCCTTTTACAACTTTCTCCTATCCCTAGGCATTGACGCATCTCAATGTGGTTTTTACTTCTTCCCGAAATTTTATAGCTTCAACTATAGTGATTTGTCTCGAATTTCGTGCTTAGTAGTATTGGCAAAATGGAAGACATGTCTAATTATGTCTTACAGATCCTATCCATGAGACTCCTGATTACATGAGATGTGTAGGTCCTCCCACACGGGCTTGACCACAACCTTCGTACTTGCCATATCTGGTTTCAACTGTTATTCGTGAAATGTCGTTTCCTTATAAACATGACTGATAACCATTAAGATGTAGGTAGCATCTTGAAATTGATTAAGTAGGTTATCATCTCTAGGAAGAGGATATCACTTATCCTTGGTGACTTTATTTAACTCTTAATAGCCCATCCATAACTGGAGCATTCTATCTTCCTTTCGCAAAGAGCATTAAGTTTCCTCAAGACGGCATACTAGGTCTTATGACCTGTTTATCTAACAGCTATCGAATCTGCTTTCCTTCCACCAGCTTCTTAATATAAGCTTCAAGTCTAGTACCTCCATTTACATATTTTACTTCTATTCTCCGACTCAATTTCCTTAAGAGCAACCTCAACTGTTGTCTCAAGCTACAGAATTGCTGCACACGTTCCCACTAATTTCTTCATAATGCTTCTTAATTAAGGCCAACCTTCTATATGACCTCTTCCTCGGTCCATATTCTCCAAGGTAACTATGCCCTGTAGAGGGTCTATTAGTGAAGCAAGTAGCTCTGTTTAGATTCCAATCCTTTATAATCATTTCAATTGTTCCAACGAGATATGGGAGTAAGACTTTTTGCTCGAACTTCCGACGGTACGGAGCGTTCTAGGGTAAGGTATTAGAGAATCACTTTAGGAGAGGTTTGGAAATTTAGAGAGGAATAACACCAATGCTTACGATCGAGGGTGATTATGCAGACTTTCTTTGTCTACAATCTGCTGCACGTCTATCACTTCGTTGTAGTTGGATCCCAAGTTATTTAACACATGAGATTTCTTGTAGCTGATCATCTATGCTTCTTATACATCTTTAGAGCAATACCATCCTTTAAGTTCAACCATGAGTCTTCCCCATGAATTCTTCATTATTATCGACCGTATCGATTCGAACAAGTTTAGGACTTTATCAAGGTGTTCTCTAGCACAAGAAGGTTAACTACTACTCTAATAACTTATCGTATAGTTCGAGATCGTATTCTACTTCAGATCTTCGCGCTCGAATCACGAACTTATCACTCCGGTAGTAGAGATCTCCGAGTAGAGATGACTTACAAGGTTTTAAAGTTTCCCGCATCTGCTATCACGCGTTTCCAAAGATGAGGGTTATGCTAGAGGGCTTAAAGTGAGTAGCACTACTCATTAAGAGAATAAATCGAGAACAGAGGGTGAGTGGAAAAATCGGGGATCCAAATAAGTTGTAAGTTCAGATTTTTGTCTTGATTCTCAAAGGTTAGCTTTTCTCGGTAATTATCTCTAGCACTTGAATCTTTATCTCCGAAGAATCTGGATTTTAGAACGAGGATTCATTTCCTGCGAAATCTGGTGCTCCGAAATTTACCAACAACAAGGTCGGTTAAAAGCATGGTTAAGATAACTCAACTTAAGTTTCGAGTGAAGATTGCCATTAGGTGACTAACGGTTGAAGATGATGAAATATTTCACGAGTGTAGTATTGAGAAGGGTGATTATCAACCACAATCGGAACTGATATTAAGAATATTCCTTTGAGTTGGGTGGTTCCATTACAATGAATATGTAGAGAGAAGTCATATTCCTTAAAGGCTTTGAGAAAATGCTCAGAGGAATTCTAGAATCCGAAAGATCCTATGAAGTGTGAACTACTAAGAAAGAAAGAAGTGACAAGTCTTCTATGTCATTGACCACAAGAGGCGTTTCTCAGAATTTATTACTCTGGTATGTTCTCCGTTGCACGAGCCTTGTTAGAGTCTTCCACTATGTTAAAGAAGTTTTGACGAATTCAATGTTAGGTAGGAAGGAATTTTTAGGCATCGCTCAAAATAGTATGGCTAAAGTACACGCATAACGAGGTAGAGTGCCATACTTAGCACGAGACCAATTAAGTTTGAGAACATCATTTAATGATCTTCAGAGTCTGATGGTCTTATCATCATAATTCCAATAGGAGAGTAGAATAAAAGAAAAGAGGAGAAGAGAAAGGAATGGTTACTATAACATCTTCCATGGTAGCTCTTCCAGTGTCAAATGGTTTTCGCCCAGCATGAAAGTTTTGAACCTGAAATTATTGAATACATTCCAAGTATTTGTGTTTATTCTTGTATGTATTGGTCCTTTATGTGTTTTACATTGATATTAGTTTACATGACAGGGCCCACCAGAATTCAAGGGTACCTGTAAATTCACCATTACGTGTGCACCCGTAATCGTCAATTTACCTTACACTATCATTCTAGTCATTCCCATCATAAGTTCCAAGTTTGTGTATTTAGGTTCTGGAGTTAATGATTTTTCATTTAGACATCATCTGCAATTAAGCACACTTAGGAGGTGTTTGTTTTTCTGAAAAAGAGCTTCTGAAGCTCTTTTGTCTGCGCCAAAAAGAGGCGGGCAGACATTTATGGTCTGCAGAGTGTTTGTTTTTCTAAGACATTTCATTAAAAAAGGTCTGCGTGACCACTTCTCCAAGAAGAGGTGGACTAAAGTCTTCAGAAATCTTCTCACCTCTTCACACTCTTCCCCTAAATACCCACACCCCACCTCCATTCCCTGATACTTCTCTTCTCCCATCACCACTCCCCCCGTCACCACTCCATCGTCGCCACTCCACCGTCGCCACTCCCCCAGTCGCCACTCCCCCCGTCGCCACCCCCCCCCCCCCGTCGCGCCACTCCCCCCGTCGCCTTCGCGACCTCTACGACCTTGATGTTGATGTTGGAGTTGTTGATTTTGAGGTAAATTGTTGAAACATCGATTGGTGAAACATCGATGTTAGGATCCACAACCACCGACGATTCTTCAAATGTTCATATGAATTACCCTCTCCTTTCTACTCTTCTCGCCTTCGCTTTCGCCCAATCCATTAAGGTCTTCACTACCTGGTATGATTTCCTTTCAGTAACATAAGCCTAATTTCGATTTGTTTCATCTTGAGGTAAATTGTTGATCTTGTTGCTGATTTCTTGATATTGGAGTTGTTGATTTCTTGATGTTGTTGATTTCTAGAATTGGAGTTGTTGAAATTAGCTGTTGTAGTTTTCTTAGGGTTTTAGTTCATATGTTTGAGAGATTTGGGAACGTTTTTATTGTGAAACATTTTGATTTCAGCTGATGTTTGAGAAATTTGGAGGGTTAAACCTTGATCCCTTTGAGAATGTTCATCTAATTTTTAGAGAATTTTGTGTAGCTTTTAGAAGTCAAGCAATTCTGACTTTAGATAGTTCAGTTAATGCATCTCAAACTCATGATTCAGTTTATATATCAGTGGTTAATTGGAATTTTAGAAAATCTTTAGTACATGCAGATGAATGGTGATTTGGTTGCTAATTCTGTGTATAGTGTGAGAATCTAATTGGGTTCAAGGTATACAAAATAGAATTCTGATTAGGTTCTTGTACATGTAAATTAATATGATTGAAATTTGCTCAAGGTGTGACAGAAAGCATGAGGAGGAGATAAACCCTGAGAAGATCTCTAAAAACTTTGTTCTTAGGGTGAGTGTTTCTCCTTCTGTTAACTGTTGTAATGACAATATGATCGAATATTCGAATATGTGCAAGATGGATTAATGTAGTTATACAATTCCGATAGGTTCTGGCAGCAAGAAGTCCCAATATTAAGCTTCGGAAAGCATTAAATAGGGACAACTCGAGGTATGGACTTGAAGATAATATCTGCTTATTTAATAGAAATAGCTGTGAATTGGATACTAACAGCTTATATTCTTTTGTGATATGCACGTTGATGCTGAGGAAAATGATGTTGAAGAACATGGTACCGCATCCGATCGAGAATATATGAATCAATTAAGAGATGAAATTGCTGAGCAGTTAATGCAGAATGTCGAATAAACGATTTATAAATGTAATCGTATGATTTTATGAATATTATTGTAGTGTTGTATGACTTTTATTTATATTTTAATGTATTTCTATGACTTTTATTTATATATTAATGTATTAGTTGTTTTTAAAGTTTAAAAAATAAATTTAGTTTAATTACAGAATATTTCAGCATTCTGCAGATGTTAAACAAAACAAACAGTCTTTTTCTTGCAGACTGCAGACATTTGGTCCACCTTTCTGCTGCAGATGTCTGCAGATGTGGTCTGCAGACTGCAGACGTTTTATCTCTTCAGAAACAAACAGCACCTTAGATTCCAACTATGCTAATCATTCGAGTTAACCCAGAAATTGTCTCGAAGTAAGTTTCAGCAAATCAAGCAATAAATGAGCATTCAGGTACATGCTATCCTAGGGAGCAGAACAAATAAAAAGGCATCATGGTTAATATCTTATCACTAAATTCCAACACGTATCATCTTGCAAATGAGGCATAATAGCAAGTATCATCATTTCAAACAAGTATCAATATAACAGTTGTCTCAGGTAATGACACAAGTCGTATCAAGTGTATAGCTAACAGAAGTTGTTTCTAGTGACAAAAGTCAACTGTGCAATCAGATAAGTATCCCTCCAGGATTTAGGTCCTAATTTATATGCACACCTTTGGTTTCTAACATTCTTAGTACTTGACATTCAGTAGTCCTAAGAGTCAACTCCCAAAAGATTCCATACTTTCATGGTTTACTCGGGTGCACCTATCATAGGTAATACCCTAATGTATCAAGGTTTCTTATAGGGTAGAGAATTCATAATAGGATATATGAAATCCTTAAGGTATCCAGGTTAAAGAAGGGTGTTCTTAGGGAAACCTATTCTTGCTACAAACTTTGGATCACTGTATCGTGGAAACAACCTACTAGGCTGGTCCTATTTACGGTTACAGCTTAGGTATTGCAAAGCAAACCCGTATTTCTACACCATTGGTTCAGCAAAGCTTAGAAGAATCTTCTTACTAAGGTGGTCCTATGAGGTTCATATGGTTGTAGTTTAGGTCTCGCGAAGCAGACCTACTTCGCTACAACCTTTGACTCAGATACCAATCTGTCACACCCCGGGCCCAGAGAGGCGGGACGTCACGATTAGTAAACAACAACCAAAATGCAGCGGAAACTAAATGGTTTAATACATTACAACTTTCAACATTTACATCAGAGTATTGGCTCTGTTTCAATTCACAAGGTGCCTAAATCTACAGTCTATAGGTGTTATGATCAATCTTTTGGTAAAGATTTCTTGATGCTTCAGTAACTAAAGCTTCTAGGCTCGACTTTTGTCTTCAACACCTACCCTCACTTCTTGCCTCGGATTTAGATATCTTCTATAGCTCAACTATTCTCCCTACCTGTACCTGAAGACATGCTCAAAAAGAATTATGTCAACATAAAGTTGGTAAGTTCAAGTGGTTAAAGTTTCAAAAATAAAAGGGATTCTTAGAGTCCACAAGTGAAGGTTTTAGAATCAAGTGTGAAAGTTTCTGAAAATCTCATTTGATGTTTAAAACATCATTTTTAGTATCAGTCATTGTGGGGTATCATAATCAACCCTGCACTTGGTCCCCGATTGGCATCTTCTAAACTTGTGTTTAACCGGATATTCCCGTAGGAAAAAGGACCAAGCCTCAGAATAGTGAACCATTCCTGCTAGGATGGCTTACCGTAGTATCTTACTGAAAACCTGTTACATGCCACAAACGACCCCTCAGGATCTCAGTGGGGTACCTCCCTGTGCCGGGAGCCACTGTGCGTGGGGGATTCCCCAAATAGATCTATTCACGTAAGAACAAGCGGTTAACAAAAGAATTAATGATTATGACTAAAGTATCAGCAGGTATCCAAAAAGTCCCACATACAAGCATCAAGTAAGCATAATCATAGTTCATAAAATAAAAGATCATGCCAAACAGTAAACAGTATCACACATAAGAGTTTCGGTTTAAAAGGAGCATGCTTCATCCCCAAAACAAAATTAAAAAGGGGGACACAAGAACTCACCTGGTATCCTTATATAATTTCAGAGCTTGATAAAGAAAAGTGATGATCACCAACAAAGCAATCCTAACTAAAACATATAAGATTCACGTTTAGAATTAGCACGATGTTATTACATGCGTGCAGTTGAGCTCTTTAGTTAAATTTAAGTTGGTGATTAATATCCTTAATGTATCTTAGCTTCTTGTGTATTTGTTAAGTGTCATGAGTTGATTCGTGTACATTAGGTTGATTTGTACATTTAATCAAGAATTGTGTCTTAATATGAAGAGTATCGAAAAATGAATTCATATCATGGATTCCAAATCATTGTAAATAACTTGAATTAACAATGTAAGTAATATATAATGTTTCAAACGATGTTTATAAAGCTCGTGTTTATATCGTATTTGTTGACTTGATTGACGATAATTTGTATAAAAAGAGTGTTACAATTAATATTTATGTCAATAACAATGAGATGGCCAATTACTAATAACGACAAGATAATGGATCATCATAGAATTTAAGCCCATTTGCCATAATTACGTATGCGTGAACATCGGTTAACCTAATGTATCTATTGTACAATATATCTTTTTGTATGCAATTTTTATATCCCGAAGTATTGTAAGGAATTAACGTGACCTGAAATCAACTTATGTGTTAAATCAATGACATGTTATAACTACTTCCCAAAACTTAATGTTTCATATATTTTATCGAGGTTGACTTTTAGTAATTAACGTTGCTATCTAAATTTTGAGTCCATACCATCTATTTAAATCAAATAATTATAACAAGTGACGTTCATCTTTCGTTTATAGTTCACGTATTTTATAATTTATGCCTTTTATTATTTAGAGCTCAAATAACACGTATGCAAATTATAATTAAAATTTCAATGCATTGCGCGTGCGATTTTACCTTCCACTCGATTCACGTTTACTAACCCACTCGTATTGTTCTTGATCCCATCATGTTCTTGTTGTTGACTATCCGTTGACCTCGTTTGACCATGCTTGACCGACACCCGACACGCCATCATATCACTTTAACACCACTACCACCATTATCAACCACAACAACCACAGCCACACCATCGAGCCTAACCGAATTCTAGACAATCATCGAGGCAGCCAATGTCACAACTAGGCTTGAAAACCCACAACCAAAATCACAATCACATCCATCTTTACCATCGCCATTATATCGACAACCATGGTCCAACACACCACCAAGACCATAACCTAAACTAGACCAACCATAGTCGACATGCACACTGATACATCACCATTAACAGCCCCAAATCACAACCAATAACAGCAACAAACCACGACAGACAGAATTGCAGCCAATAACAAACAACAACACAACCCCAATCACAGATTACCTCACTATTACTGTTGTTTTGCAGCCATTACCCAAATACCAACCACATGCAGCCATCGCCACTGCCATCACAACCATCACCAAACACCAACCATCAACAGCCACCACCCGACAGCCATTAACATCCCTCATTGCAGCCTATCACCGACAGCCTTTAACCAGGCTGCCATGAACACCACCACCAACAGCAGCCTTCCATCACCACAATTAGCACCGCCGCGACCATCCATCCACCAGTACTGCTGCCTTGGACCCCGATCTAGTACAGATCTACACATGCAGTCCCACAATCATAGTAATTTGCGGTTTGTATCCCAAGAAAACAAGGATGAATGGACTAATCGATTATAGGGGAACCTTACCGAGAAAGAGAGACAGTGGGGGCGGTCTGGGACACCTTTGGGTGCCCCCTTGCCTTCGCGACCTCGGCTGTCGTCCCGGTGGTGAGGGAACACCACGTAGCACAATCATCGGAACCCCATTTTCACCATCAAAACCAAAATCGTGGTCGACCTCCACCACCAAATAACCACAGCCACCGTCGACCACCACCGATAACCCACATCACCACCGTTGCTTGTCGACCGCTGTCGCAGCCACAATCGACAACCACTATCGTTGCCAATCGACATCATAGCCTCCCAACCATGAACCCTCGGTAACCATCACCTCGAAATAGACCTGTACCCGCCACTTCATCCTTTGATTCTCGTCGTCTTGTGGAGTTTTAGGAGAAATTGAAGCCACTATGACGACCGGGGCGTCGAGGGGGAGCGGTGGCTGGCGTTCACTCGTCGGAATCGGCCGCCTCCGGCCGGTGGTTTGGCCGGATCGAAGAGAACAGGGGGGAGAAGGGGGAGGTCGCGCGCCTCTCTCCCTCTTCTCTGAATTTTTGGTTTTCTAAACCCTAAGTGAAGATCATGTTGTTTATATACTAGGTTTAACGAAACGGGTTCGGTTCGCACACGTTCGGTTAAGGTTTTCACGTAGAATTTAAAATTATTTTTCGTTAGTTTCAATTTTTACAAAACTTTATGAGTGTTCCGAGATTATGTATTTAAAACATGCCGGATAATCAAACGAGTTTGTAACTTATTGCGTATTTATCACGTTTCACGGTTTCACGTGTTTTTATCGAATGAGCGTTAATATTATCATTTTGCTATCAAAATATATGTAACTAAGTATTTAAATGATATTTTGAGCGTTAACTTTCCATGTTAGTCGCGTTAAAGCTTTATCTGACGAATTCTCGGGTTTTACCAGATCGTAACCCGGTTCGCGTCACGGTCGCGTTTCGGAACGCAGTTATTCCGGACAACGTACCATTCATCAAATTTAACATGTTATGATAGTAAACAATGATTAGATAAATATTCACGGAGTTACGAGACTCGATCGTCATAACAGACGTCAGTTAAATGCCGGTGAAAACCGGTTTTCGCGTTTCGCTTACGAAATTCTGTTGTTTATGCTTGATTGATGAAAAATCTTTCAACAAGCATAATTTATGATATTGTTAGCATTAAAAATGATTTGGATTGGATGACAAGCCATTATAAGGAATTCTGATGGAATTCAGACGTTAGTACACGTTAAATTGCTGGATTTTACCCGGTATGGGTTCTGAATCTGTTTTCAGTTTGGATCTTTTCCATAGTTGTTTCAAATCACATAAGAATTCATTGCTTCATGGTTTCTCATTTAATTAGTTCGTAAATGTGCATTTGGGCCTTAAATGGGCCTTTTTACAAGTTCGGGCCCTTATTGGGCTTATTGGGCCCAAAAGACTAGTTTCATTTTGGAAGGTTTCCTTGTTAAGCCCAACTCAATTCAGACTTTTATTGTGTTTTATAACATTTATAGGTTTTCAATTTGGTCATATTTCAGAGGTGTTACACCTGCAAGCAAATGTATGGAGGTGCACACCCCTGGCAGGTGTTAGCTCAACGGTGTGCGGGTTAGCTACCCCGAAGTATGCACATTAGGGTCAGTCTTTGTGATTGACCATATGTATGGTATCCTTGCCGCTTGCCCTAGGTGACTGGATCAGCAGTAGTGCATAACATTCGTGATTGATCATCACAGGTCCAGCACCCGCAGTAGTGCACAATGTTTGGGGTATAGCATATGGCATTGATCCAGAAGGAACAAGGAAAGATAAGTGGTGCATGTACCTACCCTAGGTGACTGCATCAGCAGTAGTGCACAACGTTCATGGTTGACTACCACAGGTCCAGCACCAGCAGTAGTGCACAATGTTTGGGGTATGGTACATGTCACCGAATGTAATGAACGTACTGAACGTAAGAATGAATGTAAGAATGAATGAAATGAATGTATGAAGGAACGCAATGAACGTACGGTCGAATGTAATGAATGTGTGAATGTATGTAAAAGATGTATGAACACAAGAAAGAATGTAACTGTTAATAATGAACAGTACACGAACGGAAGTTAATGAACGAGAAATGAAGAAAATAATAAGATTACCTATATGTACGTATGTTGTGTGATCACATGTATGTAAGAACGGTTCTAATGAAAGAAAAGTATGTTTGTATTACAGACTAGAACTCACTCAGCAACGCTAACTTTTTTTGTGTTTCCAGTTGGCAGGTAGTGTTGCTGATGATGGCACGAGGCGGCTACTCAGCTATTTTGGGATGGCATTCTCCTTTTGATAATGCTGCCACGTATTATGTTGCGTGCAAGTGTTCCTTGAGGATCCCGATAAACGGGATTACTTAAGGAATCTTCTTTATGATGAAATTTTAATGTTTCTATACTAGAGGTCACTATTTATGACCATTTTGTAAACAATAGCGATGTAAAACATTGTAAAAGCTTTTATGATGAAATGAGATGTCTCCTTTGAATGTTTCCGCTACAAATTTCTATTTAAATGTATGTTTTATGTGCGATGAATGACCAACTGTGAGGTGCCCGTGAACGGGGCATTACAGTTGAGTCAGTTATTGTTTTATAAGTATCAAAATACTTTATACGTTTCATACATAAAAATACTCCTTTTTCCACGAAACGTTTCCTTTACTATCACACATGTTCATTTGTTGTCGTACGTGTTCATTCATTTCATAACCTTATCATTATCTTTTGTTAACGTTCGTCTCGTACTTTATCACTATCTTGCGTTAACATTCATTTCGTACTTTATCAATCCTTTTGTTAACATTCATTTCGTACTTTATCACTTCCTTCGTTAACATTCATTAAGTACTTTATCACTTCTTTCATTAATGCTCATTTCGTACTTTATCATCTCGCTCGTCTCGTACTAATTGTAGATCCTGTCAGTCTTTTCCCCATCGTGGACCGAAACCACCATTTTCGAGCATGAAGCTCCTTTACTAATTGGCACGAAGCCCGTGGCCTGAAGCCTCCATTCTAGGCACAAAGCCCCGTTATGATCTAGCACAAAGTCGTATCATATATTAGCGCAAAGCCCGGGGTCGAATGACAAGGATCCTGTTTCGTACTTAAGGGTTCAGTCACCTAGACTGATCCCCCTATGTGTGAACCCTCATGGGTTAAAAGAGCACGTTATAAAACACACAATTGAGCTATCAACTCACAAAGAGTTGTAATTCTTCTTTCTTTTCTGCTTGCAAGCCTTTTCTTTCTTTCATTACGTTTCACTTTTCGTTTTTATTATCTTTCTCTTCATTACGTTATAATTTACGTTTATTCACACATTCATCATACTACGTAAAGTAATAACATAATACTTAACGTATATTATATTACAATATAAATACATTTTGAAAGCTAATAAAAGATAACAACTCATATACATATGCATATAATACATTCATCATCACATCATGCATATTCTAGTCATAAACTCTCACTTATTAATGCATAGAATAGTCCAAAACAGCCCACAAGTCAAACTAGGGTCAAACCCTAAAATTCTGTTTTTCCTCAAAATTTAGAAAAATTTTCTAAGTGTTGGGCGCATGAACACTATTTAGGTGCATCAACCCTGTTTTGGCGATTGTCAACTATGTAGGCGCATCAGCCTACACTTCACCACTTTAACACTTAGGCACATGAGCCTTTTTGGGTGCACGGGCACTATTTAGGCGCTTCATCTTAGATTTAGTCATTTCAGCCTAAAACTCCTGCGCATGAACAACTGTTCAGGCACATGGATCTACACTTATAAATTCTAAGGCATTATTCGGGTGCATGGGGTATTGTTTGTTGGGTTTGTTACAAGTTTATCAAAGATTGTTTAACCATTTAAACAAAAACGCAGTGGATATTAAGAGATATAAAACTTGTTTTATATACTAAAAATAAACCATTTTTATAATCAAGAAGACAAACCCAAGGAACAAAGATCATATATGAGAAAACAAATGCTACCTTTCTAAGAACAAGAAGATATGAGATGGATAATATATGAAGAAGATGATGCTCTTGAATGGAAGCATCCAAAAGAAGACCTCAAGCTAGTATACCCACAAGCCTTCCAAACACACCTAACTTGTTAGGGAGTTAACACCAAATTTCTTCAAAACCTTCTTGTTGGTCCAAAATTTGCAAGGAGAAAGGAGAGGAAAAAGAATGCACTTTGTGTATGAGAGAGAGTGTAGGTTGAGTGTAGTGTAAAATGGGTTAATGTCTTGTAATAAATGAAGACAAGGAATCCCAAGGTGATACCACCAAGGGGCGGCCGAAAAATTGAAATGGGTTCCCACCCATTCAAATTTTTATTACACATTATGAACTCATAAGTTTATAAAATTAAACTCTTTTAATTTTAAAACTCAACCACACTTTTATTTGTTATTAGTTAACCTATTTAAATAACAATACAAATAATTTCTCATGAATAAATTATTCATATCATTTGTTATATTTCAAATTCAATAATTTTGAAAACCTATTTGCTAAATTTGTGTCAATATTTATTTGCTTGATCATATCAACAAATAAATATTTATTGGTGTTTGTTTACCTCGTTATTGGGTAGGACCGAACTTGGATCATAACGTACTAACCACATTAATCTTGTATGTGTCTTGGGCACATAAGACCCAACAATCTCCCACTTGTACAAGATTCATAGAAGATTGATGCAAGTAGTAAATACCACCTAACAATGGTTTACTACCCTTAATACGTATGACTAAGTGCCATTCAATAACATCATCCCCTTCAAGTACCTTACTCGAAAAGATTTTAGGTGAATCAATCATCTATCCTTTTTTCACAGATGTCATGTTAAATCCTAGAGACACAGAGTGATCATTCTCCATTGATTTAACTTTAGTAGGCCTTAGACATCTTACTCTCAATGAATAAGTGGGACAAATCCCATCTTCACTACATACGTCTCTCACAATCACCTTGTATTATACCTGAATTTAGCCTTATGTACTACCATGTTTCAGAACAGCGAAGAACTAAGTCACAGTATAATACTTGGTGAATATCAAGACCCAATATATATCTCAGGTCAGAGGATACCAAATGATATTCACATTTACTCAAAATTACTTATGATCAATCAAGAAGATCACATGTAGTAATATTTGAGATGCGGGTCAGTCCAATGTTCGTATCCTACAAATATCTATGACCCTCGGCAGCAACCCTTTGCTCTATATTCATCTGTACGAATATCCACCAATCCAAGTTCATAATAGCCTTGCCCTGAGTAAATTATTTACTCATGGATTAACTTGCAAAATAGGAACATTAGTTGAAACATTATAACCAAATAGTTTATTCATGTAATGAAAGGTTCCAATATCCAAATACAAAATTAAAAAATCAAATCCAGTCACTAAAATATCGAAGTCCCATGGCACAAGTATGACCATCATGCTTTGCCTTTTCAAGGAGCTTGGTGAATCTTTTGATGTGCACGGGTTTCCTTGATTTGAGCAATCGCACCCTCGTTATCATAAAGAATTTCATGGGGATCCTGAATGGAAGGGTCCATCCCTAGATCGGCAATGAATTTCTTCAACCATGTTCTTGAGCTGCTAATGAAGCGGCGATGTATTCTGACTCTGTAGTTGATAATGCCACCACATCTTGCTTAGAGCTCTTCCAAGAGACTACTCCTCCATTCAAGATGAAAATTTATCCCGATTGTGATCGTGAATCATCCCGATCAGTTTGGAAGCTCGCATCCGTGTAACCCTTTACCACGAGTTCCTCCTCACCAGATCCATAGATTAGGAACATATCTTTAGTCCTCCTTAGGTACTTAAGTATGTTCTTAACAGCAATCCAATGACTATTTCTAGGATTTTGCTGGTATCGGCTTGTCATGCTCAAAGCGCATGACACGTCCGGCCTATTGCATATCATTGCATACATGATGGATCATATAGCAGATGCATATGGGATTCCCTTCATTTTATCTTGCTCAACCTTTGAGCTTGGACATTGATTCGTACTCAATATCATTCCTCTTTGAATAGGTATTGTACCTTTCTTAGAGTTTTCGATCTTGAATCTTTTCAAGATCTTATCAATGTATGCACTTTGATATAAACCTATCAACCGCCTTGATCTATCTCTATAGATCTTTTTTCCCAAAATATAGGCGGCTGCACCAAGATCCTTAATGGAAAAACAGCTTCCAAGCCAGGTTTTAACACCTTCCATGGTTGGAACATCATTTCCAAATAGTACGATGTCATCGACATACAATACTAGGAAAGTGATGATGCTCCCACTAGCTTTCTTATACATACATGCTTCATCAGCTTTTTTGATGAATCCAAATTTGATTACCACTTCATCAAATGGTGATTCCAACCTCTTGATGCTTCTTTCAATCCATTGATTGAATTCTTTAACTTGCATACTTTGTTAGGATGTTTTGGATCAACAAAACCTTCAGGCTGAACCATATAGACATCTTCCTCTAGATATCCATTTAGAAAAGCGGTTTTGACATCCATTTGTCAAATCTCATAATCTTAATGAGCAGCTATGGAAAATAATATCCTAATAGACTTTAGCATTGCAACCGGCGAGAAGGTCTCATCATAATCTACCCCTTGAGTTTGAGTGAAACCTTTTGCTACAAGTATAGCTCTATAAGTATCCAAGTTTCCATGCATATCGGTTTTCTTCTTGAAAACCCACTTACGTCCAACTACCTTCGAGTTAAGAGGTGGTACAACCAAGTCCCGCACTTGGTTGTCATACATGGATTGCATCTCAACGTTCATGGCTTCAAGCCATTTGTCACAATCTAAATTGGACATTGCATCACGGTATGTAGTTGGTTTATCGGAATCTACCACATAGCATCCATCTATAGAAAATCCATATCTTTCAGGTGGATTATTAGTTATACCAAATTTGCAAACGTTTTATATGTATTGATCAACCATTTGATCATTCTCAACATCCTCATGTTGAGTGCTAGTGTCAACCAAACATGTATCGGGTTGTGGTTCTAGTTCCTCTTCAATATCCACTGTTCTACTGCTAGCTCCTTCCATAAGGAACTTAGCTTCTAAGAACTCAGCCTTCTTTGCAACAAACTCCTTTTGTTCCAATGGATTATAGAAACAATATACCATAGAATCTCTAGGGTATCCAATAAAGATACACTTAGTGGAATAGCTTTCTAACTTGTTTGAGGTGGGAGTCTTAACATAAGCCTCACATTCCCACACGTTTAAATATGATAGAGATGGAACCCTTCCCTGCGATATTTCAAAAGGTTTCTTTTCCACTTTCTTGTTTGGGGCCATATTCAAAATACAGGCCACAGAGAGCAAAGCGAAACCCTAAAATGATAGAGGCAATGAGCTTCTAGCCATCATAGATTGAACCATATCCAATAGAGTTTGATTTCTCCTCTCAGACACACCATTGTGTTGTGTTGTTCCAGGTGGAGATAGTTGTGAGACAATCCAACAACTTCTAAGATGATCTCTAAAAGCATCGGTTAGGCATTGACCTCCTTTATCGATGCAAAGAATTTTTATTGACTTGTTTTGTTGATTTTTTACTTCATTCAGGAAGGTTTTGAACATTTGAAAAGCTTTATCTTTGTGGCTTAACAAGTACACATACCCATATCGACTATAGTCGTCTGTAAAGGTAATGAAGTATCTTTCATCGTACCTAGTCATTGACTTAAAAGGACCACATACATCCGAATGTATGATACCTAATAAATCTTTTGCCCTTTTGGTTTTGCCACTAAAAGGTGCCTTAGTCATTTTGCCTTGTAAAAAAGATTCATATACATCAAATGAATCATATTCACTTGCTTTTAAAAGACCATTCTTTGAAGTGTTTGTATGCGCTTCTTGTTTATATGACCAAGACGACAATGCCAAAGATAAGTGTCACTCAAATTGAATTTGAGCTTCTTGGTGGTGGTTTGGTACAATGAGCTATCATATAATGTGTTTTCACGAACCAATTCATAAATACCATTAATAGGAATAGCTTTAAAATAAAACATGTCATTTAAAGAAACATGAATTTCATTTTCAATAAATGGCAAAACATAACCATATTTTCTTAATTGGGCAACTGAAATAATGTTCCTAGTCAAACTAGGAGCATACAAAACATTGTTCAAGATTGCTTCGAAACCATTTGGAAGCTTCAAGATATAGTCCCCTCGGTCTTCAACTTTAAATTTTGCCACATTCCCCATGTAGAGGCTAACATCCCCTTTCTTGAAGTCCTTACTTCTTTTGAACCCCTACAACAAATTGGAAATATGAGTTCCGCATCTGGTATCCAATACCCATGTGTTAGAGGATATTAAATTGAGATCAATATGAATCATGAAAATTGTACCTAAGGTTTGCCCAGCATCCTTCTTAGCTTGCAACTCTTTAAGATGGACAGGACAATTCCTTGCCCAATGTCCTATCTCCCCACACTTAAAGCATGGGTCATTCGAAGCAACCTTTTTCTTCTTCTCCGCTGGTTTTGGTGATGACGCTTTTACCACTCCCTTTCCCTCTCCCCCAACATACCCTTACCCCTTGGCAACACTTGCCTTGGGTGCGGGGTGAGGCCTCTTCTTGTTTTCACCTTCATGGATGGTAAGAACGGGTAAAACCCTTTTACCCATGGCCGCCTCGGTTGTTTTGAGCACAGAGTGAAGCTCACTTATGTTCTTGTCCCATCCGTTCATGTTATAATTCATAACAAAGTTCTCAAACCTTTTTGACAAAGAGTTGAGGATCAAATCCGTAGCCAACCCTTTCGAGACAGGATAATTCAGCCTATCAAGGCGGTCTATGTGGCTCTTCATCTTAAGTACATAAGATGAGACCGATTGGGTGTCATCCATACGACATGCATGGAGTGCTCGAACCGTTTTGAAGCGCTCTACCCTTCCTTATTGTTGGAACGTTTTCTTCAACTGGGTAAACATGTCGTATGCTTCGTGATGTTCGTACTCCTTTTGGAGATCCGGAGTCACACTTGCCAACATGAGGCAAGACACTTGGACCGGATACTCAGTGTATTTCACCCAATTATTGTAAACGTCCCCTTCTTCCTCATTGGGTTGATCAAGAATCGGATCGTCCAAAATATATGACCGTTTCTCTTGCTTGTGAACAATTCTCAAGTTTCGAAACCAATCAATAAAGTTGTTATGGTTTAGACGCTCCTTTTGGAGAATTGTTCTTAGTGATAAGGTATGAGGGGATGGGATGGCATTGTTTTCATTGTTATTGGTGGCCATCTACAAAATTTATCAAAGTTCAATTTTAGTATTTTTGATATTATCATATTTTAATTATTAATAACCTTTTATGTGTCATACACAAATTAAAATTCTAGAATCCAACGTTACATTTAAATAGTGGTTAGGTGACCTTTATCCTATTATTTAAATTAATAAGGCAGTCACTTTTGACAATTGCAACCCTTTGCAACTTCTAGAGGTATGGGATCGACTTAAACATCGTATGTATAGTCGGCATGTTAATCCCATCAACACCTTTTGTAAACCACATTGTATGTGATCCATTTAACATGGTTTGCAAATCAAATCAGCCTACTTACACACATGTGAGTTTACCAATACAAGTAGTTAGCTGACCTTAGTCCCACAAGTATGGTATTCCCACCTCAAATCACAAGTTCCCTCAAAAATGGTTTGGTGACCTTTATCCCATTAAGAGTTTCCAAGTGACTCAAGTGTTGTGCAAAAGGACGGTGTTAAACTTGTTTTCAAAAGGGATTTTAGTTTTCATAATTCTAGTTTACAAAAATCTATGTACCTTGTATTTGCATGCTTTTAAATACATGGTACCTTATTGTCACGAACCGCTTAATTCGGGATCAACTCTTCGGAAACACTAGATTTTCAGCCACATTTCGCAAGACCCATAGACTTGGGAAAATTCTAGAATACTTAGATAATGTAAAATATCTAGATATTATGCAAAGAAATATCTAGATATTAGATTAGTTAGTATCTTAGATATTTTGGATTAGTTAAATATCTAAGATATTTAGATTAGTAAATATCTTAGATATTTAGAATAGAATAATCTAGATTAAGAGATTTCTAGACTTAAGGCCACAAGTATAAATAGGAGGTGATAGATCATTTGAAAAGCACCTCACAAAGTGTTGTAACAAGCTTCCTTGTAATCAAGTTCTCAAGTAATACAAGTGTTCTTTCATTCAAGCTTCCTTGTGATCTTCTTTACAATCTCTACAAGTCGTTGAATCGCTGCTAACTTGGTGATCTAGTCGAGATCAAGGCTAACTTAGTACGGTGACTAAGTGCCGCACGAGAGTTTGGGAATCACTCCGTGACATTATGGTTCCCTTTTTAATAAAACCCTTTTTTTATTTAAAATCATTAATCCTTTTAATAATCTTTTATTAACCCCTTAATGATAAAGAACCATTTTATTCAGCTTGTTATGTTTATTAGTTAGTTTGTTATGCATATCTGACTGGGTTTGGGAATGATAATCTCAGTTGATGTGAATCAACAAGGATCGAATATGATGATTGAGTCAATGATTGAGTGGCGTAATCAAGCAATCAATGAACATAGAACACTTAATATACTCATAAATGCATACTTGTATTAATTAGATGAACTGTTACAAAGTAAATGCTAGGGTTTTTAGCATTCTACAGTAACAAGACAGCTAATCTGTATATATTCTAGTTGTCTATTCTTCGTGAAACACAAATGTTTCAGAAGTCTCAAAAGATGCAAAAAGTCACCTCACATACGAGGTTTCTAATCTATTTATAGGCTCACTAACAGCTTGTACAAAAAGACTAAACTACCCTTAGTCTAAGTCTTCATCCGCGTTTGTCTGTTGTTCATCCGTATTGACTAATGCGGATGAGTACTTCATCAGTAGCATTGGTGTTTGGTCATCAGCATTGGTTAATGCGGATGAACAAACACGACCGCATTTGTTGCTGATCACCCGCATAGTTTAATGCGGATGAACAAATGGCTTGTCCGCATCTTATCAACTGTCCGCATTAGTTCATGCGGAAGAACAAATGCTTTGTCCGCATTTGTTCTTGGTCTTCCGCACTGACAAATGCGGATAGCCGACACTTGTTCTTTTCTTCTTATGTTCTGTATCCGTATTTCTTCTTGGACTTGGGGAGATTTCCAGCAGAACAACCATCCACCACTTGAATTGGCATGTATGATCCTTTCAGGGTCCAACAATACTCCCCCTAAGGATTATACAGCCTAAGTACTTCAAGGGTTTGAGGGTGAATCAGGTTGTGAAGATTCTGCTGGGTCTTGTGCAGTAGGAGTAGATGATGCTGAAGTTAGGTCTGTGTATGATGGGTCCAGAATAGCCTTGATCATGTTGGAGAACTGCTTAGCATCATTCAGCTTCTCTCTGTTCAGAACATGAATTTTCATTTGGCTCATGGTGTGTATAGCTTCAATAGGAAGTTTCTTCAGTGACACAGGTTCCCAAAATGACACAGTTGATAGCCCATCCCTGTGAATCAGTAGAGAGCCATCAGCATCCACCTCTAACTTCACAATGTTGCCAAATTGCAAAGGAGTCTTCTTCTTCCTCCTTTGTTCCTTCTTCTTAATGATCCTATCATAGGCCATCTTCAGGAGCTTGATGCACTTGAGAAAGAAGTACATGTCAGCTTCACCAAGCTTGTTTCTAATCTCCCTGAAGTGCCTGTTATATATGTAGTGGATGTATGATTCATCAAGCAATCTCACTTCATATCCACTAAATAATCGAATTTCAGCTCCTTCTTTTCCTCCCCACCTCCTTTCAATCACCAACTCATAAGTATTTTCATCATAGTAAACATTTGAGATTGGCACAGAGGTGTGAGTACCAGCAACCATCTTTCTTTTCAAAGATTCAGTGGGCTTTACCCTAAGTTCAGGGAATACCACTTCTTCAGCTGGTTTTCTTTTCTTTTTCTATAGGGGATTGACAAAAGATCTATCCTTTCTCATGCAGATAGATTTCAAAGACTTGAAATTGTCAGTTCTCTTGAACATCCGTAGAATGTCCTCAAACTCATATCCCCTGAACATAGCCCCATGATTTATCAATCTTAAGTTGGCTAGTTCCTTAAGATCATGGATCATTAGAGAGTTCACCAGAGCAGAGTACTCTGTGAAGAATTGGACCAATCCAGATATTCTCTTCACCATGAACATGTTCCAGTCACTGTCATACTTCCAGGCTATAATCTTCATATCTGTCTTTCCTCCAGGAGTAGACACACCCTTTATCATTTCAGCAGTTGTGAGGCCTTCATGTAGTTCAAGTTGAGAAGGCTCAGCAAACCACTCAGGATATCTGTGTAAAATGGGTGCCAGGGAGTCATGATCTCCCTGAGTGAGTCTCATTTCTTGAGCTGAAACTCTGGATCTTGGTTGGGTACTTGTAATCTCTTCCTACATTTTCTTTAACCTTTCTTTCTTTTCAAGGATCATCCTAAGGACAACAACCCTTAGGGAATTAGTCTTCATGTTTCCCAATTTTCTTTTAGTAAATCCTTGAGTTGACAGATAATCCTTCATCTCCTTATCTGTCATACTGTAAGGATCGGGGAACATAGGTTGAGGAGGAGGAGTAGATGTTGCTTTAGAAGTCTTGACCTCTGAAGATTTAGGGGATTGAGCTTTTTCATTCTTAGTTTTGAATGTTGGATCTAGCAGCTTGTTTAGTTTTTCTTCTTCTGCTAGCATCCCTTCATAGGTCATCCCAAATACTTCATCTGGGTCATACCCATGATCAATCAAAAATATGACCTTTTTCATCAACTCATCAGACTTGGCCGATTCATTCTTTTCAGCAACATAAGATTCTTCATTCACAGGGATTTTACTGATCACTGGCTATCAACCAAGAATCCACCAGGAATTTCACCTTCTTCTAGATCAATTACATAACCCTTCTTTTTCAGCAGAGCTTCTGCTTGTTCATGTTCTTCCAAGAATCCAGCAATAGCTGCTAGACTCCTTGGATCATCTTTCTTTTTCTTTTTGGCAGGTTCTTCTTCCACTATAGGCCTCTTTCCTTTGGCCTTTTCCTCAAGAAAGCTCCTTCTTCTAGCATATGTTTGCACGCTTGGGCTAGAAGAGGGTTTAGGCATTTCATCCTCATGTGGGGCTTCTTCAGTCTGTTCCTTTTCAGGAATGTGTACAGATACATCAGCTTGATCTTCTTCTTGCTTTTGCTATTCACACAGCTCTCTGATTATTTCCTTTTGTTCCTCAGAGAGTGAGAGAGCAAGAACTATTTGCGTGCTCAACTCCTTATCAATAGGCACTGGAGATTGAGGTACGACAACAAACGGTTCAGCATCTGCATGTTGATTCACAATGAAGTCCCAGAATTCATCATCAATGATATATTCTTCAGTAGAGAACATATCTAAGTCTTTCATCATGTCACTGAACTCTTTTTCTTCAGTGTGAACTTCATCAGAAGGACTTGTGTACACTATCATCTCCATGCTAGATGATGTGTGCTTTGATCCACTTGGTTCTCCCTCTTTTTGCCATAGTGAGTTTCGTCTTTTTGGCTGGAGGGGAATCCTCTCCACTGTCTTCAGATGATTCTTTGTCATCCTCCCTTTTCCTTTTTTCTTTCATTTCATCACCTTCATCATCATTGTCTTTCTCTGCCTCCTGCTTCAATTTGACAAGCATTTCAAGTTCAGAAACTCTCTTTTTAAGAGCCTCTACTTGTCTATCAAGGTCATTAATGTTCTTCCATTACTATTGTTTGCAGGTTCAAGGTTTCCACATGTCCACTTATTTATTCTCTTGAGTGTTGAAGGGCAGCATTCAACATCTTAATCTCTTTGTCTTTCTTATTCTTCTCACTCTCATGTTTTTATTTCAACTCTTTTAGTTCTTTTTCTTTCTCATTCAATTCCAACAACCTGTCTTGCAGAAGAACTGATCTGTTTCTTTGCATCTTCTCAATCCTTGCAATCTTCTGAAGTAAATTGGAAATCATCTCATCTTTCTCATCAGGCTTGTTTGCTCCAGACTCAACATAACTTTCTGAATGAGCAGCCTCAGATGCAATTTGCCTTACAGGCATTTTGGTGGGATGATCCTCCTCATCAGATGATGATTTGGATTTCTCAGATGAGCTGGCAAAATCACCAAACTCTTGAGGATCAACTGAAGTTGGTGATGGAACAGGTGTATGGTGAATGGGAGATGGGATAGAGTGATGAAGTGGTGAGTGTATAGGAGAGATGTGGGGTGTGGTAATGGGTTGAGTTTTGTGAGATGAAATTGGTGATCTTTAGGGTGATGGTAACGGTGAATGAATGGATGGTGATGCAACAGTGGTTTCGTGCACAGAATGTTCAGTGTGAAGATCACCACCTACATCAACCTGTGGTGACACTGACCTCTGTCTATCCTCTGTAATTGCTGATTGTTCTTCTTCATCAACATGCTCATCATGAGGAGCTTCAATTTCTTGTACTCCTCCCTGATCGATCTGTTGCTGCATCCAAGGCAACAGAGGGAAGAAAGTACCACTATAAAAGTTCCTCGGATCTCGTTTTGTGATGTACCTATAGGACTTGGCATTATAGTGAGGGATGTCCATCACTGGTCCTATGGGTGCAAGATCAGGAAATGCTTCATTTATGAGGCACAGTATAAATCCGGGGTACATCAAAAACATATGCCTCCTGCCCTCCTGAATATTAGAGACCATTCCATTGAATACATAAGCAGACATGTTGAAAGGACGGTTAGTGCATAAAGCACAGATGGTAGTTGAGGTTGTCACTGGAATATCATTCCATCCAGTCTTCCTCTTAGATAAGCAGTGTTGATACATGTGTATCAAAAATCTCCATTGCAAATCTACCACACCTTTCACAATTTGCTTTCCTTCATAACCACCTTCATATCCAATATTGGCAAAGAAGGACATGATATCATCATCTTCCAGTTCTATAGGGGCATCAGCATCATCTCTAAACTGTAGACACTGTCTCACAGTTTGCTCAGTGATAGCTAAGGAATGCTCATCAGTGATTCTTCCAGTTAGTGTTCTCACACCATCAACTTCAATCACTTCAGCTGTTCTCCAAAATGACCTAATAAAGGTCTCATAAATGATTGGTCTTACTGTCATGGCATAAGACACTCTTGTAGTAAGGAGAAATCTGATCATATCCCTCAGTCCTTCTGCCTCAGTTACATGAGGATCAAGATAACCGCTGACATTATGGAGCTTGCTCTATGTGAGGTTTGCCATCTTACACTGCATTCAAGGCATATGAATTAGAGTGATGAATAATGCATATCAACAAATGGTTTGTCATAAATCAGCCTAATTTTATCACATTTTGACTTTTCTTGGTCAAAATGAAGTGTTCATGTATACTGTTTCATATACATTTGATCTTGTCTGATTTACTCATACATGTTCATTTTAATGAGTTATCTCTGATTACATTGATTATTCTTTCTCAATTTCAACTCATTTTAACCATTGTGATGTCTTTTGATTTCAGCATTTTAGTATTTACATGCTCTGTTCCTAGGACAAACTAAACTTGTGAAAATCCTCTGTTTGTTGAGGTTTACATGATTAGCATGTGTCTTTCTGATGAATTCGACAATGTTTCATGAACATTTGTTTGATTTTGCATGCTATCTTTTGACCTAGTTTCCAAAGTTCGTGTTTCTCATTTATGTCCGAAATTTAGGGTTATGAGCAATTTCGGATATTCACCTAATCTTCGATAATACTGTGGCAAAGAGTCGAAGGAGTATGAATGATGATGATTCGAACTTTGATCAGAGTTTTAGAACATGAAGAAGATGACGAAGATGAACAGTAACTTTTGGTGGCACTCGTCTCACTTTGAAGTCTCTCAATTTTGAAAAGTATTAAATGACCTCTCGTTTTTGGTTTATATAGTCAATTTAATATAGATTTCAATTTTTGACAAGCTCTTAAAACAAATGCGCACATGCGGTTGAAGAAATGTTTATCAGCATTTGTGTACTGTAGCAAATGCGGATGAACAAAAACTTCAACTTTCATCAAATGCGGATGAGTAAACTCTGTCAGCATTTCTTCAACTTGTTCTAAATCTCGAGACTAATGCGGCAGAGTATCGTTGTCTGCATTAGTATTGCACGTGTTTCAGTCCACAAGCCACTACCCACATTGGTTGAATGCTTGGGTTACCTTCATCCGCATTAACCAATACTCTTACCCGCATTAAGTTTCAAACTTAATGGTTCTGCTTTTGTTGGTTTTGGATGAGTTTTCTTCAATGCTTTATGAAGTAATGTCTTTGACTTTATGAAGTTTGTCAGTTGCAAGATGTGTCAGTTGCTAGATCTTATGAATTTTGACTTGTTCTGGGTCATCAATTCTTGCTTGGATTGACTTGTTCATCTGTAATGAATAAAGTTTCCTATTGTTGACTTAGTTGGATTTTTGTGCATCAAGATGTCTGCAAGAACTGAGATACAATGGTATAACTTCTGCAACAACACAGACAGATTTTCTGATTTTTGTTTTTGCAACTTGTTTTTGGTTTTTTTAATTTTTAAGAAAGGAAACACCTGTACAAAATTGATCAAAATTTTTAAATTACTCCCCCTAAAGTTAATATCCATAATGGATAGAAACTTTGAAGGATTTGAAAATTTTGAAAGGAAATCTTTTTGTGATTTTTGTTTTCTTTATTGTACAAGAAGTAAAGTTATACCTTTCTTTGGGATCATATCAATCTTATCTTTCACAAATGCAAGCAATTGTTAGTAAAATAGACAATGTCATGAACATATTGATTGTAGGTATGTTTGTCCTCTTAAACTCATACTTGGTTAATATTCTGATGCAAATGATCTTATCATGTTTGTGAGTTGATTGGGTATTCAACATGTACCTCACACTCAAAAGCATGACAAGGTTAACCATCTGCATGCAATGTATGGTAGAACTTTCAACATCTTACATGACCAGGATACTTAAATTTAGAAATCTCATATTACTTGATCCTCATTGGGATTCTTTTAATTTTGATCCAATTATCACTTTTGATCCACATTGGAATTCTTTTCACTTCACATTGGAAGGTGATCTCTTAGGATTCTTTTGATTCATTCATTTTGAATGATCTTTATTCTGTTTGTTGGATGTGTTCCTCATTGGGAATCTTGATGGATCTTGACATCAGCACTATATGCTTGTTTCTCCAGGTCTTTGCTTAGCAAAACAAAGGAGGTACTGATGTGAGTAAAAGAGATTAATAAGTCATCATTACCTGGGGTGTTTTGGTTACTACACACATACACATTTGGACAAGTCATAACTTACACATACTATGAGATGACAGCATCACAGTTGAATATAATCTTTAATTTATCATTGCATGTAGTGTCTTGTCCAAGTTGAGCCTACCAACATATCAGATAAGTCATGTCAGTCTTTAAGTTTTATAAATCAGCACAGTGAATGATATAACGACTGTAATTATATCATTTCCCATAGATAAACTATATACTTCTTCTTTTGATTTCTTTTGGAATTTTTGAAATATTTGAATGTTTTTGTTTGTTTTTATTTTACTCAAGATTAATCATACCAATTGATTGAACTAAGAATTCAAATCTGGTTGGATCAAATGCCTTAGTGAATAAATCAGCTAATTGATTGTCAGTGTGAACTTGTATCAATTTGATTAATCCTTTTTCAGCACAATCTCTCAAAAAGTGATATCTGATTTCAATATGTTTTGTTTTTGAGTGCTGAACTAGATTACTAGTAATAAAAACTACTGCTGTGTTGTCAATGTAAATTGGAGTGTGCAGAAAGTTAAAACCATAATCAAGCATCTGGTTTTGAATCCAGAGAACTTGAGAACAGCATGCTGATGCTGCTATATACTCAGCTTCTACTATTGACACAGAAACATTGGTTTGTTTCTTGCACTGCCAAGATACTAGTCTAGGACCAAGAAATTGACAACCACCAGATGTGGATTTCCTGTTAAAGTTACATCCCCCATAATCACTGTCAGTGTATGCATAGAGATTGAAGTCTCCTTCCTTTGGATACCATAGTCCAAGAGCAGGTTTGCCCTTAAGATATCTGAATATCCTCTTGACTGCATTGACATGAGATTCCTTAGGATCTGCTTGATATCTAGCACACACACAAACACCAAACATAATGTCAGGCCTACTGGCTGTTAGATACATAAGTGAACCTATTATAGATCGATAGTGATTTTGATCCATTGATTTGCCTTCAGGATCAGGTCCAATTTTCACTTTAGTATCCACAGGAGTTCTGATGGACTGACAGTCAGCAAACTTGAATCTCTTCAGCATTGCTTCCACATATTTTCATTGATTGATGAAGATTCCGTCTGCTGTCTGTTGGACTTGTACTCCAAGAAAGAATGTGAGTTCCCCCATAGCACTCATTTGAAATTTAGAATGCATGAGATTCTCAAAGTCTTTACATAGAGTCTTGTTTGTTGAGCCAAAAATGATATCATCCACATATATCTGTACAAGCAACATGTCCTTTCCTTTTCTTTTTCTGAAGAGAGTCTGATCGATCTTTCCTCTCTCATAACCATTATCAAGAAGAAATGATGAAAGAGTCTCATACCACTTTCTTGGTGCTTGATGAAGACCATACAAGGCTTTGTTTAGCTTGTAAACCCTGTGAGGAAAATTTGGGTCTTCAAATCCAGGTGGTTGACTCACGTAGATCTCTTCAGCAATCTTTCCATACAGAAAAGCACATTTCACATCCATTTGATAAACAGTGAAGTTCATGGATGCTGAATATGCAAAAAAGATTCTTATGGCTTCTAGTCTGGCTACAGGGGCAAATACTTTATCATAATCGATTCCTTCTTCTTGTGTGGATCCCTGAGCTACTAGTCTTGCTTTGTTTCTAATGACGATTCCCCTATCATCAGTCTTGTTCCTGTATAGCCATCTGGTGCCGATAGGGTATTGTCCTTCGGGAAGATCTACCAGCTGCCATACTTCTTTTTTCTTGAATTGCAGCAACTCTTCCTGCATTGCTTTAATCGAACTATTGTCTTGCAGAGCCTCTTTGATGTTCTTGGGTACTGTTTGAAACATAAAGCATGAGAACAAGCAGATGTTAGCTATGCTTGACTTGCTTCTAGTCACCCGTTCAGTTAGTTCACCAATGATGTTGTCAACTGGATGATCTTTATGTATTCTTGTTGTTGGGATTGAGTCACCATCAATGATTACATCAAGATTGGAGACATTCAGTTCATCATGGTGTGAGGCAACATCTTCTTGTACTGTAGGGGAGCTATGGAAGTAATCAAAATTTGTTTCAGTTCCTGCTTCCATGTCAGCATGGATTTGATTACTCCCATCATTTGAAGTTCTTTCATTATCAACAGGAGGGATGACATGAGTTTGAGTTCTAGCTTCTTCTTGGTTTCTAGCTTCAATGGATGGCATCTCTGATGGAGAGGGTATTATACTTGGACCATCCCCAATTGAAGCACTTTGCTGTTGAACAACATGTCTGACAGGATCAGCTTGTAGTGGAACCTCTTCATCCATTTGCTCAGTAGAAGTTGGAGGAATCATTGGAAAGTCACTCTTTCATTCTACTAATGATGAAGGTGCAGCTGAATGTAGGTTTCCTGCATCAGACATATGAAATTGGTCAAAAGATTTGGTAAATGAGTCAATATCAAACAACCAATCAGGACCATTAGTTGATTTGGGAAAAGAATGTTCTTTGAATTGAACATTTGTTGACTCATCAATAATGTTTAATCTGGGATTAAACACTCTATAAGCCTTTGAAACAGAAGAATAACCTACAAAGAATCCTTCATCAGACTTGGATGAAAACATTCCCAAATGGTCACGGGTGTTTAATATTGAGACTGGACAACCAAATGACTTAAAAAATCCAATAAATGGTTTTCTTTGAAAAATGAGTTCATAAGGTGTTTTGTTGCTTTCTTTAACGATCAAAGTTCTATTTTGTACAAAGCATGATGTGTTAACTGCTTCTGCCCAAAAGGTGATTGGCAGTTTAGCATCTGCTAGCATAGTACGTGCAGCGTCAATTGGTGTTCTATTTCTTCGTTCAGCTACTCCACTCTGCTGAGGAGTTCTAGCTGCACTAAATTGATGTGCTATGCCTTTGGTTGTACAAAAAGAACTCATATCTTCATTTTTGAACTCTGTCCCATTATCACTCCTAATTGTTTTGACTTTATGATCAATTTGATTTTCAATTTTAGTGATAAAATCTTTTATTAATTGAGATGCCTCATTTTTATGAAGTAGGAAGAAGACCCATGTGAATCTAGAAAAGTCATCTATGATCACCAAACAATATTGTTTCTTTCCCATACTCATAACATGAGTTGGGTCAAAAAGATCCATATGAAGTAGTTTCAATGGAGAATTGTTGGTGTTCACCAACTTTAGCTTGTGAGACGATTTGTGTTGTTTTCGTTTAAGACATGCTGAACAGTGGTCAATAAAGTGGAATTCTTTTTGAGGTAAACCAATTACATGATTTCCCTTAACCAGTCTGTTCATATTTTTGAAATTTGTATGTCCCAATCGTTTGTGCCAAAGTTGTGATTCATCAAAAGATGCTTTTGATAGAAGACATGTTTCTTCTTGTGGAGATGCAGAATTTAGGTTAATGACATAAGTGTTATTCTTCCTCGGTGTTTTCAATACAACCCATTCTTCAGGAATTTGAAATCCTGGTCTCAGAATGTAGCAATGAGTGTCAGTGAAGTGAGTGGAATATTTCTTGTCACAAATCTGAGATGCACTGAGAAGATTGAAGTTCAGCTGCTCGCAGTAGTTCACTTGATCAAAGCTCAGCATTCCATTTGTAACAGATCCTTCACCTGTAATTCTACCACCTTGTGAATCTCCTCCAAATGCCACAGTAGTTCCTTGAATGTGCTTAAAGTCATGAAGGAGGGAACGATCTCCAGTCATGTGTCGGGAGCATCCACTGTCCACATACCATAAACTCTTGGACCTATATGAATGACCCTACAAGCACATAAAGAACTAATTAGACTGTGAAACCCAAGCCATGATGGTCTTGGGCTTACCGTCTCTTTCCATGACGGTAACCTGTTGGTATTTTCCTTTAAATGGTGACTTTGATGATGGAATCATGCCTGCTTTGTTTCTAACAGATGAAAGGTTTATCACTTCAACTGAAGAGTCAGATGAGTATTCAAACCTTTGATCCCTGTTCCTTTTCAAAAAGTTTATTTGTTTTTTGTTATCAACCCTTGGTTGAGACTTATAAAAATCATTAGTTTGTTTGACTGTTTGATTTTTATTTCTTTTGAATCTGTTTGATTTTCTCGGGTTTCTCATCTCATCATCAGACTTAGAAACTCTGTGATGATATCGACCATTGATTTTAGTTTTCTCAGACATGGGTGGAGAGATGGATTTGTTCTGTGGTATTCTCAGTCCCTTTTACTTAAAGAAACACTCAGATGTATTGTGATTTGTCATGTTGCAGACAGAACAGTATTTGTTGAAATAACAGTTCTTGGTCGAGTGATTATTCATATCACAGATTGAACAGTATTGATTATAAAAGTATTTATCTGTTATATGATTAGACCTCTCACACACTTCACAGTACATGTGTTTGTTTCTAGCTACTGATCCTGGCATTGCGGATTTTGTAGTTTTGACAGATTTGGAATTAGATTCATTCCTTTGTTTTGATGAGACTTTCTGATCAACCTTGTTGGTAGATAGTTTCACTACACTACCGTCCTTGTTTTTCTGAGGTCTGTTATTCTTTCTTTGTCTTTTCTGAATTTCCTTTTCAAATTGGTTCACATGCTCTTTGTTGAAAATATCAAAGCCAACTCCTTGCTTTGAGTTTGAAGTTTGAGGGTCTGATTTTGTTTTAGTTTTGGTGGCCCGATAGACTTTTATTTTGACTGATGGTGAATTAGTGTCTGATTTGCTTGAATTTTTAGGAGAGTTTATCTCATTATCAGATCTACTTTCAGTAGGTAGATTCACCCTTTTGGTTTTTATTTTCTTTTCTTGGGAAATTGCAGGGATGAATTTCACAAAAGGAACAATGGCCTTGATTGGGCTATTTGTTTTGATTACTCCCACTGTCTTGTCAGAACACTCCTTGATTTTAACTGGGTGACCTAACTTGATTTTAACCTCATTGGTTTCAATGTAAACGCTTGGTTTATTTTGAGGATTGGTGATTTGTTTTACTATTGTTTTAGGTTCAATAGTATTTGGTTCATTTTCTTGGGTGAGTGTGACAGAATTAGGCATGACAGTGTAGTTATCATTGTATGGTGGTGGACAAGAGTTATATCCAATACCAGACATGTCTTTGGGATCCTTTTGAGAATCAAGCATCTCTTGCAGCTTTACTGATGACTGTTGAAACTTTTCAAGTTTCAGTTCAGTAAGATTTAGATCAGTTTTAGACTAAGCTAGTTTTTCAGTCAGCTTCTCATTCTCAACTGCAAGAGTGTACTTTTCACCATGCAATTTTTCAATGTCAGAGATGAGAGATTTAATTTTAATTTCAAAGCCTTTTATTTCTCTCTTGAGCATCTCTGACTTGACCTTTTCTTCTTTGATTTTATCAGCCAGTTTATGATTGTGCTCTCTATACCCTTGAAGTACATTTATGCATTTATCACTACAAAGGTTAGATTTTACCTCAGTAGGCATGGGAGTAGGTCTATCGTTGATGTGAGCCATAAGTGCATGATTTTGAAATTGAGGCTTTACTTCCTCAGCATACATGCTCTAATCACATACTCCATCCTGCCTAATAACAAGAGCATTTGCTGACGACTGATTGCTTCCATAAGCTTGATTGGTCAGTTGGGGTTGAGTCTGATGTGGTTGTTGATGATGATGAAGCTGTTGTTGATGACTGTTTGAGTGAAAGCTTGAAGGTGGTTGTGATGATGACTGCACCTGAGAAGGCCTTTGAGCATTGTGGTTTCTTCTGGGAGAATTGCATTCTTTGGAGAAGTGACCAGTCATACCACAATTGAAGCATTTCACCTTTGATTTGTCGTATCCAAGCTTGGTGTTTTCATTGAGTTGAAGCTTTTTCCCCTTTCTGAAAAACTTCTTTTTTCTTATAGCAATCATGGCCATTTGCCATTGCAAGTCCATTTCCTCCACATCATCTGGATCCATTTCCTCCCCATCATCTAGATCCATTTCTTCCAGATCTTCTTGAATCAGATGAGCAGATGTAAGTCTTCCACCCAAATAGGCTTCAAAGCTGGCAACAAATGCATTGTAAGTTGCCTTTTGTTCTTCAGATTTTGTATCATCAGGAGCAGGAGTTGCGGAGAATCCTGATGTTTGAGTTGTTGAAGTTGATGTGAAAGTTGTTGATGGTCTATTGGATGGTGGTGCTGTAGTGAATCCAGTTGTTTAAGTTTGATCCCTTGAGGAGATGAAATCATCTTCTTCAGTAATGAAGGCATTTTCCACAGAGTGGTTATCTGTGGGAAACTTGTATGCTTCAACTACTCTGGGTCCTCCCAAATTTCTGCTTCTTTCATCAAGTTCCAAGGCTTCAATCTTCGCTATCATGATATCCAGGGTGGTGCTTTCCAAATCGAGAGTATTCTTCAGCATGGTTACATTTTGTTTCCAATTTTCAGGGAGACTATGTAACATTTTCTTGTTTAGATCCTTTGACTTGTAAGTTACCCCCATGATCTCTAAATCATTTACCAGCTGCACAAACCTATGCAACTGTTTAGAGATGGACTCCCCTTTGGAGTGATGAAATGTTTCATACTGATTCACCAGCTTGTCTTTGTTGATTTCAGCCACTTCACTGCTTCCTTCACACATGATTTGCAGTGCGTCCCATACAGCTTTTGTAGTGCCATACTTTTCCAATCTTTTAAGTACATCCATTTTAAGTGCTTGAGTAAGTATGGAGTAGGCTTTGAGGTCAATCTTGATCTTCTTATAGTCATCATCATCAAGAGTTAGGTCTTCAATAGGGATTCTTAAAGTCTTGTACAGTGCAGCTTGATCTGCAGATAGAGTCACTGGAATGTGTGGGCCTTTGCATATTGAGATCCAATAATCAGGATCAACACCTGTAATATAGTTCATAAATCTGATTTTCCATTGTTTAAATTCAGATTTATGTTTGAGCATGGGTGGTTTCGAAGCATGCCCAAGTTCAGAATAATTAAGAGAATCCATGCTTAACAGTGTCTTTTTAACTTGTTTTAGATTTGGATTTAAGTTGGATTTATAGTTAATTAGTCCAAATGATCCAACAGGTCAAACTTAGTTCCGTAACAATGAATCTGATGATAATATGTAGATTTTGGTCTTTGTTTCTGTGTTCTTGGTGTCTGTGCAACCTGTACTGTTTGTTCGAAGATGTGTTCTTCGGATGAACAGTAGCAGTTAAGTATATCTGTAAGTATTCAGTAGTATTACTGAGAAGAGATGTTTGAAACCTCTATACAGCAACTCAATCACCAGATCAATCGGGTTAAACCTAGATCTGAGCAGATCTGAGTAATAACTGAGAGCCAAAGCTCTGATACAAATTGACTGGGTTTGAAAATGATAATCTCAGTTGATGTGAATAAACAAGGATCGAATATGATGATTGAGTCAATGATTGAGTGGCGGAATCAAGCAATCAATGAACATAGAACACTTAATCTACTCATAAATGCATACTTGTATTAATTAGATGAACTAGTACAAAGTAAATGCTAGGTTTTTTAGCATTCTACAGTAACAAGACAGCTAATCTGTATATTCTAGTTATCTATTCTTCGTGAAACACAAATGTTTCAGAAGTCTCAAAAGATGCAAAAAGTCACCTCACATACGAGGTTTCTAATCTATTTATAGGCTGACTAACAGCTTGTACAAAAAGACTAAGGTGCTGTTTGTTTCTGAAGAGGTAAAACGTCTGCAGACTGCAGACCACATTTGTAGACATCTGCAGGAGAAGAGGTGGACCAAACGTCTGCAGTCTGTAAAAAAAGACTGTTTGTTTTTTAACATCTGCAGCGTGCTAAAATAAACTCAATCAACAAACTATTCACAAAACCAAACCAAATCACTAATCAAAACTACTGATTCAAGAGACTATTCACAAAACCAAACCAAACCAAACCAAACCAAATCACTAATCAAAACTATTGAATCAATAAACCATTCATAGAACCAAAATTCATTTGAATGTGTACTGTGTAGGAAATGAGACGTTTGAGAAGCTGGGACCAATAGGAACATCCACATATCTAACCAAATCACTATCAAAACTATTGATTCAACAAACCATTCACCTCTTAGAACCCGACTAAACACAGAGAAAATCCCAAGTATTCCACTGTGCTAAACAACAGATCATCTCCATTAATCTTCTGATCACTGATTCCTACTGCTTGATGATTGATTATCATTTCTCTGCTACAATTCGGAGCTAGAAATCCAAAGATGAAGAAGGATAAATCAGTGTTGATTGCAAGCCCTAGCGGAACTTTCGAAGCAAAATCATCTTCCTCAAACGAAGTTTTCCTTCCAGAAGAAGAAGAAGATTCGAAGAAACAACAAACTACTAATAAATTTCCTGTGCGAATGGGCACTCGTAATGGTTCTTCAAAATACGATTTCGTCAAGGTTTACTGCTTCTGTAATTGCTTCTCACTTCTGATGTATATTATACTATGTAGGAAATGGGGGTGATTGCAACGACGATGGGTGGCTGCAACAGCGACAGGCGGCTACAGGCGGTGGGGCGGCGGCGCCGGCTGCGCCGGTGGGGGCGGTCGGTTGCGACGGGGGGAGGCGACGGGAGCAGCCCAGAATGTGGGGTGTGGGTATTTGGGGGTTTGGGGTTGAAATGTGGAGAAGAGGTGGGAAGATTTCTGAAGACTTTAGTCCACCTCTTCTTGGAGAAGAGGTCACGCAGACCTTTTTTAATGAAATGTCTTCAGAAAAACAAACACTCTGCAGACCATAAACGTCTGCCCGCCTCTTTTTGGCGCAGACAAAAGAGCTTCAGAAGCTCTTTTTCAGAAAAACAAACACCCCCTAAACTACCCTTAGTCCAAGTCTTCATCCGCATTTGTCTGTTGTTCATCCGCATTGACTAATGCGGATGAGTACTTCATCAGCAGCATTGGTGTTTGGTCATCAGCATTGGTTAATGCGGATGAACAAACACGACCGCATTTGTTGCTGATCACCCGCATAGGTTAATGCGGATGAACAAATGGCTTGTCCGCATCTTATCAACTGTCTGCATTAGTTCATGCAGAAGAACAAATGCTTTGTCCGCATTTGTTCTTGGTCTTCCGCATTGACAAATGCGGATAGCCGACACTTGTTCTTTTCTTCTTATGCAGACTTCTGTATCCGCATTTCTTCTTGGACTTAGGGAGATTTCCAGCAGAACAACCATCCACCACTTGAATTGGCATGTATGATCGTTTCAGGGTCCAACAATATCCATATATCAAAGAACCGTCTTAAAATAAACAACCAAACAAGTACAACCATACAATCACAAGTGCATAACCATAGCCACTAAGTTGACTACACTTGTTTTTCCCTCACAAATGTTGTCATTTAGTCTTTCCTAAGGGTTAATAATAGGACATTAAAATGTGTTCATGAACTCCAACTTGAATCCGCATCCAAATGCTTCAAGTGTCCATGTCTTTGTGTCCTTCCTTTGTATCTTCCTTTGAGTCTCCAACTTGTGCATCTTCTTTTACAAAATTGTATCCTAATACAAATTTTCTAATAAAAGAAATGCATGTTGGAGCATATATTGTCATATATAGTGTATTCATCGCTTGATGAATAGTCTAGGCTTAATGTTATACACCTTGTAAACATATGAAACTGAGTCATTCGCAGGAGCATATGCGAATGGGACTCAGTCGCACCACTGAGCCATGCTAATGGACCAGCCGTGCGACTGAGAGATGCGATTGGGCCATTCGTAAGACTGAACCATAAGTATGGTCCAGTCGTACGATTGAACCATACGCATGGTCCAGTCGTACGATTGGACCATACGCATGATCCAATCGCACGAATGGGCCCAGTCGCATATGATATGTGCTGAAGCCTATATATACCAGTTTCGTTGTGTAGAAAATGGAGGGTTTAGAGAGAGTGCCCGGCGCCCAGGTGCTGCCGGTTGAGAGGGGAGATCATGCTCGATCTCCCCTTGCAAGAAGTCATGATTTTTCTGTTTAACGAGCTTGTAATCTTTCGGTTTTATCAATGAAATCATTCGATTATTGTTCGTACTATTGTTTGTCTTTTGGTTTATCACCTTCCGTCAAGAACACGCTCGGATGTCTACCGATCCAGCGGCATCACAATGCACCTAATCTATTTATTATATAACCAAAGAAGAAATAAATTACAACCCAAAGATACAAACACAGGATTAATATTACAATCCTTTGATGAATAATACCAAACATGACAAAACATTCAACCAAATCCAAAACACAGTAGCTCAAGGCTATGTTATGCACCAAAAGATGAATCCAAATACAAGATTCAAGAACAAAATGAACTCCCTTTTTAACCCTTAAAATTTCAACCAACATAAACTAAAATTTTTAGGGTTTTTTTCAAAACAAAATAATCAATCATTTGACATCAATCTTTCAAGATTTATTCCAAAGTGTTTAAAATAAAACTTGAAAGACAAGGGATTCATATATCCAAAAACAAATCAGCCCCTAATGGGTTGAGAAAGTCCAACAAAACTAATTTTTCTTGGACTTTTGAAGCTAGTTTTCCACATAACCGGCTCTGATACCATTGTTGGGTTTGTTAGAAGTTTATCAAATATTGTTTAACCATTTAAATAAAAACACAGCGGATATTAAGAGATATAAAATTTGTTTTATATGCTGAAAATAAACCATTTTTATAATCAAGAAGACAAACCCAAGAACAAAGATCATATATGTGAAAACAAATGCTATCAACATGAAACCAACCATAGGGTGTTCTTAGAATACTACCTTTCTTAGAACAAGAAGATATGATGTAAGGCCCTGTTCCCGGACAACTCACAGTTGGTCATTCATTGCATCATAGATACATATTAATATACATTTCATAAAATAAACAACGGAATTACGTTAGCAAAAGCCATTCTCTATTATTAATAAGTACTGTTGTTAAGCAATACAATGGGGTTTAGGTTACAAAAGATTGTTTAATTGCATTACAAAACAACAATATTTTAGCATAAGAATGGATGTCAGTCTTTTCCCGCCTAGTAGATTCACCCTCGTGCCATCTGTAGCAATAATTACCTGCCAACTGAAAATGTATAGAAGTCAGCGTTGCTGAGTGATTTCTAGTTTTAAAAGTATTAAAATACCTTTTGTAATATATATATATGAAAATACACTTTTTATAAAAATGCTTATCTTACTCCTGTACGTGAGCACGTATCAACTATACAACAAGGTAATGCTTTCTTTCTTTACTGTATGCCTTTGTTCATTTCGTACTCTCTAACTTTATCTTTCACTGTCTATGTGGACCAATGAGCAACACCCTAAACTATTTTCATGGGGAAACTAGTACTGGGCCTCTGGTCTCTCAATGGGCTATCATAAATGTACACAAGGCTGACCCAGTCACCTAGGGTATGCTGCAATGGTCCGCCAATCTCAATTGCTTGGCCCTGTGTGCATCCATTGGGGTAGCTAACCCGCATCACAGTTGAGTTAACGACAACATGGTTGTGCAGCTCCTATATGCTTGCAAGACTTTTTAACATTCTAATTAAGTTTCACTTCTCTTTATCATTACTCTTTCACTTTGTTAAGGATAATACTATCATTTATGATTATAAGCACACCACATAGCCATACAATAATATTTACTATGACCATAAGAACAACTTAATAATAATGCAAATATAATAGCAATTAATAACCATAAGTCAAACTTGGGTCAAAAACTAGTAATTATGTTTTTCTCATAATTTCAGAAAATGTTCTAAGTGTTCTAGGTGCATAAGCACTATGCAGGCGCATGAGGCCTGTTTAGGCGCATGGGCACTATTTGGGTGTTTCATCACTTAGGCGTTTGGACCATCTCAGACGCATGGGAACTATTTAGGCGTCTGGGTTGTACTTAGGTGTCTGGGACTAGTGTGTTAGACGCAGAGGCTACTGTTCAGGCGCATGGGCTACTGTTCAGGCGCATGGGCTTTCACTTAGAATTTCTAAGGCATATTCTAGGCGGTTGGGGCACTGTTTGGGCGGTTAGGCCCTGTTTGGGCGTATGGGCTGACCTAGAAACTTGTTAAGGCAAATTTTTGACGGTTTAGCATATTTCTAACATATTATCAATCCTAATCATTCTTCTTACATGTTCTATGCTTAATAACACCAGTCTATGTAAAACTAACACATAACAACCATAAACACATCATCATACATATATAGATGCATACGGGTATTCAAATAACTTTTGTAAAAATGATTTTACATGCATTTTCAGCCCCAAAAGTGGTAAAACATGTAAAATTACGGGGTCTAGAACTCACCTTTGCTGCTTCCAAACTCCAAACTCTAATTCTTGAACTCTCCAAAGAATTTGAACAACTACATGTGTCTAAAACATACAAACCCGAACACATATACATATAAGAACATATTACCGAGACCAATTCTAGTCAAGAACAACATAAAAGCACTAATTCTTACCTTGAATTCGGTTTTCTTCTTGTTCTTCTTCAAGAATCTGAGAGCTTTCTCCTCTTTCCCTCTCTAAAACCCACAGAATTTTGGTACGCAGGTTGAGTGGGCGGCCATGCCACCTTTTTGTACAAAATTATTATATTATTTTGTACTTTTACACCTTTAACCCCTCAATTTTGGTCTTATTACATTTCCTCCTTTTTATTCTTCTTTCCACAACTTTTAAAACATTCGGGTGTTACATATGAGATGGTTAATATATGAAGAAGATGATGCTCTTGAATGGAAGCATCCAAAAATAAGACCTCAAGCTAGTATACCCACAAGCCTTTCAAACACACCTAACTTGTTAGGGAGTTAACACCAAATGTTCTTCAAAACCTTCTTCTTAGTCCAAAATTTGCAAGGAGAAAGGAGAGGAAGAAGAATGCAATTGTGTGTGAGAGAGACTATAGGTTGAGTGTAGTGTAAAATGGGTTAATGTCTTTTAATAAATCAAGACAAGGAATCCCAAGGTGATACCACCAAGGGGCGACCAAAAAATTGAAATGGGTTCCCACCCATTTGAAATTTTTATTACACATTATTAACTTATAAGTTTATAAAATTAAACCTCTTTTAATTTTATAACTCAACCACTTTTATTTGTTGTTATTTGACCTATTTAAATAACAATACAAATAATTTCTCATAAACAAATTATCCATATAATTTTTCTATTTCAAATGCAATAATTTAGAAAACCCATTTTCTAAATTGGTGTCAATATTTATTTGCTTGATCATATCAACAAATAAATATTTTGGTGTTTGTTTAACTTGTTATTGGGTATGACCTGACTTGGATCATAACGTACAAACCACATCAATCTTATACATCTTGGGCACACAAGACCTAACACTGTTTGGGCATATGAGCCTATGCTTAATATTTCTAAGGAAATTTAGCAGGTGCATGGGCCCTGTTTGGGCGCATGATCATCAACTTACATCATTCTAACATATTTTTCAGTCCCAAACACCATGTAAACATATTCTAAGCTTCTCAATGCCATTCTAAGTCTTAACTTAGTATGCACAACCATAAAACATCAACATACAAGCATATATATAGCTACGGTCATACATACAAAGCCTTAAAAATGTTTCACATATTTTTAGCCCCAAAATCTTTAAATAAATAAAAATGTGGGGTCTAGAAACTCACCTTAGCTGCTCCCAAGTTCAAACTCTTCAACTTGAGCTTTTCCAATGAATTTAAACATCTAGATGTGTCTAAAACACATAAATCCAAACACACATACACATAAGAACATACATTTTCGGTTTCTTATTCAAAACACAAACAAAACCGAGCAAATTTTGCATCAAAAGCTTACCTCGTTGAAGATCATCCTCTTTCACTCTCTAGAACCGAAGAAATATCAGTTTTCTTCTTCTTCTAACTTGGTCGATAAAAGCAGATGGGATGGAGCCATACCCATAATAATATAAAATAATTTGACTTTTGTACTTTTACACAAAGCACTCTTCCACTTTTGTTCATTTTACTTTCTTCCAAGATACCTTTTCTTATCTTTTCTTATCATTTTTCTTTTCTTTTATTTGACTAGAAATTTTGGGTGTTACAGCATCCAAGGGTTTATCAAATTTATGTACGTTTTAAGAATTTGGTTGTTCTTGTTTATTGGAGATTGAAGTGGAGTTGCTTCATAAGAAGCATGAACACTAGTCTTCTTAGAGTTCTGTTTGTTGCTGGACGATTCAGGGGCAGAGAAGAATGAAGTTTCACTGGAATCTAGAAATTCTTCATCTTCATCTTCTCGAGTGCATGTGAAGAGTGCACTGTCTGCTGTTGAAGTTCCTTGAACTTGTATGATTTCACATGTCGGATTGTGTTGTTGTGTCTGGATCTTTCATTTAGTTATAGTGCTTCCACTTCAGCCACTAGAGCATCTAGAGATAATGCTTCAACATCCAATGTTGCTTTCATCAGAGACAGTGACTGGAATCCTGCTCTCTGACAGTATGTGCAACATCTTTTTGTTAATCTCGATGATTAATATTTGAGGCCATAAACAATCATCTCATTGACCAGTTGAACAAATTTATGGAACTGTTGTGGTATTGATTCTCCTTGAACGTTGTGGAAGGTTTCATATTGGGTCCTTAATTTTTCATTTTTGATTTCCCTTATCTCTTCTCTTCCTTCACACATAGTCTGAAGTACCTTCCAGAGTTCATGAGTTATTTTCAAATTTTCCACTCGTGTCAAAATCTCAAATGGCAAAGTCACTGCCAATATACTGTATGCTTTCATGTATGTTTTTTTATTTCTTGAGTTCATCACCAACTATGCTTTTCAAGCTTATTGGTTTTTATGTGTTATAATCTGGACCAAGATTCACAAGAAGGTATGGTACCTCGGTTATGGATGTCCATATATCCGGGTCTTGGAAGATAATACAGTTTCAGAACATAATCTTCCATTGTTTGAAATCCTCTTTGCTTTTTATCCTTGGTGGTTTAAGACCATTGTTTGATCCTGAAATTTCATTAGACATGATTGCTAAACCTAAATGATTTAAGTTAAATTTTGTTTATATATTTAACTCGGTGCTAAATTTGTTTTTATCCTAAGGTCACTATGATTTGTTTGTTAATGATGTTACCTTTTAATGTAAATTACCGAATAAAAGAAATTAATTAATTGAATATTAATTAATGTCCTATGTGTAGTCACTTTCTCGGTGACAAGAAAGGAATATTCTTTTTAAGGTTGTCAATTGGCAGTCAATTTTTTATTAAAAAATTCAAAGCCCTAAAAACAAATATCTTGTTTTAAAAAGTTAACTTTTTGGATCAAAAAGTAACTTTTTAAAAAATTCAAAAGAAGATTATGTTTCTTCGTTGATCTTGGTGACGAACCAACAAAATCACCGCAGATAATGAAGGTTTGTAAATGAGGAAAACCTAGGATTTATCTAGGGTTTTTTGGCGGCGGAAAGAACTTTAACAAAATAACAATCGTTTTTGTTGTTTGCACAAGATTAATCGCCTGTTTTGAGTGTTGAACAACTCAAACATGATGTTTAAATACAACGAATGGATTCAATGTATTCAAATGAATGTTTGTTTAAAGAAAAAGTGATAGAATAGTACCCGTGTACTGTTTTATCCAAAAACCCTTAAAATCGATTAGGTTTTAGAGAGTTTTCGGGTGAACACGTTTGAAAACCGTGTATGAATGATTTTATGAGCATTAAAAACCACATAATCTTCTTCAAAATGCATAAAAATAGATTAAGACATCATGTTTTAAGCATTTTATAAATGTTTGGTGTAGAAGAAGGTGTTTTTGATAATTTTCAGCTCGAAACGTATGTTTTAAAGCTAATGAACTGCGGATATCATGTTGTTGAATGAGACGATTGAAAATCAATGTATGATTTGAGCCGAGGCTCTGATACCACCCAATGAAATCAAAACAACAAGGATGATTATGAACTTTAAGAACAAGAACATAAAACAGGTTGATGATGATGATTTCCCCAAGGATCTTTTCTAATCTCTCAAAGAATATAACAATAGATTGTTATATCAATTTCAACAGACAATAATCGTGCTGCGGAAACCCATGATAATGCTATGATATCATGTGTGTGTATATGTGTGTATGTGTGTGTGTGATTGCTGTGATTGAATCCTAGAATAATAATAACTGCTTGTTTGTATTGATTGTTCAAAAGCTTACAAAGGATTAGTGTAGTATGCTATTTATAGCATATACAAAAAGCTATTTACAATTACTAAACTACCCTTATATAATCAAAAATTACATAGAATCCTGTCTATAAGCTGTCCTCTATGATGATAGACTATCCGCTGTGCATGAACAGGTGTCCGTTGTGAATGGTTGATAAGCTGTCTGATGTGTCTGGAATGTTGTCCGCTGTGAACTCTTGACGTGTGCTTGATTAGTGAAATGTTTACTATGGAGTGTTCATCCGTTGTGGATGAACATCTGTTATGGACAGTTCATCAGCTGTGGACAAGTCATCCACTGTGTATTGCTTTGGCCATCCGCTGGAGCCACTTAGAAGCTTTTCTTCATTCGTTGCATACCCTTGTTCAGTAGTTGTGGACTATCTTCATCCGCTGCAAACACTTACCAAAAATGTCTTTTTATCTACAATCTTGAAAAAGAAATTTTAGTTCCATTAGTGTATGTTATGAATGTTAATGATACTATGTGTTAGTTAATGATTATTTAAATGTTAGAACAAATTATGTTTGTTTATAGCAAGCATTATCCTTTTTAAGCATTATTTTTAATGCACTTGTTGAGTCCAACACAAAGTCTTAAAACATCCATAAATTTGATAAATTCATGGATGCTCTCACAATCATTCTAGAAAGTGAAGAGTAGAAGGCAGCTACAGGACCGGGTGAAGGGGTTATACACTTGTACAACACAACAACACAAAGAGGAGAGTGTATTTAAACACTTAACAATTCAAATAGGGAACTGATAAGAAATGAGTTTGGAGAACTTAGAAACACAAGATGTAAATGAGACAGAAACTAGAGCAATACACAAGCAGTTGGTTTTCAAGGTTTAAGTATATTGATCTTCTAGTTCCTTACAAAGAGGTTTACAAAGTTTAACTCAAAACTTTTTTTGGTTACAAGGACCAGAAAATACTTATACTAAAGCCTACAGCCGGCCATACTTTGAAGGCCAGATGGATACATGAACTAGAAACAAAATCCATGTAGAGTCAAAAGACAGATTGCCTTTTGATGAGTGACTATGACATGCCATAGCTAACATCCTAATATATTACACAAAGGATAAAGTACATAAAGTGGAAAGTTACAGACTCAAGACCTCAATGTACAGTTTACCAAAAGCATGGACCTTTTCACCAACTCATGAAAAGGTTGGTGACTTATTAGAGTGGCACCAGAAAGTGGATCAGCTTTAGGTAAAAAGTACATCAGATAAAGCATGTAATATAAAAGTCGTCGGAAGAAATCTCTCTTCAATGGTTGGCTTCGGAGGACTTTGTCCTTGAAGCTTCGGAAGAATTCATCATTTGGCTTCGGAAGATATTGGTCTTGGCATCGGAAGATTTCACACTTAGAATAATTTCCAAGTCAGTGTGAATCTTCCGAAGCATTCCACTTCAGTGTACATGTGCATGCATGCAGGAAAGACTTTAAGTGTTTGGGTTGCATCAGCCTTACTAATAAACTTAGAAACTCCCCCTAGGCTGATGCTACCAAAACACCTAAAGACTATAGATATTGACAGTTCTCATTATGATGATGACCATCCCTTTCTTCATGAGATGGTCAGGATCACTCAGACTTTCATAATATCTTCTCATGTCAAAGAGATCATGTAGAGGTAGATTGAACATATCCTGGCATGTGTATACATGTTCAATACCTTGATCTCTTATGACATGCCACCTTTCTGGATTTGTGGTGTATGTCCAAGATAAGATGGGTTGCCTGATGTCAGAGGAGCTGCTTGAACTGGAGTTGGTGGGGCATCCTCTTGTTGCACATCCTCAGGATGTTCTGACTCATCCTGAGGTTTAGAGGTGGATGCTTTCTTCTTCTTCTTCTTCTTTGACTTTGGTTTGGAAACCATCCTTTTCCTCCTCTTTGAACTCTTTAACTGAAAAGACTGGCCTGCAACACCTGATTGATCTTCTTTGTCTTTCTCAGTTGGGTCTTCCTCTCTCACAGGTTCAGATTGAGAGGGGACAGATCCCTTCTGTGGATCAGAAGTGGAAGTTTGCTAAGATTCAGCAAGAGGTTCAGGTTGTGTTGTCTTGGGTGTTTCAACCTTAACCTCTACTTCCTGAGGGACCTGACTTGGTGGGAGTGTAAGTCAACAAGTTCACATCTTTTGATCTTCTGCTTGATCACCCTGATGTGCTCATCCAAGGTGGATAGAGACATGGGACCAAGTCTCCTTTCGGAGAATCCATAGAGCTTCAAAAAGCTCATCATCTTCTGTCTATCAGCAGACTTTTTCAGATTCTTATGGATGACGGCTCTTGATTTTACAGCTTCTTCCCTTATCTTTCTTTTGGTGATCTTTCTTTCTTTGGCTACATCAAGTTCAAGTTGTTTGAGGTACTCAAACTCAATGTAGTTAAAGGGTAAAGGAAGAAGTGTGTCATCTTGATAGAGGCCTGTGGCACTCAGGTAGTTGATCATGTTGATCCTATCTTTTTCTTTGTCTACTTGAGGTTCTTGTGGTATCACATCCTCTTGTTCCTAAGTTTCTTGAACTGGTGAGAGAGTAGGCATGTGCTTATAGAGCCTCTTCCTTCTTCTTTCTTCTTTGATTTTCAGAAGAAGCTCTGCATCCTCTTCTTCCTTTCTCTTTTTGATAGTTCTATGTCAGCAAGCTCATTCAACTCATCTAAGGGGAGAGAAATGATATTATCAATATCTTAGTTCCTAGTTTGCAAGTAGTTTATCCTGGCAGCCTTTAACTCATCATCCTCAGAATTTGGTCTGGGGGCAGCCCTGATAGCACTTTCCATGAGCCTTACAGACCCAGCAGAGGAACTTTCTCCCTTTAGCTTCCTTTTCCTCTCTCTTTCCTCCTCCTCAATCTCCTCAGAAGTTAACTTCCTTTTCCCTTTGTCACTCATAGACCTTTGTGACTCAGGGTGGAGAGAGCTTTGGCCTTTATTGCTTGGTGTAGCTTCCAAGCTCTGGCCTTCATTTCTTGGTGTAGCTTCGAAGCTCTGGCCAGAGAGAGGTTGAGATGCACCTTCACCAGCAGGTGTCTCAACAAGGGTTTGAACATCTGTAGCAGTTTGTGGTGAGACAGGGCTCTCAGGTTCTACCACTGGGCCTTCAGTCAAGGTTTTCCCTTTGAAGCTAATCTCAGGGTCTGCCTCAACATCCAGTTGACCGATGGTATTGCCTGATTGCCTTTATCTTCCACTAAGGCTGAACTCTGCAGTGTTCTTTTGTTGAACTCTTTGAAGAATAAGAGTTCTTCTAGCAGTATCATACCTCCACCCAAAAATGTAAGCTAAAGTTGGTGGAGATGATACTGCTCTTGGGATGCCTTTCTCAAATAGACTCCTTATGACTGAGTCTATGCTGTCCATATCAATATGGACTTGAGAAAGTTGTTGAGTATGCATAACTACAAGTGAGGATGGTGAGTCCTCAATGTTCATACTCCCTGAGGAACTCCCAGGTTCTGTGATTGTAATGACTTCCTCCCCTTTTTTGGTAGCATCACCCTCTTGCACAGGGGAGCTAGGAGTTAGGTCAATTACATCCACATGTTCTTGTGTTCCTGGTTGAGTTTCTCTTAAGGGTCTCCTAGCTAGTTGTTCCTTGAGATAAGATATCTCAAGTTACTGATCATTGACCCGGTGTTGCAAGGTAGTCACCTAAGATTCAAGATTACTAACCTTGGAGACTAAATAGGTGCATGTTGTGGATAGTTTTTGCAACTTTAGTCTCAAGTTCCCTTCATCTTCATCAGAAGAATCACTGGGGGATGAGAGAATGGGACCAAGGTCCTCTTCCTTATCACTAGCATGGTGTTCTTGGCTGCTGGATTTCCTCTGCTCAGTGACAACCTCAGTTGAAGTGTCAATGGGCTGAGTTGCCATGGTTGAGGTCTGAATGATGTAATCACTTGCTGAAGTGAGAGCATCTTCCAAATGGATATCCTGAACATGTTTAGAAGTATCCACCTCAGTGATAGGTGACTGATGTGGGCTAGACTTAGATGACTCAGGAGCACTCATCTCCCTTTGAGGAGAGGTGTAGTAGGAAGACTTATGATACTCACTGCCATCTAAGTTCTCATCAATATAGAAGTCAAGGTTGGATATTGATTGGTTTAAATCTAAAGGCTGGGATAGTAGCTGTCCCCTGAAGGTTGTTCACTTGAGTGTTGAGACTCAGAGTGAAGGCTTAAGGCTGTTGGGAGTGGTTTGCTCCTCAAGGGAAGTGGGAGCTCCATTGTCCACTTCCTCTTGTGTAGGTGAGTATATGGGGGACTGCACAGACTCAATAGCTTGTGCAGGGGTTCGTTTGTGTTTTATTTGATAGGTGAGGGTGATTTGTCGCTGTTTTGATGGTTGGATGTTGAAGGTGTGGGTTCAACACTAGCTTGTGTTGCTAAGTTGTCACCCTGAGCAATGAGCTCTAACATTTTTGGGACAAGGGCTATTTCTACCCCTGAGAAGCCAACAGTTGGCTTCTTCAAGATTTTAAAGATGCCGGGCTTCATCTATCCCAATTTAAGAATATTACCAGTTTCCCTCAACTGTGAGCCCAGTTCACAGTTGAGAATGTATTGAACATATCTAGGAAACATGTAATATTCTAAGGAGTCTAACTTTGCTATTGAATTTGTATATACAAGTTGAGAATACCTGGACTTGACCCCTAAACCATTCCATGTACTATGAAGAAGAGATATTTAGGAATCTGGTCCCATCCTCCATGCTTGTTAGACAAGCTGTGGATAACCACATGAAGTAAGTACTTCCACTTAGATGAGACCTTCCCTTTCCTGAAGGTCTTTACAGAGAAATCTCCTTCATAACCCATCTGCTCAAAAGAATGGTTGACGGCTTCTTTTGGGAAGAACACCTCACCTTCTTCATCATCCAGCTAAAGATGAGTGTTGATAATGGCCAGAGTGATGAAGATTGTTCTTCCCTGCACTGTGGTAGACATTGCCTTCTCCCCATCCAAAATGACCTCTTGGCAGGTCTTCCAGAATTGAAGCAAATGAACCTCATAGAGAGGAGGATCAATGGTAAGGGAGGTGAAGTTGTTAGACAGGGCCAAGAATTGGCATACCTCTGATAAATGGGGATCTTTCTTAGAGTTTAACAGTACAGCCTAATTGTGTTGCCTGTGTAACTACATAAAAAATCTGGGTCATTTCGTCTGTCAAGGTTGGCCATTTTGCTGAATTCTTAGCCCTGTCTAATTTTACTCTGATACCAATTGTGTTGCTCTGATACCAATTTTGCTGAATCAATATTTTAGATTCATTGAGATTGGATCTTACGATTCATCACTTTCAGATCTGAAAATTCAAAATTAAGATGGGTGGACGTGTGTGAATCAAAGAACAAAGACATGGATAATAATAATGTTATGATTTCATTGATGTTGATAAAATGTTACAACGAGAATCATAAATGGCTGGTGAAATCAAACCCACCCAAAGGAGAGGATTTCTCCTTGGGTGGTTATTTACACCATGAGAAACACAAACAAAAAGCCACACTTGCAAAAATGCACTAGTGGGTCTATTTATATTATTAGTACAACATGACCTAATTTTGACTTTTCTAATTGTCTTGATCATGACTTTGTCATGTTGTATTGTATTGTATTGTTGTAATCAACTTGGTCTCTAAACTTGTACAATGAGATCTTCAGTCGGGTGTGATTGTGATTTGGAAAGCTTCAGTTTATCCAATTGTTTAACCCAACAATACTCCCCCTTAACTGATGCTTTCCAAACTCTAACTTTGAAGATCTTCTCTGTCACATGTTTTCATGATCAACTGACGTTCTGACATAATTCATTGTAGTTCTCCCCCTCAAATTAAGCTTCTCCTAATGTATTTATGATAGAGGATAGAATCTCTTTGAGAACACTTAACGCATTGGATATGAGGTATATCAATTTTGGTTTACTGTCGTTCATATCATACTCAAAGGATTAGTATGTATTAGGCATATGATGAGGCTTTGAACTTCAATAAATTTTATCAGGAACATAAATCAAGCTTGAAAACACTTCAACTTATTTGAATTTCTAAAATGACTTCACAATTGACATTCTTCAATAATCATTGGTCCTCTTGATTAAAGTCCGTCTAACTGTTCCACTCAGTAGTCAGACACGGGTGCAAAAGATCATCTTTGATTGTAGTATCATGAGCTTCAGAAAGAGTTTCTAACAGTTGTACAAATCCTTGAATAAAGAATTGATTATGTCACCAAAGTTGATTTCTTCTTTTGTTTTGAATGCTCAAAATGGATGTGCCTGTTGGTTGCAATCGTCCGCATTCATGATGTTTTCTTTTTCTTGTTTGTTTGTGTCATCTGTTCATCATTTGTTCATTAATTATGTTGTTGATGTTGCTGTTGCTTTTGATGTTGATATTGATAATAATGGTGTTGATGTTGATGGATGTCCATGTGGTTGAAGTAAGCTAACATTTACATTAGTTACTCAAAGCACGAGCATTTGTGATGCAGCTCACGGAATGAAAGCGAAGCTCCAAAACATAAAAGTGGCCCGAAAACCTATTTAGAGGCCTTATTTTGGAAACATAACGGGATAACACGCCTTCAGCTGGTTACCAAGACGTAGCCCTCATTTCCACGATCGTTTTGACTGGTAGCACGTCAGAAACGGAGGCTCGTAGCCCAGGTTATACCCATTTTGGTGATTAACATCCGCATTTGAGGTTATCATTACCATTCATCCGCATTAGTTGACTTGTATCCGCATTTTTGAAGTCAACATCCGCATTAGTATGTTCAACATCCGCATTAGTATACATAACATCCGCATTTGTATGTTTTTCAACAGCATTTCATTGAACATCCGCATTTCTGCCTTGTGCATCCGTATTTGTTCATTGAACTTCCGCACTTGTTCCTTTAGCATCCACATTTCATTGAATAAATGCGGATGCTTTGTTAGTCATTCGCATTTGTTAAAAAGTCATCCGTATTTGTGATTAACACATCCGCATTTGTGGATAACACACCCGCATTTGTTTATATCACATCCGCATTTGATCAAGCCTCATCCGCATTTGTTTTTGTTCATCCGCATTTGTTTTCAGACGAACAAAAACGATTTCACACTGCAGTGCAGGTCGGGAAATTAGCAGTAGCTTTGATTTCTTCATCTTTTCTTCGTTTTTTATGATTATCATGTTCAATTGCATTGAATTTTGAAGGAATAATCCAAGGGATGATTATATTTCTTCAAATCGTACCATATTAGAACAGATCTGTGAATCCAAGGATCGCAATTCAGGAATTATCAGTATTAAAATAAATCAATTTAACGATCGCGGAATTATCATTAATTGACGTTTAATTGTTTGAATGATTAATTATGAACACAACCACAGAAACACAGTAAACACGAAATCAATAATAATTCAAATGTATTTCATTAACTATAATGTAATGATTACAAAAGAATAATAATGAATACTATAAACAATCGAATACAGTGTATCAAATAATGTTGATGTTGATGCGACGGCGATTAGGGTTGCACAATGGTGTAACTTGACAGCCGTAATAATGATTGATTGTGTTCGCCGAGATATGAAACCTAGGACTCATATTTATAGATGATTTGAGTCGGTTAAGGAAACACCGAATCTCTCGGGATTTGTTGTTGATCTTGTTGACTTGTTTGACTTCTTGGAATTGATAATCACACAAGTATAATGGTCTTCCGCAGGGGTCTTGCCTTCCGCAGAACTTCTGTTCTTCCGTAGGAGATTTGCTTTTCCGTAGGAATGTTGTTCTTCCGTAGATAATCTTCCTTCCGTAGGAGTCTTCACTTCATGGAACTTGATCATCCGTAAGAACTTACACTTGGTCATTTGGTCTTGTATGAAACATATCTACGGATTAACAAAATTGTTCATCCGTAGATGTTTCCTACACTTAGTCAGTTTTATCAAATCCATCCCAAGAATATTGTTTCTCCTGTCAAAGCACAAATCAACACACATACATATATGGGGTTAATCTATAGATTCAAATCACATATATATATATTTTGACTGTTACAAACGTTAATTACAAGACTTGATTTTCAAGTACTAAGCCTATACAAAATTGATCTAGTCCTATACAATCTAGACCTAACAATACTCCCCCTTAGGCTTAGCTCCTTGTAATCAGTCCTTCAAAACTGCTAGCTCCTTGACTCTTGATATAATTTTGTTGTAGAAGTAAGATACAGCTGCCTTTTGATCATCATACTTGTATTTGATCTCCATTTTGCTGATCTTCTTCAGAGTCTCGTAGCCAAGTCCCAGAACATCCTCTTCTGTAGTGAGAGTCTCTAATACTCGGTCATTCTTCACTACTTCAAGTTCATCTTGTTCAAAGAGGCGAAGTTCTGAGACTTCTTCATATTCTGTTCCCTTCAGCAAGCCTGCATTATGTCTTCGTCGTTTGTAGGCTTTTGCATGAAGTTTGTCGATGACTTGGATCATGTGTACAAGCAGGAACAGATCATTTTGAGCTGCTTCATCACTCAGCTTCGGAAAGAATTTGTCATGAAGGTAAGAAGTGTAGCTTGGATGAAGCAACTTGATCTCCGCAGGATCAAAGATCCTGATATTTTCTGCACGTTTGTTCTCTGCATTTCTCATCAGCACCAGCTCTTTTGTCCTCTCTACATATCCCCACTCAGTAATAGGGAGCGTGTATTGAGTTCCTTCAATGCGTTTGATGGCTGCTGATGTTCTGTTATTATATCCAACCCTCTTCAAAAATTCATCATCTACTGAGTCAGAGGCATTGGACTTTGATCTTTTCTGCCCATGAGTTATTCATTTGTGAGCATCATCATCTCTTTTAGCTCCGATGATCACATCATCTTTGAACCTTGTTTTCAGTTGACCCACTCTGCTTGAGAAGTCCCTGCCCCTTGAGTGTATTGGATAATTTGTCAAAGAAAGGCTTTGCAGGTCCTTTAAATCATTCTCAGAAAGGCAGAGTACTGAAAACACATCACGGAAGTATTCAACTCTTCCTGATGTCCTTTTAATCACTGCACAATCCCACTCCTGGTCATATTTCCATGCCATTATTTTATTTTCTTCAGCTGAGTTGGGAGTTGTGATGTGATCAATCAACTGAATCAGAGTGGACTTCTGATCAGTGATTTCTCTGACAGTGGTACCAAGGGGCCATACTTTGCCTGGAATGACTTCCCTTGGTTCCCTGATCAGCTTATCTTTAGCTTTATGCTGATCCTTGGGTTCTACAGTGATTGGATCAGCAGATGATTTGCTTTGTTTGTCATCAGTAGGATGAGGAGCTGTTGTTCTGAATTTTACACCTGTTTCCAGCTCCACCTTCATTACATGCTCCATCATCCTCCGCAGCTCACCAGTAGTTCTACCTTTAAGTTCATGTGGCTTGTAATTGTGACCCTGTAACCAGCAAGTCATATTGTACTTTGAGAGTTTTGCTGTGTCACAGTGGCCCAATTCTTTCTTTAATTTCTCCAATGATTGAAAAGTGGTAAAGGCTTCATAATCACAATTTGGGATTATGAACCTTGCAAATTCAAATTCTTTCAATGCATTGGTCATCTCTGAAGTGTTCATCCTCTCAACCATGTCATACGGAAACCCATGGTTGATGAGGGTCATAAACATGCTTGAGTCAGGCCTCTCTTCCAAGATATCAGCAGTTGTCAGAAGGTCATCGGCCTTTCCACCTTTGTCAGCAGTGGGGGAATCCATCCGTGTTAATTCCTCCCACTCTTTGTCACTATCTTCTTCTTCTCCGGAAGATACCTTCACGGCAGAAACTTCTACTGAAGGTGAGTGATCAGGAGATGGAATTTTTGATTTCTTTGGGGAGCTTTCTTCTTCTTGTTTCTTTTGTGTTGCTCCGAAGTATTTTCTTTTTCGGGTGTAGGATATCAACGGCTTAGTAGCTCGACCCGATTGTTTTTCTGGTTCAGCACTTGTATCTACTTTTGTTTTCAAATCAGATAGCTTTCTCTTCAGGCTCTCTATCTCCATATCCTTTTGCTTAATTAGCTCGGCCTTTTCATTTTGTTCTTGTTTCAAAGTTGCCTCTAGTTCCCGTTTGGTTTTGAACAATGCATCAATGATTTCATTGTTGCATTGAGCATCTTCTCTCAGCCTTTTCAAACTGGCATCCTTCTTTGTTAGTTCTTCATCCTTTTCTTGGATGACTCCGTATAGCTCCACAATTCTTTGTTTTCTTTTGTTGGATTTAAGCACCAACTTGTTATATTTTGCCACCAAAAAGCTCTTGCTCACAGGGATGTCGCTGTCACTTAAGTCATCTTCATTGTAAGCAGTGACATCCTGAGCAGAAGTTTGAGTCTCCCCGGGTTCATCAGCAGGTATTGGCTCGGTATGAGCTGATGAAGGGGGTTCATCTGTGTGAGTTGGAGAGAAGGGAATAGTGCTGGCTTCAGATAGTAATTCGGTGTCTCCTGAGTGTACAGAGTGTACAGACTCAGTCACCTCAAGTGGTTCAGTCTCAGCACTTTCCGGTGATTGGGGTTTTTGGGATTCTGGTGGTGGTTGTATGGGTGATTGGGTTTGGAGTGGAGAGAATGGTTGTGTGTGATGAGATGAAGATGATGATATCAGGACAGGTGATTGGTGTGGCTGAATTGGAGAGATTGGTTGGGTGTTGAGGCTTGAAGGTGATTGTGGTTGTTGAGGTGATTGGCTTGATGAGGCATGTTGTAGTGGTGGTGTTTGGATTGGTGATTGTTGTTGGTGTTGTGGTGTTTGGTGTGGTGAGTGAGAAGATTGAGCAGAATCAGCAGATGATTCAGCATCATCTTCCCACGCCAACTCTTGTGGCAGATCAGCATGTGGATCAATAACATGAGCAAACATAGGCATGTCAGGACCTTCATACTTTCCACTCAGTTTATTCAGCACCGATTTGTTCAGGTGAGCTTGAACAAACACTTCTCCAACCCTGTTCAATCTTGGGAGCTCTGAGTTAATCACCAATTGCAGGAATCTGGGGAACATGTACATCTTCTCAGTCTTTTGCAATTTGACTTGCTCGCACAGACAGTTGAAGATGTATCTTGCATAATTGTAGATTCTTCCCTCGAACACCCCAATAATTCCTGATGAGATGTGTCGAGAAAATCTGTCTAATCCCGACTTTCGGTTTGACATGCACTTCAGGTAGGTGTGACATAAGAACCTGTACGGTTTGCACAGCCTACCCTTCTTTATTTCTCCTTTCTCATAATCACCATCGTACCCCATGAGATTGAATACCTTTTCTATGTATTCATTCTCGAAAACGTCCGGGTGTCCTATCTCTCTATCTCCGAGTTCCAAGCATCTTCGTAAGGTGCTTTCATTCACTCGAAGATGCTGACCCAGAACTTCAGCTACTATGACCTCCTCATTGTTTTGTTCTTCCACTCGAGCCGAATTCCAAAATCCGATTATGTGCGACTGATGAATCACAGGCTCAGCCGTCAAGGCGTAAAAGAGCCTGGATCGTCGGAGATATCTGATGATATCTCGACATCCTTCCGACGCTGGATCATCAGCGTTCAAGTATGCGCACACATTATGCTCCTTAGCAAATCTATTCGCCATCTGCAAAGAAAATCAAGTTAGAAACCACGCAGTTGAATCGTTTGAGTGTCAATAATCGATTAAACAGTTCCGTATTGGTGGTTAAGACATGATTTACCTTTGCAGTAACTGTAATCGGTTACTGGATAATGTTGATTTTTTGAAATTTTGAAAAGGGGGAAAAAGTGCGATTTTCTAGGTTAATCTGAAAAAGTGCTCTGTAAAAGTGAATTGAATTTTAAGAGTCAGATACCCTATTTGTAGTCCAACAAATTAACTTCTTTTATTAATTATGTTGGGCTCACATTATGTTGGGCCCACTTTCATTTATTCCTATGTTGGACCCACTTCCATTTATTCCTTTTCATATCCCAAGTGTTTAGAATGCATTATCTCTTCCGCAGAACATCTGCGGAACCTTGACATCTGCGGATGTCAACATCTGCGGAACCTTAACTTCTGCGGATGTCAACATCTGCGGAACTTTACATTGGATGTAAGTTCAAATAATGCATTTGTTTTGTTTTGCTTGTTTTGCTGCTGAATCAGAGATCACATAATACTTCTACGGATGAGCGGTATTACTGTGACTTCTGCGGATGCAGAAATTTCACTGTTACTTCTACGGATGAGAAGTATTACTGAAACTTCTGCGGATGCAGAAATTTCACTATTACTTCTACGGATGAGAAGTATTACTGAAACTTCTGTGGAGCTTAAAGTTTAGAAAACTTTAAATGTATGATATCTACTTAGTAGACTCAATTGTTGATGTTGGACATTGTTGACTTCATTTGCATGGCAATGTAGTACAAGAAAGCAAGTGTCCTGTATCCTGCATTCAAGTTAGTGCTCAAGATCCAATTCCTTCAAAATAATTCAGATCAATTATCAGCTTTTATTGTTTGTTTTTCATGCATGAACTACTCCCCCTAAATTTGTGATTAATGTGAAACTGTTGCATTCATCATAAATTTAAGTTGTAAACAGGCATGACAGGCTTATGACATTCTAAATGAGAGAAATCTGTTGAAATAACAATTAAGCATCTGTGAAACAGGTACATGCATGCATATATATATAGAGGGATCATACTATAAATTGGCTTCTGCTGATGTTGTTAGTTGATTCAACACATATCTGATTGCAAGTATATAGATCCACTTAAATTCAAACAAGAGTGTTGTATCAACTAGGCATGCAAGATATCATGTTGTGAAGTTTGTTAATCAGTAGCAGTCATGAGTCCCACATTCAATTATCGTTAGAGTATGTCTTCCGTAGATAAGGCAAATCACTACATTCCACACTTAAAGACTATGTACATTAAGTTATAAGTTCTATCTTGAGACAATTTTCAGTCTCATGAATGCTTTGATGTGATAGCTCTTGAGCTTGATGTTCAATGGATCACAAGTGATTCCTTTTTAGAGCTGAAATATGATCTTCATAGTCACCTGGTCTTTACTTTCGTAAAACAGAGATGAACTTTAACCCAGGTCTTTGTTGACACAAAACAGAGGGAGAATGAAGATCACACTTGTTAATCACATTCCCAGGTCTTTGTTCACACAAAACAGAGGGAATAGGACTTTGCAAAGATAGAATATTATAAAGTATTTTACATAGTGTGCTTGTGTAAGTGATTTGAGCACAGTAGGAGAGACATACCTTCATGATTCTCAAATGGAATCCTCACAGACAGTTACCTCATGTTTTTAGTTTGGCATGCTCTTAGCTTTGTTTCCACTCAAGTTGAACCTACTCACATATCAGTATGATATAAGTCAGATTGAGTGTTTGTTTAATAGCCAAGTATAGTCTACTATCATTTCCCATATATAATGCATGTATAGATGTTCTAACAGACACTTAAGTTATCCTCAACGATTACTCTTCACAAAGTCAGTCATAAGCTTTTGTTGATTTATTCTAAGTTAATCATCCCTAAAGATTCTATCAGAAAATTGAATCTAACAGAATCAAATGCTTTAGTAAACAAATCAGCAAGCTGATTGGTTGTGTCTACTTTGACTAACTTAATTAGACCCTTTTCTGAACAATCTCTTAGAAAATGGTATCTAATTTCAATGTGTTTAGTTTTACTATGTTGAACTGGGTTAGCAGTTATAAACATAGCAGCTGAATTATCAATATGAATTGGTGTGTGTAGGAAATTGTAACCATAATCAAGTAATTGGTTTTGCAACCAAAGTACTTGAGAGCAACCTGCTGAAGCAGCTATGTACTCTGCTTCAGCCGTGGATACAGATACATTTGTTTGCTTCTTGCACTGCCATGAAACAAGTCTTGGTCCTAAGAATTGACATCCACCAGTTGTGGATTTTCTGTTGTTGTTGCACCCTCCATAGTCACTATCTGAGTATGAGTAGAGGCTAAAGTCTCCATCTTTGGGATACCAAAGTCCCAATGCCGGTTTGCCTTTTAGATATCTGAAAATCCTCTTCACAGCATTCAGATGGGACTCCTTTGGGTCAGATTGGTACCTGGCACAAACACAAACAGCAAACATTATGTCAGGTCTACTGGCAGTTAAATACATTAAAGAACCGATCATTGATCTGTACAATCGTTGATCTACGGATTTGCCAGCAGGGTCAGGCACAATCTTGTCTATTGTTGATGCTGGTGTCTTGCATGAAGTGGAATCAGCAAGATTGTACTTCTTCAAAATTTGATGAATGTACTTCTCTTGATTGATGAAAATGCCATCTGATTTCTGATGAACTTGTAATCCAAGGAGGAAAGTCAATTCTCCCATGGAGCTCATCTGAAATTCAGATTTCATTAAGTCTTCAAAGTTTTGACACAGCTTCTTATTGGTTGATCCAAATATGATGTCATCAACATATATTTGAACAACCAAAAGATCTTGATGTTCTTGTTTGAGGAAGAGTGTCTGATCAATAGTTCCTCTCTTGTACCCATTCTTCAGCAAGAAGGATGATAGTGTATCATACCACTTTCTGGGTGCTTGATGAAGACCATACAAGGCTTTGTCAAGCTTGTATACTCTATGTGGATAATCAGGGTCTTCAAAACCAGGGGGTTGTGCCACATAGACTTCTTCATCAATTTTCCCATAAAGGAAAGCACACTTGACATCCATCTGATAGACTGTGAACTTCTTGAATGCTGCATAGGCGAGGAAGACTCATATAGCTTCAATCCTTGCAACTGGGGCAAAGACTTCATCATAGTCTATTCCTTCTTCCTGAGTGTATCCCTGTGCAATGAGTCTTGCCTTGTTTCTTACTATGATACCTCTGTCATCCAGCTTGTTCTTGAAAAGCCATCTTGTGCCAATTGGATGTTGACCTGAAGGCAAATCGACAAGAGTCCACACTTTCTGTTTTCTAAATTGTTGCAACTCTTCTTGCATGGCCTCAATCCAGCTGTTGTCTTTCAGTGCAGCTGTGATGTTTGCAGGGACTGTTTGAGATAAAAAGCAGGTGAACAAACAAATGTTTGCCACACCTCCTTTGCTCCTTGTGGTTCTGGCATGTAGGTCCCCAATGATGTTGTCTGTTGGATGAGATTTGTGTACTCTGCTTGTTGAAACAGCATCAACTTGAACTGTGGAGTCCAAGTTAGTGAAATCCATTGAAGATGGTGTCAGCTGAGAAGTCGAGTCGATGAAATAATCAAAAGACTCATGGTCGTTAGGATCAGCTGGTGTTAGATTGGCTGCTTTGTCTTCTTCCGCAGGAAGTTCTACGGAAGCAGTATTTTGTTCTTCCGCAGGAAGTTCTACGGAAGCAGTATTTTGTTCTTCCGCAGGAAGTTCTACGGAAGCAGTATTTTGTACTTCCGTAGGAGTTGCATCATCCACGGATGAACAATGTTGGTCAGCTGGTAATGGTGGTTGGATGACTGCTTCATTTCTAGCATCAGTAGTAACATCTACGGATGAGGGAACATCTGCTGATGAATTTACATGTGCTGGGGATGAAGAGTTAGCTTCTCCAGAAATAGCTTCATGCTGCTGACTTGATCTTTGTTGTGGTTCAGCTGGCACACGTGCTCTTGGTGGATCAGCTGTTAAAGGCACTTCATTCACACTTGGTGGCACAAAAGGATAACATGTATCCGCAGCACCTGCATTGATCAAATAACCAGTGTTAAATGATTCTGTTAATGCATCTATATCAAATAACCAAGATGATCCTTTTACATTGGTAGTAAACATGGATTCATCAAAAGAAACATTGGGAGTTTCTTCAACTATGTTATGTTCTGGAATGTACACCCTGTATGATTTAGAAGTGGATGAATATCCAACAAAGAAACCATCATAGGCTTTTTCAGAAAATTTTCCCAATTGTTCTTTAGTATTTAAAACAGACACATGACACCCAAAAGGTCTAAGATATCCTATAAAAGGTTTTCTTTTAAATAAGAGTTCGTAAGGTGTTTTATTATGTTCTTTGACTATCAAAGTTCTGTTTTGAACGTTGCAGGCTGTATTCACAGCTTCTGCCCAGAATGTAATGGGCAGCTGAGAATCAGCAAGCATTGTCCTGGCTGCTTCTATCAGTGTTCTATTTCGCCTTTCAGCCACTCCATTTTGTTGTGGAGTTCTTGGGGCACTGAATTGTCTAGCTATTCCTTTAGTCCTGCAAAAAGAATCCAAATCAGCATTAACAAATTCAGTTCCATTGTCACTCCTAAAAATTTTAACTTTTAAATCAAGTTGATTTTCAATCTTGATTACAAAGTCCATTAATGTTTCAGATGTTTCACTTTTATGTTTTAAGAAAAAGACCCATGTAAATCTAGTGAAATCATCAACTATTACCAAACAATATTGCCTTTTTCCAATGCTCAGCACATTGGTTGGACCAAAGAGATCCATATGAAGCAATTTGAGTGGTGTAATGTTTGTGTTGATTGTTTTGGATTTGTGAGACACTCTGTGTTGTTTTCCTTTATAACATGAAGAACAGTGATTAGAACAATGAAATTCTTTCTTTGGTAAGCCAATGACTAAGTCATTTTTCACCAATTTATTCATGTTCTTCATGTTGGAATGGACAAGCCTTCTATGCCACAATTGAGATTCATCTTCGGAAGATTTGGACAGCAGGCATGTCTCATGATTTGTGAGTGTTGTGTTGTTCATATCCAATATATATGTGTTGCCTTTTCTTGATGCTTTAAGAAGTATCCAGTCTTCTGGAACTGTAAAACCTGGCTTAAGAATGTAACAGTTAGTGTTATCAAATAGTGTTAAATAATTTTGATCACAAATTTGGGAAACACTAAGTAAATTATACTGCAAATTTTCACAGTAATTTACTTTATCAAATGTTAAAACACCATTAGTTACCATTCCTTCACCAACAATTTTACCTCCCTTCTTATCCCCACCAAATGCCACATAAGAGGCATGTTTATGTTTGAAGTCATGGAGAAGTGCACAGTTGCCTGTCATATGTCTGGAACAACCACTGTCAACATACCACTTGTTGTCAGCTCTCCATAATTGTTCCTGCACACAAAAAGAAAACTAATTAGAATTGACAACCCAAGGCTTAATTGTCTTGGATTTGCCAGTTGTGTCAACAATAGTTACTCCTTTATGAATTAATCGTGAAGTTTCATTATTATTTGTTTCTTTTTGATCTGATGTTTGTGAGGATGATTCTGTTGAAGATGATTCGAGTTTCTGAGTGTCTTCATGCTTATCCGAATTTTTCTTCAACTTAGCTTGTTTTGGTTGGTATCTCAACTTTGAAGAAGATCCTGTAGTCTTGAAGGTTTCTTCATCTTTCTGTTTTGATTGGGACACAGGAGTTCCTTTATCAAAGTTGTCAAAGAAATCATCAACAGCTTCCGGTTGTTTATCAGACAAATCCACCTTTTTATGAGGTGTCTTAGCCTGTGTTGGCATTTTCTTCTTCACAGTCTTGTCAGCAACAGATGATCTTTTCTTTGAATTTTGTTTTTCCTGCTCAGGCTTTGCCTTTTTGTCACTTTCTGAGTCTGATGATGTACCGTGTGATTTCTTGTTGCTCTTTTTCTTGTTCTTCTTATTAAAATAACATTCCTGAGTGGAATGGTTATTTTTGTCACATATGGCACAATGTTTGTTGAAGAAACAGTCATCAGTCATGTGATTGTTCATGTTGCAAATGGAACAGTAACTACTGAAGTAACATTCATCAGTGCTGTGATTCTTCATATCACACCATTTGCAATATTTCTCAGAATTTTCTTCTTCAGCCTTCTTTTTGGTCTTTTTCTGACTCGCTGAGCCATCAGTTGATTTTTTCTTGAGTTCATCAGCTGGTAATTCTTCATGTTTATTTGTGGATGGCTTCTGTTGTTTGCCATTTAGCTTTCTGTGAGCATGTTTGATGTTTTCCCTTTTTATCTCATCCACAGTCTCAGTATCTTTCTTCCGTTGTTTTTCTGCGGAATCAGTAGTCTTTGTCTTCCGCAGATGATCTACGGACTTGGCAGTTTTTGCTTTCCGCAGATGATCTACGGATTCCTCAGTCTGTTCTTTCCGAGGATTTTTGTTTGAATTTTTCTTACCTTTATCAGATGACAAAGGTGATTTTGTGCTTGATCCGCAGCTGTCGATCTTGGGAAGATGCAGTTCTTGTAATCCTTCATTAAGTTCAGCAATCCTCTTACAAATGGTCTTCAGCATGTTCCGTTGCTTTGGCGGATATTGCAGCTTTGATTCTTCAAGGACTCGTGGAAGACCAGATTCAACTTGAACATTCTTACCAATGTTCAGTTGAACAGTGTCATGTTCATCAGAATCATCCAGGTCATCATAGTTATCAAAATCTGATTCATTATGTTTAATTGACTCTGATTCAGTTGATTCAGTTTCACTCATCTCAGCTTTATTGTTGTTTATTTGACTATCTTTTATGTCAATGTTGGTGCTTTGCACAAAATGATTTGACAAGTTGTTAGTCATTGTTTCAGGTAAAGGTGTGTAGTTATTATTAATAGGTGGTGCCACTGCATTATAACCTAACCCTGACCTGTTCTTTGATTCAATATGAGAATTGAGTAACTTCTCATATTGCTGAGATGATAATTGAAACTTCTGAAGTTTCACTTCAGTAGATGCATGATCAGCCATGGATTTTGTTAAGGAAGTGGTCAGATGCTCAACTTGGGCTTTTAGGCTGTAGTTTTCAGAAACATATTTTTCTAAATCTTTTTGTAAAGAGTTTATTTTGATTTGATATAGTTTCTGTTCTCTTAAGTGTGATTCATTTAAAACCATAGTTTCTTTTACTTTATCAGCCAGTTGTTGAGCATGTACTCTGTATCTTTCAACTTCCTCAACACAAGTTGATGAACATAATCTCTCTTTTACCTCTTTGGCCATTGGAGGAACTTTGTTTTCCATATGTGCCATCAGTGCTTGATTCTCCTCTATCACTTCCTTCTCATACAAGCTCCAGTCACAAGTTCCATCCTGAAGTATGATCAGCCCTGTCTCTTTAGAGTTACTTGGTCCTGCTGATGTATTTGTGGCTGGTGGGGATGTGAGCTGAGGTTGTCTATGCAGAGATCTTTGAGAGGTTGGCTGCTGATGATGTTGTTGTTGCTGCTGCTGATGCTGTGGAGTTGATTGTTGATTGCATTCTCTAGAAAAATGACCATAGAGATTGCACTTGTAACATCTGACCTTAGACTTATCAACTCCAATCTTCGATGTTTTACTAGCTGCTGCCAGATTTTTGTTTCTTCGAAGATATTGCTTGGCTCTATAGGCAATCATAGCCATCTGCCATTGTAGATCCATCTCTTCGACTACATCCGGAGGGAGTTCCTCCAAATCTTGTTGGCAGATGTTTGCTGCTGTAAGGGAACTTCCAAGATAAGCTTGAAAGCTAGAACTAAAAGCTGCAAAGGCTGCTTTTTGTTCTTCAGAATCCAATATCACAGTTATTGGTTCTGAGTTTGCTGTTGCTGATGTTTCTCTTTTCTCTGAAGATTTAGCCTTTTCTTTTTGAGTTTTGCTTTGAGATGACTTCTTAGTGGGTTTAGAAGCATAGAAGCTTACTTCTTCTTCATTGTCACTCAGAGCACAAGAGTTATCATCTTCAGTATTAGATATAAATGCACTACCAGCATTCTTTGTTTCCTTGAAGTGATAAGGTGAGACATGAGTTCTCACACTCTTGTTTCTTGATTGTTCATCCAGTTCAAGTGCTTCAACCTTGGCAACTAGTGTATCTAGACCAGTTGTCTTCAGATCTATGGTGTTTTTGAACATGGAGACTGTTTGCTTCCAACTTTCAGGCAAAGTATGGAGCATCTTCTTGTTCAGTTCCTCAGTTGTGTATTTTAACTCCAAGATGTTCATCTCAGTGACGAGTTGCATGAATCTATGGAGTTGCTGAGGAATTGACTCACCCTCAATATGATGAAAAGTTTCATACTGTGATCTAAGGGTGTCTTTCCTTATGCTTCTGATTTCATCACTCCCTTCACAGAGAGTGTGAAGTATCTTCCATAGGGAATTTGCTGTTTTATAGTTCTCGCACCTGATCAAGATTTCTTCAGGTAAAGCCATACTAAGCAAGCTGTATGCTTTAATATCGACTTTAACCTTCTTGACATCATCAGGTGGCAAGTCCTTAGTGCTGATTGGTTGGTTTTTGTCATTATAATCCGGCCCAAGAGTGGGTGGAATATAAGGACCTTGTGTGATGGACTCCCACAAGTCAGAATCAGTGTAGTTCACATGATTTCTGAACTTGATCTTCCAGGATTTAAAATCAGCTTTTGTTTCCAACTTTGGTGGTTGATAAGATCCTCCTCCAAAAGTACTCATGTTTAACTGCAAAACAAGATTTAAAATTTAAGTGCTTGAATTGACAAATCTATCAAAGACGCAGATCTAGTATTCAATGGATTTGAATATAGATCTAAATCAAACAAGCAATAAGAGAATGCTTGCTGAAAGACAAGTCGTTGATTTAATTGTTTGAAAATCAATTAAACAATTTTAATACTGATAGATCAATTGATCTAGATCAATGAGCACCAATTGCTCTGATACCACCTGTGAATCCAATTGTGTGATCAAGATTCGAACGTGAACATGAGCTTGGATCTTAGGATTCATATTGATGATAACAAGAAAACAATGAATAGTTGCTAAAATATATAAATCATGATGATGATGAACGTGAAGAACACATACAATGATGATGAATGCTTGATGTTTATTGATATATTGTTAAAATCATCATTCAAAAGAATGATGATATAATGTTGACTTCATCATTCATGATGAATGATGATTTATTGTTGTTGGTGAGAAACCCTAATTCACCCTAACATGTGGTGAATTAAGCACCCTACAATGATGACATAGGTTACAATATATACTAATCTAGAGATTACAATAATTACAAAATAAACCCTAGACTAATATTTTTATTGATTTTCTGCTTCAAGTCTTCAACTTTAATAATATTGAAATCTTCAATTTCTTCCAAGGTAGAATACCCAACAAGATCTGATGACTTTTCTTTTTGATTTTGAGATGAACGAATGGGTTTTCTTTTTTTTTGATGATAATCTTGTTCAATTGCATCGAATTTTGAAGGAATAATCATGAACATGTTCACGAGTCTTCAAGTCGTAGCATAGTTGAACAGATTTGTTGATTTTCTTCTTATTTTTTGTGATGAACAGATGGGGTTTTGATGAACAGCGGCCTTTTTCTTCATTTTTGTTGTTGTGTTCTTTGTTCTTGACATCATTAAGGATGAAATCAAATCTAAAAACTAGATGAATCCATCAACCAACAGCTCTGATACCATTTTGCTGAATCAATATTTCAGATTCATTGAGCATGGATCTTAGGATTCATCACTTTCAGATCTGAAAATTCAAAATTATGATGGCTGGACGTGTGTGAATCAAAGAACAAAGACATGGATAATAATAATGTTATGATTTCATTGATGTTGATAACAAGTTACAACGAGAATCATAAATGGCTGGTGAAATCAAACCCACCCAAAGGAGAGGATTTCTCCTTTGGTGTTGATTTACACCGTGAGAAACACACACAAAAAGCCACACTTGCAAAAATGCACTAGTGGGTCTATTTATATTATTAGTACAACATGACCTAATTTTGACTTTTGCTAATTGTCTTGATCTTGACTTTGTCATGTTGTATTGTCTTGCATTGTTGTTTTTGTTGTAATCAACTTGGTCTCTGAACTTGTACAATGAGATCTTCAGTCGGGTGTGATTTTGATTTGGAAAGATTCAGTTTATCCAATTGTTGAACCCAACATTCCAGAATTGAAGCAAATGAACCTCATAGAGAGGAGGATCAATGGTAAAGGAGGTGAAGTTGCTAGACAGGGCCAAGAATTGGCATACCTCTGATAAACGGGGATCTTTCTCAGAGTTTAACAGTGCAACCTAATTGTGTTGCCTGTGTAACTGCATAGAAAAATCTGGGTCGTTTCGTCTGTCAAGGTTGGCCATTTTGAGTAAGCTTAGATGTGAAGGAAGGATGAACGAAGGTGGTTTCAGAGAGAAATCTCAGAATTTATGTTTGGAGAGAAGATGAAGATGATAAAAAGAGGGGGAACCGACAGGGTTTATATGTTAAAAGGACTTGAGACAAAGTTAATGAAAGAGGATAAACTTTGAAATCCGAAAGGCGATCCCACCTCTGAAAAAGTAGCTTGCTTTTTGGTCAAAAGTTTTTTTCTTGGAATTCAAAGAGTTTTGACAAATTTGCTTCGGAAGATAATTTTTAAACTGGGATGCTTTGTTCCATAAAAACAAAGCTTCCGAGAGTTAATATCCTTCGGAAGAGAAATGATCCTTAAAAAAACATACAAGTTCCTGAGAGAGTTTTTATGCTTCAGATGATATTTAAGAAATTTATTCCGAAGGTAAATTTCACTTAGACAGTTATTTGTCTTGAAGGGATATTTTCTTCCGAAGATAAAAGCATATCCTCCGAAAGATGAAAATTTGTCAAAAATCTATGAAAAACTCTTCAGCCAGTTTTTATCCTTAGAAAACGTGAGCTTATGAACGTGATAGACTAGACAACTTAGGACACACAGATTTTAAGAAATAAAATGAATTAGTTTTTAAGAAAAAGCTACTCAAGGTTAATCATCCCAATAGCTGATATAAGATATCTAAATCTCTGTTCATTAAAAGCTTTTGTGAACAAATCAACATATTGTTCATTTCTGTTAACCTTAACTAGTTTAATTAATCCATTTTTAAAGTTATCTCTAATTAAATGATACCTGATGTTTATGTGTTTTGTCCTTGAATGTTGCACAGGATTCTCTGCGATAGAGATAGCACTGTTATTGTCTATGTGAATGGGAGTCTCCTTGAAGTTGAAACCATAGTCAAGCATCTGATTCTGAATTTAAAGCACTTGAGCACAGCGACTTGCAGTAGCAATGTATTCTGCTTCAGCAGTTGATGCAGAGACACAGGATTGTTTCTTGCATTGCCATGAGACAACCCTTCCACCAAGGAACTAACATCCCTCAGATATAGACTTTGCAGTCATATTGCAACCACCATAGTCACTATCTGTATATGCATACAGATTGAAGTTAGAAATTTTAGGATACCAGAGGCCCAGTGTTGGAGCACCTTTGAGGTATCTTAGAATTCTCTTGATAGTGATGAGGTGAGATATCCAGGGGTTGGCTTGATATCTTGCACAAATACATGTGGCAAACATGATATCAGGCCTGCTAGCTGTAAGATACATAAGAGACCCAATCATAGCCCTATAAAGGTGTTCATCCACACACTCCCCCTCAAGATTAGGCCCAAAGGAGTGGTTTCTTGCTATGGGTGTCTTAGCAATCTTACAATCAGTCATGTTGAATCTTTTGAGTATGTCCTGGCCATACTTTGACTGACTTATGAAGATTCCATCTTCAACTTGCTTCACTTGAATGCCTAGAAAGAAATTTAGTTCCCCCATGGAACTCATTTCTAATCTATCTTTCATCAGCTTCTCAAAGTCTTTACAGAGCCTTGGATTAGTTGAACCAAAAATGATGTCATCTACATACACTTGAACTAGCAGTAAGTCATTCCCCTGTCCTTTGATGAAGAGAGTTCCATCTATAGTACCTCTTCTGTATCCATGCTCGCAGAGATACTGAGATAGAGTCTCATACCACTTTCTTTGTGCGTGATGTAGCCCATAGAGGGCCTTATCAAGCCTACAGACATGATTAGGGTGATCAAGATCTGCAAAACTAGGTGGTTGTTTGACATACACCTCTTTATCAATCACCCCATAGAGAAAAGCACACTTGACATCAAGTTGATAGACCTTGAAGTTCTTGGATGCAGCAAAGGCCAAGAATATCCTAACAGCTTCTAGTCTTGCTACAGAAGCAAAGATATCAGTGTAATCAATTCCTTCTTCTTGTGTGTATCCTTAAATAACTAGTCTAGCTTTGTTCTTGATGACAATACCTCTATGATCTTTCTTATTCCTAAATACCCATTTGGTTCCTATAGTAGTCTTCCCATGAGGAAGAGGACATAGGTTCCAAACCTTCTATCTCTTGAACTAAAGTAGCTCCTCCTGGATGGCTTCAATCTAACTTCCATCCTTCAGAGCCTCATCAACTTTCTTGGGCTCTATCTGGGACAAAAAACAAGAGTGTAGACAAACATTTTCTTCATGGGTTTGTCCTCTTGTTCTTACCCCGGTGTCAACATTTCCAATGATGTTTGTGGTAGGATAGGACTTGTGGATCCTTAACTGCGGGAGCACAGCATGTTGCTGAGATAGATCTAAATTAGAAAATTTTAAATATGGCATAGATGCTTCCTCCACCACTTTAACACACTTATCAAGAGAAACTTGATCCAATGAGTATGTGACCTCATTGATATGTGCATCTATGGGATGGTTATCAGCATCAAGAAATTCTTGATCACTGTCACTACCACCAGCATCTTCTTCTGCATTTGAAGTTTCTTTGTTTGTATGTTATGCCTCTGAGATGGAACTTGAAGGCATCTCAGACGGATCAGTTGTAGTTGTCATTGTTCTGCTGATAGAAACCTCATTTGCTGAAGTAGTTACAACTGGAGCTGAAGATGTAAAACTTGAAGGTCTTCTTAACTCAAATCTTGGATCAGGATCACCTGAAGGTAGAATATCTGTAGACCCTGAAACATTCTCATAAGATTTGTTAAAACTGTTTGTAACTAAGTCAATCTGGGCCAGAACCTTTCATACTGGGAGTGTGCTCATTAAAAGTCACATTGGCTGACTCCTCAACTACTCTAGTTCTAATATTGAATACTCTATAAGCTTTAGCTTGAGAAGAATACCCAATGAAGTGTCCATCATCTGATTTCTCAGCAAACTTGGGAATTTGATCTTTGGTATTCAAGATGCTTCATGGATATCCAAATGACCTGAGAAAACCAATGAAAGGTTTTCTCCTGTGCCAAAGTTCATAAGGAGTCTTACCATGGGTCTTAACCACTAAAACTCTATTCTGCACATAGCAGGCAGTGTTGACTGCCTCTACCCAGAAGGTGATCGGCAGTTTAGAGTCAGACAACATGGTTCTAGCAGCTTCAATCAGTGTCCTGTTTCTCCTCTCAGCAACACCATTTTGCTGAGGAGTCATGGGAGCACTGTATTGTCTTGTAATACCCTTTTCATCACAAAATGTATCAATGATTTGATTCTTAAATTTGGTTCCTTGATCACATCTTATGGTTTTGACCTTGTGATCACATTGATTCTCAATTCTTAAGATGAAATTCTTCAGAGTCTCAGGGGTTTCATCCTTAGTTCTAAGGAAGAAGACCCATGTGAATCTTGTAAAGTCATCTGTGATCACCAGACAGTAAGAGGTCCTTCGTAAACTCATTACACTGGTGGGGCCAAAGAGATCCATATGTAACAAGTGTAGGGGTGTAGTGATGGATTTTCTTTCCTTAGGCTTGTGAGATACCTTGTGTTGCTTCCCTTTCAGGCATGCAACACAATGGTCATCACTTGTAAACTCTTTCCTTGGCATTCCAGTTACCAAATCATTCTTAATTAGCTTATTCATGTTCTTAAAGTTTACATGGCACATTCTTTTATGCCAAAGAAAAGACTCATCACTATTGGCTTTAGATAGAAAGCATGAAACTTCTCCTGAGGGAGTTGTTTCTTGCAAATCCATCTTATACATGTTCCCTTTTCTGGGGGCTCTAAGCAGAATATGGTCATGAGGAATAATCACCCCAGGCTTGAGAACAATGCACTCATGCTCAGTAAAGAGCATGTTATGACTCTGATCACAAAATTGGGGTACACTCAGATTGTACCCAAGCTCCTTGACAAAGTTTACCTTCTCAATTGAGCTTATCATTTGTGACCTTGCCCCTTCCAGATATGTAACCTTCTTCATCTCCACCAAAAGCAACTGGTCCTCCATCAATCCTTTCAAAGTTCTGGAGTAGTGACCTATTGCCTGTCATGTGCCTGGAGCAGCCACTATCAATGATCCACACATTTTTGTTTGTCTTGAGCTGTTCCTGCACACAGAAAATGATTAGTAACATTTGGAAACACAAGCTTCATTGGTCTTGGGCTCATTAAAGGAGATAGAAGGTAATGAAATATTAATAGATCCTATGGTTGTGCTCTGGGGTTCTGTTGTTGTTGATGGAAAACTCTTGGGCTCAGTCAGTCACATGGTCTTTCCTTGACTTCCACACCACCTTTGGAAGTTTGGACCTGACCTTAATCACTTCAGAAGCTTTAAAGACTTCGGAAGTTTTTATGACTGAACCTTCGGAAAATTCTGCTAGCACTGCAACAGACTTTAGTGCTTTGGAAGTATTCCTTTCTTCCGAGACCAAATTTTCTTTCAAAGGCAATTTTCCACTTACCTTCTTCTTTCCTTTGGAGCTTCCAAAGGAGATAGATTTTCCTTCCGAAGCTGAGTTCTTCTTAAATCACTTGGGAATCTCCTTCTTGGTCATATGAAGAGTACTTTTTGGATTGTATGGACAATCCATAGCAAGATGAGAAGTATTTTCACACATAACACAACTTATCTTCTTCTTCCCAAGAGTTTTCTTTTGAGAACAAGGCTGACCTTGATCACTTCCCTTCTCCACCTTCATCATTGCAGATGATGAGACATTCCCTTTAGGCTTAGGACTGTTCTTGGAGTTGGATGGTTCAGGCTGTGTAGAAGTGGTACACAACAAATCAACCTTCCTCTTGATGCTGAGATGATTTGAACATGAACCAGAACTCTTTGTAGAAGAATTAAGGTTTAATTTTTTAGTCTTGACCATATCAAATCCTGCAGAAATAAAGACTTATTTCTGCTTAGAGTTGAAAGTGGTGTTGATCTCTTGAGCCCTCCTGGCCTTTCTTTTGCTCTTTCTGATCAAGTTCTTCCTCATAGACTTGGTCATCTCAGGCTTCCTGCTCTCCTCAGAAGAATAGTGACCCTTCTTAGAATCCTCCTCTTCACTCTTCTCAGAGGAATTCTTCACTATCATTTCTTCATCCTCTTCACTCAAGGGGTCTATGTAAGGAAGCTCATCTTCACAAGTTCCACACCTAGGTGATCTTACAGTCACGATTGTGTGTGGAGGAGCTATCTCACTAGATCCCAGTCCCTGCCTGTTTTGATAACATACTTTTGCATGCAAGGATGAGGATATGATGTTCTTGAAGGTCTCTTCTTCAAGAACACATTTTTCTGCCCTGGCTTTGCTGATCACAAGCACAGCCTGGCATTCAATTAACTTAGTTATGAGATCTTTGATTTGAGTCCTGTAATTTGTATGCTCATGTTTTAAAACTGAAATGGTTTTCTATAAGTCCTCTATTTTTAACTTATAATTATTTTCAGTCTTTCTAAATTTAGATTTTAGTATGTTCAAGGACTCATGATCAGATCTCATCTCTAGGTTATTGGACCTGTATCTGTTGACTTCAGCAATACATTAAGGAGTGCAAGATGTTCCAATACCTTGGCTTCATCATGGTCAGCCATTAATGCTTGATTTGGAGATGCATCTTCCACCTAAAAGCTTAAGTCAAAGCCTCCTTCTTCAACAACAACTGCAGCTTGCTGCTTTGGCTTCTCATTCTGGGTAGCTTTATCAGTGTAGTTTGGTCTAGATTGTGCTTGTCCACCATTTGTTCTTGGTGCCTTGCGCTCCCTAGCAAAGTGACCCATCAAGTTACTGTTGTAACAATTAACCTTGCTTTTGTCCAGTCCAAACTTTCCACTGGTTGTATTGCTGTGAAACTTCCTTCCAGTCCTCTTGTAGAATCCCTTGGCTCTATGAGTGAGAAGAGCCATCTGCTGGACTATCTCCATATACTCCAGGTCATCTGGATGGATACAGTCCAGATCTTCAAGGGTAAATAGGAAGCTGCCACAACTTTCAACAGAGGATACAAAGGCTTGAGAAGAACTTTTCTCTTGGAATGGGCTTCCTTGAGTATAGTTCTCCCTTGGTGTCTCCGGGAAGGTGATGAAAGGACCTTTTTATGAGATGTCAGCGTAACACCTCTGAAATATGACCCAATTGAAAACCTATAAATGTTATAAAACTCAATAAAGGTCCGGATTGATTTGGGCTTACCAAAGAAATCTTGCAAAATGAAACTAGCTTTTTGGGCCCAATAAGCCCAATAAGGGCCCGAACATACAAACAAGGCCCATTTAAGGCCCAAATGCATGTTTACGAATTAATTGATGGAGAAACCATGAAACAAAGAATTCTTATGTGATTTGAAACAACCATGGAAAGATGCAACTGAAAACGGATTCAGAACCCATACCGGGTAAAATCCAGCAATTTAATGCGTACTAACGTCTGAATTCCATCAGAATTCCTTATAATTTCTTGTCACCCAATTTAAATCCTTGTTAATGCTAACAATATCATAAATAATGCTTGTTGAAAGATTTTTCATCAATCAAGCATAATCAACAGAAATTCATAAGCGAAACGCGAAAACCGGTTTTCACCGGCATTTAACAGACGTCTGTTATGACGACCGAGTCTCGTAACTCCGTAAATAATTATCTAATCATTGTTTACTATCATAACATATTAAAATTTGATGATTGGTACGTTGTCCGAAATAACGGCGTTCCGAAACGCGACCGTGACGCGAACCGGGTTACTATCTGGTAAAACCCGAGAATTCATCAGATAAAGCTTTAACGTGACTTAGGAAGTTAACACTCAAAACATCATTTTAATACTTAATTGTATATATTTTGACAGAAAAATGATAATATTAATGCTCATTCGATAAAAACGCGTGAAACCGTGGAACGCGTTAAATACGCGATAAGTTACAAACTCATTAATGTTGCGGCATGTTCTAAATACGATAAAAATACTAATCTCAGAATATTTATAACGTTTTCTATAACGGAAACTAACGAGAAACGAATTTTAATGTTACGAGCAATTTACTCGAGCGTATCCGACCCGTTCACGAACCCATTCCCTTAACCCTACTATATAAGCCAATCATTTTTCCATTTTAGGGTTTTAAAACCCAAAATCATAGAGAGAGATCCGGAGGTAGCCGCGACACACACTCCACCCCCCATTCGAACTTTCGGCCACCCACCGGCCACCGGCGACGGCCCCCGGCGAGAGCCGGCGTGTGACTACCCTCCTTCGAGTCCCCTCGACACCCTGAGTTCGATGGAGGTGGTGATTTCACTCCAAACACAGCAAAATGGCGTGAATCGAAGATGGGGGTAACGGGTGATGGTCGGTTTTGGAGGGGGTGGTTCGCGATGGTTGGCTGTGACCGTGGCTGGGATAATGGTGGTCGTAGTGGTTGATTCGGGCGCCGACGGTGGTGTTGTTGGTCGACAGATGCGCGATGATGGTTGGTTGCGAGGGTAATGGTCTCCGATGGCGGTTGTGGTGGCAGTCGGTAGCGGCTTTGGGAAGACGGGGATGGTAGAGATCGACCACAACAGTCACGATGTGGTGCTGGTGGTTGATGGTGGTCGCGATGGTGATGATTGTGGCTGTGGTCACGTTGGTGGAGGTTGTTAACTGCACCGGTGGTGGTTTGGGGGCTGAAATCGGGGCTAGGAAGGCTACATGTGGTTGGTGTTTGGTGATAGTTGTAAAACAGCTGTGATGAATGTGATGTTGGCATTTTTCTTTTCTTTTTCTGGTTGTTATCGATCGTAGTTGTGATTTGGGACTGTTGATGGCGGCGTAATAGATTGCATGTCGATGTGGTTACGTTTTGGTGGCTGTCGAGTGTTAGTGGCAGTCGAGGGCGATTTCGAGGTATAGTTTTAGGTTATGGTGGTGCTAGTTAAGTTGTACGATGGTGATGGTGCTGTTCGGGTGACTGCGTTGGTGATGGTTTTGGCGATGGTTGCGATGTGGGTGCAGGTTGTCGGTGATGGTTGTGGCTGGGAAGACGATGACTGTGATGGTGGTGGTAAGGTGACATTTGTAGTGATAGGGGTTGTTTTGAAAATGGTTGTTGTTGGTTGTTGTGGATAGTTGTGGCTGTGATAGTGGTGTGAGGCTAGGTGATAGTGGTGATGTTGGCGGGTGTTGATAACTATGGTTGTGTTTGCTGTTGAACAAAGGCTATGGTGGTCATGTGACTGTGGTGAACGATTGGGCTGTAGTTGTTAAACAGCCGTGGTAATAGCGACGGTGGTGGTCGATTTAGGGCACCCGAAGGCTGCCCAATATGGCTGCGATAAGTAATAAGTTGTTGTGTTGGTTAAAGGCGGTCAAAGTGGTCGATTTGGTGGCGGTTAGTGGCGGCCCATGGTGAAGGATGGCTGCATGTGGTGGACGTTGGTGGTAAAAGCTTTAACCAAGGTGGTTGGTAACGCATAATGAGATTATGGTTGTGTTTGGTTATGAGACCACAATATAGAAGGGTCGTATATAATTTTTAGTGTGTTTTGGTTAGGTTAAACCTTGGTCAAATCTGGTCAAACTGGGGACGGGACAGTCAACGCGATGCGGGTCGGCACAAGCAAGTTCTAGGATGTGAAACGGGAACGCTAGGTATAACCGTGCATTAAACATTTTTACACATATAAATATGGAAATTACATATTGACTTGCGTGTGAGTTGAGCTATAAATATGTTTAAAATGTTAACTAGTTTATAGAATCATCGAGGATGAATATGTAATTTGGAAATAACGAGAGCACATCGCATAATGAAATTGAATTATAATTTGCATAAGTGTTATTGAGCTCTAATTAAACGAAGGTGTAAATTATTAAACGTAGGTGAACATCACTTGTATAATTACTTGGTCTAAATGGATGGTTTGGACTCGAGATCTAATTACCGACGATACGTTATTAGAAATCAACCTAGACAAAATATATGAAGCATGACATGTTAGGAAATGGTTATAACATGTTAATTAAACAAATAAGTTGGTATCATGTCACGTTAAATCGTTACAAGACTTAGAGATGTAACATACATTCAAATACGATTGTGCATTTGTATATATATATATACAATAGATATTTAGGTTAATCGGCATCTAAACGTTTTACTTAAAGCAAAAGACCTAAATTGCGTTAATGATACATCATCTTGTTGTTATTATTAGTTGGTAACCTCATTGCTATTGAAATAAATATATTTGGTATCACCCTTTTTATTAAAAATATCGTCAACTGTTACCAATAATTGGATTATTTAGCGTCAACCAAGTTAACATACACGATCTGAACGTGAACATTATGAACCTCACTTGAAACATTATATAATACTTACATCGTCAATGCAAGCTATTTATAAAGATTTGGAACCCATGATATAAATTGGTTTTTCTACATTATTTAAACTAAGACTCAATTCTTGACTAAAAGCATTAATTAACCTAATGTTCACGAGTTAATCCATGACACTTAACCAATACACAAGAAGCTAAGATACATTAAGGATACTAATCACCAACTTAAGTTTAACTAAAGAGCTCAACTGCACGCATGTAATAACATCATGCTAATTCTAAACGTGAATCTTATATGTCCTGGTTAGGATTGCCTTGTTGATGGTTATCACTTTTCTTTACCGAGCTCTGAAATTATATAGGGAAACCAGGTGAGTTCTCGTGTCCCCTTTTTCTACTTTTGTTTTGGGGATGAAGCATGCTCCTTTTAAACTGAAACTCTTATGTGTGATACTGTTTACTGTTTGGCATGATCTTTTGTTTTATGAACTATGATTATGCTTACTTGATGCTTGTATGTGGGACTTTTTGGATACCTGCTCATACTTTAGTCATAATCATTAATTCTTTTGTGAACCGCTTGTTCTTACGTGAATAGATCTATTTGGGGAATCCCCCACGCACAGTGGCTCCCGCCACAGGGAGGTACCCCACTGAGATCCTGAGGGGTCGTTTGTGGCATGTAACAGGTTTTGGGTAAGATACTATGGTGAACCATCCTAGCAGGAGTGGTTCACTATTCTGAGGCTTGGTTCTTTTTCCTACGGGAATATCCAGTTAAACACAAGTTTAGAAGAGGCCAACCGGGGACCAAGTGCAGGGTTGATTGTGATACCCCACAATGACTGATACTAAAAACGATGCTTTTAAAATCAAATGAGATTTTTATAAACTATCACACTAGACTCTAAAACCTTTACTGTGGACTCTTGTAGTTCCTTTTAAATTGTTCTGAAACTTTAACCACTTGAACTCACCAACTTTATGTTGACACAATTTTCTTTTTGAGCATGTCTTCAGGTACAGCTAGGGAGAATAATTGAGCTATAGAAGTTACCCAAATCCGAAGCAAGATACGAGGGTGGAGGTTAAAGAGAAAGGTTGAGCCTAGAAGCCTTAGTTACTGAAGCTTCAAAAATTGTAACGCCCGGAAAATTTTCTGATCGAGTCGGATGATAGCGATGGGCTCGGATGAAAACCATTTAATGAATATAGAGTGGTTGCGGGTATTACACCAAGTTAACCCTCCGGGTCACGAGTTTAACGAGTTTGGGGTCCCGGGAACGCCTGGCATATAAATAGATGGATCAGCTGAGCAACTCTCATTTTCACTCAAACGCCATTCTAGAGAGAGAAAGTGTAGAGAGAGAAAGTGCCGGATCGAAGCTCGGGTGGTCAAGAATCGAAGGCTGGTGTTTGTGGACTCCAAAACTACAAGAATCAAGGTAAGAAACGCATCTAAATTACCACATTTGGTGAAAAACCCGAGTTTGGGGTTTTTGGGGTTTTTAGTGGCAAAAATCGCCCAAAACGCACGTTTTTGGATAATACAACGTGTAAGAAGCTTAGATATAGCTTCCTGGATGATAATGCAAGGGTTTGGGTGGAAAGGATTGGATTTTTGGGCTAAAACGAGCTGATTCGTAAATTTCAGCTCGTTCTGTGAAATTAAGGTCTCGTCCAGCGAAACTGTAAGTTCGTCCAGCGAAACTGGAGGAACCTACAGCGAAGTTACAGTTTCGCTGCAGCGAAACTACATATTCGCCTGAGTGAAACTAAGGTTTCGCTGATGACTATGCCAATGTCCAAGTTGACCTTAGATATTGCGAAACTAGGGAATTCCAACGAAAGTTGGGCGCTCGAGGTAGCGAATCTGTCCAGCGAAACTGGCAGAATGCTGCCCAGCGAAACTAGCAGCGAAACTGCTAATTCGCCCGGCGAAACTACCGGCGAATTTACGGGCGAAACTACCTGCGAAATGAGTAGCGAAATTAGGCAGAAATTAACTCTTTTGAGTGTTAACTTATCTGCAGGCAGTGTAGTGTGACCCGCGTCTTACAGGCTTGATTGAGAAGCTGCTTGTCAAGCACAGGTGAGTTCTAGGACCCCTCATTTACTTGTTTTAAATGGTTTTGGGGCTGGAACACATATAAACTGGTTTAATGATGTATGTATGTATGACCCGTTTGGGTATAATGTTGTGTTATACGTCTAAGGTATGATTGTGGACTCGACATGTTATGTAAGGTCTTAGTATGAGTCCCCACGGTCTTGGAAGGACAGTTAGTGCTACTGCACCAGGATAACACATAGTAAGTGCCTAGTGATGATTGATGATGTAGGCTATGTATGCACGAGGTTATGTATGATGAGGATGATGATGCATGTATGATGTTAAGTATGACGATGTAACTGTGATGATGATGACGACGTATGTACGATGAATGTATGACGATGTATGTATGATGCTATGTATGGTGATGTATGTATGGTGTGTGTGTGTTCCTATAATAATGATGTACGAATATCTTTCCATGACTTTACGTATTAACGAACGAACGAAGTATTATGTAACGTAAAGTGAAAGATAACGAAAGAGGAACACGATGATGAATGCATGTATTAATGAATGAACGAATGAATGAATGATGATGAATACATGCATTAATGAACGAACGAATTATGTCTTGCAAGCATTGAATAACGCGATTGGTCCTTCTATGTGATTGACCATGGTCATGGTACCTCTACCGCTTACCTCTAGTACCGGGCATACGATTTCCGTCATATGTTGACTACGGCCCGGTAGCTAAGACTGATCGGGGTGTAGCATATGGTATTGGTACAATTCACCTTTCAATGCGTGCAAGTAAGTATGAACGGGATTCTTGTCATTCGACCACCGTAATCATAGCCAAGTGCTATGAAGTGGGTAAAGCCTGACAGAATCCATACGAGAAGTTAAAGATGAAGATATATAACGAATGATGAAGATAATAATGAATATTATCTCTGTGTACGTATGATGTTTGAACGCATGCACGAAAGGATACTTTTAAATAAGTAAAAGTATGTTTTATTATAAAACTAGAACTCACTCAGCAATGCTGACTTTTTATGTGTTTCCAGTTGGCAGGTAGCGTTGCTGGGGATGGCACGAGGCGGCTACTCAGCTCTTTTGGGATGGCATTCTCCATTTAATAATGATGCAACGTCATGCGTTGTGGGTCTATAATGCACGCAACTCATCACGTTGCATGCCATTATGAGATTTCTTGAGTATTCCCCCGGAAGGGATTATTTAAGAAATCTTCTTTAGATTTTGATAAGTTCGCCACGCATTGGGTGCGTGTGCGTAGCACATGCAACGAAATATGTTGCATGTGTATGTCAAGAGTATTCCGTCAGAGTTCCGATGTACGGAACTACTTAAGGAATATTCTTTATTATAAAAATTATAAACTTTAAATGTTTGAACTTGATATCTCCTCTAGAGGTCGCTGTATGATCTTAGGAGGAGAGACAAAGTAGAGAAAGCTTCATTTTGTAATCGAGTCAATGATGTAATAACTATTATTAATGAATGAGAATGTATATATATTTATCATTTCCGCTGCGTTATTTTATGATTATTTACATTATGTATGTTTTATGTGCGATGAACCACCAACAGTAGGGTGCCCGGGAGCGGGGCCTTACAAGTTGGTATCAGAGCAAAAGTTTAAGTAAATAAGTAAAATTTTCATAATAAACCTAAACTTAAACTGAGAATGGGACAGGGAGAATGAGAATGCCATCTGAGTAGCTGCGTGCCATCAGGTATTTCCTTAAAGTTAATTAAAGTATGTGCGTGTGAAATGTGGTTATGTGTGCTGTTAGATTTAGATACCGGTGTAGTCAGGAAGGGTAATGCTTGGGGTACGAAGAGTGGAGTAAGTGACTAATCACAACTGGCCACTGTAATTAGTAACTTACTGTACTTAACATAAACTGAGCTATTTCCTTGAATGACCGTGTTGGTATTTGAACCTTTCAGTGTGTGATAGAAGATGGTCGGTGGTAGATCATCTAAAGCCCCACTTGGTGGAGGCAGTGGCGGAAGTGGTGTGGAACCACGAGCCACAAGAGGAAGGCCTAGACATGAGAAAAAGGTTCCTGAAGAACCTAATACTACACCTTCGGGGGAAAGGGATGAGAGTGATGATTTTAGGGCCTCGGTGAAGGAGGCAGTTGTCGAGGAGGTGCACCAGGTTATGCAGACGATCTTACCGTCTGTAATGACAGAAGTGTTAAAGGCAGTACGAGAGGATGAGAGACGGGGGAGAAACCAGTCCTCCGGTGGACAACAACAGGCAGGGGCAGAAACGGTATTGTCCGATGATGAGGAGGAAGAACAGGTACGGGAGACAGCCCGGGGCTGTGATTACGGAAAATTCATGAGGTGCAAGCCCCCAACTTTCGATGGGTCTGGTACTGCTACTGATGCTCACCAATGGGTGATGGAAATGGAAGCTGTCCTCGATATCAGTGATTGCCAGGAGGACAAGAAGGTGAAGTTTGCCACCCACTCTTTTACAGGGTCGGCTTTATGCTGGTGGAAAAATATAGTCCAAGCCGAGGGTAGCAGGGCTATAGGGAAGATGAAGTGGGCTGAGTTGAAAAGGTTGGTGATCGAGGAATTCAGTCCTCGACGGGAAATGGATAGGATAGAGAGAGAGTTCCTGCAGTTGGAGGCGGGGACGATGACCCACCAACAATATACCACTAAGTTTAACGAGTTGGCGCTGTTGGTGCCAGAGCAGGTGACGCCGGTGTCTCGAAAGATCAACCGGTATATTCAAGGGTTGCCAGCCGAAATCCGTTGGCATTTGATTTCTGCTCGACCAAGCACTTTCAGGTCGGCGGTGGATTTGGCGGGGAGGTTATACGATGAGCGAGCGGCGTTGGTGAAGGCTGAGGGTGGAAAGAAGGCAGGTGGAGAGAAGGGTTGGCAGGGAAAGAGGTTTGGTCGAGGTGATACCTCGACAAGTAATAAGAAGGCAAGGGTAGACGACCGCCGAGTGGTCGTGAAGGGAGCAGGGTTGGGAAATGTGTACAGTGTGGGAAAGAGCACTCGGGGGAGTGCAAGTGGGGATCCAACCTCTGCTTTAAGTGTGGGAAGACGGGACATATATCAAGGGATTGCCGGATGGGCAAGTGTTTTAACTGTGGGGAAAGTGGTCATATGAGCAGGGATTGTAAGAAGCCGAGGGCTGAGGGCTCAGGGGAGAAGAAGACGGGAGGAGAAGCACCGAGGGCAAAGGCTAGGGCGTTCACCATGACGCAGGAGGAGGCTAGAACGGACCCTGATGTTGTGTCGGTACGTTCCTAATAAATCAAATTTTAGCCTCTGTATTATTTGATTCGGGTGCCAGTAGGAGTTTTATTTCTACTACCTTCTGTGCTAAACTGCCTGTTAGGAGGAAATGCCTTGATAAGTCCTTTGACGTAGAAACCGCTATTGGTAAGTCTACTAGGGTTACGGATGTGATAGAGGGCTGTACTATAGAATTGGAGGGCCATAGGTTTGCTGCCATGTTACATGTGATGCCTCTAGGAGGATTCGATGTAGTGTTAGGAATGGACTGGTTAGCAACCTACGAAGCGAATATCGTGTGCCGAAAGAAGATGATTAGACTGACGGCGACCGACGGGAGTCCGGTGACGATTTATGGCGATCGAGTTACGATGATTCCGAAGGTGATCTCGATGGCGGTGGCGGGAAAGTGTATGAGGCGCGGATGTAGCGCCTACTTATGTTATGTAAAGAATGTAGAGACGCCAACACCACAGCTATGCGATGTGCCAGTGGTGTGTGACTTTCCAGACGTGTTTCCCGAAGACTTATCGGGATTGCCACCTGACCGAGAGATCGAGTTCCAGATCGACCTGATACCGGGTGCCCAACCTGTCGCAAAAGCACCGTATCGCTTGGCTCCGACGGAAATGAAAGAGTTGATGGAGCAGTTGCAGGAGCTGCTGGATAAGGGGTTTATCAGACCGAGTATCTCACCTTGGGGTGCTCCAGTCCTGTTCGTAAAGAAGAAGGATGGTAGTATGAGAATGTGCATTGACTACCGCGAGCTGAATAAGCTGACGGTGAAGAACAGATACCCCTTACCAAGGATCGATGACTTGTTTGATCAACTTCAGGGTGCCAGTTGGTTTTCCAGGATAGATCTTCGATCGGGTTACCATCAACTGAAGGTGAGGGAACAAGATATCCCTAAAACAGCCTTTCGTACGCGCTATGGCCACTACGAGTTTCTGGTCATGTCTTTTGGGTTGACCAATGCGCCGGCTGCTTTTATGGATTTGATGAACCGAGTGTGTCGACCAATGTTAGATAAATCAGTGATTGTGTTCATCGATGATATCCTGATTTATTCAAAAAGCGAGACAGAGCATGCCGACCACATTCGGGAAGTGTTGGAAACGTTGAGAAGGGAGAAATTGTACGCCAAGTTCTCCAAATGCGCCTTTTGGTTACGCGAGGTGCAATTTCTGGGCCACGTAGTGAATGCAGAAGGGATAATGGTGGACCCAGCAAAGGTTGAGGCCGTGATGCAATGGAAGTCACCGAAGACGCCAACCGAGATTCGCAGCTTCTTGGGGCTGGCGGGCTATTATAGGAGATTTATTCAAGACTTCTCCAAGATAGCCTCACCTTTGACAAAATTGACTCGCAAGGACGTAAAGTTCGTGTGGGGCCGGGAACAGGAGAATGCGTTTGAGGAATTGAAGATGAGACTGACCCAAGCTCCTGTCTTGACATTGCCCGAGGGAAATGAAGACTTGGTGGTCTATTCGGATGCATCCTATTCTGGGCTAGGTTGCGTATTGATGCAACGCGGAAAGGTCATAGCCTATGCGTCTCGACAACTGAAAACCCACGAAGTCAATTATCCCACACACGATCTAGAACTAGCTGCGGTGGTTTTCGCGTTGAAGATTTGGCGACACTATCTATACGGGACAAAGTGCACCATCTTCACGGACCACAAGAGCTTGAAGTACTTCTTCGAGCAGAAGGATCTAAACATGAGGCAGAGGCGGTGGTTGGAGCTGATAAAGGATTATGATTGTGAGATCCATTACCACCCGGGCAAGGCCAATGTGGTGGCTGATGCCCTTAGCCGAAAAGAAAGGCCTGAGCCGATCCGGGTGAAGGCTTATCAGTTGATCATGACCTCCGACGTGATGACACAGGTTAAGGAGTTTCAAGATGAGGCTTTGAAAGAAGATCGTCTTAACTCCGAAAGGATGAGAGGTCTAGTGACGGAGTTGGGTGAGAACACTCTAGGTGTTAAGACCCGATTTGGGCGAGTGTGGATTCCTCGGTACGGGGATCTACGTAGTAGAATTATGGATGAGGCCCATAAGACACGATACTCCATTCACCCCGGTGCTACCAAAATGTACCACGATATGAAGAAAGACTACTGGTGGCCGGGCATGAAACGCGACGTAGTGGAGTACGTAAGTAAGTGCTTGACTTGCTTACAAGTGAAGGCGGAACACCAGAAGCCCTACGGGAAGATCCAACCATTGGATATACCCGAGTGGAAGTGGGAGCACATCACCATGGACTTTATTACGAAGCTACCACGTACCCCAAAAGGGTATGATGCTATATGGGTGATAGTTGACCGATTGACGAAGAGTGCCCACTTTCTACCGATCCGCGAGACGTATTCATCTGAAAGATTGGCGGATCTATTCATCAAAGAGATTGTAGCTCGTCATGGCGTACCGGTGTCTATTGTGTCTGACCGTGACACCCGGTTCACCTCCAAGTTTTGGAAAAGATTCCATGATGCGATGGGAACGAGGCTACATATTAGCACGGCATATCATCCTCAGACAGACGGTCAGTCTGAGAGGACGATCCAAACACTCGAAGACATGCTTCGGGCGTGCGTGATCGATTTTGGAGGAAGTTGGGACGATCACCTGCCGTTAGCAGAATTCTCGTACAATAACAGTTACCATGCCAGTATTGGCATGCCACCCTACGAGATGTTATACGGTAGGAAATGTAGGACGCCCGTATGTTGGGGAGACATTGGACAGAAGGAACTGGGAGGCGTCGAGGTAGTGGAAGCAACGACTGAAAAGTTAGAAAAGATTAAAGCCTTCATGAAGGCGGCAAAAGACAGACAAAAGTCGTATGCTGACAAGAGGCGAAGACCGATAGAGTTCAAGGTCGGTGATCGAGTCATGTTAAAGGTTTCGCCTTGGAAGGGAATCATTAGGTTCCGAAAGCGGGGAAAACTGAGCCCGCGGTATATAGGCCCTTTCCGAATTATCGCCCGTGTAGGAGAGGTGGCCTATAGGTTGGAGCTACCAGATGAGCTGAGTGGAATTCACCCGACCTTCCACGTATCTCATCTGAGGAAATGTTTAGCCGATGAACATATGGTCGTTCCGCTGGAGGATATCGAAGTAGACGAACGGCTCAACTATGTGGAGCAACCAGTGGCGATCATTGATAGAAAAGAGAAACGGCTAAGAAACAAAGTGGTTCCTCTTGTGCGTGTACAGTGGAAGCACAGGAAGGGATCGGAGTCTACGTGGGAGACTGAAGAAGAGATGAGACAGCATTACCCACATTTGTTCGAAGAGTGACAGGTTTCGGGGACGAAACCTAAATAAGGGGGGTGGACTTGTAACGCCCGGAAAATTTTCTGATCGAGTCGGATGATAGCGATGGGCTCGGATGAAAACCATTTAATGAATATAGAGTGGTTGCGGGTATTACACCAAGTTAACCCTCCGGGTCACGAGTTTAACGAGTTTGGGGTCCCGGGAACGCCTGGCATATAAATAGATGGATCAGCTGAGCAACTCTCATTTTCACTCAAACGCCATTCTAGAGAGAGAAAGTGTAGAGAGAGAAAGTGCCGGATCGAAGCTCGGGTGGTCAAGAATCGAAGGCTGGTGTTTGTGGACTCCAAAACTACAATAATCAAGGTAAGAAACGCATCTAAATTACCACATTTGGTGAAAAACCCGAGTTTGGGGTTTTTGGGGTTTTTAGTGGCAAAAATCGCCCAAAACGCACGTTTTAGGATAATACAACGTGTAAGAAGCTTAGATATAGCTTCCTGGATGATAATGCAAGGGTTTGGGTGGAAAGGATTGGATTTTTGGGCTAAAACGAGCTGATTCGTAAATTTCAGCTCGTTCTGCGAAATTAAGGTCTCGTCCAGCGAAACTGTAAGTTCGTCCAGCGAAACTGGAGGAACCTACAGCGAAGTTACAGTTTCGCTGCAGCGAAACTACATATTCGCCTGAGCGAAACTAAGGTTTCGCTGATGACTATGCCAATGTCCAAGTTGACCTTAGATATTGCGAAACTAGGGAATTCCAACGAAAGTTGGGCGCTCGAGGTAGCGAATCTGTCCAGCGAAACTGGCAGAATGCTGCAGAGCGAAACTAGCAGCGAAACTGCTAATTCGCCCGACGAAACTACCGGCGAATTTACGGGCGAAACTACCTGCGAAATTAGTAGCGAAATTAGGCAGAAATTAACTCTTTTGAGTGTTAACTTATCTGCAGGCAGTGTAGTGTGACCCGCGTCTTACAGGCTTGATTGAGAAGCTGCTTGTCAAGCACAGGTGAGTTCTAGGACCCCTCATTTACTTGTTTTAAATGGTTTTGGGGCTGGAACACATATAAACTGGTTTAATGATGTATGTATGTATGACCCGTTTGGGTATAATGTTGTGTTATACGTCTAAGGTATGATTGTGGACTCGACATGTTATGTAAGGTCTTAGTATGAGTCCCCACGGTCTTGGAAGGACAGTTAGTGCTACTGCACCAGGATAACACATAGTAAGTGCCTAGTGATGATTGATGATGTAGGCTATGTATGCACGAGGTTATGTATGATGAGGATGATGATGCATGTATGATGTTAAGTATGACGATGTAAGTGTGATGATGATGACGACGTATGTACGATGAATGTATGACGATGTATGTATGATGCTATGTATGGTGATGTATGTATGGTGTGTGTGTGTTCCTATAATAATGATGTACGAATATCTTTCCATGACTTTACGTATTAACGAACGAACGAAGTATTATGTAACGTAAAGTGAAAGATAACGAAAGAGGAACACGATGATGAATGCATGTATTAATGAATGAACGAATGAATGAATGATGATGAATACATGCATTAATGAACGAACGAATTATGTCTTGCAAGCATTGAATAACGCGATTGGTCCTTCTATGTGATTGACCATGGTCATGGTACCTCTACCGCTTACCTCTAGTACCGGGCATACGATTTCCGTCATATGTTGACTACAGCCCGGTAGCTAAGACTGATCAGGGTGTAGCATATGGTATTGGTACAATTCACCTTTCAATGCGTGCAAGTAAGTATGAACGGGATCTTGTCATTCGACCACCGTAATCATAGCCAAGTGCTATGAAGTGGGTAAAGCCTGACAGAATCCATACAAGAAGTTAAAGATGAAGATATAACGAATGATGAAGATAATAATGAATATTATCTCTGTGTACGTATGATGTTTGAACGCATGCACGAAAGGATACTTTTAAATAAGTAAAAGTATGTTTTATTATAAAACTAGAACTCACTCAGCAATGCTGACTTTTTATGTGTTTCCAGTTGGCAGGTAGCGTTGCTGGGGATGGCACGAGGCGGCTACTCAGCTCTTTTGGGATGGCATTCTCCATTTAATAATGATGCAACGTCATGCGTTGTGGGTCTATAACGCACGCAACTCATCACGTTGCATGCCATTATGAGATTTCTTGAGTATTCCCCCGGAAGGGATTATTTAAGAAATCTTCTTTAGATTTTGATAAGTTCGCCATGCATTGGGTGCGTGTGCGTAGCACATGCAACGAAATATGTTGCATGTGTATGTCAAGAGTATTCCGTCAGAGTTCCGATGTACGGAACTACTTAAGGAATATTCTTTATTATAAAAATTATAAACTTTAAATGTTTGAACTTGATATCTCCTCTAGAGGTCGCTGTATGATCTTAGGAGGAGAGACAAAGTAGAGAAAGCTTCATTTTGTAATCGAGTCAATGATGTAATAACTATTATTAATGAATGAGAATGTATATATATTTTATCATTTCCGCTGCGTTATTTTATGATTATTTACATTATGTATGTTTTATGTGCGATGAACCACCAACAGTAGGGTGCCCGGGAGCGGGGCCTTACAAAAATATTTCCCGAGAGATTGATCACGACACCTATAGATTGTAGGTTGAAGCACTCTTTTGAATTAGAAGCAAAGCCAATATTTTAATGTAAACATCATGTGACACTTTGTAATAAACCATTTAGTTTCTGCTACATTTTGGTTTTTTTTTACTAATCGTGACGTCCCGCCTCTCTGGGCGCGGGGTGTGACAGATTGGTATCAGAGCCAAAGGTTGTAGCGAAGTAGGTCTGCTTCGCGAGACCTAAACTACAACCATATGAACCTCATAGGACCACCATAGTAAGAAGACTCTTCTAAGCTTTACTGAACCAATGGTGTAGAAATACGGGTTTGCTTTGCAATACCCAAGGTGTAACCATAAATAGGACCAGCCTAGTAGGTTGTTTCACGATACAGTGATCCAAAGTTTGTAGCAAGAATAGGTTCCCATAAGAACTCCCATCTTTAACCTGTATACCTTAAGGATTACATATATCCTATTAAGAATTCTCTACCCTATAAGAAACCTTGATACATTAGGGTATTACCTATGATAGGTGCACCCGAGTAAACCATGAAGGTATGGAACCTCTTGGAGTTGACTCTTAGGATTACTAAATGTCAAGTACTGAGAACGTTAGAAACCAAAGATGTGCGTTTAAATTTGGACTTAAATCTTGGAGAGATACTTATCTGATTGCACAGTTGACTTTTTTCACTATATGAAACAACCGTTGTTAGCTACACACTCGATACGACTTGTGTCGTTACATGAGACAACTGTTATACTGATACTTGTTTGAAATGATGATACTTGCTATTATGCCTCATTTGTAAGATGAGACATGTTGGAATTTAGTGATAAGATATTAACCATGATGCCTTTTGTTTGTTCTGCTCCCTAGGATAGCATGTACCTGAATGCTCATTTATTGCTTGATTTGCTTAAACTTACTTTGAAACAATTTCTGGGTTAACTTGAATAATTAGCATCATTGGAATCTAAGTGTGCTTAAATGCTGATAATGACTAAATGAAAATTATTAACTCTAGAACCTAAATACACAAAACTTGGAACTTATGATGGGAATGACTAGAATGATAGTGTAAGGTAAATTGACGATTACGGGTGCACACGTAATGGTGAATTTACAGGTACACTTGAATTCTGGTGGGCCCTGTCATGTAAACTAATATCAATGTAAAACACTTAAAGAACCAATAAATACAAGAATAAACATAGATATTTGGAATATATTCAATAACTTCAGGTCCAAAACTTCCATGCTGGGCGAAAACCATTTGACACTGAAGAGCTACCAAGGACGATGTTGTAGTAACTATTCCTTTTCTTCTTCTCCTCTTTTGTTTTATTCCACTCTCCTATTGGAATTATGATGATAAGACCATCAGACTCTGAAGATCATTAAATGATGTTCTCAAACTTAACTGGTCTCGTGCTGAGTATGGCACTTCACCTCGTTGTGCGTGTACTTTAGCCATACTACTTTGAGCGAAGCCTAAAAAAAAAATTCCTCCCTACCTAACATTGAATTCGTCAAAACTTCTTTAACATAGTGGAAGACTCTCTAACAAGGCTCGTGCAACGGAGAACATACCAGAGTAATAAAGTTCCGAGAAACGCCTCTTGTGGTCAATGACATAGAAGACTTGTCACTTCTTTCTTTCTTAGTAGTTCACACTTTATAGGATCTTTCGGATTCTAGAATTCCTCTGATTATTTTCTCAAAGCCTTTGAGGAATATGACCTCTCTCTACCTATTTATTGTAATGGAACCACCTAACTCAAAGGAATATTCTTAATATCAGTTCCGATTGTGATTGATAATCACCTTTCTCAGTACTACACTCGTGAAATCTTTCATCATCTTCAACCGTTAGTCACCTAATGACAATCTTCACACGAAACTTAGGTTGAACTATTTTGACCCTGCTTTTAACTAACCAGGCTGTTGATAAAGTTCTGAACGCCAGAATATATAGGAAATGAATCCTTGTTCTAAACCCAGATTCTTCGGAGATAAAGATTCAAGTGCCAGGGATAATTGTCGGGAAAAGCTAACCTTCGAGATTCAAGACAAAAATATGAACTTACAACTTCTATGGATCCCCGATTTTCATTCACCCTCTGTTCTCGATTTATTCCCTTAACGAGTAGTGCTACTTACCTTAAGCCCCATAGCATAACCCTCATCTTTGGAAACACGTGATAGCCGATGGGGAAATTTTAAAACCTTGTAAGATATCTCTACTTGGAGACCTCTACTATTTGAGTGATGAGTTCGTGATTCGAGTGCGAAGATCTGAAGTAGAATACGATCTCGAACTATATGATAAGTTATTAGAATGGTAGTTAACTTTCTTGTGCTAGCGAGTACCTTGATAAAGTCCCAAACTTGTTCGAAACGATACGGTCGAGAATGAAGAATTCATGGGAAGAACACATGATTAAACTTAAAGGATGGTATTGCTCCAAAAGATGTATAAGAAGCATAGAAGATCAGCTACAAGAAATCTCATGCGTTAAATCACTAGAGATCCAACTACAACGAAGTGATAGACATGCAACAGATTGTAGACAAAGAAAGTCTGCATAATCACCCCCGATCGTAAGCATTGGTGTTATTCCTCTTTAAAATTTCAAACCTCTCCTAAAGTGATTCTCTATTACCTTACCCTAGAACGCTCTGTACCGTCGGAAATTCGAGCAAAAAGTCTTACTCCCATATCTCGTTGGAACAATTGATATGATTATAAAGGATTGGAATCTAAACAGAGCTACTTGCTTCACGAATAGACCCTCTACAGGGCACAGTTACCTTGGAGAATATGGACTGAGGAAGAGGTCATCTAGAAGGTTGACCTTAATTGGAAAGCATTATGAAGAAATTAGTGGGAACGTTTGCAGCAATTCTGTAGCTTAAGACAACAGTTGAGGTTGCTCTTAAGGAAATTGAGTCGGAGAATAGAAGCAAAATATATATATATATATATATATATATATATATATATATATATATATATATATATATATATATATATATATATATATATATATGGAGGTACTGGACTTGAAGCTTATACTAAGGAGCTGGTGGAAGGAAAGCAGAATCGATAGCTGTTAGATAAACAGTTCATAAGACCTAGTATCTCGTCATAAGGATACTTAATGCTCTTTGCGGAAGGAAAATAGAATGCTCCAGTTATGGATGGACTATTAAGAGTTAAATGAAGTCACCAAGGATAAGTGATACCATCCTTCTAGAGGTGATAACCTACTTAACCAATTTCGAGATGCTACCTACATCTTAATTGTTATCAGTCGTGTTTATAAGGAAGACGACACTACACAAATAATAGTTGAAATCAGATATGCCAAGTACGAAGGTTGGGGTCAAGCCCGTGTGAGAGGACCTACACATCTCATGTAATCAGGAGTCTCATGGATAGGATCTGTAAGACATAATTAGACATGTCTGTTATTTTGCCACTACTACTAAGCCCGAAATTCGAGACAAATTGCTATAGTTGAAGCTATAAAATTTCGGGAAGAAGTAAAAACCGCATTGAGATGCGTCAATGCTTAGGGATAGGAGAATGTTGTAAAAGGATTAACAAAAACTTGATCCGTGTAGCTATACCACTAGCATCGTTATTCTTGGGAAAGTGCGGAACTTGATCGGGCATGGATAAGAAAGTTTCAGATGTGTTGATGCAACGGTACAAGGCAATTTTCTAGTATCCCGATGATTCAAGAAAATATATGGAGAACTATATTATGCAGGAACTAGAACTCTCGTAAAATAAAAGATGCATCCGAATACACTTTGGGTACAACACTACCAACTACACATCAGAATACTGGACCAAGCAAAATAGGGTGATCGACAATCGGTAATGACAACCGCATTGACAAGTGCGGATAAGTAGCTTTCGTCCGCATTGTTCTAAGACATCCATATTCCTAATGAAAGAGAACGAATCCTGACCGCATATGTATCTGCTTACCCTGATTGATGAATGCTGATAGCCTACAGTTAGGCTTTTCTTCTATTACCTACATCGTATCATTTCTTGAACTTGTGATTCCACCAGCGTCAGTTCACGTGAATATGTGTATATAGCACATCCCATTACGGAGAAACTCTTGTGATGCGTCAGATAAGATGAACGGATCTACTCGAAGACTGAGGTTCTGATACACAGAACCGTTCCGGAAAAGGATGCATACTAGAAGAAGCACGTAGTGGAAGAAAGGACTTAACCCTTTAAGATGAAATCATAGAAGGAAGAGATCGAAGAAATTTTTTGGAAGGAAGTTGAGAACTAAAGAGTAGACTTTGAAAGCTGAAGACCTTTGTGCATGAGCTAATCTCGCTATTCTTAGAAATCGTGAAAACTTCTTAGTCTTAGCTTCATAGAAATGATCGCGCGATGCCTAGATATTCATCTATACTCGTTGGGAAAACCCAAGTCCTTCTTGATTTGAAACCTTTAATCTATTGTATCACGACTATCCTGTCTAATTAATGGCATTCACGCTAATGTCCTCCTCTTTTCAATCGTTCTTAAGAATTCTCAGTGAAGAAGGTACACCGTCGGGATTTTGGGAATCTTCTCCTTGCTAGATCTATTTTGTAGGTTGGTGTATTGAACTACGGTGGAGAGTCTCTTCTTGTTAATTCTGTACGATTGTTAAATGATCTGATTGTAAAGCCAAAAACCTGCTCATGGTTTGACTCACTGATCCTGTCAAGCATGATTCTAACATTCGAATAGTTACTCCAATTCAAATTAAACCTGATTATTTGACACCTAATCATCAACATTTGTCCTAGGATGCTCAACTAAATAACTCTAAATCCTCAAGATTCATACCATGAGTGTACCACACCTGGAAACAAATATTAACGATACTAAAATTTTGAGGGTGAAATTTCTAAAACGAGGGGAGAATGTAACACCTCTGAAATATGACCCAATTGAAAACCTATAAATGTTATAAAACTCAATAAAGGTCCGGATTGATTTGGGCTTACCAAAGAAATCTTGCAAAACGAAACTAGCTTTTTGGGCCCAATAAGCCCAATAAGGGCCCGAACATACAAACAAGGCCCATTTAAGGCCCAAATGCATGTTTACGAATTAATTGAAGGAGAAACTATGAAACAAAGAATTCTTATGTGATTTGAAACAACTATGGAAAGATCCAACTGAAAACGGATTCAGAACCCATACCGGGTAAAATCCGGCAATTTAACGCGTACTAACGTCTGAATTCCATCAGATTTCCTTATAATGGCTTGTCACCCAATTTAAATCCTTGTTAATGCTAACAATATCATAAATAATGCTTGTTGAAAGATTTTTCATCAATCAAGCATAATCAACAGAAATTCGTAAGCGAAACGTGAAAACCGGTTTTCACCGGCATTTAACTGACGTCTGTTATGACGACCGAGTCTCGTAACTCCGTAAATAATTATCTAATCATTGTTTACTATCATAACATATTAAAATTTGATGAGTGGTACGTTGTCCGAAATAACGGCGTTCCGAAACGCGACCGTGACGCGAACCGGGTTACGATCTGGTAAAACCCGAGAATTCATCAGATAAAGCTTTAACGTGACTAACATAGGAAGTTAACACTAAAAACATCATTTTAATACTTAATTGTATATATTTTGACAGAAAAATGATAATATTAATGCTCATTCGATAAAAACGCGTGAAACTGTGGAACACGTTAAATACGCGATAAGTTACAAACTCGTTAATGTTGCGGCATGTTCTAAATACGATAAAAATACTAATCTCAGAATATTTATAACGTTTTCTATAACGGAAACTAACGAGAAACGAATTTTAATGTTACGAGCAATTTAATCGAGCGTATCCGACCCGTTCACGAACCCATTCCCTTAACCCTACTATATAAGCCAATCATTTTTCCATTTTAGGGTTTTAAAACCCAAAAATCAGAGAGAGAGATCGGGAGGTAGCCGCGACACACACTCCCCCCCATTCGAACTTTCGGCCGACCACCGGCCCCCGGCGAGAGCCGGCGTGTGACTACCCTCCTTCGAGTCCCCTCGACACCCTGAGTTCGATGGAGGTGGTGATTTCACTCCAAACACAGCAAAATGGCGTGAATCGAAGATGGGGGTAACAGGTGATGGTCGGTTTTGGAGGGGGTGGTTCGCGATGGTTGGCTGTGACCGTGGCTGGGATAATGGTGGTCGTAGTGGTTGATTCGGGCGCCGACGGTGGTGTTGTTGGTCGACAGATGCGCGATGATGGTTGGTTGAGAGGGTAATGGTCTCCGATGGCGGTTGTGGTGGCAGTCGGTAGCGGCTTTGGGAAGACGGGGATGGTAGAGATCGACCACAACAGTCACGATGTGGTGCTGGTGGTTGATGGTGGTCGCTATGGTGATGATTGTGGCTGTGGTCACGTTGGTGGAGGTTGTTAACTGCACCGGTGGTGGTTTGGGGGCTGAAATCGGGGCTAGGAAGGCTGCATGTGGTTGGTGTTTGGTGATAGTTGTAAAACAGCAGTGATGAATGTGATGTTGGCATTTTTCTTTTCTTTTTCTGGTTGTTATCGATCGTAGTTGTGATTTGGGACTGTTGATGGCGGCGTAATAGATTGCATGTCGATGTGGTTACGTTTTGGTGGCTGTCGAGTGTTGGTGGCAGTCGAGGGCGATTTCGAGGTATAGTTTTAGGTTATGGTGGTGCTAGTTAAGTTGTACGATGGTGATGGTGCTGTTCGGGTGACTGCGTTGGTGATGGTTTTGGCGATGGTTGCGATGTGGGTGCAGGTTGTCGGTGATGGTTGTGGCTGGGAAGACGATGACTGTGATGGTGGTGGTAAGGAGACATTGCTAGTGATAGGGGTTGTTTTGAAAATGGTTGTTGTTGGTTGTTGTGGATAGTTGTGGCTGTGATAGTGGTGTGAGGCTAGGTAATAGTGGTGATGTTGGCGGGTGTTGATAACTGTGGTTGTGCTTGCTGTTGAACAAAGGCTATGGTGGTCATGTGACTGTGGTGAGCGATTATGGCTGTAGTTGTTAAACAGCCGTGGTAATAGCGACGGTGGTGGTCGATTTAGGGCACCCGAAGGCTGCCCAATATGGCTGCGATAAGTAATAAGTTGTTGTGTTTGTTAAAGGCGGTCAAAGTGGTCGATTTGGTGGTGGTTAGTGGCGGCCCATGGTGAAGGATGGCTGCATGTGGTGGACGTTGGTGGTAAAAGCTTTAACAAAGGTGGTTGGTAACGCATAATGAGATTATGGTTGCGTTTGGTTATGAGACCACAATATAGAAGGGTCGTATATAATTTTTAGTGTGTTTTGGTTAGGTTAAACCTTGGTCAAAGCTGGTCAAACTGGGGACGGGACAGTCAACGCGATGCGGGTCGGCACAAGCAATTTCTAGGATGTGAAACGGGAACGCTAGGTATAACCGTGCATTAAACATTCTTACACATATAAATATGGAAATTACATATTAACTTGCGTGTGAGTTGAGCTATAAATATGTTTAAAATGTTAACTAGTTTATAGAATCATCAAGGATGAATATGTAATTTGGAAATAACGAGAGCACATCGCATAATGAAATTGAATTATAATTTGCATAAGTGTTATTGAGCTCTAATTAAGCGAAGGTGTAAATTATTAAACGTAGGTGAACATCACTTGTATAATTACTTGGTCTAAATGGATGGTTTGGACTCGAGATCTAATTACCCACGATACGTTATTAGAAATCAACCTAGATAAAATATATGAAGCATGACATGTTAGGAAATGGTTATAACATGTTAATTAAACAAATAAGTTGGTATCATGTCACGTTAAATTGTTACAAGACTTAGAAATGTAACATACATTCAAATACGATTGTGCATTTGTATATATATATATATAATAGATATTTAGGTTAATCGGCATCTACACGTTTTATTTAAAGCAAAAGACCTAAATTGCGTTAATGATACATCATCTTGTTGTTATTAATAGTTGGTAACCTCATTGCTATTGAAATAAATATATTTGGTATCACCCTTTTTATTAAAAATATCGTCAACTGTTACCTATAATTGGATTATTTAGCGTCAACCAAGTTAACAAACATGATCTGAACGTGAACATTATGAACCTCACTTGAAACATTATATAATACTTACATCGTCAATGCAAGCTATTTATAAAGATTTGGAACCCATGATATAAATTGGTTTTTCTACATTATTTCAACTAAGACTCAATTCTTGACTAAATGCATTAATTAACCTAATGTTCACGAGTTAATCCATGACACTTAACCAATACACAAGAAGCTAAGATACATTAAGGATACTAATCACCAACTTAAGTTTAACTAAAGAGCACAACTGCACGCATGTAATAACATCATGCTAATTCTAAACGTGAATCTTATATGTCCTGGTTAGGATTGCCTTGTTGATGGTCACTTTTCTTTACCGAGCTCTGAAATTATATAAGGAAACCAGGTGAGTTCTCGTGTCCCCTTTTTCTACTTTTGTTTTGGGGATGAAGCATGCTTCTTTTAAATTGAAACTCTTATGTGTGATACTGTTTACTGTTTGGCATGATCTTTTGTTTTATGAACTATGATTATGCTTACTTGATGCTTGTATGTGGGACTTTTTGGATACCTGCAAATACTTTAGTCATAATCATTAATTCTTTTGTGAACCGCTTGTTCTTACGTGAATAGATCTATTTGGGGAATCCCCCACGCACAGTGGCTCCCGCCACAGGGAGGTACCCCACTGAGATCCTGAGGGGTCGTTTGTGGCATGTAACAGGTTTTCGGTAAGATACTATGGTGAACCATCCTAGCAGGAGTGGTTCACTATTCTGAGGCTTGGTTCTTTTTCCTACGGGAATATCCGGTTAAACACAAGTTTAGAAGAGGCCAACCGGGGACCAAGTGCAGGGTTGATTGTGATACCCCACAATGACTGATACTAAAAACGATGCTTTTAAAATCGAATGAGATTTTTATAAACTATCACACTAGACTCTAAAACCTTTACTGTGGACTCTTGTAGTTCCTTTTAAATTGTTCTGAAAGTTTAACCACTTGAACTCACCAACTTTATGTTGACACAATTTTCTTTTTGAGCATGTCTTCAGGTACAGCTAGGGAGAATAATTGAGCTATAGAAGTTACCCAAATCCTAAGCAAGATACGAGGGTAAAGGTTAAAGAGAAAGGTTGTGCCTTGAAGCCTTAGTTACTGAAGCTTCAAAAATATTTCCCGAGAGATTGATCACGACACCTATAGATTGTAGGTTGAAGCACTCTTTTGAATTAGAAGCAAAGCCAATATTTTAATGTAAACATCATGTGACACTTTCTAATAAACCATTTAGTTTCCGCTGCATTTTGGTTGTTGTTTACTAATCGTGACGTCCCGCCTCTCTGGGCCCGGGGTGTGACAGTCAGGGTAGCATATGAGATGATGTTGGGGTTCTATGCTATCCCTTTCAGTCACATGAAGGGCCGAACCCATTTGATTGCTAGAGTTACCAGATGAACCTTGCATGTTCATCAACATCTGGTATCCACTGAGAATACCATTCAACTCTGTCAGAGTGAGAGTCTTAAGGTTCTCAGTTCTTTAGATTATAACACAGTAATGTGTCCATTACCTAGGAAGAGAGGATATGAACTTCCTTACAATGTCTCTACTTTCAAGAGTTACTCCAACATCCACTAGGGTATCCACAATCTCAACATACCTGAAGTATTGTTGAGTCATGGTCTCACTTGCTTTGAAGTGATATTTTCAAACTGCTGCTTCAGAAGATCCTTCTTGTTTTCCTTGGCTTCAGTAGAACCCTCATACATTAGTTTCAATGCATCCCACAGCTGCTAAGCTGTTTTACATTTCTTGAAACCTCTGTATATAGAGTTTGGAAGAGCAGTCTGAAGGGTTGTCATGGCCTTTTGATCAATTTCTACTCTCTTTCTATCTTCTTCTGAGTAGTCAGCCACAACCTTGGGGATCATACCACCTCCAGCAGTAGCTGAAGGAGTATTTGGTATGTAAGGTCCAGAGATAATAGATTCCCACATTCTAGAGTCTTGACACTTGATGAAACCTTCCATTCTTTGGCACCAAGTGTCAAAGTCATCAAGAGTGATCAGTGGGGACTTTGTCATGGTTCCAGTTTGCATATCAGCGTCAGAGATAGCTGCCATTTGAAGGCTTAAGTATTTTGTGTTTGTGAGGGATCTTAAGACGGTGAAATCTTAGATTAAGAGCCTAAGAAGCACTGATACCAATTGCAGGATTGGGTGAAGGGGTTATGCACTTGTACAACACAACAACAAAAAGAGGAGAGTGTATTTAAACACTTAACAATTCAAATGGGGAACTGATAAGAAATGAGTTTGAAGAACTTAGAAACACAAGATGTAAATGAGACAAAAACTGGAGCAATACACAAGTAGTGGGTTTTCAAGGTTTAAGTATATTGATCTTCTAGTTCCTTACAAAGTGGTTTACAAAGTTCAACTCAAAACTTTTTTTGGTTACAAAGACCAGAAAATACTTATACTAAAGCCTATAGCTGGCCATACTTTGAAGGCCAGCTGGATACATGAACTAGACAACAAAATCCATGTAGAGTCAAAAGGCAGATTGCCTTTTGACTAGTGACTATGACATGCCATAGCTCACATCCTAATATATTACAAAAAGGATAAAGTACATAAAGTGGAAAGTTACAGACTCAAGACCTCAATGTACAGTTTACCAAAAGCATGGACCTTTTCACCAACTCATGAAAAGGTTGGTGACTTATCAGAGTGGCAGCCGAAAGTGGTCCAGCTTTAGGTAAAAAGTACATCAGATAAAGCATGTAATATAAAAGTCTTTGGAAGAAATCTATCTTCAATGGTTGGCTTCAGAAGACTTTGTCCTTAAAGCTTTGGAAGACTTCATCTTTTGGCTTCGGAAGATATTGGTCTTGGCTTCGGAAGATTTCACACTTAGAATAATTTCCAAGTCAGTGTGAATCTTCCGAAGCATTCCACTTCAGTGTACATGTGGTTGCATGCAGGAAAGACTTTAAGTGTTTAGGTTGCATTAGCCCTACTAATAACCTTACAGTAGCCTATGTGCTTTCTCCACAAGCTTTGAAGCTTACTTGGGTGCTAATCTCACACCATCACAGATCATCTAACAAGACTTGGATGAATTACCACTAGACATGGTTGATGAAATGGATCTTCAGTGTTCTATGGAAATGATTGCTTATAGATAAAAAAAGGTTTCTTCAAAGAAACAGAGGACTGAGCATGGACAAGAAAACCAAGATTGGTTTTGACACGATAAAGGTGAGATGCTACAATTCTCAACTGTATGGACATTTTTCAAGAGAATGCCAACAACAAAGAATTGACAGAAACAACAACCAAACACAATCATCAATTAGCAACCATTCAAATAGACAAATCCCACCTCCAATAAGTATCCCAGCTGCACCAACCCATCACAAATCACACAATACAGCTCAAATCAACACTCTAAATCATCAGCAATGATCATAAAAAAGGGTGGTAAGTGTGATTGGAGCATGTATGAGCCTGAATTTCAATCTCCAGATCATGCCCTCATGGCAGACATAGAAGATAAAATTTCAGAAATCCTAAAAGAGGTAACCTCTTTCACACAAGCATGCATAGATGATGTCAACAGATACAGAGAACATCTAGACAAAGTTTCAAAGAAAGTAATTGAAACAAACATATTAATTGAAAGTATAAAATCAAAACAAAAGCAATATGGTATCAAAATTCTTTCATTTCAAAATGATTTGGACAAATTATTGTCTGAAAAATTAACACTTGTAGCTCAAGTAGAGCAACTCTCTGTATTGTTAACTGAATTAAAAACATTACAAGACAAAACTGAAGTTAAACTTTAGAGGTTTCATGTAAGCAACAAGAAGTTTGAAGAACTAATTGCATAATAAAGGGCCTTCAAACACCCTTCAGGTTTAGGATATAATAAAGTTAATCCAAACAATGATAATTATATTTCTTTACCTGATTCCATGATGTAACGCCCAGAATTTTGTAAAATATAGACAAAATATTATTTTTATTATTATTATGGACAAAAGTGGAGGGGCTAAAAGTGCAAAAAGAACAAAATATTATTATTATTGTTATGTTTAAAGGTGGCATGGCTGCCCACAACTCCTGCACACCAACTGCTTTGCCAATTTTAGAGAGAGAAAGCAGAGCTCAGCGGATTCTTAGAGAGAAGGAGGAGAAGAACTTGTTAAGAGGTGAGTCTTTTTGTAGTTTTGCATGGTTTTAACCGAACTTCATGTGTTTGTATGTGTACGAGTATGAATATTCTTGGTGTTTTAGGTGTTAGAACTCCTTGAAAAGTTTGAATTCGAAGAAGTTGCTTCAAGGCTATAAAAAGGTGACTTTCTAGACCCTAGTTTTTATACGTCTCAAAAGTTTTTAGGGCTGAAAATGCATGTAAAACATTTTATAAATTATGTATATAAGCATATGAATATGTGCATGTGTTTGAGTGTGTTACGGTTGTAAATGCTTGTTTGATGTTTAGAATGATAGTAACAAGCTTAGAACAGGCTAAAATAATGTTTGGACCTGAAAACGACTTGGAAATGTGTTATGTAGGTGGTCGTGCACCCAAACAGTACCCTCATGCGCCCAAAATGTGGTCTGAGAAGACTAAGTATAGGCTAATGCGCCTAAACAGTGGTCCATGCACCTAGAAAATACCATAGAAATACTAAGTGCGTGTCTATGAGCCTGAACAATGGTTCATGCGCCTAAGTTTTTGTCCAGACGCCTAAGTATAAGGGGTGATTCGCCCCAATAGTGTTCATGCGCTCAAGATTTTGCTCAGGCGCCTAAGTGTAGGCTCATACGCCTAAACAGTTCATGCGCCCAAAAGTGAAAAACGGTTAAGTATAGGACCATGTGCCTAAATAATGATGAAATGCCTAAATAGGCCTCATGCGACTGCATAATGTTAAAACGCCTAACACTTAGAAAATTGTTCTGAATTTTTGAGAAATCAGATTATTAGGGTTTTGACCCTAGTTTGACCTAAGGCTTACAGGTGCCTATTATATGCATGATTATGCTTTGCTCTTATGTTCCTTATGTATATTTGATGTATGACTACACGTGGTGTGTTTATGATTATAAACATAAAGTATTATCATTAAAGAAAGAGATAAGATTAATGATAATGAAAGTGGAACACAAAGAACGAAAGAAAAAAAGGCTTGCAAGCAGAATGAAAAGAGGATCACAACTCATTAAGACCTGTTAGCTCAACTATGTATATTATAGCGTACGATTTTGGCTAACCCATGAGGGTTCATATACAGGGGATCAGTCTTGGTGAACTGATCCATAGTACGAAACATGTTAGTGCTTCTTTAAAGATTAACATTTTGTCTTTATGTGTCTTTTTATGTTTTTGTAATAGTATAGGGACTAGTCTTGTAATTAGTTAGTTCCTTTGTTTACTGATAGTATATATAGCTTAGACTTGTGTAGGTTAGGAAGACTTGAACAAATCTACTACTTACACTTTGTAATTGTCTTTGCTATTATCAATAAACTCTATGAATTTTTGTTGTTATTGTGGTTTGATTTGATTACTGTGATTGTATTTCATTGAATTGTTCACTAATATCATCACAGATCTATACATTTGATCATATCAAATGGTATCAGAGTTGTTGGTTGAGTGAATTGAGTTTTTGTCAAACTTTGAAAACTCATATTTCACTTAATTCTATGATTGATAAGCAATTCAATTGAAATATTGTGGATTTCAGTTGTGTTTAATCGTCGAAAACATGAATTGAACCACAATTAGCAGTCAAATTCATCAAATTTCAAATAATTAGTCGAATTTGGGTTCGAAAAGTCTTCATATTTGTCGAACTGAAATTTGAGAGATTCACTGATTTGTTGTTGGTAATCAAAGTAATTGAAGTTAGAAGATTGTTTATCGGCATTAAATCTACTTAATTTGAAGATTTCAATCCAATTCATCAAGTTTTGATGGACTTCAGAAGAATTAAGTTCGTTACATTCATAAGAACAGGATGAATGTGGCGTAATAGGGTTGAAAGCTGCTGAAAATCGCCTAAGTATTTAGGCGCTTGACAACTGTTCAGGCGCTTTACAACTGTGTAGGCGTTTTCAAGTTAGGTGGTTTACAACTGTTGAGGAGTATTTCTACTGTTTGAGCATAAGTAATTCTAGGCGCATCAAAACTATTGAGACGCATCAGAACGGTTTGGGCGTTTGTAACTCCCAGGCGTCTGACAACTGTTTAAACGCATTGCAACTGTTCAGGCGCTTCAACTTTAGGCGTTTTAGAAATCTTTCTAAGGCAATCCCTTAGATGCTTCTTGTTCAACTTCAGGAGTTCCACAACTGTTGGGACGGTTCAAGACTGTTCAGGCGCATCATCACTTAACACTTAGAAACTTTTTTTAAAATTGAAAAAATCCAAAAATATTTTTAATTCATTTCTTTAATTCAAAAACATAAAAATCAACAAAATATAACAATGGTGAAATCAGAAGACTCAGAAAATAGAGTTCCTAAACTTAAAAACAGAGTAGATTTCAAAAATTGGTCACTTAGGTTAAAACATCATTTGAATTCCATTGACACTAATCTTTGGAAATTTATTGAAAAAGGACCATACATTCCTATAACCACTGACGGGCCTGACAGGGGTTTTGTATATACTAAAGATTCACAAGAACCCTACCCTAAAGATGGTTTGCAAGGAGATGATTTGAGAAAGGTCAGGAATGATATCAAAGCATACTCCTTGATGTGTAAAGGACTACCTTTGGAAGTTCTATCATGCCTTGATGGATATCAGACCGGATATACAATGTACAAATCCTTGAAAACCATATGTTAAGGAGGAAAAGAGATTCAAAACCAAAAGAAACAAAAGTTGAAAAGGCGGTTAGAACTGTTTCAACATTTGTCTGGTGAAACAGTAAACCAGATGATGAACAGGTTTGTTCAGCTTGCAACTGAGATGTCAACAGCTGGCATCAAGCATGAACTTGAAGATCTAAATTTCAGACTACTTAATGCTTTACCCTCATCATGAAACAAACAATGACATTTTTAAAGCATACTAAGAAGTTTCCCATGGATTTAGATCTGCTTATTGCCAAAATAGAGTCTTTTGAAATTCATGAAAGCTCAAGTAATAATGATAGAGCAACATCAATGTCACAGTATCAATTTGTTGCATCTCTTGCAAACTCTGTTGAAAATGCACTTATGGCAAAGAGTGAGAGTGTTCCAGAAGAAGAGGGAGACTTATTTGTTGGACTAGAATTCTTCACTGATTCATCATACACAAGTGTTCCTGCTTATACTACTCAGTCTCAACCTAAATCTCCTCCTAAATCTCAAAGTTCAAATGTTCAAACAGAGACTACATTAACTGACTCTGCTAAATCTAGCAAAGTTAAAGATGTTATAAATATCCTATTAGAGGATGAAGAGTCTAAAACTACTTTCACTACATTCATGGCTAGTTTTCAAGCATATCAAGGTAGCCATTTAACTCAGTTAGACCTTGTTTTGCAGGATTTGTTTGAGGTGGATACTTAAGATGTTAAAGAGATGGATCTGAATTGGCAGATGGTGATGATTGCCTATAGAACACAAAAACACTCATATGTCAACAGGAAGTACAAGCCTAGTGCTAAGAAAACTGTTGGTTTTGCGAAGTCAAAGTCAAGGTGTTTTAACTGCAACAATTATGGACATTTCTCTAGACAATGCAAAGCTCCTAGGAATAATGAAGGAAATGCTCAATCAAGTTCGGAGGAAATTCTCAATCAAGTTCTGGCAATCAGATGTTTCAATCAGCTTAGAAGACTTTCCAAAAGCCATATCAAAGTCATCCTATGCCTGAGCTTAAAGATGAATCAAAATCACCTGAAGAGCCCAAGAAAGCTCTTGTAGTCAGCATTAAAGATGGTTATGATTGGAGTGCATATGCTGAATAATTTACTAATGATCTAACCTCAAGTTTATCTCTTGTTGCAGAAATTCAGGGGTAAGATTGGTCAGAGAACAGTGATGAAAAAGTGAAAGGTGAGAATAAAGAAGATGACTAGGATTGGAGTGACAAATCTGATCCTAAGGAGGATAGAGATGAAGTAGCTCTAATGCCACAATCTGATCAACCCAAGGTTGACACTGTAGGATTCTATGTGCCCAAGACACTTAGAATATTGATGTGGTTAGTACGTTATGATCCAAGTCGGGTTATACCCAATAACAAGCTTAGCAAACACCAATTAATATTTAATTGATGATATGATCATGCATTTAAATATTTACGCCAATTTAGAAAATGGATTTTCTAAATAAGTTGCATATGAGATGGAACAATTTATTAGGATATTTTGTTCAATAATATTATTTGAAGTGTTATTTAAATTAGTTATATAACACCAAATAATAATGAGAGTATACTACTTATACAATTAAATGGTTAATTGTATAAACTAGTTACAAGACTAGACAATATATGTGTGTGTTAGTATTTAACATTTATAAAATACAACCACCTATTTTATAAATATCAAATACTAATAAAAGAGAATAAAAATCCTTGTTTTTTAGCCCTTGAAACCGTCCACTTCCATAGCATGCTTGTGCATGTGGTTTGTGCATGTGGTTGAATGTTTTATTCTCTTGGTAAGACCAAGCACACATATGCTCCACTAGAAGAGATTCTTTTGGACACTCACATGCATTGTTTCATTGATAAGAACACTCCATGCACTCTTGTCTACCACTAGTAACTAGAATAAAGACTCTCACATTCAGCTCTCATGATCAAGAGAACACACATGCAAACAACAACCAAGAAGCTCTCTCTCTCTAGAACAGCTACAGTTTTGAGCAGCTGTCCAGGAAGTTTTTGAGCAGGGTTTTCATGTTCTTGAAGTGTTCTTGTGTTGTTCTTGGAGTGCTCTAATAACAAGAAAGGTTCTTGCATTCCATGATCATGAACTCATTGTAAAAGGTTACACGGATGCGAGTTTCCAAACTGACTCGATCACAATCGGGTATGTCTCCATTATGAGTAGGGTAGCATTATCCACTATAAAATAGGAATACATAGCCGCCTCATTAGCAGCTTTGGAAGCTGCATGAATAAAAGGTTTATCACCGATCTAAGGGTGGTCTCTACTATTCAAGACCCCTTAGAAATCTTTTGTGATAACGAGGGTATGATTGCTCAAATCAAGGAACCCCGTGCATATCAAAAGATTAGGCACGATGAGCGGAGATTCAACTACATAAGGGATGAAGTTGAAAAGGGAAAGATATGTATTCGCAAAGTTCACTTTGATCAAAAATATTGCGGATCTACTCACGAAGCTCCTCGAAAGAGCAAAGCATGAAAGTCATACCTATGCCTTAGGACTTCGATATTCTAGTGATTGGACTTGATCAAATTTTGTATTTGAATATGTGGAACTCTTTATTATTTGAGTAAAATTATTTGGTTATAATGTTTCAATTAATGTTCCAATTTAGCATGTTTAATCCATGAGTAAATTATTTACTCTAAATGTCCGTAGTCGATCATACTTGTGGGAACAAGTGTGAGTGTAAGACTATTATGAACTTAGATTGGTTGATATTCATAAGGATGAATATAGAGCAATGGGTTGCTATCAAGGTTCATAGATATTTGTGGGATACAAATATTGGACTAACCCGCATCTCAATTTTACTACATGGAATCTTATCGATTGATCATAAGTAAATTTGAGTAAAGGCGAATATCATTTGGTATCCTCCGACCTGAGATACATATTGGGTTTTGATATTCACTATGTATTATACCTTGAGCTAATTCTTCACTGTCCTGAAATAGTGGACAGTACATAAGGGTATGTTCAGGTATAACACGAGGTGTTTGTGAGAAACGTATGTAGTCAAGATGGAATTTGTTCCTCTTATTCGTTGAGAGTTAGATGTCTAAGGCCTGATTAAGTTAAATCAACAAGAAATGATCATTCTGTGTTCTTGGATTTAACATGACATCTGTAACAAAAGGATAGATGATTGGTTCACCTAAATCATTTCAAGTAGGGTACTTGAATGGGATGATGTTATTGAACGGTCATAAGTCATGCGCATTAAGGGTAGTAAACCGTTGTTAGGCGTCATTTACTGCTTGCATCAATCTTCTATGAATCTTGGGCAAGTGGGAGATTGTAGGATTCTATGTGCCCAAGAAACTTAGAATATTGATGTGGTTAGTACGTTATGATCCAAGTCGGGTTATACCCAATAACAAGCTTAGCAAACACCAATTAATATTTAATTGATGATATGATCATGCATTTAAATATTTACGCCAATTTAGAAAATGGATTTTCTAAATAAGTTGCATATGAGATGGATCAATTTATTAGGATATTTTGTTCAATAATATTATTTGAAGTGTTATTTAAATTAGTTATATAACACCAAATAATAATGAGTATACTACTTATACAATTAAATGGTTAATTGTATAAACTAGTTACAAGACTAGACAATATATGTGTGTGTTAGTATTTAACATTTATAAAATACAACCACCTATTTTATAAATATCAAATACTAATAAAAGAGAATAAAAATCCTTCTTTTTTAGCCCTTGAAACCGTCCACTTCCATAGCATGCTTGTGCATGTGGTTTGTGCATGTGGTTGAATGTTTTATTCTCTTGGTAAGACCAAGCACACATATGCTCCACTAGAAGAGATTCTTTTGGACACTCACATGCATTGTTCCATTGATAAGAACACTCCATGCACTCTTGTCTACCACTAGTAACTAGAATAAAGACTCTCACATTCAGCTCTCATGATCAAGAGAACACACATGCAAACAACAACCAAGAAGCTCTCTCTCTCTCTCTAGAACAGCTACGGTTTTGAGCAGCTGTCCAGGAAGTTTTTGAGCAGGGTTTTCATGTTCTTGAAGTGTTCTTGTGTTGTTCTTGGAGTGCTCTAATAACAAGAAAGGTTCTTGCATTCCATGATCATGAATCTCATTCATACATGCAACTAACAAGAAACAAAACTCATCTCTCTCTCTTTCACCCTACGGTTTTAACATGCTGAAAAAGAGGGTTTTCAGCAAGTTTCAAGCTGAGTTTTGAGTTGTTCTTGGTGTAGAATCTTCCTAACAAGAAGGTGTTTGCAATGAGGCTTGGGGTATACAAGCTTGAGGACTTCTACTCTTGAAGTCTTGGCCATTTTCAGCATCATACAACATCATTTCTGTCGAGTTTTGCTGCTGTAAAAAGGTAGTAATCACAGCTCAATGTAGTTGTGATTTTATGTAGTTTTATATATGTTCATATCTTGTTAATTCACATAAATGATCATTTGTTCTTTGGGTTTGTTTTATACACTTGAATGGTCACTTGATGAACATATTTTTCAGCTTATAAACATGGTTATAATGCTATACTTCCGTTGCGTTTTCAAAGTTTAAGAGGTTAAACTATGATTTTATGTTCTAACAAACCCAACAATAGTATCAGAGCCGGTTATGTGAATAGATTGCTTGTTCTTGTCCTTTAAAAATTAGTTTTAAAGGATGATTATAAACTTAGTATAGGCTGACTTTGGGCTGCTATATTTTGTTTGAATGATTCCCCAAACTTCCAAGGTCATATCACACATGCTAGTGATTAGACCTTGAAAGATATATATTATGAAATGTTGATTGTTTGGACAATGTTTAAAACCCAAAATTTCAGTTTATGTTGGCTGAAATTCAGTGGTTTTAAGTGGGGTTTCATTATTTAATTGGATGATATGATCATTGGATGTTAGTGTGCATAACCTAGCCTTTGGCCTTGTGTTGTTTGGATGCTTGCAATGTTTGTTTTGGTTGTTTTCAATTGGGTTGTAATATTATTCTTTTGTGCTTTGTTTAAAAATGTAATTTGACTATTTATTCATTGGGATGTAATAATAGATTAGGAGTGTTTTTCTTTTACTAGAAAATATGTATTAGGATATATATTTTGTAAAAGAAGATGCTCGGGAAGGAAGCACAAGAAGAAGACACAAAAGAAGGACTTGAAGCATATGGATGCAAGTTCAAGTGGGAGTAAATGAAGACCTCTATTTTGTGTTGTATTCAACCCTTAGGAAAGACCAAATGACCACACTTGTGATGGCAAACAAGTGTGGTCACAATAGTAGCTATGGTTATGCACATTGTGGTTGTTTATATTATGCTTGTTTGGTTGTTTGTTGTATGATTGTAGTTTGATATTTAGATATGCATAACAAACTCATTAGCAAACTTAACAAGCTGAAAATTTATGGTTTATAATCATTAAGTGGCTAATAAAAGGTTATTAAAAGGATTAATGATTTAATAAAAGAGGTTTTATTAAAAATAAACCATAGGATACCTTGCATTTGAAAGCATGCAAATACAAGGTATATAGAGTTTTCAAAACTAGAATTAATGAAAACCAAAAAATCCCTTTTGAAACAAGTTTAACACCATCCTTTTACACGACACTCGAATCACTGGAGAACTATTTGTGGGATAAAGGTCACCTAACCACTTATAGGGAACTTGTGTGTTTGAGGTGAGTCTAACATACTTGTGGGATAAAGGTCACCTAACCGCTTGTATGTGAAAACTCACACGTGTGTGTAAGTAGGACGACTTGAATTGGAAACCATGTGCATAGGGTCACCGAAGCATGGCGTACAATGGTGTTGATGGGATTAAACATGCCAACCAAACATAAGATGTTTAACCGATCCCATAAAGGCTAGAAGTTGCAAAAGGTTGCAATTGTCAAATATTGACTACCTTGTTAAATTAAATAATGGGATAAAGGTCACCTAACCATTATTTGAATGTAACGTTGGATTCTAGATTTTAATTATTAATTGTCTATGAGACACAAAAGGGCATTAGTAATAAAATAAAATTTTAAGAAATACTAATATAGAACTTTGTAAATCTTGTAGAATGGCCGCAAACAATAATGCTACCACCCCTACCGTCCATACCCTATCACCGAGAATCGTTACCAAAATGAGTAAAGCCCTATGTCCTTGACGATCCCATGTCTCACCAACCAACGCTGTTGATGTTAAGGCCATTTGACGATTGGCTTAAAGCACATTAAGGATTCTATGCAAGTTTCCTACCTCATGTTAGGAATATGATTCCCGAACTCCAAAAGGGTTTGGAACATCATAAGGACATATGACATGATAATCTAGTAGAAGGAAATGTTCCTTCAACAAACATTAGTAAGATTGCTTCGAAACGGTTCAAGCACTTTATGCATGTCACATGGAAGAAACCCAATCGATATCATCTTATATATTCTTAAGATGAAAAGCCACATTGATAGCCTCAAGATGCTTAAATGTCCTGTCTCAAAGTAGTTGACCAAGGATTTAATCCTTGATTGCCCAACTAAAGGTTTGAGACATTCATAATAAACTGTAATATGAACGGGTGGGACAAGAGCATCGGTGAAAACACGCAATGCTCAAAGCAACCTAGGCAGGGATGGATAGAGAGGTTCTACTTATTCTCTCGATCAATGAGGGAGACTATAAGAAATGGCCAATCTTGATCCTAAGGCAATTATTGCCAAAAGAAAAGAATACATCAAAGCAAAGGCTAAAGCGAAACCTCAACAACCTAAGCTTATGAAGCCTAAAGTAAAGGAGAACGATCCATACTTTGAGCATGGAGAGATAGGACAATAAAAGGGAATTGTTCCTCCTATCTCAAGGAGTTGAAAAAAAATAAGAGGGATGCTAAGCAAACCTCAAATACAATTTTCATGATTCATATTGTATTAAATGTCATATCTTCAAACACATGGGTATTGGATACCGGATGTGAGACTCATACTTGCAATTGTTGCAAAGGGGTTCAAAAGAAATGAGCGCTTCAAAGAGGGAACTTCTATTTTGAGACTTACAAATGGTTTGGAAGTTGTTCTCAAAACCTTTTGTATGCACCTAGTTTGACTAGGAACATAATTAATGTTTCCTATTAAAACAATAAGGTCATGATTTAAAGTTTGTATATAATGGTATTAAGTTTTATGGATAATGTATTTCATTTAAGGATATGCCTTTTAATTATATTCATGAATTAGTTCATGATAATTCGTCCTATAATAACTCATTATACACATTAAGCACCAAGAAACTTAAAATCGGTTTAAGTTATTATTATCTTTGACATTTTCATCTTGGTCACGTAAACGAGAATTGGATTCAATTACTTCAAAAGAATGGTCTTTTGAAACAAATGAAAATTTTTCATTTGATAAGTGTGAACCAAAAGACTTATTAGGAATGATACATTTAGATGTATATGGTCCTTTTAAGACAATGACAAAGATTGGTGAAAAGATACTTCATTACTATTACCGACGATTACAGTCGCTATTATTGCGTGTGCACTTGATGACACATAAGAATGAAGCTTTTGAAATGTTCAAAATCTTCAATAATGAAGTAGAAAATCAACTCTACATAACTATCTAAGTTCTTAATTCTGATAAAGGAGAAACTGAACCCTATTTGGATATGGTTCAATTCATTAAGGCTATGAGCTTACCACCGTTATCATCTTGGGTTTTCGCACTAATCTCCACGGCTCGTATTTTGAATATGGCCCAAACCAAGAAAGTGGATTCGACACCCTTTTGAAATATGGCATGGAAAGAGTTCCATCACTATCATATTTAAAAGGTATTGGGTAGTGAAGCTTATGTTAAGCTTAACACCCAAAACAAATTTGAAAGTCGATCCACTACGTGTATATTTGTTGGATATCCCAAAGACTTTATAGGATACTACTTCTTTGATCCAACAGAGCAAAAGGAACTTATTGCTCGAAGGGCAGAGTTCTTGGAAGCCAAGTTCCTTATGGAAGGAGTGACGCGTAGAACAATGGAATTTGATGAAGATCAAGGTCCACAAGCCGATACATGTTTGGTTGACACTAGCTGTCAACAAGAGGTTGTTGATGATGATCAAGAGGTTGATCAATACACACAAAACATTCATAGATCTAGTAGAGTTAGCATTTCACCTGAAATATATGGATTTTTCATGGATGGATGCTATGAGGTTGACTCCGATGAGCCAACTACATACCATGATGATATGTCCAATTTGGATTGTGACAAATGGCTGAAAGCCATGAATGTAGAGATGCAATCCATGTATGACAACCAAGTTTAGGAATTGTTTGACCCTCCACTTAACTTCAAACCGGTTAGATGCAAGTGGGTTTTCGAGAAGAAAACAAATATGCATGGAAACTTGGATACTGACAAGGCTTGTGTGTATAAAAAGGCTAGTGGGAGTGTAATAACATTCCTAGTATTATATGTTGATGACATAATACTATATGGAAAACACATTCCAACCATGGAAGGTGTTAAAACCTGGCTTGGAAATTGTTTTTCCATAAAAGATCTCGGTGAAACCACCTATATTTTGGGAATAAAGATCTATAGGGATAGATCGAGGCAGTTGATAGGTCTAAACCAAAGTGCATATATTGATAAAATCTTGAAAAGGTTAAAGATGAAAAACTTTAAGAAAGGTATGGTACCTGTTCAAAGAGGGACAATATTGAGTGCATCTAAATGTCCAAGCTCAAAGGATGAGCAAGATTTTATGAAGGACATCCCATATGCGTCTGATATAGGATTCATCATATATGCGATGATATGCACTAAGACTGGACGTGTCATGCGCGTTAAGCATGATAAGAAGATATCAGTAGAATCCAGGTAATAGCCATTGGATGGCTGTTAAGAGTATTTTGAAATACCTTAGAAACACTAAGGATATGTTCTTAATATATGGATCTGGTGAAGAGGAACTCATTGTAAAAGGTTACACGGATGCGAGTTTCCAAACTGACTCGATCACAATCGGGTATGTCTCCATTATGAATAGGGTAGCATTATCCACTACAAAATAGGAATACATAGCCGCCTCATTAGCAGCTTTGGAAGCTGCATGAATAAAAGGTTTATCACCGATCTAAGGGTGGTCTCTACCATTCAAGACCCCTTAGAAATCTTTTGTGATAACGAGGGTATGATTGCTCAAATCAAGGAACCCCGTGCACATCAAAAGGTTAGGCACAATGAGCGGAGATTCAACTACATAAGGGATGAAGTTGAAAAGGGAAAGATATGTATTCGCAAAGTTCACTTTGATCAAAAATATTGCGGATCTACTCACGAAGCTCCTCGAAAGAGCAAAGCATGAAAGTCATACCTATGCCTTAGGACTTCGATATTCTAGTGATTGGACTTGATCAAATTTTGTATTTGAATATGTGGAACTCTTTATTATTTGAGTAAAATTATTTGGTTATAATGTTTCAATTAATGTTCCAATTTAGCATGTTTAATCCATGAGTAAATTATTTACTCTAAATGTCCGTAGTCGATCATACTTGTGGGAACAAGTGTGAGTGTAAGACTATTATGAACTTGGATTGGTTGATATTCATAAGGATGAATATAGAGCAATGGGTTGCTACCAAGGTTCATAGATATTTGTGGGATACAAATATTGGACTAACCCGCATCTCAATTTTACTACATGGAATCTTATCGATTGATCATAAGTAAATTTGAGTAAAGACGAATATCATTTGGTATCCTCCGACCTGAGATACATATTGGGTTTTGATATTCACTAAGTATTATACCTTGAGCTAATTGTTCACTGTCCTGAAATAGTGGACAGTACATAAGGGTATGTTCAGGTATAACACGAGGTGTTTGTGAGAAACGTATGTAGTCAAGATGGAATTTGTTCCTCTTATTCGTTGAGAGTTAGATGTCTAAGGCCTGATTAAGTTAACTCAACAAGAAATGATCATTCTGTGTTCTTGGATTTAACATGACATCTGTAACAAAAGGATAGATGATTGGTTCACCTAAATCATTTCAACTAGGGTACTTGAATGGGATGATGTTATTGAACGGTCATAAGTCATGCGTATTAAGGGTAGTAAACCGTTGTTAGGCGTCATTTACTGCTTGCATCAATCTTCTATGAATCTTGGGCAAGTGGGAGATTGTAGGATTCTATGTGCCCAAGACACTTAGAATATTGATGTGGTTAGTACGTTATGATCCAAGTCGGGTTATACCCAATAACAAACTTAGCAAACACCAATTAATATTTAATTGATGATATGATCATGCATTTAAATATTTACGCCAATTTAGAAAATGGATTTTCTAAATAAGTTGCATATGAGATGGATCAATTTATTAGGATATTTTGTTCAATAATATTATTTGAAGTGTTATTTAAATTACTTATATAACACCAAATAATAATGAGAGTATACTACTTATACAATTAAATGGTTAATTGTATAAACTAGTTACAAGACTAGACAATATACGTGTGTGTTAGTATTTAACATTTATAAAATACAACCACCTATTTTATAAATATCAAATACTAATAAAAGAGAATAAAAATCCTTCTTTTTTAGCCCTTGAAACCGTCCACTTCCATAGCATGCTTGTGCATGTGGTTTGTGCATGTGGTTGAATGTTTTATTCTCTTGGTAAGACCAAGCACACATATGCTCCACTAGAAGAGATTCTTTTGGACACTCACATGCATTGTTCCATTGATAAGAACACTCCATGCACTCTTGTCTACCACTAGTAACTAGAATAAAGACTCTCACATTCAGCTCTCATGATCAAGAGAACACACATGCAAACAACAACCAAGAAGCTCTCTCTCTCTCTAGAACAGCTACGGTTTTGAGCAGCTGTCCAGGAAGTTTTTGAGTAGGGTTTTCATGTTCTTGAAGTGTTCTTGTGTTGTTCTTGGAGTGCTCTAATAACAAGAAAGGTTCTTGCATTCCATGATCATGAATCTCATTCATACATGCAACTAACAAGAAACAAAACTCAGCTCTCTCTCTCTTTCACCCTACGGTTTTAACATGCTGAAAAAGAGGGTTTTCAGCAAGTTTCAAGCTGAGTTTTGAGTTGTTCTTGGTGTAGAATCTTCCTAACAAGAAGGTGTTTGCAATGAGGCTTGGGGTATACAAGCTTGAGGACTTCTACTCTTGAAGTCTTGGCCATTTTCAGCATCATACAACATCATTTCTGTCGAGTTTTGCTGCTGTAAAAAGGTAGTAATCACAGCTCTATTTAGTTGTGATTTTATGTAGTTTTATATATGTTCATAGCTTGTTAATTCACATAAATGATCCTTTGTTCTTTGGGTTTGTTTTATACACTTGAATGGTCACTTGATGAACATATTTTTCAGCTTATAAACATGGTTATAATGCTATACTTCCGCTGCGTTTTCAGAAAGTTTAAGAGGTTAAACTATGATTTTATGTTCTAACAAACCCAACAGACACTTCATCCTCAAACGCTGAAACCACATCCCCAAAATTTCCTGAAATACCATCTGAAGTAAGAGAGAAATTGTGCACTAAATCATGCTTCGAACATGTTGAATACTATCGAAGCTATTCATATAAAATCTCTGAGAAACTGACACAAGAAGAGTCAATGCATAACAAATTAAAATCTGACCATAAAATAGCAGATCAAAAGATCATTTCTCTTTAAATATCATGCAACAAAACGATAAAAGAATTAGAAATTGTTTCTAAACAATTGGAAGAAATGACCAAAAATCTTGAACAGGAGAAGGTAGCACATGTTGTTACTCAAATAGATCTTGCTAAAGTTAAAAGTTCAAAAATGATAGTTGAAAAGCTGGTGAGTGAGAGAAAAGATAAACAGAAAGCAGGATTAGGATTCAGTCATGAACCTATGCCTGAATCAATAACAAACACTTTATCGGAGAACTTTAATAGGCATGACCATTCTCCGGAGAATAAGGCTAAACTCAAAGCCTTTCAGAACAAAATCAAGAATTCTGAATGTGAAGAAGAAAAAGATAATGTAAATGTTTTTGTTGAAAATGATCAAGAAAAGATTAAAAATGGTCATCCAATCAAGATAAAATCTTATGAACCTAAACAGAAAGATTAGACCACTTCTGATCAAATTTATTTTGTATTAGAAGAAGTGAAAGTTAAAAGCAAAGATACAGCTAAACATTAGGAAGGAATATCAGAAGATTCAAACTTTGTTAATATAAAACAGAAAGATAATGAAAAAGAATCTTCACCTGAAGATGTTCAATCTGAAAGTAAACCAAGTTCTTCTAAAGCAAAAAATCAAAGAAGAAGAAAGAAATCATCTAAAACCAAAACTGAAGAAAACAAAAGTTCAGAAAATCTGATCAAACAAACAAATCAAGCAACTAAACTCAAACCTATAAAATTTGTGTCAGCTGGTTTGTTGAATATGAACTCTCTTCAACAAAGCAAGATAAGTCCAAAGAACAAATCTCACTCTGATCTGAAAACAGGTTCAGATTCTAAGACTTCCGCTGTTACAAAAAGATTTGTTCCTAAGAAATTAAAGAAGGAAGTTCATGAACAAAAGATGAAAAGTAATTTGTCAAAGAACAAAATGTCAACTCAAAATCAAAAATTGAAAACTCAAAAACAACAATTTAACTTTTTGACGCCAAAATATAAAAATGAAGCAAATATAGTGTCAACATCAAAAGTTAACAAGCAGTTGCTTAAATCTCCATAAAGGTACTGTGGAATATGTGATATGAAAAATCACAATACTACTGAGTGCTTTTTCAATAAGTACTGTCACATATGTGACATGAGAAATCACTCTACAGCAAATTGTTATTTCAACAAATACTGTACTTATTGTGATGAGAAAACTCATAATACAGAGAATTGTTATTTTAGAAAGAGTTCACCTAATAGAGGATTTGTCAATTCAAATATGAGCAAAGGTTATGTTAATCCTCAATATATGAGAAATCAAACTGATGGATTTCAACAATTAACTAACCTACCTTCTTTAGGTCCGAGATCTTTTCAAAAGAACAATTATGTGAGGCCAAAACAAGTTCTGAAAGAACAATTCATACCAAGATCTGTAAGAATGATTAATAAAAATGTTGGTAATCAATACTTTTAAAAAATTGATCACTCAAATGGTATTAATGTTCATAAAAATAATCACAACAATTTCATAACAAGATTGGTAAATTCATTAAGAATACACCTGATTTTTCAAACAATTTACCATTGTTGATAAATATGGAAAACCCAAGACCATCTCGGCTTGGGTAGATATCTCAACATAATTTTCTTGTTGTGCAGGTACGCCCAAGAAGACCACTTAATACATGGTATGTGGATAGCGGGTGTAGCCGACACATGACAGGCAATCTTGCCTTGTTACAAGACTTTAAGACTTAAAGTTAAAGTTGGATACTCATCTGTTTCAAAAGCCTATCGAGTTTATAACTCTAGGACAAATATTATTCTTGAAACATTCAACGTTAAATTTCTGGAAAATTCTTTTCCATCAGTTTCAAATGCACCTGCTTGGTTATTTGATTTATATTCACTATAAAACTCTCTTTAATCTAAATTGTTTAATCAATCGAACTTTCTTGATTCTACAGGTAAGAAGGGATCTAGAGGAGATCTTGGATCTTTCAGTGAGGATTTGGATTCTGATGACCCAGATGATTCAAGCCCAGATTACCCATTCTTCTCCTTTGTCAAGGACTCAATGATTAGATTCAATGACAATGATCAAGCTAATCAAGCTTCAGATCACTTAGTTTCGTATGATCAAGAAGGATCACAACCAATTTCTAATGATGGTAATGACTTTGTGTAACCTGAGTCAGGAACATCATCTATCTCTGGTGATCCAGTTGATACTGGTAACTTTGATTACCTTATCAACTCACCGACTCAAGTTCCAAACTTCAATCCACATTCTTCTAACCTACTGCATTAGCTCTCCAACTTGAATCAAACAAATCTGGATGTTAATGTTCAAGGTGATGAGAGTATGACATCTTGTATTCACAAGAACCAGCCAACATCTCAGATTATTAGTCCATTGAATGAGAGAACAACAAGGAGTAAATCAGAACAGGCAAACCTGTGCTTATGCTCTTGTTTTCTTTCTCAAATTGTTCCTAAAAACGTTACCGAAGCATTACAGGACAATGGTTGGATTGAATCCATACAAGAAGAATTACTTCAATTCCGTAAACAAGAAGTGTGGAATTCGGTGGATTACCTGAAGGAGAAAATGCTACAGGAACAAAATGGTTGTTTAGAAATAAAACTGATGATTGAGGGATAGTTATAAGAAAAAAGGCAAGACTAGTTGCACAAGGATACACACAAGAAGAAGAAATTGACTATGATGAAGTATTTGCTCCAGTTGCAAGACTTGAATCCATTCATGTCTTCCTGGCTTATGCATCATTCATGCAATTCAAGGTGTATCAAATGGATATTAAAGGTGCATTCTTGTACGGTCCAATCACTAATGATATGTAAGTGAAGCAACCTCCAGGATTTAAGGATGCAGAATTTCCACATCGGGTGTACAAGCTTAGCAAAGCTCTGTATGGACTCCATCAAGCACCTAGAATCTGGTATGAGACATTGTCACAACACTTGATCCAACATGGATGCACAAGAGGGAAAATTGATCTAACTTTATTCATAAAGAAGGATGCAGATGATCTCTTATGTGTGCAAGTGTACGTTAATGATATCATATTTGGTTCTACTAGTCCAAAACTATGCAATGAATTTGAGGATATCATGAAGTCTCGTTTTCAGATGAGTTCTATGGGAGAAATCAATTTCTTCCTTGGACTGCAAGTTCAACAATCCGCAGATGGCCTATTCATCAATCAAGAGATGTTTGTTGACAAACTCTTGAAGAAATTCAAACGGCAAGATTGTCAGTCCACAAGAACTCCAGCTGACGTAAACACCAAGATTGAGCTTGATCCCAAAGGAAAATCAGTTGACCAAACTTTATACAGATCTATGATTGGTTCATTGATGTATCTTACTACATCTAGACCACTGCTGTGACAATCGGTCCCAAGGTCACTATTCTAAACCCTAATTTAATTGCATCATTTCCCATCTTATGAGTACTAATAATAGAAAAAATTTAATTATATCAATAATATTAGAATCACCATTTGTTATTTGATCCATTTATGATTCTATGTGATTTTTGTGAATTATAGTTATTTCGAGTCTTAACTTTTAGAAACCTAGTGCCCGGGGATATTAATTAGTCACCCTAAGTAGGATTTACAATATTAATTGAAACAATTAGAAGTGTGTGTGCATACACACTAGAAATTTTCAGCCTAATGCATGCATGTCCATGCATAACACTTAATCAACTAACTAAAACTTATCACCTAAAATACTATATTATACTACACACTACACTACACAATAATATTTGCAATTAAAATTTAAAAAGAAAACCCTCACTAGTTGCCAAATTCAGCCACCCCCTTGACCCCAATGAATGCATTGGCTTGCCACTACACACAACCCACTCTATCCACCATACATTTCTCATGCATTCTCCCTTTTTGCAAGATATCCACTCCTATTTCACTCCTCTCCTCTCTCTCTCAAATCCTCAGCTGAAAACACACACAAACTCTCTCATTTCCCTCTCCATTTTCAGCTCAAAATCATGACCAACAAGCTTTCATCCATCGGCCAAGCTCCAACCGCAAGAAGGGTGTCTCTTTTGTGAAGTTTTGGTGCTTGAATCTTGCAAAACCGTGGGTTCCAGCCTTTGTTTGAGATTCTACAGCCAAGTCCAAGGAGATTCTAGCCATCCACAACCATCAACACCTTCCAAACCGTGAGTTACATCAAGTGTAAGATCCATGTTGTCAGTTTTGGTCATTTCTCATGTTTTCTTCATTTTTCACCTAAAAACCTTACCTTTACTTGTTGTAGCAGAAAATTCTCACCATCATCTTGTTCATGAGGAGATATTAACTTCACTAAAGGTATCTTACATGTTAGATTCGTCATTCTTAAGATGGAACTTCATTTCCACCTTGAAAACCCTATTTTTGGGTGTTTTTGCACCATCTAACTTGTGTATCTTGTAACCCTTCAAAACAAAACATGTAACCTGCATATTAATGGGTTTTAAGACTACTAATAACCTGTTTTTAAAGTATCAAGAGTATACACCACCTACATATGGTTATAACATGCATTACACCTAAGAAAACCCTCCATTTTACATGTAACAACACACTTTAAACACTTGCTTAAAAACCCCCTCTCAAATAAGGGTTATAACCTGCTCAAAAATAACTCTTAAACACCCCAAAAATCTGATTTCTAAGTTATATGAAGTTTTGGTAATGATTAAATTCAAGTTACAATGATTTACACATGTGTATGGTCGATTATGACACTTTCTATGTATTTGAAGTCTATGGATGTGTAGAACAACTAGGCCACGAATTGGGATTGAAATTTTTGTACGTTTGGATGAAAATTAAGAGTGTTAATAATGTTTAATCTCTGGAATAAAGGACATGTTGTGTTTAGACCCATTTTAGTCACTTTCGGGACCCGAAAACATGGTAAAACTACTTAAAAACAAGAAAGCTTGGGCTATAAACTTTTTAAAGAGAATTACAGGTTCATAAAGGATTAATAAAGTGTTCTGGAGTCAATGGGAAATTTTAGTGGTCAAAAGGTAATTTAAATGGATTTTTAAGTGAAAACGGGTACAAACCGAGAGACGTTTTTGGGGAAAATCTAAGAAAAATGAGTATAAAGTTAGAAATTATAAAAACAATGTTATTTCCATAGGTTAAATGATAAAATAACTTATAAAGTAGAAAGGTTGGTCCAATAAGCTTCTAAAATGGTCAAACTCGGTTAAAAACGTGTTTTAACGGTTTAAATGTAAAAACGAGTCTTTCACTACTAGAGGCAAATTTTGGTGATTTAAAAGGTTGGAAACTTATAAAAATTACTTTAAAAAGGTAGCTACTGGTCTAAGGCTCAAAAACATGAAAACTCATACGTAACCATTTAAAACCCTTCGGTTTTACCGTAACCGGGAACGTTAAACGCGTAATTAATAAACCGAACCCATAATCTAAAAGTTTGGGTATATGTTCTAAAAAATGAGTTAGCTTAAGTTCATGAACCTGATTTTTGGTTATAAATGTCATCTAATACAAGAAACCAAACTTAAGGGTAGAAACTGTCAATTTTCAAACTTCAGGGGCTAAACTGTAAAATTTTGCCAAACTTCATAACCGACTCAAATGACCCCTTTATTCACTTGAATAGCATATTTACCATATATTCTTGACTTAATAATGTTTATCCTTGATTTCATGAGAAACCTTGACTTTCCATAAAAGGAAACTTTTTATGCAAACCCTAATCGAATCAAAGCCGAATCCGACAAACTAAGACTTAGACACTCTTGTTGCACCTTAAATAGGTTTAGAACAGTAGCTAATAACTTAATATATTAATGTTAGGGTGCTAGACTTGAGATATTCCTGGCACACGAAGAGTTTCTTTTGCTTAATATCTAAGGTGAGTTCTAGTGATCCCCTTTTTACTTACTGTTTTTGGGATGGAACATGCTCTATTGTTTTATGAACTATGATTGCACTTTACTTGATGCTTGTATGTGGGACTTATGGATACCTGCTGGTACTTATATCATGATCATTAATTCTTTTGTGAACCGCTCGTTTTATATGGATAGATCTATTTGGAGAATCCCCCACACACAGTGGCTCCCGCTACAAGGAGGTACCCCACTGAGATCCTGAGGGATCGTATGTGTTATGTGATAGGTTTTGAGTAAGAAACTATGGTGAACCATCCTAGCAGGAATGGTTCACTGTTTTGAGGCTTGGTTCCTTCCTTCGGGAAGATCCGGTTAAACACAAGTCCTGAAGAGGCCAACCGGGGACCGAGTGCAGGGTTGATTGTGATACCCCATAAAGATTGATACTAAAAACGATGCTTTTAAAATCAAATGAGATTTTTCATAAGCTTTTACACTTGATGCTAAACTTTTAAATATGGACTTAAGAGTCCCTTTTGTTGTTTTTAAATTTTAAGCACTTGAATTCACCAACTTTTTAGTTGACACTATTTTCTTTTGAGCATGTTTCAGGTAACCCGTGAAGACTCTTAGCTATTATGGAAGACTTAGACTCAACCCCCGAACCATGGCATTTGCTTGTGTGACCAAAATTATGATTTGAACAATTTGAACAATGATGGAAAATGTTGACACAATGACTATTTGATTTATGTTGAACTATGTAAACATTTGGGGCTGGATCTGTTTCTAGCCCGGTGTCTTTTAGAACTTTAAAATGCCATGTTTTCCTTTGAGCTCCTATATTGGTTTGTTTCTGCTGCCATATATGTTGTTGCTAGTCTGTGACGTCCCACCCTACCTGGGCCCGGGGTGTGAAAGATTGGTATCAGAGCCAAAGGTTGTAGAGAAATCGGGAATACCATAGTAGACCTTAGGCTACAACCGTGATACCCTAGGACTGTCCTTGTGGGAAAGTGTTGGGATGATCGGGCTGGGTAAATTGATGATTACACTTGATCAACGTAATCATGAATTTACCGGACGTGTAATTTCCATCACGAACCTCTAAGTTATGTTTGGGCTTTTCTGTTTAACACTGATGAACTTTGAAACTTATTTTGACTGGGGATTTGAAATGGATTTTTAAAGATGAACTGTTTTACCTGACAATATTTTGAGAAACAATTGATTCTAATATCATTGATAAGGAATACATAGAGATTCCTGATACTAATGCCATCACTAGTACTATGAGTATAATATTATTAGTAAGACTATCATGAGCTATGAGAAACCAATTACTCATGATGTCTTTTTATAGGAAACAAACTATGGCTGACAAGGGAAAAGCACCTGCTTACCCTACTGAGAGTAGTGCACCAACAGGGGACACCTGCTTACCCTCCCACTCGCCGCATGTTGCCGCTCCATCCCACTCACCTATCCCGCCTATTGGCAATAGGGGAGCACGCGTATATCCCGTCCATGCAAGAGTGCTAGGCCTGGACCTTCAGTTTCATTTAGAATGCCACCACCTCCTCCACCACCGGTTAGGAATCCTATACCCACACCACCACCGTTTGACTCACTCCGACGCCACCCACAGGATGAGCCCTGGATGCCACCGAGGCGCAGTATGTACGACGACCCTAGCGTACTGTCAGGAGATAGGTACTCCCAATCCAGCCGCCAGGCAAGTGACGTAGGACCCACTTATGCAGCACTGTATGAGATCTTGATGATCGTCCGTCGCCACAAGCTGACTCTCCAGCATGCTACCCGGACCTCCCAGTCTGCACAATTCCAAGCTATGATGGCTTCACATGGGGTGCAGAGGTTGTAGCAGGAACAATGGCTGAAGAAGAAGTGGATGTGAAGGTGACATGTTGAAGGAGGAAGAATATATGTCTTTGAACAGTTGAAGGAAACAATCTTATCATTATCTGACACTATTATTATTATTATTCATGGGGTGATGGCACCTTCCATATTGTAAGAGCTAGACTCTGATACTATTGACTTTGCCTTATTTGAATGGATTTCTATTATGCAATGCTGATGAAACATTTATGATTATCGGCCATGTGTTGTGTATTTCATGGTGTTGGGCCATGCCATTCTTGATGACTGTTTAAACTGTGTAAATTAGTAATCTGTGGGAAATTGGAAGGTTGTGTATAATTATACACCGTATTCTCTCCTCATATAGAGGGATCCTTGTAGGGAATTGATGCATAGATTGTTTGAAACAAATTGTGAGATGCTAAAACGACTTTCTCTGTGATACTATCAGAATGCCTACCAGAAGAGGAACACGTATCGGGAGACAAGGAGCCTACCGAGGTCGTCATGAAGGGGCAAGGCAAACCAGAAATCAACCTCCTACTCCTCTAGAGACTCCCATCGGGGGGAATGCTAACCCAGGGATTGACGAGAGGATAGCAAATCTCATAGCACAGCAAATTGCTCACGCAATACCAACCATCATCGCTCAGATCAATGCTGACTGGAACGTTGGCGGAGGTAGTAATGGAACTAAAAACAACGAGGACCACAATGAGGAATCTGAGGCGTTAAGGAATGGATGCTCCTATAAGACCTTTATGGAAGGCAAACCTAAGGACTTGTATGGCACTGAGGGTGCTATAGAGACTTATAGATGGATTGACGAGATGGAGGCTGTACTTGACATCAGCGAGTGCAAAATGGACCATATGGTGAGTTTCGCTTCCCAATCACTGAAAGGATCGACATTGGAATGGTGGAAGTCGATCACTAAAGCTCGGGGAAGGAATGCTGCAAATCGAATGAGCTGAACTGAATTTAGAGAGCTGATAACCAACAAGTATTGCCCCATCAATCTTCTTAAGAAGCTAGAATCGGAGTTCCTGAGCCTAGAGATGAAAGGTCCTAATTACACGGAGTACATCAATCGTTACTTAGCCCTATCCCGGCTGGTGCCACATCTGGTGACACCTGAACCTAAAGGCGTAGCACGATTCATCTGGGGGCTACATCCCAGAGTTAGGGGAATGGTCAGATCCTCTAAGCCCTTGACTCTACAATCCGCAGTTGACCTCACCAGTAGTTTGACCGATAACCTAGTTAGGGCTGGATGGACTGAGTAAGCTAGGAGTGATGAGAAAAAGAAGTTTGTTGAAGAGAAAAGAAGGTAGTTTGAAGCTAAGAAAGCAGTTGGAAGTAGTAGCGGGTCAGGAAGAAAGAGTTTCGAAGGTGTGAGACGTGATGATCAGGGAAGCAAGACCCGGAGACTGTACTCGGGGACAAGCCCATTTTGCAACAAGTGCAAGCTGCACCATCAAGGGGAATGCAACCCAATGCCCTGCTTTAGGTGCAAAAGGACTGGGCACCTGATCAAGGATTGTACTTACACACCAGGGAAGCAATGCTACGAATGTGGGGATCCAGGACACATGAGGAGCAAGAGTCCTAAGCTGTGTAGAGATAAGGATGCCAAGCCCAACAAGCCTAAGGGGAGAGCTTTTGTGATGGACCCAGCTGGAACCCGGAAGGAACCTGACATGGTTAATGGTACGTTCCTTGTAAACAATCATCCTGCTACCATTTTGTTTGATACTAGAGCGACTGCTAGTTTTATCTCTAGTGCTTTTAGATCCTTGATTGACCTAGCTATGTGTACCTTAGCCGATACGTTTACCGTTGAATTAGCTGATAGGAACATTTTAGAAACTAATGAAATCATCAAGGATTGTTCAATGAATCTAAATGGAAATACATTTAAAATAGATCTGATGCCCATTAAGTTAGGAGGATTCGATGTGGTTGTTGGCATGGACTGGCTAGCTAAGAATAGAGTCAAAATTGTATGTGAAGAACGCCTACTCAAAATATCGTTGAACGACAAGGAAGCGTTAGTGGTGCAAGGAGAAAGGAGTAACACTTTATGCCCCATGATATCCTATTTAAAAGCTACCAAGAGCTTAAAGAAGGGATGCTCAGCTTCATAGTCTACGTAATGAAGACCAAAGAGGAGAAGAAGATTGTAGATATTCCAGTGGTTTCCGAATACCCTGAAGTGTTTCCGGAAGACCAACCGGGACTTCCTCCGAATCGACAAGTTGAGTTCCAAATAGATTTGCTGCCTGGCGCTGCACCGGTAGCCAAAGCGCCGTATCGACTCGCCCCTCCTGAAATGAAGGAACTGATGATGCAAATTCAAGAACTATTGGAAAAAGGATTCATACGTCCGAGTTTCTCTCCATGGGGTGCCCCGGTGCTATTTGTGAAAAAGAAGGATGGAACCCTACGTATGTGCATTGACTACCGAGAGTTAAATAAGTTGACAATAAAGAACCGTTACCCTCTTCCAAGGATAGATGACCTATTCGATCAACTTCAAGGAGCAAGCTACTTCTCCAAGATAGATTTGAGATCCGGTTACCACCAATTGAAGATAAGAGAAGAAAACATACCCAAGACGGCTTTCCGAACTAGGTATGGACACTATGAGTACTTAGTCATGCCCTTTGTCCTGACTAATGAACCAGCAGCATTCACGGATCTCATGAACCATGTATGCCGCCCATATCTTGACAAGTTTGTGATCGTGTTCATCGACGACATTCTGATCTACTCCAGTAATAAGGAAGAGCACGAGAAGAATCTCAGACTAATTCTTGAGTTACTCAAGAATGAGCAACTATATGCCAAATTTTCAAAATGTTGGATGCGAGAGATCCAATTTCTGGGGCACGTACTGAATAAGAATGGGATTCAAGTTGACCCTTCCAAGATTGAGGCTATAAAGAATTGGAAGATTCCTGAAACTCCCACTGAGATTAGGCAATTCCTAGGATTGGCCGGATACTACTGACGATTCATAAAGGACTTCTCACGCATTGTGCAACCCTTGACCGCACTGATTATGAAGAACAAAACCTTTGTATGCGAACAAGAGCAAGATGAAGCATTTGAGACGCTTAAGGAAAGTTTATGCAGTGCACCTGTTCTGGCCCTCCCAGAAGGAGTCGAAGACTTCATAGTCTATTGTGATGCCTCGCGTCAAGGGTTAGGATGCGTGCTAGTGCAACGCAACAAGGTCATTGCCTATGCATCTAGACTGCTAAACGATCAAGAGAAGAATTATACTACGCACGATCTGGAATTAGGTGCTGTGGTGTTTGCTCTCAAAATGTGGAGGCACTACCTCTATGGCACGAAGTGCGTCATTTACACTGACCATCGAAGTTTGCAACACATTCTTGACCAGAAGATGCTAAACATGCGTCAGAGAAGATGGGTTGATTTGTTAAACGACTACGAGTGTGAAATTTATTATCATCCCGGTAAGGCCAATGTGGTGGCAGATGCTTTGAGTAGAAAGGAGAGAAAAAAACCTCTTCGTGTACGAGCCTTAAGGATAAGTGTGTGCACCGACCTAATTGCAAGGCTGAAAGAAGCTCAAAGCGAAGCGTTAAAGGAGGAAAATTTAGCAGGAGAAGGATTAACTAGAATGGAAAAGCGATTTGAAACAGGAAACGACGGTACATACAAGTGCGAAGGGAGAACATGGGTGCCAAAGCATGGGGGAATTCGAGAGGTAATTCTCGATGAAGCTCACAAATATAGGTATTTAGTTCACCCTGGAAGTGATAAAATGTACCAAGAGTGAAAGCACTTTTCTGGTGGCCTGGAATCAAGAAATCAATCGCTGTTTATGTCGGAAAATGTCTAACTTATGCCATGGCAAAAGCTGAGAACCAAAAACCATCGGGGATGTTACAGCAGCCTGAAATCCTAGAATAGAAATGGGATAACGTCATGATGGATTTTGTTACTAAGTTACCCAGGACATCTAGAGGTCATGATACTATTTGGGTAATAGTGGATAGACTAACTAAATCAGCTCACTTCTTACCAATTCGAGAAGATTATGACAAGACAAGATTGACTCAACTGTATATCAATGAAATAGTGGCTAGGCATGGTGTGCCACTATCAATAATCTCCGACCGTGATAGTCGTTTCACTTCGCGATTCTGGAAATCACTCCAACAAGCCTTAGGAACCCGTCTGGACTTAAGCACTGCTTACCACCCACAAACTGATGGTTAAAGCGAAAGGACTATTCAAACTTTAGAAGATATGCTGAGGGCTTGCGTGATTGATTTTGGTGGGAACTGGGATAACCATCTCCCATTAGTGGAGTTCTCCTATAATAACAGTTACCATGCAAGTATCAATGCAGCTCCGTATAAGGCTCTCTATGGTAGGAAATGTCGATCACCATTGAGTTGGAATGAAATTGGTGATAGCCAAGTGTTGGGACCCGACATCGTGTTGGAGACCACCGATAAGATTTTCAAAATCAAGGAGCGTTTACGGGCAGCAAGGGACCGTCAGAAGAAATACGCTGACATGAGACGCAAACCATGAGGGTTTCAGATAGGTGATAGAGTAATGCTGAAGGTAGCACCATGGAAGGGAACCGTGAGGTTTGGAAAAAGAGGAAAGTTAAGCTGAGGTACATTGGACCATTCGAAATACTTGCAAGAATTGGTCCTGTGGCTTACAAATTGAAACTACCTCAGAAGTTGAGTTACATACACGTCACCTTCCATGTGTCAAACTTGAAAAAGTACCTGGTAGACAAAACCTTGGAGCTACCATTGAAGGAGACAAGAATCAATGATAAGCTAAACTTCGTGGAAGAACCCGTAGAGATCACGGACCGCTTTGTTAAGCAACTCAGGCGAAGCAGCATACCCAAGGTCAAGGTTAGATGGATCTCGAGACGACGGTCTGAATTCACTTGGGAACGTGAAGACGAGATGAGGAAGAGTTACCCGCATCTCTTCAAACCCACCCGTTCAGATTCTAACTGAAGCTAAAATTTCGGGACAAAATTTCCTAAACGTGGAAGAATGTGACAACCGGTCCCAAGGTCACTATTCTAAACCCTAATTTAATTACATTATTTCCCATCTTATGAGTACTAATAATTGAAACAATTTAATTATATCAATAATATTAGAATCACCATTTGTTATTTGATCCATTTTTATGATTCTATGTGATTTTTGTGAATTTTAGTTATTTCGAGTCTTAACTTTTAGAAACCTAGTGCCCGGGGATATTAATTAGTCACCCTAAGTAGGATTTATAATATTAATTGAAACAAAAGCATTTATAGTAATGGTATTAGTGATAAAAGATAAATGTTTTCATATGAATAGTGAATCTAGTGGTTTATTTAACGTGATTATATTTTATCAACTAAAAACTATTAATCATTTATTTACTAAAATGTCTCTTCATTCTGCGACCTTTATAGTTTTATATGAATATACATGAAACAATTAACTTATTAACTTATTTGTGCTTTATAGTTTTTAACGATAATACTTTTACATATTTTCAACATATTTATTTTGTTTAATTGTCGTGTTTATATTTTTATAACTAAATAATACTTAAATTAAATATTATTTTATATAAATACTTAGATATATCACTATTGGATATTTTTATTTTTATAATAATAATAATAATATTTTCTAGAGGCATTTCAGATAATTTAATAATTATAGTATTTATGACTAAACTTGTTAGTTACTGACAAGTAATATGTTTCAAAAAATAATTACAATAGTAGTTAATATAATATATCATATTAATAATAATACTACTACTAATATTAACTACTATAAGGTTAATAATAATAATAATTATTATTATTATAACAACAACAATATTGTACTATTATATTATTTACAATTTAATACTATGTTTTTGTTATTCTATATGCATACACACTTGAAATTTTCGGTCTAATGCATGCATGTCCATGCATAACACTTAATCAACTAACTAAAACTTATCACCTAAAATACTACATTATACTACACACTACACTACATAATAATATTTGCAATTAAAATTTAAAAAGAAAACCCTCACTAGTTGCCAAATTCGGCCACCCCCTTGACCCCCGATGAATGCATTGGCTTGCCACTACACACAACCCACTCTATCCACCATACATTTCTCATACATTCTCCCTTTTTACAAGACATCCAATCCCATTTCACTCTTTTCCTCTCTCTCTCGAATCCTCAGATGAAAACACACACAAACTCTCTCATTTCCCTCTCCATTTTCAGCTCCAAATCGCGACCAAGAACCTTTCATCCATCGGCCAAGCTCCAACCGCAAGAAGGGTGTCTCTTTTATGAAGTTTTGGTGCTTGAATCTTGCAAAACCGTGGGTTCCAGCCTTTGTTCAAGATTTTACAGCCAAGTCCAAGGAGATTCTAGCCATCCACGACCATCAACACCTTCCAAACCATGAGTTACATCAAGTGTAAGCTCTATGTTGTAGGTTTTGGTCATTTCTCATGTTTTCTTCATTTTTCACCTAAACACCTTACCTTTCCTTGTTGTAACAGAAACTTCTTGCCATCATCTTGTTCTTGAGGAGATATTAACTTCACTAAAGGTATCTAACATGTTAGATTGGTCATTCATAAGATGGAACTTGATTTCCACCTTGAAAACCCTATTTTTGGATGTTTTTGCACCATCTAACTTGTGTATCTTGTAACCCTTAAAAACAAAACATGTAACCTGCATATTAATGGGTTTTAAGACTACTAATAACCTGTTTTTAAAGTCTCAAAGAGTATACACCACCTACATGTGGTTATAACATGCATTACACCTAAGAAAACCCTCCATTTTACATGTAACAACACACTTTAAACACTTGCTTAAAAACCCCCTCTCAAACAAAGGTTATAACCTGCTAAAAAATAACTATTAAACACCCCAAAATTCTGATTTCTAATTTAGATGAAGTTTTGGTAATGGTTAAACTCAAGTTACAATGATTTACACATGTGTAATGGTCGATTATGACACTTTCTATATATTTGAAGTCTATGGATTTGTAGAACAACTAGGCCACGACTTGGGACTGAAATTTTAGTAAGTTTTGATGAAAATTAAGAGTTTTAATAATGTTTAATCTCTGGAATAAAGGACATGTTGTGTTTAGACCCATTTCAGTCACTTTCGGGACCCGAAAACATGGTAAAACTACTTAAAAACAAGAAAGCTTGGGCTATAAAATTTTTAAAGAGAATTCCAGGTTCATAAAGGATTAATAAAGTGTTCTGGAGTCAATGGGAAATTTTAGGGGTCAAAAGGTAATTTAAATGGATTTTTAAGTGAAAACGGGTACAAACCGAGAGACGTTTTTGGGGAAAATCTAAGAAAAATGAGTATAAAGTTTGAAATTATAAAAACAATGTTATTTCAATAGTTTAAATGATAAAATAACTTATAAAGTAGAATGTTTGGTCCAATAAGCTTCTAAAATGGTCAAACTCGGTTAAAAACGCGTTTTAACGGTTTAAATGTAAAAACGAGTCTTTCCACTACTAGAGGAAAATTTTGGTGATTTAAAAGGTTGGAAACTTATAAAAATGACTTTAAAAAGGTAGCTACTGGTCTAAGGCTCAAAAACATGAAAACTCATAGGTAAACATTTAAAACCCTTCGGTTTTACCGTAACCGGAAACGTTAAACGCGTAATTAATAAACCGAACCCATAATGTGAAAATTTCGGTATAATTTCTTAAAAATAAGTTAGCTTAAGGTCATGAACCTGATTTTTGGTTATAAATGTCATCTAATACAAGAAACAAAACTTAAGGGTAGAAACTATCAATTTTGAAACTTCAAGGGCTAAACTGTAAAATTTTGCCAAACTTCATAACCGACTCAAATGACCCCTTTAGTCACTTGAATAGCATATTATCATATATTCTTGACTTAATAATGTAAAAATCGTTGATTTCATGAGAAACCTAGACTTACATAAAAAGAAACTTTTTATGCAAACCCTAATCGAATCAAAGCCGAATCTGACAAACTAAGACATAGACACTCTTGTTGCACCTTAAATAGGTTTAGAGCAGTAGCTAATCACTTAATATATTCATGTTAGGGTGTTAGACTTGAGATATTCCCGGCAGATGAAAAGTTTCTTTTGCTTAATATCTAAGGTGAGTTCAAGTGATCCCCTTTTTACTTACTGTTTTTTGGATGGAACATACTCTATTGTTTTATGAACTATGATTGTGCTTTACTTGATGCTTGTATGTGAGACTTATGGATACCTGCTGATACTTATATCAAGATAATTAATTCTTTTGTGAACCGCTTATTTTATAGGGATAGATCTATTTGGGGAATCCCCCACACACAGTGGCTCCCGCTACAGGGAGGTACCCCACTGAGATCCTGAGGGATCTTATATGGCATGTGACAGGTTTTAAGTAAGAAACCATGGTGAACCATCCTGGCAGGAAGGGTTCACTGTTTTGAGGCTTGGTTCCTTCCTTCGGGAATATCCGGTTAAACACAAGTCTAGAAGAGGCCAACCGGGGACTGAGTGCAGGGTTGATTATGATACCCCATAAAGATTGATACTAAAAACGATGCTTTTCAAATCAAATGAGATTTTTCATAAGCTTTTACACTTGATGCTAAACTTTTAAATGTGGACTTCAAGAGTCCCTTTTGTTGTTTTTAAATTTTAAGCACTTGAATTCACCAACTTTTTAGTTGTCACTATTTTCTTTTGAGTACGTTTCAGGTAACCCGTGAAGACTCTTAGCTATTATGGAAGACTTAGACTCAACCCCCGAGACCATGGCATTTGCTTGTGTGACCAAAACTATTATTTGAACAATTTGAACAATGATGGAAAATGTTGACACAATGACTATTTGATTTATGTTGAACTATGTAAACATTTAGGGCTGGATCTGTTTCCAGCCCGGTGTCTTTTAAAACTTTAAACTGCCATGTGATGTTCTCTCCCTTTGAGCTCCTATATTGGTTTGTTTCCGTTGCCATGTATGTTGTTGCTAGTCTGTGACGTCCCACCCTACCTGGGCCCGGGGTGTGACAATTGCTTACTTCCAAACGCTTTTCCGTTCCTGTTAACAACTCATAAGCCAGTTTGTCCCTTTTTATAGCTTCCTCTTATGCCTCTTTTAGCCTAGTGACAAGGCTAGTATATACGCTCATCCTTAAGGTGTGAACACGAAGGGGTTGTTCCCTTTCCTTTCTGCTCAGGGAATCTGCCACCACATTTTCTTTTCCAGGATGGTAGCGGATCTCGCATTCATAATTACTCTGCAATTCTACCCATCTCCTCTGGCGCATGTACAACATTTTCTGATCCAGGATATGCTGCATGCTTTTGTGATCGGTGTAAATAACACACTTAGTGCCATAGAGGTAGTGTCTCCAGATTTTGAGAGCAAACACTACGGCACCCAACTCCAAGTCGTGTGTCGTGTAATTCCTTTCATGCTCGTTCAGCAATCTAGACGCATAAGCGATCACCTTTTCCCGCTGCATTAACACACAACGAAATTCTGGACGCGAGGCGTCATAATAGACTACAAATTCCTCCGTTCCCTCTGGTAGGGCAAGGATAGGTGCACTGCATAGTTTTTCCTTTAACAGACTAAACGCTTCATCTTGTTCCTTTCCCTACTCATAAGTTTGTATCCTTCTTAGTGAAAGTAGTTAGTGGCTTTACTGTTCGTGAGAAATCCTTGATAAATCTCCTGTAATAACTGGCCAAACAAAGAAATTGTCTGATCTCGGTAGGAGTTTCTGGAATCTTCTAGTTCTTTATAGCCTCTATTGTTGCTGGATCCACCTGGATTCCATCATTGTTTTCCCCCGGAAGCCCCTATCGCCAGCCTGGAACTCCTGAATTCTTTAGCATGTGCCCAAGAAACTGGATTTCACGCATCCAAAACCCTTATTTTGACAATTTTCCGTATAGTTGCTCGTTCTTGAGTAGTTCAAGGATTAATCGGAGATGCTTCTCAAGTTCTTCTTTGCTTCGAGAGTATATGAATATATCATCAATAACTACGATCATGAACTTGTCTAGGTATGGGCGGTACATGCGGTTCATGAGGTCTATGAACGCTGCTAGCATGTTAGTCAATCCGAACGGCATGACTAGGTAGTCATAGGGCCCATATCTGGTTCTGACGCCAGTTTTAGGGTTGTCTTCTTCCTTTATCTTCAGTTGTTGGTATCCCGATCGCAAGTCTATCTTAGAGAAATAGCTAGCTCCTTGCAATTGATCGAATAAGTCGTCAATTCTGGGAAGAGGATATAGGTTCTTTATGGTAAGTTTGTTCAATTCCCGATAGTCGATTCAAATTCCTAGCGTTCCACCTTTTTTCTTAAAAAGTAGTACCAGAGCACCCTATGGCATAACACTGGGTCATATAAACCCCTTATCAAGCAATTCTTGGATTTGTAGCATCAGCTCCTTCATTTCAGGCGGAACAAGTCGATAAGGAGCTTTGGCCACCGCTGCAGCACCAGGTACTAAACCTATCTGGAATTCAACTTGTCAGGTCGGAAGCTGTTGGACTCAACAAAGTGCATTAAGAATTAATGCAAGAAAGTATGATGCTTACGATTATCAAACAATCAACCAAATGCGTTTTAACATACAAATCATATATTAGAAACACATTATCATCGTTAACATTCATAATAATCACTAACATATATGTAAATTCCTTTTTCAGATTTTGTAGATAAAGAAATTTTTGCTAAGTCACCCAATGTGGATGAAGTCAACCAATGCGGATGAAGAAGTCCACAACGGATGCTCACCCTATGCGGATGAAGAAATCGACAGTGGATGAAGTAATCCACAGCAGATGAAGAACTACTCCATAGTGGATGAAAAGCTTATTCACAGCGGATGAAGTAATTCACAGCGGATGAACATCTTCACCCCAGCGGATGAGCACATAAGATCCACAGCGGATGACTTATTCTCCACAGCGGATGACTTATACTCCATGGCGGATGACTTATTCTCCATAGCGGATGACTTATTCCCGCAGTGGATGACTTATTCCCACAGCGGATGACTTATAGACTTAGGAGTAATTTTTATGTAATTTCATTTACATAAGGGTAGAATAGTAATTATATATAGCTTTATTGTATAGGCTATAAATAGCACTCTACCCTAATCCTTTGTAAGCTTTTGAATAAATTATCAATCAAACAAGCAGTTTTATTCTCGTGCATTCTAAAGCACAGAACACACACACACACACACTGAAATCATACACATTAATCACAGGTTTCCGCGCCATGATTAGATTTTGTTGATTTGTGGGAGATTTCCAAAGATCCTTGTAGAAATCAACCTCTTCATATTGAATATTGTTCTTTCAAAGTTCATGTTCAATATGTTTGACTAGATTGATTTTCATTAGGTGGTATCAGAGCCTTGGCTCAATCAAACATTGATTTTGATCCTCTCAATCAATAAGCATGATTTCAGTTGTTCATTAGCTTCAAAACACACATTCTACAATCTGTTCAATCATCAAAAGTCATCTTCTTCTACTCATAACATTCATTTAATGCAAACAAACATGATTTTTGAATATGTTTATGCATTTTGAAGAAGTATTTTGATTTTATTGCTTGAGATTTCAAACAAACAAGTTTTCCGTGGATCATTTGATATAACAATACACGGGTATTGTTTATCATTGTCCAAAACATCATCAAACAGAAGGTTTTCGAGTTGAAAAACTCTTAAAAGTGTGAAAACCATAATCGGGTTTTTAGGGTTTTTGACACTGTTCTTGTGTTTTCCTTCGAATCCACTGCATTTGTTGAATATTGTGCATTATCATCACCGGATTAAATCCATTAGCGTGTTCATTATCACCACAAACTAATGACAATCTCACTAGAAACACTTTTTGTTTAAAATTCAATCGCCAGATTGAATATTATGCATAATCATCAAACAAAAACCTTAGAAAAACCTAGTGTTTTTGTACACACGATTCACAGGAATTGTGTTTTTGTTCTAAGACATTCATCAGCAAAATTTTGTCTTGGGCAAAAAGTTTTTAAAACAAAATTCTTGATCAAAAAAGTTCACAACAAGAGACAAATTGTTGTTTTTTAGGGTTTTCTGTAAAAAGGGAATCTTGACTTTAGAAAAAGTACAAAAACAACATTATTCCCTTCTAAAATCCATCTTGTCAACCGTGACAAGAAAGAAACAGATCATAGGACATTAATTAAATAATTAATTAATTCATTTATTTGGTAAACTATTAAAATTAGTTAGTTTATCAATTTATCAAACAAATCCTAGAGACAAATTAGGATTAATTAAATTTTAACACCGGATTAAAATTTAAAACAATCAAGTTAACTTAATTTTAATTTAAAATCAAACAAACATGTCTGACGGACTTTCAGGAACAAACAGTGGTCTCAAACCACCAAGACTGAAAAACAAAGAAGACTTCAAACAATGGAAGATCATGTTTCATAACTGGATTATCTTTCAAGATTCAGATTTGTGGACATCCATAACTGAAGGACCCTACATTCCAGTGAATTTGGTTCCAGACTATAATACACAAAAACCAGTAAGTTTGAAGAACATAGCTTGTGATGAACTGAAGAAGGTGAAAACTGATATGAAAGCATACAGTATTCTGGCAATGACATTGCCATTTGAAATCTTAACACGGGTTGAGAATTTCAAAACAACAAATGAACTGTGGAAAGTTCTTAACACAATGTGTGAAAGTAGTGATGAAATAAGATAAATTAAGAAAGAGAAACTGAGGACACAGTATGAAACTTTCCATCACATTCAGGGAGAATCTATTCCCCAACAACTTCATAGATTTGTACAACTTGTATATGTGATGATTGTTTATGGTCTCAAATACGAATTTGTTGAAATAAACAAAAAGATGTTGCATACATTGCCTGAGAGTTGGACTCAGTCAGTGTCACTCATGAAAGCAACATTAGATCTGGGAGCACTATCATTGGATTCTCTGGTGGCCAAGGTGGAGGCACTAGAGTTAGATGAAAAGTCCAGAGACAACAACACTATCAAACATGTTGAAGCATACAAGTTCAAAGAACTACAACATACAGACAATGCTTTCTTGACAAGCACTGGTCAAGATGAAGATGAAGAATTCTTAGACACTAGTGAGACATCATTCTTCTCTGCACCAGATTCATCCAACAACAAACAAAAGTCTAAGAAGATTGGTGTTCATGCTTCTCATGAAACAACACCTCAAAGCAAACATAATCAACATCATCATGCTTCAAGCTCAAGCAAGCAATAACAAACAAAGCCATAAAACATACACAAGTTTGATAAGCCTATTGATGCTCTCACTATCATTCTTCAAAGTGAAGAGCAGAAGGCAGCTTATGCTGCCTTTTCCACTAGTTTTGAGGCTTATTTGGGTGCCAATCTCACACCATCGCAGATCATTCAACAAGATTTAGATGAACTTCCACCTGACATGGTTGAAGAAATAGGATCTTCAGTGGTCTATGGTAATGATTGCCTATAGATCAAAAAGGTTTCTACAAAGAAACAGAGGGCTGAGCATGGACAAGAAAACAAAGATTGGTTTTGATAAAACCGAGGTCAGATGCTACCATTGTCAACTATATAGACATTTTTCAAGAGAATGCCAACAACCAAGAGTTGATAGAAACAACAATCAAACACAAGCATCGAGCCTCTTCCATTCAAATAGATAGATCTCACATCCAATCAGTATCCCTGCTGCACCGACTCCACCATAAATCACACAATACAGTCCAAATCAGCAATCAAAATCATCAGCCATGATCATTAAGAATGATGGTGAATATGACTGGAGCATATATGAAGCTGAAATTCAACCTCAAGATCATGCCCTATGACAGACATTGAAGGCAAAATTTCAGAAATCCTGAAAGAGGTAAAGGAAAACCTCTGCACACAAGCATGCGTAGATGAAGTCAATAGGTACAGAGAACATGCAGATAAACTTTCAAAGAAAGTAATTGAAACAAACATTTTAAATGAAAGTCTTAAGTCAGAACAAAAACAATATGGCATCAAAATACTTTCATTACAAAATGATTCAGATAAATTAATGTCTAAAAAGCTAACACTTATAGCTTAAGTGGAGCAACTCTCTGTATCATTGACTAAATCTAAAACATTACAGGTTAAACTGAAGTGAAACTTTAGAAGTTTAAAGTATGTAACAAGAAGTTTGAAGAACTTCTTGCACAACAAAGGGCTTTTAAAGACCCTTCAGGTATACGATATAACAAAGTAAATCCAACATACAATGATAACTATATTCCTTTACCTGATTCAATGACTAACAAACAAGGTGAGTCACTTGACCCACATGACAGAACAGATGATTCAAAACCATCATCATCAACTTCATCAAAATCATCATTAACAACAAAAACACCTTTGATAAAATTTGTTAAAAGTCAAGCTTCACCATAAATTAAACCTATAGATTTCTATCAAGGTGAAAATAATTAATATGAAAATGTAACAAGTGATGATGACATTGATCTTCTAGATGAAGACTCAGATCAGCCAATTACTGAAACTCAAAACGTTTCAAGTGTGGCTGACATTCCAAACAATCAAACAAAAGAATTTGACATTTGTTCAGGTGGAAGAAAGGTTGTGCCTTCCACTAGTTCTCCTAAACTCATAAACAGAGGGAAAGGTAAAGTTCCTACTCAGCCAAAACAAACAACAGTCACTTTTGAAATTCCTTCGAAATCAAATTTGAAACCAAATGTGATGATTAAACAAACAAAAACAACTTTGCCATACTGTGGGTGGTGTGATCAATACACCCATTCAACTGAAAAGTACAGAACTGGCAAATACTATAAGTATTATAACATGTACAATCACAGTACTGAAACATGTCATTTTCATAATTATTGTTCCATTTGTGAAAGGAACAATCACAACATTGCAAATTGTTTCTATGATAAGAAGAGCAAGAAGCAAAACAAACAAGCTCTGGGTGAAAAATCATCTGAGAAACAAATAGTTGCTCTAAAACAGAGCAAAGAAGGAGTACAACGGCGTACTCCTTATCAGAAAATTATTTTAAATTAACAACAAATCATTTTATGACAATTTCCAAAACTCATCAAGGAGACATAAGTCTTAAATCAGACAAAACCAAGACAATAGCTCATAAAAGAGAAGAGCTCAAAGCACTTCTCCTAATAGAGCTAAGACCAACCAAAGGAAATCTAGTGTACCTAGGGCTCCTAAACCAACAGACAATGCTGTCTTGGAAGAAATATATGTTGTTGGAAAAGACGGAAAACCCAAGACCATCTTGGCTTGGGTTGCACCATCTAACTGATTTCTGTGTTTTCTCAGGGACATCAAAGAAGGCCTGACAACATCTGGTATGCTGACAGTGGATGCTCCTGACATATGACATGAAATTATTCCCTCCTTCGGGATTTTAAGAACAAACATGGAGGAAATGTAGCCTTTGGAGGTGATAGGACAGCTGGAATGATAACTGGTGAAGGAACAATAACAAATGGTTTGATCAGCTTTAAAATGTCAACTACTGCTCCGACCTTCAGTTCAATCATCTAAGTGTATCACAAACCTATGATAAGGGATATGCCACCTTATTTGACTCCAACGACTGCAACATCCTCAAGATAAGTTTTCAAATGCCAGAAGATTGTATCCTTTTGAAAACTCCACATTATAACAATACATTCATTGTTCATATGAACAATGTTTCTACAACCACTACTGAAACATGTTTATTATCAAAAGCATCAGAAGATGTTTCCCAATTATGGCATAGATGATTGGGACACTCTAATTATAATAGAATGAATCAACTTGTGAAAGGTGACTTAGTAATAGGTTTAGCACAAAAAGAATTCTTCTGTACAGACCACTGCATTGCATGTCTGAAAGGCAAACAACATAGAGTGTCTCATAAGTCTAAATTGGTAAACTCTAACAACATACCTCTCAAATTACTTTACATGGACCTTTTTTAAGTTAAATGTTTAAGAAGTGATAATGGTACTGAATTCAAGAATGACTTTATTTCTTCTTGTTGTGCAGAAAAAGGAATAAGTCATCAGTTCAGTGTAGCAAGAACTTCTTAGCAAAATGGAGTAGCTGAAAGTAGAAACAGAACATTGATAGAAGCAGACAGATCAATGCTTGTTGACTCTCTATTGCTCATATCTTTCTGGGCTGAAGCAATCAGCACTGCTTGTTACATTCAAAACAGAATATTAATAATCAAAGAACATACAAAAACTCCATATGAATTAATGTTTAAAAGAAAACATTTCATTGGATTTATTAAAGCATTTGGATGTTCAGTTTCAATCTTAAACACTACAGAACAATTATCCAAAGTTGCTCCAAAAGCAGATGACAGATTCTTTGTTAGATACTCTGGAAGCTGAAAAGCTTACAAAGTATACAATCCAAGACTTAATATTATGGAAGAAACAATTGATATTATTTTTAATGAACACTCTTTCATAAAGAAAGTCATTGGATCTAATTAGTTGTTTGACATTGATTCATTAACAAAATCATTTGACACATCTTATTTTGATGTTACAGGTACAAAAGAAGATTATAAATATCCTATGGTACCTCCTCAACCAACTATTGATGTTCCTCTAACTGTTGATCCTCTAAGGAGAACAACCACATCTGCTTCAAGCACAACAGTTGCACCTCTAATGGAACAAACCAAAACATCCAATGAAACAAACACATCTACACCATCTTCATCAACACCTGTGACGACTAAACCACCCAATCAACCAAAGTCTTATCAACCTGATATAGTTGAAGAAGATGATGATTATTTTTCCTTACCAGACACATACCATAACGATGAAATTTTTGATTTCTTTCATGACTCACCTCAAACATTTAATGAAGCCACATAGCAAGATTGTCCCACAACCAGAAATACACTTGCCCATCCCACAACACAAAAACAAACATTCAACAATCTTGATTCAACAATCCATGTTGATCAGATTGAAATAACAAGAATACACAAAGATCACCCTTTAGAAAACATTATAGGTGACCTTCATACCTGACTGAAAAGAAGTCAATCAGACATCGCAAACATTTGCTTGTATTCCTGCTTCTTATCCCTAGTTGTACCCAAAAACATCACAGAAGCACTTAAAGATAATAATTGGATAGAAGCAATGCAAGAGGAACTCTAGCAATTTAGAAAGCAGGAGGTCTGGAAACTGGTTGATCTTCCTAAAGGTCAATATGCCATAGGCACAAGATGGCTATTCAGAAACAAAGCAGATGATGGAGGAATTGTCACTAGAAACAAAGCAAGGCTTATTGCCCAAGGATATACTCAAGAGGAAGGCATTGATTATGATGACGTCTCTAGTAGCTAAACTTAAAGCTATCAGAGTGTTCCTTGCATATGCTTCATCTAAAAACTTCACTGTCTTTCAAATGGATGTAAAATGTGCATTCCTTAATGGAAAGATAGATGAAGAGGTATATGTTGCTCAACCACTAGAGTTTGAAGATCCAGAATTCCCTCATACAGTCTTCAAGTTAGATAAGGCTCTATATGGTCTTCATCAAGCACTTAGGAAGTGGTATGAGACTTTATCAAAGTTTCTACTATAGAATGGGTATACCTGAGGGAAAATAGACCAGACATTGTTCTTAAAGAAGAATGGACAAGATTTGTTAGTTCAAGTCTATGTGGATGATATCATCTTTGGATCCACAAACACACAACTTTGAAAAGAGTTTAAAGCTCTTATGTAATCAAAATCCCAGATGAGCTCAATAGGAGAACTCATATTCTTCCTTGGACTACAAGTTCATTAATCACAAGATGGGATTTTTATCAACCAAAACAAGTATGTGCATCGGATTCTCAAGAAATATAACATGGCAGATTGCACATCAAGCAAAACACCATTTGCAACTAGACTGAAGTTTGGCCCAGACCTAGAAGGAACATCAGTTGATCAGAAACTTTATACATCAATGATAGGTTCTCTGATGTACCTTACAGCAAGCAGACCAGATATCATGTACGCAGTATGCATGTGTGCTAGATATCAAGCAGATCCTAAAGAATCACACATAAATGTTGTAAAGAGAATTTTCAGATATCTAAAAAGCAAACCAGCACTTGGTTTGTGGTATCCAAAAGATGGAGACTTCTCTTTATATGCCTACATAGACAGTGATTACGGGGGATGCAATAATAACAGGAAATCAATTAGTGGTGGCTGTCAGTTTCTTGGATCAAGACTGATCTCATGGCAGTGTAAGAAACAAACAAATGTATCTGTGTCAACTGCTGAAGCAGAATACATAGCTGCTTCTACATGTTGTTATCAGGTGTTGTGGATTTAAAACCAAATGCTTGACTATGGCTTTAATTTTGTTAAAATACCCATACACATTGACAATTCTACAGCAATGTTTATAACAGACAATCCTGATCAACATTCAAAAACCAAACACATAGAGATCAGATATCGTTTTCTAAAAGATTGCTTAGAAAAGGGTCTGATCTAGTTGATCAAAGTTCATACAGACAATCAATTGGCTGATCTTTTTACAAAATCATTTGATTCAACTAGATTTAAATTTCTGGTTCAGTCACTTGGTATGATCAACTATGAAACAACAAATTAATGTTTTCAAACATTAAAATCAAACAGTCTTGATTTTTTCAACGTCCAACACAATTTTCCTACTTATATCTTTCTCAAAATCAAGATAACATGCAAACAAATCATTTATAACATTCAGTCACACATACATTTCATGAGAAATGATAGTGCACTAGCATAGCTCTTCACTTGAGTCTTATTCCACTAATAAAGACTGATGATACCTTGTTTGATATGTGGATAGGCTTAACATGGGACACCTAAAATCAGATACAACGATGAAGAACTAAATTCTCATGATTGTGTGGTCAACAACACAACTTGGTTTATGGTAAGTATTGATTTCTTCAACGTAGATAGCTTGAAATCTAACTTCAATACACTAAGTGAAACAGATTATAAATTGCTCAATTTAAGTGTCTCCTATGTTATGATAATCATAGACCTGGAGTACACCAAGACATTCTTTATTATGCTGAGCACAGACCTGAATGTTCTTAATCTTGATCCATAAAAGATTCCCAATGAGGAACACATCCTATAAGGATGATCAATCAATAAAGTCTTTATGACTAGCTTCCAAAGTGAAATGCAAAAGAATCCAAAGTGGATCACCCAATAAACATCAATCAATAAAATAATTGAGCATTTATCATCCTAAGTAGCTAGGTATTAAGTATTGAAATTACTTTCTAGCATATCTTGAGGAGAATCATACATATCATACAACCAGATGTTGGGTACACATAACTCATGTCAATCAAACCACAACATGATAATCACTCACTGTATAAATCAACCATTAATACCATGCTTGAGTTTAAGTGGATCAATATGTCTACAATCAACATTGTACTTGTCTATGTCTATTGTTCAAAATCAAATAAACAACTCAGTGAAGCACTACAAACTAGTATGATCTCATGGTATGTGCACATGATTCATGTGGTTTATGATTAAACATGCATTTGAGTGCACAATGTTGGGTTTGTTGGCCTTTAACAAACTAGTTTAACCATTTAAACCAAGAAAACGCAACGGATTAAGTTGAATATTTCATGTCATATAATCTGAAATATTAAGTTCATTTCATAGCAACAACAAACCCAAGATTGTAAGGATCTTATATATGTGTTTGAAATAGCTATCTATAACAAATAACAACCAAAAATCATAACATGCAAACTACCTTATGCAGGCTGTTAAAACCGTGGCTGAAAAACATCATCAAATGGGGCTGAAAAAACGTGGACAAAAGTGAAGATGTAGCTGCCATTGAATGACCAAAACATCAAGTATTGATGTCCTCAAGTGCTCATACCCACAAGCCTCAAAGCAACACCCTTTTTGCTAGGATTTGTAGCACCAAAACCGCAAAGAAGAAGCTGCTGGAACAAGCTTCCAGCCGTGATTTTCAACTTCTGGAACAAGCTTCCAGCCGTGATTATCATCAAGAAAAGATATTCCAGCCGTGATTTTCATCAAGAAAAGATATTGCTTCTTCAATCTTTGGGTTTTGCATGTTTGAGAGAGAGAAATGTTTAGTGTGTGTTTTGTTCTTGAACTCATACTTACTTGAAAACACAAAAGACCCCTTTTCAATATGGGGCGGCCGTAAGGCCTCATTGGAGGGAGTTTTCCCACACCAAAAACCTTTTAATTTGTTAACAAAGTAATTTTTATAAGTTATGTAATTACCCCTTTAATTATATAACTTATACACACACTCCTATTACTTGATGTTATTTAATCAAATTAAACAACATTACAAATAATATCCATGAACAAAATATCCATATAGGTTGTTCAATCTCATATGCAATTTATTTAGAAAACCCATTTTCTAAATTGGTGTATTTATTTAATCGTATGATCATATCATCAATTAAATATTAATTGGTGTTTGCTAAGCTTGTTATTGGGTATGACCCGACTTGGATCATGACGTACTAACCACATCAATGTTCTATGTATCTTGGGCATATAGAATCCAACAATCTCCCACTTGTACATGATTCATAGAAGATTGATGCAAGCAGTAAATACCGCCTAACAACGGTTTACTACCCTTAATACGCATGACTTAGAAGCCATTCAATAACATCATCCCCTTCAAGTATCCAACTTGAAATGATTTAGGCGAATCAATCATTTATCCTTTTGTTACAGATGTCATGTTAAATCCAAGGACACATAATGATCATTCCTTGTTGATTTAACTTAATCAGGCCTTAGACATCATACTCTCAACGAATAAGAGGAACAAATCCCATCTTGACCACATACGTTTCTCACAATCACCTTATGTCATACCTGAACATAGCCTTATGTACTGACAATTATTTCATATCAGTGAAGAACTAGCTCAAGGTATAAAACTTGGTGAATATCAAAACCCAATATGTATCTCAGGTCGGAGGATACCAAATGATATTAGCCTTTACTCAAATTTACTTATGATCAATCAATAAGATTCCATGTAGTAAGATTTGAGATGCGGGTCAGTCCAATATTCGTATCCCACGAATATCTATGAACCTTGGCAGCAACCAATTGCTCTATATTCATGCCTTATGAATATCCACCAATCCAAGTTAATAACAGTCTTACATTCATATTTGTTCCCACAAATAAGACCGACTACGGACATTTAGAATAATAAAATTATTCATGGATGTAAACATGCTAAAAAGGAACATCACTTAAAACATCGTAAATACATAGATAAGTTAAGTATTACAATTGTTCCATATTAATAATATTAATACTAAACAGATCAATTCCAATCACTAGAATATCGAATTCCTAAGGCATAAGTATGACTTTCATGCTTTGCCCTTTCAAGGAGCTTCGTGAGTGGGTCCGCAATGTTTTGATCAAAGTGAACTTTGCGAATACATATCTTTCCCTTTTCAACTTCATCCCTTATGTAGTTGAATCTCCGCTCATTGTGCCTTATCTTTTGATGTGTACGGGGTTCCTTGATTTGAACAATCGCACCCTCGTCATTACAAAGATTTATAAGGAGTCTTGAATGGTAGAGACCATCCTTAGATTGGTGATAAACCTTTTTATCCATGCAGCTTCCCAAGCTGCTAATGAGGCGGCTATGTATTCGAATTCTGTAGTGGACAATGCTACCCTATTCATAATGGAGACATACCCCGATTGTGATCGAGGATCATCTCGATCAGTTTTGAAACTAGCATCCGTGTAACCCTTTACAACTAGTTCCCCTTCATCAGATCCGTATATTGGAAACATATCCTTAGTCCTCCTAATGTATTCTAATATACTTTCAACAGCCATCCAATGGGTGTTATTTGGATTCTGCTGATATCTACTTGTCATGCTTAATGCGCATGACATGTCCAGTCTAGTGCATATCATCGCATACATGATGGATCCTATAGCAGACGCATATGGGATGTCCTTCATGCGATCTTGCTCATCCTTTGAGCTTGGACATTGAGATGCACTCAATATTGTCCCTCTTTGAATAGGTACTATACCTTTCTTAGAGTTTACCATCTTAAACCTTTTACGATTTTATCAATGTATGCATTTTGGTTTAACCCTATCAACCGCCTCGATCTATCCCTATAGATCTTTATTTCCAAAATATAGACGGCTTCACGGAGATCCCTTTTGGAAAAACAATTTCCAAGTGTAGTATGTCATCAACATACAATACTAAGAACGTAGTTACACTCCCACTAGCCCCTTGATACACACAATCCTCGTCAGCGTTCTTGATGAAACCCAATATCTTGATCTTTTCATCAAAACGTTGATTCCAACTTCTCGATGCTTGTCTCAATCCATAGACTGATATCTTTAACTTGCATACTTTATCAGGATGATTTGGATCGACAAAACCTTCAGGCTGAACCATATGGACAGTCTCTTCGATATGTCCATTAAGAAAAGCGGTTTTGACATCCATTTGCCAAATCTCATTACCATAATGAGCAGTTATGGCAAACAATATCCTGATAGACTTTAGCATTGCCATTGGCGAGAGGGTTTCATCATAATCAACCCTTTGACTTAGAGTGAAACCTTTTGCCACAAGTCTTGCCTTGTAAGTATCCAAGTTTCCATGTATGTCAGTTTTCTTCTTGAAAACCCACTTGCATCCAACCAGTTTGGAGTTAAGTGAAGAGTCAACCAATTCCCTAACTTGGTTGTCATACATGGATTGCATCTCTACGTTCATGGCTTCTAGCCACATGTCATAATCCGAATTGGGCATTGCATCATGGTATGTAGTAGGCTCTTCGGAGTCAACAACGTAGCATCCATCTATGAAAAATCCACATCTTTCATGTGGAATGCTAACTTTACCAGTTCTGCGAACGTTTTGTGTGTAATGATCAACCTCTTGATCATGATCAACAACCTCTTGTTGATTGCTAGTGTCAACCAAACGTGTATCGGCTTGTGGATCTTGATCCTCATCAAATTCCACTGTTCTATGCGTCATTCCTTCCATAAGGAACTTGGCTTCCAAGAACTCTGCCTTTTGAGCAATGAATACCTTTTGCTCTGTTGGATCAAAGAAGTAGTATCCTATACAGTCCTTTTGGATATCCAACAAATATACACTTAGTGAATCGACTTTCAGTTGGTTTGGGTGTTAAGCTTAACATAAGCTTCATAACCCATAATTTTAAATATGGTAGCGATGGAACTATTCCATTTCATATTTCAAAAGGCGTCGAATCCACTTTCTTGGTTTGGACCATATTCAAAATATGAGCCGCGGAGAGTAGTGCGAAACCCCAAAATTATAGAGGTAGTGAGCTTATAGCCATCATAGGTCGAACTATATCCAATAGGGTTCGATCACCTTTCAGACACACCATTATGTTATGGTGTTCTGTGAGGAGTAAGTTGTGAGACAATCTTACAACTTCCTAGATGATCCCTAAAAGTCTCACTTAGGTTTTCACCTTCTCTATCTTAACGGAGAACTTTGGTAGTTCTATCGAGTTGATTTCCTACTTCATTCTTGAAGTTTTTTTGAACATTTCAAATTCTTCATGTTTATGTGCCATCAAGTACACATAACCTTAGCGACTATAATCGTCGGTTAAGGTAATGAAGTAAGTTTCACCATACCTTGTCATTCTCTTAAAAGGACCACATACATCCAAATGTATGACTCCTAATAAGTCTTTTGCCCTCTCATTAGTACCACTAAAGGGCGTGTTGGTCGTCTTACCTTGTAAACAAGATTCACACTTATCAAATGAACAATTTTCATTTGTTTTCAAAAGACCATTCTTTTAAAGTGTTTAAATCCGATTCTTGTTTATGTAACCAAGATGACAATGACAAGAATAAGAGTCACTTAAACCATTTTAAGTCTCTTGGTGTATGATAGGTATAATGTGTTATTATAGGACGAATCATCATGAACCAATTCACAAATATCATTAGAAGGCAGAGCCTTGAAATAATATACATCATCCATAAATATATATACCATCATTTACTAACTTTAAATCATAACCATATCATTTTAAAAGGGAAACTTAAATCATGTTCCTAGTCAAACTAGGAGCATATAACATGTTTTGAAGAACAACTTCCAAACCCTTTTGAAAGTTTCAAAACATAGTCTCCTTTCTTAAAGTGCTTATTTCTTTTGAACTCTTGCAACAAATTGCAATAGTGAGTTCCACATGTGGTATCCAATTACCCATGTGCTTTGAGGAAATAACACTTAAGTCAATATGGATTATGAAAGTTATGCTTAAGGTTTGCCCAGCATCCCTTTTATTTCTCAACTCATTGAGATAGGTTGGATGAATCCCTTTCAAATGACCTATCTCACCATACTTAAAGCATGGATCGTTTTCGGTTACCTTAAGCTTCATAAGCTTAGGTTTTGGAGGTTCCGCTTTGATCTACCCTTACCCATTGCCTTTGATGTGCCCTTCTCCTTTGGCAACTTTTGCCTTGGGATCGGGAATGACCTTTCCATTACCTCCCTTATTGATCTAGAGAATAGGTAGAAACTTTCTATCCATCCATGCCTTAGCTGTTATGAGCATTGCGTGAAAATGACCAATGCTCTTGACCTATGCATTCATACTGTAATTCATTATGAATGTCTCAAACTTTTAGTTAGGCCATTAAGGATCAAATCCTTGGCCAGCTGCTTTGAGACAGGACAGCTAAGCCTCTCGAGGCGGCCTCAACATCGTCGAGGTCGGGTAGGTTAGGAATAGGATCGTCAAGGACATTTGCCTGTTCTCTTGCTTAAGAACAATTCTCAAGTTTCAAGACCAGTCCATAAGGTTATTATGGTACAGACGATCCCTCTCTAAAATAGTTCTCAGTGATAGGGTATGGATGGTCGGGGTGGTAGCATTATTGTTTGCGGCCATTCCACAAATTTTACAAAGTTCTTTTTAGTATTTCTGAAAAATTTCATTTTAATTATTAATACCCTTTATGTCTCATAGACAATTAATAATTAAAATCTAGAATCCAACGTTACATTCAATTAATGGTTAGGTGACCTTTATCCCATTATTCAAATTAACAAGGTAGTCAACATTTGACAATTGCAACCTTTTGCAACTTCTAGTGGTATGGGATCGTCTTTAAACATCATATGCAAAGTCGGCATGTTAATCCCATCAACACCATTTGGAAGCCATATTTTAGGTGATCCATTCAACATGGTTTGCAAATCAAGTTACCCTACTTGCACACACATGTGAGTTTACCAACACAAGTGGTTAGGTGACCTTTATCCCACCAATGTGGTATTCCCACCTTAAGTCATAAGTTCCCTCAAAATGGTTAGGTGACCTTCATCCCATTAAGAGTTTCCAAATGACTTAAGTGTTGTGCAAAAGGACGGTGTTAAACTTGTTTGAAAAGGGATTTTTAGTTTTCATTGATTCTAGTTTGAAAACTCTATTTACCTTGTATTTGCATGCTTTCAAATACAAGGTATCCTATGGTTCACTTTTAATAAAACCTCTTTTATTAAATCATTAATCCTTTTAATAACCTTTTATTAATCACTTAATGATTAGGAACCATAAAATTCAGCTTGTTAAGTTTGTTAATTAGTTTGTTATGCATATCCAAATGTCAAATAACAATCATACAACAAACAACCAAACAAGCACAATCATACAAACATATGTGCATAACTATAGCCACTAAATTGACTACACTTGTTTGCCATCACAAGTGTTGTCATAAGGTCTTTCCTAAGGGTTGAACACAACACAAATGATGAGGTCTCCAAAGACTCCCACTTGAACTTGCATCCAAATGCTTCAAATCCATCCTTTGTGTCTTCCTTTTGTGCTTCCTTCCCGAGCATCTTCTTTTACAAAATATATATATCCTAATACATATTTTCTAGTAAAAGAAAAAATACTCCTAATCTATTTATTACATTTCCAAATGAATAAACAAATTACAACCCAAATAGAAACATCAAAATGAATTATTACAACCCAAATAGAAAGAATACAACCAACATGACAATTCCACAATCAACCAAATCCAAAACATAGATGGTCAAGGCTATGTTATGCACTAAAACATGTATCCATATACATCATTTCAAGAACTAATTGAACCCCATTTGACCCTAAATTTTCAGCCAACACAAACTAAGAATTTAGGGTCTTTTGTCCAAACAAAACACAATCAACCAATTTGATATCATTCCATTCAAGATTTAATCTAAGCATGCAAGATTTAACCTTGAAGGGTTGGGGTATCATCACAACATCAAAAAACAGCCCCAAAATGGTTGTTAAAAACTCATAAAACCAATTTTACAAGAACAAATGAAGCTATTCATCCACATATCCGGCTCTAGATGCCAATGTTGGGTTTGTTGGCCTTTAACAAACTAGTTTAACCATTTAAACCAAGAAAACGCAGCGGATTAAGTTGAATATTTCATGTCATATAATCTGAAATATTAAGTTCATTTCATAGCAACAACAAACCCAAGATTGTAAGGATCTTATATATGTGTTTGAAATAGCTATCTATAACAAATAACAACCAAAAATCATAACATGCAAACTACCTTATGCAGGCTGTTAAAACCGTGGCTGAAAAACATCATCAAATGGGGCTGAAAAAACGTGGACAAAAGTGAAGATGTAGCTGCCATTGAATGACCAAAACATCAAGTATTGATGTCCTCAAGTGCTCATACCCACAAGCCTCAAAGCAACACCCTTTTTGCTAGGATTTGTAGCACCAAAACCGCAAAGAAGAAGCTGCTGGAACAAGCTTCCAGCCGTGATTTTCAACTTCTGGAACAAGCTTCCAGCCGTGAGTATCATCAAGAAAAGATATTCCAGCCGTGATTTTCATCAAGAAAAGATATTGCTTCTTCAATCTTTGGGTTTTGCATGTTAGAGAGAGAGAAATGTTTAGTGTGTGTTTTGTTCTTGAACTCATACTTACTTGAAAACACAAAGGACCCCTTTTCAATATGGGGCGGCCGTAAGGCCTCATTGGAGGGAGTTTTCCCACACCAAAAACCTTTTAATTTGTTAACAAAGTAATTTTTATAAGTTATGTAATTACCCCTTTAATTATATAACTTATACACACACTCCTATTACTTGATGTTATTTAATCAAATTAAACAACATTACAAATAATATCCATGAACAAAATATCCATATAGGTTGTTCAATCTCATATGCAATTTATTTAGAAAACCCATTTTCTAAATTGGTGTATTTATTTAATTGTATGATCATATCATCAATTAAATATTAATTGGTGTTTGCTAAGCTTGTTATTGGGTATGACCCGACTTGGATCATGACGTACTAACCACATCAATGTTCTATGTATCTTGGGCATATAGAATCCAACAATCTCCCACTTGCACATGATTCATAGAAGATTGATGCAAGCAGTAAATACCGCCTAACAACGGTTTACTACCCTTAATACGCATGACTTAGAAGCCATTCAATAACATCATCCCCTTCAAGTATCCAACTTGAAATGATTTAGGCGAATCAATCATTTATCCTTTTGTTACAGATGTCATGTTAAATCCAAGGACACAGAATGATCATTCCTTGTTGATTTAACTTAATCAGGCCTTAGACATCATACTCTCAACGAATAAGAGGAACAAATCCCATCTTGACCACATACGTTTCTCACAATCACCTTATGTCATACCTGAACATAGCCTTATGTACTGACAATTATTTCATATGAGTGAAGAACTAGCTCAAGGTATAAAACTTGGTGAATATCAAAACCCAATATGTATCTCAGGTCGGAGGATACCAAATGATATTAGCCTTTACTCAAATTTACTTATGATCAATCAATAAGATTCCATGTAGTAAGATTTGAGATGCGGGTCAGTCCAATATTCGTATCCCACGAATATCTATGAACCTTGGCAGCAACCAATAATGAAAATCACGATAACTCATCCGCGTCAAACCAATCACTACGAGCGGTCCTCCAAAAGGAACGTCTAAATCATAACAACTCAGTGAGCACTACAAACTAGTATGATCTCATGGTATGTGCACATGATTCATGTGGTTTATGATTAAACATGCATTTGAGTGCACAAAGGATAAAATTCTTGATACATCCGAAGTAAATCACTCTTATACAAACATTTGGACTTTGATAATTTCAAATTAAACATATATAAATTTTTGTCAAATTTTTATAAATATGAGAAAATTTAGGGGGAGAAATTGAACATAGAATTATCAAAGGCAGCAGAATTGTGCATTAACATACAGTTTATCATACATTTAAAAAAAATGAAAAATAAACAAAGCCAAAGTCAAGCCAACACTAACAAATAGCATGTTGACACATATATATATTTATTTATTTTATTGCACAATATTGCTTTAGAGTGATATCAAATCATCCATATATTGAAGTCTTAAAATTCAATATTTTAACATACATTTAAAGATTTTAAAAATATTCAAAACTAATTTGAAAATATACGTTTTTAAAAACAGATCAAACAATCACAACATTCAAAGTTTCTTAAAAAAAATTAAAATCGTCACAACTGTTCATACAGCGGATGAGAAAAAGGTTCATCCGCTGTGAACAAAACAGCAGTACAAAATTCCTTTGGAAGAAACAAAATTCCTTCGGAAGAAAAAGCATTTCAGATCAAACATTTTGACAACTGTATATAGCGGACAACCAAAACATTCATCCGCTGAGGGTACAGTACCGAACAAAATTTCAAGTTATTTACAACGCATGAACAAAATTGTTCAACCGCCGTGAACATCATCCAAAATTACACAAGTGTCCACAGCGCATCAACAAAATTGTTCATCCGTTATGAACATCATTCAGTCACAAAGTACTCCACAGAGCATGAACAAAATTGTTCATCTGCTGTGATAAGATCAAACAAGTGTTTACAGCATATGAACATTTGTTCATCCACTGTGAATATATCAAACAAAGCAATCAAGTGTCTACAGCGCATGAACAAATTTGTTCATCCGCTGTGGAAACAGTCAAAATGCACAGCGTATGAATAAAATTGTTCATCCATTGTGTGAACAGTGCATAAGTAAAATGCACAGCGCATGAACAAAAGTGTTCATCCGCTATGTGAATAGTGCATAAATATAATGCACAGCGCATGAACAAAATTGTTCATCCTCTTTATGAACAGTACACACACAATAGGGTCCACAATGTATAGCCAAAATTGTACAATGGACACTGTGTCCACAGCGGACACTATACTCACAGCGGATAACCAAAACGATTCCAAGTTTTACACAACGGACAAAACAATGTGTACACAGCGGATGTACATTTATCCACTGTATATATAATCCACACTTGTCTAATTTTTACATTTAATCAGTAAAAAGAGAGTGCGAAGTTTATCAGTCAAAATTTCAAAAGAGTCTAAACCCTTCGATAAACCCTAATCACCTTGTTCGATTTACATAAATCAAACACCAAATTCTACTTGTTTAGTTGATCGAAAAGGTACAACAATATGATTTTGTAGGACGGGGTGAAGGGTGTATTGACTTATACAACACAACAACACAAAGAGGGGAGTGTATGACAACACTTAACAATTCAAATGAGGAACTGGTGAAATGAGTTTAGAGAACTAAGAAACGCAAAATGTAAATGAGACAGAAACTAGAACAACACACAAGCAGTTGGTTTTCAAGGTTGAAGTATATTGATCTTCTAGTTCCTTACAAAATGGTTTACAAAGTTCTACCCGAACTTTTTTAAGTTACAAGGACTAGAAAATACTTATACTCTAACCTACAGCCGGCCATACCTTGAAGGCCAACTAGATACATGAACTAGACAACAAAATCCATGTATAGTCAAAAGGTAGATTGCCTTTTGACGAGTGACTATGACATGCCATAGCTCACATCCTAATATATTACAAAAAAGATAAAGTACATAAAGTGGAAAGTTACAGACTCAAGACCTCAATGTACAGTTTACCAAAAGCATGGACCTTTTCACCAACTCATGAAAGGTTGGTGACTTATCAGAGTGGCAGTAGAAAGTGGTTCAGCTTTAGGTAAAAAGTACATCAGATAAATCATGTAATATAAAAGTCTTCGGAAGAAATCTGTCTTCAATGGTTGGCTTTGGAAGACTTTGTCCTTGAAGCTTCAGAAGACTTCATCTTTTGGCTTCGGAAGATATTGGTCTTGGCTTTGGAAGATTTCACACTTAGAATAATTTCTAAGGCAGTGTGAAACTTCCAAAGCGTTCCACTTCAGTATACATGTGCATGCATGCAGGAAAGACTTTAAGTGTTTGGGTTGCATCAGCCTTACTAATAACCTCACAAACTCTCCCAAGGATGATGCTACTAAAACACTTTAAGACTCTAGATATTGACAATCCTCATTATGATGATGACCATCCCTTTCTTCATGAGATGGTCAGGATTACTCGGACTCTCATAATATCTTCTCATGTCAAAGAGATCATGCAGAGGTAGATTGAACATATCCTGCCATGTGCAGATATGTTCAGTACCTTGATCTCTTATGACATGTTATCTTTCTGGATTTGTGGTGTATGTCCAAGATAAGATGGGTCTTCCTGATGCTAGAGGAGCTGCTTGAATTGGACTTGGTGGGGCATCCTCTTGTTGCACATCCTCAGGATGTTCTGACTCATCCTGAGGTTTGGAGGTGGATGATTCCTTCTTCTTCTTCTTCTTTGACTTTGGTTTCGAAACCATCCTTTTCCTTCTCTTTGAACTCTTTAACTGAGAAGACTGGCCTGCAACACCTGATTGATCTTCTTTGTCTTTCTCAGTTGGGTCTTCCTCTCTCACATGTTCAGATTAAAAGGGGACAGATCCCTGCTGTGGATCATAAGTGGAAGTTTACTGAGGTTCAGTAGGAGGTTCAGGTTATGTTGTCTTAGGTTTTTCAATCTTAACCTCTACTTCCTGAGGGACCTGACTTGGTGGGGAGTGTAAGTCAACAAGTTCACCTCTTTTGATCTCCTGCTTGATCACCCTGATGTGCCAATCCATGGTGGATAGAAACATGGGACCAAGTCACCTTTCGGAGAATCCATACAGCTTTAAGAAGCTCATCGTCTTCTGCCTATCAGCAGACTTTTTCAAGTTCTTATTGATGATGGCTCTTGATTTTACAGCTTCCTCCTTTAACTTCCTTTTGGTGATCTTTCTTTCTTTGGCTACATCAAGTTCAAGTTGTTTGAGATACTCAAACTCAATGTAGTCAAAGTGTAAGGGAAGAAGTGTATCAGCTTGATAGAGGCCTGTGGCACTCAGGTAGTTGATCATATCGATCCTATCCTTTTCTTTGTCTACCTGAGGTACTTGTGGTACCACATCCTCTTGTTCCTAAGTTTCTTGAACTGGTGAGAGAGTAGGCATACGCTTATAGAGCCTCTTCCTTCTTCTTTCTTCTTTGATTTTCAGAAGAAGCTCTGCATCCTCTTCTTCCATTCTCTTTTTTGATAGTTCCATGTCAGCCAGTTCATTTAACTCATCTAAGGGGAGAGAAATGATATTATCAATATCATAGTTCCTAGTCTGCAAGTAGTTTACCCTGACTGCCCTTAACTCATCATAGTTCCTAGTCTGCAAGTAGTTTATCCTTTTCCTCTCTCTCTACTCCTCCTCAATCTCCTCAGAAGTTAATTTCCTTTTCCCTTTTTGTCACTCACAGACCTTTGTGACTCAGGGTGGAAGTCGGATATTGCAATTATGGAAAGCGATATACGGATCGAATATTGCAATCGTATGTTGCCGTTTATCAGATCTGTGATGCAGAATCTCACAGATATGTTGATGAATTTGTGATGATTTTTATATACAAGAGACGAACATGTATGATGATAATGAATGAATGATGAACAATCAACAAGAACACAAATTCAGAAATATTTCATTCATTCATATGTTTGATATCAAGAGGATTACAAGGGAGTTTGTAAGAAAACAATCTCACACACACTCAACCATGAATTCACTCAATGTTAGAGGAATTTAAAGGAGTTTGCAAGAACACTTTCTCATACACACTCAACCTTGAATTCTCTTTAAGTTAGAGATTACACCTTAAGTGTGTGTTTTTTCTCTACAGCTCTATTCACACTTTTTGGGTTAGAGTATAAATGACTACACTTAGTCTATTTATACTCTTTACAATAATAAAAAATATTACATTTAAGCATTAAATGATTACACAAATATTGTTCTAAGTTTGATAAATTCTACATTGCTGATGCGTGACTGCTGGGTGCTGACATCATCGGGACGATCGCTGATGTTGACTATTGACTTTGACCACGATTGACCAAGTTTGACTTTGGTCAATTTTCTTCGTTTTGGTCAAATCTTTTGCATTTTTTCACCGTGTCGGTTTTGGTAATCATCATGAGATTTGGCACTTAGGTTTTGGTAAGTATCATCTTCAAATACTCTAACAGTACTCCCCATAAGATGATGCTGCCAAAACCTCATGATTATCAAAACCTTGTATGTTGATTGATGTGCAGTCTTCTCCCCTTTTTTGGTAGCATCTTCTTAGAAGCTTCATCATTAGGCATTGAGAAAATGACTTTGTTCCGGCACATAAAGACTTTCGTTCGGCACTTGATGTATGTTTCATCAGCTTGATCTTCTAGTCACATTTTGAAGACTTGAAGATACACCCATTTGCATACACTGTGGATTGCACAGGTAATAATATCAGCAGCCTTATCTCAGCTTCAGAAGAGAAGGAGAAGCATTAGAAATTATTCAGACTTAACATAAACTCTCCCTCAACAAAAGCTTTGGAGGGTGAGGAACTTTTGTGTATGAGACACCAAGAGGAGGTTTCTTAGTTCTCAGCAACTGCCAGGAGATCTTTAAAGGAAGCAGGAGTGTTCTCTTGACTTCCTGAACTGAAAAGAAACTCAGGCATGTTGTGCAATTCATCACCTGCAAATGTCTAAATCCTCTCAGTAGAGGTATTGGATGGAAGCTTCACCCCTGAATCAATAACACATGTAAATCTACCAAAACTAAGCTAAAAATGAAAAATCTTTTTGGTATTTTAGATTTTTTTTCAAAATTAAGATATTTACAAGTATGAATCCTTCAACTACAATGAGATCATACTAATCCAAAATCCTCTACATCTAAGAATTTTAAAGTTTTGAATAGACATAGACAAAGAACAAAGTTGATTGTAAGTATGTTTGTCCACTTAAACTCATGCAAGGATCTATTTTCTACAGTTTGTGATATTTATCATGTTTAGGTTTGATTAGATATGCTAACTGAGTACCCCACACTTAGAAGTATGGAAGAGTAACCCCCCTCATGAAATGCAAGGTGACACTTTATCACAACTTGAACCAGGCTACTTAGAGTATAAATTCTCATGATTTGATCCACTTTGGGATTCTTTTATACTTTACTTTGGAAGTTGATCCACATTGGGATTCTTTTTAACATTTGATCCGCATTGGGATTCTTTTTAGCATCAACACTTTTAGTGCAAGGTCAACTAGGTCTGTGTTCAACACAACAGAAGTTGTCCTCATGTTTACGCCAGGTCTGTATTTACATACAATAAAGGAGAAACGGATGCTTTTATCGATGAGAAGTTTATAAACCATTTTCGCATGGTGTGTTTAGGTAATCACACAAGCAAACACTTGGAAAAGTCATTGTTTACCAATACCCTAAGATGGTTTTGGTCCATAATGCATATTAATTTAATTCATCACAAAAATGCTTGTCTTCAATCCAAGCTGAGCCTACTAGCATATCAAACAAAGTCTTGTCAGTCTTTATTGATTTGAAAAATAGATGCAGAAGATAGCAGATGAGTGTACTATCATTTCTCATGTAAACGCAGGAAGATTCAATAAAAGTATTTTTGGATTTTTCTTGATTTTCTAATTTTTTTTGGACTTTTGGTTTTGAGAAAATAAAGAAATGGCATATGTGTTATCAATGCAATAGAGATCATTAACAGTTAGTCCATGTAGCAATGAACTCAGACTAAGCAGATGGAATGAAACATCGGTTGTTTCTTGCATTGTCATCATAGTTTCTGTTAAGCATTTATATCCTGCATTGAATCATGGTTAATCTCTGCTCCATTTGGCTTAGTTGCATCATAAACATCATGAGCAGGAAGAACGTTCCTGTCATGGGAAGGGATCAGCTACTGCTAACTCTTCTGGAGTTGGCAGGCCTCCATAACTGTCCCTATCACACTAGCAAATCAGTTAGATATTTCAACCCAGGCCATAGTTGTCCTGAGCTATCCATTAGCATCTTTATATATGACTTGCTCGTATGTGTATGATTTTGCTTTATCTGATGATGTATCAGATTCACCTCCTAAAATTGTTTTGTTTCTCCAACATTGTCTTGATTTGAAGCCTACTGACTCAACTTTAGTTTGTCTAACAAAAGGAGTTTGTTTAGCTTTTGAAAATCTTTTGGTTGGTTTAGAAAATCTATTTTGCTTTTGAAAGTTTTGTGGAGGTGCAGCAAAGGATCTTTGTCCTTGATAATGTTTGTTTATTCTGGGCATGTGATCATATTCATCATATGAATTATAATTATGATTATAATAATGTGATTTATATGATCCTCTGTGATATCCATTATACCAATCATTATTCCTATATGTATCATACTTACGTTGTGTGTATGATCTAGGATAATGTCTTGGTGCCTAATAACCATGAATATCATAATGTGTAAAATCATACCTATACCGATGTGATCGAGGAGAAGAGTAGCTATGACGTCTGTTGTAGTGCTCATGCTCCGATCTCGGTGAGTACGACTATGATGGATGATAAGATCTTTGACCTCTTCTGTGTTGTGATGTTGGAGAGATGTTGTATGAACACTCTGAAGTGGTATGATTCGCCATGTCACAACTAAAGCAGTAAATAGAAGGTCTGGATCTTCTTCCTTTAGGCTTGAATGACGAAGTTGGATTTTGCATGGAACTTCATAGCTTTTTGTCTTGTTTGTTTTTGTTGTTTTCTCTTATGAGGACATATATATGTATCACTCTCGGTGTTTTTACACTCAAAAGTGTTGTGAGAATTTGAATTACATGTCTCATAGAGAATTGGTTGTTCTTTTGGAGTTTCTAAAGTATCCTTTGAGGTTGATGGTTGGTTTGGATCAGGTGTAGAAAACTTGGTCTGACTTTTCTTCTTTCTTTTAGATCTGGTCTTCTTTCTTTTGACTTGTTCTTTGATTTCTTGTACCTCAAGCTTTTGATTATTCATTAACTCTATTTTAATCTTTTCTTTTAGTTCAGCCTTAGGCAATTCTGGTTCAAGAAATCCTGCTAATTTGAATTTCTCATTGAGAATCATATCCTTTTGTTTGTTATTAGGCTTTGCTGTTTTGGATTTGTGTGGTTGTGATTGTTTTGAATTGATTTCTTCAATGACTTTATTAATACATGTCAATGTTTGTTTGCTTGTTTTGTTTATTTCATCATCACTGTCATCACTTATAGGATCTCCACCTTGACCATCACAAGAATGAAAGGTTTCATTCTGTGGTGATTCTGGTTTGAGGTACAACTTGGTGTTGTTTCAGGAGAAGTGATTTGAGTGATGTAGGATGGTTTGTTTGTTTGATGATAATCATGCATATTTGAATCATCTTTGACTGGACTTGTCATTGAAGTTGGTATTTCTGTGTAGTTATCATTGTTAGGAGGAGGAACAACAAGATATGTAGATCTAGCTCTCTTATTCTGATCCCTTTGAGCATGAAGTAGCTCTTCCAACTTGTTAGCAGTCAGCTTTAGATTCTCAAATTCAACTTCTATTGATGCATGATCTGATTTTTTCTTTGTTAAAGACTTTGTGAGTCTTGTAACTTGAGCTTGAACACTAAATCTTTCTCCAAGCAGTTTATCTACATCCTTTAGAAGAGAATTGATTTTATCGTCAAAGGCTTTATGCTGTATTTTTAATTCTGCATTTATAACCTTTTCTGTATTGATTGCTTGATTTAGACGCTCTATGTAATGTTGCAAGTTAATGATTGTTTTAGTTGTACTTGCTTTTGAAATTTTGGTTTCAAATTCGGCCTTTATGTTTGTTAGCTTCATGGAGAGTTCAGTTGATTGAGAATTTAACTTATGATTTACTTTAAGCAAGTTATCAACTTCTTTTTCTAATGAACTGATTTGTTGTGTAGATGTTTGTAATTCCTCTGCATGTGAAGCTCTTTCCTCCTTTATCATGTATGATAGATTGTTGCAATGTTTTCGATAAGCCTGAACTTCATCTACACATGCTGATGAACACAGATTAATCTTTCTGTCTTGAGGAATTTCAAGCAATGGAGGAATGTTTGTGTTGTTGATGTTTGTGGCTTTTGCAAGCTCAGCAGTTAACTCTTCAAGTTTGATTTGTTGTTGAACCATTTTGTCTTGCAACTGCTTCATCTCTTGAGTTAAATTGATGTTTTGATAATTCAATGTCTTGATTTGAGCTTGATCATTTCTTTGAGACTGTTCCATCTCTGACTTGCATTTTATCAAATCATTAGACAATGTGTTGTTTGTGTTTGCAAGATCACATAAGTGTAAATGCAACAGTTCTTTCTCAATGTGACTTATGTATAATTGAATGTTTGTATTATCAAACAATGAGTTATTGTTTGATGTGCTGCTGATGTTTGGTTGTATGCAGCTTTTGTTTGATTTGCTGTTGTTGTATGGTTGTTTGCAGCTTGGTTTGCTTTGTTTGAATTCTTGAAACCTCTTTCTACCTACAGCAAGAAAGATAGCTCGGTTTCTTGAAACACGAGTGTTAGTGAATGATTTTAAATTTTCCATTTTGTTTAATCAACAAAAAAGATTTGAAAATTTGTGTGTGTTTTAATCAAAATCAAATTTAAATTTTAATTGAATCCAAAGAACGTATAAACTAAATTTAATTAGATCGGCCTATTTAAAGAGTTAACTCAGTTTGATTACAATTTAGTTAAGCTCAATTAATATTAATCAAGCTTAATTAAAAAGTAATAAAATTTGAATTTTGTCGGTTAAAATTAAATAATTTTATGAATTGATACCAAATAATTCAACTTCTTTAAAACTTCCGAGAACAAGTTTTAAAATTTGTCAAGTCAAAAACTTTGAAAATTCAATATCTTCCGAGAACTTTAAAAATTTTTCCGAGAATTTTAAGAATTCTTCCGAGAACAAACTTTTAAAAGTTTGTCCATTGGGATACTTTGATTTGTTTGTTTAATAAAAAATAAATATTAAAAAAATATTTATACTTTGCTGGTCAAAATTTGAAACAAAAGTTAAAATTAAAACTCAAAACAAATTAAAACTTAAATAAAAGTCAAAATTGAAACACAAAAGTCAAAATTTATTTATTTATTATTTATTTATTTTAAGTCCGTTAAAGGATTTTTTTTGTTAATTTTTTTTAAAAACACAATCAAACTCCCGATGGTTTCTATCTTCAGAGACACTCAAGTCCTCTTGAAGCTTTCGATCTCTCTCTCGGTTCTCTGCCTCTCTCTCTCTTGGTTCTCTGCCTCTATTTCTCTCGCTCGAACTCTCCCTCTCAATCTCTTGATTCGCTATAGTTATTCAAATCGAAGTTGCAATGGTTGTCGGTCGCTAGTCACAGTTTTTTTTTTTTTGGGTAAAGGGGACGGTACCCCGACAAACTTTATTAATAAAATGAAATTAAAGAATACACGAACAAGCGAAGGCCTAGCCTTGGACATACCCCAAGACTAAGGAAAACCTAAGCTCATGCAAAAGACGCTGGTCACAGGTTGCGGTCGACAGGTGTCGTTCGATTGATGTTGATTGGGGTTGTCGATGGTGTTCGATTGATGTTGATTGGGTGTGGTTGTGGTTGATTTTGGTGGGGGTTCGATGTTGGATGTCGGTCTACTGAAGTTGATTTGGGGGTTCAATTGATGGTGTTCGAAGTTCGACTGGTGGATTGGGTCCATGGTTGAGGATTTGACCGAGGATGATGATGGTCGATGGTGGTTGTCGATCGACAGTTGATTTTAGTGGAGCGGCCGTTGGATTGTTTGGGATCAAATCAGTCGTCCGCTGTGTGTACTCAAATCATGCGCTGTGCTTCAAGTAATTCGTCCGCTGTGGATTCGAAACAACAAGTCCGCTGTGGGTTTGGTTCCATGTTAGTTGTGGAATCAAAAGTGGTCGTTCACTGTATGTTGGTGATTCATCAGCTGTGAATGATTTAGGTCCTCCGTTGTGGCTTAAGTTTATCGTCCGCTGCGTATGAGAATTACTTGTCCGCTGTGGATTGAAGCTTATCCGCTGTGTGTTTGTTCTGATCACAACATGTCCGCTGTGTGATTCTAAACTTGTGTCCGTTGTATGTTTAGTTGTGAATACGTTGTGGATTCAAAGCTTATTGCTTGCTGTCCGCTTCGTGTTCAGGTTGCTGTTCGCTGTTGACAGAGAATTACTTGTCCGCTGTGATTTGATGCAACACGTCAGCTGCGAGTTCAAGTCTGCTGTGGTATTAACACATCCGCTGTGGATTTGTTTTCAGCAGTGTGTGGGGTTTGCTATGGTAACAACATGTCTGCTTTGAAGCTAATTTTGGGTCGTCCGTTGTATGTTGTTTTGCTTGTCCGCTGTGAATCAAACTGCTGTGAATTTTAATTGTTGTCCGCTGTATGATAAGTGATTCGTCCGCTGTGAAACTAGTCCTCCGCTATAAGCAGATTCAAGTTCGTTGTGTATCAAATTGCGGAATGTCCGCTGCGAATTCAGGACTTGTGTTCGCTATTTGGTTGCTGATTTAGCCGCCAAAAACAGCAAAGATGCTGTGTAAATTGGTGCTGAAACGCAGCCTTTTAGCTGCAGTTTTGCACCTTAAATAGCTGCTATTTCGTTGTTGATTTAGCTGCTGAAACACAGCAAAAAATGTTGTTTAAGTTGGTGCTGATACCAACTGTGGAAATCAATATACGGATCGAATATTGCAATCGTATTGTTGCCGTTTATCAGATCTGTGATGCGGAATCTCACAGATCTGTGATGCGGAATCTCACAGATATGTTAATGATTTCATGATGATCTTTATATGCAAGAGATGAACATGTATGATGATGATGAATGAATGATGAACAATCAACAAGAACACAAATTCAGAAATATTTCATTCATTCATATGTTTGATATCAAGAGGATTACAAGGGAGTTTGTAAAAAAACAATCTCACACACACTCAATCATGAATTCACTCAATGTTAGAGGAATTCAAAGGAGTTTGTAAGAACACTTTCTCACACACACTCAACCTTGAATTCTCTCTAAGATTGAGATTGCACCTTAAGTGTGTGTTTTTCTCTACAGCTTATTCTCACTTTTTGGGTTAGAGGATAAATGACTACACTTCGTCTATTTATACACTTTACAATAATAAAAAATATTATAATTAAGCATAAAATGATTCCAGAAATATTGTTCTAAGTCTGATAAATTATATATTGCTGATGTGTGACTGCCGGGTGCTAACGTCATCCGGACGATCGCTGATGTTGACTGTTGACTTTGACCACGGTTTACCAAGTTTGACCAAGTTTGACTTTGGTCAATTTTATTCTTTTTGATCAAATCTCTGCTCAATGACCACTTCAGTTGAAGTGTCAATGGACTGAGTTGCCATGGTTGAGGTCTGAATGATGTAATCACTTGCTGAAGTGAGAGCCTCTTCCATATGGATATCCTGAACATGTTTAGAAGTATCCCCCTCAGTGAGAGGTGACTGATGTAGGCTAGACCTAGATGACTCAGGAGCACTCATCTCCCTTTTAGGAGCGGTGTAGTAGGAAGACTCATGGTACTCACTGTCATCTAAGTCCTAATCAGTATAGAAGTCAAGGTTGGGAATTGGTTGGTTTAAATCTAAAGACTGGGGATAGTAGCTGTCCCCTGAAGGTTGTTCACTTGAGTGTTGAGACTCAGAATGAAGGATTAAGGATTTTGGGCTTGTGAGCTCATCAGGCTCAGCATGAGGAACCTCAGCACTGATTCTTGAAGTGATGGGAGTGGTTTGCTCCTTAAGGGAAGTGGGAGCTCCAGTGTCCACTTCCTCCTGTGTAGATGTGTATATGGGGGCCTGCACAGGTTCAATAGCTTGTGTAAGGGTTCGTTTGTGTCTTCTTTGGTAGGTGAGGGTGATTTGTGGCTGTTTTGGTAGTTAGGATGTAGAAGGTGTGGGTTCAACACTAGCTTGTGTTGCTACATTGTCACCTTGAGCAATAAGCTCAGGACAAGGGCTGTTTCTAACCCTGAGAAGCCAACAGTTGGCTTCTTTAAGATTTTAAAGATGCTGGGATTCATCTGTCCTAATTTAAGAATATTATTGTTTCCCTCAACTGTGAGCCCAGTTCACAGTTGATAATGTATTGAACATATCTAGGAAACATGTAATACTCTAAGGAGTCTAAGTTTTCTATTAAATTTGTATAGACAAATTAAGAATACCTAAACTTGACCCCCTAAACCATTCCATGTACCATGAAATAGAGATATTCAGGAATGTGGTCCTATCCTCCATGCTTGTTAGACAAGCTGTGGATGACCATATGAAGTAAGTACTTCCATTTAGATGAGACCTTCCCTTTCCTGATGGTATTTACAGAGAAATCCCCTTTATAGCCCATCTACTCAATGGAATGATTGATAGCTTCCTTTGGGAAGAACACCTCACCTTCGTTATCATCCAGCTGAAGATGAGTGTCGATGATGCCCGGAGTGATAAAGACTGTTCTCCCCTGCACTGTGGCAGACAATGCCTTCTCCCCATCCAAAATGACCTCTTAGCAGGCCTTCCATAACTCAAGCAAATGATCCTCATAGAGAGGAGGATCAATGGTAAGGGAGGTGAAGTAGTTAGAGAAAGCCAATGTTGGACCAAAAGAACCAATGAGCCAGATCAGAAAAACCTCTAAGTCTCACAAGACATCACAACAACTGCTGAAAGCATCATCAGCCGTTTGACAAAGCCTGAAGACCTCAACAGCTAAAGATCAAAGTACTGAAGAACATCAACTAAAGACTCAAGTACTGAAGACTCAAGTACTGAAGACTCAAGTACTAAAGGCACAAGTACTGAAGACTAAAGTACTGAAGATTCAAGTACTGAAGACCATCAGCTGAAGTACAAAGTACTAAAGATCAACAGCTGAAGCAAAAAGACTGAAGACAAAGACTGAAGACATCAGCTGATGATAACTACTGAAGTCATCAGCTGATGAAACATCTGAAGTTAGAGTCTGAAGACAAGTGCTGAAGCTTCAGAGTTTGTCACAACAGCTGAGGAAGTATTCTTCAGTTTTTGTGATGGTTTACCTTTCAGCTTTTTCTTATCAGTAGTTGTAATTTTCTATTTCAGTAGTTTGTAAAACAACTGAAGAGTATGTTCTTCAGTCGTTGTAGTTTTCAGTATTTTCTTTCAGTTGTTGTAATAAGTTTAACACTTAGCTTTTTGTAAGGAGATGTAGTTGTTTGACATCTTCAGTAGTTAAGGTAGTTTCAGTAGTTTGTTCAAGTAATGGTTTGATGTCACTATCAAGTGACATCAGCTGACGTCATTCTTCCTATAAAAGGAAGATGACCTAATCGTAATCCTTGCCGAAGCATGTGATCTAATAGAAAACACCTTTTTGCAGAATTCCTCTCTTTCTCTATAACCTACTGTTACATTGATATATCTCTTGTGTTCTTTGATGGGTTTGTTAGAACACAAAAACGAGTTTAACCTTTTAAACTTTCTGAAAATGCAGCGGAAGTTTAGCATTATAACCAAGTTTATAAGCTGAAAAACGTGTTCCTTTTTGACATACATATGTTTTAAAACAAACCCAAAATCAAAGGATCATAATATGTGAATAAACAAGCTATGAACATAATGAAAGTGTACATAAAATCACAACTACATAAAGCTGTGATTAACTACCTTTCTCCAGCTGAAATGTCGACCAAGATTGAATATTGGAGGCTGAAATATGGCCAAAACTTCAATCTTAGAAGTCCTCAAGAGCTCACTCCCACAAGGTTCTAAGTAGACATCTTAGTTGCTTGGTTTTGGACACTAAAACAACCAAAAGGTAAGCTTCACCAACAACTGAAAAGTCAACAGAAATGAGGAGAGGAATGATGCTGAAAATCGACCAAAGCTCCAAGAATAGGAGCTCTCAAGCTTGTATACCCAAGCTCTTTGCAAGACACCTTCTTGTTAGGAAGAACACCACCAAAATGAAACTAAAACTCCATTCTCCCAGCTGCTATTTTCGTGAGTTTTGAGAGGAAAAGAGAGAGAGTTTTCAAGTTTGCATGTGATAATAATGAGCTGAATTGGTTGTGTGTTTTCCTAGTTAATGGTAGAGAGTTTCAAGAAGAAAATTGGTCTAATCATCTAAGAGAGGGGAGCTGGCCAATTTTCGACATATTGAGGGTTTCCCCCTCAAAATTTTTATCATCTCTAATATTAACTAGTAAAAACAAATAAGTTGTACAATTAACACTTAATTGTATAACTCATACAACCAATTTATTATTTGATATTATTTAACTAAGTTAAACAACATTTCAAATAATAATATTTGAACAAAATATCCTAATAAGTGGTTCTATCTCATATGCATCTAATTTAGAAAACCCATTTTCTGAATTGGTGTTAATATTTAATTGCATGATCATATCATCAATTAAATATTTATTGGTGTTTGCTAAGCTTGTTATTGGGTATAAACCGACTTGGATCATAACGTACTAACCACATCAATATTCTAAGTGTCTTGGGCACACACAGAATCCTGCAATCTCCCACTTGCCCAATATTCATAGAAGATTGATGCAAGCAGTAAATACCGCCTAACAACGGTTTACTACCCTTAATACGTATGACTTATAGCCATTCAATAACATCATCCCTTTCAAGTACCCTACTTGAAATGATTTAGGTGAATTAAACATCTATCCTTTTGTTACAGATGTCATGTTAAATCCAAGGACATAGAATGATCATTTCTTGTTGATTTAACTTAATCAGGCCTTAGACATCTAACTCTAAACGAATAAGAAGAACAAATTCCATCTTGACTACATACGTTTCTCACAAGCACCTCGTGTTATACCTGAACATAGCCTTATGTACTGTCCACTATTTCAGGACAATGAAGAATTAGCTCAAGGTATAATACTTGGTGAATATCAAAACACAATATGTATCTCAGGTTGGAGGATACCAAATGATATTCGCCTTTAATCAAATTTACTTATGATCAATCAATAAAATTCCATGTAGTAAAATTTGAGATGCGGGTTAGTCCAATATTTGTATCCCACAAATATCTATGAACCTTGGTAGCAACTTATTGCTCTATATTCATCCTTATGAATATCAACCAATCCAAGTTCATAATAGTCTTACCCTCACACTTGTTCCCACAAGTATTAACGACTACGGACATTTACAGTAAACAATTTACTCATGGATTAAACATGCTAAATTGGAACATTAATTGAAACATTATAACCAAATAATTTTTTTCAAATAATAAAGAGTTCCACATATCCAAATTCAAAATTTACAGATCAAATCCAGTCACTAGAATATCGAAGTCCCATGGCACAAGTATGACCTTCATGCTTTGCCTTTTCAAGGAGCTTCGTGAGAGGATCCACAATGTTTTGATCTGTGTGAACTTTGTGAATACATATCTTTCCCTTTTCAACTTCATCTCATATGTAGTTGAATCTCCACTCAATGTGCCTGGTCTTTTGATGAGCACGGGGTTCCTTGATTTGAGCAATCGCACCCTCGTTATCACAAAAGATCTCTAGGGGGTCCTGAATGGAAGGGACAACCCCTAGATCGGCAATGAATTTCTTCAACCATGCAACTTCTTGAGCTACCAATGAGGCGGCGACGTATTATGATTCTGTAGTTGATAGAGCCACCACATCCTGCTTGGAGCTCTTCCAAGAAACTGCTCCTCTATTCAGAATGAAAATGTATCCTGACTGTTGGAGCATATATTGTTATATATAGTGTGTCCGTCGCTTGACGAATAGTCTAGGCTTAATGTTATACACCTTGTAAACACATGAAACTGGGTCATTCGCAGGAGCATATGCGAATGAGACTCAGTCGTACGACTAAGCCATGCTAATGGATCAGTCGTGCGACTGAGAGATGCGATTGGGGCATTCGTAAGACTGAACCATAAGAATGGTCCAGTCGTACGAGTGAACCATACGCATGGTCCAGTCGTACGATTGAACCATACGCATGGTCCAATCGCACGAATGGGCCCAGTCGCATCTAATATGGGTCGATGCCTATATATATACCAGTTTCAATGTGTAGAAACCAAAGGGTTTTTTGATAGTCTGCCCGGCGCCCAGGCGCTGCCGGATGAGAGGGGAGATCATGCTCGATCTCCCCTTGCCAAAAGTCTTGATACTTAAGTTGTAACGAGCTTAAAATCGTTATCTTTTATCAATAAAATCATCCGATTATTGTTCGTGTTATTGATTGTCTTTTGGTTTTTATCCTTCCGTCAAGAACATGCTCGGATGTTTACCGATCCAGCGACCTAACAATTTTAGTGAGGAAGGTGATGATAGTGATGACAAGAAAGATGATGATGATGATGAAGGAGGTGAGGCTGCTGTAGAACAAAGTGATGAAGCAGCAGACGAGAGGCGTACTAAACAACGTCAAGACCAAGGAACCTCTACATCTGCCCCACCTAAAGATACTCCTGAGATTCAAGACAAAAGTACTGATTAGTTATTTATGTTTCTGTATTTAAAAGGCTTTTGTACTTGGAAATATTATGTAACACTTATGTAATTAACGTTTATATCTTTTGTCTTAATAATGATTGTGTTTGATTACTTACTAACAAGTATTGTGTTGCATGTTTAAATGAAGCAGATCCAAATTTTCAAAGAGATGAGTACGATGTCAAACCCCTACAACAGGTTAAGAGTCAGTTAACAATGATTCTTGATCTACAGGTTATCGTAAGGAGATCGGTTGAGTATACCCCAGAAGAGGGAGAGATTATTCACAGCTTCACTAAGGAACAGTTGGCAAAAATGTTCAAACTCAACGCCGACGACATAGTGAAAGACGCTCCCGAAGACCAAGTTGATAGTGATGAAGAATTACATGACGTAGATGAGATTGAGATAGAGGATATAACAGACCAATGCTATCTAGAGTACACTGACACTGAAGGTCATGGCATTCCAAATCTGGATGACAATCTGGTCAGCGAGACTTTTGATACTCTGGATAAGAGGGAAGAAGAGTCCGACAAACAAGAAGATACAACTAGAGATACTGAGGAGGAAGTCAAAGTGAGAAAGGCTGAATGGGCTGCTTGTTTTGCGGATCTTCGTGCCCAACGAAGTGCTCCAACGTCTGATGCCTACACCAAGCTCTACAGAGTGAAGAAACATCAAAAGGTGTCTGGCAAGATTAAATTGTGGGCGTATTTTGATGACCTTAACGCTTATGCGGTTAAGAGAGAGAAAGGTATCGAGTATTTTAGATTCCCACACGATATAAAAACTCTACCTGGTTTTGAGCTCAACCAACTGGCAAAGCTGAAGCTACTGTATGCTGATCCCAGAAAGATGTCAGGTTGGTTCGAAGCTGCATTAAATAAAGAGTACCACACTCGGTGGGTAAACTTCAGGCCTCAGCAACCTACGAGGTACATTCGAAGGTCTGAAGTGGATTCACGAACTGGGAGGCCAAAGATTGTGTTGAAGTGGCGTCCTCCATGTACTATGTCGAAGATCCCTCTTAGGGAAATGCCTCAGGACATCACTCCACACTTCAAGTGGTGGTACTATGATTGGCGAACAGCAGAAGCAGTCACAGTTCTGAACAGAGATGGACAGATGGATGTCATCAGGGTATTTGACCCAATGTGGCTCACGAACTTGTCAGAGAATGATGTTTATACTCACTACAAGTGGCCACTGTTCTATGACTCGCAAGACATCGTACAAGCTCTCCAGTTCCAGAATGTCATATGCATCTGTTTTGTAATTGAAATACATGCAGGTGTAACCAGAGAGGAGAAGTTCAAGAAGTACGAGGAGATAATGGGTAAAGCGAGACATTAGAGGAATCTAGGTCCAAGGGGGAGTTTGTTGATACATGTGTACCAAGATTCTGAGCTAAATGTAATATCTTTGTAATGTCTTACTTATATGTAATTGAAAGTTGACTGATGAAATGCAAGTGGTTGTGAATGCTTATAATGTTTTAATGGTTCATTAATGGGTTGTGCAATGAATGGTTGATAGTTTATTTAGGTAGATGGTTGTTTGAATTGATATGATTATTGGTATGATAATTAACACATTCAAACTTAATATTATGAAGTTATCAAGCGAATAGGCCATGCCAATGGACCATACGCATGAATAACTTCATGCGAATGGCTCAGTCGCACAATTGAACCAGGAGACTGGATCAGTCGTAAGACTGAAGCAGGAGATTGAACCAGTCGTACGACTGAAGGCTCAGTCGTGCGTATGGATCAAACGCATAGCTCAATCGCACGACTGAACCATGCGAATGGTTCAATCGCACGAATGAGAAACCCTTACCTATAAATATCACCTAGTTCGTGGAAAAACGGAACACTTCGAATACTTGCAACCCTAGTCGACCCAGAGCGCCCTGTTCGTCAATTCCAACTTCATAGACCTCTGAGATCAATCCTAGTCCGTTCTTAACGTTTTCTAATCGTTAGGTTTGATCTTGATTACGTTCTCCCTGATTGGATCACCAATCAAATAGGATTCCGCACAATTTGATCCGGTATAACGAAGAATCACTTAGTACTCCGTACGTACACGGTCCTAACAAGTGGTATCAGAGCATAGTCTCTTGATTCTTCGTGGATTCAATCAAGTTTTTGGTAAAGTCAACGTTTTTACGCGAAAAGATCCAATCTTTATGCTAAAAATCGAGTCTTTACGTTTGCATGTTCTGAAAATCAATATTTTTCGACTTTCAGCCATCTAGGGTGTCAAAAATTGCGTTTTAGGTCAAAAGTTGCGAAAAACCTCAATTTCAGCAGTCTCAGTCGCACGATTATCTCAATCGTATGACTGAAGTCCAGTCGCCTAATGATTCGCCCGATTGTGTCAGTCGCCAAGTCCAATCGACCGATTAAGTCAGTCGCACAGTTCAGTCGCCCAGTTGAGTCAGTCGCATAGTTCAGTCGCCCAGTTGAGTCAGTCGGTCTGTTCAGTCACCCAAGTGTCTCAGTCGCCTGTTCAATCACACGTTTGTGTTCAATCACACACTGTTAGTGTCAATCGCATCCCAGTCATACTCCCTAATCACATTAACAGTTTGTTTTCAAGTTTAAGTCAACATTCATTATGGACTTCGAAAATTTCGCGTTCTCAGTAGGAAAAGACTCAAGGATCCAGAACTTACTGCTTCTGGAGAATGAGATTGTGTCACACCCCGAAAATCGCAGCGGAAGATTCGCGTGACGTGGTGGTAACGGAAGTTGGAGTTGACCCAACTATTATAGTCAAACGTTCTTAAGTTAACGTTAGTCGTGAAAGTCATACATTATTATCATAAAAGTATTTTATTGAACAACGTTTAAACCTTTCGGTACATAGTTCCGTTTTTATTACATGAACCCAACTTTATTTAAAGACGTTTTGAAACGTTTGACCCTCCAAAGACAAAGTTCCAGAATATCCATATAGAGCTCACCTATAACCCTGAAAAGCATGAAGGGTAAAAAGTCAACATAAAGTTGGTGAGCTTTCGGGGTTTTTGTAGTTTCGCAAACAATCATTTGAAAATAACATGATGAAACAAAGCATAATATATTCATCATAGACTAGCTAGGTACTATGATAATTTAGGTCATAAGCCCATAATCAAACCAAGAAACACGTCGTTGCCCCACAACTATCCAGACATATAAACTCCCTCGCCACAAATCTGACCAGCGCGACTGGTCGCGAGAGCGGGCCATTCTAACCCGATAGATCTACCAATATATTCTGCGGCCTCACCCCTGAGGTTAATGATTATAGGGGGATTTAGGGCTCATTAGTATATACATCCATACTATGACCCGAACTTATACCTTCACAAAATATATTATCTTGTTTAATCATATATTCAAAGGAACATTATTTCATGCTTTTCACCCCAAAACAGTTGAAATGTCATTAAAAATGGGGCCGAAGAACTCACCTTGAGTGCGGTTAATGAAATGAACCAATGTGCTTTAGGCTTTTTGATAACAAAACCCTAATCATTAGCATCATGGTTAATACATAATGATTTATGCTTACGAATGCATTTCACCCATTTTATTTGGTTGTTTTTAGTATGTTTTTAGAAATGTATATTTTTGTAAATTTTTAATAAAACTATTATTTTTCCTTATTAGGGTTACATATTTTCCTACTATTATCTATACCTTGCTCATATACTAAATGTCTTGTGTTATGAAACTTATAATTTTCCAAACATTTATATATATTATAAATCCTATTAGTCGTGAGTCAAGTTTGTTAGTCATAGTGTTCTTTTAGTCTTTTGTTTGATCTTAACCACAATTCCTAGTCTCAAAGTTTATTAGTAGACTTTTATCTAATGAAGACCTTCAATTTTGTGTCCAAATATCTCTACCTTATCTTAGTCATTTTTCCAATATTATTTTCTTATCATCATTGTCACCCAAAATCTTCAACCTAGTTATCATTCTATGTTATTATACTAACAACAATACTTTATCCATAATATTACTTAATGTTTCTAACAAGGTCATAAGACATCAATCCCCAACTAATATGCTTATATACAATATGTGTACATCCATATATGCATTCTCACCATCTAGATTAACTAACTAATATACTTTCATCCAACATTAACCTATTCTAACAAATTTTCAGCTTTATATATTGCCATTTAAAAGACCATTTTTACAACATTATCAACTAAACAACTATTTTACAACCATTTAAATGGGTGGATCAAGATTCATCAAGATCTTCATCTTGATTGTTCATGCATGAACAAATATAAGCAATCCAATAAAAGAAATACCTTTGAACACAACCGAGTGATTCAAAGACTATAGTGATAGCACTTTATCTTCTACTTCCGATTACCACTTCGGGTTTTATTTGAAAGTCTAACTAGATTCTTTTAGAGAAAATGCAAGTGAGGTTACTAGTGGTGGTGATGTTGGTGGCGGGTGGCGATGTTGGTGGCGGTGTGGTTGACGAGTGGTGGTCGCGGGGGTGGATGGCGTCGGGTGTGGGGGTGGTGGATGGCGTCGGGCGTTGGTGGTGATTGTTACGGGTGGTGGTGGTGATTGTTACGGGTGGTGGTGGTGATCGATGGTGAAGATGATGAAGGTGGTTGTGGTCGATGGTGGTGCGGGTGATGGCGACGGTGGTTGTTGGTGTTGAAGGTGGCGGTCGTGGTTGAGGGTGGAAGTGGTGGCTGGCGACTGGCGGCCGGCGGCAGCAGGTGGCCGGCGGTGGCAGGTGTTCGATGGGGGAGGGTGGCCGATGGGTGTGGTGATGGTGTGTGTGTGTGTGTGGAAGATGGAGAGGGTGAGGAGATGAAGAGATGGTGGTGTTTATAGGGATTATGCAATGGTTAGGTGTCAACCATGCAAATAATCCAAATCTAATCACTAGATTTTGTGTATCATATATATTATTATTATTATTATTATTATTATTATTATTATTATTATTATTATTATTATTATTATTATTATTATTATTATTAATAATAATAATAACCAATTGTTTAAATTGATTAATTTAGTAACAAGTTGTCAACTTTGTCAAATACTGATCGTTGACTTTCATGGGTGCAATGCACTGTGTGACGATTCCAAATTCAGCAAGACATTTTTATATTAAGAAAACATTGCCTAATTCTTAAAGAGTTAAACGAGTCAACTACGATTTTTAGTTATTTAAATTTTATAGAATTGAGTTGGCATTGACCTGATTTTGTCGGTTGTTAAAGTCTCCCCCTGTTCAGGAAATTTCGTCCCGAAATTTATGTTGCAGGGTCTCTCTCCGACTGATTCTTAAAGAGGTGGGGATATTTCTGTCGCATCTGATCTTCGCTTTCCCAGGTAAATTCAGGCCCTCTCTTCGAATTCCATCTTATCTTGACCAGCTTAATTTGTCTTCGTCTGAGTTTCTGGACCTTCCGATCCATAGCCTCAACTGGTTCTTCGATGAAATGAAGTTTATCGTCAATAAAAACCTCTTCTGGTGGAATGATGAGTGATTCGTCTGTCATACACTTCTTAAGGTTGGATACGTGGAATACGTTGTGCACACTTCCAAGTTCCCTTGGTAGGTTAAGACGGTATGCTACTGGTCCAATACGTTCGGTTATCTCGAATGGTCCGATGTATCGGGGATTGAGTTTTCCTCGCTTACCAAATCTTACTATGCCTTTCCATGGTGATACTTTTAAAAATACTCTGTCACCAGTTTGGAATTCTAACGGTTTTCTCCGATTATCCGCATAGCTCTTTTGCCTGCTTCTTGCTGCTTCTAACCTCTTCTTGATTTGCCCGATCTTGTCGGTCGTTTCTTGGATAATTTCAGGTCCGGTTAATTGTCTTTCACCAATTTCTGCCCAACAGAGGGGAGAGCGACATTTTCTCCCGTATAAAGCCTCAAATGGAGCCGCTTTGATACTGGTGTGGTAGCTATTGTTATATGAAAACTCAACCAATGGCAAGTGGGTGTCCCAATTCCCACCAAAGTCCATTACACATGCTCTCAACAAATCTTCCAATGTCTGGATGGTCCTCTCGCTTTGACCATCCGTTTGGGGGTGGTATGCAGTACTCATGTCTAAGCGAGTGCCCATGGCCTCGTGCAAGGTTTGCCAAAATCTCGAGGTAAATCGACTATCTCTGTCAAAATAATTGATATGGGTACTCCGTGGCGAGATACCACCTCTTTGATATATAGATTGGCCAATCTTTGCATGCCATACGTCTCTTTGATAGGCAAGAAGTGTGCCGATTTTGTTAAACGGTCGATTATTACCCAAATTGCATCGTGACCGTTTAATGTTTTGGGTAATTTCGTCACAAAATCCATGGCGATACACTCCCATTTCCACATTGGAATTGCAGGCTGTTGTAAGAGTCCAGATGGCTTTTGGTGTTCTGCCTTTACTTTGGAGCATGTCATACATTTGCTTACGTATGCAGCTATATCACCTTTCATATTGGGCCACCAATACAATTCTTTTACATCATGGTACATTTTGTCTGATCCGGGGTGGATTGAGTATCTTGATTTATGCGCTTCGTCCAGAATTAGTTGGCGCAAATCCCCGTACTTTGGAATCCATACTCTTTTTGCAAACCGCATCAGGTTATCGGAGTTAGGTGTTAATTCTCTGATCAATCCTTTCAGATTCTCATTCACCAGATTGCCGTCTTTCATTGCTTCCACCTGTGCATCACGTATCCGAATCAAGAGATCAGAGTATATGGTTAACTCTAAAGCTCTTACGCGCAAAGGCTTTTCTCTTTCTTTCCTGCTGAGAGCGTCTGCAACCACGTTGGCCTTGCCTGGGTGATATCTAATGTCACAGTCATAATCACTCAATAACTCGACCCATCGTCGCTGTCTCATGTTCAGCTCTTTCTGGTCGAAAATATGTTGTAAGCTTTTATGATCTGTGTATACTACGCACTTTGTTCCGTAGAGGTAGTGTCTCCAGATTTTCAGCGCGAAAATCACTGCCCCTAATTCAAGGTCATGGGTTGTGTAATTCTTTTCATGCGTTTTTAGTTGTCTTGATGCGTAAGCGATGACTTTGTCTCTTTGCATCAACACGCATCCCAGGCCTAAACGCGAAGCATCGCAGTACACGACAAATCCGTCGGTTCCATCAGGGAGTGACAGAATCGGTGCACTACACAGTTTTTGCTTTAGAATTTGAAAAGCTTCTTCCTGGTCAGCGCTCCACTCATATCTTTGATCTTTACGAGTCAGTAGGGTTAGTGGTTGTGCTACCTTTGAAAAATTTTCGATAAATCTACGATAGTAGCCAGCTAACCCTAGGAATTGTCGTACTTCTGTCGGTGACTTGGGTGCTTCCCAGTTCTTTATTGCTTCAACCTTTGTAGGGTCCACCTGAATACCTTCTTTGTTTATAACATGCCCAAGAAAGTGAACTTCCCGTAGCCAGAATTCACATTTTGAAAATTTCGCATACAGTTTTTCTTTCTTTAGCATTTCCAAAACAAGTTGTAAATGATGCTCATGATCTTTCCGGGACTTTGAGTAAACCAGGATGTCATCGATAAAAACTATTACAAACTTGTCTAAATACGGCTTACAGACTCTGTTCATGAGGTCCATGAACACTGCCGGAGCATTGGTTAGACCAAACGGCATCACCAGAAACTCATAGTGGCCGTATCGTGTTCTGAAAGCTGTTTTTGGAACGTCCTCCTCTGCTATCAGCAACTGATGGTAACCGGATCGTAGATCAATCTTGGAGTAGTAACTGGATCCTTGTAACTGGTCGAACAGATCATCTATTCTTGGTAATGGGTATCGATTCTTTATTGTGAGTTTGTTCAATTCTCTATAATCGATACACATTCTAAACGATCCATCCTTCTTCTTGACAAATAATACCGGTGCTCCCCACGGAGAAAAACTTGGTCGAATGAATCCCTTGTCTAATAATTCTTGCAGTTGTTTTGACAATTCCTGCATTTCAGAGGGTGCCAATCGATATGGTGATCGAGCAATGGGGGCTGCTCCAGGCACCAACTCTATTCGAAATTCAATCTGTCGCTGCGGAGGTAACCCTGTTAAATCCTTAGGAAACACCTCCGGGTACTCCCTCACTATTGGAATATCTTCGATTCTTCGTTCTTCCTTGTTTACGCCAGTGGCCTTTACTAGGAAAGCCTGGTATCCTTTGTTTATATATTCATATGCCCTCATAGCGTTAATGACTTTTGAGAAGGGCTTCCCTTTGTCGCCTTGTACTATCAGAATTTTACTGCTACTCATTGGTAATCGAATAAGTTTCTCGGAACAAACGACTTCAGCATGGTTTCGGGAAAGCCAATCCATTCCTACCACTACATCAAAGCTTCCCAATGTGACAGGTAACAAATCGATGCTAAATGAGTGGTCGTTAAGTTGAATGGTACAATTCTTGATCACATAATCAGATTCTATTTTCTTCCCATTGGCTAATTCGATTATATATTTTCTATCTAACTTGTAAGGCTTTCTTCCTAGTAAGGGTTCAAATTCTTTTGACACAAAACTTAAATCAGCACCAGTGTCAAACAAGATGGAGGCATAGTGGTTGTTGATAAGAAACGTACCGTTAACCACTGACGGTTCTTGTTGTGCTTCCTTGACATTCATCTCAAAAGCTCTTCCTCTGGCCCTGGACTGGTTCAACTTTGGGCAGTTCCTTTTGAAGTGTCCGATCCTACCACACTCATAGCAAGCTTGATCATTTCCGATTTTCCTTTCATCAGGTTTTGCTCGGCAGTTTTGGCTCAGATGTCCAAGTTTATGGCAATGAGTACAAATCTTACAATCACCCGTATGGAGATAACCGCATTTGTTACATTTCCCTTGAGATTCCTTGTTTGCTCCTCTGTTGTTTGATGTTGCGACATAAATTCGTTCGGATCTTTGGTCAAAGTTTTTCCTGTTGCTTGCTTGTCCCTTGGGGTTTTCAAACCACTTCCTTTTTCCATTAAATGGTCTTCTGTTTACTTTGATCGCCTTCCTCCCGATTTCCATCGCACTTTTTCCATGCTCGTTCTTCTTGATCAGGGTTCCATTTCGTATTGCGTCATCAGTTAAGGAGTGTGCAATAGCGATTGCACTTTGGATGGTGGTAGGCTTGGAAGCTGTAACGTTGCTTCTTATTTGGGGTGTCAATCCCCATATGTATCTTTCGATTCGCACGTATTCTGGTGTAACCATGCGGGGAACCAATCTAGCAAGATCATTGAATCTCGACGTGTATGTCCGGATCTCGGCTCCTTCCATGGTAAGATTCCAGAATTCGGTTTCGATCTTCTGGAGCTCGTTGCGTGGGCAGTATTCTTTAAGTAACATCTCCTTTAGTTGTTCCCAAGTAAGTTCATAAGCATTTGCGTCTCCCAAAATCTGTCGTTGAGAATTCCACCAGGATAGTGCCGCGTCTTGAAACGAACAAGTTGCATACTTCACTTTTTGATTGTCCGCACAGTTACTTATAGCTATGACCGTTTCCATCCTTTCAATCCACCTAATAATGTCCAGTGGTCCTTCTGCGCCGGTAAAAACTCTTGGGTTACATCCTTGGAATGTCTTATATGAACACCCCGCTATCTGACCATTCGTCAAATTTTCAGGATGCCCATCCGATCCAGAACCATTATTAGCACCAACACCAGATCCTGTGTTCGATCCATTTCCCGTTCCATTACTAAGGCCATTGCCCGTATTCTCTTGCCTCCTCCCTTGACTAGCCCAGGTTTGCATCGTGTTGTTCTAAGGCTGACTTAACATGCTGAGCTATTAGTTGTGCTAATTCTTCCGCGGTAGTTGGTAAATTGACGTTTCCGCTCGAGGGTGTGCCTCGGGTTACGGGTGGCATGGTTCAATTCTGTTTTGAAGATAGGGAAGAAGGTGTTTAGTTTACGGATGTTTGCTGTTATAATGACTTACCTTATATAAAAATATCCGTATAGTAATCAAGTATTAATCACAGCCAACATAAATCATAAAGATAAAACTTTTTAAATCCCATAAGCGTCTAATCACAAATACATAAATATCAAAACACCCAACAGTTAGTTATCAAAAGATCACAAGTTAAAGTCTACATGCATCCTCGAGTCATAACTCGGTCAAAAGAAAGAGTCTAAGCTCTCCGGCTTACATCAATAACTAGCCTAATACCAACCTCCAGCACCCACATGCGTAAGGCATGAAATCATCATCAGACATAATGTAGCCATAGCCAATGCGGTCTCTGCCTGCTCTCCCATCACCATCGCGTACTGTTGTACCGTCACTAATGCTGATTCGGCCACATCTGCTCTCTGTTCCGCCTGGGTCAGTCGATCCCTAGTCTCTGCGAGACTACTCTCCAAATCCGCTATACGGAAGTGCATCTGGCTCAGAGCGCTTTCATCCAGTAGTCTCTCCTCCTCAATCGTCATCAATCTCTCATCCATAGCTTGGCTCACCTCATCCCGGATACTCATCTTCTTTCTGACAGTTAGCAATTCCTTCTCGAGTCGAGCACATTGTGCTACCAGAGTGATCATCATATGCTCGGCGGGCTCGTTCTCCATAGTAGTTCCACGTGGTGCGGAAGTCGACTCTCCTACCTCAAAGGTGGAGGGAATCCCATCTCTCGATGCCCATCCTCTCATAGTTTCCCTGATCCGTCCCCACTGTTCATCTAGCAGTCTGGCCCGTTTGGGCATAGATGTACTCTTCATACCAGCACCATCGTTCACCTTTCTCGTCTCCCTGCGTTTCTTTCGTTCATACACCAACCTGATCCTCGGTGGTGCATCATCATCCATCGTCTTTCTCTTCTCTCTGCGCTCCCTCCGCTCATACACCATCCTGATCTTTGGCGGGCACTGTGCGAGAGGAATAGGGGCTGCTGGGGTCACCTCTGTGGGGGTCTCACCTTCCGGGGCCATGCCTTCTGGCTCCTCGGTAATGGGCTCAAGGGTGACTACAGGTGGTGTGGGGTCCTCATCGTCAGACACAGATATCCAACCGTTTCCCGAATCTTCCATTCCCGGGTACAAGGCAGCTGCAAAGTAAGGCTGGGTCGGGTGATACCATGGTGTAGGGGAGATGGGTTCTGATGGGTTAGGTATCCTCTCTCGGTTAACACGATCAGACATCTACAATAAAAGAGAGTGTGCATGCATACTTAAAATTTTGCAATAATCTAGATAATATTTTGCTCAAATATAATATAACATTTATGCTTGCATGGTACTCTAATCTAGGTAAGACTTATAACATGGAAATGTCTTTGGAGTCGAAAATCCTTTTCAAAAGTTATAGTCTAGATTTAAAATTTCTAGTTCACTATAACCGTTGGCTCTGATACCAACTTCTGTCACACCCCGAAAATCGCAGCGGAAGATTCGCGTGACGTGGTGGTAACGGAAGTTGGAGTTGACCCAACTATTATAGTCAAACGTTCTTAAGTTAACGTTAGTCGTGAAAGTCATACATTATTATCATAAAAGTATTTTATTGAACAACGTTTAAACCTTTCGGTACATAGTTCCATTTTTATTACATGAACCCAACTTTATTTAAAGACGTTTTGAAACGTTTGACCCTCCAAAGACAAAGTTCCAGAATATCCATATAGAGCTCACCTATAACCCTGAAAAGCATGAAGGGTAAAAAGTCAACATAAAGTTGGTGAGCTTTCGGGGTTTTTGTAGTTTCGCAAACAATCATTTGAAAATAACATGATGAAACAAAGCATAATATATTCATCATAGACTAGCTAGGTACTATGATAATTTAGGTCATAAGCCCATAATCAAACCAAGAAACACGTCGTTGCCCCACAACTATCCAGACATATAAACTCCCTCGCCACAAATCTGACCAGCGCGACTGGTCGCGAGAGCGGGCCATTCTAACCCGATAGATCTACCAATATATTCTGCGGCCTCACCCCTGAGGTTAATGATTATAGGGGGATTTAGGGCTCATTAGTATATACATCCATACTATGACCCGAACTTATACCTTCACAAAATATATTATCTTGTTTAATCATATATTCAAAGGAACATTATTTCATGCTTTTCACCCCAAAACAGTTGAAATGTCATTAAAAATGGGGCCGAAGAACTCACCTTGAGTGCGGTTAATGAAATGAACCAATGTGCTTTAGGCTTTTTGATAACAAAACCCTAATCATTAGCATCATGGTTAATACATAATGATTTATGCTTACGAATGCATTTCACCCATTTTATTTGGTTGTTTTTAGTATGTTTTTTGAAATGTATATTTTTGTAAATTTTTAATAAAACTATTATTTTTCCTTATTAGGGTTACATATTTTCCTACTATTATCTATACCTTGCTCATATACTAAATGTCTTGTGTTATGAAACTTATAATTTTTCCAAACATTTATATATATTATAAATCCTATTAGTCGTGAGTCAAGTTTGTTAGTCATAGTGTTCTTTTTGTCTTTTGTTTGATCTTAACCACAATTCCTAGTCTCAAAGTTTATTAGTAGACTTTTATCTAATGAAGACCTTCAATTTTGTGTCCAAATATCTCTACCTTATCTTAGTCATTTTTCCAATATTATTTTCTTATCATCATTGTCACCCAAAATCTTCAACCTAGTTATCATTCTATGTTATTATACTAACAACAATACTTTATCCATAATATTACTTAATGTTTCTAACAAGGTCATAAGACATCAATCCCCAACTAATATGCTCATATACAATATGTGTACATCCATATATGCATTCTCACCATCTAGATTAACTAACTAATATACTTTCATCCAACATTAACCTATTCTAACAAATTTTCAGCTTTATATATTGCCATTTAAAAGACCATTTTTACAACATTATCAACTAAACAACTATTTTACAACCATTTTAAATGGGTGGATCAAGATTCATCAAGATCTTCATCTTGATTGTTCATGCATGAACAAATATAAGCAATCCAATAAAAGAAATACCTTTGAACACAACCGAGTGATTCAAAGACTATAGTGATAGCACTTTATCTTCTACTTCCGATTACCACTTCGGGTTTTATTTGAAAGTCTAGCTAGATTCTTTTAGAGAAAATGCAAGTGAGGTTACTAGTGGTGGTGATGTTGGTGGCGGGTGGCGATGTTGGTGGCGGTGTGGTTGACGAGTGGTGGTCGCGGGGGTGGATGGCGTCGGGTGTGGGGGTGGTGGATGGCGTCGGGCGTTGGTGGTGATTGTTACGGGTGGTGGTGGTGATTGTTACGGGTGGTGGTGGTGATCGATGGTGAAGATGATGAAGGTGTTGGTTGTGGTCGATGGTGGTGCGGGTGATGGCGACGGTGGTTGTTGGTGTTGAAGGTGGCGGTCGTGGTTGAGGGTGGAAGTGGTGGCTGGCGACTGGCGGCCGGCGGCAGCAGGTGGCCGGCGGTGGCAGGTGTTCGATGGGGGAGGGTGGCCGATGGGTGTGGTGATGGTGTGTGTGTGTGTGTGGAAGATGGAGAGGGTGAGGAGATGAAGAGATGGTGGTGTTTATAGGGATTATGCAATGGTTAGGTGTCAACCATGCAAATAATCCAAATCTAATCACTAGATTTTGTGTATCATATATATTATTATTATTATTATTATTATTATTATTATTATTATTATTATTATTATTATTATTTTAATAATAACCAATTGTTTAAATTGATTAATTTAGTAACAAGTTGTCAACTTTGTCAAATACTGATCGTTGACTTTCATGGGTGCAATGCACTGTGTGACGATTCCAAATTCAGCAAGACATTTTATATTAAGAAAACATTGCCTAATTCTTAAAGAGTTAAACGAGTCAACTACGATTTTTAGTTATTTAAATTTTATAGAATTGAGTTGGCATTGACCTGATTTTGTCGGTTGTTAAAGATTGGTAACCACAATAAGTCACCTAAGCTTCTGTCTATCGATGAGTTCTCGCAGTGGAAGCAGAGGTTTGAGATTCATCTCAATGGTATGGACACTAATATTTGGAATTCTATTGAAACTGGTTACACCATGCCAGTTGGTGCTGATGGTTTGCCATTAACGTTGAGTGGAATGACTGATGATCAAAAGACTGCCTATAATGCTGAAAAGAAGGCCTACGCGATGCTCACCCAGTCTATTCCTAAAGAGATCTTCCATCAGTATTCTGATCAGAAACAAAGTAAGAAATTCTGGAAAGCTCTCGAGAAAAGATATGAAGGGAGCTCAACTCTAAAGTCTTTGAAGGCCAAAGCACTTAAAAGGAGTTTGATAATTTTTTTGCTATTGGGAATGAGAGCTTGGACGATATTATTGACCGCTTCTATCATCTGATGAGTGAACTTCACACTCACGGGGTAACCACGTCTAAAGAAGAAAAGGTCTCTAGTTTGGCTGATGGTCTTCCGGAAAAATAGGATTCGTTTATAAATGACTTTATCCTGAAACTGCGAGAGGAAGAAGTCAGACACAGGTACAAGGCATAGAAGGGTTCTTATGCTCAGGATCCGACACTCTATAATGTGACTCCAACTCCTATTGCCAAGTCTTCAAATGCTCCTCTACAAACTACTTTTGTTACTAATACATCTGCATCTGGACAAAGCTCATCATCTGTTGGTGAGTCAATGGTCTCATCAGGGGTTCAACACAGTGTTACTGAAGCTCAATCGACAAAGTTAGTAACAGAGAACTTGGGTAAGGTAACTGTGGAAGTGGCCAAGGAACACATGGACCTGCTCTCTGCTGTGGTCCATTCCTATGATGGTTTGGTTGCTGGGAATATAGGAAACTGCCACTTGGCTGATGAAGATTATGAGCTGGTGGATGAAAATGAGTTGGAGAGGATGGATATTATGTGGGCTCTCGCAAGTGCTGTGCGACGAGCAAAGAAATTTGTGAAGAAAACAGGTCAAAATCTGGTGGCTACAAAAGATACTACTTTCGGATTCGACAAGTCAAAAGTCACCTGTTTCAACTGTGTGGAGAAAGGACACTTCAAGCGGGAATGTGTCAAACCTAAGAAGACTGGAAATGGAAATCCTTTCTCCTCCTTCACAAAGCAAGAGAAAGAGAAGAGACCAGCTTCAACCAGCAGTGATTCAAAGGCTATGGTGGCGCAAGGTGATGAAGGACAGGACTGGTCCTTTCGTTTCTTATCTGATAGTCAAGCCGACATAGCATCCGTTGATGATCTAAATGAAGACTCAGCCAGTAAGGGGGAGAACTCGGCTGGGCCTGATACTGCTAAATTGGATAATGACATATCTGCTGTTGATCAAATTGTTGAGGATGAACTGAATGCTGAATCTGAAGCACATTCTGAACCCCAAAATGCTTTCATGGCCGGAACGTCTACATCAGCATAGGTAGAATCTAAGGTTGACTTATTTATTAAACATGCATGTGTTGAATGTGAAAAGTTTAGAGAAAGTATTGACCTGAAATTTGCTAGGTTATTAGATCACAATGATAACTTAGTAAATGATTAAAAAATGTGCACTGAGGCAAACAGAATCTTAAAACAAAATGAAAACAGCTATAAAGAAAAGGTTGAAGCATTAAAGAAACAGTTAAAAGAAACTGAGGTTGTTGCATTTAACCAAGAAAATATATCAAGTTTTACTTAAAAACAATCTAGATTCAAAACAGCAATCTAAACAGACAAGCCACTAACAAGTCTGTGATGCCAGCGGCAAAACCTGTTTCTGAATCTAAACCATATGCTCAAACTGTTAATCAGTCTAAGGTTTATCACAAACAATCCTTTCACAGGGATGGTTTGTGGAAAGCCAAAACAACTGATGAGTTTGAAAGCAAGGACAAGTTGAATGTTAAGATTCCACCAACTGATAAAGGACAGTGGGTCGAATTCATGATGGTTGATTCCTCTGGGAAACCTAAGCCAGTCAAGGCTTGGGTCCCCCTCCTTAACTGATTATTTTCTCTTATGTGCAGGTTGTCCGCTATAGTGCGTCAACAAATACTTGGATCGTTGATAACGGAGCTTCCAGGCACATGACAGGAAATAAGTCTCTCCTTTTCAATGTCAAACAAATTAAAGGGGGACACGTTTCCTTTGCTGGCAACAAAGGAGGATACATTACCGCTCAGGGAGAAGTAGGTAATGAAAAGGTAAGGTTCGACAAAGTCAACTTTGTTCAGCAATTAGAAAACAATCTGCTTTCTGTGTCTCAGATTTGTGACAAGGGCTTCAAACTCATGTTTGACAATCGCAAATGTTACATTCTGAAGAAAGAAATGGATATTCCAGAGGAGCAGGTATTAATGTCCGCATCTAGATATAATGACTTGTATGTTCTAGATATGTCTAATGCTTCTACTAGTGCTTCTACTATTCAATGTTTCTTATCCAAAGCTACAGAGAAGGACTCCATTTCGTGGCACAGACGAATAGGACACATTAATCATAGGAAGATGAATCATCTGATTCATAACAACTTAGTTGATGGAGTTCCTGTGAAGAACTTCAAGCTTCCTGATTTCTGTGTCTCATGCAAGAAAGGAAAGCAAACCAGGAAATCTCACAAGACCAAGAATGTCAATTCTATCGAGATGCCCCTGGAGTTACTACACATGGATTTATTCGGTCCAGTTAGCACGAAGAGTATCACAGGAGACTGGTACTGCTTCGTAGTCACGGATGACTACTCACGATTCTCGTGGGTGATGTTTCTGAAAGCAAACTCAGAAACCTTTGAGTCATTCAAAGTGCTGGTCACCACTCTAGAATCATTCTACAAACTGAAGGTGAGAAAGATTCGCTCAGATAATGGAAACAAGTTTAAGAATCAGTGGATGGATGCTTTCTGCAAAGAAAAGGGAATTGTTCATCAATTCACCTCTGCATACACACCACAGATGAATGGAGTTGCTGAGCAAAAGAACAGGAGCCCGATCGAGACCGACAGGTCTATGTTGGCAGACTCAAAACTGCCAGTGCAGTTCTGGAACGAAGCTGTAGCAAATGCCTGCTACACACTCAATCGTGTGTCAGTAGTGAAAAGGCATGGGAAGACTTGCTATGAGTTACTACAGAAGCGTAAACCAAACTTGGAGTATTTGGAACCTTTCGGTGCTCCTTGTACACTTTTGAAGAAGACTGAAGAAGGCAAGTTTAATGAAAAGGCAAATCAGGGGATCTTTCTGGGATACAGTATACCCGACAAACGAGTTTACAACAACTCTACTGGTCAGGTAGAAGTATGGTGCAATGTTGATGTTCAACGTTTCACTATCCCCCCTGCTGGAAAAGGTCCATCGTCATTCTTTGACTACGATGCCTTTTTCAAATCATTCAATCTTCCTCAGATAGATTCAGATAATGATATTGCTACTCAGATGATGCACGATGTTCTCAACTCACCAAATCTAGATACTAGCAATGCAACACCTGCGAGTGGTTCATCGGGATCTGCCACAGCTGATCAGGATGATAGTGAGGACTCTTCTGATGAAGAAGAAGCAACTGAAACCAACAATGCACCAACTGTTAATCAAGAAGGAAGCTCTTCAGCTGCTGAACCTACATCTGGACATACAGATACTGAACCTCCCGTCACAACTTTGGACTCTGAAGTTGTTGTTCCTACAACTCCTTTGACTAGGATCAGTACGAGTCATCCGCCAGATGCTATCATTGGTGATCTTCACTCCGGCATGCAGACTCGAAGTCGATTGTACATTGCTGATTACGCTGAAGTAATGGAAAAGGGCTACGTGAATGATGGAGCTTACAGATGTTTTATCTCTCAAATTGAACCCAAACACGTAAGTGATGCCCTTAAGGATGAAGCCTGGGTCAATGCTATGCAAGAGGAGTTGCTACAGTTCAAGAAACTTGGAGTGTGGACTCTTGTTGACCGACCCAAAGGAGTCAAAGTAATTGGTACCAAATGGGTACTTAAGTGTAAGAAGGATGACCAGGGTGTTATTATTAGAAACAAGGCACGGTTGGTTGTTCAGGGCTTCAGACAAGTCAAAGGAATCGACTACAATGAAGTCTTTGCTCTAGTAGCTAGAATGGAAGCTATTCGCATCTTTCTAGCCTACGCCTCTTACATGAAGATCAAAGTCTAGCAACTAGATGTTAAGAGTGCATTCTTGCATGGGGAAATCCGTGAAGAGGTATATGTCAGTCAACCAGAAGGATTCGAAGATCCTTATCATCGGGACAGATTCTACAAGCTAGACAAGGCTCTGTATAGGCTACATCAGGCTCCTCGAGCTTGGTATGAAAAGCTTTCCACCCATCTGTTGAAGCACGGCTTTCGCAGGGGCGTGATTGACTGTACATTGTTCATCAAAGAAAAGGATGGTGATTTGCTACTGGTGCAAATATATGTGGATGACATAATCTTCGGTTCACGAAACAAAGAGTTATATAAAGAGTTTGAATCTGTGATGAAGGCTGAGTTTGAGATGAGTGCCATGGGAGAAATGAAGTTCTTCCTAGGATTATAGGTGGATCAAACCCCTACCGGCATCTTTTTGCATCAGACTAAGTGTGTAGGTGACATTCTTAGTCGCTTTGATATGGAAAATGTCTCTGCTGCTGGTACCCACTCGCCACAAATCATGATGTGGCTCCTGATGAGAATGGGGATTTGGTGGATGCCACCATGTATCGTGGGATGATCGGATCTGTCATGTATCTCACTGCCTCGCGTCCAGATATTATGTATGCCACATGTTTGTGTTCCCGATATCAAGCGAAACCCAAAGTAAATCATTTGATTGGAGTCAAGAGGATTTTTCGTTATCCGAAGGGTACTCCAACACTAGGGTTGTGGTATCCTCATGATGATGACTTTGAGCTAACGGCGTATAGTGACTCGGATTATGGAGGCTGCAAAATGAATTACAAGTCTACGTCCACAGGATGTCAATTTTTCGGGAGAAGATCGGTAACATGGCAATGCAAGAAGCAGACATCAGTTGCTCTATCTACCTGTGAAGCTGAATACGTTGCCGCCGCCAGCTGCTGCTCTCAAATCATTTGGATACAACAGCAAATGCGGGATTACGGTTTGCATTTCACTTCTACTCCTATATTTGTTGAATATTCTGCTGCAATTGCAGTAACTAAAAATCCGGTCCAACATCCTAAGACCAAACACATAGGCATAAAGTATCACTTCTTACGTGACTGCTATGAAAAACACTTAATTGATGTGGTCAAAATAAACACGGATTTTCAACGAGCTAACCTCTACACCAAACCGTTTGATAAACCAAGATTTTTCTATCTGTTAGAGGTCAACGGTATTAAAAAGAAAAGTGATGTTATCTCCGAAGAAACAGCTACATAGTCCGACACCTGTTTTTATTTATTTTTAATATTTCTTTTATTTTAATTTCTTTTAATTTCTTTTTCGTATAAAAATCCAAAAACACAAAAAGATTTTCTGTTTTAGAATTTTAGGGGAGATTAGGTTAAATTCAGTATTTATTTACTCAAAAAAAATAAAAAAAATAAGAAAAGGGGGAAGGTAAGTAAAGCAGAAAAGGCATACACAAAAAGACAGGAAATGTGACTCAATAAAATGGAAAGTGATAGTACATAGGCATCGGGTTACTTGGAACACCAAAAGGATTTTTGGTTTTGCAAGGTTAATTAAATCACAGGAAAATTATAAATCCGAGAAGTCTAAGTCTAACAAAATGGGAAAATGATAGTACGCTTGGTTGGTATTGTAATTACACGGAGAAAGTTGATCTGGAGGTGCTAGCTTACTATACGATGTGTCGGTAGATTCAACACATTAGACGAGTAGACGTCATAGGTAAACTCAATCTAAACTAAATGGTTCAATCAACTGTGGATTCCCATCTTATAACTGGTTAACACAATCAACTATTTCCGATAAGGGATAACGAGCAAATAAACACCACCAAAGGTGTGCAAATGACCACAAAAAGAGCAAAGCACGAAAAAAATGAATACAAGCGCAATCATGCTGATAACAAAATGTTGTTAGTGCGTTATGTGAAAAAGAAAATAAGAAATGCTCTAACAAGGAGATAGGTTGTGTGCCTCTCTGCTGTGCGATGGCACTGACCTGAGGATAAGAATAACCTACATATTCTAGAATTCATTGTTGTTTGCCGCCTGTCTGCTGTGTGATGGCACTGACCTGAGGCATGGCTTCTCTTTGAAAGCTCTAAGAATAGTCTCTTCTTGTCAAAATACCTATAGACCGCTCGAAAGTCCTCAAAGGAATATTGATTACCATATAAGCTTGGGATCCACAAACGTTGGTTGAAAGAATAAAACTTAAATATTCACCAATGCATGTTAAAAGTCTGTGTATGGATTTAAGTGGACAAGTATACTGACAATCATCGTGTGTGCACCGACTGAAGTTGATAATCAAAGTACGTTACGTATCATATTAAGCATGATTTCCAGTTAGATCTTAGAAGTCTTAGATGAGTGAGAAAACTGTGATATGAAATTTATGCAAGTGCTTAAAGTTAAATAGAAATCAAAGGTTCCAAGTAATGTTGCTTATGCCCGTCTGATTCCATATGAGTCTGTTCTTGATATGATGTCAATGCAATGGGCTACACAAACCTACCCTAACAAAAATCACAAAAAGATGTTCGTTTTGTTAATAGTTTAAAATTTCTTTCAATTTATTAGTATAAGTGTGTCAATGTCGGACTGCGTATATTGTTATCTGCTAATGTCACTAAACGAGCTTAACGTTTACTTAAACAAAATGTTTCTGAAAGGTTAAAAGGATCACATCTGAGGTGATCGGGTGGATAAATGGATCACATCTGAGGTGATCGGGTGGATAAATGGATCACATCTGAGGTGATCGGGTGGATAAATGGATCATGTCTGAGATGATCAATTGAACATATTGTTTTATCAATTGTTTAAGAAAACTAAGTGTCGGTAAATGAAATGACTAAAATGGTACAAGTATAGCCTAATCGCACGACTTCATGATGAGTATGATCTAGTCGTACGAATGGGATATACGATTGAAGACAATCGTACGATTGGGCCATGCGAATGAGCCCAATCGGCCGATTGAAAGTGACCGACTAGGTCAAACGTGCGAATGGAGGTCAGTTGAGCGAATGAAACTGGTCGATTGAGTGAATCGTACGACCCAGTTTCAACCGCTCGACTAAGTCATGCGATTAGACTCGGTCGTACGACTGGAGATTGAATCGGCCGAATGAGTCGAGAGAATGGATTCAGTCGCCCAACTGAGATGAGTTTTAGTATAAATAGGGCACTCAGTCGATCGCAGACCCCATTCACCCTAAATCTCAAAAACGCACCGTTACTCTGCCCAAAATTTGATTTGAACTCAAACATCCATTATACCTGATTTCTGACATTTTGGCACTGTTATACAGGTATTACGCGAATGATTGATGATGTTTACAGTCGAATGTGGCATTAATCCGAACGTAATTGACCTAGTTTTGAACCGACAATAAGTTTGAACAATAAACTACCTTAATCGCATACAATGTTAAAATCAATGGATTAGGTGTTTCAGATACATGATTGCGAGTCTAAAGAAACTAAGTTTAATGTCTAACTCGCAATATTGGTTGATCTGAGTCTTAAGGGAATCGAACAGTGAGTCATGCGACTGGTCCCCCAGATTGAACTCGATTGAAAGGGGCGACTCATTCAATCGTCCGAATGAATAATGTGAATGGTTTGAGTGTGTCATACGACTGGACTCCAGAATGAACTTCAATCACACGATTGAAAGGGACGATTCATTCAATCGGCCGCATGAATCATGCGAATGAGTTCAATCGCACAATTGAACTGAACTGTTTTCCTGATTTGGTCAAACTCTGTTTTTCATGTGTTCTCACATGCGTTTGCTACTTGTTAAAGGAATATGGCTAATCGTTGGTCCATTAATCCAAAGCACAACATTTGTGCTCACTTGGATTCCACTTCGAGGAATGGTGGTGAGTTTGCTGGGATCATCGATTTTTTGAAGAGATCACGGATATATAGAGCCATATCTACACCCTGTACTCCCTAATAGTCCAATCACCAATCATTCTGGGAGGGAGCTTCAGTAGATCGATCTGTGGAACCCTACCACATCCGAAGTACTATCTTTGGAAGGGAGAACGAGATCACAGCTGCAGATATCAGGAGAGTATTAGGATTTGGAGATGATGAGGACCATCCACTTAAGCTTCATCCTCTGACGGTTCAAGGTTGCTTTATGAGGATCGGGTACTGCTGGGACATCAACTCGGGTGTGCTGAACAAGAGCATCCTGAGCCCCCAGTATAAGTACCTAGCACACGTAATACTGAAGTGCATAGCATCCAGGAGGGGTGGGTTTGATGATCTGTCGGACCAAATCCAGAATTCCTATGTTGCATTGGTCCTAAACCACCCCTTCAGCTTCTCCAACATGATCTTCTCGTATCTGATAGAGAATTTAGAGGTAAAGGGGAAGGAAGGCTTCTGCATATACCCCGATTCCTACAGCTGATTTTTGATGAGAAGTTGCCTGATCTGCCCAAGAAGAAGAGTGATTCAGTGACATTAGAGATCATGGATGACATCACTCTTAGGAGAATGAAGGTGTATAGGGGCAAGCAGGTCAAGCCCGTGATAAAGAGATTGATAGGGCATCTGGCCCGGGCAGATTATGTTACGCCAAGTAGACGCAAATGGCGTCATGATGACAGCGGATCTGAAACTGAGGTAATTGCGATACCATCTGATGACTCAGATGACGATGATAGCCATGATGGCAATGGTGGGCCAGTTATTTCTGAGGGCCCCTCCACTCACACAGCACAGTCGTTACCACATACAGACACGGCTGCTGCCGGGTTTGTACCTGATTTCTGCCCGCCAGACGATGTTGAGGAAGAGAGCGAGGAAGAAGGTCTGACAAGGAGAGTTGGCAGCAAAGTGGTTGCCACAGAGAGAGGACTGAGGGTTGTGGGTGGTCAGTCTGGCACATCAGGTGATCCACACACAGAGTCTGATCCGGCTTATGCCCTTGATGAACCCAGCACCAGAGTAGGAACCCCGGTGTCTACTGGGAAAAGGAAGAAGACCATGGCGAGACCGCATGGTAAGAAGAGTAAACGAATACGATTCACCACCTACGTCACTACCATAGCGACCACATCTACTCCATCCCAAACACCTCAAGCCACCACCACTATTCCTACATCTCACACTCCCACATCCACCACCACCACCACTGTACCCCCTACTACATCATTCCCATCGCCTCCCATATTCACCACAGCCACCATAACCACCGATACTCACCAAACCGGACCCTCATCTGCTCCATCCAGCTCATTCATACCACCAGTGTCTGTGGTAGAGCAGCTTGCTGCACTAAACAGCATGGTGGTCAAGCTGATGGCTTCGGATGAGGCCAAGAGTGCTCAGATTCAGCAGTTAAGAGAGCAATGTTCCTCCCAGACAGTTGAGATTCATCAGTTAAGGGAGTTGACTTCATCTCAAGCTCAGCTGATCGCTGCATAGACTGATCAGATCACTGGTCTATTAAAGCACAAGATTGAGACGAATAGGAAGTTGGATGAGTTAAAGGCAGCAAACAAGTCTATCTTGCTAAAGCTGAAAGGAACTCAGAGTGAGCCCCTCAAGATTGGTAAAGGGCACGATGATGAGGAGGACGATGATGATGAGGATGGCGATGATGAGGATGACGAAGATGAGGACGATGAAAGTGAGGAAGCTAATGATAGTGATGACAAGAAAGATGTGATGATGAAGGAGGTGAGGCTGCAGGAGAACAAAGTGATGAAGCAGCAGACGAGGGGCGTACTAAACAACGTCAAGACCAAGGAACCTCTACGTCTGCCCCACCTAAAGATACTCCTGAGATTCAAGACAAAAGTACTGATTAGTTATTTATGTTTACGTATTTAAAAGGCTTTTGTACTTGTAAAAATTGTGTAACACTTATGTAATTAACGTTTATATCATTTGTCTTAATAATGATTGTGTTTGATTACTTACTAACAAGTATTGTGTTGCATGTTTAAATCAAGCAGATCCAAACTTTCAAAGAGACGAGTACGATGTCGAACCCCTACAACAGGTCAAGAGTCAGTTAACAATGATTCTTGATCTCCAGGGTATCGTAAGGAGATCGGTTGAGTATACCCCAGAAGAGGGAGAGATTATTCACAGCTTCACTAAGGAACAGTTGGCAGAAATGTTCAAACTCAACGCCGACGACATAGTGAAAGACGCTCCCGAAGTCCAAGTTGATAGTGATGAAGAATTACACGACGTAGATGAGATTAAGATAGAGGATATAACAGACCAATGCTATCTAGAGTACACTGACACTGAAGGTCATGTCATTCCAAATCTGGATGACAATCTGGTCAGCGAGACTTTTGATACTTTGGATAAGATGGAAGAAGAGTCCGACAAACAAGAAGATACAGCCAGAGCTACTGAGGAGGAAGTCAAAGTGAGAAATGCTGAATGGGCTGCTTGTTTTGCGGATCTTTGTGCCCAACGAAGTGCTCCAACGTCTAATGCCTACACCAAGCTCTACAGAGTGAAGAAACATCAAAAGGTGTCTGGCAAGATTATATCGTGGGCGTATTTTGATGACCTTAACGCTTATGCGGTTAAGAGAGAGAAAGGTATCGAGTATTTTAGATTCCCACACGATCTAAAAACTCTACCTGGTTTTGAGCTCAACCAACTGGCAAAGCTGAAGCTACTGTATGTTGATTCCAGAAAGATGTCAGGTTGGTTCAAAGCTGCATTAAAGAAAGAGTACCACACTCGGTGGGTAAACTTCAGGCCTCAGCAACCTACGAGGTACATTCGAAGGTCTGAAGTGGATCCACGAACTGGGAGGCCAAAGATTGTGTTGAAGTGGCATCCTCCACGTACTATGTCGAAGATCCCTCTTAGGGAAATGCCTCAGGACATCACTCCACACTTCAAGTGGTGGTACTATGATTCGCGAACAGTATTATGGTATGTGGTTGGTTCATCTGAATCTACCACATAGCATCCATCCATGAAAAATCCGTATCGTTCAGGTGGATTACTAGTTCTACCACTTCTGCGAACGTTTTGTGTGTATTGATCAACCCCTTGATCTTCCTCAACATCCTTATGTTGAGTGCTAGTATCAACCAAACGTGCATCGGGTTGTGGTTCTTGATCCTCCTCAAGATCCACCGTTCTACTGGAACTTTGCATCTAAGAACTCACCCTTTCTGGCAACAAACACCTTTTGTTCCAGTGGATCAAAGAAATAATATCCCATAGAATCTCTAGGATATCCAACAAAGATACACTTGGTGGATCGGACTTCCAATTTGTTTGGGGTGGGAGTCTTAACACAATCCTTACATCCCCAAACCCTTAAGTATGATAAAGATGGAACTCTTCCATGCCATATCTCAAAAGGTGTCCTTTCCACCTCTTTGGTTGGCGCCATATTTAGAATACGGGACACGGAGAGCAAAGCGAAACCCCAAAATGATAGAGGCAATGTGCTTCTAGCCATCATAGATCGGACCATATCCAATAAGGTTCAATTCCTCCCCTCAGACACCCATTATGTTGTGGTGTTCCAGGTGGAGTGAGTTGTGAAACAATCCCACAACTCCTAAGATGATCTTGAAAAGCATCACTTAGGTATTCACCTCCTCTATCGGTACGGAGAACTTTAATTGACTTGTTGAGTTGATTTTCTACTTCATTCTTGAAGATTTTGAACATTTCAAAAGCTTCATCTTTGTGCCTTAATAAGTACACATACCCAGAGCGACTATAATCGTCGGTAAAGGTAATGAAGTATCGTCACCATTCCTAGTCGTTGGTTTAAAAGGACCACATACATCCGAATGTATGATTCCTAATAAATCTTTTGCCCTTTCGTTAGTTCCACTAAAGGGTGCCTTAGTCATTTTACCTTGTAAACAAGATTCACAAACATCAAATGAATCACATTCATTTGTTTTTAAAAGACCATTTTTTAAGTGTTTGTAAACGTTTCTTGTTTATATGACCAAGACAACCATGCCAAAGATAGGTATTACTCAAGTCCAACTTGAGTTTCTTGGTGTTAGTTTGGTACAATGAACTATTTAAAGTATTTTCATGAACCAATTCATAAATACCAATAATGGGAATAGCTTTAAAATAGAACATACCATTTAAAGAAACATGAATATCATTTTCAATAAAGGATAATACATAATCATAATGTCTTAATTGGGATACAGAAATAATGTTCCTAGTCAAACTAGGAGCATATAAAACATTCTTCAAAATAACTTCCAAACCACTTGGAAGTTTTAGGATGTAGTCCCTACGAGCTTCAACTAAAACTTTAGTTCCATTGCTCATGAAGAGGCTAACATCCCCTTGACTGAAGTCCCTACTTCTTATGAACCCTGCAACCAATTGCAAATATGAGTTCCACATCCGGTATCCAATACCCATGTGTTAGAAGATGTAACATTAAGATCAATATGAATAATGTATATTGTACTTGAGGTCTGCCCTGCATCCCTCTTTGATTTCAATTCTTGGAGATGGACAGGACAATTCCTTGCCCAATGTCCTATCTCCCCACACTTGAAGCATGGGTCATTAGTAGCAACCTTTTGCTTCTTCTCTTATGGTTTGGGTGGTACCTTTACCACGCCCTTTCCTTTTCCCCAAACTGGTCCCTTACCCTTGGCAACCTTTGCCTTGGGTGCGGGATAAGGCCTTTTCTTGTTCTCACCTTCATTGATGGTGAGAACCGGTAAAACCCTTTTACCCATGGCCGCCTCGGCCGTTTTAAGCATTGAGTGAAGCTCACTAATGCTTTTGTCCCAAGCATTCATGTTGTAGTTCAACACAAATGTCTCGAACTTCTTGGTAAGGCCATTTAGGATTAAATCCATGGCCAATTCCTTCGAGACGGGACAATTAAGCCTCTCGAGGCGGTTAGTATGACTTTTCAACTTAAGTACATAAGATGAAACAGATTGGTTGTCGTCCATACGACATGCATTGAGTGCTCGAACCATTTCGAAGCGCTCAACCTTTGCTTGCTGTTGGAATGTTTCCTTCAGCTGGGTTATCATGTTGTAAGTTCCGTGATTTTCATACTCCTTTTGGAGATCCGGAGTCATGCGCGCTAGCATGAGACAAGACACTTGGACGGAGTCCTCAGTGTACTTCAGCCAATCATTATAGGCGTCCTCATCATCCTCGGTAGGTTGATTTTCTCTCTTGCTTGAGAATGATTCTCAAGTTTCGATACCAATCAATAAAGTTGTTATGATTTGGACGTTCCTTTTGGAGGATCGCTCGTAGTGATTGGTTGGACGCGGATGAGTTATCGTGATTTTCATTATTGGTGGCCATCTACAAAATTTAACAAAGATCTATTTTAGTATTTTCGATATTGTTACTTTTAATAATCAATGCCTCTTAAGGTCATTCTATATTAAAATCTAGAACCCAACATTACATTTAAATTGTGGTTATGTGACCTTTATCCCACGATTTAAATTAATAAGGTGGTCAACGATTGACGGTTGCAACCATTTGCAACTTCTAGAGGTATGGGATCGACTTTAAACATCATATGTAAAGTCGGCATGTTAATCCCATTAACACCATTTGGAAACCATATTGTAGGTGATCCATTTAACATGGTTTGCAAATCAAGACATCCTACTTACACACACTTGTTAGTTTGCCAAAATGAGTGGTTAGGTGACCTTTATCCCACGATTATGGCATTCTCACCTTAAGTCATAAGTTCCCTCAAAGTGGTTGGGTGACCTTTATCCCACTAAGAGTTCCCAAGTGACTTAAGTGTTGTGTAAAAGGACGGTGTTGATCTTGTTTTTCAAATGTTTAGAGCTTTCATAATTCTAGTTTAGAAAACTCTAAGTACTTGTATTTGCATGCTTTCAAATACAAGATACCCTATGGTCCTTTTAATAAAACCCTTTTATTATAAAATCATTAATCCTTTTAATAACCATTTATTAACACTTAATGACTAAGAACCATTTTATATTAGCTTGTTAAGATCATTTTATTAAGATTTTCTAACATATCTAAATATCATGCAATCATTCACAATCAAACAAGCATAATATAAACAATCACAATGTGCATAACCATAGCTACTATTCTGACCACACTTGTTTGACATGACAAGTGTGGTCATTTGTTCTTCCCTAAGGGTTGAATACAACACAAAATTTAGGTCTTCATAGACCCCCACTTGAACTTGCATCCATATGCTTCAAGTCCTTCTTTTGTGTCTTCTTCTTGTGCTTCCTTCTCGAGCATCTTCTTTTACAAAATATATATCCTAATACATATTTTCTAGTAAAGGAAAAATACTCCTAATCTATTATTACATCCCAATGAATAAATAGACAAAATACAAGCACAAAACTTTACAACCCAATTGAATGAACATAATCAAATAAATACATTCAATCCAAACCAAAACAACACAAGGTCTTAAGCTAGGTTATGCACTATCATATGAACAATCATCAACATCATTCAACAAACAAAATAAACCACATCAAACCCTAAATCTTTAGCCAACATAAACTGAAAATTTGGGTCAGTTTGTCCAAACAAACAACAACCAAACATGTCAACAATTTGATATTCCTATCTTTCAAAGTTTAATCATAAGCATGAAGATATAACTTTGAAAGACATGGGGTTTATTCAATCAACCAAAATCAGCCTATTGTGAGATTATAATCATCCTTTAAAACCAATTTTAAAGGACAAAACAAGCAAATCATCCACATAACCGGCTCTTGATGCCATTGATGGGTTTGTTAAAACACAAAAACGAGTTTAACCTTTTAAACTTTCTGAAAACGCAGAAAAAGTTTAGCATTATAACCAAGTTTATAAGCTGAAAAACGTGTTCCTTTTTAACATACATATGTTTTAAAACAAACCCAAAATCAAAGGATCATAATATGTGAATAAACAAGCTATGAACATAATGAAAGTGTACATAAAATCACAGCTACATAAAGCTGTGATTAACTACCTTTCTCCAGCTGAAATGTCGACCAAGAATGAAGATTGGAGGGTGAAATATGGCCAAAACTTCAAGCTTAGAAGTCCTCAAGAGCTCACTCCCACAAGGCTCTAAGTAGGCATCTTAGTTGCTTGGTTTTGGACACTAAAACAACCAAAAGGTAAGCTTCACCAACAGCTGAAAAGTCGACAGAAATGAGGAGAGGAATGATGCTGAAAATCGACCAAAGCTCCAAGAATAGGAGCCCTCAAGCTTGTATACCCCAAGCTCTTTGCAAGACACCTTCTTGTTAGGAAGAACACCACCAAAATGAAACTAAAACTCCCTTCTTCCTAGCTATTTTCGTGAGTTTTGAGAGGAAAAGAGAGAGAGTTTTCAAGTTTGCATGTGATAATAATGAGTTGAATTGGTTGTGTGTTTTCCTAGTTAATGGTAGAGAGTTTCAAGAAGAAAATTGGTCAAATCATCTTAGAGAGTGGAGCTGGCCAATTTTCGAAATATTAAGGGTTTCCCCTCTAAATTTTTATCATCTCTAATATTAACTAGTAAAAACAAATAAGTTGTACAATTAACACTTAATTGTATAACTCATACACCCAATTTATTATTTGATATTATTTAACTAAGTTAAACAACATTTCAAATAATATTTGAACAAAATATCCTAATAAGTTGTTCTATCTCATATGCATCTAATTTAGAAAACCTATTTTCTAAATTGGTGTTAATATTTAATTGCATGATCATATCATCAATTAAATATTTATTGGTGTTTGCTAAGCTTGTTATTGGGTATAACCTGACTTGGATCATAACGTACTAACCATATCAATATTCTAAGTGTCTAGGGCACACACAGAATCCTACAATCTCCCACTTGCCCAAGATTCATAGAAGATCGATTCAAGCAGTAAATACCGCCTAACAACGGTTTACTACCCTTAATACGTATGACTTATAGCCATTCAATAACATCATCCCTTTCAAGTACCCTACTTGTAATGATTTAGGTGAATTAAACATCTATCCTTTTGTTACAGATGTCATTTTAAATCCAAGGACATAGAATGATCATTCCTTGTTGATTTAACTTAATCAGGCCTTAGATATCTAACTCTCAATGAATAAGAGGAACAAATTCCATCTTGACTATATACGTTTCTCACAAACACCTCGTGTTATACCTGAACATACCCTTATGTACTGTCCACTATTTCAGGACAGTGAAGAATTAGCTAAAGGTATAAGACTTGGTGAATATCAAAACCCAATATGTATCTCAGATCGGAGGATACCAAATGATATTCGCCTTTACTCAAATTTACTTATGATCAATCAATAAAATTCCATGTAGTAAAATTTGAGATGCGGGTTAGTCCAATATTTGCATCCCACAAATATCTATGAACCTTGGTAGCAACTTATTGCTCTATATTCATCCTTATGAATATCAACCAATCCAAGTTCATAATAGTCTTACCCTTACACTTATTCCCACAAGTATGAACAACTACGGACATTTAGAGTAAACAATTTACTCATGGATTAAACATGCTAAATTGGAACATTAATTGAAACATTATAACCAAATAATTTTATTCAAATAATAAATAGTTTGTAGGACCGGGTGAAGGGTTAGCACTTATAGCACAACAACACAAAGAGGAGTGTGTAGTAGAACACTTAACAGATCAAATGGGGAACCGGTTATTATGATGCTAAGAACGCACGAGTAACTTTAGAATGAAAAGATAACAACACAAGTGGTCAGTTTTCAAGGATGTTGTACATTGCTTCTCAAATTCAAGTTACAAGTATTCAGCATACATACATTACAGGACTTTGAGATACTATATAATACAACCTGCAGACGACCATACTTTGAAGGCCAGCTGGATACACGAATTAGACAACATAATCCATGTAGAGTCAAAAGGCAGATTTGCCTTTTGGCTAGTGACTATGGCTTGCCATAGCTCACATCCTAATATATTACAAAAAGGATAAAGGTACATAAAGTAGAAAGGTTTGACCCAAGACCTCAATGTACAGTTTTCCTAAAGCATGGACCTTTTCACCAACTCATACAAGTTGGTGACCAACCAGAGTGGGCAGCGGCAAAGTGGTTTAGCTTTGCAGAAAAGTACATCAGATAAAGCATGTATGATAAAAGTCTTTGGAAGAATCTGTCTTGGTTTCTTGGCTTCAGCAGACTTTGTCTTGAAGCTAAGAAAGACTTCATTTCTGGCTTCTGAAGATATTGGTCTTGGCTATGAAAGCTTTTTACACTTGAAATGTTTCTGAATTGGTGTAAAACTTTCATAGCAATACTACTTCATGTTCTGTGCAGCATGCAGGAGGACTTGATCATTTCATAGAACTACTGAAAGAAGAACTGTCATAACTACTGAAGAATACTTCTTCAGCTGTTGTGATAACTACTGAAGAAGGATCGTCACAACTACTGAAGAATACTTCTTCAGCTGTTGTGATAACTACTGAAGAATACTTCTTCAGCTGTTATGATAACTACTGAAGAAGGATCGTCACAACTACTAAAGAATACTTCTTCAGTTGTTGTGACAACTACTGAAAACTGTCTTCAGACTTTGTCTTTTGTTGATATCTCCAGCTGATGTCTTCAGCTATTGTCTTCAGCTGTTACCTTCAGCTATTGTCTTCAGTTGATGTCTTCTGCTGATGTCTTCAGCTGATGTCTTCAGCTGTTGTCTTCAGCTGTTACCTTCAGCTGTTGTCTTCAGTTGATGTCTTCAGCTGATGTCTTCAGCTGTTACCTTCAGCTGTTGTCTTCACCTGATGTCTTCAGCTATTAACTTTAGTAGATGTCTTCAGCTGTTCACTTCAGTAGATAGTTACAAGAGTGTTTTGGCTGCATCAGACTTCTAGGAATCCTTACAAACTCCCCCTAGGCTGATGCTGCCAAAACACTTGAAGATATTCAGCAGCTCACTGTCTTCCTGATGCAAGAGGAGCCATTTGAATTGGAGATGATTTGGCTTTCTCTTCTTGCACTTCCTTAGGATGTTCTGATTCATCCTGAGGATCAGAGAAGGTTGATTTTGACTTCTTCTTCTTCTTTTCATTAGATTTAGAAGCCATCCTCTTCTTCCTCTTTGCAGTCTTTTACTAAGAAGACTGGCCTGCAGCACCTTGTAGATTAGTTGTGTCTTCCTCAGTTGGGTGTTCCTCCCTTATAGGTTCAGAAGGAAAGGGAGTTTGACCCTGTTGTGGGTCAGATGTTAAGGCTGGCCTTTGACCTTACTGTTGATTAATAGTTGAAGAGGCTGGCCTATGACCCTGCTGTGGATTAGAAGATGAAGCTGGAGGTTCTTGTTTGAGTTGTCTTTTGTTGTTCAAACTTAACCTCTACTTGAGGTAGAGCTTGACTTGGAGGAGTGTGCAAGTCAGCAAGCTCTCCACTCTTGATCTTCTGCTTGATCACCCTGATATGCTCATCCAGAGTAGATAGAGACATAGGGCCAAGTCTCCTTCCAGAGAATCCATATAGCTTCAAGAAGCTCATCATTCTTTGTCTATCATCAGATTTTTTTAAGTTCTTCTGAATGAGAGCTCTTGACTTAGCATCTTCTTCCCTTATTTTCTTCTTTGTGAACTTCTGCTCTTTGAGTACTTGAAATTCAAGTTGTTTGAGATACTCAAACTCAAAGTACTCAAAGGACAAAGGAAGAAGTGCTTCTGCCTGGTAGAAGCTTATGGCACTCAGGTAGTCTATCATTCTTTGTTTATATGTTTCTTTATCTACCTGAGGTTCTTGTGTAGCAGCCACAGCCTCTTGCACAGGACTTTCTTGAACTGGCGAGAGAGTAGGAATATGCTTGTATAATCTTTGTTGTCTTTTCTTCTTTTTGATCTCAAGAAGAATTCTTGCATCTTCAGCTTCCTTCCTTTCTCTTGACATTTCCATGTCAGCCAGATCATTTAATTCCTCTAAGGGGAGAGATATAATCTCATCTATGTCATAGTTCCTGATCGGTAAGTAAGTAATCCTGACTGCCCTCAACTCATCATTTTGAGTGTTTGGTCTGTGAGGAGCCCTGATTGCAGCTTGCATGAAGCTTGAAGACCCAGTAGAACTTATTCCCCTTAGCTTCCTCTTTCTCTCTCTTTCCTCCTCCTCAATCTCCTCAGGGATTAGAACCATTTTCCCCTTGTCACCCACAAACCTTTGTAACATAGGGTGGAGAGAGCTTTGGCCTTCATTGCTTGGTGTAGAATCCAAACTCTTGCCAGAGAGAGACTGTGATACACCTTCACCAACAGGTGTTTCACTGAGGGGTTGAGTTGCTGAAGTAGTTGTTGTGGTGACAGGTGTTTCAATTTCTGTTACTTCATCAGTTGACTGTAAGACAGGACTTTCAGGCTCTATCACTGGGCCTTCAGTCAAGGTTTTCCCTTTGAAGCTAATCTCAAGGTCTGCCTGAACATCCAGTTGACCAATGATATTACCTGATTGCCTTGCTCTATCTTCTTCAGCTTCGTGCCTTGATACACCCTCCCCAAGATGACTTTGAAACAAGCAGTCTAGGATGTTCACATCAATGTGAACTTGGGGAGGTTGCTGAGTAGGAACAATTACAAGAGAGGATGGTGAGTCCTCAATGTCCATACTCCTTGAAAAACTCCCAGGTTCTGTGATTGTAGTAACTTTCTCCCCCTTTTTGGTTGCATCACCTTCTTGTATAGGTGAGCTAGGAGTTAGGTCACCCATATCCTCAGGTTCTTGTGTTCCTGGTTGAGCTCTTCTTAAAGGTCTCTCAGCTAGTTTTTCCTTAAGATAAGATATCTCAAGTTGCTGATCATTGACCCTATTTTGTAAGGTAGTCACTTGAAACTCAAGATGACTAACCTTTGAGACTAAGTACGTGTATGTTTGTGTCAGTTGTTGCACTTTTAGTCTCAGATTCCCCTCATCTTTATCAGAAGAATCATGGGGGGGATGAGAGAATTGGACCTAGATCCTCACTCTCATCACCAGCATGAGGTTCTTGGCTGCTGGATTTTCACTGCTCATTGACAGCCTCAGATGAAGTGTCAATGGGTTGAGTTGCATGGTTGAGGTCTTAATGATGTAATCACTTGCAAAAGTGAGAGCCTCTTCCATATGGATCCCCTGAACAAGTTTAGAAGGACCCACCTCAGCAATGGGTGACTGATGTGGGATAGACATAGGTAATTCAGAAGCACTCCTCTTTCTTTTAGTAGGGGAGGGATAGAGAGATTCATGATGCTTACTGAAGCCTAAGTCCTCAACAGTATAGAATTCAAGGTTGGGAATTTGGATATTTAAGTCCAAAGGCTGGGGATGGTAACTGTCCCCTGAAGGTTTTTTCACTTGAGTGTTGAGACTCAGAGTGAGGGCTTAAGGTATTTTGGCTTATGAGCTCATCAGGCTGATCATGAGGAACATCAACACTGATTCTTTAAGAGATGGGAGTGGTTTGCTCCTTAGGAGAAGTGGGAGCTCTAGTATTCACTTCTTTCTGTATAAGTGAGTATATGGGGACCTGCACAGACTCAATAGCTTGAGCAGGGGTTCGTTTGGATTTTCTTTGGTAGTGAGGATGATTTGAGGCTGTTTTGGTGGTTAAGATGTAGAAGGTGTGGGTTTAACACTAGCTTGTGTTGCTAGGTTGTCACCTTAAGCAATGAGCTCTAACATTTTGGAGACCAGGGTTGTTTCTACCCTGAGAAGCCTTCAGTTGGCTTCTTCATAATCTTAAAGATGCCTGGCTTCATATGTCCTAATTTAAGAATAGTACTTGTTTCCCTCAACTGTGATCCAAGTTCATAGTTGAGAATGTGTTGAACATATCTAGGAAACACATAGTATTCTAAGGAGTCCAAGTTAGCAAGCAAGTTTGTGTAAACAAATTGTGAGTACCTGAACGTGACCCCTTATACCATTCCATGAACTATAAAGGAGAGATCCTCAGGAATCTGGTCCCACCCACCATGCTTGTTGGACAAGCTGTGAATCACTACATGGAGTAGGTATTTCCACTGGAATGAGACCTTCCCTTTCATAAAGGTCTTTACAGAGAAATCTCCCTCATAGCCCATCTGCTTAAAGGAATAGTTGACAGCTTCCTTTGGGAAAGACAGTTCACCTTCTTCATCCAGCTGAAGATGGGTTTTGATGATGGCTGGAGTGATAAAGACTGTCATCCCCTACACTGTGGTAGACAATTCCTTCTCCCCATCCATAATAACCTCTTGACATGTCCTCCAAAAGTCAAGCAGGTGATCCTCATAAAGAATAGGATCAATGGTGAGTGAGGTGTAGTAGTTGGATAGAGCAAGAAAACGGCAAACCTCTGAGAAACTATCATCTTTCTCAGAGTGCAACAAGGCAACTTGATTGTGCTGCCTATGGAATTGCATGGAGAAATTTGGGTTGTTTCTGTTTGGAATGTTGGGCATTTTGAAAAGCTTAAGAATGAAGAAAGGTGAAAAGCAAAAGTGATTTCAGAGAAATTTGGTTTGAGGTATGGGTGAATTTTGGAGTAGGTAAAGGAAAGAGGTGTAACCATTGGATAATTGTATGAATTTGGATTAGAGACAAAGTTAATGAAAAAGGATAAACTTTGAAATCCATTGTGTTGGTCCTACCTCTGAAAAGTAGTTTGATTTTTGCCCAAAAAGTAGTTTTCTTGTAATTCTAACAAATCTTCTGAAGATAATTTAACTTCAGAAGTTTTGACCATGAAGGGTATTTTGCTTCGGAAGTTGTAACCAGAAAGCTTCCGAAGGCAAATTTTGCCTCCAAAAATATTTCAAAGATTTTGAAAAATTTTGCAACTTTAGTAAAATTCTAAAAAATCTAAGGAATATCCTAAAAGAATTTTCTTCCAAAGAGAAACTAGGGCTTATTATGGTGATGGAATAGACAACATAGAACACACATAGTTTTAGAAATAATATGATTAAGTTTTATAAGAAAAGCTATTCAAAGTTGATCATCCCAATAGCTGATATAAGATATTTAAATCTCTGTTCATCAAAGGCTTTTGTGAACAGATCACCATATTGTTCATCTATACGAACTTTGATTAGTTTGATTAATCCCTTTTCAAAATTATCTCTAATCAGATGATACTTGATGTTGATGTGCTTAGTTCTTGAGTGCTGCACTGGATTTTTGGTAATTGAGATAGCATTGTTGTTGTCTATGTGAATGGGAGTCTCTTTGAAATTGAATCCATAGTCTAGCATCTGATTTTGAATCCAAAGCACTTGAGCACAGCAGCTTGTAGCAGCAATGTATTCAGCCTCAGCAGTTGATGCAGATACACATGATTGTTTCTTGCATTGCCAGGAGACTATCCTTCCACCAAGAAATTGACTTCCCCTGATGTATACTTTGTAGTCATATTGCATCCACCATAATCACTATCTGTATATGCATACAGATTGAAGTCAGAATTTTTAGGATACCAAAGGCCAAGAGATGGGGCTCCTTTAAGGTATTTCTAGAATTCTTTTGACAGTGGTTAGGTGTGACATCTTGGGGTTGGCCTGATATCTTGCACAGATGCAAGTGGCAAACATAATATCTGGCGTGCTAGCTGTAAGATACATAAGAGACCCAATCATAGCCCTGTAGGGATGTTCATCAACACACTCCCCCTCAAGATCAGGTCCAAGGGAGTGGTTTCTAGCTATGGGTGTCTTAGCAACCTTACATTCAGTCATGTTGAACCTTTTAAGTATGTCTTGCACATACTTTGACTGATTTATGAAGATACCATTGTCAACCTGCTTCACTTGAATCCCTAGAAAGAAATTGAGTTCCCCCATGGCACTCTTTTCAAATCTATCCTTCATCAGCTTCTCAAAGTCTTTGCAGAGCTTTGGATTAGTTGACCCAAAGATGATATCATCTACATAAACTTGAACTAGCATTATGTCATCTCTTGTTCCTTTGATGAAGAGAGTTCCATCAATGGTACCCCTTTGGTAGCCATGCTGACAGAGATACTGAGATAGAGTCTCATACCACTTTCTTGGTGCCTGATGTAGCCCATAGAGAGCTTTGTCAAGCTTGCAGACATAATCAGGATGATCAGGATCTGCAAAGCCAGGTGGTTGTTTGACATACACCTCTTCATCAATCACTCCATAAAGAAAAGCACACTTCACATCAAGTTGATAGACCTTAAAGTTCTTGGATGCAGCAAAAGCTAGGAATATCCTGATAGCTTCAAGTCTTGCTACTGGAGCAAAGACATCAGTGTAATCAATTCATTCTTCTTGAGTATACCCTTGAACAACTAGTCTAGCCTTGTTCTTGATGACAAGTCCTCTATCGTCCTTCTTATTCCTGATGACCCACTTTGTAACTATGGTAGTGTTCCCATGAGGAAGAGGACATAGATTCCAAACCTTTTGTCTCTTGAATTGAAGCAACTCCTCTTCCATAGCTTCAACCCAACTTCTATCCTTTAGAGCTTCATCAATCTTCTTTGGCTCTATTTGGGATAAGAAACAAGAGTGAAGACAGATATTTGCATTATGAGACTGTCCTCTTGTTCTTACACCAGTACCAACATCTCCAATGATGTTTCTAGAGGGGTGAGACTTGTGGATCCTTAGTTGAGGGATCACAGCAAGTTGTTTAGACAGATCCAAATTAGAAAAATTCTGATCTGGCAAGGAGGATTCACCCTCTACAGCAGCACACCTATCAAGATTAACTTGATCCAATGAGTGTGTGACATTATTGAGATTTTCTTCAATGGGATGGTTCACAGCATCAAGAAATTCTTGATCACTGTCACCACCACCATGTTCTCCGACATTTGAAGTTTCTACATTTGAGTTCTGTGCCTCAACACTGGAAGATGAAGGCAACTCAGATGTATTAGCAGGATGTGTCATTGATGTGCTGGTAGAAGCTTCATTTGCAGGATTAGCTACCACTAGAGCTGGAGATATGTTGCTTGAAGACCTTTTCAGCTCAATTCTTGGATCAGGATCACCTGTAGGTAATATATCTATGGTTCCTGAAACATGCTCACAAGATTTGTTAAAACAGTTGGTAACTAAATCAAGATCAAATAGCCAATCCGAACCAGAGCCTTTCACACTAGGTGAGTGTTCATTGAAAGTCACATTAGCTGACTCCTCAACTACTCTAGTTCTGAGATTGTATACTCTATAAGCTTTAGCTTGAGAAGAGTATCCAATAAAGTGTCCATCATCTGATTTCTCAGCAAACTTGTCTATGTGATCTTTGGTATTCAAGATGATGCAAGGACATCCAAAAGACCTGAGAAAACCAATGAAAGGTTTCCTCTTGTGCCAAAGTTCATAAGGAGTCTTACCATGTGTCTTAACTACTAAAACTCTATTTTGCACATAGCAGGCAGTGTTGACTGCCTCTGCCCAGAAGGTGATGGGCAGTTTAGAGGCAGACAACATAGTTCATGCAGCTTCAATTAGTGTCCTGTTTCTCCTCTCAGCAACTCCATTTTGCTGAGGGATCCTAGGAGCACTATATTGTCTTGTAATACCCTTTTCATCACAAAATGTATCAAGTATTTGATTCTTGAACTCAGTTCCTTGATCGCATCTTATGGTTTTGACCTTGTGATCACATTGATTCTCAATTTTTAAGATGAAATTATTCAGAATTTCAGGGGTCTCATCCTTAGTTCTAAGGAAGAATACCCATGTGAATCTTGTAAAGTCATCTTTGATCACCAGACAGTAAGAGGTCCTTCCTAAACTCATTACATTGGTGGGGCCAAAGAGATACATATGTAAAAAGTGTAGGGGTGTAGTGATGGAATTTCTTTCCTTAGGCTTGTGAGATACCTTGTGTTGCTTCCCTTTCAGGCATGCAACACAATGATCATCACTTGTAAACTCTCTTTTTGGTATTCCAATTACCAAATCATTCTTAATCAATTTATTCATATTCTTAAAGTTTACATGGCACATTCTTTTATGCCAAAGGAAAGATTCATCACTATTTGCTTTAGATAGAAAGCATGAAACTTCTCGTGAGGGAGATGTTTCTTGCAAATCCATCATGTACATGTTCCCTTTCCTGGGGGCTCTAAGTAGGATGTGCTCATGAGGAATGACCACCCCAGGCTTGAGAACAATGCACTCATGCTCAGTAAATAGCATGTTATGACTTTGATCACAGAATTTTGATACACTCAAAAGATTGTATCCAAGCTCCTTGACAAAGTTGACCTTGTCAAAGCTGAGCTTACCATTTATGACCTTTCCCCTTCCAGTAATGTAACCACCTGCATCTCCTCCAAAAGTAACTGGCCCTCCATCAATTCTTTCAAACTTTTGGAGTAGTGACCTATTGCCTGTCATGTGCCTGGAACAACCACTGTCAATGATCCACACATTTTTGTTTGTCTGTAGCTGTTCCTGCACAAAGAGATAGCTAGTTACATTTGGAAACCCAATCCTCATTGGTCTTGGGCTTATTAAAAACAGTTGAAGACAATGCAAGAGTGATAGATCCTATGGTTGTGTTTGAGGATCTTGAGCTGTTGTTGATGAAGAACCTTTAGTCTTTTGGTCTTTCTTTGACTTCCACTCCACCTTTGAGTGCTTGAGACTTTAGAAGTTTTGATGACTGGTCCTTCAAAAGAACTTGCCTTTACTGCAGCAAGCTTCAGTACTTTGGAAGCATTCCTTTCTTCCAAGACCAAATCTTCTTCCGAAGGTAGTTTTCCACTTGCCTTCTTCATCTTGGAATTCTTGGAAGTCTCTTTGTTTATCATGTGAAGAGTACCCTTAGGATTGTATGGACAATCTTTAGCCAAATAAGAAGTACTCTCACACATGACACACTTCAGATTCTTCTTTCAAAGAGTCTTCATGAAAGAGCACTGACTTTGTCTCACACCCTCGGGCCCAGGTAGGGTGGGACGTCACAGATTAGCAACAACTTACATGGCAGTGGAAACAAACCAATATAAGAGCTCAAAGGAAAAGAACATCACATGGCATTTCAAGTTTTCAAAAGACACCGGGCTGGAAACAGATCCAGCCCCAAATGTTTACATGTCCAACATAAATTAAATAGTCATTGTATAAAATAGTTAAAGTCATAAATTGGTCACACACAAACAATGCCATGGTCTCGGGAATGAGTCTAAGTCGTCCATAAGCTAAGAGTCTTCACGGGTTACCTGAAACATGCTTAAAAGAAAAGAGTGTCAACTAAAAAGTTGGTGAATTCAAGTGCTTAAAGTTTCAAAACAATAAAAGGAACTCTTAAAGTCCACAATAAAGGTTTTAGAATCAAGTGTGCAAGTTTATGAAAATCTCATTTGATTTTAAAAACATCATTTCTAGTATCAGTCATCGTGGGGTATCACAATCAACCCTGCACTTGGTCCCCGATTGGCCTCTTCTAAACTTGTGTTTAACAAGATATTCCCGTAGGAAAGAACCAAGCCTCAGATTAGTGAACCATTCCTGCTAGGATGGTTCACCATAGTATCTTATTCAAAACCTGTTACATGCCACAAACGACCCCTCAGGATCTCAGTGGGGTACCTCCCTGTAGCGGGAGCCACTATGCGTCGGGGATTTCCCAAATAGATCTATTCACATAAAGCAAGCGGTTCACAAAAGAATTAATGATCATGACAAAGTATCAGCAGGTATCCAAAAAGTCCCACATACAAGCATCAAATAAAGCACAATATGAAAGTTTCAGTTTAAAAGAGCATGCATCATCCCTAAAACCAAAGTAAAAAGGGGAACACGAGAACTCACCTTAGATATCAAGCAAAAAAGAAATTCTTCGCGTGCCGGGTATATCTCAAGTCTAGCACCCTAACATGAATATATTAAGTCATTAGCTACTGCCCTAAGCCTATATAAGGAGCAACAATAGTGCCTAAGACTTAAATGGACGGTTTCGGTTTTGATTCGATTAGGGTTTGTATAAAAGTTTCCTTTTATGGAAAGTTAAGGTTTCTCACACAATTAATGGTTTTTACATTACTAAGTCCAGACTATATGATAATTATGCTAATAAAGTGACTAAAGTGCTCATTGGAGTCGATTAGGAAGTTTAACCAAATTTTACAGTTTAGCCCCTAAAGTTTCAGAATTGACAGTTTCTACCTTTAAGTTTGGTTTCTTGTATTAGATGGCCTTTATAACCAAAAATCAGTTTCAAGAACTTAATATAACTTCATTTTAAGAATATATATTCAAATTTTCAGTTTATAGGTTCGGTTTGTAATTTACGCGTTTACCGTTGCCGGTTACGGTAAAACCGAACGGTTTAAAATGGTTATCTATGAGTTTTCACCTTTTTGAGTCTAGGACCAGTAGCTAATTTTTAAGAATCATTTTTATGAGTTTCAAACCTTTTAGATTACTAAAGTTTGTCTCTAAAAGTGAAAAGGTTCGTTTTTACGTTTAAACCGTTAAAACGCGTTTTTAGTCGGGTTTGACCATTTTAAAAGCTTGTTTGACTAACCATTTTACTTTTGAGGTTATTTTATCTTTTAAATACTCTAAAGTCATGATTTTTATAAGTTTTAACATTTAACCCATTTATCATAGAATTTTCCTTAAAAACGCCTCTCGGTTTACACCCGATTTCACTTAAAATCCATTTAAATTATATTTTGACCACTAAAAATTGCCATTAGCTCCAGAACACTTTATTAATCCTTAATGAACCTGGAATTTTCTTTAAAAAGTTCATAGTCCACGTTTTCCTATTTTTAAGTCATTTTAACACGTTTTCGGGTCCCGAAAGTGACCAAAATGGGTCTAAACCCATTATGTCTTTTGTTCCAGAGGTCAAACCATGTTATTACACTTAATATGCACCAAAAATTACTGAAATATCAGTCACAATACGTTTCCTAGTTGTTCTACACTTCCATAGCCTTCAAATTCATAGAAAATTCCATAACCGACCATTACACTTGTGTAAATCATTGTAACTCAAGTTTATTCATTACCAAACTTCATCTAACTTAAAAATCAGGTATTTGGGGTGATTAAATTCATTTTTGAGCAGGTTATAACCCTTGTCTAAGAGGGTTTTCAAGAAATGTCTAAAAGAGGTTGTTACTAGTAGAAAGACGTATTGTTCAAGGTGTAATGCATGTTTTTACCACATGTAGGTGGTATTTAGTATTTGAAACATTAAAAAAAGGTTGTTAGTAGTCTTAAACCCATTAATATGCAAGTTAGACGTTTTATTTTTATGGGTTGCAAGATACACAAGTAAATGGTGCCAAAAACACTAAAAAGAGGGTTTTCAAGGGGTAAATTGGGTTCTACCCCTTAGAATGAGCATTATATCATGTGGTATACCTTCAAGAACGTGGGAACTCCTCAAGAACAAAGTTAGGGTGAGATGTTTCTGCTTCAACAAGAAAAAGATAGGTTTTTAGGTGAAAAATGAAGGTAAGCTTAAGAAATGACCAAAACCGGACATAGTGAGCTTACAATTGATGTATCTCACGGTTTAGAAGGTGTAGAATGTCGTGGATGGTTGAAAAATTCTTGGATGAGGCTGGAGAAGCTCAAACAAAAGCTGGAACCTCAAGCTTTACACGTTCCAAGCTTCAAAACATCATCAAAAGTTCACCTTTCTTGCGGTTTTGCTGCTGGTCGATTGTTGTGTGCTTGTTGCTCACGGTTTGGAGCTGAAAATGGGGAGAATTTTGAGAGGGAGAGGAGAGTTCTTAGCTGGGATTTCGAAAATGAGAGAGAAGGATGAGAGTTTGAATGCATGCAAATGAATTGCATGCATTGTGAATGGGGAGATATGGTGGTGTGGAGTGTGTGGAAGAAAGCAAGCAATTCTATTGGGGACAAGGGGGGGGGGGCGATTTTGGACTCTAGTGGGGAGTTCTTTTAAAAAAATTTTAAATAGATAAATGTGTATTAGGTGGTATTAATTTGAAGTGTAGTATAAAATTATTAGTTAGTAGATGATGTTATAATGTGCATGATCCTTCATGCATAATCCGAAATATCCTAGTATGTGTATGTATGCATATTTTTAAATTGTTTATAATTAAGACTTCGTATTCTAGCTGGGGTGACTAGTCAATATTCCCGGGCATGAATTTTCTAAAAAGGCAAGATTTAAAATGACTAAATTCACATAAATCACATAGAATCATGAAAATGGATCAAATAAAAATTAGTGATTATAACATTCTTGATATAATTGAATTGTTTCCATTATTAGTACCCATAAGACGGGATATGATGCAAATAAATTAGGGTTTAGAATAGTGACCTTGGGACCGGTTGTCACATTCTCCCACCGTTTAGGAAATTTCGTCCCGAAATTTTAACTTCGCTTAGAATTGGTACGGGTGGGTTTAAAGAGTTACGGGTAGTTCTTCCTCATCTCGTCCTCACGTTCCCAAGTGAATTCCAGCCCTCGTCTTGAGTTCCATCTAACCTTAACCTTGGGTATGCGGCTTCGTCTGAGTTGCTTAACCAAGCGGTCCGTGATCTCTGTAGGCTCTTCCACGAAGTTCTGCTTATCATTGATTCTTGTCTCCTCCAGCAGTAGTTCCAAGGTTTTGTCTACCAGGCATTTCTTCAAATTTGACACGTGGAAGGTGTCGTGTATATAACTCAATTTCTGAGGTAGTTTCAACTTGTAAGCCACAGGACTAATTCTTGCAAGTATTTCAAATGGTCCAATGTATCTTGGGCTTAACTTGCCTCTTTTTCCGAATCTCACGGTTCTTTTCCATGATGCTACCTTCAGCATTACCCTATCACCAATCTGAAACTCTAATGGTTTCCTTCTTCTGTCAGCGTACTTCTTTTGCCGGTCCCTTTCTACCCGTAGACGTTCCTTGATCTTGAAAATCTTCTCAGTGGTCTCCAATACGATGTTGGGTCCCAACACTTGACTATCACCGATTTCATTCCAACTCAAGGGTGACCGACATTTCCTACCATAGAGAGCCTCATACGGAGCAGCATTGATACTTGCATGGTAACTGTTGTTATAGGAGAACTCCACCAATGGAAGATGATTATCCCAGTTCCCACCAAAATCAATTACGCATGCCCTCAGCATATCTTCTAGGGTTTGTATAGTCCTTTCGCTTTGACCGTCAGTTTGCGGGTGGTACTCCGTACTTAGGTCCAGCCGGGTTCCTAAAGCTCGTTGAAGTGATTTCCAGAAACGCGCAGTAAAACGACTATCACGGTCGGAGATTATGGATAGTGGCACACCATGCCTAGCCACTATTTCGTTGATATACAGTTGAGCCAGCCTTGACATGTCATAGTCTTCCCGAACTGGTAAGAAGTGAGCTGATTTGGTTAATCTATCCACTATTACCCAAATGGCATCATGACCCCTAGATGTTCTGGGTAACATGGTAACAAAATCCATCCTGACGTTATCCTATTTCCATTCTGGGATTTCGAGCTGCTGTAACGTCCCTGATGGTTTTTGATTATCAGCTTTTACCATGGCACAAGTTAAACATTTTCCAACATAAACAGTGATTGATTTCTTGATTCCAGGCCACCAGAAAAGTGCCTTCAAATCCTGGTACATTTTATTACTTCCAGGGTGAACTGAATACCTAGATTTGTGGGCTTCATCGAGAATTACCCCTCGAATTCCCCCATGCTTTGGCACCCAAGTTCTCCCTTCGCACTTATATGTACCATCACTTCCTGATTCAAAGCGCTTTTCCATTCCAGTTAATCCTTCTCCTGCTAAATTTTCCTCCTTTAACGCTTCACTTTGAGCTTCTTTCAGCCTTGCAATTAGGTCAGTGTACACACTTATCCTTAAAGCTCGTACACGAAGAGGTTTTTCTCTCTCCGTTCTGCGCAAAGCATCTGCCACCACGTTGGCTTTACCGGGATGATAACGGATTTCACACTCATAGTTGTTTAACAGCTCAACCCATCTTCTTTGACGCATTTTTAGCATCTTCTGGTCGAGAATGTGTTGCAAACTTTGATGTTCAGTGTAAATGATGCACTTCGTGCCATAGAGGTAGTGCCTCCACATTTTGAGAGCAAACACCACGGCACCTAATTCCAGATCGTGCGTAGTATAGTTCTTCTCGTGATCGTTTAGCAGTCTAGATGTATAGGCAATGACCTTGTTGCGTTGCATTAGCACGCATCCTAACCCTTGACGCGAGGCGTCACAGTAGACTACGAAGTCTTCGACTCCTTCTGGAAGGGTTAGAATAGTTGCACTGCATAACTTTTCCTTGAGTGTCTCAAAGGCTTCATCTTGCTCTTGCTCTCATACAAAGGCTTTGTCCTTCTTAGTCAGTGCGGTCAATGGTTGCACGATTCGTGAGAAGTCCTTTATGAATCGTCGGTAGTATCCGGCCAATCCTAGGAATTGCCTAACCTCAGTGGGAGTCTCAGGAATCTTCCAATTCTTTATAGCCTCAATCTTGGAAGGGTCAACTTGAATTCCATTCTCATTCACTAGATGCCCTAAAAATTGGATCTCTCGCATCCAAAATTCACATTTTGAAAATTTGGCATATAGTTGTTCATTCTTGAGTAATTCGAGAATTAGTCTGAGATGTTTCTCGTGCTCTTCCTTATTACTGGAGTAGATCAGAATGTCGTCGATGAACACGATCACAAACTTGTCAAGGTATGGGCGGCATACAAGGTTCATGGGATCCATGAATGCTGCTGGTGCATTGGTCAGCCCGAAGGGCATGACTAAGTACTTATAGTGCCCATACCTAGTTCGGAAAGCCGTCTTGGGTATGTCTTCTTCCCTGATCTTCAGTTGGTGGTAACCGGATCTTAAATCTATCTTGGAAAAGTAGCTTGCTCCTTGAAGTTGATCGAATAGGTCATCTATCCTTGGAAGTGGGTAACGATTCTTTATGGTCAACTTATTTAACTCCCAGTAGTCAATGCACATGCGTAAGGTTCCATCCTTCTTTTTCACAAATAACACCGGGGCGCCCCATGAAGAGACACTCGGACGTATGAATCCTTTGTCCAATAGTTCTTGAATTTGCGTCATCAGTTCCTTCATTTCAGGAGGGGCGAGTCGATATGGCGCATTAGCTACCGGTGCAGCGCCAGGTAGCAAATCTATTTGGAACTCAACTTGTCGATTTAGAGGAAGTCCTGGTAGGTCTTCCGGAAACACCTCAGGGTACTCAGAAACTACTGGGATGTCCGAAATCTTCTTCTCCTCTTTGGTCTTCATCACGTAGATGATGAAAACTGAGCATCCCTTCCTTAAGCTCTTGGTAGCTTTTAAATGGTATATCATGGGGCATAAGGTGTTACTCCTTTCTCCTCGCACCACTAACTCTTCCTTGTCGTTCAATGGTATCATAAGTAGGCGTTCATCACAAATGATTTCGGCTTTGTTCTTAGCTAACCAGTCCGTGCCGACAACCACATCAAATCCTCCTAACTTAATGGGCATCAGATCTATCTTAAATGTATTTCCATTTAGGTTTATTGAACAATCCTTGATGATTCGTTAGTTTCTAAAATATTACGATCAGCTAATTCAACGGTAAACGTATCAGCTAAGGTACACGTAGCTAAGTCATTCAAGGATCTAAAAGCACTAGAGATAAAACTAGCAGTCCCTCCAGTATCAAAGAAAACGGTAGCAGGATGATCCTTTACAAGAAACGTACCATTAACCACATCGGGTTCCTTTCGGGCTCCAGCTGGATCCATCACAAAAGCTCTTCCCTTAGGCTTATTGGGTCGGTTGTCGTTGTTTCTTCCTAATTTAGGGCATTTGTTCCTCATATGCCTGGGGTCCCCGCACTCATAGCATTGTTTTCTAGGCTCGTAGGTACAGTCTTTAATCAGGTGACCTGGTTTCTTGCATTGATAACAAGGCATGGGATTGTGTCCTCTTGGTGATGAAGCTTGCATTTATCGCAGAAGGGGCTTGTGCTTAGATACAACCTCCTTGCCTTTCCACCATGGTCACTTCGTCTCGCTTCCTCTCTAGGTCTCTTGCTTGAACCGCTACTGCTGCCTACCATCTTCCTAGTATCAAACCACTTCTTCTTTTCTTCCACAGCCTTCTTCTTGTCCTCGGTTTTCCCATGTTCAGTCCACCCAGCTCTATCTAGGTCGTCGGTCAGACTACTGGTAAGGTCGACCGCAGCCTGTATGGTTGTAGGCCTGGATGACCGAACCATGCCCCTCACCCTTGGGTGTAACCCCCAGATGAAGCAGGCCACGCCCTTGGATTCTGGCATCACCAAGTGCGGTACCAGTCGGGACAATGCAAGGAACTGGTTGATGGATTCTGTGTAGTTCGTGCCTCTCATCTCCAGATTCAGAAATCTAGCCTCCAGTTTTTCTAGCTGGTTGATCGGGCAGTACTTGTTGGTGATTAGTTCCCTGAACTCAGACCAGTTCATCCTACAAACGACATCCCGACCTCGAGGCTGAATGATGGTTTTCCACCATTCTAGTGCTGGTCCCTTGAGAGATTGAGAAGCAAACCTCCCCATGTGTTCCAACTTGCATTCACTGATGTCTAACACAGCTTCGATTTCGTCCAGCCACCTATATGTTTCAATTGCACCCTCGGTGTCATGGAAGTCCTTTGGCTTGCAAGCCATGAATGTTTTGTAGGAGCACCCCTTCCTGATAGCTTCAGATTCCTAGTTGTTTGCAGCCCCAGCATCACCTCCGGCGTCATTCCGGTCAGCATTGATTTGAGCAATGATGGTTGGTATAGCGTTCGCAATTTTTGTGCCACAAGATTTGCCATCCTCTCGTCATTTGCTAAGTTAGCATTCTCCTCGATGGGAGTCCTTGGAGGAGTAGGTGGTTGGTTTCTGGTTCGCCTTGCTCCTTCGTGACGACCTCGGTCTGCCCCCTGCCTTCCGATGGGTGTTCCTCTTCTGGTAGGCATTCTGGTAATACTACAGATAAAGTCGTTTAGCATCTCATAATTTGTTTCAATCAGTCTATGCATCAATTCCCTACAAGGCTCCCTCTATACGAGGAGAGAATACGGTGTATAATTACACACAACTTACCAAGTTCCACAGATTACCAATTTAAATAGTTTAAGCAGTCATAAAGAATAACATGGCCCAACACCATGAATAAATAACACATGACAGACAATCATAAATGTTTCAACAACATTGCATCATAGGAATCAGTTCAAAATAAGACAAGGTTCATAGTTTCAGAGTCTAGCTCTTACAAAGTGGAAGGTGCCATCGCCCCCATGAATAATAATAATAATAACGTCAGATAATGATAAGTTTGTTTCCTTCAACTGCTCAAAGACAGACGTTTCTTCCCTCTACCACATGTCACCTTCACATCCATTTCTTTTTCAGCCATCCCATCCACCCAGAGCTCTTCTTCTTCTGTTCCTGCTCCAATCTCTGCACCCCATGTGACGCCATCATAGCTTGGAATTGAGCAGACTATGAGGTCCGGGTAGCGTGCTGAAGAGTCAGCTCGTGGCGACGGACAGTCTTCAGGAGCTCCTCTAGTGCTGCATCAGTAGGTCCTACGTTACTAGCCCGACGGCTGGATTGTGAATACCTATCCCCTGCCAGTATGCTCGGGCCGTCGTACATGCTGTGCCTCGGAGGCATCCATGACTCCTCTTGTGGGTGGCGTCGGTGTGGCTCGAACGGCGGTGGTGCGGGTATGGGAGTCCTAATCGGTGGTGGAGGAGGAGGAGGCATCCTAAATGAGACCGAAGGTCCAGGTCTAACACTCTTTCGTGGACGAGTGATGGTGCATGCTCCCCTATTCCCAATAGGAGGGATAGGTGAGAGGGATGGAGCGGCAACACGCGGCGAGTGGGAGCGCGTCCGGCTCCTGGAAGGTGTCGTCGAAGAAGAGTCTTCAGAAGCTTCAGTGTCCTCTGACATGACGGAGATCCAACCCGGGTGACCACACTTCCTAAGGTATTCCACATACTCCGTGTGCGGTTTTGCCTTCTTGGTGTCCCTGTCGGTGCACTGCTCTCAGTAGGGTAGGCCGATGCTTTTCCCTTGTCAGCCATAGTTGTTTCCTGTAAAAAGACATCATGAGTAATTTCGTTTCTCATAGCTCATGATAGTCTTAATAATAATAATATACTCATAGTACTAGTGATGGCATTTGTATCAGGAATCTTTACGTATTCCTCATCAATGATGTTAGAATCAGTTGTTTCTTATAATAGTGTCAGGCAAAACAGTTCATCTAAAAAAATCAATTTCAAATCCCCTAGTCAAAACAAATTTCAATGTTAATCAGTATCAAACAGAAAGGTCTAAACATAACTTAGAGGTTCGTGATGGAAATTACGCGTTCGGTAAATTCATGATTACGTTGATCAAGTGTAATTTTCAATTTACCCAACCCGATCATTCCAACACCTTCCCACAAGGACAGTCCTAGGGTATCAGGGTTGTAGCCTAGGGTATACTATGGTATTCCCGACTTCTCTACAACCTTTGGCTCTGATACCAATCTGTCACACCCCCGGGCCCAGGTAGGCTGGGACGTCACAGATTAGCAACAACTTACATGGCAGTGGAAACAAACCAATATAAGAGCTCGAAGGAAGAGAACATCACATGGCATTTCAAGTTTTCAAAACACACCGGGCTGGAAACAGATCCAGCCCCAAATGTTTACATGTCCAACATAAATTAAATAGTCATTGTATCAAAATGTTAAAGTCATAAATTGGTCACACACAAACAATGCCATGGTCTCGGGATTGAGTCTAAGTCGTCCATAAGCTAAGAGTCTTCACAATTAGTTATCCTCTAAAAGTGTGACCAATTGTGAAGACTCTTAGCTTATGGACGACTTAGACTCAGTCCCGGGTTACCTGAAACAAGTTGACGGGTTACTAAAAAGTTGGTGAATTCAAGTGCTTAAAGTTTCAAAACAATAAAAGGAACTCTTAAAGTCCACAATAAAGGTTTTAGAATCAAGTGTGCAAGTTCATGAAAATCTCATTTGATTTTAAAAACATCATTTCTAGTATCAGTCATCATGGGGTATCACAATCAACCCTGCACTTGGTCCCCGGTTGGCCTCTTCTAAACTTGTGTTTAACAGGATATTCCGGTAGGAAAGAACCAAGCCTCAGAATAGTGAACCATTCCTACTAGGATGGTTCACCATAGTATCTTATTCAAAACCTGTTACATGCCACAAACGACCCCTCAGGATCTCAGTGGGGTACCTCCCTGTAGCGGGAGCCACCGTGCGTCGGGGATTCCCCAAATAGATCTATTCACATAAAGCAAGCGGTTCACAAAAGAATTAATGATCATGACAAAGTATTAGCAGGTATCCAAAAAGTCCCACATACAAGCATCAAATAAAGCACAATATGAAAGTTTCAGTTTAAAAGGGCATGCATCATCCCCAAAACCAAAGTAAAAAAAGGGAACACGAGAACTCACCATAGATATCAAGCAAAAAGAAATTCTTCGCGAGCCGGGAATATCTCAAGTCTAGCACCATAACATGAATATATTAAGTCATTAGCTCCTGCCTAAGCTTATTTAAGGAGCAACAATAGTGCCTAAGACTTAAATGGACGGTTTCGGTTTTTATTCGATTAGGGTTTGTATAAAAGTTTCCTTTTATGGAAAGTTAAGGTTTCTCATACAATTAATGGATTTTACATTACTAAGTCCAGAATATATGATAATTATGCTAATAAAGTGACTAAAGTGCTCATTGGAGTCGATTAGGAAGTTTAACCAAATTTTACAGTTTAGCCCCTAAAGTTTCAGAATTGAAAGTTTCTACCCTTAAGTTTGGTTTCTTGTATTAGATGGCCTTTATAACCAAAAATCAGTTTCCAGAACTTAATATAACTTCATTTTAAGAATATATATTCAAATTTTCAGTTTATAGGTTCGGTTTGAAATTTACGCGTTTACCGTTGCCGGTTACGGTAAAACCGAACGGTTTAAAATGATTATCTATGATTTTTCACCTTTTTGAGTCTAGGACCAGTAGCTACTTTTTAAGAATCATTTTTATGAGTTTCAAACCTTTTAGATTACAAAAGTTTGTCTCTAAAAGTGGAAAGGTTCGTTTTTACGTTTAAACCGTTAAAACACGTTTTTAGTCGGGTTTGACCATTTTAAAAGCTTGTTTGACTAACCATTTTACTTTTGAGCTTATTTTATCTTTTAACTTACTGTAAAGTCATGATTTTTATATGTTTTAACATTTAACCCATTTATCAAAGAATTTTCCTTAAAAACGCCTCGCGGTTTACACCCGGTTTCACATAAAATCCATTTAAATTATCTTTTGACCACTAAAAATTCCCATTAGCTCCAGAACACTTTATTAATCCTTAATGAACCTGGAATTTTCTTTAAAAAGTTCATAGTCCACGTTTTCCTATTTTTAAGTCATTTTAACACGTTTTCGGGTCCCGAAGGTGACCAAAATAGGTCTAAACCCATTATGTCTTTTGTTCCAGAGGTTAAACCATGTTATTACACTTAATATGCACCAAAACTTACTGAAATAACAGTCCCAATACGTTGCCTAGTTGTTCTACACATCCATAGCCTTCAAATTCATAGAAAATGCCATAACCGACCATTACACTTGTGTAAATCATTGTAACTCAAGTTTATTCATTACCAAACTTCATCTAACTTAAAAATCTGGTTTTGGGGTGTCTAAAACTCATTTTGAGCAGGTTATAACCCTTGTCTAAGAGGGTTTTCAAGAAATGTCTAAAAGAGGTTGTTACTAGTAGAAAGAGGCATTGTTCAAGGTGTAATGCATGTTTTTACCACATGTAGGTGGTATTTAGTATTTGAAACTTTAAAAACAGGTTTTTAGTAGTCTTAAAACCCATTAATATGCAAGTTAGACGTTTTATTTTGATGGGTTGCAAGATACACAAGTAAATGGTGCCAAAAACACTAAAAAGAGGGTTTTCAAGGGGTAAATCGAGTTCTACCCCTTAGAATGAGCATTATATCATGTGGTATACCTTCAAGAACGTGGGAAATCCTCAAGAACAAAGCGAGGGTGTGATGTTTCTGCTACAACAAGAAAAAGATAGGTTTTTAGGTGAAAAATGAAGGTAAGCTTAAGAAATGACCAAAACCGGACATAGTAAGCTTACACTTGATGTATCTCACGGTTTAGAAGGTGTAGAATGTCGTGGATGGTTGAAATCTTCTTGGATGAGGCTGGAGAAGCTCGAACAAAAGCTGGAACCTCAAGCTTTACACGTTCCAAGCTTCAAAACATCATCAAAAGTTCACCTTTCTTGCGGTTTTGCTGCTGGCCGATTGTTGTGTGCTTGTTGCTCACGGTTTGGAGCTGAAAATGGAGAGAATTTTGAGAGGGAGAGGAGAGTTCTCAGCTGGGATTTCGAAAATGAGAGAGAAGGATGAGAGTTTGAATGCATGCAAATGAATCACATGCATTGTGAATGGGGAGATATGTTGGTGTGGAGTGTGTGGAAGAAAGCAAGCAATTCTATTGGGGACAAGGGGGGCCGATTTTGGACTCTAGTGGGGAGTTCTTTTACAAAAAATTTAAATAGATAAATGTGTATTAAGTGGTATTAATTTGAAGTGTAGTATAAAATTATTAGTTAGTAGATGATGTTATAATGTACATGATCCTTCATGCATAATCCGAAATATCCAAGTATGTGTATGTATGCATATTTTTAAATTGTTTATAATTAAGACTTCGTATTCTAGCTAGGGTGACTAATCAATATTCCCGGGCACGAATTTTCTAAAAAGGCAAGACTTAAAATGACTAAATTCACATAAATCACATAGAATCATGAAAATGGGTCAAATAAAAATTAGTGATTATAACATTCTTGATATAATTGAATTGTTTCCATTATTAGTACTCATAAGACGGGATATGATGCAAATAAATTAGGGTTTAGAATAGTGACCTTGGGACCGGTTGTCACACTTTGGTCATATCCCATCTCCATCTTCACCTTTTGCATGAGCTGAGACAGTTCTTTTAGGTTGAGAACTGTTCTTGGAGTTGGATGGTCCAGGTTATGTAGCAGTAACACACAACAGATCAGTCCTCTTCTTGTTGCTGAGATGAGTTGCACATGAACCAGAATTCATGTCATCAGTCTTAACTACTTCAAACCCTGCAGAGATAAAAACTTGTTTATGCTTAGAGTCAAAAGTAGCCTTGATCTCTTGAGCCTTCCTTGATTTTCTTTTGGCTTTCCTGATCAAGTTCTTTCTTCTTGACTTGGTCATCCCAACAGTTTTACTCTCCTCAGAGGAATGGTGACCCTTCTCAGAATGCTTTTCTTCACTCAAACCAAAGTCATTCTTCACCATCTCCTCTTCATCCTCTTCAGTCAAAGGATCTATGAAAGGAAGCTCATCTTTACAAGTTCCACACCTGGGAAATCTTACAGACCAGATGGTGTGTGGAGGAGCTATCTCACTAGATCCCAGTCCCTGCTTGTTCTGATAACATACTTTTGCATGTAAGGATGACGATATTATGTTCTTGAAGGTATCTTCTTCAAGAACACAATTTTCTACCTTAGCTTTGCTGATCACAAGCTCAGCTTGGCATTTAGTTAACTTAGCTATGAGATCTTTGATCTGAGTCCTGTAATTTGTTAGCTCATGTTTAAGAGTTGAAATGGTTTTCTCTAAATCTTCTATTTTAAGTTTATAGTCATTTTCAGCTCTTTTAAAATCAGCTTTCAAGATGTTTAATGACTCAAGGTCAGATCTCATCTCTAAGTTATATGACCTGTATCTATTAACTTTAGAAATACATTCAGAAGAGTAAAGATTTTCCAATACCTTGGTTTCATCATGATCTGCCATGAGAGCTTGGTTTGGAGATGCATCTTCTATCTGAAAGCTCCAGTCAAAGCCTCCCTCTTCAACAGCAACTGCAGCCTGTTGCTTTGGGTTCTCATTCTGGTGAACTTTCTCAGTGTACTTTTGTCTGGTTTGTGTCTGGACACCATTTGTTCTTGGTGCCTGACACTCTCTTGCAAAGTGCCCCATCTGGTTACAGTTGTAGCACTTTACCTTGCTTTTGTCCAGCCCAAACTTTCCACCGGATGTATTGCTTGGAAATCTTCTCCCAGTCCTCTTGTTCAACTTCTTGGCCCTGTGAGTGAGAAGAGCCATTTGCTGAACTATCTCCATATACTCCAGATCATCTGGATGGATACAGTCCAAGTCTTCAAGAGTGAAGATAAGGTTGCCAGAGGTTTCATCAGCTGAGATAAAGGCATGAGAAGAACTTGTCTCTTGGAAGGGACTTCCTTGAGTGTAGCTTTCTCTTGGTGTCTCTGGAAGAGTGATGAAAGGCCCTTTTTGTGAGTTGTCAGGGTAGCATAACAACTGATGTTGTGGTTTAATGCATTCTCTTTCATTCACATGAAGAGCTAAACTCAGTTGTTTATTGGAGTTACCAGAGGAATTTTGCATGTTCATCTCCATTTGGAATGCACTCAGGATATCATATAACTCTGTAAAAGTAAGAGTTTTAAGATCTGAAGTTCTCTTGATCACTACATAATAATGTGTCCATAGTTATGACCTTCATGCTTTGCCTTTTCAAGGAGCTTCGTGAGAGGATCCGCAATGTTTTGATCCGTGTGAACTTTGCCAATACATATCTTTCCCTTTTCAACTTCATCTCGTATGTAGTTGAATCTCCGCTCAATGTGCCTGGTCTTTTGATGAGCACGGGGTTCCTTGATTTGAGCAATCACACTCTCGTTATCACAAAAGATCTCTAGGGGGTCCTGAATGGAAGGGACAACCCCTAGATCGGCAATGAATTTCTTCAACCATGCAGCTTCTTGAGCTGCCAATGAGGTGGTGACGTATTCTGATTCTGTAGTTGATAGAGCCACCACATCCTGCTTGGAGCTCTTCCAAGAAACTGCTCCTCCATTCAGAATGAAAATGTATCCCGACTGTGACCGAGAATCATCACGATCGGTTTGGAAACTCGCATCCGTGTAACCTTTTACAATGAGTTCCTCCTTAGGTACGTAAGTATGTTCTTAACAGCCATCCAATGGCTGTTTCCCGGATTTTGATGGTAACGGCTTGTCATGCTTAAGGCGCATGACACGTCCGGTCGAGTGCATACCATCGCATACATGATGGATCCAATAGCAGATGCGTATGGGATTGCCTTCATTTTATCTTGCTCATCCTTTGAGTAGGAACTCAATATTGTTCCTCTTTGAATAGGTACGGTACCTTTCTTAGAGTTCTCCATCTTGAACCTTTTCAAGATTTTATCAATGTATGCACTTTGATTTAAACCAATCAACCGCCTTGATTTATGCCCATAGAACTTTATTCCTAGAATATAGGCGGCTTCACCAAGATCCTTAATGGAAAAACAACTCCCAAGCCAGGTTTTTACACCTTCCAAGGTTGGAATGTCATTTCCAAATAGTAGTATGTTATCAACATACAATACTAGGAAAGTTATTACGCTCCCACTAGCCTTCTTATTCACACAAGCCTCATCAGCGTTTTTGATGAAGCCAAATTTCATTACTTCCTCATCAAAACGGTGATTCCAGCTTCTCGATGCTTGTTTCAATCCATAGATTGATTTCTTTAACTTGCATACTTTATTAGGATGTTTTGGATCGACAAAACCTTCATGCTGAACCATATAGACATCTTCCTCAAGATATCCATTTAGGAAAACGGTTTTGACATCCATTTGCCAAATCTCATAATCATAATGAGCAGCTATGGCAAACAATATCCTTATAGACTTTAGCATCGTAACAGGTGAGAAGGTTTTATCATAATCAACCCCTTGTGTTTGAGTGAAACCCTTTGCTACAAGTCTAGCTTTATAAGAATCCAAGTTTCCATGCATATTGGTTTTCTTCTTGAAAACCACTTACTTCCAACTATCTTGGAGTTAATAGGTGGTTCAACAAGTTCCCAAACTTGATTGTCATACATGGATTGCATCTCAACGCTCATGGCTTCAAGCCATTTGTCACAATCCGAATTGGACACTGCATTATGGTATGTGGTTGGTTCATCTGAATCTACCACATAGCATCCGTCCATGAAAAATCCATATCTTTCAGATGGATTACTAGTTCTACCACTTTTGCGAACGTTTTGTGTGTATTGATCAACCCCTTGATCTTCCTCAACATCCTTATGCTGAGTGATAGTATCAACCAAACGTGCTTCGGGTTATAGTTCTTGATCCTCCTCAAGATCCACTATTCTACTGCTAGTTCCTTCCATAAGGAACTTTGCTTCTAAGAACTCACCCTTTCTGGCAACAAACACCTTTTGTTCCAGTGGATCATAGAAATAATATCCCATAGAATATCTAGGATATCCAACAAAGATACACTTGGTGGATCTGACTTCCAATTTGTTTGGGGTGGGAGTCTTAACATAAGCCTTACATCCCCAAACCCTTAAGTATGATAGGGATGGAACTCTTCCATGCCATATCTCAAAAGGTGTCCTTTCCACCTTTTTGGTTAGGGCCATATTTAGAATACGGGCCGCGGAGAGCAAAGCGAAACCCCAAAATGATAGAGGCAATGTGCTTCTAGCCATCATAGATCGGACCATATCCAATAAGATTCGATTCCTGCTCTCAGACACACCATTATGTTGTGGTGTTCCAGGTGGAGTGAGTTGAGAGATAATCCCACAACTCCTAAGATGATCTTGAAAAGCATCACTTAGGTATTCACCTCCTCTATCGGTACGGAGAACTTTAATTGACTTGTTGAGTTGATTTTCTACTTCATTCTTGAAGATTTTGAACATTTCAAAAGCTTCATCTTTTTGCCTTAATAAGTACACATACCCATAGCGACTATAATCGTCGGTAAAGGTAATGAAGTATCTTTCACCATTCCTAGTCGTTGGTTTAAAAGGACCACATACATCCGAATGTGTGATTCCTAATAAATCTTTTGCCCTTTCGTTAGTTCCATTAAAGGGTGCCTTAGTCATTTTACCTTGTAAACAAGATTCACAAACATCAAATGAATCATATTCATTTGTTTTTAAAAGACCATTCTTTTGAAGTGTTTGTAAACGTTTCTTGTTTATATGACCAAGACGACAATGCCAAAGATAGGTATTACTCAAGTGCAACTTTAGTTTCTTGGTGTTAGTTTGGTATAATGAACTATTTAAAGTATTTTCATGAACCAATTCATAAGTACGATTAATGGGAATAGCTTTAAAATAGAACATACCATTTAAAGAAACATGAATATCATTTTCTGTTAGTCCAGGAATAAGCACACTTGAATCAAATCATGAAGAATTAGATCAAAATATGATACTCACAATCAAAACCCCTTTGATCTTCAATTAGATTGCAAAATATGTGTTTACAAATAATCCCTCAATCTATTGGTCATTCAACCATTAACCCAACCCTAATGACAATTAACCAATTTATAGTCTAGACTGATATTCACTAATTGCACTTAACCCCCTAGACTTAGGCTAATAAAAACAAAATTACATATTAAGCATAAAAATGACTAAAAACAAGAAAAAATATATTTTGTTCACACAAAATATATTTATTACAAAAAACTCCTAGTCATTTAAATCTTCAACGTCTTGTCTCGGTTCCACGTCTCGAACGTGTCGGGGTTGACTATTGCGTTGACTTTGACCGTTGACATTGACTTTGTTGACTTTGACTGTGTTGATAATATTAGACTATACTTCAGACCCAACAATATTCCCCCTTAGTCTACTATTATCAACGTCTTTCATCGTGATCAGTAACGATAAGTCAACTGAACTTGATCCACAATTTGGTAAGCTCCAGTCTCAATGTTGAGGTCCAACAATATTCCCCCTAGACTGATGCTTCCCAAATTTTGTTGCTGAAGATCTTTATCTCACAAGTTCCCCCTTTTTCTATGTTCCCCCTTGTCATGTGCATCCTCTTGATTATAATGGAAACCCTTTCTTGAATCTCTGAGTGGTTCAGAAGATGTAGGAGGAGGGTTCCTAGCTCGGTATCTTCTGCAAACTTGAGGAATATGTTCTCTGATCAGGTACACTGCTCAACTGATGATCGGCCATCACTTGTAGCAAAAATCTAAAACACAATTCTCAAACACAATCTCGACATTTCTAATTAGATCATTTCATTTTAACAAAATAAACTTGTGTTTATCTGTGTGAAAAACAAGCGAACCCGTGTTCGTTTGTGCGTGCAATTTCCCGTGAAATGCATGAAAATGATAAAATTATAACAGCATAATATGGAAGACCTAAAAGAATTTTGAAATGAAAATTTATTATATTTTATTATATATATATATATATATATTTTAATTTTAAATAATTTTTTTTAATTTTATATATCTATTAAATTTTTTTTATAACCGAGAACTGAATCGATCATGAGATCACCTCCTCAAAATATTCTTTAGCATAAAGATGAAATTAATCATCGACCAGCAATTAGATCACACTGATATATGAATCCAATCACAGTCTTTCAAAGATTTTGAAATTCTCAAACAGATCAAAAGCGATTGCTGATATGTTTGTCCACATAAACTCATGCCCTATCTTTTTCAACAAGCATCAGATGATTTGTTAAGGTTCGATTAAGCACTTTAGAATGCTAGGACCCCATAATCATTTGGCAAAAGCCCTCACCCAACCTCAGGATTTCTTGAAGTTTATTACGATCTTTATGGAATAGGGCTTGTGCATTAGTGTGCAAATGATTATCAACAAAATATTGTATTCTGTGATGAATTCATCGTTAGATGATTTGACACAACTTAGATTAAAATGGTGAGAGCTCCAGGTCTATACTCACGTATAACAAAGGAGATGACCATTTAATCATGTGCTAATGAGAGCTCCAGGTCAGTACTATCGTACAGCATAGGAGATCATCACTCCAGGTCAGTACTTCTGTACAGCAGAGCAGATTAGCACAAACACAAGACACATAGATACACCAAACATGGATCAAAGATGTAGCTTATATGATTTGTATCATGTCGGGTGAAAGATCAATTCTCAATCCAATTTTTGTCGGGACTCAGTTTTTGTGCACGCCAAAATGATTGCATAAATCCAGACATCCTTAAGCATATATTTTAATTTAAATCATTATGTTGCTGTCTACTTTATTCTTCAGGCTGAGTCTACCAAGCATATCATTAAAGAATCTGTTTGTTTTTCTATTATTTGCAATTAAAATTAAAATGCGAATCAGATAACAGCATCAGTTACTATCATTTCTCATTTTAAAAACGCAAGTCATGCAAAAACAAGCATTTCAAGATGATATACAATCATTTCTCAGTCATCTCGAATCAAGTTCCCAGTTCTCTTTTCATATTTATTTACTATACTCTCCCCCTAAATTTTTATTTTTGCAAATTGATATTTATATTTTTATTATTTTTATATATATTTTTTATTTATTTATTTTTTTATAAAATTGTACAAAAATAAAAACTTACCAAAGAAGGTCTTCCAAACTACACCAATATGAAGATAAGAAATGAATTCTAAAGAAATGTGCAGAGATAGTTAAGTGAGAACTGTGATAATGTAGATAAAAATCCAGATTGTGGATATAATACCATTACCTTAACCTGTTTGTTCCGCCTCAAATTTGAATTAGGAACAATCCCTGTCAGTAAACCGGATTACTAACAATCCTCCTGAATTGTTCCTGCACTCATAAACAGATTAGTTAGAAAGGGGAACCCAGGCCATCGTAGTCCTGGGAGTTCCTTTTTCGTCAATATAAGTAACCTGCTTCTGCACACAATTTGTGGAAAGATCGGGGATTTCTGTATCCTTCCTTTTAATTTGCCAAATTTTTTTCGGTTCAATTAATTTGGATTTGAATGAATTAATTTTGAAAATCATTTTCTGTTTAAGACTAGAAGGAAAAGAATTTGGTTTTGAAGCTTTGGTCATTTTCATATTTGTATTATGTGAAACCGGCTTCATATGAAAAGGTTTGGATGGAGGGTTTTTCATCCAACCATTCAAAGATGTGTGTTGTTTACCTCTTGATCCAGAGAAGCAACCCGTGTTGCCTTTACCATCTGGATCATTCTTCTTAGACTTACATTTGGAGAAGCAATTTGTTTTGCCTTTACCATCCTTAGCAAGTCTTTGAGGACATTTCTTGACCACATGACCTTCTTTTCCACACTCAAAACAAGCCTTGAATGGCTTTTGATGCTTGACTGGACCGTGTGATGCAGGTGGGGATGAGGATTGCTTTGAGCTTGTAGCAGATTCTTGCTTATTTTGGCATTTCCCGTGCTAAACAGGGAATGAGATCTTCATTGATTGACTGGGTTGTTTTGCAGTTGGAGAAGAGATCCGTATTGGTCTTGATTCAGCTTTTGGAAGCTTTTGTGACTTGACAATGTCAGAAGATATCTTGATCTGTGAGGAACCAACACGCTCCTCTGTGTTTGATTCATCATCTAAGCTTGTCCAGTCTCGTATACACAAATCAGCTTCCAATGGATCTTGATTGACACCTCCTATTGTGTCAGCATCGGTTATAGGATTCTGATTGCGTGACGATTCGACAACTGTTCCTTCTTTGACAAACCTGACAGGAACAAACAAAGGAATATTGCCTGTTTTGAATTTGTTGAAGAAGGTTGGAGAAGTAACTGATATTGGTTTTGGAGCATCAAAGGTGGAATCGTCATTAATCTTCTTATCAGACCCCTGCCTGTGGAATCCCAAACCTACTGGAGAATCCTGCATATCTCTAACCTCTTGAAGATTAACACAGCTTAAACCTGCATTTAAACTATTAGTGTCTGCAGTATCGATCAAATCATTTGTAGGATGAGGTCTAGGGATTGGTGAATAACATAAGGTAGAAGGCGGTGGAACTAAATTAAATACAGTTTCACCATCAGATTTATATCCAATCCCATGCTGTATCCGCGCCCCTTGTTGTTTAGCAATAAGCTCATCCTTTTTTATCTGTGAAAGAGTCCATTAATCGAGCTTTGCTTGAATCTGAGTCGTTTCAAATTGAGCTAGAACTGCTCTTTCTCTTAAAATATTAATTTCCAAATTTCTTTCCAAAAGATTTCTTTTCAAAAGAACAATTTCAGCCAATGCTTCATTAAGTTTCTTTGAAAAAGCAATTTCATTCTGCTTGAGTTCTTTGTTTATGGTTTTTAATTCTTTTTCGTCATTTAGTAATAACCTATTTGCTTTATAGATCCCAAACAAACGAATTTTACAAGTAGAAGAACACATATCCTGAACTGTCTCATATGGAAGATTCATGATGACTCTTTTAGCAGCAAGAGCCTTCTCGCAGTTGCAGACCCTTGTGTTTCTTTTATGTTCCTCTTCCTTGGCCTTTAGCGTCTCTTCATCCTCAATTTCTTTCATTCCTTCATCATTTTTCAACAAATCAATTGCATCAGTTCTCTCACAAACATGTTCACTTCCAATACCAGCTCTCAAAGCTTCACAATTCTCTTTTACAGTCTCTCTGATTTCATCAATTGAATCAGAATGAATTTCCATCGACTTCAACCTCTCAAGCATCTCGGTCTTGTAATCAAGAATGCTTGTCGCAGAAGAAATAATAGATACATTCATACTGTTAGTTTGAGATGGAAACACTGCTTGATGAAATTCACTTCTCTTGATATCCAGCTCAGCAGATTTCAGCTTGTTGATCACATCTATCAACTTGTAATCAAGAAAATTTCTTTCCTTTTCAAGCATTTTAACCTGAGAACTCCACTCGAGTGGAGGAGATTTAAGAAGCTGTTGAACTTGTTCATAGTTGGTGAGTTGGGGGTCATGCTTCTTTAGATTATTTGCCACAAATATAAATCGATCAACGAAATCAGACAACTTTTCATTCTTCATACCTGCAAAACAATCAAACCGACTTTGTGCCATTATGGCATTGTCTGATTCGAGATCGTCAGAAAATGACATTTTCATTAAAAATATTAAATTTACTTTAACACCCAAAACAAAAAAAAATATTTTCCCAAAAAATTGTTGAATAATATTCTCCCCTGGAAAAATATTTTTATTGTCAACTAAATGGTTTTCAAAAATTATTAAATTTTTAATTAATTTTTTTTGTTTTTAAGTTTTTTTAATACAAAAACTTTGTTGAAACCTACTCTTCCCTCAAATCTGTTCAAAAAGCTCCTTCAAAACTAATTGACTGCTCTCTCTCTGTCTTTCAACACACATACAAATATTTCTTACACCAACCAAAACACACACTTAGAGAGAGAGATATGAGCTAGAGAAAAAGAAACCCCCTAGGGTTCCGGCGACCGGCCGCCGCTCCGGCGAGTGACCGGTAGCGAGTGGCGGCGAATGAAGGGTATCCCCGTGTAGATCTCGAGCCTCTGAGGACAATGGTTGAGATTATTTAGGTGTAATTATGGCCATAGTAGTGGTAACGCTCGAGTCCAGAAGCTATAAGGTGCCGACGATGGTGGAGTGAGCCTCAGTGACGGTCGTGGTTGCTTGTGTGCTCAGGCCTCGATGATGATGAGGGTTCGTGGTTGGGTGGTGGTGGCAGCCTCCAATAGCGGCTGGATGACCACCTGTGGTGGCAACGCGTGAAGCCCTCCGACGAGCCTCTAGTGGCAAGTGGGGTATCTCCGGATGGATCGCGACCCCTGATCCCGAAGATGGCGATGGTGGCTTCGAAATCAACCTGCAGCAGCCGCGAACCGAAATCAGGCTGCAGCACCCGCGAGAAGGTCGTGAATGTGGGCCAGGGAAGACAAGGGTCGTGTGGTGATTCACGGTGCAGTGGTGATGGTGGTTGTCGGCTCTTGGTTTAGGTGGACCGCGACGGTGAGAGTTGTGGTTGTGGGTACGGTGGTGGTAGATCTGTGATGGTAAATGTTGGGAAAAATAGGGTTTTGTTGGTTGTGGTTCTTGTTAATTTCGCTGGTGGTTCTGCGGTGGTTTTGGGCGACTTAGGTTAGTTTCACAGATCTGGATTTAGATCAAAATATGATAATCAAACAAAATATATTTATTACAATAAAACTCCTAGTCATTTAAATCTTCAACGTCTTGTCTCGGTTCCACGTCTCGAACGTGTCGGGTTTGACTATTGCGTTGACTTTGACCGTTGAAATTGACTTTGTTGACCTTGACTGTGTTGATAATATTAGACTATACTTCAGACCCAACAATATTCCCCCTTAGTCTACTATTATCAACGTCTTTCATCGTGATTAGTAACGATAAGTCAACTGAACTTGATCTTCTATTTGGTAAGCTTCAGTCTCAATGTTGAGGTCCAACATTTTCAATAAAGGATAATACATAATCATAATGTCTTAATTGGGATACAGAAATAATGTTCCTAGTCAAACTAGGAGCATACAAAACATTCTTCAAAATAACTTCCAAACCACTTGGAAGTTTTAGGATGTAGTCCCCACGAGCTTCAAATAAAACTTTAGTTCCATTGCCAATGAAGAGGCTAACATCCCCTTGACTGAAGTCCCTACTTCTTGTGAACCCCTGCAACAAATTGCAAATATGAGTTCCACATCCGGTATCCAATACCCATGTGTTAGAAGATGTAACATTAAGATCAATATGAATCATGTATATTGTACCTGAGGTCTGCCCTGCATCCCTCTTTGCTTTCAACTCTTGGAGATGGACAGGACAATTCCTTGCCCAGTTTCGTATCTCCCCACAATTGAAGCATGTGTCATTAGTAGCAACCTTTTGCGTCTTCTCTTGTGGTTTGGGTGGTACCTTTACCACCCCCTTTCCTTTTCCCCAAACTGGTCCCTTACCCTTGGCAACCTTTGCCTTGGGTGCGAGATAAGTCCTTTTCTTGTTCCCACCTTCATTGATGGTGAGAACGGGTAAAACCCTTTTACCCATGGCCGCCTCGACCGTTTTAAGCATTGAGTGAAGCTCACCAATGCTTTTGTCCCAAGCATTCATGTTGTAGTTCAACACGAATGTCTCGAACTTCTTGGTAAGGCCATTTAGGATAAATCCGTGGCCAATTCCTTCGAGACGGGACAATTAAGCCTCTCGAGGCGGTCAATATGACTTTTCATCTTAAGTACATCAGATGAAACAGATTGGTTGTCGTCCATACGACATGCATGTAGTGCTCGAACCGTTTCGAAGCGCTCAACCCTTGCTTGCTATTGGAATGTTTCCTTCAGCTGGGTTATCATGTCGTCAGCTCCGTGATGTTCATACTCCTTTTGGAGATCCGGAGTCATGCTCGCTAGCATGAGACAAGTCACTTGGATGGAGTCCTCAGTGTATTTCAGCCAATCATTATAGGCCTCCTCATCATCCTCGGTAGGTTGATCGGGGATAGGGTAGTCTAAAACATATGATCTTCTCTCTTGCTTGAGAACGATTCTCAAGTTTCGATACCAATCAAAAAGTTGTTATGATTTAGACGTTCCTTTTGGAGGATCCCTCGTAGTGGTTGGTTGGACGCGGATGAGTTATCGTGATTTTCATTATTGGTGGCCATCTACAAAATTTAACAAAGATCTATTTTAGTATTTTCGATATTGTTACTTTTAATAATTAATGCCTCTTAAGGTCATTCTATATTAAAATCTAGAACCCAACATTACATTTAAATTGTTTTTAGGTGACCTTTATCCCACGATTTAAATTAATAAGGCGGTCAACGATTGACGGTTGCAACCATTTGCAACTTCTAGAGGTATGGGATCGACTTTAAACGTCATATGTAAAGTCGGCATGTTAATCCCATCAACACCATTTGGAAACCATATTGTAGGTGATCCATTTAACATGGTTTGCAAATCAAGACATCCTACTTACACACACTTGTGAGTTTGCCAAAAATGAGTTGTTAGGTGACCTTTATCCCACGATTATGGCATTCTCACCTTAAGTCATAAGTTCCCTCAAAGTGGTTAGGTGACATTTATCCCACTAAGAGTTCCCAAGTGACTTAAGTGTTGTGTAAAAGGACGGTGTTGATCTTGTTTTTCAAATGTTTAGAGCTTTCATAATTCTAGTTTAGAAAACTCTAAGTACTTGTATTTGCATGCTTTCAAATACAAGATACCCTATGGTCCTTTTAATAAAACCCTTTTGTTATAAAATCATTAATCCTTTTAATAACCATTTATTAACACTTAATGACTAAGAACCATTTTATATTAGCTTGTTAAGATCATTTTATTAAGATTGTCTAACATATCTAAATATCATGCAATCATTCACAATCAAACAAGCATAATATAAACAATCACAATGTGCATAACCATAGCTACTATTGTGACCACAATTGTTTGCCATCACAAGTGTGGTCTTTTGGTCTTTCATAAGAGTTGAATACAACACAAAATTTAGGTCTTCATAGACCCCCACTTGAACTTGCATCCATATGCTTCAAGTCCTTCTTTTGTGTCTTCTTCTTGTGCTTCCTTCTCGAGCATCTTCTTTTACAAAATATATATCCTAATACATATTTTCTAGTAAAGGAAAAATACTCCTAATCTATTATTACATCCCAATGAATAAATAGACAAAATACAAGCACAAAACTTTACAACCCAATTGAATGAACATAATCAAATAAATACATTCAATCCAAACCAAAACAGCACAAGGTCTTAAGCTAGGTTATGCACTATCATATGAACAATCATCAAAATCATTCAACAAACAAAATAAACCCCATCAAACCCTAAATTTTCAGCCAACATAAACTGAAAATTTGGGTTTGTTTGTCCAAACAAACAACAACCGAACATGTCAACAATTTGATATTCCTATCTTTCAAAGTTTAATCATAAGCATGAAGATATAACTTTGAAAGACATGGGGTTTATTCAATCAACCAAAATCAGCCTATTATGAGTTTATAATCATCCTTTAAAACCAATTTTAAAGGACAAAACAAGCAAGTCATACACATAACCGGCTCTTGATGCCATTGATGGGTTTGTTAGAACACAAAAACGAGTTTAAACTTTTAAACTTTCTGAAAACGCAGCGGAAGTTTAGCATTATAACCAAGTTTATAAGCTGAAAAACGTGTTCCTTTTTGACATACATATGTTTTAAAACAAACCCAAAATCAAAGGATCATAATATGTGAATAAACAAACTATGAACATAATGAAAGTGTACATAAAATCACAGCTACATAAAGCTGTGATTAACTACCTTTCTCCAGCTGAAATGTCGACCAAGAATGAAGATTGGAGGCTGAAATATGGCCAAAACTTCAAGCTTAGAAGTCCTCAAGAGCTCACTCCCACAAGGCTCTAAGTAGGCATCTTAGTTGCTTGGTTTTGGACACTAAAACAACCAAAAGGTAAGCTTCACCAAGAGCTGAAAAGTCGACAGAAATGAGGAGAGGAATGATGCTGAAAATTGACCAAAGCTCCAAGAATAGGAGCTCTCAAGCTTGTATACCCAAGCTCTTTGCAAGACACCTTCTTGTTAGGAAGAACACCACCAAAATGAAACTAAAACTCCCTTCTTCCCAGCTGCTATTTTTGTGAGTTTTGAGAGGAAAAGAGAGAGTTTTTAAGTTTGCATGTGTGATAATAATGAGCTGAATTGGTTGTGTTTTCCTAGTTAATGGTAGAGAGTTTCAAGAAGAAAATTGGTCCAATCATCTTAGAGAGGGGAGCTGGCCAATTTTCGAAATATTGAGGGTTCCCCCCTCAAAATTTTTATCATCTCTAATATTAACTAGTAAAAACAAATAAGTTGTACAATTAACACTTAATTGTATAACTCATACACCCAACTTATTATTTGATATTATTTAACAAGTTAAACAACATTTCAAATAATAATATTTGAAGAAAATATCCTAATAAGTTGTTCTATCTCATATGCATCTAATTTAGAAAACCCATTTTCTAAATTGGTGTTAATATTTAATTGCATGATCATATCATCAATTAAATATTTATTTGTGTTTTCTAAGCTTGTTATTGGGTATAACCCGACTTGGATCGTAACGTACTAATCACATCAATATTCTAAGTGTCTTGGGCACACACAGAATCCTACAATCTCCCACTTGCCCAAGATTCATAGAAGATTGATGCAAGCAGTAAATACCGCCTAACAACGGTTTACTACCCTTAATATGTATGACTTATAGCCATTCAATAATATCATCCCTTTCAAGTACCCTACTTGAAATGATTTAGGTGAATTAAACATCTATCCTTTTGTTACAGATGTCATGTTAAATCCGAGGACATAGAATGATCATTCCTTGTTGATTTAACTTAATCAGGCCTTAGACATCTAACTCTCAACGAATAAAGGGAACAAATTCCATCTTGACTACATACGTTTCTCACAAACACCTCGTCTTATACCTGAACATACCCTTATGTACTGTCCACTATTTAAGGACTGTGAAGAATTAGCTCAAGGTATAAGACTTGGTGAATATCAAAACCCATTATGTATCTCAGGTCGGAGGATACCAAATGATATTCGCCTTTACTCAAATTTACTTCTGATCAATCAATAAAATTCCATGTAGTAAAATTTGAGATGCGGGTTAGTCCAATATTTGTATCCCACAAATATCTATGAACCTTGGTAGCAACTTATTGCTCTACATTCATCCTTATGAATATCAACCAATCCAAGTTCATAATAGTCTTACCCTCACACTTGTTCCCACAAGTATGAACGACTACGGACATTTAGAGTAAGCAATTTACTCATGGATTAAACATGCTAAATTAGAACATTAATTGAAACATTATTACCAAATAATTTTATTCAAATAATAAAGAGTTCCACATGTCCAAATACAAAATTTACAGATCAAATCTAGTTACTAGAATATCGAAGTCCCATGGCACAAGTATGACCTTCATGCTTTGCCTTTTCAAGGAGCTTCGTGAGAGGATCCGCAATGTTTTGATCCGTGTGAACTTTGCGCATATCTTTCCCTTTTCAACTTCATCTCGTATGTAGTTGAATCTCCGCTCAATGTGCCTGGTCTTTTGATGAGCACGGGGTTCCTTGATTTGAGCAATCGCACCCTCGTTATCACTAAAGATCTCTAGGGGGTCCTGAATGGAAGGGACAACCCCTAGATCGGCAATGAATTTCTTCAACCATGCAGCTTCTTGAGCTGCCAATGAGGCGGCGACGTATTCTGATTCTATAGTTGATAGAGCCACCACATCCTGCTTGGAGCTCTTCCAAGAAACTGCTCCTCCATTCAGAATGAAAATGTATCCCGACTGTGACCGAGAATCATCACGATCAGTTTGGAAACTCGTATCCGTGCAACCTTTTACAACGAGTTCCTCGTCACTAGATCCATAGATTAGGAACATATCTCTTGTCCTCCTTAGGTACTTATGTATGTTCTTAACAGCCATCCAATGACTGTTTCCAGGATTTTGCTGGTAACGGCTTGTCATGCTTAAGGCGCATGACACGTCCGGTTGAGTGCATACCATCGCATACACGATGGATCCAATAGCAGATGCGTATAGGATTGCCTTCATTTTATCTTGCTCATCCTTTGAGCTAGGACATTGAGTCGTACTCAATATCGTTCCTCTTTGAATAGGTACGGTACCTTTCTTAGAGTTCTCCATCTTGAACCTTTTCATGATTTTATCAATGTATGCACTTTGATTTAAACCAATCAACCGCCTTGATCTATCCCTATAGATCTTTATTCCTAGAATATAGGCGGCTTCACCAAGATCCTTAATGGAAAAACAACTCCCAAGCCAGGTTTTTACACCTTCCAAGGTTGGAATGTCATTTCCAAATAGTAGTATGTCATCAACATACAATACTAGGAAAGTTATTGTGCTCCCACTAGCCTTCTTATACACACAAACCTCATCAGCGTTTTTGATGAAGCCAAATTTCTTTACTTCCTCATCAAAACGGTGATTCCAGCTTCTCGATGCTTGTTTTAATCCATAGATTGATTTCTTTAACTTGCATACTTTATTAGGATGTTTTGGATCGACAAAACCTTCAGGCTGAACCATATAGACATCTTCCTCAAGATATCCATTTAGGAAAGCGGTTTTGACATCCATTTGCCAAATCTCATAATCATAATGAGCAGCTATGGCAAACAATATCCTTATAGACTTTAACATCGCAACAGGTGAGAAGGTTTCATCATAATCAACCCCTTGAGTTTGAGTGAAACCCTTTGCTACAAGTCTAGCTTTATAAGTATCCAAGTTTCCATGCATATTGGTTTTCTTCTTGAAAACCCACTTACTTCCTACTATCTTGGAGTTAAGAGGTGGTTCAACAAGTTCCCAAACTTGATTGTCATACATGGATTGCATCTCAACGCTCATGGCTTCAAGCCATTTGTCACAATTCGAATCGGACACTACATTATGGTATGTGGTTGGTTCATCTGAATCTACCACATAGCATCCATCCATGAAAAATCCGCATCTTTCGGGTGGATTACTAGTTCTACCACTTCTGCGAACGTTTTGTGTGTATTGATCAACCACTTGATCTTCCTCAACATCCTTATGTTGAGTGCTAGTATCAACCAAACGTGCATCGAGTTGTGGTTCTTGATCCTCCTCAAGATCCACCGTTCTACTGCTATTTCCTTCCATAAGGAACTTTGCTTCTAAGAACTCACCCTTTCTGGCAACAAACACCTTTTGTTCCAGTGGATCATAGAAATAAAATCCCATAGAATCTCTAGGATATTCAACAAAGATACACTTCGTGGATCGGACTTCCAATTTGTTTAGGGTGGGAGTTTTAACATAAGCCTTACATCCCCAAACCCTTAAGTATGATAGGGATGGAACTCTTCCATGCCATATCTCAAAAGGTGTCCTTTCCACCTTTTTGGTTAGGGCCATATTTAGAATACGGGCCGCGGAGAGCAAAGCGAAACCCCAAAATGATAGAGGCAATGTGCTTCTAGCCATCATAGATCGGACCATATCCAATAATGTTCGATTCCTCTTCTCAGACACACCATTATGTTGTGGTGTTCTAGTTGGAGTGAGTTGTGAGACAATCCCACAACTCCTAAGATGATCTTGAAAAGCATCACTTAGGTATTCACCTCCTCTATCGGTACGGAGAACTTTAATTGACTTGTTGAGTTGATTTTCTACTTCATTCTTGAAGATTTTGAACATTTGAAAAGCTTCATCTTTGTGCCTTAATGAGTACACATACCCATAGCGACTATAATCGTCGGTAAAGGTAATGAAGTATCTTTCACCATTCAAAGTCGTTGGTTTAAAAGGACCACATACATCCGAATGTATGGTTCCTAATAAATCTTTTGCCCTTTCGTTAGTTCCACTAAAGGGTGCCTTAGTCATTTTACCTTGTAAACAAGATTCACAAACATCAAATGAATCACATTCATTTGTTTTTAAAAGACCATTCTTTTGAAGTATTTGTATACGTTTCTTGTTTATATGACCAAGACGACAATGCCAAAGATAGGTATTACTCAAGTCCAACTTGAGTTTCTTGGTGTTAGTTTGGTACAATGAACTATTTAAAGTATTTTCATGAACCAATTCATAAATACCATTAATGGGAATAGCTTTAAAATAGAACATACCATTTAAAGAAACATGAATATCATTTTTAATAAAGGATAATACATAATCATAATGTCTTAATTGGGATACAGAAATAATGTTCCTAGTCAAACTAGGAGCATACAAAACATTCTTCAAAATAACTTCCAAACCACTTGGAAGTTTTAGGATGTAGTCCCCACGAGCTTCAACTAAAACTTTAGTTCCATTGCCCATGAAGAGGCTAACATCCCCTTGACTGAAGTCCCTACTTCTTGTGAACCCCTGCAACAAATTGCAAATATGAGTTCCACATCCGATATCCAATACCCATGTGTTAGAAGATGTAACATTAAGATCAATATGAATCATGTATATTGTACCTGAGGTCTGCCCTGCATCCCTCTTTGCTTTCAACTCTTGGAGATGGACAGGACAATTCCTTGCCCAATGTCCTATCTCCCCACACTTGAAGCATGGGTTATTAGTAGCAACCTTTTACGTCTTCTCTTGTGGTTTGGGTGGTACCTTTACCACCCCCTTTCCTTTTCCCCAAACAGGTCCCTTACCCTTGGCAACCTTTGCCTTGGGTTCGGGATAAGGCCTTTTCTTGTTCCCACCTTCATTGATGGTGAGAACCGGTAAAACCCTTTTACCCATTGCCGCCTCGGCCGTTTTAAGCATTGAGTGAAGCTCACCAATTCTTTTGTCCCAAGCATTCATGTTGTAGTTCAACACGAATGTCTCGAACTTCTTGGTAAGGCCATTTAGGATTAAATCCGTGGCCAATTCCTTTGAGACGGGACAATTAAGCCTCTCGAGGTGGTCAATATGACTTTTCATCTTAAGTACATAAGATGAAACAGATTGGTTGTCGTCCATACGACATGCATGGAGTGCTCGAACCGTTTCGAAGCGCTCAACCCTTGCTTGCTGTTTGAACGTTTCCTTCAGCTGGGTTATCATGTTGTAGTCTCCGTGATGTTCATACTCCTTTTGGAGATCCGGAGTCATGCTCTCTAGCATGAGACAAGACATGGGACGGAGTCCTCAGTGTATTTCAGCCAATCATTATAGGCCTCCTCATCATCCTCGGTAGGTTGATCGGGGATAGGGTAGTCTAAAACATATGATCTTTTCTCTTGCTTGAGAACGATTGTCAAGTTTCGATACCAATCAATAAAGTTGTTATGATTTAGACGTTCCTTTTGGAGGATCGCTCATAGTGATTGGTTGGACGCGGATGAGTTAATCCATGAGTAAAAGGGCAACATACCACCAGTTCTGGTCATCCATCACCAGTACTTGCATCACCTGCATACTTTATGCCTCGGGGTCATATGCCATACCCATAACCCTGCTACTACATGCCTCAATCAAGTCAAATTCAAGCACCCACTACTCAGCAACTACATGCTCTCCCTGAGCCTCAACCTTCTCAATCTCATCATCAAACCCAACCTCAACAACACAGCTTCTTCACCCCAGGAGTTGTTAACTGGGGCAGTTTACTAGAGGTTCTATCTGGTCATGAACAACTGTTTCCTGGTGCTGGTCAACAAGGTGGTGATCATCCTTTTAGGAACCTTGCTCTCATGGCCCGGGAGTCAGATGATAGGTCTTCCTCCAATGCTTCATCACAGGTATCTTCTGACGCCAAAGCCAAGCTATGTTCTGAATCTTACATAGCTGCATTTGCATTTATTAGAGAAGCAAATGTAGCTTTAATTGATAAAAATCTTGAGCTAGAGCAAACCCTTTCCAAAAGAAAAGCTGAACTTGAGTCTATGTTTAACGATAAAAATGATGAGATTTATAAACTTAAATGCCAAATCAAAGATGATAAGGCTAGGGAAGAGGTACTTCTAGAGAAGTACAAAGACCTCAAGGAAACACTTGCAGCTACCCAGGTAGAGTGTGATCACTGGGTGCAATCCTGCAAGGGTTTTGAAATGCTTCTGAGTAAGCAATCAGCTTCCAATGTGAAGTTTGGCATTGGTTATAATCATACTGCTCCTCCAACTGATTTTACTTCCAGAGCAGAAGTAGAATCTGATGGAGAAAGCAATAACCAATCCTTTTCATCGTGTGACCTACTATCTGATACAGCACCATCAGAGGTTGAAGTCAGCATTAATTCCTCAAAAAACCAATCAGCTCATGATACAACAACTGATGGATCAAATGCTGACTGTCACATGATCAAAAATTTGATCAACTCAAGTGTTGTCTCTAAAAGTACTGAAAGTACTGGAGAGCAAGTGATAACACCTAAAGTTCAAACCCCAACTACTGCCAGTACTGAAGGAAAGAAAACTGTAAGTAGAAAGGGTTTGAAGACTACTGAAAAAGTTATCAGGAAAGCAAGTACTGCAAGGAAGAAAATTACAAGTACTGATAGCAAATTGCTGAAGAACAAGTCTTCAGTAGTTACATCTTCTTCAGTTGATGATGAACTAAAGATGAAGAAGAAGCCATGTGAAATATGTGGCTTGTTCAATCATCTTACTGATGATTGCTGGTACAAAAAGGGCTCCAAACTCAAACAAAAGGAGAAAATTAAAGAGAAAATGAATGTAATGAAAACTGAGTTTGAAACCAAGTTTGTACCAGCAACATCAAAACCTGAAACCCCTAAGTCAAAGAAGAAATCCAAAAAGAAGGATGGGGTTAATCAGGCAACACCTGAGGTTGCTCAAAAGAAGATGGTGCAACACAAGAATCTATCACAAGCAGGCACTAATGTGTCTGATGAGCTAAAGGCTTTATCACAAAATCAGACACAGCTGGCTATGATGGTTCAACATCTAATGGGAAGAGTCAACCAATTAGATACTCCTATGCTGAAACCATAGAAAAGGAAATCCAAGCCCAAGGATTCCTCTTCTACACCATCTCCTTCACCTCAGGCTGTCACACATAACAAACCAGTTAGTGTTAGATCTGTTGATGAGAACAGAACCAAAACCAAAAAGGTTTGGTTCTCAAAAACTAATTAACTTGTTGTGATGAATGCAGGGTTCTTCAACATGCCAAAGAAACATCTGGTATGTGGACAGTGGAGGATCCATGCATATGACAGGAAGCAGCTCACTTCTTAATGACTACTCTTAAGGAAAGAAGGGGTTTGATTCCTTTGGCAATGATGCAAAAGGTTTCATCATCGTCAAAGGCTTTGTTTTCGATGGGAAAATAAGGTTTGATGAAGTTAACCATGTGGAGAATCTCAAGTACAATCTCTTGAGTGTCAGTCAAATGTGTGATAAAGGCCATGTTGCCCTTTTCACCAGCCAGGACTGTCGGATTCTGTCATCCAAACTTTGAGTTTGATTGACAAGGTGTAGGATGAATATACTCTCCTGAAGGCCAACAGGACAGGAAGAGTATATGCTATAGATCTTTCAAAGAAAATTGATCTAAAAGGCCATCCTTGCCTATTCTCCAAGGCTTCTCCTCAAGAATCTACTCTATGGCATAGAAGGCTAGGTCATATGAATCTCAAAAACATAAATCAGCTGATACACCATGGTTTAGTAAGAGGGTTGCCTTTGAAGGAGTTCAAATGTGAAGACAACTGCACTGCTTGTTTCAAGGGAAAACAACACAAAGTCTCATTCCCTCCAATAGAAGAACCAAAGTCCAATGCCTGCTTGCAACTTTTGCACATGGATCTTTTTGGTCCTGTCGGAGTGATGAGCATGGCAAAGAAGAAATATTGTCTGGTAATTGTGGATGATTACTCTAGATTTGTATGGACTTTCTTCTTGCACTCCAAAGATGAAGTTGCAAAAGCTATAATGAACTTTGTGTTATATGTGGAGAAGCAGTATTCCCTTCTAGTCAAGTGTGCGAGGAGTGACAATGGCACAGAGTTTAGAAATCACACACTTGATGACTTTTATTTGTCAAAGGGAATCAAAAGGCAGTTCAGCATTCCAAGAACTCCTGAACAAAATGGAGTGGTGGAGAGAAAGAACAGGATCCACATTGAAGCTGCAAGGTCAATGCTGGCTGACTCAGGATTGCTACTGACCTTTTGGGCTGAAGCTGTCAACTGTAAGGCCCCGTTCCCGGGCACCTCACAGTTGGTCGTCATTACCCATAAAACGTACATTTAATACAACTTAATAAAAACCATGCAGCAGAAACTTTAAATTTACTATAAATGCTTTTGCAAAGTAATACAGCACCCGTTACAAATATCGTTTGTTTGCATTACAATACAAAAACATTAACAAAAGAATGCCATCCCAAAAGAGCTGACTAGCCGCCTCGTGCCATCCTCAGCAACACTACCTGCCAACTGGAAAATACATAAAAGTCAGCGTTGCTGAGTGAGTTCTAGTTTTGTAATAAAACATACTTTTACTTTTTTAAAAGTATCCTTTCGTGCGTGCGTTCATACATCATACGTACACAGAGATAATATTCGTTATTATCTTCATCATTCGTTATTCATCGTTATCTTTAACTTCTCGTATGGATTCTGTCAGGCTTTACCCACTTCATAGCACTTGGCTATGATTACTGTGGTCGAATGACAAGAATCCCGTTCATACTTACTTGCACGCATTGAAAGGTGAATTGTACCAATACCATATGCTACACCCCGATCGTTATTAGCTACCGGGCCGTAGTCAACATATGACGGAAAATCGTATGCCACGGTACTAGAGGTAAGCGGTAGAGGTACCATGACCATGGTCAATCACAAAGAAGGACCAATCGCGTTATTCAATGCTTGCAAGACATAATTCGTTCGTTCATTAATGCATGTATTCATCATCATTCTTCTTTTCGTTCATTCGTTAATACATGCATTCGTCGTCATGTTCCTCTTTCATTATCTTTCACTTTACGATACATAATACTTCATTAGTTCATTCTCGTTATTCGTAAAGTTTCAGAAAGATAAGCATACACAATTACAAGGAACATACACACCCATCATACATACTCATCATACATTCATCATCATACATTCATCATCATTCGTAGCATCATACCATGTTTAACAATATTTAATAATATTGTTAACAATAATACACTGATAATAATATCAGTGACAATAACAGTTAACCATAATCATCATTACATGCATGAAACATCATCATTTGTTAACCCTAGTCAGACCTGGTCAACACCTCAAACTTCGGTATTGCAAGAAATTTCTGAAAAATTCCAAGTGTCCTAGGCGTTTGAGCCCTGTTGGGCGTATAAGCCCTCTGGCCGTATAAGCCCTGTTAGCCGTATGAGCACTGCTGGACTTTTCATCTTATACTTAGAAATTTTCATCTTGGTCATACGACCACACTGTTGGTCGTATGAGCACTATTGGTCGTACCATTCCCTAGACTTAGAAACATGTTCTGATCATACGACTACTGTTGGTCGTATGAGTCCTGTTGGACTCTTCAACATACTTGGAAAATTTACTTAGTCATACGACCATACTATTGGTCGTATGAGTCCTATTGGGCTCAACACTTAGACAAATTACTTGGTCATACGACCACACTGTTGGTCGTATGAGTCCTGTTAGGCTCATCAACACTTAGAAAATTCTCCTGGTCATACGACCACACTGTTGGTCGTATGAGCACTGGTGGACTCATCAACTTGTGCTTATTTATTGTAAGTCCCAATTTCAGACATATTAGCACCCTGTTCATGTGTATAATTCATAATCCAAGTCCCAAACATCATAATGCCTAGTTCTAAACATATACATATGATTCTAGGCATAAATCTAACATAAACATAAACATACATACATTCAGTTCATTCGGGTATCAGCATAAATTTTATAAAAAAAAACATATATATGCATTTCCAGCCCCAAAACGTTTAAAAATCAGTAAAAAGGGGTCTAGAACTCACCTTAATTTGTCTTCGGGTTTGGATGCCCTTTCCTTGAACTTCTCAGTCTTTTATACGCCTAAAACACACACACACAGTGCAACCCGAACACACTAGTTACATTTATAAGCTCATATATGGTTCTAGAATCGTCCTAACATCATAAATTCGAGATTTCTTACCAAAAACTTCGAATTTTTCTGGTCCTTCTTCAAAAATCCGATGGTTTTCTGCTCCTGCTGCTTTCTCTCTCTAAAAGTCGAATAAAAATGTTATGCAGAAGGTAATGGGCGGCCATGCCACCTTTTTACCAACATTATAAGATTTTTTTTATTATTTTACTCTTTTGGTCCTTCCACATAAGCAGACTTTTTATTTCCTTCTCCTTTCTTTCTATTTCATTCTTTTAATTTCTTTAATAAGAAATTACGGGTGTTACATCAACACAGCTTGCTATGTGCAGAATAGAGTATTAGTCAATCAGAGGTTGATGAAGACTCCTTATGAAGTACTTCACCATTTGGCCCATTTGATTTCCTTCTTTAGAGCCTTTGGGTGTCCTTGTTTCATTCTCAACACAAGCAATCCACTCCAGAAGTTTGCATCAAAGGTGGATGCAGGGTATTTTGTGGGTTATTCATCAGCTTGCAAGGCATATAGAGTTTTCAACTGTAGAAAAAAGATGGTTGAAGAGACTTTGCATGTGAAGTTTAATGAATCTCCAAAGGACAAGATTCCAGAAAACTCCGTGGAGTTATTTGATCTGGACATACTGTAATATGTTCCTTATCAACTCCAGCTGTTGTTCCTGTCAATAGTTCTCCACCTGGTGGTACTGATGATGATGTAGCCAGTACTCACCTTTTCAGGTTTAGTGACCATCTGCCTGAGTCAACTAAACCTGATGCTCCTGTAGCTTCAGCAGCTCCATCCACAACAAATGCTGATGAGATTTCTGAATCCTCTACTTCATTTGAGTTACCATCTCCTACTTGGTTTCAAGAATCTACATCCTCATCTGTTGCTGCTGAAGGTCCTACAAACACTTGCACTGATCTTATTGTCTATCAAGAGCTGAAATCGCCCAATGTCTCAAATCATTGGTGATATCAATGCTGGAGTTTCAACCAGGAGTCAATTGTCCAATTTCTGCTTCTATGCTCTCTTCATCAGTCAGCAAGAGCCAAAGAATTATCATGTTGCACTAAGAGACAATGGATGGGTTGAAGCAATGTAGCTTGAGCTTGTTCAGTTCAAAAACAGCAAGTGTGGGAGCTTGTTCCTTTACCCCAAGGTAAGTGTGCAATAAGCACTAAATGGGTGTTTAGGAATAAAAAAGATGAAAAGGGCCAAATTGTTAAGAACAAGGCCAGGCTGGTTGTACAGGGGTTTGCACAAGAGGAAGGCATCGATTATGATGAAAACTTTGCTCCTATAGCCAGACTGGAGGCAATTAGATTGTTCTTAGCTTATGCTGCCTTTCATAATCTTAAAGTTTTTCAAATGGATGTCAAAAATGCCTTTTTATATGGTAAAATAAAGGAAGAAGTTTATGTGTGTCAACCACCAGGCTTTGAGGATAATAAACATCCTGATTGGGTGTATAAGCTTGATAAGGCTCTTTATGGGTTGAAACAAGCTCCTAGAGCCTGGTATGAAACATTATCTAATTTTCTTCTACAGAATAATTTCACTAGAGGCTCCATTGATAAAACTTTATTCATTAAGAATGTGGGACAGCATAAGCTACTTGTTCAAATTTATGTTGATGATATAATTTTGCATCCTCTGATCCACAGTTGTGTGATGAATTCACTAAGTTAATGAAGAAAAAGTTTGAAATGAGTGCTATGGGAGAATTACAGTTCTTTCTAGGGTTGCAAATCAAACAAAAGGCTGATGGAACCTTCATTCATCAGTCCAAATATACAAAAGAGTATTTAAATAAGTTTGATTTACAAAACTTTAAGCCCTGTTCTACTCCCATGAGCAACACCACACAACTGGATGTTGATCAGAAAGGTAAAGCGGTTGATGAAACCATTTACAGATGTATGATTGGGTCCTTGATGTACCTTACAGCTTCTAGACCAGATATTATGTTTGCAACATGTGCCTGTGCTAGATTTCAGGATGCACCTAAAGAATCCTATTTGATTGCAGTCAAAAGGATCTTTAGATATTTGCAAGGTACCTAATCTCTTGGACTTTGGTATTCTACTGGGCATTCTTGCAGATTAGTTGCTTTCTCTGATAGTGACTATGCAGGATGCAAAGTCACCAGAAAATCCACTTCTGGTGGTTGCCAATTCCTAGGCAATTGTTTAGTTTCTTGGCAGAGTAAGAAACAAACATCAATTGCTACATCCACTGCTGAAGCTGAGTACATTGCTGCAGCAAGTTGTACATCCCAGGTACTCTGGCTTCAGAATCAACTCTTGGATTATGGCATTACAGAGGCTAAGACTCCATTATTAATAGATAGTGCTTCAGCTCTTTATATTGTTAAAAATCCAGTCCAGCACTCTAGGACCAAACATATTGAGATCAGACATCAATTTATTAGGGATTGCTATAAAAAAGGTATGATTGATCCAAAGTTTGTGCCTAGTGCTGATGAGCTTGCAAACATCTTTACTAAGCCTTTAGATAGTGCCACATTTAAAAATCTGATACTAAGGCTTGGTATGCTGCAGCTAGATTATTTTGACTAATACTGATGCTCTCAGCTCATAAGTACTGATGAGCATTAGTATGCAAAGGTCAAAAATAAGTACTGATGAGTAATTTAGTCTTCAGCATTTTTCATAACTACTGAAGACTAAAATGATTCAAAGTACTGAAGTACATTATTTTTTGCAAACAACTGATGTAGTTACAACTACTGATGTGGTTATAACTACTGATGTATAGTTTTCCAACAAATAAGTACTGAAGAACAAATTTTATTCACAAGTACTGATGTGTAATCTTACACATAAGTACTGAAGACAAAATTTGTTCACAAGCTCTAAAGAATAATTTATTTCATCAGGTCCTATGAACATTTGTTCACAAAAGCTGAGGAATTAATATTCACAAGAGCTGAAGGCCAATGAAACACCTGAAAGTCAGCCACAGAGCTGATGAGTAAATATTGAGGTCAGCATGAAACAACTGAATTGACGATAACAGCTGATGATTAATTTTCCTCTTCAGCTGATTTCTTCTGCTGTTTCATTCCAAACAACTGAATGACAAAACCATGTCCTCAGTAGTTTTACAACTACTGATGACTAACACCAAGTCCTCAGTTATTTACAACAATTGAAGCCAAAACCATGTCTTTAGTAGTTTACAACTACTGATGTCAGTAGTTTACAACTACTGATGACTAATACCAAGTCTTCAGTTGTTTACAATGTCTGAAGATGAAAAACATGTTTTAACTACTGATAACTAACAACAAGTCTTCAGTCATTTGCAACATCTGAAGGACAAAACCACGGTCTCAGTAGTTTCAACTACTGATGACTAAACCACGTCCTCAGATGTTTATAACGTCTGAAGGTTAAAACCATATCATTAGTCGTTTCCACAACTAATGCCTAACACCAAAACCTTCAGTCGTTTTCTTTCAGCCGTTTTAATCCGTACGCTATAAATACCCAACCCTACCTTCAAAGTTTTTCGTTCTCTCATAACCTAATATTTCAAAGCCTCTGAAACCTCTCTCACACCATTAATGGCGACCATGCAGCTCAAGCCAAGACACAACTGTGTAGCCTACCTTACCAAATCCCCATTCTGGACCAAGTTTCATAAAGCCATAGATCTCATGGTCGATTCTCCTTACCAAACGGCCTTCCTCCTAAATCCCACAATCTATGCCGATTCCCTTATACAGTTTTCGACGAACGTCACCATTACTGGAGAGAACGATGCCGAGGTCTCTCTCCAGTCGTTCGTCAACAACCAGAAGGTGGTTATCAATCCAGCAATCATCCACCAAACCCTAAAATTAGATGATGCCATCTTCCTAACCGAATATCCAAAAGGCACCATTAATCTTTCATTTGCACACCATGACTATCAGGGTGACCTTAATGCCTCTACCCTGCTCAAGAAACATTTCCCTGATGCTGAACGTCTTATATTCCACATGGTGAATGTTTGCTTAGCCCCAAAGACCTCCTCATGGGACGAAATGTCATCAAGGTGGCAGCAGGTATTCTTCTCTATCCTTGAGAAACAAAAATTAAATTTTTCTGAAATAATCTTTTGAAACTTAAGGATATGACGACAAAACCTTTTGCTAACCGTTGGATACTATATCCACGGTTCATAATAGCCATAATAGAGAACCGGCTACATGCTGAAGAACTTGTTGGCCTTGGAGTCCCTGCTATGGCTGTATTGCCACAGGTATACTCGAGGCACAACACTGACCAAACATTGAAAAAGGCTGCCAAGCTGCGAAAACCCACGCAGCTGGAACCCACAGCCTCCACCTCAAAATCCAAAGTCTCCACCAAACCCAAACACAAAGAAACCCAAAAAGGCTACTCAGGGAGATGAGTCCCCTGAGGATGCCCCTGCCCAGCAAAGGCAGGAAGTAATTACTGGCATGATTCTCCCAGCAATTAGCACGACTCCAACCACAACCGCACAGGCTTCCTCTCTACAGGAGCCTGATGCAACCATTTCTGGGGCTGCCACACATCTAGAATCTTTCTCACTTGAGCAGGTTGCCATTAAAGAGCACCACTCTCCCCGGGTGCAAACTGCTTCTACCCCATCTGCTACTGCAACCGCCCTCAACGCCCTACATTAATAATTGCTAAAGTGTTGACTCATCTTAACACTCCTCCCTCTTCCTAGGAACCAATCATAACTGGGAAAACTCCAACCACAGAGAGGGTGGATACAAGTGTTGATGGGACCCCACAACACAGGGAATCATATGCCTCCTCTCCAAGTGTGGCAAAGGAGATAGGATAATCTGGTGAGGCTGCCACTTCCCCTGTATCAGTACATGACCAGGAAGAAGTTGGTACCATCTCTAAGATGTCACCAGAGGCAACTACCGATGATGGATCCAATCTGGTGGCAGGATGTCCCCAGTACCAAGAACAAGGGGCACATGCGATCACTGAGCCACACTCAGCACATGTACATCCTGATTCAATCAGGAGGTCAGGTGATTCAGTTACAATTGATGATGACCTGAGCTTTTTCTACGATGTAGTAGCTAAAAATACTATTCTTGAGGATGAGGTGAGTAGACTCAAAGAGCTACTCGCCAAAATGACTCAAGAACAAAGTCCATCTGCCACCATGCACCCACAGATGGTACCTTCACCTGATGGTCTCACATACACTCAACCACTCCCACAAACTCAGCCACCTGCCCCTGCTTCTGGCACTAGTTCTCAGGGACAGATCCCCCTGAGTAATTAGCTGCTATCTTTCAAAATTCCTTGCCTCTCATCACACCCATTATCATAGATATTGTGATCAAAACGCTTGATGAGAGGCTTCCCTCTACTATACAGCCTGTGGTGGAAGCTGTTGTGATGAAGAAGTTTTCTGAGAGTCAACCCCTTGCAACTAATACAACCAAAAAGGGGGAGACTTCAGTGAAAGCCAAGAGGAAGAGAGTGGAGGAGGAAGTGAAAGAGAAAGAAGTTAAGGATGAGGTAGTGCATGAGAGGGAGTTGGTGGTGGAGACTGAGAAGGAGAAGGAGAAGGAGAGGGCTAAATTGGAGAAAGTGACTGAAAGTCAAAAAGACTTTCATGTCACATATAAGAAGAAGAAGGGAGAGAAGGAGAAAGATCTAGCTGTCCTTGTTAAGGAGGCTGATGCTGAACATAGCAGGTCAATGGATAACATCATTGATCAGTTGTTCAGGCAAGGCTTTGACACTGACACTGCTGAGCTAGATCAAGAGATAAGGAAGTTGGAGGTGAAAGAGATAGAATACCGATGGTCTTGTTATAGCCAAGAGGAAATAGAGAGACTTGAGGCTATGACAAGATTCATTTCAAAGTATCTAGGGAGATCAGTCCTGGAAATTAGATCATGGCCCAGGAACAGCATCTTGACAATAGCCACCAAGATCTGTTCGTCTGAGGAATTCACTAAGGGACTGATCATAGATGCCCTTAGTGAAGCCGGTGCTGGGAACAGGAATGAGTTAACCAAACAAACCAAATCCTCTCTCACATCTAAATTACTAGCTCAGCCTGCCTAATTTCCCACACCAAAAACCAAACCACCACCTACAAAACCAACCCTTTCACTATCAAAACCCATAGCCGATGATGCACCCTTGAAGAGGAAGAGAAGGGTGCTGAGGCTATAAGAAGAAGAAAAAGAGGATGATGAGGACCAAGATAGGCTGCCTCTCTCTGCAGTTATATCTTTACCCAAAGCCAAACCTTTACCCATCACTCCTGCCTCACAGATGGAAGAAGTGAGGGTTAAACTTGAAGAAGAACAGCAGCATAAGTTACATGATGAGGAGCTTTTGAAAAGAGTAGATAAAGCTTATGCTGCTTCTTCATCAGTTGTTAATATGAGGAAACAAGCTCTGATATTAGTCACTTTAAGGCATACATTTCAATACAAAAGGACAAAGGGAGAATTTGGATTGATCCTCGGGTGTCTCACTGGATTATTAAGAAAGACATTCCACTGAGATACAATGGCCAGGTAAAAAATATTGTAGATGAAGTGATCTCTTTGGCCATTGTAGTATCACCCTGGGAGATAATTGAAGATTTCAAGAAGACCTATCAGGCTAACCTGCCACCATAAAAGATGTTGGAAAATAGAGTGATTAAAAAGGGGTCAGTCTACAAGAGGCTTGAGAATGTTAGGAGAAATGAGCTCCAGTTGTTCTTAGAGGGTAATCACCTTGTTGAGTTCGCCTATAGGGCTATAACAACTGTGGAGCTCAAAAATGGTAAACAGGCCAAATTCATCTCAGAGCCTTATGGGCCTGAAGGATTATTTGAGGGTGAGGCAGAGAATTTTACCCTGGAGGAACAAGTAGTATTTTTAGAAGCCTACACCAGAGAATCCTATAGGCTCATAGTTGGGAAGTAGATCTTATGGATGGGACAACAACTCCGTGTCCAGTTCCCTAAAACAGAGTTCCCATCCATACTATGCCAATCAGATCCTTGAAGACCTCTTCCCAGGCCAGTGCTTATATAGGTCAACTTCTGAAGCTGATCAAGAAGGAAATAGACTAATCATTCTGCCATAATAAGTTGGAGCAACAATAAGCTTAGAGGTTTTGGCTGCATTGGTTCAGGGGGAGTTTGTTGGACCAAAAGAACCAATGAGCCAGATCAGAAAAACATCTAAGTCGCACAAGACATCACAACAACTGCTGAAAGCATCATCAGCCGTTTGACAAAGTCTGAAGACCTCAACAGCTGAAGATCAAAGTACTGAAGAACATCAACTGAAGACTCAAGTACTGAAGACTCAAGTACTGAAGACTCAAGTACTGAAGACACAAGTACTAAAGACTAAAGTACTGAAGATTCAAGTACTGAAGACCATCAGCTGAAGTATAAAGTACTAAAGATCAACAGCTGAAGCACAAAGACTGAAGACAAAGAATGACGACATTAGCTGATGATAACTACTGAAGTCATCAGCTGATGAAACATCTAAAGTTAGAGTCTGAAGACAAGTGCTGAAGCTTCAGAGTTTGTCACAACAGCTGAAGAAGTATTCTTCAGTTGTTGTGATGGTTTACCTTTCAGCTTTTTCTTATCAATAGTTGTAATTTTCTATTTCAGTAGTTTGTAAAACGACTGAAGAGTATGTTCTTCAGTCGTTGTAGTTTTTAGTAGTTTCTTTTCAGTTGTTGTAATAAGTTTAACACTTAGCTTTTTGTAAGGAGATGTTAGTTGTTTGACATCATCAGTAGTTAAGGTAGTTTCAGTAGTTTGTTAAAATAACGGTTTGATGTCACTATCAAGTTACATCAGCTGACGTCATCCTTCCTATAAAAGGAAGATGACCTAATTGTAATCCTTGCCTAAGCGTGTGATCTAATAGAAAACACCTTTTTGCAGAATTCCTCTCTTTCTCTATAACCTACTGTTACATTGATATATCTCTTGTGTTCTTAGTATAATTTGCTTAATTCTTGTGCTAAATCCACTGCGAATACAACCTCATTGATCAAACTAGAGGCTAAGATCCTTTCAGCCAAGAATTGGCATACCTCTGAGAAATGGGGATCTTTCTCAGAGTTTAACAGTGCAACCTGATTGTGTTACCTGTGTAACTGCATAGAAAAATATAGGTCATTTCGTTTGTCAAGGTTAGCCATTTTGAGTAAGCTTCAATGTGAAGGAAGGATGAACGAAGGTGGTTTCAGAGAGAAATCATAGAATTTAGGTTTGGAGAGAATATGAAGATAATAAAAAGAAGGGGAACCGACAGGGTTTATGTGTGAAAAGGATTTGAGACAAAGTTAATGAAAGAGGATTAAATTGAAATCCGGGAGGCGGTCCCACCTCTGAAAAAGTAGTTTGCTTTTTGCTCAAAAAGTTGGTTTCTTGGAATTTGAAAATCTTCCAAAGGTAAATTGTCTTTGGAAGTTTTAATGAAAAAGATTCCGAAGCCAAAATAACTTCGGAAGAATTTCTCAAAAGTTTTGACAAATTTGCTTCGGAGGAGAATTTTAAACTGGGATGTTTTGCTCCAAAAAACAAAGCTTCCGAGAGTTAGTATGTTTCAGAAGAAAAATGGTCCTTAAAAACATATAAGTGCCTAAGAGAGTTTTAAGCTTCGGAAGATATTTCAAAAATTTCTTCCGAAGGTAAACTTTATTTAGACAGTTATTTGTCTTGAAGGTATATTTGCTTCCGAAGATAAAATCATATCTTTTGAAGAATCAAGATTTGTCAAAAATTTAAGAAAAACTCTTCAAAAAAAGTTTTATCCATTGAACACATGAGCTTATAAAAGTGATAGACTAGACAACTTAGGACACATAGATTTTAAGAAATAAAATGAATTAGTTTTAAGAAAAAGCTACTCAAAGTTAATCATCCCAATAGCTGATATAAGATATTTAAATCTCTGTTCATCAAAGGCTTTTATGAACAGATTAGCATATTGCACATTTGTGTTAACCTTAGCTAGTTTAATTAATACCTTTTCAAAGTTATCTCTAATTAAATGATCACTGATGTTTATGTATTTTGTCCTTGAGTGCTGCACAGGATTCTTCGTGATAGAGATAGCACTATTGTTGTCTATGTGAATGGGAGTCTCATTGATGTTGAAACCATAGTCAAGCATCTGATTCTGAATCCAAAGCACTTAAGCATAGTAGCTTGCAGCAGCAATGTATTCAACATCAACAGTTGATGTAGAAACATAGGATTGTTTCTTGCATTGCCATGAGACAACCCTTCCACCAAGGAACTGACATCCCCCAGATGTAGACGTTGCAGTCATATTGCAACCACCATAATCACTATCTGTATATGCATACAGATTGAAGTCAGAATTCTTGGGATACCAAAGACCAAGTGTTGAGGCACCTTTGAGGTATCTTAGAATTCTCTTGACAGTGATGAGGTCAGACATCTTGAGGTTGGTTTATTATCTTGCACAAATGCAGGTGGCAAACATGATATCAGGCCTGCTAGTTGTAAGATACATAAGAGACCCAATCATAGCCCTATAAAGGGGTTTTATCCATACACTCCCCCTCAAGATCAGGCCCAAGGGAGTGGTTTCTTGCTATGGGTGTCTTACCAATCTTACAGTCACTCATGTTGAATCTTTTGAGTATGTCCTGAACATACTTTGACTGACTTATGAAGATTCGATCTTCAACTTGCTTCCCTTGAATGCCCAGAAAGAAATTGAGTTCCCCCATGGCACTCATTTCAAATCCGTCTTTCACCAGCTTCTCAAAGTCTTTGCAGAGTCTTGGATTAGTTGAACCAAAGATGATGTCATCTACATACACTTGAACTAGCAGTAAGTCATTTTCCTATCCTTTGATGAAGAAAGTTCCATCTATAGTACATCTTCTGTATCCATGCTTGCAGAGATACTGAGATAGAGTCTCATACCACTTTCTTGGTGCTTGGTGTAGCCCATAGAGAGCCTTATCAAGCTTGCAGACATAATCCGGGTGATCATGATCTGCAAAACCAGGTGGTTGTTTGTCAGTGCTTCTTTAAAGATTAACATTTTGTCTTTGTGTGTCTTTTTATCTTTTGTAATAGTATAAGGACTAGTCTTGTAATTAGTTAGTTCCTTTTTGTGTTTATTGGTAGTATATATAGCTTAGACATGTGTAGGTTAGTCGAGAATCTGCTACTTACACACTTTGTAATTGTCTTTGCTTTATATCAATAAACTTATTGATTTTTGTTGATATTGTACTTTGATTTGATTACTTTGCTTGTGTTTTCATTGAATTGTTAGCTAATATTATCACAGATCTATACATTTGATCCTATCAAATGGTATCAGAGCAGTTGGTTGAATGAACTGAGTTTTTGTCGAACTTTGAAAAATCAAATTGCATTTGATTCTGTGATTGATTAGCAATTCAATTGAAATATTGTGGTTTTCAGTTGTGTTTAATCATCATAAACATGAATTGAACCACAATTAGCAGTCAAATTCTTCAAATTTTAGAGAATTAGTCGAAATTTGGTTAGAAAAGTGCTCAACTTTGTCGAACTAAAATTTGGGAAGATTCACTTATTTGTTGTAGATAATCAAAGAAATTGAAGAAATAAGACTATTAATTAGCATTAAACCTACTTATTTGGAAGATTTCAACCCAATTCATCAAGTTTTGATTGATTTCAGAAAAATTGGGTTAGTTACATTCATAAGAACATGATGAATGTGACGCATGAGGGTTGAGAATCACTAAAAATTGCCCAAGTGTTTAGACGTTTGACCACTGTTCAGACGGTTTACCACTGTGTAGGCGGTTTTCAAGCAGACGGTTTACAACTATTGAGGAGTTTTACTACTGTTTGAGCTCAAGTAATTCTAGACAGTTCATAACTGTTTAGACGTATCAGAACTGTGTGGACGGTTGGAACTTCCAGACATCTGAAAACTGTTCAGACGTGTTACGACTGTTCAGATGTTTCTACTTTAGGCGGTTTTGAAAATTTTTCTAAGGCAATCCCTTAGACGGTTCTTTTTCAAAGTCAGAAATTTCTCAACTGTTAAGACGTTTCTTTATTGTTTAGGCGCATCTTCACTTAATACTTAGAAGTTTTTTTACAAAAAATAAAAATAAAAATAAATTAAAATCAGAAAATTTAAAATCAACAAAAAATATAAAGATGATGAAATCAGAATACTCAGAAAATAGAGATCCTAAACTGATAAACAGAGCTGATTTCAAAAATTGGTCACTTAGATTAAAACACCATTTGAATTCCATTGACACTGATCTTTGGAAATCAATTGAAAAAGGACCATACATTCTAATAACCACTGATGGGCCTCACAGGGGTTTTGTATATACTAAAAATTCTCAAGAACCCTACCCTAAGATGGTTTACAAGGAGATGATTTGAAAAGACTCAAGAATGATATCAAAGCATACTCCTTGATGTGTAAAGGACTACCTTCGGAAGTTCTTGCAAGGCTAGATGGACATCAGACTGGATATACCATGTACAAAGCCTTAAAGACTATCTGTGAAGGAGGAAAAGAGATCCAAAACCTCAAGAAACAAAAGCTGAATATGCAGTTAGAACTATTTCAACATTTGTATGGTGAAACACTAAACCGGATGATGAACAGATTTGTTCAGCTTACTACTGAGAAGTCGACAGCTGGAATCAAGCCTAATCTTGAAGATCTAAATCATAGACTACTCAATGCTTTACCCTCCTCATGGAAACAAATAGTAACTTTGCTAAAGCATACTGAGAACTTTCCAATAGATTTAGATTTGCTTATTGCCAAGATAGAGTCTGTTGAAATTGATGAAAGCTCAAGGAACAATGACAAAGCAGCATCAATTGTCACAATGTCAGTTTGTTGCATCTCCTGCAAACTCTGTTTAAAATGCTTTCATGGCAAAGATTGAGAAGGTTCTAGAAGAAGAGGGAGACTTATTTGTTAGAGCAGGATTCTTCACTGATTCATCATTCACTAGTGTTCCTGCTTATACCTCACAGTCTCATCCTCAATCTCCTCCTAAATCTCAGAGTTCAAATGTTCAAACTGAGACTCCATCAACTAACTCCTCTAAATCTAGCAAAGTTAAAGATGAGATAAACATCCTATTAGAGGATGAAGAGTCTAAAACTGCTTTCACTACTTTTATGGCTAGTTTTCAAGCATATCAAGGTAGCCATTTAACTCAATTAGATCTTGTTTTACAGGATTTGTTCAAGATGGATCCTGAAGATGTTGAAGAGACGGACTTAAATTGGCAGATGGTGATGATTGCATACAGAACACAAAACACTTTTATGTCAACAGGAAGTACAAGCCCAGTGCTAACAAGACTGTTGGTTTTGACAAGTCAAAGTCAAGTTGTTTTAACTGCAATATTTATGGACATTCTCCAGAGAATGCAAAGCTCCAAGGAACAATGGAGGAAATGCTCAATCAAGTTCTGGCAATCAAAGGTTTCAACAAGCTTAGAAGACTTTTCAAAAGCCTTATCAAAGTCTTCCTATGCCTGAGCTTAAAGAGGAATCAAAATCAGCTGAAGAGCCCAAGAAAGCTCTTGTAGTCAATATTAAAGATGGTTATGATTGGAGTGCATATGCTGAACAGTTCACTAATGATCTAACCTCGCGTTTATCTCTTGTTGCTGAAATTCAGGGGGAGGACTGGTCAGAGAATAGTGATCCAAAGGTGGAAGGTGAGAATGAAGAAGATAACTATGATTGGAGTGAAAAATCTGATTCCAATGAGGATACAATTGAAGTAGATCTAATGGCACAATCTGATCAACCCAAGGTTGACACTTCATCCTCAAAATTTGAAACCTCATCTCCCAAATTTCCTAAAATACCTTCTGAAGTGAGAGAAAAACTATGCACTAAATCATGCTTTGAACATGTTGAATATTATTGAAGCTATTCATACAAAATTTGTGAGAAATTGAAACAAGAAGAGTCAATGCACAACAAATTAAAATCTGATCATAAAATAGCAGATCAAAAGATCATCTCTCTTCAAACATCATGGAACAAAACAATAAAGGAATTAGAAATTGTGTCTAAATAATTGGAAGAGATGATCAAAAATCTTGAACAGGAGATGTTGCTACTCAAATGGATCTTGCTAAAGTGAAGAGTTCAAAATTGATAGTTGAGAAACTGGTGAGTGAGAGAAAAGATAAACAGAAAACAGGTTTAGGATTCACACATGAACCTATTCCTGAATCAGTAATAAACACTTTACCAGAGAACTTTAATACACATGCCCATTCTCCTGAGAATAAGGCTAAACTCAAAGCCTTTCAGAACAAAAACAAAAATTCTGAAGAAGAAAAAGATAATGTGAAAGTTTTTGCTGAAAATGATCAAGAAAAGATCAAAAATGGTCATCCAATCAAGATAAAATCTTATGAACCTAAACATACAAAAGAGAACATTTCTGATCAAATTCATTCTGTATTAGAAGAAGTGAATGTTCAAAGCAAAGATAAAGCTAAACTTCAGGAAGGAACATCAGAAGATTCAAACTCTGTTAATCTAAAACAAAAAGTTAATGAAAAAGAATCTTCATCTGAAGATGTTCAATCTAAAAATAAACCAAGTTCATCAAAAACAAAGAATCAGAGAAGAAGAAAGAAATCATCAAAAACCAAAATTGAAAAAAACAAAAGTTCAGAAAATCTAAGTAAACTAATAAATCAGACAACTAAACTCAAACCGATAAAATTTGTGTCAGCTGATTTGTTAAACATGAACTCTCTTCATCAAAACAAAACAAGTCATGTGAACAAATCTCACTCTGATCTGAAAACGGGTTCAGATTCTAAGACTTCTGCTGTTACAAAAAGATTTGTTCCTAAGTAATTAAGGAAGGAGGTTCATGATAAAAAGATGAAAAATAATTTGTCATAAAAGCCAAAATTGACAAATTAGAAAGAACAATTTAACTTTTTGATGCCAAAATTTAAAAATGAATCAAATATAGCGTCAACTTCAAAAGTTAACAAGCAGTGTTTAGATCTCCACAAAGGTACTGTGAAATATGTCATATGAAAAATCACAATACTGCTGAGTGCTACTTCAACAAGTACTGCCGCATATGTGACATGAGAAATCATTCTACAACAGATTGTTATTTTAACAGATACTGCACTTATTATGATGAGAAAACTCACAATACTGAATATTGTTATTTCAGAAAGAGCTCACCTACTAGAGGATTTGCCAATTCAAACATGAGCAAATGTTATGTTAATCCTCAGTATACGAGAAATCAACCTGATGAATTTCAATAATTAACTAACCAACCCTATTTAGGTCTGAGATCTTTTCAAAAGAATTATTTTGTGAGGCCTAAACAAACTGTGCAAGAACAATTCATACCAAGATCAGTGAGAATGACTAATGAAAATGTTGGTCATCAATAGTCTTCAAAACTTGATCACTCAAGTGGTATGAATGTTCACAAAAATAATCCTAACAATTTTCATAATGAGATTGGTAAATTCATCAAGAATAAACCTGATTTAAATAATCTTCATTTTAAACAATTTACCATTGTTGACAAATATGGAAAACCCAAGACCATGTCTTTAGTAGTTTACAACTACTGATGCCAGTAGTTTACAACTACTGATGACTAATACCAAGTCTTCAGTTGTTTACAATGTCTGAAGATGAAAAACATGTTTTAACTACTGATAACTAACAACAAGTCTTCAGTCATTTGCAACATCTGAAGGACAAAACCACGGTCTCAGTAGTTTCAACTACTGATGACTAACACCACGTCCTCAAATGTTTATAACGTCTGAAGGTTAAAACCATATCATTAGTCGTTTCCACAACTGATGCCTAACACAAAACCTTCAGTCGATTTCTTTCAGCCGTTTTAATCCGTACGCTATGAATACCCAACCCTACCTTCAAAGTTTTTCGTTCTCTCATAACCTAATATTTCAAAGCCTCTGAAACCTCTCTCACACCATTAATGGCGACCATGCAGCTCAAGCCAAGACACAACTGTGTAGCCTACCTTACCAAATCCCCATTCTGGACCAAGTTTCATAAAGCCATAGATCTCATGGTCGATTCTCCTTACCAAACGGACTTCCTCCTAAATCCCACAATCTATGCCGATTCCCTTATACAGTTTTCGATGAACGTCACCATTACTGGAGAGAACGATGCCGAGGTCTCTCTCCAGTCGTTCGTCAACAACCAGAAGGTGGTTATCAATCCAGCAATCATCCACCAACCCTAAATTAGATGATGCCACCTTCCTAACCGAATATCCAAAAGGCACCATTAATCTTTCATTTGCACACCATGACTATCAGGGTGACCTTAATGCCTCTACCCTACTCAAGAAACATTTCCCTGATGCTGAACGTCTTATATTCCACATGGTGAATGTTTGCTTAGCCCCAAAGACCTCCTCATGGGACCAAATGTCATCAAGGTGGCAGCAGGTATTCTTCTCTATCCTTGAGAAACAAAACTTAAATTTTTCTGAAATAATCTTTTTGAAACTTAAGGATATGACGACAAAACCTTTTGCTAACCGTTGGATACTATATCCACGGTTCATAATAGCCATAATAGAGAACCGGCTACATGCTGAGGGACTTGTTGGCCTTGGAGTCCCTGCTATGGCTGTATTGCCACAGGTATACTCGAGGCACAACACTGACCAAACATTGAAAAAGGATGCCAAGCTGCGAAAACCCACGCAGCTGGAATCCACAGCCTCCACCTCAAAATCCAAAGTCCCCACCAAACCCAAACAAAAGAAACCCAAAAAGGCTACTCAGGGAGATGAGTCCCCTGAGGATGCCCCTGCCTAGCAAAGGCAGGAAGTAATTACTGGCATGATTCTCCCAGCAATTAGCACGACTCCAACCACAACCGCACAGGCTTCCTCTCTACAGGAGCCTGATGCAACCATTTCTGGGGCTGCCACACATCTAGAATCTTTCTCACTTGAGCAGGTTGCCATTAAAGAGCACCACTCTCCCCGGGTGCAAACTGCTTCTACCCCATCTGCTACTGCAACCGCCCCTCAACGCCCTACATTAATAATTGCTAAAGTGTTGACTCATCTTAACACTCCTCCCTCTTCCCAGGAACCAATCATAACTGGGAAAACTCCAACCACAGAGAGGGTGGATACAAGTGTTGATGGGACCCCACAACACAGGGAATCATATGTCTCCTCTCCAAGTATGGCAAAGGAGATAGGATAATCTGGTGAGGCTGCCACTTCCCCTGTATCAGCACATGACCAGGAAGAAGTTGGTACCATCTCTAAGATGTCACAAGAGGCAACTACCGATGATGGATCCAATCTGGTGGCAGGAAGTCCCCAGTACCAAGAACAAGGGGCACATGCGATCACTGAGCCACACTCAGCACATGTACATACTGATTCAATCATGAGGTCAGGTGATTCAGTTACAATTGATGATGACCTGAGCTTTTTCTATGATGTAGTAGCTAAAAATACTATTCTTGAGGATGAGGTGAGTAGACTCAAAGAGCTACTCGCCAAAATGACTCAAGAACAAAGTCCATCTGCCACCATACACCCACAGATGGTACCTTCACCTGATGGTCTCACATACACTCAACCACACCCACAAACTCAGCCACCTGCCCCTGCTTCTGGCACTAGTTCTCAGGGACAGATCCCCCTGAGTAATTAGCTGCTATCTTTCAAAATTCCTTGCCTCTCATCACACCCATTATCATAGATATTGTGATCAAAACCCTTGATGACAGGCTTCCCTCTACTATACAGCCTGTGGTGGAAGCTGTTGTGATGAAGAAGCTTTCTGAGAGTCAACCCCTTGCAACCAATACAACCAAAAAGGGGGAGACTTCAGTGAAAGCCAAGAGGAAGAGAGTGGGGGAGGAAGTGAAAGAGAAAGAAGTTAAGGATGAGGTAGTGCATGAGAGGGAGTTGGTGGTGGAGACTGAGAAGGAGAAGGAGAAGGAGAGGGCTAAATTGGAGAAAGTGACTGAAAGTCAAAAAGACTTTCATGTCCCATATAAGAAGAAGAAGGGAGAGAAGGAGAAAGATCTACCTGTCCTTGTTAAGGAGGCTGATGCTGAACATAGCAGGTCAATGGATAAGATCATTGATCAGTTGTTCAGGCAAGGCTTTGACACTGACACTGCTGAGCTAGATCAAGAGATAAGGAAGTTGGAGGTGAAAGAGATAGAATACCGATGGTCTTGTTATAGCCAAGAGGAAAAAGAGAGACTTGAGGCTATGAGAAGATTCATTTCAAAGTATCTAGGGAGATCAGTCCTGGAAATTAGATCATGGGCCAGGAACAGCATCTTGACAATAGCCACCAAGATCTGTTCGTCTGAGGTATTCACTAAGGGACTGATCATAGAAGCCCTTAGTGAAGCCAGTGCTGGGAACAGGAATGAGTTAACCAAACAAACCAAATCCTCTCTCACATCTAAATTGCTAGCTCAGCCTGCCTAATTTCCCACACCAAAAACCAAACCACCACCCACAAAACCAACCCCTTCACCATCAAAACCCATAGCCGATGATGCACCCTTGATGAGGAAGAGAAGGGTGCTGAGGCTAGAAGAAGAAGAAAAAGAGGATGATGAGGACCAAGATAGGCTACCTCTCTCTGCAGTTATATCTTTACCTAAAGCCAAACCTTTACCCATCACTCCTGCCTCACAGATGGAAGAGGTGAGGGTTAAACTTGAAGAAGAACAGCAGCATAAGCTACATGATGAGGAGCTTTTGAAAAGAGTAGATAAAGCTTATGCTGCTTCCTCATCAATTGTTAATATGAGGAAACAAGCTCTGAGATTAGTCACTTTAAGGCATACATTTCAATACAAAAGGACAAAGTGAGAATTTGGCTTGATCCTCGGGTGTCTCACTGGATTATTAAGAAAGACATTCCACTGAGATACAATGGCCAGGTAAAAAATATTGTAGATGAAGTGATCTCTTTGGCCATTGTAGTATCACCCTGGGAGATAATTGAAGATTTCAAGAAGACCTATCAGGCTAACCTGCCACCATAAAAGATGTTGGAAAATAGAGTGATTAAAAACGGGTCAGTCTACAAGAGGCTTGGAATGTTAGGAGAAATGAGCTCCAGTTGTTCTTAGAGGGTAATCACCTTGTTGAGTTCTCCTATAGGGCTATAACAACTGTGGAGCTCAAAAATGGTAAACAGGCCAAATTCATCTCAGAGCTCTATGGGCCTGAAGGATTATCTGAGGGTGAGGCATAGAATTTTACCCTGGAGGAACAAGTAGTACTTTTAGAAGCCTACACCAGAGAATCCTATAGGCTCATAGTTGGGAAGTAGATCTTATGGATGGGACAACAACTCCGTGTCCAGTTCCTTAAAACAGAGTTCCCATCCATACTATGCCAATCAGATCCTTGAAGACCTCTTCCCAGGACAGTGCTTATATAGGTCAACTTCTGAAGCTGATCAAGAAGGAAATAGACTAATCATTCTGCCATAATAAGTTGGAGCAACAATAAGCTTAGAGGTTTTGGCTGCATTGGTTCAGGGGGAGTTTGTTGGACCAAAAGAACCAATGAGCCAGATCAGAAAAACATCTAAGTCGCACAAGACATCACAACAACTGCTGAAAGCATCATCAGCCGTTTGACAAAGTCTGAAGACCTCAACAGCTAAAGATCAAAGTACTGAAGAACATCAACTGAAGACTCAAGTACTGAAGACTCAAGTACTGAAGACTCAAGTACTGAAGACACAAGTACTAAAGACTAAAGTACTGAAGATTCAAGTACTGAAGACCATCAGCTGAAGTATAAAGTACTGAAGATCAACAGCTGAAGCACAAAGACTGAAGACAAAGAATGAAGACATCAGCTGATGATAACTACTGAAGTCATCAGCTGATGAAACATCTAAAGTTAGAGTCTGAAGACAAGTGCTGAAGCTTCAGAGTTTGTCACAACAGCTGAAGAAGTATTCTTCAGTTGTTGTGATGGTTTACCTTTCAGCTTTTTTTATCAATAGTTGTAATTTTCTATTTCAGTAGTTTGTAAAACGACTGAAGAGTATGTTCTTCAGTCGTTGTAGTTTTTAGTAGTTTCTTTTCAGTTGTTGTAATAAGTTTAACACTAGCTTTTTGTAAGGAGATGTTAGTTGTTTGACATCATCAGTAAGGTAGTTTCAGTAGTTTGTCAAATAACGGTTTGATGTCACTATCAAGTTACATCAGCTGACGTCATTTTCCTATAAAAGGAAGAGACCTAATTGTAATCCTTGCGAAGCATGTGATCTAATAGAAAACATTTTGCAGTACTGATATTTGTCGAATACAACCTCATTGATCAAACTAGAGGTAAGATCCTTTCAGCCAAGAATTGGCATACCTCTGAGAAATGGGGATCTTTCTCAGAGTTAACAGTGCAACCTGATGTGTTACCGTGTAACTGCATGAAAAATATGGGTCATTCGTTTGTCAAGGTTGGCCATTTGAGTAAGCTTCGATGTGAAGGAAGGATGAACGAAGGTGGTTTCAGAGAGAAATCATAGAATTAGGTTGGAGAGAATATGATAATCGACAGGGTTTATGTGTGAAAAGGATTTGAGACAAAGTTAATGAAAGAGGATTAAATTGAAATCCGGGAGGCGGTCCCACCTCTGAAAAAGTAGTTTGCTTTTTGCTCAAAAAGTTGGTTTCTTGGAATTTGAAAATCTTCCAAAGGTAAATTGTCTTTGGAAGTTTTAATGAAAAAGATTCCGAAGCCAAAATAACTTCGGAAGAATTTCTCAAATGTTTTGACAAATTTGCTTCGGAGGAGAATTTTAAACTGGGATGCTTTGCTCCAAAAAACAAAGCTTCCGAGAGTTAGTATGTTTCAGAAGAAAAATGGTCCTTAAAAACATATAAGTGCCTAAGAGAGTTTTAAGCTTCGGAAGACATTTAAAAAATTTCTTCCGAAGGTAAACTTTTATTTAGACAGTTATTTGTCTTGAAGGTATATTTGCTTCCGAAGATAAAATTATATCTTTTGAAGAATCAAGATTTGTCAAAAATTAAGAAAAACTCTTCAAAAAAAGTTTTATCCATTGAAAACATGAGCTTATAAAGTTGATAGACTAGACAACTTAAGACACACAGATTTTAAGAAATAAAATGAATTAGTTTTAAGAAAAAGCTACTCAAAGTTAATCATCCCAATAGCTGATATAAGATATTTAAATCTCTGTTCATCAAAGGCTTTTATGAACAGATTAGCATATTGCACATTTGTGTTAACCTTAGCTAGTTTAATTAATACCTTTTCGAAGTTATCTCTAATTAAATGATCACTGATGTTTATGTATTTTGTCCTTGAGTGCTGCACAGGATTCTTCGTGATAGAGATAGCACTATTGTTGTCTATATGAATAGGAGTCTCATTGATGTTGAAACCATAGTCAAGCATCTGATTCTGAATCCAAAGCACTTAAGCATAGTAGCTTGCAGCAGCAATGTATTCAACATCAACAGTTGATGTAGAAACATAGGATTGTTTCTTGCATTGCCATGAGACAACCCTTCCACCAAGGAACTGACATCCCCCAGATGTAGACGTTGCAGTCATATTGCAACCACCATAATCACTATCTGTATATGCATACAGATTGAAGTCAGAATTCTTGGGATACCAAAGACCAAGTGTTGAGGCACCTTTGAGGTATCTTAGAATTCTCTTGACAGTGATGAGGTCAGACATCTTGAGGTTGGTTTATTATCATGCACAAATGCATGTGGCAAACATGATATCAAGCCTGCTAGTTGTAAGATACATAAAAGACCCAATCATAGCCCTATAAAGGGGTTTTATCCATACACTCCCCCTCAAGATCAGGCCCAAGGGAGTGGTTTCTTGCTATGGGTGTCTTACCAATCTTACAGTCAGTCATGTTGAATCTTTTGAGTATGTCCTGAACATACTTTGACTGACTTATGAAGATTCGATCTTCAACTTGCTTCCCTTGAATGCCCAGAAAGAAATTGAGTTCCCCCATGGCACTCATTTCAAATCCGTCTTTCACCATCTTCTCAAAGTCTTTGCAGAGTCTTGGATTAGTTGAACCAAAGATGATGTCATCTACATACACTTGAACTAGCAGTAAGTCATTTTCCTATCCTTTGATGAAGAAAGTTCCATCTATAGTACCTCTTCTGTATCCATGCTTGCAGAGATACTGAGATAGAGTCTCATACCACTTTCTTGGTGCTTGGTGTAGCCCATAGAGAGCCTTATCAAGCTTGCAGACATAATCCGCGTGATCATGATCTGCAAAACCAGGTGGTTGTTTGTCAGTGCTTCTTTAAAGATTAACATTTTGTCTTTGTGTGTCTTTTTATCTTTTGTAATAGTATAAGGACTAGTCTTGTAATTAGTTAGTTCCTTTTTGTGTTTATTAGTAGTATATATAGCTTAGACATGTGTAGGTTAGTCGAGAATCTGCTACTTACACACTTTGTAATTGTCTTTGCTTTATATCAATAAACTTATTGAATTTTGTTGATATTGTACTTCGATTTGATTACTTTGCTTGTGTTTTCATTGAATTGTTAGCTAATATTATCATAGATCTGTACATTTGATCCTATCAAATGGTATCAGAGCAGTTGGTTGAATGAACTGAGTTTTTGTCGAACTTTGAAAAATCAAATTGCACTTGATTCTGTGATTGATTAGCAATTCAATTGAAATATTATGGTTTTTAGTTGTGTTTAATCATCATAAACATGAATTGAACCACAATTAGCAGTCAAATTCTTCAAAATTCAGAGAATTAGTCGAAATTTGGTTAGAAAAGTGCTCAACTTTGTCGAACTAAAATTTGGGAAGATTCACTTATTTGTTGTAGATAATCAAAGAAATTGAAGAAATAAGACTATTAATTAGCATTAAACCTACTTAATTGGAAGATTTCAACCCAATTCATCAAGTTTTGATTGATTTCTGAAAAATTGAGTTAGTTACATTCATAAGAACATGATGAATGTCGCATGAGGGTGAGAATCACTAAAAATTGCCCAAGTGTTTAGATGTTTGACCACTGTTCAGACGGTTTACCACTGTGTAGGCGGTTTTCAAGCAGACGGTTTACAACTATTGAGGAGTTTTACTACTGTTTGAGCTCAAGTAATTCTAGACAGTTCATAACTGTTTAGACGTATCATAACTGTGTGGACGGTTGGAACTTCCAGACATCTGAAAACTGTTCAGACGTGTTACGACTGTTGAGATGTTTCTACTTTAGGCGGTTTTGAAAATTTTTCTAAGGCAATCCCTTAGACGGTTCTTTTTCAAAGTCAGAAATTTCTCAACTCTTAAGACGTTTCTTTATTGTTTAGGCGCATCTTCACTTAATACTTAGAAGTTTTTTTACAAAAAATAAAAATAAAAATAAATTAAAATCAGAAAATTTAAAATCAACAAAAAATATAAAGATAATGAAATCAGAATACTCAGAAAATAGAGATCCTAAACTGATAAACAGAGCTGATTTCAAAAATTGGTCACTTAGATTAAAACACCATTTGAATTCCATTGACACTGATCTTTGGAAATCAATTGAAAAAGGACCATACATTCTAATAACCACTGATGGGCCTCACAGGGGTTTTGTATATACTAAAAATTCTCAAGAACCCTACCCTAAGATGGTTTACAAGGAGATGATTTGAAAAGACTCAAGAATGATATCAAAGCATACTCCTTGATGTGTAAAGGACTACCTTTGGAATTTCTTGCAAGGCTAGATGGACATCAGACTGGATATACCATGTACAAAGCCTCAAAGACTATCTGTGAAGGAGGAAAAGAGATCCAAAACCTCAAGAAACAAAAGCTGAATATGCAGTTAGAACTATTTCAACATTTGTATGGTGAAACACTAAACCGGATGATGAACAGATTTGTTCAGCTTACTACTGAGAAGTCCACAGCTGGAATCAAGCCTAATCTTGAAGATCTAAATCATAGACTACTCAATGCTTTACCCTCCTCATGGAAACAAATAGTAACTTTGCTAAAGCATACTGAGAACTTTCCAATAGATTTAGATTTGCTTATTGCCAAGATAGAGTCTGTTGAAATTGATGAAAGCTCAAGGAACAATGACAGAGCAGCATCAATGTCACAATGTCAGTTTGTTGCATCTCCTGCAAACTCTGTTTAAAATGCTTTCATGGCAAAGAGTGAGAAGGTTCCAGAAGAAGAGGGAGACTTATTTGTTAGAGCAGGATTCTTCACTGATTCATCATTCACTAGTGTTCCTGCTTATACCTCACAGTCTCATCCTCAATCTCCTCCTAAATCTCAGAGTTCAAATGTTCAAACTGAGACTCCATCAACTAACTCTTCTAAATCTAGCAAAGTTAAAGATGAGATAAACATCCTATTAGAGGATGAAGAGTCTAAAACTGCTTTCACTGCTTTTATGGCTAGTTTTCAAGCATATCAAGGTAGCCATTTAACTCAATTAGATCTTGTTTTACAGGATTTGTTCAAGATGGATCCTGAAGATGTTGAAGAGACGGACTTAAATTGGCAGATGGTGATGATTGCATACAGAACACAAAAACACTTTTATGTCAACAGGAAGTACAAGAAAGCTCTTGTTGCTGAAATTCAGGGGGAGGACTAGTCAGAGAATAGTGTTCCAAAGGTGGAAGGTGAGAATGAAGAAGATAACTATGATTGGAGTGAAAAATCTGATTCCAATGAGGATACAATTGAAGTAGCTCTAATGGCACAATCTGATCAACCCAAGGTTGACACTTCATCCTCAAAATCTGAAACCTCATCTCCCAAATTTCCTAAAATACCTTCTGAAGTAAGAGAAAAACTATGCACTAAATCATGCTTTGAACATGTTGAATATTATTGAAGCTATTCATACAAAATTTGTGAGAAATTGAAACAAGAAGAGTCAATGCACAACAAATTAAAATCTGATCATAAAATAGCAGATCAAAAGATCATCTCTCTTCAAACATCATGGAACAAAACAATAAAGGAATTAGAAATTGTGTCTAAATAATTGGAAGAGATGATCAAAAATCTTGAACAGGAGATGTTGCTACTCAAATGGATCTTGCTAAAGTGAAGAGTTCAAAATTGATAGTTGAGAAACTGGTGAGTGAGTGAAAAGATAAACAGAAAACAGGTTTAGGATTCACACATGAACCTATTCCTGAATCAGTAACAAACACTTTACCAGAGAACTTTAATACACATGACCATTCTCGTGAGAATAAGGCTAAACTCAAAGCCTTTCAGAACAAAAACAAAAATTCTGAAGAAGAAAAAGATAATGTGAAAGTTTTTGCTGAAAATGATCAAGAAAAGATAAAAAATGGTCATCCAATCAAGATAAAATCTTATGAACCTAAACATACAAAACAGAACATTTCTGATCAAATTCATTCTGTATTAGAAGAAGTGAAAGTTCAAAGCAAAGATAAAGCTAAACTTCAGGAAAGAACATCAGAAGATTCAAACTCTGTTAATCTAAAACAAAAAGTTAATGAAAAAGAATCTTCATCTGAAGATGTTCAATCTAAAAATAAACCAAGTTCATCAAAAGCAAAGAATCAGAGAAGAAAAAAGAAATCATCAAAAACCAAAATTGAAAAAAACAAAAGTTCAGAAAATCTAAGTAAACTAATAAATCAGACAACTAAACTCAAACCGATAAAATTTGTGTCAGCTGATTTGTTAAACATGAACTCTCTTCATCAAAACAAAACAAGTCATGTGAACAAATCTCACTCTGATCTAAAAACGGGTTCAGATTCTAAGACTTCTGCTGTTACAAAAAGATTTGTTCCTAAGTAATTAAGGAAGGAGGTTCATGATAAAAAGATGAAAAATAATTTGTCATAAAAGCCAAAATTGACAAATTAGAAAGAACAATTTAACTTTTTGATGCCAAAATTTAAAAAATGAATCAAATATAGCGTCAACTTCAAAAGTTAACAAGCAGTTGTTTAGATCTCCACAAAGGTACTGTGAAATATGTCATATGAAAAATCACAATACTGTTGAGTGCTACTTCAACAAGTACTGCCGCATATGTGACATGAGAAATCATTCTACAACAGATTGTTATTTTAACAGATACTGCACTTATTATGATGAGAAAACTCACAATACTGAATATTGTTATTTCAGAAATAGCTCACCTACTAGAGGATTTGCCAATTCAAACATGAGCAAATGTTATGTTAATCCTCAGTATACGAGAAATCAACCTGATGAATTTCAATAATTAACTAACCAACCTTATTTAGGTCTGAGATCTTTTCAAAAGAATTATTTTGTGAGGCCTAAACAAACTGTGCAAGAACAATTCATACCAAGATCAGTGAGAATGACTAATAAAAATGTTGGTCATCAATAGTCTTCAAAACTTGATCACTCAAGTGGTATGAATGTTCACAAAAATAATCCTAACAATTTTCATAATGAGATTGGTAAATTCATCAAGAATAAACCTGATTTAAATAATCTTCATTTTAAACAATTTACCATTGTTGACAAATATGGAAAACCCAAGACCATCTCGGCTTGGGTAGATATCTCAACTTAGTTTTCTTGTTGTCCAGGTACACCCGGGAAGACCACCTAATACATGGTATGTGGATAGCGGGTGTAGCCGGCACATGACAGGCAATCTTGCCTTGTTACAAGACTTTACGTTAAAGGATGGAACGCACGTCACCTTTGGTGGTGATGCTGGTGGCAAAATAATAGGAGAAGGAACAGTGTCAAATGGGATAATAAGCTTCGACAAATTCAACTTCTATTCACAGTTGAACTTTAATCTTTTAAGTGTATCATAAATATGTGATAAAGCATACTCTGTTCTATTTGATGTTTCTTTCTATTATGTGTTAAAGCCAGGTTTTCAAATAAGCAAGGATTGGGTAATTGTTAATGCTGAAAGGGATAGAGACGTATACAAGCTGGATATGTCTCAAGTCGGTCCTTCAACAGAAACAACTTGCCTAGTTGCTAAAGCATCAAGTGATGAAAGCCAGCTTTAGCATAGACATCTCGGACATTCAAAATTCAAAAACATGAATAAGCTTGTAGCAAGAAATAATGTCATTGGACTTCCATCCAAGAAGTTTGCAACGACTGATCACTGCTCAGAATGTTTGAAGGGAAAACAACACAGAGCGTCTTATAAGACCAAGCTCATAAACTCAAATTCCAAACCTCTACAGTGTTGCACATGGACCTATTTGGACCAACAAACGTCAAGAGTATTGGAAGAAAATCGTATTTTCTAGTTATCATTGATGACTATCCAAGATTTTCATGGGTTTTCTTCTTACATGCTAAATCTGAAACGGGTGAATTACTAAAAGAATTTATCATTAAAGTTGAAAATCAACTAGAACACAAAGTAAAAATAATAAGAAGTGATAATGGAACGGAATTCAAAAGTCCTAACATTGAAATGTTTTGTGCAGAGAAAGGGATAGTTCATCAGTTCAGTGCTCCCAGAACTCCTAACAAAATGGAGTTGCTGAAAGGAAAAATAGTATACTGATTGAAGCTGCTCATTCTATGTTAGCCGATGCAAAGATTCCTATCACTTTTTGGGATGAAGCTATATCAACTGTGTGCTTCTTTCAGAATAGAACCTTAATTGTGAAAGATAAAATGAAAACTCCTTATGAGTTAATGTTTGGCAGGAAACCAAATATAAATTTTCTAAAATCATTTGGTTGTCCGGTTATGATTCTTAATTCAAGTGATCAGTTAGGAAAGTTTGAAGCAAAATGTGATAATGGATTTTTCGTTGGATACTCATCTGTTTCAAAAGCCTATCGAGTTTATAAGTTTAGGACAAATATAATTCATGAAACATTCAACGTTAGATTTTTGGAAAATTCCTTTCCATCAGTTTTAAACGGTCCTACTTGGTAGTTTGATTTAGATTCATTGTCAAACTCTCTTCAATCTAACTTGTTTAATCAATCGAACTTTCTTGATTCTATAGGTAATAAGAGCTCTAGCGTTGATCTTGGATCTTTTAGTGAAGATTCAGATTCTGACGACCCAGATGATTCAAGCCCAGATTACCCATTCTTCTCACTTGTCAAGGATTCAACAATAAGATTCAATGACAATGATCAAGCTAATCAAGCTTCAGATCATTCAGTTTCATATGATCAAGAGGGATCACAACCAATTCCTAATGATGGTAATGAGTTTGTGCAATCTGAGTCAGGAACATCATCCATCTTTGGTGATGTAGTTGATGCTGGTAACTTTGATTGCTTTATCAACTCACCAACTCAAGTTCCAAACTTCAATCCACATTCTTCTAACCTGCTGCATTAGCTCTCCAACTTGAATCAAACAAATCTGGATGTTAATGTTCAAAGTGATGAGATTCCAACATCTCGTGTTCACAAGAACCATCCAACATCGCAGATTATTGGTCCATTGAATGAGAGAACAACAAGGAGTAAATTAGATCAAGCAAACTTGTGCTCATACTCTTGTGTTCTTTCACAAATTGTTCTTAAAACGTTACCGAAGCGTTAAAGGAAAATGGTTGGATTGAAGCAATGCAAAAAGAATTACTTCAATTCTACAAACAAGAAGTGTGGAATTTGGTGGAATTGCCTGTAGGAGAAAATGCCATAGGCACTAAATGGTTGTTTAGAAATAAAATTGATGATCGAGGGATAGTAATAAGAAACAAGGCGAGACTAGTTGCACAAGGATACACACAGAAAGAAGGAATTGACTATGATGAAGTATTTGCTCCGGTTACAAGACTCGAATCCATTCGTGTCTTCCTGGCTTATGCATCGTTCATGCAATTCAAGGTGTATCAAACGGATGTCAAAGGTGCATTCTTGTACGGTCCAATCACTGATGATGTGTATGTGAAGCAACCTCCAGGCTTTGAGGATGCAGAATTTCCACATCAAGTGTACAAGCTTAGCAAAGCTTTGTATGGACTTCATCAAGCACCTAGAATCTGGTATGAGACCTTTTCACAACACTTGATCCAAGATGGATACACATGAGGGAAAATCAATCCAACTTTATTCATAAAGAAGGATAATGATGATATCTTATGTGTGCAAGTGTATGTTGATGATATCATATTTGGTTCTACTAATCCAAAACTGTGCAATGAATTTGAAGAAATCATGATGTCTCATTTCCAGATGAGTTCTATAGGAGAAATCAATTTCTTCCTTGGATTGCATGTTCAACAATCTACAGATGGTATATTCATAAATCAAGAGAAGTTTGTTGACAAACTCTTGAAGAAATTCAAACTGCATGATTGTCACTCCATAAGAACTCCAGCTAAAGTAAACACAAAGATTGAGCCTGATCCTAAAGGAAATCAGTAGACCAAACTCTATATAGATCTATGATTAGTTCTTTGATGTATCTTACTACATCAAGACCAGACATAATGTATGCTGTTTGTGTCTATGCCAGGTATTAATCAGACCCGAAAGAATCTCACTTAATTGCCGTCAGAGGATATTCAGGTATCTTAAAGGCAAACCAACTTTAGGGCTTTGGTATCCTTACGAGGGTAACTTTGAGTTACATGGATGTACAGATAGTGATTATGGTGGATGCTTCCTAGATAGAAAATCTACAACGGGTGGTTGTCAGTTTTTTGGTCCCCGATTAGTCTCATGGCAATGTAAGAAACAAACAAATGTCTCTGTTTCAACTGCAGAAGCTGAGTACATAGCTGCATCAGCCGGATGTTCTTAAATTCTTTGGTTGCAAAACCAACTGCTGGATTACGGGTTCAATTTTCTTAAAACACCCATTTACATTGATAACACTGCTTCTATGTTCATTAAAACTAATCAAGTTCAACATTCTAAAACAAAACATATCAAAATTTGATATTATTTTCTCAGAGATAACTCTGAAAAAGGTTTAATCCTTTTGATTTAAATTGCAATTGAAAAATAGTTGGCAGATTTATTTACTAAAGCTTTCCTACCAGGAAGGTTTAAGTACTTAGTGGAGTCAATTTACCTTATTAACCATATGTAAACCTGGTTTCTAGGTTTTAATTTAGTTCTTTGAATCCAATCATGATCAGAACCTCCCTAAACCAAAAGGTCTTCATAAGTGAACCTTCAAAGTTAATTGCCTGATTGTATTTTGTGTGTGTGTGTTTTCTTTTATAGGAAAACAAAATACAATAGTAGAAAACTCAATAATCAAAGATAAAACAATATAAAACAAAAACTCCAAAAATAGAGTCCTTTTTACCTGTCATTTCCTTTTTAAGAATGAATCTATTTTTGCAACATGTGAGAAATGATAGTACATTAGTGAGATCAGTTACATATTTCACTCGCTAATAAAGTCTGACATGATTAGATATGATGTGCAGACAGTATCATGCTAGTATACTGAAAAGTAAATTCTTATGATTAAACTAAATCTCTATGCTTGTATGTGTATTCATCTAAGTACTTTTGAGTTGTATTAGCTTATCAGATTGATTGCTTGTTAAGTTACAACACTCACACCTGATGATGATGTGACTAATCATGAGATCTGTTACAAGCATCATCTCATTTCTCTGTTATAAGTCATCATAGACCTGAAGTGCTGAGATATCCTCTGTTAAAAGTCATTACAGACCTGGATATTCTCCTTTGATGCAAAAGATGCCAATGTGGACAACCCATTCAAATGGATGGTTAGAGTTGATCAAATGGTTATCCATGTTAGAGTTGATCAAATGGTTATCCATGATCATTCTCTATTACATTAAGTAACATGAGCTCTGGTTATGCATATTTGTCAGGTAATAAGTTGAGAATGTGTGCTTACCAGCATGTCTTCATGATAGTTGATCTCTCTAAGTCTTTGTACGAGTCACACCATGTCATATCTAACTCTACCCTAATCAATCCAAGAATTGAACAAGTAAGTGAGCTGATATTTTTGTCAAAAACACTTATTTTTTGTCCTTAGATCTTGTGTCTCCTTTGCTGTGATATCACTGACCTAGAATACACTTGATCAGGATTTATTCATTGTCTATGAGTATTCATATTTTATTTTATGTTAATGTGCTGATCTTCACTGATATGATCTCACTGCAGACAATGATTCTATTGTAACTATTAAATTTTCATTCTGCTTTAATTTTTATTTTATGCATGTTTTTTGTGTGCAGCAATTTGACAATGATTAGTGTGATCTTATTGTGTTACCTTGGGAAAATTCTAAGTATTGAAAAACATAAAAGTTTAGGAGTAATAAAAAGAAGACTTGTCTCAGAAAATCAAAATAAAAATGTTGAATTGAAAGGATGATGTTTTATGTTCAAAGTATGTGTGTGGTTGATAATGTAAAATTTTGATGATGATAAAATGAACCTATATAAATTTGCAAGTGGAAAAGCTTCTTTCAAATGTTGAAAACAAGAAAATTTGTTTATTTTGAGACTAAAATGAAGGGAAAATTAATTTTGAAAATTTAAATAAAATAAAAGGGGTTAAAAGAATATAAGTGAAAATTGAGGGTCAAAAATTTAATTTTGTGGGAAAGATTCAAAATCCTAAAAGTTGTTTGAATATTAGTACAGGAACAGTGCTAATACGTCTAAACAGTGTTCGGATGAAAGATGTGAAAAATGCAAGTGTTTTGAATATCATGCGTCTAAACAGTGACCATAAGTCCTTTTTAGGTGTATGAAGAGTTTTCAGAATTTGCACAAGTGTGTAGACGGGTCTCATGATCCCATACGTCTGAACAGTTATCAACCGTTTGAGAACTTAGGTAAATTTTTACAAGTGTTTAGCGGTTCTCATGATACCATGCGTCTGAATAGTTGTCAACCGTCTAAGAAATCAGTAAAATTGGTTAAGTGTTAGACGGCTCATCATTCTCATGCGTCTACACAGTACCAGACGGTTTGTATAAAATGACCAAGTGTTGGACGTTCTATAGATTCTTGCGGCTGAACAGTTCAGAACCGTCTGAACAGTTCTCAAGTGACTGAACAGTTGTCATGCGTCTAACCCTAAACGTTTAAACAGTGCTCATCCGTCTTAAATTTTACACTTAGTATATAAAGAACACTTCTCATTTTTTCATTCATTCACAACTCACAGCCTCAAACACTTAAACTTTGTAGACTCATTTTCACCCATTTCATTCAAAATCGTCAATTGTTCTTGAAACATTATTATTCGAATGTGTATATCAGTGATTTGCAAATGTAAGTTCAGTGAATAATCATTAAATTTCAAGTTTTAGACTCAAACTAGGTCAGACGGTTCTGGTCTGTTCGGACGTTTGAACCCTAAATGTTTTAAAAGTTTCAAAAATGATTAATCAAACTGAATAAAAGACCTAAACTTGATCACATATTATTGATATACATTGAATTTAGAACAGTTTGACATATGAAACTGATGTTTTCATGAACATCGAGTTCAGGGTGTTCATCTTCGTTCAAATGAAGAAGATGAACAGTTTTAAAAAAAATTGAAAATAATTTTTTAAAATAAAAATTAATTAATAATCATAAGAACTTAATTGAAAATTAACTTTGATCAATGTTAATTGAATTAATATGTTTTAAATCAATAATACAATAAAGTGTAATCAATATGATTTTGACAGAATTTTTATTAATTCTAGAAATTGATTAATTACACTTGATGATAAACAAAACTTAAGTGTTTTAAAACATAATAGTTCATGCATATCAATTCAAAGTTTAACAATAATCAAATCATGTCAAATTCATCATCTTAACTAAACTTGCTTGTTTATTTGTGCAGATGGCAGAATTAAAGTTTGAGCCAAAGCATAATGTGGCTACATTCTTAGATGAAGATTGTAGAGAAGCCACTCGTTATGAAGAAATGATCAGATTCTTGCTACGGTCTAAATATGTCTATGCAATGTGTGCAAGGCCTATGATTCATGCAAGACTAATTAAAAGATTCTGGAGAACAGCCGAAGTTGAATTAGATGAGGATGGAAATGAAGTGGTGAGGGCATTTATCACTAATGATAGAATGCTTGAAGTCTCAGAGCAAGCCATTCGTATAGCTCTTAGACTTGGAGAGAATGAAGCTGAAGATCTAGCTGAGTATACATTCAATGAATGTAGGGAAGTATTCTTACAGATGGGTCATCCTGATCACTTCCCAAAGAAGCAATTCTATAAGGCAAGGGTATATAATCACTGGAAATTATTATGCTATATCTTTCAACAGTACATGTCCAAGAGGAGTGCTGGCTGGAATTCATTTCCAGTGGAAATTGCATCCCCACTCATCGCTTTAGCCACCAACAGGATATTTAATATGGCAAAATGGATCATGAATGGATTCATTTTTAATTTGGAAAGAGGAAGGAGACATAAGTACTTGATGTATCCTAGATTCCTTTAGCTACTGATTAATGAAGATAATCCTGATCTTTATGTTGATGGTGTGGAAGGTGATAAAGCAATTAGAGCACATGTCCGAAGTAGTTTACAAAAGACTTGCTGTCATTAGAGGTGCCCCAAACATTCCATTTTTGACTACATAAGGAATATTGCAATGGATGATGTAGACACCAATCAACAACACTTCTACTTGACTGAAAATGAGCCTATAGATCCAAATGATCTAATTGAAGATATTTTGGATGAGATGATTGATGATTCAGATGAAGAAGATGATGACAAGGATGATGATGCTACTGAGAGCTCACCCGAAGAGGATGATGATAGTGATGATGATGATGGTGCTGATGGCGCTGCTAAAGCACATCACTTAGTTAGTAGCAGGAGAACTGCTTCTGATCATGTTTCTAAGACCCATGACTTGGGTGAAGGAACATCTACTGGTGTCATGCATGAGGAAACTCTAAATGAAGCACAAGATGAATTAGATGTAAATGTGCAAGCTGAAACCACAGTGCATTATGAAGACTCTCAAAATCAAACATTTGACTTTGATTTTATGGAAGCAATGCTTTCAGAGCTTGTGTTTCAAAGTACAGCTCAAGAAGAGACTGAAGATATACCAGTTACTACAGCACAAAACGTGTCTGTACAAACTGAAGACATCTTGGATGTGGATGAGCTTGAAAAACTAAAAGATGAAAATCTTGCTCAAGAGAATATAATTAATGATTTGAAAGCTGAAAATGAAAAGCTGAAAGAGATGAACATATCTCTTGAAAATGAAATGAAAAAGTTGAAAGAAGAAAATGAAAAATTAAAGGAAGAAAATCAATACAAGAATGAAAAGCTTGTGGTTTTTGCTAAAGACAAAGAAGATGTCATCAAGAATTTTGAAGTGATGATAAGGAATAATGATCTTATTGAAGAGAAACGTAAGAAATTATTTGAAGAAAATGAAAAATTGAAAGAAGAATTGAGTAAGTCAAAGGAATCACAAAAACCAAACTCTCCAGAAATCATGATTGTTTCTGAAATGATTCCAATTGATGTAGAAAAGATTGCTGAGATGGAGAAAGGTAAGAGAAAATTAGATGACATAGAAGCTATAGTTTTACCTGAGTCTTCTACAAAATTGCAAAGGATTGAAAAGGTTGGTGAAGAAGAGATGCAAGAAGCACAAGAGCAATATATTCAAGAGAAAATTGGTGCGTTAGAAGAAATTGAAGAAGAATATGGTAATGAATGGTATGATGAGGTACTTGATGATGAAGACATAGAAGAAGCTCAATTTGAAACAACTTTCTCTTCATTCGAGCCAGTTCAAGAACATGATGATATTCCTCAAGATTTTGACGACAAATATAATTATCTGGTGAGGATGAAATACAATAGGGTATTTTTGGATGGGTTGACAGTTTCTCAAATCAATGATGAATATGATAAATGTATAGCTGCTGAGTCTGTTGCCCTAATTGACCCTAATGAGATTGTCATGGAACATGGAGAATGGAATTGAGCTCAGGATACCATAAATATTGAAGAAGTCCCCAGATCAGAGCTACACCATCCAGACCCAAATGAAATGAGTATTCCTGCCTTAAGGTCTTGGTTGCAGGCTCAAAATTATCCATGGAAGAGATTAAAACGACTTCAATCTGTATCATTGTGAAATCTTGTCAAAAGCTTCCAACAAACTAAGAAGCAATCTAATAAAATGATTATTCTAGATACTAATAATCCTCAGTATTTGGATATCATAAAGAGGACAAGAATTTTGAAACCTCAAGAGATTAGGCAAATGGCACAGAAGTCTAGTGCTCATGAAAGTAGACAAGAGCTGATTAATATGTTTCCTAGTTCAGAAAAGCAAGTGTATAAAGCTTCCACTGAACAGGGAAAATTTTTTGATAGTGCTAGATCTACAGGCGACTTGGTAAGAAATGTCTTACAAAAAGGACAATCCGTTGCTGAATTGTTGAATGCAATGTTTGCTCCTGATTTCACAAACCAAGTCAAGATCATCATAAGGAAGTATGATGATATTTTTGATGCTTTTTTGATTAAAAGAGTAAATGCTGTTTGTGATGCCTATCACTTTTACTCTAGCATCATTAAACTTCCTGTGCAAGATTTGAAAGAATTAAACAAACTTCCTCTGATTAATCCGTCTGGATCCAAATGAGGAGATATGTTTGTAGAACTTTTGAGTAGAGGATTAGCTAGAACAAGTAATTTCCTTCAAACTCGATGTGATTAGGAGACAAGGAATACTTATCTGTGCTAAAGAAGAACAAAAAGATAAGGGGGTTACAGTCTGAAGAAGAACACTTTATGGTTGAATTTTATGACAATATTTTGAAAAGGCAACTACCCCAGGATTAAAAGTGATAGATGGCACTCCAAAAGTCCAAACCGATTGTTAGATGGTTTTATAATACAGAGACTTTTGAACTTAAACTGGTCCGTAATCTCGAACACTGGGATGAGGACAAGATTACTCTGTTTGGTGAATTTGAGCTTAAATTACTTCATCCAAGCTATATCACATTTCTATCTGTTCAAAATTTGACAAGGTATCACCAGATGTCGTTGAGCAAGATATGAAATATTTTCTTTCCATCATCAACGTGATGATTGATGCTATGGAAAGAATATCTCTACGAAAAGCTCTTTCATATGCCAATATTGTGAAGAAAGACATAAAGAATATAGAGTTCATGCGTATAAGAAAGACATAAAGAATATAGAGTTCATGCGTATATCAAGAAAATGTGTATTGGAAGTATATTCGAAGGAAAGCTCAAATCCTATCCAGTTATACGCCAATATCGACATCACTGGACTTTCAAAAGAGGCTCTAGAAAGAATGAGCCAAATGGAGATAAAGACTAATGATTCATGACCTGAACAAGGAATTCTTGCAGGTAAATTCAAGTCAGCAATTGCAAATGCTTTGAAGGAACAAGATCTATTCAAAAAGAAACTGATGTTCAATGTCAAAGAAGAACCTGAACACTTCTTTGAAGATTAAGATGAAGGTGCAAGACAAGAGAAGATAGAAGAGTGAAGAATAGAAGAATGGAGCAGATAAAGACTAAAGATTAGATGAAGATAAGAAGATAAAAGAAGAAAAAGACTGAATCATGAAGATTTTGAAGACCAAAGACAATGTCAATCTTAGAGGGAGTATTGTTAGTGCTTTTTAAAGATTAACATTTTGTCTTTATATGTCTTTTTATCTTTTGTAAGAGTATAGGGACTAGTCTTGTAATTAGTTAGTTCCTTTTCTGTTTATTGGTAGTATATATTGCTTAGACATGTGTAGGTTAGTCAAGAATCTGCTACTTACACACTTTGTAATTGTCTTTGCTTTATATTAATAAATTCATTGAATTTTGTTGATATTGTGCTTTGATTTGATTAATTTTCTTGTGTTTTCATTGAATTGTTAGCTAATATCATCACAGATCTATACATTTGATCCTATCATTGTTTGACATACACCTCTTCATCAATCACCCCATACAGAAAAGCACACTTGACATCAAGTTGATAGACCTTGAAGTTCTTGGATGCAGCAAAGGCCAAATATATCCTAATAGCTTCTAGCCTTGCTATAGGAGCAAAAACATCAGTGTAGTTAATTCCTTCTTCTTGTGTGTATCCTTGAACAACTAGTCTAGCTTTGTTCTTGATGACAATACCTCTATCATCTTTCTTATTCCTAAATACCAATTTGGTTCCTATAGTTGTCTTCCCATGAGGAAGAGGACATAGGTTCCGAACCTTCTATCTCTTGAATTGTAGTAGCTCCTCTTCCATGGCTTCAATCCAACTTCCATCCTTCAGAGCCTCATCAACTTTCTTGGGCTCTATCTGGGACAAGAAACAAGAGTAAAGACAAATATTTTCTTCATGGTTTGTCCTCTTATTCTTACCCTGGTGTCAATATTTCCAATGACGTTTGTGGTAGGATGAGACTTGTGGATCCTTCGTTGAAGGATCACAGCAAGTTTCTAGGATAGATCTAAATTAGAAAAATTAGATCTGGCATAGATGCTTACTCCACTACTTCAACACACTTATCTAGAGAAACTTGATCCAATGAGTGTGTGACATCATTTATATGTTCATCTATGGGGTGGTTATCAGCATCAAGAAATTCTTGATCACTGTCACCACCACCATCATCTTCTTCTGTATTTGAAGTTTCTTTGTTAGTCTATTGAGCCTCTGAGCTAGAACTTGAAGGCATCTCAGATGGATCAGCTGAAGTTGTCATTGTTCTGCTGATAGAAACTTCATTTGCTGAAGTAGTTACAACTGGAGCTGAAGATGTGCAACTTGAAGGTCTTCTTAGCTCAAATCTTGGATCAGGATCACCTGGAGGTAAAATTTCTATAGACCCTAAAACACTCTCACAAGATTTGTTAAAACAGTTGGTAACTAAGTCAAGATCAAATAGCCAATCCGGACCAGAACCTTTCATACTGGGAGTGTGCTCATTGAAAGTCACATTGGCTGACTCCTCAACTACTCTAGTTCTAAGATTGTATAATCTATAATCTTTAGCTTGAGAAGAGTATCCAATGAAGTGTCCATCATCTGATTTCTTATCAAACTTGGCAATTTGATCTCTGGTATTCAAGATGCTGCATGGACATCCAAATGACCTGAGAAAACCAATGAAAGGTTTTCTCTTGTGCCAAAGTTCATAAGGAGTCTTACCATGAGTCTAACCACTAAAACTCTATTCTGCACATAGCAGGCAGTGTTGACTGCCTCATGCCCAGAAGGTGATGGGCTGTTTAGAGTCAGACAACATGGTTCTAGCAGCTTCAATCAGTGTCCTGTTTCTCCTCTCAGTAACACCATTTTGCTGAGGAGTCCTGGAAGCTCTGTATTGTCTTGTAATACCTCTCTCATCACAAAATGTGTCAAGGATTTGGTTCTTAAATTTAGTTCTCTGATCATATCTTATGGTTTTGACCTTGTGATCACATTGATTCTCAATTCTTAAGATGAAATTCTTCAGAATCTCAGGGGTCTCATCTTTAGTTCTAAGAAAAAAGACCCAAGTGAATCTTGTAAAGTCATCTATGATCACCAGACAGTAAGAGGTCCTTCCTAGACTCATTACACTAGTAGGGCCAAAGAGATCTATATGTAACAAGTGTAGGGGTGTAGTGATGGAGTTTCTATCCTTAGGCTTGTGAGATACCTTATGTTGCTTCCCTTTCAGGCATGCAACACAATGGCCATCACTTGTAAACTCTTTCTTTGGCATTCCAGTTACCAAATCATTCTAAATTAGCTTATTTATGTTTTTAAAGTTTACATGGTACATTCTTTTATGCCAAAGAAAAGACTTACCACTATTGGCTTTAGATAGAAAGCATGAAACTTCTCCTCAGGGAGATGTTTCTTGCAAATCCATCTTATACATGTTCCCTTTCCTGGGGACTCTAAGAAGGATATGCTCATAAGGAATAATCACCTTGGGCTAGAGAACAATGCACTTATGCTCAGTAAGAGAGCATGTTATGACTCAGATCACAAAATTGGGATACATTCAGAAGATTGTACCCAAGCTTCTTAACAAAGTTTACCTTCTCAATGCTGAGCTTACCATTTGTGACCTTGCCCTTTCCAGAAATGCAACCTCCTTCATCCCCTCTAAAGGCAACTGGTCCTCCATTAATCCTTTCAAAGTTCTGGAGTAGTGACCTATTGCCTGTCATGTTCCTGGAACAACCACTATCAATGATCCAGACATTTTTGTTTGTCTTGATTGTTCCTACACAAAGAAAATGATTAGTTACATTTGGAAACCCAAGCCTTATTGGTCTTGGGCTCATCAAAGGATGTAGAAGGTAGTGAAACAGTAATAGATCCTATAGTTGTGCTCTGGGGATCTCTTGCTATTATTGACGGAGAACTTTCAGTCACTTGGTCTTTCCTTGACTTCCACACCACCTTTGGAAGTTTGGACCTGACCTTCAACACTTCGGAAGCTTTTGAGACTTCAGAAGTTTTGGTGACTGAACCTTCGGGTGATCCTGCTAACACTACAGCAGACTTCAGTGCTTCAGAAGTATTCCTTTCTTCCAATACCAAATCTTCTTCCGAAGGAAATTTTCCACTTGCCTTCTTCTTTCCTTTGGAGCTTTCGACGGAAACAGATTTTCCTTCCGAAGCTGAGTTCTTCTTATATCTCTTGGGAGTCTCCTTCTTGGTCACATGAAGAGTACTCTTTAGGTTGTATGTACAATCCATAGCAAGATGAGAGGCACTTTCACACATGACATAACTTATCTTTTTCTTCCTAAGAGTTTTCTTCTGAGAACAAGGTTGACTTTGATCACTTCCCTTCTCCACCCTCATCTTTGAAGATGCTGAGACAGTCCCTTTGGGTTGAGGACTGTTCTTGGAGTTGGATGGTTTAGGCTATGTAGCAGTGGTACACAATGGATTAGCCTTCTTCTTGATGCTAAGATGATTTGAACATGAACCAGAACTCTTGGTAGAAGAATTGAGGTTGATGTCTTCATTCTTAACCATGTCAAATCCTGCAGAAATAAAGACTTGTTTCTGCTTAGAGTTGAAAGTGCCTTGATCTCTTGAGCCCTCCTGGCCTTTCTCTTGCTCTTTCTCATCAAGTTCTTCCTCATAGACTTGGTCATCTCAGGCTTCCTGCTCTCCTCAGAAGGATAGTGACCCTTCTTAGAATCCTCCTCTTCACTCTTCTTAGAGGAATTATTCACTACCACTTCTGCATCCTCTTCACTCAATGGTTCTATGTGAGGAAACTCATCTTCACAAGTTCCACACCTAGGTGATCTTACAGACAAGATTGTGTGTGGAGGAGCTATCTCACTAGATCGCAGTCCTTGCCTGTTTCGATAACAAACTTTTGCATGCAAGGATAGGGATATGATGTTCTTGAAGGTCTCTTCTTCAAGAACACATTTTTCTGCCCTGGCTTTGCTGATCACAAGCTCAGCTTGGCATTCAGTTAACTTAGTTATGAGATCCTTGATTTGAGTCCTGTAATCTGTATGCTCATGCTTTAAAACTGAAATGGTTTTCTCTAAGTCCTCTATCCTTAACTTATAATCATTTTCAGTCTTCCTAAAATCAGATTTTAGGATGTTCAAGGACTCAAGATCAGATCTCATATCTAAGTTATAGGACCTGTATCTGTTGACTTTAGCAATACATTCAGGAGTGCAAAGATGTTCCAATACATTAGTTTCAACATGGTCAGCCATCAATGTTTGGTTTGGGGATGCATCTTCCACCTGAAAGCTCCAGTCAAAGCCTCCTTCTTCAACAGCAACTGCAGCTTGCTGCTTTGGCTTCTCATTCTGGTAGCTTTATCCGTGTAGTTTGGTCTGGATTGTGCTTGTCCACCATTTGTTCTCGGTGCCTTGCACTCCCTAGCAACGTTACCCATCAAGTTACAGTTGTAACACTTAACTTTGCTTTTGTTCAGTCCAAACTTTCCACTGGCTGTATTGCTGGGAAACTTCCTTCCTGTCCTCTTGTAGAATCTCTTGGCTCTGTGAGTGAGAAGAGCCATTTACTGGACTATCTCCATGTACTTCAGGTCATCTGGATGGATACAGTCCAGGTCTTCAAGGGTGAATAGGAAGGTGCCACAACTTTCATCAGATGACATAAAGGCTTGAGAAGAACTTGTCTCTTGGAATAGGCTTCCTTGATTATAGTTCTCCCTTGGTGTCTCCGAGATGGTGATGAAAGGACCCTTTTGTGAGATGTCAGGGTAGCATATGAGATGATGCTGGGGTTCTATGCTATCCCTTTCAGTCATATGAAGTGCTGAACCCATTTGATTGCTGGAGTTAACAGATGAACCTTGCATGTTTATCTCTATCTGGTATCCACTGAGAATGCCATACAACTCTGTCAGATCTAGAGTCTTAAGGTTCTCAGTTCCCTTGATTACAACACAATAATGTGTCCATTGCCTAGGAAGAGAGGTCATAAACTTCCTTGCAATGTCCCTTCTCTCAAGAATTACTCCAACATCCACTAGGGTATCCGCAATCTCAACATACCTGAAGTATTGTTGAGTCATGGTCTCACCTGCCTTGAAGGTGAAATTTTCAAACTGCTGCTTCAGCAGGTCCTTCTTGTTATCCTTGGCTTTAGTAGAACCCTCATACATTAGTTCCAACGCATCCCACAGCTGCTTAGCTGTTTTGCATTTCTTGAAACCTCAGAGTTTGGAAGAGCAGTCTGAAGGGCTGTCATGGCTTTTTGATCAATTTCTACTCTCTTTCTATCTTCTTCTGAGTAGTCGGCCACAGCCTTGGGGATCATACCACCTCCAGCAGCAGCTGAAGGAGTTTTTGGTATGTAAGGTCCAGAGACAACAGATTCCCACATTCTTGAGTCTTGACACTTGATGAAACCTTACATTCTTCAGCACCAATTGTCAAAGTCATCAAGAGTGATCAATGGGGACTTTGTCATGGTTCCAGTTTCCATATTATCTTTAGAGATAGCTTCCATTTGAAGGGTTAAGTATTTTTGTGTGTGTGAGGGATCTTAAGATGGTGAGATCTTATATCAAGAGCCTGAGATTCTCTGATACCAATTGAAGGACCACGTGAAGGGTGTATGCACTTGTACGACACAACAACACAAAGAGGAGAGTGTATGACAACACTTAACAATTCAAATGGGGAATTGGTTAAACGAGTTTTGAGAACTAAGAAACATAAAATGTAAATGAGATAGAAACTAAAACAACACACGAGCAGTTGGTTTTCAAGGTTGAAGTATATTGATCTTCTAGTTCCTTAGAAAATGGTTTACAAAGTTCTACCCAAACTTTTGTTAAGTTACAAGGACCAGAAAATACTTATACTATAACCTACAGTCGGCCATACTTTGAAGGCCAGCTGGATACATGAACTAGACAACAAAATCCATGTAGAGTCAAAAGGCAGATTGCCTTTTGACTAGTGACTATGACATGCCATAGCTCACATCCTAATATATTACAAAAAGGATTAAGTACATAAAGTGGAAAGTTACAGACTCAAAACCTCAATGTGCAGTTTACCAAAAGCATGGACCTTTTCACCAACTCATGACAGGTTGGTGACTTATCAGAGTGGCAACGGAAAATGGTTCAGCTTTAGGTAAAAAGTACATCAGATAAAGTATGTAATGTAAAAGTCTTCCGAAGAAATCTGTCTTCAATGGTTGGCTTCGGAAGACTTTGTCCTTGAAGCTTCGGAAGACTTCATATTTTGGCTTCGGAAGATATTGGTCTTGGCTTTGGAAGATTTCACACTTTGAATAATTTCTAAGACAGTGTGAAACTTCCGAAGCATTCATTTCATTATACATGTGCATGCATGCAGGAAAGACTTTAAGTGTTTGGGTTGCATCAGCCTTACTAATAACCTTACAGATTTCGATGCTTAATCAAACATAAACATTCTGAAATTCTATTCCGATTCAGGCATTGTTCGACTCAGTTGAACAGTTGATGAACAATCAATAATGAACAATTTGATGTTATTTTAACAAATCAAACATGAAATATGTGAAATCAAGCATTAGTCGATCATATTTAGGCTGTTAATTTGATGATTTGGCACTAAATCTTCATGCTGATCATGAACAGACTTGATGTTCATGATAAAGAACATACAAAATCACTGTTTAATCTTTCAAAATGACCAAAATGTGATTAACATGTGTTTTTAATTGATATGCATCTTTAAAAACATCAAAACAAACTTTCATTAACAAGAAATTATGTTCATAACATCACAACCAATCTTTTAGTGCATAAGCATTAGTGAAAATAAATTGACTGTTTGAGTTTTAAAGGTCAAACTTGATTTCAAAATTAACATGACAAAATGAACAATGTATGTGCATATGAACTTGTAAAACATAACAAAATATCATTCAATATGAGGAATCAATTTTGATTCTTCAAAACACAAAAGTGTTGACTTGTAAAACATGACAAAACACAAAAGTGTTGACTTGCAAAAGTCAAACTGATTTGATCATTAAAACATTCAAATCATTCATTTTCAATCATAAAACAAGTTCTAAACATATATAGGTGGTTATTATTCAAACATAAACATGAACACTTAATCACCAAATCATCATTACAAACAATTGTGCAAATTTATTACACAATCACTAATATGTATCTACATTGGTGCGAGTATGGCTGATTTAGTGTTTGTAAGAGATCACAACATCTGTGCATTTCTTGATCCTGACTCTCCAAGGCCAGTGAATTACAGTGACATAATTCAAGCAATTAGAAAAACTAGACTTGTGCATGCTATGACCTTTAGACCAGACATATATGAAGATCAAATTGTCCAATTTTGGACCAACGCACACCTTGGTGAGATTATGATCAGCAAGTAGTTATATCTACTGTGCATAATCAAGAAATCATCATCTTTGAGGATGTTATAAGAAGGGTGTTGCAATTAGGTGATGAAGATGCTCAAGGACCAGTTGAATTTGATGAGCACTATGTGCTACATGCATTCAAGCAGATTGAGTATACTGGAACTATTGATAGAATGCACATCAGAAAGTCATACATGTTTGCACAGTTCAGGTTCTTGATGCACACTTATCAGAAAACCATGACCAACAGAAAGACAGGATGGGATGCAACATCTCTAAGGGTATCTTGTGCATTAGAAAGCATTACAGCAAGAAGGCCATTCAACTTTGCTGCTCGAATTCTAAATGGTCTTGTCTATAACATCACAGAGGTGAGGAACAGATTTCTTATGTTTCCAAGATTCTTGCAGATGATCATAGATGATCTACTACCTAACATTCCAAGAGAAGGAGCTAATTTACAGCATGTTCACCTCAATGAGTATGTCTTTAACAGGATAAGATCTAGCATTTACCAAGGGGATGAGGTGCATGTACCTCCTCATATGATTGATCATGACATCCATGTTCTAGAGGAATTTCTTAGAATTCCAGGACAAGATGAACCATTCATGTTATTCCAACAAGCCAATCAATCTGCCCCTATCATTCAGCCAGAACCAATCATACAACCTGAACCAATCATTCAACAACAACCCATCATGCCTGAACCTATCATAGACTAACCACCATTCATCCAAGCCCAAAACATACTGTCAGATCAATGAATATCACTACAACAACCTCTAAGCCCACATTCATTCAGCCCTCAATCATTCAGTCCTCAACAAATACATTTTCCCTCTCCATCACACAGCCCAAACCTCTCTGATCAGCAAACACTTTCATCTATTTTAAGAAATATAGATACAACACTTGCACAACAAAGAGATGAGCATGAAGATGTTGGAACTTCATCTCATACTGCTACTGAGCATGTTGAACCAAGCAGTGAGATGCTCATAGAAGAAGACATTGAGCACTCCAATGTCTTTCTTTTCACTGAGTATAACAAACTCATTGAAAGAACCAATCAAAGAGCTAAGAAGTTAAAAGAAAAGCTCAAAGAGAAAGACAAGGAGATTGAAAAGCTTGAGTCAGATCATAATGCTCAAAAGCGGATTGCGAAGTTTGTGGAACAATAGCTTAATCACACAAAGAAGAAATTAAAGGAGAAAGACAATGAACTCCTTGTTGCTAAGGCTGAGATTGACTACTAGGGCAATCAGTCAATAGCTAAAGAACAGGAGGTTGATGAATTGAAAAAGATCATAGAAGCTCAATCTAAAGAAATTCAAAGATTAAACAGAGAGCTTGAATACAAGGACACTCAGCTGAATGAGGAAGAACATTCAGAGGATCTTATTGAATATCTGAGTTATTCTGAGGAATTAGATGATGAAACAGAAACAAGTCAACAACAAACTGAACAAACAGAACTAGCACTGATCATTCCTAAAGAATCATACACAATGGATCAGTTGTTCAGTGATGCTAATCCTTATAAGAACATACACTACTAACCCATCTTGAGATAACACTTTCACACTCTTGATCCAATTTCTCAAGAAACAAGCATTGTTCCTTATGATCCTCTAACACACAAACAAACGAGTTAATCAAACAATTTGGTGAATCTTTGAAAGATTCATCCAAGGATCAAGCTTCATTATCATCTGAAACTCCTTTCAGAACTTATGAAAGAAAAATAAAGAGGTTGTATTTAGCCTCTTTACTCAAAGGAAAACAACCAGTGGGTGAACAAGAAAAGCCTGAATCTCCTCCACTTAAGCTTCTAAAAGTGAAGACTGAACCTGTTGAGTTAGATGCTCCACAACCAACATCTAAAGCATCTACACCAGAAGAGGGGGAGATAGATCAATCCTTTGAACAACAACAAGCTTCCATCATTATCTTAAGTGATTCTGATAAGGAAGAAGAAGAAAGGGATGAAGATGAGATCATGCAAAACATCCAAGAGCTTTTCACAGATGATCCTCAAACCTTGATGGGAATAGAACTAACAACCCAAGGATTCCCTTATGACTAATTCATACATCTTAACCTGTTTGATGTTAAAGACTTGCCTAAAGACTTTCAAGTGGTCATGAAAAATGAACACGAGTAAACATACAGGAGATATAAAGAAATTAAAGACAAACAAGAGCTTGAAAAGAATCTTCCCAAAGATCCTCAAATATAGAAGATGACCTACTCCCAAGTGAAAAGCTGGTTGAGTCATACAAGAATCCCATATAGGTCATATGCAAGGAGAACTATATCTCTAATGAAAGAGATGGCAAAAGAGATATACAAAAACATGCTAGCAAATGCTCTTAAGCCACAGGTCTTCAGACCTCACCCTACATCTTCTCTATCCACTTATCATCAAGCTCGTCCTAAACTTCATGAAATAGAAGAACCAAGACAATTCATGCCTCATAGGCTATGGCCTGAAGGTAATGAAGTTCGGGAGATGATAAATAAGAAGGCAAATTTTGTCCAGCTGTATGACAAAATCAGTCTCACTGCAGATGCTAATGAAAGAAAGATAGTGGCATGGAAATATGATGAAATCTGGGATGCTATCTTAATCAAGAGAGTAGTTGGACTTGTCCAGTACTTATAATACATATCCCAATTGGGATCATTAAGCTATGAAGACAGATTGGACCTAATGCAATTGAGGATGGTCAATCATATAAACAATCCTAGGGGAGCAGATTCCTATCATATAATGAGAGCTTACATGAACAGACAACATTATGAAATGAAAGCTAAAGCTGATAGAGAAGATAAACTACACATTGCCAAGCTTAGAAGAGAATAGGCATTAACAAGAAAACAAAAGGAAGTAAGGGAAGAATCTTCTTCTCCTCAAATTGATTCTGACATTCTAGAAAAGGCTGGTTACCCTTGAAGGCCATCTGACTTAAAGCTAATCATGAAAAAGATATATGGCAATCAATAGCAGCATGCAATAACCAGATGGTACTATGATGAAACTCATTTGAAGTGGTACTGGAAAGAAAGCTTCAAGGAAAAGAAGCAGCTGACATAAGACTCTTTGATCCTATAGAGATAAAGCTGCTTCACCTATCATACGTCTCAATTCTGAAGACCAGGACATTCCCTACCATTGAAAATGTGTTGTGCAAGGGATATTGCTGCTATTTCATAAACATGCTAAGAATTTTGGGCACTGTTGTCACACCCCTGGGCCCAGGTAGGGTGGGACGTCACAGATTAGCAATAACTTACATGGCAGCGGAAACAAACCAATATAAGAGCTCAAAGGAAGAGAACATCACATGGCATTTCAAGTTTTAAAAGACTCCGGGCTGGAAACAGATCCAGCCCCAAATGTTTACATGTTCAACATAAATTAAATAGTCTTTGTATCAAATTGTTAAAGTCACAAATTGGTCATACACAAACAATGCCATGGTCTCGGGATTGAGTCTAAGTCGTCCATAAGCTAAGAGTCTTCACGGGTTACCTGAAACATGCTCAAAAGAAAAGAGTGTCAACTAAAAAGTTGGTGAATTCAAGTGCTTAAAGTTTCAAAGCAATAAAAGGAACTCTTAAAGTCCACAATAAAAGTTTTTGAATCAAGTGTGAAAGTTTATGAAAATCTCATTTGATTTTAAAAACATCATTTTTAGTATCAGTCATCGTGGGGTATCATAATCAACCTGCACTTGGTCCCCGAATTGGTCTCTTCTAAACTTGTGTTTAACCAGATATTCCCGTAGAAAAGAACCAAGCCTCAGAACAGTGAACCATTCATGCTAGGATGGTTCACCATAGTATCTTATTCAAAACCTGTTACATGCCACAAACAACCCCTCAGGATCTCAGTGGGGTACCTCCCTGTAGCGGGAACCACTGTTCATGGGGGATTCCCCAAATAGATCTATTCACATAAAGCAAGCGGTTCACAAAAGAATTAATGATCATGACAGAAGTATCAGCAGGTATCCAAAAGTCCTACATACAAGTATCAAATAAAGCACAATCATAGTTCATAAACAAAAGAGCATGTTCCATCCCAAAAACAGTAAGTAAAAAGGGATCACTAGAACTCACAAATAAAAGTTTTAGTTTAAAAGAGCATGCTTCATCCCCAAAACCAAAGTAAAAAGGGGAACACGAGAACTCACCTTAGATATTAAGCAAAGAAATCTTTCATGTGCCGGGAATGTCTCAAGTCTAGCACCCTAACATGAATATATTAAGTGATTAGATACTGCTCTAAACCTATTTAAGGTGCAACAAGAGTGCCTAAGACTTAAATGGGCGGGTTCGGCTTTGATTCGATTAGGTTTTCGTAAGAAGTTTCCTTTTAAGGAGAGTCAAGGTTTTTCATGAATCAAAGGTTTCTACATTACTAAACCAAGAATATATAGTAATTATGCCATTTAAGGGAGCAAATGAACTTATGGGAGTCGTTTATGAAGTTTTGCAAAATTTACAGTTTTGCCCCTGAATTTTCAAAATTGGTAGTTTCCACCCTTAAGATTAGTTTCTTGCATTAAGTGACCTCTATTCTTAAAATCAGGTTCAAAACCTTAAATTCAACTTAGTTTTAAGAATTTATAACCAAAATTTCCGTTTATGGACTCGGTTTGTAAATTACGCGTTTAACGTTGCCGGTTACGGTAAAACCGAACAGTTTAAAATGGTTATCTATGAGTTTTCACCTTTTTGAGTCTAAGTCCAGTAGCTAACTTTTAAAAGTAATTTTTATGAGTTTATAACCTTTTAAATCACAAAATTTACCCCTAGTGGTGGAAAGACTCGTTTCTACGTTTAAACCGTTAAAAAGCGTTTTTAACCAGGTTTGACCATTTTAAAGCTTGTTTGACTAACTTTTCCACTTATAAGTTATTTTATTATATATCTTACTGGAATAACATGATTTTTGTAATTTCTAACCTTATATCCATTTTTCTTAGATTTTCCTAAAAACGTCTCCCGGTTAGCACCCGTTTTCACTTAAAATTCTATTTAAATTATCTTTTGACCACTAAAAATTCCCATTAGCTCCAGAACACTTTATTAATCCTTAATGAACCTGGAATTCTCTTTAAAAATTTTATACTTCATGTTTTCCTATTTTTAAGTCATTTTGACACGTTTTCGGGTCCCGAAAGTGACCAAAATGGGCCTAAACACATTATGTCTTTTGTTCCAGAGGTCAAACCATGTTATTAAACTTAATATGCACCAAAAATTATGGAAATAACAGTCCCAATATGTTGCCTAGTCGTTCTACACATCCATAGCCTTCAAATTCATAGAAAATGCCATAACCGACCATTACACTTGTGTAAATCATTGTACGTTGCGAATGAACATTATTAAAACTTTGTTTAACATAAAAATCAGATTATTGGAAGTGTCTAAAACTTTGAGCAGATTACAACCTTTGGTTGAGAAGGTTACCAAACAAAAATCCCTTAGAAGTTGTTACATGTAAAAAGAGAGGTTTATCACCATGTTATTGTGCTAGAGCATACCATACATGGTGTACAACCATTAGAACATTCAAACTCAGATTTCAAGAGGTTTATTGAGTCATTAGGAAGAGGGTACAAGGTTTGTTCTCCAAGGTTTTGAGATACACAAGTTTGGATGGTGGAAACACCAGAAAAATGGGTTTTCTAGGTGTAACTCATGTTTACACCTATAGATCGACATGTCACTTGTGGAATACCTTCAAGAACGTAGAAAGCTCTCCAAGGACAAAGTAGTAGTTAGAGGTTTCTGCTACAACAAGAAAAAGAGGGTTCTTAGGTGAACAATGAAGTTAAACATGAGAAATGATCAAAACCGAACATGGTGAGCTTACACACGATGTATCTCACGCTTTAAGAGGTGTAGAATGTCGTGGATGGTTGAAATCTCCTTGGACTCGACTGTTGTATCTCGAACAAGAGCTGGAACCTCAAGCTTTGCACGTTCCAAGCCTCAAAACATCACCAAAAGTCACCTTTCTTGCGGTTTTGTTGCTGGCAGATGGGTGGACGCTTGTTGTTCGTGACTTGGAGCTGGAATGAGGCTGAAATGGAGAGAATTTTGAGAGGGAGAGTGTGTGTTCAGCTGATGGATTCGCGAATGAGAGGAGAGAGTGTGAAAGTATGCAAGTGAATTGCATGGATGGCGAGTGGAGTGATATGGTGGTGTAGAGTGTGGAAGAAAGCAAGGATGTCCATTGGAGGACTAGGGGCGGCCGAAATGGCCTTGTCTTCTAGTGGACATTTCAATTTTAAATTTTAATAATTAAATTGTTGGGTAGATTTTATAAAAGGGTAGTATTTTTGGTGGTATAAGTTGTTAATTAATTCGTTTAGTCTTGCACAAGGTACACATGCTAGGTCCAGAATTTCTAATGCACACACACACACACTTAATTGATTCATTTGATATTCTTAATTCTAGCTAGGGTGACTGATTATTATTCCCGGGCATAAATTTTCTAAAAAGGCAAGACTTAAAATGACTAAATTCACATAAATCACATAGAATCATGAAAATGGATCAAATAAAAATTAGTGATTCTAACATTCTTGATATAATTGAATTATTTCCATTATTAGTACTCATAAGACAGGATATGATGCAATTAAATTAGGGTTTAGAATAGTGACCTTGGGACCGGTTGTCACATTGTCCCACCGTTTAGGAAATTTCGTCCCGAAATTTTAACTTCTCTTAGAATTGGTACGGGTGGGTTTAAAGAGTTGCGGGTAGTTCTTCCTCATGTCGTCCTCACGTTCCCAAGTGAATTCCAGCCCTCGTCTTGAGTTCCATCTAAGCTTAACCTTGGGTATGCGGCTTCGTCTGAGTTGCTTAACCAAGCGGTCTGTGATCTATATAGGCTCTTTTACGAAGTTCAGCTTATCATTGATTCTTGTCTCCTTCAGCGGTAGCTCCAAGGTTTTGTCTACCAAGCATTTCTTCAAGATTGACACGTGGAAGGTGTCGTGTATATAACTCAATTTCTGAGGTAGTTTCAACTTGTAAGCCACAGGACCAATTCTTGCAAGTATTTCGAATGGTCCAATGTATCTTGGGCTTAACTTGCCTCTTTTTCCAAATCTCACGGTTCCCTTCCATGGTGCTACCTTCAGCATTACCCTATCACCAATCTGAAACTCTAATGGTTTCCGTCTTCTGTCAGCGTACTTCTTTTGACGGCCCCTTGCTGCCCGTAGACGTTCCTTGATCTTGAAAATCTTCTCAGTGGTCTCCACTTCGATGTCGGGTCCCAACACTTGAATATCACCAATTTCATTCCAACTCAAGGGTGACCGACATTTCCTACCATATAGAGCCTCATACGGAGCAACATTGATACTTGCATGGTAACTGTTATTATAGGAGAACTCCACCAATGGAAGATGGTTATCCCAGTTCCCACCAAAATCAATTACGCAAGCTCTCAGCATATCTTCTAAGGTTTGAATAGTCCTTTCACTTTGACCGTCAGTTTGCTGGTGGTACGCCGTACTTAAGTCCAGCCGGGTTCCTAAAGCTTGTTGGAGTGATTTCTAGAAACACGAAGTGAAACGACTATCACGGTCGGAGATTATGGATAGTGGCACACCATGCCTAGCCACTATTTCATTGATATACAGTTGAGCCAGTCTTGACATGTCATAGTCTTCCCGAATTGGTAAGAAGTGAGCTGATTTGGTTAATCTATCCACTATTACCCAAATGGCATCATGACCCCTAGACGTTATGGGTAACTTGGTAACAAAATCCATCGTGAAGTTATCCCATTTCCATTCTGGGATTTCTGGCTGCTGTAACGTCCCTGACGGTTTTTGGTTTTGGCTTTTACCATGGCACAAGTTAGATGTTTTCCAATATAAACAGCGACTGATTTCTTGATTCCAGGCTACCAGAAAAGTGCCTTCAAATCCTGGTACATTTTATCACTCCTCGGGTGAACTGAATACCTGATTTGTGAGCTTCATCGAGAATTAACTCTCGAATTCCCCCATGCTTTGGCACCCAAGTTCTCCCTTCGCACTTATATGTACCATCATTTCCTGTTTCAAATCGCTTTTCCATTCCAGTTAATCCTTCTCCTGCTAAATTTTCCTCCTTTAACGCTTCACTTTGAGCTTCTTTCAGCCTTGCAATTAGGTCAGTGTACACACTTATCCTTAAAGCTCGTACACGAAGAGGTTTTTCTCTCTCCTTTCTGCTCAAAGAATCTGCCACCACGTTGGCTTTACCGGGATGATAACGGATTTCACACTCATAGTCGTTTAACAGCTCAACCCATCTTCTTTGTCGCATGTTTAGCATCTTCTGGTCGAGAATGTGTTGCAAACTTTGATGGTCAGTGTAAATGATGCACTTCGTGCCATAGAGGTAGTGCCTCCACATTTTGAGAGCAAACACCACGGCACCTAATTCCAGATCGTGCGTAGCATAGTTCTTCTCATGATCATTTAGCAGTCTAGATGCATAGGCATTGACCTTGTTGCGTTGCATTAGCACGCATCCTAACCCTTGACGTGAGGCGTCACAGTAGACTAGGAAGTCTTCGACTCCTTCTGGAAGGGATAGAACAGGTGCACTGCATAACTTTTCCTTGAGCGTCTCGAATGCTTCATCTTGCTCTTGTTCCCACACAAAGGTTTTGTTCTTCATAGTCAGTGCGGTCAATGGTTGCACAATGCGCGAGAAGTCCTTTATGAATCGTCGGTAGTATCCGGCCAATCCTAGGAATTGCCTAACCTCAGTGGGAGTCTCAGGAATCTTCCAATTCTTTATAGCCTCAATCTTGGAAGGGTCAACTGGAATTCCATTCTCATTCACTACATGCCCTAAAAATTGGATCTCTCGCATCCAAAATTCACATTTTGAAAATTTGGCGTATAGTTGCTCATTCTTGAGTAATTCAAGAATTAGTCTGAGATGTTTCTCGTGCTCTTCCTTATTACTGGAGTAGATCAGGATCTCGTCGATGAACACGATCAAAAACTTGTCAAGATATCGGCGGCATACATGGTTCATGAGATCCATGAATGCCGCTGGTGCATTGGTCAGCCCGAAGGGCATGACTAAGTACTCATAGTGCCCATACCTAGTTCGGAAAGCCGTCTTGGGTATGTCTTCTTCCCTTATCTTCAGTTGGTGGTAACCGGATCTTAAATCTATCTTGGAAAAGTAGCTTGCTCCATGAAGTTGATCGAATAGGTCATCTATCCTTGGAAGTGGGTAACGGTTCTTTATGGTCAACTTATTTAATTCCCGGTAGTCAATGCACATGCGTATGGTTCCATCCTTCTTTTTCACAAATAATACCGGGGCACCCCATGGAGAGACACTCGGGCGTATGAATCCTTTGTCCAATAGTTCTTGAATTTGCGTCATCAGTTCCTTCATTTCAGGAGGGGCGAGTCGATACGGCGCTTTGGCTACCGGTGCAGTGCCAGGCAGCAAATCTATTTAGAACTCAACTTGTCGATTCGGGGGAAGTCCCTGTAGGTCTTCCGGGAACACCTCAGCGTATTCAGAAACTACTGGGATGTCCGAAATCTTCTTCTCCTCTTTGGTCTTCAGCACGTAGATGATGAAAGCTGAGCATCCCTTCCTTAAGCTCTTGGTAGCCTTTAAATGGGATATCATGGGGCATAAGGTGTTATTCCTTTCTCCTTGCACCACTAACTCTTCCTTGTCGTTCAATGGTATCTTGAGTAGGTGTTCATCACAAATGATTTCGACTCTGTTCTTAGCTAACCAGTCCATGCCAACAACCACATCAAATCCTCCTAACTTAATGGGCATCAGATCTATCTTAAATGTATTTCCATTTAGATTTATTGAACAATCCTTGATGATTTCGTTAGTTTCTAACATATTACCATCAGCTAATTCGACAGTAAACGTATCGGCTAAGGTACACGTGGCTAGGTCAATCAAGGATCTAAAAGCACTAGAGATAAAACTAGCAGTCGCTCCAGTATCAAACAAAACGGTAGCAGGATGATCATTTACAAGAAACGTACCATTAGCCACATCAGGTTCCTTTCGGGCTCCAGCTGGGTCCATCATAAAAGCTCTTCCTTTGGGTTTGTTGGGTTAGGTGTCCTTGTTTCTTCCTGGTTTGGGGCATTTGTTCCTCATATGCCCTGGATCCCCGCACTCATAGCATTGCTTTCCAGGCTCGTAGGTACAGTCTTTAATCAGGTGACCAGGTTTCTTGCACCGATAACAAGGCATGGGATTGCACTCCCCATGGTGATGAAGCTTGCGTTTATCGCAGAAGGGGCTTGTGCCTAGATACAACCTCCTTGCCTTTCCATCATGGTCACTTCGTCTCGCTTCTTCTCTAGGTCTCTTGTTCGAACCGCTACTGCTGCCGACCACCTTCCTAGTATCAAACCACTTCCTCTTTTCTTCCACAGCCTTCTTCTTATCTTCAGTTTTCCCATGTTCAGTCCACCCAACTCTAACTAGGTTGTCGGTCAGACTACTGGTAAGGTCGACCGCAGCCTGTATGATTGTAGGCCTGGATGACCGAACCATGCCTCTCACCCTTGGGTGTAACCCCCAGATGAAGCGGGCCACGCCCTTGGATTCTGGCATCACCAAGTGTGGTACCAGTCGGGACAATGCAAGGAACTGGTTGAAGTATTCGGTGTAGTTCGGGCCCCTCATCTCCAGATTCAGAAATCTAGCCTCCAGTTTTTCTAGCTGATTGATCGGGCAGTACTTGTTGGTGATTAGTTCCCTGAACTCAGACCAGTTCATCCTACCAACGACGTCCTGGCCTCGAGGCTGAATGATGGTTTTCCACCATTCAAGTGCTGGTCCCTTGAGAGATTGAGAAGCAAACCTCACAATGTGTTCCAACTTGCATTCACTGATGTCTAACACAGCTTCGATTTCATCCAGCCACCTATATGTTTCAATTGCACCCTCGGTTCCATGGAAGTCCTTTGGCTTGCAAGCCATGAATGTTTGTAGGAGCACCCTTCCTGATAGCTTCAGATTCCTCGTTGTTTGCAGCCCCAGTACCACCTCCGGCGATATTCCGGTCAGCATTGATTTGAGCAATGATGGTTGGTATAGCGTGCGCAATTTGCTATGCCACAAGATTTACCATCCTCTCGTCATTTCCTGAGTTAGTATTCTCCCCGATGGGAGTCCTTGGAGGAGTAGGTGGTTGGTTTCTGGTTCGCCTTGTTCCTTCGTGACGACCTCGGTATGCTCCTTGCCTTTCGATGCGTGTTCCTCTTCTGGTAGGCATTCTGGTAGTACTACAGATAAATTTGTTTAGTATCTCATAATTGGTTTCAATCAGTCTATGCATCAATTCCCTACAAGGCTCTCTCTACACGAAGAGAGAATACGGTGTATAATTACACACAGCTTACCAAGTTTCACAGATTATCAATTTAAACCTCTTCTGTAAGTTGTATAATTACACACAACTTACAAGGGATCACTAGAACTCACAAATAAAAGTTTCAGTTTAAAAGAGCATGCTTCATCCCCAAAACCAAAGTAAAAAGGGGAACACGAGAACTCACCTTAGATATTAAGCAAAGAAATCCTTCGTGTGCCGGGAATGTCTCAAGTCTAGCACCCTAACATGAATATATTAAGTGATTAGCTACTGCTCTAAACCTATTTAAGGTGCAACAAGAGTGCCTAAGACTTAAATGGGCGGGTTCGGCTTTGATTCGATTAGGTTTACGTAAGAAGTTTCCTTTTAAGGAAAGTCAAGGTTTTTCATGAAATCAAAGGTTTCTACATTAATAAACCAAGAATATATAGTAATTATGCCATTTAAGGGGGCAAATGAACTTATGGGAGTCGGTTATGAAGTTTTGCACAATTTACAGTTTCGCCCCTGAAGTTTCAAAATTGGTAGTTTCTACCCTTAAGATTAGTTTCTTGCATTAAGTGACCTCTATTCTTAAAAATCAGGTTCAAGACCTTAATTCAACTTAGTTTTAAGAATTTATAACCAAAATTTCCGTTTATGGACTCGGTTTGTAAATTACGCGTTTAACGTTGCCGGTTACGGTAAAACCGAACGGTTTAAAATGGTTATCTATGAGTTTTCACCTTTTTGAGTCTAAGTCCAGTAGCTAACTTTTAAAAGTCATTTTTATGAGTTTCTAACCTTTTAAATCACAAAATTTACCCCTAGTGGTGGAAAGACTCGTTTCTACGTTTAAACCGTTAAAACGCGTTTTTAACCAGGTTTGACCATTTTAAAGCTTGTTTGACTAACTTTTCCACTTATAAGTTATTTTATTATATATCTTACTGGAATAACATGATTTTTGTAATTTCTAACCTTATATCCATTTTTCTTAGATTTTCCTAAAAACGACTCCCGGTTAGCACCCGTTTTCACTTAAAATTCCATTTAAATTATCTTTTGACCACTAAAAATTACCATTAGCTCCAGAACACTTTATTAATCCTTAATGAACCTGGAATTCTCTTTAAAAAGTTTATAGTTCATTTTTTCCTATTTTTAAGTCATTTTGACACGTTTTCGGGTCCCGAAAGTGACAAAAATGGGCCTAAACACATTATGTCTTTTGTTCCAGAGGTCAAACCATGTTATTAAACTTAATATGCACCAAAAATTACTGAAATAACAGTCCCAATACGTTGCCTAGTCGTTCTACACATCCATAGCCTTCAAATTCGTAGAAAATGCCATAACCGACCATTACACTTGTGTAAATCATTGTACCTTGCGAATGAACATTATTAAAACTTTGTTTAACATAAATCAGATTCTTGGAAGTGTCTAAAACATATTTTGAGCAGATTACAACCTTTGGTTGAGAAGGTTACCAAACAAAAATCCCTTAGAAGTTGTTACATGTAAAAAGAGAGGTTTATCACCAAGTTATTGTGCTAGAGCATACCATACATGGTGTACAACCATTAGAACGTTCCAAATCAGATTTCAAGGGGTTTAGTGAGTCATTAGGAAGCGGGTTACAAGGTTTGTTCTCCAATGTTTTGAGATACACAAGTTTGGATGGTGGAAACACCCGAAAAATGGGTTTTCTAGGTGTAACTCATGTTTACACCTATAGATCGACATGTCACTTGTGGAATACCTTCAAGAACGTAGAAAGCTCTCCAAGGACAAAGTAGTAGTGAGAGGTTTCTGCTACAACAAGAAAAAGAGGGTTCTTAGGTGAACAATGAAGTTAAACATGAGAAATGACCAAAACCGAACATGGTGAGCTTACACACGATGTATCTCACGGTTTAAGAGGTGTAGAATGTCGTGGATGGTTGAAATCTCCTTGGACTCGACTGTTGTATCTCGAACAAGAGCTGGAACCTCAAGCTTTGCACGTTCCAAGCCTCAAAACATCACCAACAGTCACCTTTCTTGCAGTTTTGCTGCTGGCCGATGCGTGTATGCTTGTTGTTCCCCACTTGGAGCTGGAATGAGGGCTGAAATGGAGAGAATTTTGAGAGGGAGAGTGTGTGTTCATCTGATGGATTCGAGAATGAGAGGAGAGAGTGTGAAACTATGCATGTGAATTGCATGGATGGTGAGTGGAGTGATATGGTGGTGTAGAGTGTGGAAGAAAGCAAGGATGTCCATTGGAGGACTAGGGGCGGCCAAAATGGCCTTGTCTTCTAGTGCACATTTCAATTTTAAATTTTAATAATTAAATTGTAGAGTAGATTTTATAAAAGGGTTGTATTTTTGGTGGTATAAGTTGTTAATTAATTGGTTTAGTCCTGCACAAGGTACACATGCTAGGTTCGAAATTTCTAATGCACACACACACTTAATTGATTCATTTGATATTCTTAATTCTAGCTAGGGTGACTGATTAATATTCCCGGACACAAATTTTCTAAAAAGGCAAGACTTAAAATGACTAAATTCATATAAATCACATAGAATCATGAAAATGGATCAAATAAAAATTAGTGATTCTAACATTCTTGATATAACTGAATTGTTTCCATTATTAGTACTCATAAGACGGGATATGATGCAAATAAATTATGGTTTAGAATAGTGACCTTGGGACCGGTTATCACAACTGTGTATGTAAATGCTGCATTCAAACAAAGGTTGGAAACAAAACAGCAACCCCTAACACACATAAAAGGGATAACAGGAATGAGAATATCATAGAATAGGAATTTATAGATTTTGAAGGGCAATCATGTTGTAACCACACTGGTTAGCAACATTGATGTGCAAAGTCTTGATCAATTAACCTTGGAACAACTTGTTCATTTAAAGATAGATTTCAAAAATGGTGATAAAAAGAGTGTTGTTGACGATTTGTGGAACACATAGTCAATTGTAGAAATGCATTCAAGGTCACAACTCTAAAAGAACAAATGAAGGAAGCTGAAGCCGACCAAACCATAGAAAACGACATAGATGACACTCTCAAGGCTATGGAGGAGGCAAAGAAATAGTCAGATGAAGCTAGACCATCTCACTCCTGAGGTTTCTTATCATCACTAGAAGAACAAACAACCAATATATATCATTCCCTGTAATTCTTATTCTATCATTCAATCATACAATCATGCATACATATGTTATTATACATATAATAATGATACAATCTTTCAATCATGCATATAAGTGATCTTATACACTTATGAACAAGCAATCATAATGCCACATGATTTTATGCATATGAGAAACATACAAGCATACATACAGGTGTTTTATAACACACACATGGATTCAAACAAACATTCATGTGTTGTTGATATAAACACATGATATTCATGCAAACAAACATTCATACATAAATACATACATGATCACACACAATCATTCACATTACTTATGATATTTAACACTTGTAATCATACAACTAAAATCAATCATTTCAAACATGTGTTGTAGAAATAAACTCATATAATAATGTACAAACAAACATACAAACAATCAATCATACATGTAAACAAACAATTCAAACAATCATACAGGTAAGATTACACTTGTGCAATCTTATAAACAATCAATTAATTAACACATACAAGTGCTACACTTATAATCAATCAATATTCACAAGAATAATCAATCATTCATGACAAACAATCAATCATGCATAACAAACAAAGGAAACAAACCAAGACAAAACCATCAAACATACAAAGAAACATACAAACAACAATCATACATAACATATAAAAGAAACACACATATTAACATCATTAATATAAAACTGAAAACAACATGTACATGATGTTTAGGGGAGTACTGTTGGACTCCTTATATTAAACAAAACAAAATGAACACACACACAATTAATAAATAAAACAATCAATCAATGGCAACATAATACTCAGGGGGAGTACTGTTGGACTCAACAAAGTGCATTAAGAATTAATGCAAGAAAGTATGATGCTTACCATTATCAAACAATCAACCAAATGCATTTTAACATACAAATCATGCATTAGAAACACATTAAAATCATTAACATTGATAATAATCAATAACATATATGTAAATTTCTTTTTAGATTTTGTAGATAAAGAAATTTTTGCTAAGTCACCCAATGCGGATGAAGTCAAACAATGCGGAAGAAGAAGTCCACAACGGATGGTCACCCAATGCGGATGAAGAAATCCATAGCGGATGAAGTAATCCACAGTGGATGAAGAACTACTCCACAGCGGATGAAGAGCTTCTTCAAAGCGGATGAAGAGCTTCTTCACAGCGGATGAAGTAATTACTAGCGGATGAACATCTTCACCATAGTGGATGAACAAATAAGATCCACAATGGATGACTTATTCTCCACAGCGGATGACTTATTCTCTACAACGGATGACTTATTCCCACAGCGGATGACTTATAGACTTAGGATTAAATTTTATGTAATTTCATTTACATAAGGGTAGATTAGTAATTGTATATAGTTTTTGTGTATAGGCTATAAATAGCACTCTACCCTAATCCTTTGTAAGCTTTTGAACAAATTATCAATCAAACAAGCAGTTTTATTCTCGTGCATTCTAAGACACAAAACACACACACACACAGAAATCATACACATTAATCATGGGTTTCCGCACCATGATTAGTGTTTGTTAATTTGTGAGAGATTTGCAAAGATCCTTGGAGAAATCAACCTCTTCATATTGAATATTGTTCTTTCAAAGTTCATGTTCAATATGTTTGACTAGATTGATTTTCATCAGAAGCAGTCCTTGTAAGTCTTCAGGAAATACTTCCAAGTACACGGACACCACAGATATGTCTTCAATCTTCTGTTCCCCTTTGCTTTCATCACATAGATTATGAATGTCATGTCTCCCTTCTTAAGGCTCTTGGTAGCCTTTAGGTGGGATATCATGAGACACAGTGGGTGGTTTCTTTCTCCATGGTTGGCTAAAGGTATCTTAAGCAAATGCTCATCACACACAATTTCAGCCCTATTTCTAGCCAACCAATCCATTCTTACAACAATGTCAAACCCTCCTAATTTAATAAGCATTAAGTCTATACCAAATGAATTACCCTCTAGGATTTGCAATCTTTGATGATTTTGTTACTTTCTATTATATTACCGTCAGGTAATTCTACGGTAAATGTATCAATTAAGGTGCAGGTTGCCAAATCAATCAAAGGCCTAATGGTAGTGGAAATGAAATTTCAAGTCGCTCCAGCATCAAATGGAACAGTAGAAGGGTGGTTGTTCATAAGAAACGTATCGTTAACCACATTGGGTTCTTTACGAGCACCGTTCGGATCCATCATGAACGCTCTGCCCTTGGGCTTGTTAGGTCTGGTATCTTTGTCTCTGGCTAGCTTGGACACTTATTCCGCAGGTGCCTTGGATCTCTACACTCATAACATTGCTTTCCAGGTGCATATGTGCAATCCGTAATCAAGAGACCAGTTCGCTTGCATCTAAAACAGGGCATTGAGTTGCACTCTCCTTGATGGTGCAGTTTGCACTTGTTGGAAAAAGGACCTGTGCAAAAGTATACTCTCCGAGCCTTTCCACCCTGGTCATTACACTTTACAACTTCTCCAGATCTCTTGTTTGAACTACCACTGCTGCCAACCATCTTCCTAGCATCAAACCACTTCCTCTTCTCATCCACTGCCTTCTTCTTATCCTTGGTTTTCACCTGCTCAGTCCAACTAGCTCGAAATAAGTCATCAGTCAGGCTACTTGTGAAATCAACTACAGCTTGGAGGGTTGTAGGCCTGGAAGAACGAACCATGCCTCTAACCCTAGGGTGTAATCCCCATATGAAATAGGCTACTCCCTTGATTTCTTGTGTCACCAGATGTTGCACCTACCGGGACAAGGCCAGAAAACGATTGATGTACTCCGTATAATTCGGGCCTTTCATCTCTAAACTCAGAAATTAGGACTTTAACTTTTCTAATTGGTTAATTGAACAATACTTGTTGCTTATTAAATCTCTCAATTCTGTCCAATTCATCTGACCGGCTGTGTTCCGTCCTTTAGGCTGTATAATGGTTTTCCACCATTCCAGAGCGTGTCCTTTGAGTGATTGGGAAGCAAATGTCGTCATGTGTTCAAGCTTGCACTCGCTAAAGTCTAGTACAACCTCGATCTTGTCCAGCCATCTGTACGTCTCAATTGCACCTCAGTGCCATAGAAGTCTTTCGGTTTGCAGGCCATGAATGTCTTGTAGGAATATCTGTTTCTTATCCCTTCAGTGTCATTATTGCTGCCTTCATCATTCCCGGGTCCATCATTCTCGGTTGTATTTCCTTGATCTGCATTGATCTGGGTGATGATCGTCGGAATGGCATTAGCAATATGTTGTACCACTAGGATAGAAATCCTCTCGTCGTTCGTAGGGTTGACGTTTTCTCCACGTGGGATTCCTGGTGGTGTAGGTGGTTGGTTCCTGGTCTGTTTAGCTTCCTTATGTCCATCTCTAGTAGCTCCTCGTCTCTTGATATGTGTTCCTCATCTGGTTGGCATTCTGGTAGCATAATGGACAAATTCATTTAACATCTCATATATTTTTTGTTTCAAATATTCCATTATGTCGAATTTGGTCTTATTAGTCGTGCTAACCAATTACATGGAAGTATAATGTTGATACATATTGATGTACCTAGTTTATGTTCTGAAATGTAAAAGTCTTTCATGTCTTACATATATGTAATCGATGTAATGGATTGAATGAATGATATATGAATTGCATCTTGATGTTAATTTATGTTTGATTATGTCATGATATCATTATATTAAATATGTTGCACGTGTATGAATTAACTATATAGGTTTGATGTTGTTCTACATGGTTCTAAGTCAATAAGAACTTAGAAGTATGTTTAACTTATCAATGTGATAGTTCATGCGAATAGACCATGCTAATGGACCATACGCATGAACATATCATGCTTATGCACCAGTCGCACTACGGAACCAGAAGACTGGATCAGTCGTACAACTGAGACATAAGATTGAGTCAGTCACACGACTAAACCTTCAGTCATGCGTATGAGTCAATCGTATGATTCAGTCGCACGACTGAACCATGCTAATGGTTCAGTCATACGATTGAAGATAGGAAACCTATAAATACAACGTAATTTGTGGAAAAACAGAACACTTCGAAGACATACGTACCATAGCCGTCCAGAGCGTACCAAAACGTCAATCCAAGTTCATAGTTCGTTTCTGATCAATTCTTGTTCGTTCTTAACGTTTGTTTCATCATTGGATTGATCGGGATATTCGTTCTCACTGATTGGATCACCAATCAAATAGGATTCTGCACTATTTGATTCGGTATAACGCCGAATCTGTTAGTACTCCGTATGAAATCGGTCCTAACAAGTGGTATCAGAGCCTTGGCTCTTGATTTTATGTGGATTCAATTGTTTTTGGTGTCAAAACTAACGTTTTCATTCAAAGGATACACCTTTTTGCTTCAAAAACTTGTTTTTGTCGAGTTTCTGTGTCAATAGTTCGACTTGTTCCCATACGGCAGATTAGGGTTCTTGAAAATTCCTAAATTTTGAGTCAAGTGTTCAAATTTTTTTTCCCGCAGCAGCAGCTTCAGTCGCACGATTGGCACAATCGCAAGATTGAACTCCATTCGCATAGTTCAATCGCACGACTGAACTCATTCGCATAGTTCATTCGCATGGTTGAAGCTTTTCATTCGGTTGAATTCATTCGTCTTGTTCATTCACACGACTGAATCCAATCGGACGATTGAATCCGTTCGCATCCTTCAATCGCACGGTTGAACTAGTCGGCTATCCAACCGCATAAGTCAATCTGTCCTGTTCTCGGTTCATCAAGTTTACAGAAATGTAAGATCAGTTCTCTGCGTTTATTGCTGGAAAGGACTCACGCATCCAGAATCTTCTACTTCTGGAAAGTGAGAGAGGGAACCACAACAAACCGCTAAAGCTGTTAACATTGGATGAATACCCACAGTGGAAACAACGGTTTGAAATCTACTTGAATGGAGTTGACCGAAATCTGTGTACGTCTATTGAGACTGGTTACGTTGTACCAGTCAGTGCTAATGGGGTAAAGCTCGTATTAGGAGGAATGAGTGAGGCTCAGAAGGCTATGCATAATGCTGAAAAGAAAGCATATGCCTTGTTGACTCAGTCAATATCGAAAGACACATTTCATCAGTTTTCTGAGAACAAGTAGTCTAAAAAGTTTTTGGAAGCCTTAGAAAAGAGGTACCAAGGTAATGCAACTCTGAAGGCACTAAAGGCAAAGGCTCTTAAAAAGAAATTCGATAATTTCTCACCAATTAGAAAGGAGAGCTTAGACGATATCATTGACAGATTCTATCATCTTATGTGTGAGTTGCACACTCATGGTGTGGTTATATACATGGAAGAGAAAGTCTCTAGCTTTGCTGATGGGTTACCAGACAAATGTGATCATTTGTGTCCAATTTAAGGCAAAATGATACTCTCGCTACCTTGGACATAAATGATTTCATTTTAAAGCTGACGAGGAAGAATTGAGTTAGAAGCACAAGTCAAAGAAAGGACCCTACGCTCAGAATCCTGCTTTATACAACTCAGTTCCACCACCTACTACGTTAGGTACACCGTTACAAACTGCTTCTGTATCTAACTCTTCTGTTCCTTCTCAGTGCAGCCCATCAAGGTCTGACACGTCTGGGTCATCTGGAACCCACTACATAGTTCCTAAAGCAAATGCTACGAAGTTAAAGACTGAGAATCTCGGGAATGTGACTGTGGAAGTAGCAAAAGAGCATTTGGACCTTCTAGCTGCAGTTGTCCTATCTTATGATGGTCTGGTTGCTGGAAAGATTGGAAACTATCATTTTGCTGATGAAGATTACGAGCAAGTTGATGAAACTGAGTTAGAGCGCATGGATATCATGTGGGCTTTGGCTAGTACTGTGAGAAGAGCAAAGAAGTTCATGAAGAAGACTAGACAAAACTTGGTGGCAACTAAAGATACTACATTTTGATTTGACAAAACCAAGGTTGTTGGGTTTGTTAGACTTGATATCAAAGTTGTTTAACCATTTAAACATGAAAATGGAGCGGAATTATAGCTTAATAATATGTTTTAGAAACTGAAATTTTAAAGCATATTACTTAGTAACAACAAACCCAAGAACATAGGATCAAACATATATGAATGAACTAGCTATCATGATGAAACAACAACCAAAATAACATCCATGAAACTACCTTTGAGGGTCTGCTCAAAACCGTGAGATTTGAAGGAGATAATGACGTTCTTGAATGACCAAAAACACCAAGGGGAGGTGTCCTCAAGCTTCCATACCCTCAAGATTCAAGCAAGCACTTGTTTTGCTAGGATTTGAACACCAAAGAACCAAAGAAAAGCTGCTGAAACCCTTGTTCCAGCCGAGATTTCTTCAAAGATTAGAGAGTTTTCTTTTGTTCTTTTTGCATGTATAAGAGAGAGATGGAGTGTTGGACTAGTGATTGATTGTATTCTCAAGGTAAACCAAAATGGGGACCAACCATATACAAGGGGGGCTGAAAGTTTTGATGAAATGGGTTCCCCCCAAACTTAATTACCCAATTTGTATTTTAAACTACTCACTAATTAAGTTATAAAATTAACAATTTTAATTGTATAACTCATACACTCCTTTTATTATTTGATGTTATCTAATTAACTTAAATAACATTACAAATAATATTCTTGAACAAAATATCCTTATAAGATGTTCCATCTCATATGCTATTTATTTAGAAAACCCATTCTCTAAATTGGTTTAATTATTTAATTGCATGATCATATCATCAATTAAATATATTAATTGGTGTTTGGTAAGCTTGTTATTGGGTATGACCCGACTTGGATCATAACGTACTAACCACATCAAGGTTCTATGTGTCTTGGGCATAAAGGATCCAACAATCTCCCACTTGCACAAGATGCATAGAAGATTGATGCAAGCAGTAAATACCGCCTAACAACGGTTTACTACCCTTAATACGAATGACTAAAAGCCATTTAATAACATCATCCTCTTCAAGTACCATACTTGAAATGTTTTAGGTGAAACAATCATCTATCCTTTTGTCATAGATGTCATGTTAAATCCTACAGACACAGAGTGATCATTCTCCATTTATTTAACTTTATCAGGCCTTAGACATCTTACTCTCAATGAATAAGAGGGACAAATCCCATCTTGACAACATACGTATGTCACAATTACCTTATATCATACCTGAACTTAGACTTATGTACTTCCATGTTTCTGAACAGCGAAGAGCTATGTCAAAGTATAATATTCGGTAAATATCAAGACCCAATATGTATCTCAGGTCAGAGGATACCAAATGACATTCGCCTTTACTTAAAAATACTTATGATCAATCAGGAAGATTCCATGTAGTAATATTTGAGATGCAGGTCAGTCCAATATTTGCATCCCACAAATATCTATGAACTTTGGCAGCAACCTTTTGCTCTATACTCATCCATATGAATATCTACCAATCCAAGTTCATAATAGCATTACCTTCATACTTGTTCCCACAAGCATGAACAACTACAAACATTCAGAGTAAATAATTTACGCATGGATTTTAAACATGCAAAAGGAATATTAGTTGAATTATTATAACCAAATAATTCATTCAAGTAAGAAAGGGTTACATTATCTCAATACAAAAATTTCATGAGAGGATCCGCAATGTTTTGATCCGTGTGAACTTTGCGAATACATATCTTTCCTTTTCAACTTCATCCCTTATGTAGTTGTATCTTCATTCAATGTGCCTACTCTTTTGACGTGCACGGGGTACCTTGATTTGAGCAATCGCACCCTCGTTATCACAAAGAATTTCTAGGGGGACCTGAATGGGAGGGACCACCCTTAGATGGGCAATGAACTTCTTTAACCATGCAGCTTCCTGAGCTGCTAATGAAGCGGCGATCTATTCGGACTCTGTTGTTAATAATGCTACCACATCTTGCTTAGAGCTCTTCCATGAGATTGCTCCTCCATTCAAGATGAAAATGTACCCCGATTGTGATCGTGAATCATCCCGATCAGTTTGGAAACTCGCATCCGTGTAAGCCTTTACTACGAGTTCCTCCTCACTAGATCCATAGATTAGGAACATATCTTTGGTCCTCCTTAGGTACTTAAGTATGTTCTTAACATCCATCCAATGACTGCTTCCAGGGTTTTGTTGGTATCGGCTTGTCATGCTCAAAGCGCATGACACGTCCGGTCTAGTGCATATCATTGCATACATGATGGATCCTATAGTAGACGCATACAGAATTCCCTTCATTTTGTCTTGCTCATTCTTTGAGCTTGGACATTGAGTCTTACTCAATATTGTTCCTCTTTGAATAGGTACAGTACCTTTCTTAGAGTTTTCCATCTTGAACCTTTTCAAGATCTTATCAATGTATGCACTTTGATTCAAACCTATCAACCGCCTTGATCTATCCCTGTAGATCTTTATTCCTAAAATATAGGTGGCTTCACCAAGATCTTTAATAGAGAAACAGCTTCCAAGCTAGGTTTTTACACCTTCCATGGTTGGAATGTCATTTCCAAATAGTAGGATGTCATCGACATACAATATAGGAAAGTGATGATGCTCCCACTAGCTTTCTTATATACACATGCTTCATCAGCATTTTTGATGAACGCAAATTTGACGATTTCTTCATCAAAACAGTGATTCCAACTTCTTAATGCTTGCCTCAATCCATAGATTGATTTCTTTACCTTGCATACTTTGTTAGGATGTTTTTGATCGACAAACCCTTCAGGCTGAACCATATAGACATCTTCCTCATGATATCCATTTAGGAAAGCGGTTTTGACATCCATTTGCCAAATCTCATAATCATAATGAGCAGCTATGGCAAATAATATCCTAATAGACTTTAGCATTGCAACGTGTGAGAAGGTCTCATCATAATCAACCCTTGAGTTTGAGTGAAACCTTTTGCTACAAGTCTTGGTTTATAAGTATCCAAGTTTCCATGCATGTCGGTTTTCTTCTTGAAAACCCTCTTACTTCCAACTATCTTGTAGTTAAGAGGTGGTTCAATCAAGTCCCACACTTGGTTGTCATACATGGATTGAATCTCAACGTTCATGGCTTCATGCCATTTGTCACAATCCAAATTGGACATTGCATCACGATAGGTGGTTGGTTCATCGGAATCTACCACATAGCATCCATCTATGAAAAATCCATATCTTTCCGGTGGATTACTAATTCTACCAGATCTGCGAACGTTTTATGTATATTGATCAACCAGTTGATCGTTCCCAACATCATCATGTTGAGTGCTAGTGTTAACCAAACGTGTATCGGTTTGTGGTTCTTGATCCTCCTCAAGATCCACAGTTCTACTGCTAGTTCCTTCCGTATGGAACTTAGCTTCTAAGAACTCAACCTTCTTGGCAACAAACTCCTTTTGTTCCAATGGATCATGGAAATAATATTCCCTAGAATCTCTAGGATATCCAATGAAGATACACTTAGTGGAACGGTTTTCTAGCTTGTTTGAGGTGGGAGTCTTAACATAAGCCTCACAACCCCATACCTTTAAATATGATAGTGATAGAACCTTTCCATGCCATATTTCAAAAGGTGTCGTTTCCACTTTCTTGGTTGGGGCCATATTCAAAATACGTGCCGCTAAGAGCAAAGCGAAACCCCAAAATGATAGAGGCAGTGAGCTTGTAGCCATCATAGATCGAACCATATCCAATAGAGTTCGATTTCTCCCCTCGGACACACCATTATGTTGTGGTGTTCCAGGTAGAGATAGTTGTGAGACAATACCACAACTTCTAAGATGATCTCTAAAAGCATCACTTAGGTATTCACCTTCTCTATCGGTGTGGAGAATTTATATTTTCTTGTTGAGTTGAATTTCTACTTCATTTTGGAAGTTTTTGAACATTTCAAAAGCTTCATCTTTGTGTCTTAACAAGTACACATAACCATATCGACTATAGTCTTCGGTAAAGGTAATGAAGTATTTTTCATGGTACCTAGTCATTGGCTTAAAAGGACCACATACATCCGAATGTTTGATGCCTAATAAATCTATTGCCCTTTTGGATTTGCCACTAAAAGGTGCTTTGGTCATTTTATCTTGTAAACAAGATTCACATACATCAAATGAATCATATTCATTTGCTTTTAAAAGACCGTTCTTTTGAAGTGTTTGTATGCGATTCTTGTTTATATGACCAAGACGGCAATGCCAAAGATAGGTATCACTCAAATCCAATTTGAGTTTCTTAGTGGTGGTTTGGTACAATGAGCTATCATATAATGTGTTTTAATGAACCAATTCATAAATACCATTCATAGGGATAGCTTTAAAATAAAATATGCCAATTAAAGAAACATGAATTTCATTTTCAATAAATGTCAAAACATAACCATATTGTCTTAATTGGGCAACAGAAATAATGTTCCTAGTCAAACAAGGAGCATACAAAATATTGTTCAAAATTGCTTCCAAACCATTTGGAAGCTTCAATATGTAGTCCCCTCGGCCTTCAACTTGAACTTTTTCCCCATTCCCCATGTAGAGGCTAACATCCCCTTTCTTGAAGTCCTTACTTCTTTTGAACCCCTGCAATAAGTTTCAAATGTGAGTTCCACAACCGGTATCCAATACACATGTGTTAGAGGATATTAAATTTAGATCAATATGAATCATGTAAGTTGTACCTGAGTTTGCCTAGCATCCCTCTTAGCTTGCAACTCTTTGAGATGGACTGGACAATTTCTTGCCCAATGTCCAATCTCCCCACACTTAAAGCATGGGTCATTCAAAGCAACCTTTTGCTTCTTCTCTGCTGGTTTTGGTGGTGGTGCTCTAACCACTCCCTTTCCCTTCCCCCTAATGTGCCCTTTACCCTTGGCAACATTTGCCTTGGGTAAGGGGTGAGGCCTCTTTTTGTTCCCACCTTCATTGATGGTAAGAACGGGTAAAACCCTTTTACCCATGGCCGCCTCGTCAGCTTTGAGCATAGATGGAAGCTCACTTATGTTCTTGTCCCACCCGTTCATGTTATAATTCATGACAAAGTTGTCAAACGTTTTTGATAAAGAGTTGAGGATCAAATCTGTAGCCAACTCTTTCGAGACGGGACAATTCAGCCTTTCGAGGTGGTCGATGTGGCTTTTTATCTTAAGTACATAAGATGAAACAGATTGGGTGTCATCCATACGACATGCATGGAGTGCTCGAACCGTTTTGAAGCGCTCTACCCTTGCTTGTTGTTGGAGTGTTTCCTTCATCTGGGTTATTATGTCGTATGCTCTATGATATTCATACTCCTTTTGGAGATCGGGAGTCATACTTGCCAACATGAGGCAAGACACATGGACCGAGTCCTCAGTGTATTTCACCCAATTCAAAAAAGCCTCCTCATCCTCCTCATTAGGTTGATCGGGAATCGGATCGTCTAAAACATATGACTATTTCTCTTGCTTGAGAACAATTCTCAAGTTTCGAAACAAATCAATAAAATTATTATGATTTAGACGCTCCTTTTGGAGAATGGTCCTTAGTGATAGTGAGTGAGCGGACGGGTTTTCATTGTTATCATTATTGTTGGTGGCCATCTACAAAATTTAACAAAGTTCAATTTTATTATTTACGATATTATCCATATTTTAATATTTAAAGCCCTTTTATGTGTCTTACACCATTTTAAAATTGTAGAATCCAACGTTTCATTTAAATAGTGGATAGGTGACCTTTATCCCATTATTTAAATTAACAAGGTAGTCAACGTTTTGACAATTGCAACCCTTTGCAACTTCTAGGGTATGGGATCGACTTACACATCATATGTGTGGTTGGCACGTTTATCCCATCAACACCTTTGTAAACCATATTGTAGGTGATCCATTTAACATGGTTTGCAAATCAAGTTACCCTACTTGCACACATATGTGAGTTTTCCAACATTAGTGGTTAGGTGATCTTTATCCCACAAATATGGTATCCCCACCTCAGGTCACAAGTTCCCTCAAAACGATTAGGTGACCTTTATCCCATTACGAGTTTCCAAATGAGTCAAGTGTTGTGCCAAAGAATGGTGTGAAACTTGTTTATAAAAGAAATTTAAAGTTTTCATAATCTTAGTTTAGAAAACTCTATGTACCTTATATTTGCATGCTTTCAAATATAAGGTACCCTATGGTTCACTTTTAATAAAACCTCTTTTATTAAAACCATTAAGACTTTTAATAACCTTTTATAAACCACTTAATGTTAAAGAACCATCAAATTTTCAGGTTGTTAAGTTGTTAATGAGTTTGTAATGCATATCCAAATATCAACCAAACAATCAAACAACAATCATCCAAACAAGCATAAACATACAAACATGAGTTCAGAACCATAGCCACTAAGTTGACCACACTTGTTTTCCATCACAAGTGTTGTCATATGGTCTTTCCTAAGGGCATAGATGACACATCAAAATGTGTCCATGAACTCCCACTTGAACCCATATCCAAATGCTTCAAGTGTCCATGTCATTTGTGCCCTTCTTTGAGTCTTCATCTTGTGCATCTTCTTTTACAAAATCATATCCTAATACAATTTTTTTCTAATAAAAGAAATGCACCTAATCTATTTATTACATAACCAAATGAATAAACAAATGACAACCCAAAATACAAAACACAAAACTACAACCCTTTTATGAATCAAAACCAACATGACAAATCACAATCAACCAAAACCAAAAACATAAGGCCAAGGCTATGTTATGCACCAAAATATGAAATATATTCAACATTCAAGAACAACAATGAATCCCTTATTTCAGCCCTAAAATTTCAGCCAACATGAACTCAAATTTTAAGGTTTGTCCAAACTACACAATCAACCATTTGATGTAAATCTTTCAAGGTTTATACTTAAGCATGCTAGATTAAACCTTGAAACATAAGGGATTCTTTATATCATCACAAAACAGCCCCTATTAGGTTGTTAAAACCCCATAAAAAAATTTTACAAGGACTATTGAAGCTAGTTATCCATATATCCGGCTCTAGATGCCAATGTTTGGTTTGTTGGACTCAATATCAAAGTTGTTTAACCATATAAACATGAAAACACATCGGAATCATAGCTTAATAATATGTTTTAGGAACTGAAGTTTTAAAGCATATTACTTAGTAACAACAAACCCAAGAACATAGGATCAAACATATATGAATGAACTAGCTATCAAGATGAAACAACAACCAAAATAACATCCATGAAACTACCTTTCAGGGACTGCTCAAAACCATGAGATTTGAAGTAGATAATGACGTTCTTGAATGGCCAAAAACACCAAGGGGAGGTGTCCTCAAGCTTCCATACCCTCAAGCTTCAAGCAAGCACTTGTTCAACCAAAGAAAAGCTGCTAAAACCCTTGTTCCAGCCGAGATTTCTTCAAAGATTAGAGAGTTTTCTTTTGTTCGTTTTGCATGTATAATAGAGAGAGATGGAGTGTTGGACTAGTGATTGATTGTATTCTCAAGGTAAACCAAAAAGGTGACCAACCACATACACGGGGGGGGGTGAAAGTTTTGATGAAATAGGCCCCCCCCCAAACTTAATTTCGCAATTTGTATTTCAAACTAGTCACTAATTAAGTTGTACAATTAACCTATTAATTGTATAACTCATACACTCGTTTTATTATTTGACATTATCTAATTAACTTAAATAACATTAAAAATAATATTCTTGAACAAAATATCCTTATAAGATGTTCCATCTCATATGCTATTTATTTAGAAAACCCATTCTCTAAATTGGTGTAATTATTTAATTGCATGATCATATCATCGATTAAATATATTAATTGGTGTTTGCTAAGCTTGTTATTGGGTATGACCCGACTTGGATCATAACGTACTAACCATATCAAGGTTCTATGTGTCTTGGGCGTAAAGGATCCAACAATCTCCCACTTGCACAAGATTCATAGAAGATTGATACAAGCAGTAAATACCGCCTAACAACGGTTTACTACCCATGATACGCTTGACTAAAAGCCACTCAACAACATCATCCTCTTCAAGTACCATACTTGAAATGTTTTAGGTGAGAAACAAAGGTCACGTGCTTCAATTGTGGTGAGAAAGGGCATTTCAAGCGGGAGTGTGTTAAGCCCAAGAAGACTGGAAATGGAAATCCATTTCCCTCTTTCAATCGTTAGGTAAAAGATAAGATTGGGACATGCACATCAAGTAAGGACTCTAAAGCTTTGGTTGCTTATGGTGATGAGGGCAAGACTGGTCCTTTCGATTCGTATCCGAGGGTGAATCTAACGTTGTTATTGTCGACACCTTGGATGACGGATCTGCATGTGCGGGTGACACAGTGGCTGAGCATTCACGTTCAGATGTTGAAGAAGCTATGGATGTCATTTATCACTTAATGGAAGTAGAGCTTAGTGCATCAAACACCAAACACTAAGTTGCTGAAGAGCCTGACACTGCACTGATGGCTGATTCGTCTGGTACTTCACAGGTAAATTCTAAAGACGAATTATTTGACAAACATGCTGTAACACCCGAAAGTTTGACTTTTTGGGGTGTCATGCGACTGAGGCTCAGTCGCATGGAATTCATGCGACTGAAGGACCAATCGCATGACGTTCGGACGATTGAAGGTTCAACCGCATGGAACTCGTGCGACTGGAGGTCCAGTCGCATGGTGTTCATGCGACTGAAGGTCCAGTCGCCTGGACCTCAGGCGACTGAGCTGTAGCTATAAAGGAGGGGCAACCCTCTCCTCTTCCCCACACTTACACGTTTTAGTCGGGAGAAAGAGCAGAGAGAGGGAGAACAGAGAAAGAAGAGAAAGAAAGAGAGAAAGTGGTGATTCGGGCTCGAGATTTGTTGAGTGACTAGTCCAAACGAAGCTCTTCATCTTCTCCTTGATTATGTTAGTTCTAGGACCCCTCATTTACTTGTTTTCAAACGATTTTGGGGCCGGAACACATATAACTCTTTTTTTTAAAAGTGTATCTTTGACCCATTTGGGTGAAATCTTGAGTAACGTGTTTAAGGTACGATTTAGGACTTGCATATGCTTGTATGATGTCCTAGTATGAAACCCTGAGGTTTAGGAGGGCTAATTTGGGCTGGAAATGGGTTTAGAGGGATTTGAAGGCCGTAGGTCGCGGCTGCTGTTCGGGATGAACTCCAGTCGCTGCCCAATTAGGGCTAGGCGACTGAAGGGCCAATCGCACGACTGAGGAACGACTGACATTCAATCGCACGACTGAAGCCCAGTGACACGAATGGGGATTTAGTCGCATGACAGGACATGCGACTGAGAGCTTTGTCGCATAAGTCCAGTCGCATAGTAGTTCAATCGCACGACTGAGGGTTAGTCGCATAGAGGCCCATTCGTATAGTGTTCATTCGCACGATAGGAGGTCCATTCGCATGATTGTATGCCCATTCGTATAGCTGCTCAATCGCATGATCCAGTCGCATGGAGGCCATGCGACTGAAGCATGTTCAATCGCCCAAATAGGGCTGATGTGAATAAGTAAAGATGTGTATGTAGGATGTATTTATGATAAGTATGATGTAGTCTTACATGATGGTAATGACTGATGATTTGCAAATATCTATGTTACTTGTGTTGAGGTATGTTTATCTTTTCGTGACTTTACGTGAATGAATGAATGAATGAAGTGAATGTGATAAGAACGTAAAGTGAAAGATAATGAAAGAGGAACATGATGAATGAATGCATGTATTAATTAATGAATGATGAAAGTAATGAAAGTCTTGCATGGTCTAAGGGGCACGAGATGGAATTGACGGTTAAGAAGTCTTGGAAATGGTGATTGGTTCTAGTAACTAGGCCTATTACGAGCCTTATGGTAGATTATGGACAGTGAGCCATAATTGCCTTAAGAACAACGGGGCAGTGTCTTTGTGACCTGTCATGGGATAGTTGTTACAACTATAATAGCAGGAGTGGTGACGATCACTCGTGGGGTTAACGTGACCTCGGAAGAGGTGTTGTCGGTCTATGGACAGAGAGCCATAGGGCAACAAAGTTGTCGGTCTATGGATAGAGAGCCATAGGGGCAACAAAGTTGTCGGTCTATGGACAGAGAGCCATAGGGGCAACAATGTTGTCGGTCTATGGACAGAGAGCCATAGGGGCAACAAAGTTGTCGGTCTATGGACAGAGAGTCATAGGGGCAACAAGGGTGTCGGTCTATGGATAGAGAGCCATAGGGGCACCAGTATGTTATGGTATGCTTTGTCGGCTCATGGGCTGGAACCATGGGGGCAGAGAGAGGTGGCCCTTAGAGATTTGCATGCTTGACGAGTAAAAGTTAAAGAACGAATGATGAAGTTAATAATGATATTGTTTATGTATACGTATGATGCATGATCGTGTAAATGTAAAGAATGGTTTTGATGAAAGTAAAGTATGTTTTATCTTAAAACTAGAACTCACTCAGCAACGCTGACCTTTATGTGTTTCAAGTTGGCAGGCAGGTTGCTGGGGATGGCACGAGGTGGCTACTCAGCTCTTTTAGGATGGCATTCTCCTTCTGATAATGCTACCACGCATTATGTTGCGTGCAAGTGTTCCTTAAGGATCCCAATAAACGGGATTACTTAAGGAATCTTCTTTATGATGAAATTTTAATGTTTCTATACCAGAGGTCACTGTTTATGACCGTTTTGTAAACAATAGCGATGTAAAACGTTGTAAAAGCTTTTATGATGAAATGAGAATGTACTTTTTATTAATTCCGTTGCGTTACTTTACTTAGTAAATGTAAATTATATGTTGAAATGCGGTGAATGGCCAACTGTGAGGTGCCCGGGATTGGGGCCTTACAAGTTGGTATCAGAGCCAGGTTTAATTGAAATGGGTAAATTCTCAAAATAAACCTAAACTTAAACTGAAAATGGGACAGAAAAGGAAGGAATGCCATCTGAGTAGTTGCGTGCCATCAGATATTTTCTTAAAGTTAATCAGTATTACGTGTGCATGTTATGTGATGTATGTGTTACTGTTAGAACTAGATACTAACGTAGTCAGGACAGGTGATGCTCGGGGTATGAAGAGTAAAGTAAGTGGCTTATCACAACTGGCCACTGTAATTAGGGACTTACTGTACTTGACATAAACTGAGCTATTCCCTTGAATGACCGTGTTGGTGTTTGAATCTTTCAGTGTGATAGATAATGGCTGGGGGTAGATCTTCCAAAGCTTCTCGAGGTGGAGGTGGTGGCGGACATGGTGCTGAACCGCGAGCCACAAGAGGAAGACTTAGGGGGGAGAAAGTGGTTCACGAGGAAAACGAGACCCCTCATCAGGAGGGAGTAGACGAGAGCGCCAACTTGAGGGCCTCGGTAAAAGAGGCAGTGGTTGAAGAGGTGCATCAGGTCATGCAAACGATCTTAAAGTCTGTGGTGACCGAAGTGATCAAGGCTGTCAGGGAAGGTGAAAGGAAGGAGAGGAATAGGTCCTCAGGAAGACAGGAGCAATTAGGGCCGGAAACGGTTATTTCGGGTGATGAAGAGGAAGAGGAAGAGGAGGAGGAGCCGGTGCATGAAACAGCATGAGGCTGTAATTACGGGGCATTTATGAGGTGCAAGCCCCCTACTTTTGACGGTAACAGCAATGCTGCGGCTGCTCATCGATGGGTGAGAGAAATGGAGGGTGTCCTCGATATTAGCGAGTGTCGTGAGGACCAAAAGGTGACCCATTCTTTCACGGATTCGGCTTTATGCTGGTGGGATAACGTGGTCCAAGCCGAAGGTAGCAGGGCCATTGGGAAGATGAAGTGGTCCGAATTGAAGAGGTTGGTGATCGAGGAGTTCTATCCTTATCGGGAAATGGATAAAGTTAAGAGAGAGTTCCTGCAGCTGGAGGCGGGGACGATGACCCATCAGCAGTACACCACGAAATTCAACGAAATGGCACGTCTGGTGCCAGACCAGGTGACACCTCTGTCGCGAAAGATCAAGAGGTATATCCAGGGTTTACTGGCGGATGTTCGTAGGCATATGATCGCCGCCCGACCAACCAGCTTTAGGTTCGTGGTGGACTTGGCTGGGAGACTGTATGATGAAAGGGCAGTGGTTGTGGTGACTGATGGTAATAGGAAGGGTGGTGACAAGAATTGGAACGGGAAGAGGTTTGGTCGGGGTGATGCTTCAACGAGCAACAAGAAGGCTCGGGTGGACGATCGTCGTGTGGCCACACCGGGTACGGGACTGAGGAAGTGTGGTAAATGTGGAAAGGAGCATGGTGGGGAGTGCCGACTAGGGCTGAATGTTTGTTTCAAGTGTGGAAAGCCTGGTCATATGGATAGAGAGTGTAAGAGCATGAGGTGCTTCAATTGTAGGGAAAGTGGCCATATGAATAAAGATTGCAAAAAGCCGAGGTCTGAGAGTTCCGACGTGAAGAAGATGGGCAATGAGGGATCGAAGGCAAGCTCCAGGGCATTCACGATGACACAGGAAGAGGCTAGGACGGACCCTGATGTAGTGTCCGGTACGTTTCTGGTGAACCAAACTTTAGCCTCGGTATTATTTGATTCGGGTGCCAGTAGGAGTTTTATTTCTGCTACTTTCTATGCCAAACTGCTTGTTAGTCGTAGACGTGTAGACGTACCGTTTGATGTAGAAACTGCGATAGGTAAATCTACCAGGATTTCCGAGGTGATAGAGGGTTGTGACGTGGAATTAAAGGGCCACAAATTTCCGGTTAGACCATTTGCGATGACTTTGGGTGGTTTCGATTTGGTGCTTGGGATGGACTGGTTGGCGGACTTTGAGGCGAACATTATGTGTCGCAAGAAGATGATTCATTTGACAGCACCCGACGGTAGTTCAGTGACGGTTTATGGCGATCGGGTTACTACGATACCGAAAGTGATCTCAATGGCGGTGGCGGGAAAATGTATGAGGCGTGGATGTAGTGCCTATTTATGTTATGTGAAGGATGTAGAGACGCCAACACCATAACTATCTGATGTTCCGGTTGTGTGTGATTTTCCAGACATGTTCCCGGAAGACTTATCGGGATTGCCACCTGACAGAGAGATCGAGTTCCAAATCGACCTGATACCGGGTGCTCAACCTGTTTCCAAAGCACCATATCGATTGCCCCCGACGGAAATGAAAGAGTTGATGGAGCAGTTGCAAGAGCTGCTGGATAAGGGGCTCATTAGATCAAGTATCTCACCTTGGGGTGCTCCGGTCCTGTTTGTAAAGAAGAAAGATGGTAGTATGAGGATGTGTATTGACTACCGTGAGAACAGATACCCCTTGCTGAGAATCGATGATTTGTTTGATCAACTTCAGGGTGCCAGTTGGTTTTCAAGGATAGATCTTCGATCGGGCTACCATCAACTGAAGGTGAAAGAGCATGATGTCCCTAAAACAGCTTTTCGCACGCGCTACGGTCACTACGAGTTTCTTGTCATGTCTTTTGGTTTGACCAATGCGCCAGCTGCTTTTATGGATCTGATGAACCGGGTGTGTTGGCTGATGTTGGAGAAATCAATGATTGTATTCATCGATGATATCTTGATTTATTCGAAGAGTGAAGCTGAGCATGCCGGTCACATCCGGGAGGTTCTGGAGACGTTGAGAAGGGAGAAGTTGTACACTAAATTCTCCAAGTGCGCATTCTGGTTGCGTGAGGTTCAATTCTTGGGTCACGTGGTAAATCCGGAGGGGATTACGGTTGATCCGGCAAAGGTGGAAGCGGTGATGCAATGGAAGTCTCCAAAGACGCCATCTGAGATCCGAAGTTTCTTGGGTTTGGCGGGCTATTATAGAAGATTCATTCAAGACTTCTCTAAAATCGCTTCTCCATTAACTAAGTTGACCCGGAAAAATGTAAAGTTTGTATGGGGTCAAGCTCAAGAAAATGCATTCGAAGAATTGAAGGAGTGATTGACCCAAGCTCCTGTTCTGTCATTACCCGAAGGAAGTGAAGATCTAGTGGTTTATTCCGATGCTTCCTATTCAGGGTTGCGGTGTGTGTTAATGCATAGGGGAAAAGTTATAGCCTATGCATCCTAGCAATTGAAAGTTCATGAGGTAAATTATCCTACTCATGAGCTGGAGCTAGCAGTTGTGGTCTTTGCTTTAAAGATTTGGAGACACTATCTCTATGGTACAAAGTGCACCATCTTCATCGACCATAAGAGCTTGAAGTACTTCTTTGAGCAGAAGGATTTGAATATGAGGCAGAGGCGATAGTTGGAGCTTATAAAGGATTATGATTGTGAAATCCATTACCATTCGGGCAAAGCCAATGTGGTGGCGGATGCCCTTAGCCGAAAAGAGAGGCCCGAGCCAATTCGGGTGAAGGCGTACCAATTAATTATGACCTCAGACGTGATGAAACAAGTCAAAGAGTTCCAAGATGAGGCACTGAAAGAAGATCATCTTAACTCTGAAAAAATGAGAGGTCTGGTCGCGGAGTGGGGTGAAAGCACGATCGGTGTTAGAACCCGGTTTGGGCGTATGTGGATTCCTCGTTTTGGGGATCTACGAGTAAAGATCATGGATGAAGCTCACAAGACTCGATACTCCATTCATCCCGGTGCTACCAAGATGTACCAAGACATGAAGAAAGATTATTGGTGGCCGGGTATGAAGCGTGATGTGGTAGAGTATGTGGATAATGCCTTACTTGTTTGCAAGTGAAGGCCGAACACCAGAAGCCGTATGGAAAGATTCAACCTTTGGATATACCGGAATGGAAGTGGGAGCACATCACCATGGATTTCATCACGAAGCTGCCATGTACCCCAAAAGGGTATGACACTATATGGGTGATCGTTGAGCGTCTGACGAAGAGTGCTCACTTCCTACCAATGCACCAGACATATTCATCCGAGAGGTTGGCCGATCTTTTCATCAAGGAGATTGTGACTCGTCATGGTGTACCGGTATCGATTGTGTCTGATCATGACACCCGGTTTACATCCAAATTCTGGAAGAAATTCCATGATGCTATGGGGATGAGGTTACATATTAGCACGGCTTATCATCCTCAAACTTTTGGTCAGTTGGAAAGGACCATTCAGAATTTAGAGGACATGCTCCGGGCATGTGTTATTGACTTTGGGGGAAGTTGGGATGACCACTTGCCGTTAGCTGAATTCTCATACAATAACAGCTATCATGCCAGTATTGGCATGCCACCCTATGAGATGCTATACGGCAGGAGATGCAGGACACCCGTTTGTTGGGGTGATATTGGTCAGAAGGAATTGGGGAGCGTCGTAGTGATCGAGGCTACGACTGAAAAGCTCGAAAGGATCAAGGCCTACATGAAAGCAGTCAAAGACAGACAGAAGTCGTATACTGACAAACAACGCAGGACGATTGAGTTCCAGGTGGGAGATCGGGTTACGTTGAAGGTCTCACCTTGGAAGGGTATCATTCGGTTCAGAAAGAGGGGCAAGTTATGCCCGAGGTATATAGGCCCTTTCCGAATCATTTCTCGAGTAGGAGAGGTGGCCTATAGGTTGGATCTACCAGATGAGTTAAGTGGGATTCACCCGACCTTCCACGTATCTCATCTGAGGAAGTGTTTGGCGGATGAGGATATGATCGTTCCACTGGGGGATATCGAGGTAGACGAACAGCTCAACTATGTGGAGCAACCAGTGGCGATCGTCGATCGAAAGGAGGCATAGGAAGGGATCCGAGTCAACATGGGAAACTGAAGAAGAAATGAGGCAGCATTACCCACGATTGTTCGAGGAATAACAGGTTTTGGGGACGAAACCTAAATAAGGGGGGGTGGACTTGTAACACCCGGAAGTTTGACTTTTTGGGGTGTCATGCGACTGAGGCTCTGTCGCATGGAATTCATGCGACTGAAGGACCAATCGCCTGACGTTCGTACGATTGATGGTTCAACCGCATGGAACTCGTGTGACTGGAGGTCCAGTCGCATGGTATTCATGCGACTGAAGGTCCAGTCGCCTGGACCTCAGGCGACTGAGCTGTAGCTATAAAAGAGGGGCAGCCCTCTCCTCTTCCCCACACTTACACATTTCAGTCAGGAGAAAGAGTAGAGAGAGGGAGAACAGAGAAAGAAGAGAAAGAAAGAGAGAAAGTGGTGATTCGAGCTTGAGATTTGTTGAGTGACTAGTCCAAACGAAGCTCTTCATCTTCTCCTTGATTATGTGAGTTCTAGGACCCCTCATTTACTTGTTTTCAAACGATTTTGGGGCTGGAACACATATAAACCTGTTTTTTTAAAAAGTGTATGTTTGACCCATTTGGGTGAAATCTTGAGTAACGTGTTTAAGGTACGATTTAGGACTTGCATATGCTTGTACGATGTCCTAGTATAAAACCCTGAGGTTTAGGAGGGCTAATTTGGGATGGAAATGGGTTTAGAGGAATTTGAAGGCCGTAGGTCGCGGCTGCTATTCGGGATGAACTCCAATCACTTCCCAGTTAGGGCTAGGCGACTGAAGGGCAAATCGTACGACTGAGGAATGACTGACATTCAATCGCACGACTAAAGCCCAGTCACACGAATGGGGATTTAGTCGCACGACAGGACATGCGACTGAGAGCTCTGTGGCATAAGTCCAGTCGCATAGTAGTTCAGTCGCACGACTGAGGGTTAGTCGCATAGAGGCCCATTCGTATAGTGTTCATTCGCACGATAGGAGGTCCATTCGCACGATTGTATGCCCATTCGTATAGCTGCTCAATCGCATGATCCAGTCGCATGGAGGCCATGCAACTGATGCATGTTCAATCGCCCAAATAGGGCTGATGTGAATAAGGAGAGATGTGTATGTAGGATGTATTTACGAAAAGTATTATGTAGCCTTATATGATGGTAATGACTGATGATTTGCAAATATCTTTGTTCCTTGTGTTGAGGTATGTTTATCTTTTCGCGACTTTACGTGAATGAATGAATGAAGCGAATGTGATAAGAATGTAAAGTGAAAGATAATGAAAGAGGAACATGATGAATGAATGCATGCATTAATTAATGAACGATGAAAGTAATGAAAGTCTTGCATGGTCTAAGGGGCACGAGATGGAATTGACGGTTAAGAAGTCTTGGAAATGGTGCTTGGTTCTAGTAACTAGGCCTATTACGAGCCTTATGGTAGATTATGGACAATGAGCCTTAGTTTCCTTAAGAACAACGGGGCAGTGTCTTTGTGACTTGTCACGGAAGAGGTGTTGTCGGTCTATGGACAGAGAGCCATAGGGGCAACAAAGTTGTCGGTCTATGGACAGAGAGCCATAGGGGCAACAAAGTTGTCGGTCTATGGACAGAGAGCCATAGGGGCAACAAAGTTATCGGTCTATGGACAGAGAGCCATAGGGGCAACAAAGTTGTCAGTCTATGGACAGGGAGCCATAGGGGTAACAAAGTTGTCGGTCTATGGACAGAGAGCCATAGGGGCAACAAAGGTGTCGGTCTATGGACAAAGAGCCATAGGGGCACCAGTATATTACGGTATGCTTTGTCGGCTCATGGGCTGGAACCCTGGGGGCAGAGAGAGAAGTGGCCCTTAGAGATTTGCATGCTTGACGAGTAAAAGTTAAAGAACGAATGATGAAGATAATAATGATATTGTTTATGTATACGTATGATGCATGATCGTGTGAATGTAAAGAACGGTTTTGATGAAAGTAAAGTATGTTTTATCTTAAAACTAGAACTCACTCAGCAACGCTGACCTTTATGTGTTTCCAGTTGGCAGGTAGGTTGCTGGGGATGGCACGAGGCGGCTACTCAGCTCTTTTGGGATGGCATTCTCCTTTTGATAATGCTGCCACACATTATGTTGCGTGCAAGTGTTCCTTGAGGATCCCGATAAACGGGATTACTTAAGGAATCTTCTTTATGATGAAATTTTAATGTTTCTATACCAGAGGTCACTGTTTATGACCGTTTTGTAAACAATAGCGATGTAAAACGTTGTAAAAGCTTTTATGATGAAATAAGAATGTACTTTTTATTAATTCCGCTGCGTTACTTTACTTAGTAAATGTAAATTATATGTTGAAATGCGGTGAATGGCCAATTGTTAGGTGCCCGGGATCGGGGCCTTACACATGCTTGCTCTGAATGTGACAAATTTAGAGAAAGTATTGATTTAAAATTTGCTAGGTTATTAGAACACAAAGATAATCTGGTAAATGATTTGCAACTTTGCACTGAAGCAAATCGTGTGCTAAAACAAAATGAGTGCAGTTTCAAATAAAGAGATAGAACTTCTAGGAAAATAATTGAGGGAAACCGAAGTTGTTGCTCTTAATCAATCAAATGATATTAAGTTCTATTTAAACCCTTTGGAAGAAACAAAGAAGCAAAAAGCAGTTTTGGAAGTCGAAGTTGTTTCATTGAAACAAAAACTACATAGTTTGGCAAGTTCTTCACACATAGTTCAAAACTTAGTGAAAGAACGAAACGGTGGGGAAGGTTTGGGTTATAAAGTATTACCACCACCACATGCTATCCTCTTGAATACTAAATTTAGGCCAATAAATAACAACCCGGCAAAGGATCATGTGGTGTCTACCCCTCTGGTCAGTGATCCAGACTCCACGGGTAAATCTGTGAAGTCAGTCACTGAACAGACGAATACTACTTTGGGATCTAAAGATAAGATGCCTGTTGAGGATTTGACTGACAAAATTGAAAAGGTTAACTTAGAATCAGGTTCACAAACATCTATTCCAGAACCTAAAAGGGTTAACTCAAAGATTCCTAAACGTGGTAATCATCAAAGCCTAAATCAACCTAAGACAAAAGATGTTCAAGGAGTCAAAACAATTAAATTTGTTAAAGAAGGTGAAACATCTAAACAGGAAGAAAAATTACCAAGCCCCCAACCATACTCCAACCCACATCAAAAATTTTCACAATATGTAGAAGGGAGATCTTGCTACAGTTGTGGAAAATGAGGACATATCTCTTCAAATTGTCCTTATCATCAAACACCCAAAAGGGAAATTGAACTTTTTGATGAAAAACCTAGATTTTCTAAAACCAGATCTAATACTCCTCCAAAATACCAAGGGCCATACAGACAAGCTGAAAGCAAGGCTGTGTCACCCAAGGTTAAACCTAGGATTATTAGTGAACCTAAAGTTCAAACCATTAACTAGTCGTCTGTTTACCATAAACAGGCCTTACACAAAATTGGGTTATGGAAAGAAAAAACAAGTAATGTGTCTGATAGTGAGGACAAGAAGAAGAAAGATGTGCCCTCATCCTCTCAAAGACACTGGGTTAAGTTCTGGATGTGTGATACCTCTGGGACACCCAAGCCAGTTAAGGCTTAGGTCCCAAACTTGAACTAATAATTTCTTTTGTATGTGCAGGGTGTCTATTATAGCGCTATCAGTAATACCTAGATTACTGATAGAGGGGCATCCAGGCACATGACCGGGAATTCATCTCTCCTTTTCAACATCAATCAAATTAAACGGGGACACGTGTCCTTTGCTGGAAATAAAGGAGGATATATCACCGCTCAAGGTGAAGTAGGAAATGAGAAAGTCAAGTTTGATAAGGTCAACGATGTTCAGCAACTGCAAAATAACTTGTTTTCTATCTCCCAAATCTGTGATAAAGGATTCAAAGTTGTATTTGACAACAAGAAGTGTTATATACTGAAGAAGGAGTATGTCATCCCGGAGGAGCAAGTTCTCATGTCAGCTTCAAGATATAATGATCTGTATGTCTTGGATCTATCAAAAGCCTCCATAACTGAATCGACTGCACGGTGCTTCCTATCAAAGGCGACTGAAAAGGAGTCAGTCTCGTGGCACAGACGAATGGGACACATCCATCTGTGGAAGATGAACCATCTGGTTCAGAATGATCTGGTAGAGGGAGTTCCTGTCAAGAACTTCCAGCTTCTAGATTTTTGTGTCTCTTGCAAGAAAGGAAAATAGACAAAGAAGTCTCACAAAGCTAAGAAAGTCAACTCTATTGAAATTCCACTCGAGCTTCTACACATGGATCTGTTTGGCCCAGTCAGCACAAGGAGTATTGCTGGATACATGTATTGCTTTGTTATGACTGATGATTACACTACATTCTCTGGGGTAATGTTTCTGAAAGCAAAGTCTAAAACGTTTGAATCATTCAAGCATCTTGTTACCACACTGGAATCTCTCTACAAGCTGAAAGTTAGAAAGATTTGATCAGACAATGGCATAGTTTTCAAGAATCAGTGGATGGAGACGTTCTGTCAAGAGAAAGATATTTTTCATCAATTCACTTCTGCATATACTCCACAGATGAACGGTGTCACGGAGAGGAAGAATCAAAGTTTGATTTGTTGGGTTATGAAGATGTTTATCAAAGTCATATTAACCATTAATATGTGAAACGCAGCGGAGATATAATCAAAAACCATTTTGATATTAGTTAGTCTATGCATCAAATTCATATGTTAAAACAAAACCCACGAACAAAGGATCTTTATATGAAAGAACATGCTATCAAACAACCTTTCAAAACATCATATACTACCTCTTATAACTCGTAGACGAGGGGAAAGATGATGATTGAAAGCTAAGACTTCAATGTAGAAGACCTCAAGAGATGATACCCACAAGCCCTTCCAAGACAACTACTTGCTAGGTAGTAAAACATCAACTTCCTTCTCTTCTTGTAGATCCGAATCTACCCAAGCAAGGCTGAATTTTCAGCTTACAAATCTGATTTTCAGCCAAGTCTTGCTCTAAGAATCAGCCCCAAAATTTGAAATTTTAGGGAGAGGCTAGAGAGAAAATTGAACTTTTGCATGTAGGAGAGAGAGAGTGTAAGATGGAAGAGTGCAAGAGTGATTCAAGTCTTGCACTTGCCAAGACAAAATGGTGGAGAGTCCAAGGCCATGGGGCGTCCGAAACTAGACCCACAAAGTGGGTTTCCCTCCCATTTGTCTTTTATTAAAATGTTACACTCTTACCCTTTGTTTTATAAAATTAATACTCCTTTTCATTTTATAACACTAGCACACTTTTATTTGTCATTGTTTAACTAACTTAAATAATGAAACAAATGATTTCTCATGAACAAATTATCCACATAATGTTGTTCATTTACAAAAGCAATGTTTTAGAAAACCCGTTTTCTAAATTGTTGTTAATATTTATTTGTATGATCTGATCAACGAACAAATATTTATTGGTGTTTGCTTGGCTTGTTATTGGGTATGCCCCGACTTGGATCATAACGTACTAACCACATCAATCTTATATGTGTCTTGGACATATAAGATCCAACATTCTCCCACTTGGACAAGATTCATAGAAGATTTATTCAAGCAATAAATACCGCCTAACAACGGTTTACTACCCTTAATATGTATGACTAGGTGCCATTCAATAACATCATCTCCTTCAACTACCATAGTTGAAATGTTTTATGTGAATTAATCATCTATCCTTTTGTCTCAGATGTCATGTTAAATCCCAGAGACATAGAATTGTCATTCTCCAATGATTTAACATTAACAGGCCTTAGACATCTAACTCTCAATGAATAAGAGGAACAAATTCCATCTTGACTACATATGTCTCTCACAATAACCTTATATCATACATGAACCTAGCCTTATGTACTACCAATGTTTCAGAATAGCAAAGTACTAAGTCAAAGTACGATACTTGGTGAATATTAAGACCCAATATGTATCTCAGGTCTGAGGATACAATGATATTCGCCATTACTCAATATCTCTTATGACTAACCATAAAGATTCCATGCAGAAATAATTGAGAGCGGGTCAGTCCTATATCTATATCCCATAGATATCAATGAACCTTGGTAGCAACAACTTGCTCTATGTTCATACCTTATGAATATCGACCAATCGAAGTTCATTATAGTCTTACATTCATAGTTGTTCCCACAAGTATGATCGACTACGGATGTTTAGAATAACTTACTGTTCACGGATTTAAACATGCTAAAATGGAAGAATAAATGAAAATTAAAACCATATAATTAAGTCAAATAACATATGTTTGGATATCCAAATACAAAATTTGATCAAGTCCAATCACTAGAATATCGAAGTCCTAAGGCACAAGTATGACTTTCATGCTTTGACCTATCTAGGAGCTTCGTGAATGGACCCGCAAGGTTTTGATCGGTGTGAACTTTAGAATACATATCTTTCCCTTTTCAACTTCATCCCTTATGTAGTTGAACCTCCGTTCAATGTGCCGAGTCTTTTGATGAGCACGAGGTTCCTTGATTTGAGCAATCGCACCCTCGTTGTCACAAAAGATCTCTAGGGTGTCTTGAATGGTAGCAACAACCCCTAGATTAGCAATGAACTTCCTTAGCCATGCAGCTTCTTGAGCTGCCAATGAAGCGGCGATGTATTCTGACTCTGTTGTAGATAGTGCCACTACATCTTTCTTTGAGCTCTTCCAAGAGACCACTCCTCCATTCATAATGAAGACATATCCCGACTGTGATCGAGAATTCATCTCGATCAGTTTGGAAACTCGCATCCATGTAACCCTTTACAACGAGCTCTTCCTCACCAGATTCATATATTAAGAACATATCCTTAGTGTTTCTAAGGTATTTCAAAATACTCTTAGCAGCCATCCAATGACTATTACCAGGATTCTGTTGATATCTACTTGTCATGCTTAGAGCACATGACACGTCCGGCCTAGTACATATCATTGCATACATGATGGATCCTATAGCAGATGCATATGAGACTCCATTCATTCTTTCTTGTTCAACCTTTGAACTAGGGCATTGAGTTGAGCTCAATATAGTCCCCTTTTTAATAGGTACCAAACCTTTCTTAGAATTCTCCATCTTGAACCTTTTCATGACCTTTTCAATGTATGCACTTTGGTTTAAACCTGTCAACCGCCTTGATCTATCTCTATAGATCTTTATTCCTAAAATATAGGTGGCTTCACCAAGATCCTTAATGGAAAAATAGCTTCCAAGCCAGGCTTTTACACCTTTCAAGGTTGGAATGTCGTTTCCAAATAGTAAAATGTCATCGACATATAATACAAGGAAAGTAATGGTGCTCCCACTAGCTTTCTTGTATACATAAGCTTCATCAGCGTTTTTGATGAAGCCAAATTTCTTTACTTCATCATCAAAACGGTGATTCCAACTTCTCGATGCTTGTTTCAATCCGTGGATTGACTTCTTTAACTTGCATACCTTGTTACGATGTTTTGGATCCACAAAACCTTCAGGTTGTTCCATATGGACATCTTCCTCAAGATATCCATTAAGGAAAGTGGTTTTGACATCCATTTGCCAAATCTCATAGTCATAATATGCAGCTATCGCAAACAATATCCAGATAGACTTTAGCATTGCCGCAGGCAAAAAAGTTTCATCATAATCAACCCCCTGAGTTTGAGTGAAACCTTTTGCTACAAGTCTAGCTTTATAAGTATCCAAGTTTCCATGCATATCGGTTTTCTTATTGAAAACCCACTTACTTCCAACTACCTTGGATTTAAGAGGTGGTGTAATCAATTCCCAAACTTGGTTATCATACATTGATTGCATCTCAACGTTCATGGCTTCTTGCCATTTGTCAAAATCAGGTTTTGACATTGCATCACGGTATGTGCTTGGTTCATCCGAATCTACCACATAGCATCCATCAGATCTGCAAACGTTTTGTGTATCTTGATCATCCACATGATCATTTTCAACATCTTCATGTTGATTGCTAGTATCAACCAAATGTGTATCGTCTTGTGAATCTTGAACCTCTTCAAGTTCCACTGTTCTTCCACGATTTCCTTCCGAAAGGAACTTAGTTTCCAAGAACTCTGCCTTTTGAGCAATAAACACTTTCTGCTCTGTTGGATCATAGAAATAATATCCAATACATTCTCTAGGATAAACAATAAAGATACACTTTGTGGATCGGGCTTCCAATTTGTTTTGAGTGTATTGCTTAGGATAAGCCTCACACCCCCAAACTTTTAAATATGACAATGATGGAACCCTTTCATGTGATACTTCAAAAGGTATCCTTTCCACTTTCTTGGTTGGGGCCATATTTAAAATACGGGCTGCGGAGAGCAAAGCGAAACCCCAAAATGATAGAGGCAGTGTACTTATAGCCATCATAGATCGAACCATATCCAATAGAGTCCGATTCCTCCTCTCAGACACACCATTATGTTGTGGTGTTCCAGGTGAAGTAAGTTGTGAGACAATCCCACAAATTCTAAGATAGTCTTGAAAGTCACTACTTAGGTATTCACCTCCTCTATCGGTACGAAGAATCTTGATAGTTTTGTTGAGTTGATTTTCTACTTCATTTTTGAAGATTTTGAACATTTCAAAAGATTCATGTTTGTATCTTAATAAGTACACATACCCATAACGACTATAGTCATCGGTAAAGGTAATGAAGTATCTTTCACCATTCCTAGTTATTGGTTTAAAAGGTCCACATACATCCGAATGTATGATCCCTAATAAATCTTTTGCCCTTTCATTAGTCCCACTAAAAGGGGCCATTGTTATTTTACCTTGTAAGCAACACTCACATACATCAAATGAATCATTTTCATTAGTTTTTAAAAGACCATTCTTTTGAAGTTTTTACATACGATTCTTGTTTATGTGTCCAAGGCGACAATGCCAAAGATAGGAATCACTCAAATCTAATTTGGGCTTTTGGTGGTTGCTTGGTACATTGAGCTATCATATGTTGTGTTATCATGAACCAATTCATAAATACCATTACAAGGCATAACCTTAAAATAAAACACATGATTCAAACAAACATGGATATCATCATCAACAAATTTGAAATCATAACCACATTGTCTTAAAAGGGAAACTAAAATAATATTCCTAGTCAAACTAGGAGCATACAAAACATTTTTCACAATGACTTTCAATCCACTTGAAAGTTTCAAAACATAGTCTCCTTGGGCTTCAACTTCAACTTTTGCTCCATTGCCCATAAAGAGACTATCATCGCCCTTTCTGTAATGCTTATTTCTTATGAACCCCTGCAACAAATTGCAAATATGAGTTCCACATCCGGTATTCAATACCCATGTGTTAGAAGAAATAACATTTAGCTCAACATGTATCATAAAAGTCATACGAGGTTTGCCCCACATCCCTCTTGGCTCTCAACTCTTTGAGATAGACCGGACAGTTTCGTTTCCAATGGCCTACCTCACCACACTCAAAACAAGGATCATTTAGCAACCTTTTGCTTCTTTTCTTTGGGTTCCACTTTTGCCTTACCCTTCCCTTTCCCCTTAACGTGTCCCTTCCCTTTGGCAACACTTGCCTTAGGGTCGGGGTGGTTCCTTTTCTTACTACCTCCCTCATTGATCATAAGGACCGGTAGAACCTTTCTACCCATGCCCGCCTCGGCTGTTTTGAGCATTGCATGAAGCTCAACAATGCTCTTGTCCTATCCATTCATGTTATAGTTTATAACAAAGCTTTTAAACTTCTTGGATAGGGAGTTGAGGATCAAATCCGTAGCCAACTTGTTGGAGACACGGCAGTTAAGCCTTTCGAGGGGACGAATGTGGCTCTTCATCTTAAGAACGTAAGATGATACCAATTAGGTCTCGTCCATACGACATGCATGGAGTGCTCGAACTGTTTTGAACCGTTCCACCATTGATTGTTGTTGGAACATTTCCTTCAACTGGGTGATCATGTCATAGGCATTGTGGTTCTCAAAGTCCTATTGTAAATTAGGAGTCATACTCGCTAACATGAGACATGAGACTTGCACGGAGTCCTCGGTGTACTTGACCCAATCGTGAAAGGCCTCCATGTTATCCTCATCGGGTTGATCGGGAATGGGATCGTCTAACACATAGGACTTCTTTTCTTGCTTGTGAACGATTCTCAAGTTTCGGTACCAATCCACGAAGTTCCCATGGTTAAGACGTTCCTTCTCGAGGATGGTTCTTAGTAATAAGTTATGGGCGGTCGGGTTTGCGTTGTTGTTGTTTGCCATCTACAATTTTACAAAGTTCAATTTTAGTATTTTTAATATCAACGTATTTTAATTATTAATACCCTTTTATGTCTCATAGACAATTAATAATTAAAATCTAGAATCCAACGTTACATTTAAGTATTGGTTAGGTGACCTTTATCCCTTTATTTAAATTAACAAGGTAGTCAATGTTTGACAATTGTAACCTATTACAATTTCTAGTGTATGGGAGGTTTAAACATCTTATGTTTAGTTTGGCATGTTTATCCCATCAACACCTTTTGTACGTCATCTTCGGTGATCCTAATGCATGAGTTCCAAATCAAGTCGTCCTACTTAGACACACGTGTGATTTTACTAATATAAGTGGTTAGGTGACCTTTATCCCACAAATACGGTAATTTCACCTCAACTTCACAAGTATCTACATTTATGGTTAGGTGACCTTTATCCCATAAACGAGTTGCAAGTGAATCGAGTGTTGTTTAAGAGGATGGTGTTAAACTTGTTTTGAAAAGTGTTTTTATAGTTTCTAAAATTTTAGTTTTTAGAAAAACCTTTTATACCATACAATTTGTATGCATTCAAATGCATGGTATTTTATGAAAAACTATTTTCACGGTTCCTTTTAATAAAACTCATTTTTATTAAATCATTAACCCTTAATAAACTCATTTTATTAGTTCCTTTAATGATATTAAAGAACCCATTTTATGCTTGTTTTATCATAGTTGGTTAACAAGTTTATCAACTTTCAACAAAATGTCAAACACGTCCAAAAAACCAAAACAAACAACCAAACATACAATATAAGTGCATAACCATAGCCAACTATTTTGACCACACTTGCTTGCCATAACAAGTGTGTCAAGAGGTCATTTCAAAGGGTAAAACATGACATGAAACTGGTGTCGGTGAACTCCCACTTGAACCCGTATCCAAATGCTTCAAGTAATCCTTTTGTGTTGTGATTTCACCATCTTCTTTAGGCACCTTCTTGGTCATCCAAATCAGCCCAAAGAACAATTACATAGAAAAACCTAATACATTTTTCTAGAAAAATAAAGTGCAAACTAATCTATTTATTACATACCAAATGAAACAAATAAATTACATGCCTTTATAACAACAAATGAAATCACAACTACAAACATCAAAACACAAGGTCATCGCTAGGTTATATGCACCAAAATACATCCAAATATGTATACTAAAAAAAAGGTAATGACACTCTGTCCAAACAAACAAGCGATCTTATGGCATTAATTTTTCAAGATCATTACTATGCATATAAAAGTATCATCTTGAAAAACAAAGGGTTTGCCATGGGAGAAATTTCCAGCCCACTTTTTACACAAAAGGACCCAAAAATTTCATTTTGGAAGCATGTATCCATATAATCGGCTCTTGATGCCATTGTTGGGTTTTGTAGATGTTTATCAAAGTCATATTAACCATTAATATGTCAAAACGCAGTGGAGTTATAATCAAAAACCATTTTGTTATTAGTTAGTCAATGCATCAAATACATATGTTAAAACAAAACCCATGAACAAAGGATCTTTATATGAAAGAACATGCTATCAAACAACCATTCAAAACATCATATACTACCTCTTATAACTCGTAGATGAGGGGGAAAGATGATGATTGAATGCTAAGACTTCAATGTAGAAGACCTCAAGAGATGATACCCACAAGCCCTTCCAAGACACCAACTTGCTAGGTAGTAAAACACCAACTTCCTTCTCTTCTTGTAGATCCAAATCTACCCACACAAGGCTGAATTTTCAGCTTACAAATCTGATTTTCAGCCAAGTCTTGCTCTAAGAATCAGCCCAAAAATCAAAAATTTTAGAGAGAGGCTAGAGAGAAAATTGAACTTTTGCATGTAGGAGAGAGAGAGTGTTAGATGGAAGAATGCAAGAGTGATTCAAGTCTTGCACTTGCCAAGACAAAATGGTGGAGAGTCCAAGGCCATGGGGCGGCCAAAACTAGACCCACAAAGTGGGTTTCCCTCCCATTTTTCTTTTATTAAAATGTTACACTCTTACCCTTTTTTTTAAAAAATTAAAAACCCTTTTAATTTTATAACACTAGCACACTTTTATTTGTCATTGTTTAACTAACTTAAATAATGAAACAAATGATTTCTCAAGAAGAAATCATCCACATAATGTTGTTCATTTACAAAAGCAATGTTTTAGAAAACCCGTTTTCTAAATTGGTGTTAATATTTATTTGTATGATCTCATCAACGAACAAATATTTATTGGTGTTTGTTTGGCTTGTTATTGGGTATGACCCGACTTGGATCATAACGTACTAACCACATCAATCTTATACGTGTCTTGGGCATATAAGATCCAACATGATTGACACTGCAAGGACAATGCTAGCCGATTTAAAACTGCCTATTCAATTCTGGAATGAGGTAGTGGCTAATGCTTGTTACATGCTGAATCATGTTCTGGTGGTCAAACGCCATGGAAAGACATGTTATGAATTACTCCAGCGATGTAAGCCTAACTTAAGGGAACCGCGAACCGTTCGGTGCACCTTGCATGCTATTGAAGAAGAATCATACTGGAAAATTTTGTGAGAAGGCAGAAGAAGGTATTTTTCTCGGCTACAGTATACCAGACAAGCAAGTGTACAACAACTCAATGGGTCTGGTATAAGTGTGGTGTAACATCGATGTTCAAAGATTGACCACCCCCTTGCTGGAAAAAGGACCTTCCTTCTTGTTCGATTATGATGGATTCTTCAAGTCGTTCAATCTACCATCTTCTCAGTCTGATGATGACTTAGCTGCTCGGATGATGTATGATGTGTTGAACTCTCCGACATTAGACACTACATCATCTGCTCCATTAGATGATACTTCAAGCCCTTCAGGTGAAGAACTTGAGGTAAGTGATTCTTCCTCTGATGATGAATCAGTTGAGACCACAAACATGGATCAGACAGAACAGGTTCCTGCTACTACAAGTACACCCATAGTTGAATCTGAAGCTGCCGACACATCGGAACCTCACACTCCAACAGCAAATGAGACTCCAAATCTAGATAATGAGGTAGTTGTTCCCACCACTCCTGGAACTCGGATACACGTTCATCAGCCCCTAGACAATGTCATCGAGGATATTCCATCGGGAGTTCAAACTAGAAATCTGTTATATTCAGCTGATTATGCAGCAGTGATGGAAAAGGGCTATATTCATGATAGTGCCTATCGCTGCTTTGTATCTCAAGTTAAGCCTAAATATGTAAGTGAGGCATTACAAGATGAGGCATGGGTCAGTGCTATGTAAGAACTCCTACAATTCAAAAAGTTAGGAGTCTGGACACTTGTGGACAGACCAAAAGGTGCAAAGGTGATTGGCACAAAATGGGTTCTTCGTTGCAAGAAAGATGACCAAGGGGTCATAATTCGAAACAAGGCGCGGCTTGTCATTCAAGGGTTTAGGCAAGTCAAAGGCATTAACTACAATGATTTGTTTGCACCTGTGGCAAGGATGGAAGCTATTCGTATATTCCTAGCCTATGCATCCTGTATGCAAATCAAAGTTTATCAATTGGATGTGAAAAGTGCCTTCCTCATGAAATAGTGTACGTAAGTCAACTCAAGGGATTTGAGTACCCTTATCATCGGGATAGAGTGCATAAACTGGACAAGGCTTTGTATGGGCTTCATGAAGCCCCTCGAGCCTGGTATGAGAAACTCTCTACTCATCTGCCTAAATATGGTTTTCATAGAGGGGTTATTGATTGTACACTGTTTATCAAGGAGAAAGATGGTGATTTACTACTAGTTCAGATTTATGTGGATGACATCATCTTTGGTTTGAAAAACAAAGTTTTATGTAAGGAATTTGAATCTGTGATGAAAGCTAAATTTGAAATGAGTGCCATGGGAGAAATGAAGTTCTTTCTTGGGTTACAGGTGGATCAGACACCCAAAGGAATCTTCCTGCATCAGACAAAGTATGAGACATTCTTAGTCGGTTTGACATGGAGAATACAAGTGTTCCTGGAACTCCACTTGCCATAAATCACGATGTGGCACCCGACGAAAAGGGTGATCTGGTAGATGCCACTATGCACCGAGGGATGATCGGATCTCTTATCTACCTAACAGCTTCTCGTCCTGATATCATGTATGCCATCTGTCTCTATTCCAGATATCAGGCTAATCCAAAAGTAAATCATCTCATCGGGGTTAAACGGATATTCTGTTATCTAAAGGGTACTCCAACACTCGGGTTGTGGTATCCTCATGATGATGATTTTTAGATTACAGCGTATAGTGACTCGGACTACGGTGGTTGCAATATGAATTACAAGTCAACATCAGCAGGGTGTCAGTTCTTTGGAAGATGGTTAGTCACCTGGCAGTGTAAGAAGCAGACGTCTGTTGCTTTGTCAACATGTGAAGCTGAATACGTTGCTACTGCAAGTTGCTGCTCACAAATCATTTGGATTCAATAGGAAATGCGCGACTACGGTTTGCATTTTTCTAACACCCCTATCTTTGTTGATAATTCTGCTGCAATTATTGTAACTAAAAATCTGGTCCAACACCCAAAGACTAAATACATTGGTATTAAATATCACTTTATACGTGACTGTTTTGAAAAGCAATTAATCGATGTGGTTAAAGTTAATACAGATTTTCAACGCGTCGACCTCTACACAAAAGCATTTGCTAAACCTCGGTTTTTATATTTATTAGAGGTAAATGGCGTGAAAAAGAAAAGTGATGTGATTCCAGAAGAATCGAGCTCACAGTCCGTCTTTCTGTCTATTTTATTTTTTTCTTTATTTTAGTTATTTCTTTCCCAAAAATCCAAAAAACAAAAAGATTTTCGGTTTTAGAATTTTAGGGGGAGATTAGTTTAATCTCAGTATTTATTTACTTAAAAAACAAAAAAAGGGGGGAGGCGGACAGATAGGCTGAAAGCAAATCAAATCTGTGAGATTCAAAACTTTGGAAAATGATAGTATACAGGGAACTAATTGTTTGGGACTTAAAAAGGAATGAAAAGATAAAAAAATGCTATAATTAAAATTTCAAGTCTACGATGTTTAAGCCAAATAAAGGAAAAATGATAGTACACTAGTCTGTTACTGAGGTTACATAGAGAACGTAGACCTAGGGGTTGCTAGTCCATTGTACGATGTGTCGGTAGATTCAACATAATAGACAAGTAGACTTTGTTGGTGAGATAATCTAAACTAAACTGTTCAATAGGCTGTGGGTTTCCATCTTTTCACTAGTTAACACAATCAACTAGATTCCAATAAGGGGTGACGAGCAAAATAAACGCCACAAATGTGTGCGGTCGACCATAAATATGAGCAAAGCACATGAAAAAATTGACAAACGCAATCAAACTAGTGACTAATGTTGTTGGTGCATTTTGTGTAAAAGAAAAGGTGCTCTTACAGGAAGATAGGTTGTGTGCCTTTCTGCTATACGATGGCACTGACCTGAGGATAAGCACAACATAAATATTCTAGAATTCATTGTTCTTTGTGCCTCTCTACTGTGTGATGGCACTGACCTGAGGCTTAGCATCTCTTTGAAAGCTCTCAGAATAGTTTCTTCTTGTCTCAAAACCCGTAGATCGTCCAAAATCTCCTGAGGAATGTTGATTACCATATAAGTGTGGGATCCACAAACGCTTGTTAAAATAATAAAATCTAATGTCACACCCCCGGGCCCAGGTAGGGTGGGACATCACAGATTTGTAACAACATACATGGCAGCGGAAACAAACCAATATACGAGCTCAAAGGGAGAGAACATCACATGGTATTTAAAGTATTAAAAGACAACGGGCTGGAAACAGATCCAGCCCCAAATGTTTACATGTTTCAACACAAGCTAAATAGTCATTGTATCAAAATTATTCAAGTCCTAAATTTGGTCACACAAATAATGCCATGGTCTTGGGGTTGAGTCTAAGTCGTTCATAAGCTAAGAGTCTTCACAGGTTACCTGGAACATGCTCAAAAGAAAAGAGTGTCAACTAAAAAGTTAGTGAATTCAAGTGCTTAATGTTTCAAAACAAATAAAAGGAACTACAATAGTCCACAGTAAAGGTTTTAGAATCCAGTGTGATAGTTTATAAAAATCTCATTCGATTTTAAAAACATCATTTTTAGTATCAGTCATTGTGGGGTATCACAATCAACCCTGCACTTGGTCCCCGGTTGGCCTCTTCTAAACTTGTGTTTAACGGGATATTCCCGTAGGAAAGGACCAAGCCTCAGAATAGTGAACCATTCCTGCTAGGATGGTTCACCATAGTATCTTACTCAAAACCAGTTACATGCCACAAACGACCCCTCAGGATCTCAGTGGGGTACCTCCCTGTGGCGGGAGCCACTGTGCGTGGGGGATTCCCCAAATAGATCTATTCACGTAAGAACAAGCGGTTCACAAAAGAATTAATGATTATGACTAAAGTATCAGCAGGTATCCAAAAAGTCCCACATACAAGCATCAAGTAAGCATAATCATAGTTCATAAAACAAAAGATCATGCCAAACAGTAAACAGTATCACACATAAGAGTTTTAGTTTAAAAGGAGCGTGCTTCATCCCGAAAACAAAAGTAAAAAGGGGGAACACGAGAACTCACCTTAGGTATCAAGCAAATAGAAATCCTTTGCGTGCCGGGAATAGCTCAAGTCTAGCACCCTAATATGAATATATTAAGTGATTAGCTACTGCTCTAAACCTATTTAAGGAGCAACAATAGTGCCTAAGACTTAAATAGACGTTTTCGGTTTTGATTCGATTAGGTTTGCTTAAAAGTTTCCTTTTAAGGAAAGCTATGGTTTTTCATGGAATCAAAGGTTTCTACCTTAATAGACAAGGGATATATAGTAATTATGCCATTTAAGGGGGCAAATGAACCTATGGAATTCGGTTATGAAGTTTTGTAAAATTTACAGTTTTGCCCCTGAAGTTTCAAAGTTGACAATTTCTACCCTTAAGTTTGGTTTCTTGCATTAAGTGTCCTCTATTCTTGAAAATCAGGTTCAAGACCTTAATTCAACTTAGTTCTAAGAATTTCTAACTAAAATTTCAGTTTATAGACTCGGTTTCTAAAATACTCGTTTAGCGTTGCCGGTTACGGTAAAAACCGAACGGTTTAAAATGGTTATTTATGAGTTTTCACCTTTTTGAGTCTAAGACCAGTAGCTACTTCTAAAAATCATTTTTATGAGTTTCAAACATTTTAGATTACAAAAATTTGTCTCTAAAGTGGAAAGGCTCGTTTTTACGTTTAAACCGTTAAAACACGTTTTAGTCGGGTTTGACCATTTTAAAGGCTTGTTTGACCACCCATTTTACCTTTGAGGTTATTTTATCAATTAACCTACTGGAAAGTAATTATTTTTATAAATTGTAATATTTAACCCATTTATCATAGGTTTTTCTTTAAAAATGCCTCTCGGTTTCACCCGGTTTCATCTAAAATCCATTTAAATTACCCTTTTGACCTCTAAAACTTTTCATTGACTCCAGAACACTTTATTTATCCATTTAGAACCTGGAATTATCTTTAAAACGTTTATGGTCCATGTTTCCCATTTTTAAGTCATTTTAACACGTTTTCGGGTCCCGAAAGTGACCAAACTAGGCCTAAACACATTATGTCCTTTGTTCCAGAGGTCATGCCATGTTATTAAACTTAATATACACCAAAAATTACTGAAATAATAGTCCCAATCGTTGCCTAGTTGTTCTATACATCCATGGACTTTAAAACATGTAGAAAGTGTCATAAATGACCATTACACTTGTGTAAATCCTTGTAACTTGAGTTTAACCATTACTAAACTTTATCTAACTTAAAAATCAGATTATTAGGGTGTCTTAAAAGTCATTTTGAGCAGATTACAACCCTTTTCTAAGAGGGTTTTCAAGAAATGTCTAAAGGAAGTTGTTACTAGTAGAAGGAGTGATTATTCAAGGTGTAAAGCATGTTTGTACCACATGTAGGTGGTGTACACTCTTGGAGACTTCAAAAACAGGTTGTTGTTAGTCTTAAAACCCATTTATATTCAGGTTAAACGTTTGGTTTCGAGGGGTTACAAGATTCACAAGTGCATGGTGACAAAAACACCAAAAAGAGGGTTTTCAAGGGGTAAATAGGATTCTACCCCTTGGAATGAGCATTATAACGTGTGGTATACCTTCAAGAACGTGGGGAAATCCTCAAGAACAATGTGAGGGTGAGATGTTTCTGCTACAACAAGAAAAGGATAGGTTTTTAGGTGAAAAATGAAGACAATCTCAAGAAATGACCAAAACCGACATAGTGAGCTTACACACGATGTATCTTGCGGTTTAAGAGGTGTAGAACGTCGTGGATGGTTGAAATCTTCTTAGATGAGGCTGGAGAAGTTGAAAACAAGCTGGAAACCTCAAGCTTTGCACGTTCCAAGCTTCAAAACATCACCAAAAGTTACCTTACTTGCGATTTGCTGTTGGCCGATTGTTGTTCTTGTTGTTGCTCACGGTTTTGGGGCTGAAAAATGGAGAGAATGGAGAGGAATTTTGAGAAGATTTGGGTGTGGTTCAGCTGATGATTTGAAAATGATAGAGAGAAGAGGAGTAGGAGCGTGTCTTGCAAAAAATGGAGGTTGCATGTGTAGTGAGTTGGTGATATGGATGGTGGAGTGTAGTGGTGGACAAGGGAGTCCATTGGTGGACTTGGGGCAGCCGAATTTTGTCCTCTTGTGGGCATTTTTCTTTTAGTTTTTATTGTATATTAATATTATATGGTATTAGTTTGTTGTGTAGTGTAGTATTTTGGATGATAAGTTTTAGTTAGTTGACTAAGTGTTATGCATGATAATGCATGCTTAAATCTGAAAATTTCAAGTGTGTGTTCACATATACTTTTAATTGTTTCAATTGATATTGTATATCCTACTTAGGGTGACTAATTAATATTCCCGGGCACTAATTTTTCTAAAAGACAAGGCTTAAAATAACTAAATTCACATAAATCACATAGAATCATAAAAATTTATCAAATAAAAATTAGTGATTCTAACACTCCTGATATAATTTAATTGTTTCCATTATTAGTACTCATAAGACGGGATATGATGCAATTAAATTAGGGTTTAGAATAGTGACCTTGGGACCGGTTGTCACATTCTCCCACCGTTTAGGAAATTTCATCCCGAAATTTTAACTTCGCTTAGCATTGGTACGGGTGGGGTTAAAGAGATGCGGGTAGTTCTTCCTCATCTCATCCTCACGTTCCCAAGTGAATTGCAGCCCTCGTCTCGAGTTCCATCTAACCTTAACCTTGGGTATGCGGCTTCGTCTGAGTTGTTTAACTAAGCGGTCCGTGATCTCTATAGGCTCTTCTACGAAGTTTAGTTTATCATTGATTCTTGTCTCCTTCAACAGTAGCTCCAATGTTTTGTCTACCAGGCATTTCTCAAGTTTGACACGTGGAAGGTGTCGTGTATATAACTCAATTTCTGAGTTTGTTTCAACTTGTAAGCCACAGGACCAATTCTTTCTAGTATTTCGAATGGTCCAATGTATCTTGGGCTTAACTTACCTCTTTTTCCGAACCTCACGGTTCCTTTCCACGGTGCTACCTTCAGCATTACCCTATCACCTATCTGAAACTCTAATGGTTTCCGTCTTCTGTCAGCGTACTTCTTTTGACGATCCCTTGCCGCCCGTAGACGTTCCTTGATCTTGAAAATCTTAGCAGTGGTCTCCAATACGATGTCGGGTCCCCATACTTGACTATCACCAATTTTATTCCAACTCAAGGGTGACCGACATTTCCTACCATAGAGAGCCTCATATGGAGCAGCATTGATACTTGCATGGTAACTGTTATTATATGAGAACTCCACCAATGGAAGATGATTATCCCAGTTCCCACCAAAATCAATTACGCATGCCCTCAGCATATCTTCTAAGGTTTGAATAGTCCTTTCGCTTTGTCCGTCAGTTTGTGGATGGTACGCCGTGCTTAAGTCCAGACGGGTTCCTAAGGCTCGTTGAAGTGATTTACAGAAACGCGAAGTAAAACGACTATCACAATCGGAGATTATTGATAGTGGCACACCATGCCTAGCCACTATTTCATTGATATACAGTTGAGCCAGTCTTGACATGTCATAGTCTTCCCGAATTGGTAAAAAGTGAGCTGATTTGGTTAGTCTATCCACTATCACCCAAATGGCATCATGACCCCTAGATGTTCTGGGTAACTTGGTAACAAAGTCCATCGTGACGTTATCCCATTACCATTCCGGGATTTCTGGCTGCTTTAACATCCCTCATGGTTTTTGATTCTCAGCTTTTACCATGGCACAGGTTAGACATTTTGTAACATACATAGCGATTGATTTCTTGATTCCAGGCCACCAAAAAAGTGCCTTCAAATCCTGGTACATTTTATCACTCCCAGGGTGAACTGAATACCTAGATTTGTGAGCTTCATCGAGAATTACCTCTCAAATTCCCCCATGCTTTGGCACCCAAGTTCTCCCTTCGCACTTATATGTACCATCAGTTCCTATTTCAAATCGCTTTTCCATTCCAGTTAATCCTTCTCCTGCTAAATTTTCATCCTTTAATGCTTCACCTTGAGCTTCTTTCAGCCTTGCAATTAGGTCAGTGTACATACTTATCCTCAAAGCTCGTACACGAAGAGGTTTTTCTCTGTCCTTTCTGCTCAAAGCGTCTGCCACCACATTGGCCTTTCCGGGATGATAACGGATTTCACACTCATAGGCATTTAACAGCTTAACCCATCTTCTTTGACGCATGTTTAGCATTTTCTGGTCGAGAATGTGTTGCAAACTTCGATGGTCAGTGTAAATGATACACTTCGTGCCATAGAGGTAGTGCCTCCACATTTTGAGAGCAAACACCACGGCACCGAATTCCAGATCGTGCGTAGTATAGTTCTTCTCGTGAGCATTTAGCAGTCTAGATGCATAGGCAATAACCTTGTTGCGTTGCATTAGCACGCAACCTAACCCTTGACGTGAGGCGTTACAATAGACTACGAAGTCTTTGACTCCTTCTGGAAGGACCGAAACAGGTGCACTGCATAACTTTTCCTTAAGCGTCTCGAATGCTTCGTCTTGCTCTGGTTCCCATACAAAGGCTTTGTCCTTCTTAGTCAGTGAGGTCAATAGTTGCACAATTCGTGAGAAGTCCTTTATGAATCGTCGGTAGTATCCGGCCAATCCTATGAATTGCCTAATCTCAGTGGGAGTCTCAAGAATCTTCCAATTCTTTATAGCTTCAATCTTGGAAGGGTCAACTTGAATTCCATTCTCATTCACTACATGCCCTAAAAATTGGATCTCTCGCATCCAAAATTCATATTTAGAAAATTTGGCATATAGTTGTTCATTCTTGAGTAACTCAAGGATTAGTCTGAGATGCTTCTCGTGTTCTTCTTTATTACTGGAGTAGATCAGAATGTCGTCGATGAATACGATCACAAACTTGTCAAGATATGGGTGGCATACACGGTTCATGAGGTCCATGAATGCTGCTGGTGCATTAGTCAGTCCGAAGGCCCATACCTAGTTCGGAAAGCCGTCTTGGGTATGTCTTCTTCTCTTATCTTCAGTTGGTGGTAACCGGATCTCAAATCTATCTTAGAGAAGTAGCTTGCTCCTTGAAGTTGATCGAATAGGTCGTCTATCCTCGGGAGAGGGTAACGGTTCTTTATGGTCTACTTATTTAATTCCCGGTAGTCGATGCACATGCGTAAAGTGTCGTCCTTCTTCTTCACAAATAAAACCGGAGCACCCCATGGAGAGACACTCGGACGTATGAATCCTTTTTCCAATAGTTCTTGAACTTGCGTCATCAATTCCTTCATCTCAGGAGGGGCGAGTCGATACGACGCTTTGGCTACCGGTGCAGCGCCAGGCAGCAAATCTATTTGGAACTCGACTTGTCGATTCGGGGGAAGTCCCGGTAGGTCTTCTGGAAACACCTCAGGGTATTCAGAAACTACTGGGATGTCTGAAATCTTTTCTCCTCTTTGGTCTTCATCACGTAGATGATGAAAGCTGAGCATCCCTTCCTTAAGCTCTTGGTAGCTTTTAAATGAGATATCATGGGGCATAAGGTGTTACTCCTTTCTCCTTGCACCACTAACTCTTCCTTGTCATTCAATGGTATCTTGAGTAGGCGTTCATCACAAACAATTTCGACTCTGTTCTTAGCTAACCAGTCCATGCCGACAACCACATCAAATCCTCCTAACTTAATGGGCATCAGATCTATCTTAAATGTATATCCATTTAGATTTATTGAACAATCCTTGATGATTTCATTAGTTTCTAAAATATTACCATCAGTTAATTCGACGGTAAACGTATCGGCTAAGGTACACGTAGCTAAGCCAATCGAGGAACTAAAAGCACTAGATATAAGACTAGCAGTTGCTCCAGTATCAAACAAAACGGTAGCAGGATGATCATTTACAAGAAACGTACCATTAACCACATCGGGTTCCTTTTGGGCTCCAGCTGGACCCATCACAAAAGCTCTTCCCTTGGGCTTATTGGGTCGGTTGTCCTTGTTTCTTCCTAATTTAGGGCATTTGTTCCTCATATGCCCGGGGTCCCCACACTCATAGCATTGTTTTCTAGGCTCGTAGGTACAGTCTTTAATCAGGTGACCAGGTTTCTTGCATCGATAACAAGGCATGGGATTGCACTCCCCTTGGTGATGAAGCTTGCATTTATCGTAGAAGGGGCTTGTGCCTAGATACAACCTCCTTGCCTTTCCACCATGGTCACTTCGTCTCGCTTCTTCTCTTGGTTTCTTGTTTGAACCGCTGCTGTTGCCGACCATCTTCCTAGTATCAACCCACTTCCTCTTTTCTTCCACAGCCTTCTTCTTGTCCTCAATTTTCCCATGTTCAATCCACCCAGCTCTAACTAGGTCGTCGGTTAGCCGTCAGACTGCTGGTAAGGTCGACCGCCGCCTGTATGGTTGTAGGCCTGGATGATCGAAGCATGCCCCTCACCCTTGGGTGTAGCCCCCAGATGAAGCGGGCCACGCCCTTGGATTCTGGCATCACCAAGTGTGGTACCAGTCGGGACAATGCAAGGAACTGGTTGATGTATTCGGTGTAGTTCGGACCCCTCATCTCCAGATTTTGAAATCTAGCCTCCAGTTTCTCTAGCTGGTTGATCGGACAGTACTTATTGGTGATTCGCTCCCTGAACTCAGACCAGTTCATCCTACCCACGGCATCCCGGCCTCGAGGCTGGATGATGGTTTTCCACCACTCAAGTGCTGGTCCCTAAAGAGATTGAGAAGCAAACCTCACCATGTGTTCCAACTTGCATTCCCTGATGTCTAACATAGCTTCGATTTCGTCCAGCCATCTATAGGTTTCAATTGCACCCTCGGTGCCATGGAAGTCATTTGTCTTGCAAGCCATGAATGTTTTGTAGGAGCACCCTTTCCTGATAGCTTCAGATTCTTCATTGTTGCCAGCCCCAGTACCACCTCCGGCGTCATCCCGGTCAGCATTGATCTGGGCAATGATGGTTGGTATGGCGTTCGCAATTTGTTGTTACACAAGATTTGCCATCCTCTCGTCATTTACTGAGTTAGCATTCTCCCCGGCGGGAGTCCCTGGAGGAGTAGGTGGTTGGTTTCTGGTTCGCCTTGTTCCTTCGTGACGACCTCGGTTTGCTGCTTGCCTTTCGATGCGTGTTCCTTTTCTGGTAGGCATTCTGATAGTACTACCGATAAAGTCGTTTTAGCATCTCATAAATTTGTTTCGAATAATCTATGCATCAGTTCCTAACAAGGCTCCCTCTATACGAAGAGAGAATACGGTGTATAATTACACACAACTTAGCATGTTCCACAGATTACCAATTTAAACAGTTTAAGCAGTCATTAGGAATAACATGGCCCAACACCATGAATAGACAACACATGAAAGATAATCGTAAATGTTTCAACAACATTGTATCATAGGAATCAGTTCAAAATAAAACAAAGTTCATAGTATCAGAGTCTGGCTCTTACAAAGTGAAAGGTGCCAGCACCCCCATGAAATATAATAATAATAATGTCAGATAGTGATAAATTTGTTTCCTTCAAATGTTCAAAGACAGATAGTTCTTCCTCTTCCACATGTCGCCTTCACATCCACTTCTTTTTCAACCATCCCATCCATACAGAGCTCTTCTTCCTCTGCTCCTGCTCCAATCTCTGCACACCCTCCGACGCCATCATAGCTTGGAATTGAGCGGACTCGGAGGTCCGGGTAGCGTGCTGAAGAGTCAGCTTGTGGCGATGGACAGTACTCCGGAGCTCCTCTAGTGCCGCATCAGTAGGTCCGACGTCGCTAGCCCGACGGCTGGATTGTGAATACCTATCCCTACCAGTATGCTGGGGCCGTCGTACATGTTGTGCCTTAGAGGCATCCAAGGCTCCTCTTATGGGTAGCGTCAGTGTGGCTCGAACGGCGGTGATGCGGGTATGGGAGTCCTGACCGGTGGTGGAGGAGGAGCCATCCTAAATGAAACCGAAGTTCCAGGTCTAACACTCATTCGTGGACGAGTGACGGTGCGTGCTCCCCTATTCCTAATAGGAGGTATAGATGAGTGGGATAGAGCGGCAACATGTGGCGAGCGAGAGCGCGTCCGGCTCCTGGGAGGTGTCGTCGAAGAAGAATCCTCGGAAGCTTCAGTGTCCTCTGACGTGGCGGAGATCCAACCCGGGTGTCCACACCTCTTAAGGTATTTCTCGTACTCCGTGCGTGGTTTTGCCTTCTTGGCGTCCCCTGTCGGTGCACTGCTCTCAGCAGGGTAGGCCGGTGCTTTTCCCTTATCAGCCATAGTTGTTTCCTGTAAAAAGACATCATGAGAAATTTGGTTTCTCATAGCTCATGATAGTCTTAATAATAATAATATACTCATAGTACTAGTGATGACATTAGTATTAGGGATCTCTATGTATCCCTCATCAATGAATGTTAGAATCAATTGTTTCTCATAATAGTGTCTGGCAAAACAGTTCATAAAAAAAATCAATTTCGAATCCCCAGTCAAAATAAATTTCAAAGTTAATCAGCATCAAACAGAAAGGTCCAAACTTAACTTAGAGGTCCATGATGGAAATTACGCGTCCGGTAAATTCATGATTACGTTGATCAGGCGTAATCATCAATTTACCCAACCTGATCATTCCAACACTTTCCCACAAGGACAGTCCTAGGGTATCAGGTTTGTAGCCTAGGGTCTACTATGGTATTCCCGACTTCTCTACAACCTTTGGCTCTGATACCAATCTGCACACCCCCAAGCCCAGGTAGGGTGGGACGTCACAGATTAGCAACAACATACATGGCAGCGGAAACAAACCAATATACGAGCTCAAAGGGAGAGAACATCACATGGCATTTAAAGTATTAAAGACAACGGGCTGGAAACAGGTCCAGCCCCAAATGTTTACATGTTTCAACACAAGTTAAATAGTCATTGTATCAAAATTATTCAAGTCCTAAATTTGGTCACACAAATAATGCCATGGTCTCAGGGATGAGTCTAAGTCACCCATAAGCTAAGAGTCTTCACAGGTTACCTGAAACATGCTCAAAAGAAAAGAGTGTCAACTAAAAAGTTGGTGAATTCAAGTGCTTAAAGTTTCAAAACAAATAAAAGGAACTACAATAGTCCACAGTAAAGGTTTTAGAATCCAGTGTGATAGTTTATAAAAATCTCATTTGATTTTAAAAACATCATATTTAGTATCAGTCATTGTGCGGTATCACAATCAACCCTGCACTTGGTCCCCGGTTGGCCTCTTCTAAACTTGTGTTTAACCGGATATTCCCGTAGGAAAGGACCAAGCCTCAGAATAGTGAACCATCCCTGCTAGGATGGTTCACCATAGTATCTTAGTCAAAACCTGTTACATGCCACAAACGACCCCTCAGGATCTCAGTGGGGTACCTCGGGGATTCCCCAAATAGATCTATTCACGTAGGAACAAGCGGTTCACAAAAGAATTAATGATTATGACTAAAGTATCAGCAGGTATCCAAAAAGTCCCACATACCAGCATCAAGTAAGCATAATTATAGTTCATAAAACAAAAGATCATGCCAAATAGTAAACAGTATCACACATAAGAGTTTCAGTTTAAAAGGAGCATGCTTCATCTCCAAAAGAAAAATAAAAAGGGGGAACACGAGAACTCACCTTAGATATCAAGCAAATAGAAATCCTTTGCGTGCCGGGAATAGCTCAAGTCTAGCACCCTAATATGAATATATTAAGTGATTAGCTACAGCTCTAAACTTATTTAAGGAGCAACAATAGTGCCTATGACTTAAATAGACGGTTTCGGTTTGATTCGATTAGGTTTGCGTAAAAAGTTTCCTTTTAAGGAAAGTCAAGGTTTTTCATGGAATCAAAGGTTTCTACCTTACTAGACAAGGGATATATAGTAATTATGCCATTTAAGGGGGCAAATGAACTTATGGAAGTCGGTTATGAAGTTTTGTAAAATTTACAGTTTTGCCCCTGAAGTTTCAAAGTTGACAATTTCTACCCTTAAGTTTGGTTTCTTGCATTAAGTGTCCTCTATTCTTGAAAATCAGGTTCAAGACCTTAATTCAACTTAGTTCCAAGAATTTCTAACTAAAATTTCAGTTTATAGACTCGGTTTCTAAAATACGCGTTTAGCGTTGCCGGTTACGGTAAAAACCGAACGGTTTAAAATGGTTATTTATGAGTTTTCACCTTTTTGAGTATAAGACCAGTAGCTACTTCTAAAAATCATTTTTATGAGTTTCAAACATTTTAGATTACAAAAATTTGTCTCTAAAAGTGGAAAGGCTCGTTTTTACGTTTAAACCGTTAAAACGCGTTTTAGTTGGGTTTGACCATTTTAAAGGCTTGTTTGACCACCCATTTTATCTTTGAGGTTATTTTATCTATTAAACTACTGGAAAGTAATGATTTTTATAAATTGTAACATTTAGCCCATTTATCATTGGTTTTTCTTTAAAAATGCCTCTCGGTTTACACCCGGTTTCATCTAAAATCCACTTAAATTACCCTTTTGACCTCTAAAACTTTTTATTGACTCCAGAACTTTATTTATCCATTTAGAACCTGGAATTCTCTTTAAAACGTTTATGATCCATGTTTCCCATTTTTAAGTCATTTTAACACGTTTTCGGGTCCCGAAAGTGACCAAACTAGGCCTAAACACATTATGTCCTTTGTTCCAGAGGTCATGCGATTTTATTAAACTTAATATACACCAAAAATTACTGAAATAACAGTCCCAATCATTGCCTAGTTGTTCTATACATCCATGGACCTTAAAACATGTAGAAAGTATCATAAATGACCATTACACTTGTGCAAATCCTTGTAACTTGAGTTTAACCATTACTAAACTTTATCTAACTTAAAAATCAGATTATTAGGGTGTCTTAAAAGTCATTTTGAGCAGATTACAACCCTTGTCTAAGAGGGTTTTCAAGAAATGTCTAAAGGAAGTTGTTACTAGTAGAAGGAGTGATTATTCATGGTGTAAAGCATGTTTGTACCACATGTAGGTTGTGTACACTCTTGGTGACTTCAAAAACAGGTTGTTGTTAGTCTTAAAACCTATTGATATACAGGTTAAACATTTGATTTCGAGGGGTTACAAGATTCACAAGTGCATGGTGACAAAAACACCAAAAAGAGGGTTTTCAAGGGGTAAATCGGATTCTACCCCTTGGAATGTGCATTATAACGTGTGGTATACCTTCAAGAACGTGGGGAACTCCTCAAGAACAAAGTGAGGGTGATATGTTTCTGCTAAAACAAGAAAAGGATAGGTTTTTAGGTGAAAAATGAAGACAATCTCAAGAAATGACCAAAACCGACATAGTGAGCTTACACACGATGTATCTTGCGGTTTAAGAGGTGTAGAACATCGTGGATGGTTGAAATATTCTTGGATGAGGCTGGAGAAGTCGAACACAAGCTGGAAACCTCAAGCTTTGCACGTTCCAAGCTTCAAAACATCACCAAAAGTCACCTTACTTGCGATTTACTGCTGGCCGATTGTTGTTCTTGTTGTTGTTCACGGTTTTGGGTCTGAAAAATGGAGAGAATGGAGAGAAATTTTGAGAGGATTTGGGTGTGATTCAGCTGATGATTCGAAAATAATAGAGAGAAGAGGATTAGGAGGGTGTCTTGCAAAAAATGGAGGTTGCATGTGTAGTGAGTGGGTGATATGGATGGTGGAGTGTAGTGGTGGACAAGGGAGTCCATTGGTGGACTTGGGGCAGCCGAATTTTGTCCTCTTGTGGGCATTTTTCTTTTAATTTTTATTGTATATTAATATTATATGGTATTAGTTTGTTGTGTAGTGTAGTATTTTGGATGATAGGTTTTAGTTAGTTGACTAAGTGTTATGCATGATAATGCATGCTTAAATCCGAAAATTTCAAGTGTGTGTCCACATATACTTTTAATTGTTTCAATTGATATTGTATATCCTACTTAGGGTGACTAATTAATATTCCCGGGCACTAATTTTTCTAAAAGACAAGGCTTAAAATAACTAAATTCACATAAATCACATAGAATCATAAAAATTGATCAAATAAAAATTAGTGATTCTAACACTCTTGATATAATTGAATTGTTTCCATTATTAGTACTCATAAGACGGGATATGATGCAATTAAATTAGGGTTTAGAATAGTGACCTTGGGACCGGTTGTCACATCTAATCACCAATGTGAGTTAAAAATCTATGTATGGATTTAGGTGGACAACATTACTGACAATCGTCGTGGCTACAACTCCCGACAGTCAAAATCATTATGTGCTTCTCACAGCTCCAGTATGATTTCCTGTAAGTGCTTGTGACTCAGTGAGAAACAAGTATCGTTACTTTAAGCATATGTCAAGGAGTCCCAAATGATTATGATACACCTGTATGATTCCATATGAATCTCTCCAGAGATGATAAAACCAAATTGAAGCTGTTATACTCACGGGGAGAAATCGGTTAAATGATATTTAAAAGTTTTCAACCCACCTCTAACAAAAACTAAAAAAAAATGTCTTCTTTTGTTTAACTTCAAGTTGCTTTTAGGTTTTAGTTATACATTTGCATCAATGTCGGACTATGTAACAAAGTGAATTCTGTGAATCATACCTTAAAAGGGTCACGTCTGAGGTGACCAAACTGGTTTAAATTTGAAAGGATCATATATGAGATGATCAAGGTTTGGAAGTAAAAGGGTTACGTCTGAGGTGACCAAACTGTGTAAATTAAAAGGATCATGTTTGATATGATCGGTGCTCATAATGTTATATCAATCAACAGTTAAAACTGAAGGATGGGAAAATATGAAGTCAACTCATGAGTATGAATCAATCGCACGATTGGATCATAAATATGAACCAATCGTATGATTGAATCACAAGAATGAATCAATCGTACGATTGGACCATGAGATTGAGCCAGTCATACGATTGGACCATGAGATTGAGCCAGTCATACGATTGGACCATGAGATTGAGCCAGTCATACGATTGGACCATGAGTATGAGACAGTCATACGATTGGACCATGAGTATGAGACAGTCATGCGATTGGACCATAAGACTGAGCCAGTCGCACGACTGAAGAGAGGCAAATGACCCAGTCGCACGACTGAGGAGAGGAGTATGGAGTCAGTCGTACGACTGAACCTCCATCGCATGATTGAGCCATGCATATGGGTCCAGTCGCATGACTGAAACCCAAAATAGTATAAATAGAGGCTCATTCGGTCGTAATCTCTCCCAGACTTCAAAAATTCCAAAACCCGCCTAAGCCATGTTACTCTGTAAAAATTTCAAACATTTGATATTGCATTCTGATTTGGGTTCTAACCCTAAGTGTACTCATCTACAGGTAACTTGTGAAAGGAATCAGGACAAACAAGAACTCAAATCGAACCTAAATGACCTAAATCGTTCAAACTAATAACCGGTTCACAAACCCTAAAATTGACCATCTAAATGATTAAAAATGTCGATTTAAAGAAGGTTAGATGCTATAGTGAGTCCCTACGAACCCTATGAACCTAAAAATGACGTCTAATTTCACTTGATGACAAGATTCATGATTATGGTGTCGCACAGGGGTCTATGCGAATGGACACACTAATGAACTTCAGTTTCACGATTGAACTAGTCGCATGCTTCAATCGCACGATTGAACCAATCGGTGATTCAGTCGCATGACTGACTCGCCACATGGTTTTGCACACGACTGAACTCAGTCTCAGGCTCAATCGTACGACTGAAACCATTCGTATGGTTCAATCACACGATTGAACCATACTGGTCAAAATCTATTATAAGTCAAATCGTTTATCTATTATGAATGGAACTAATGTGGTTTGTCCCTTGTATTGCAGCAATATGTCAGATAGATGGACGATGAGCACAAATCACAATATATTTGCTCATCTGGACCCCATATCCCGGAATGCTTCTAAGTTTACCAGGATCATAGCTTTTCTTCGACGTTCGAGGAGCTTCACCGCCATATCTACAACATGTATACCGTATAGGTCGATCCAGCAGACGTTCTGGGAGAACGCCATTGTTGACAGATCTACAGAGCCCTACTGCATTAGGAGCTCCATCTTTGGAGAAGATATCCAGATCAGCGAAGAGGATATCAGGCGAGTCTTGGACTTGGGTGATGATGGTGCACACCCGACCAAGCTGCATCCCCTGACGGTACGGGATGCTTCCTCAGGATCAAGTACGTAGGTGATATCAACCCGGCGTACTGAACAAGAGTAACATGTGCCCTCAATTTAAGTATCTGGCACATGTGATCCTGAAGTGCATAGCCTCCAGGAGAGGAGGATTTGATGAGATATCTGATCAGATTCAGAATGCTTATGTGGCATTGGTGCTGAACCATTCGTTCAGCTTCTCACGGATGTTCTTTACCTATATGGTTGAGAACATTGAGGCCAAGGGGAAAGAAGGATTTTCCATGTACCCAAGGTTTCCTCAGATGTTGATAGACGAGAAGATTCCTCACCTTCCTAAGGAGAAGGATGATGCGGTGTCATTGGAAGTAATGTACGACACCACCTTGGGAAGGATGAAAGTGTACTGGGGGATGCAGGTGAAGCCCCCGGTTAGGAGGTTGTTCGGCCATCTGGCAAGGGAGGACTACGTGGCGCTAGCTCGTAAAAAGTGGCGTCACGATGACAGCGATTTGAATATTGAGCCAGTCATGGCTGTTATTGATAAGGATGATAACGACGACGATGATGACGGTCAGGGTGGTGGAGATACAGGCCCTAGTGAACCAAGGGCCATTGACACTTACACTACATCTCCACCACCCACACATGCTAGTTCCTCAGCTCTCGGTGGATTGGAGCAGGCACCTATCCATCAGGACTTCCTTCAAGATGATGAAGAGGAGGAGTGCAATGAGGAGCCCCTCACAGGGACAGTTGGCAGTCGGGTGGTTGCTACCGACCGGGGTATGGAGGCGGTTGGGGGACGCCGGGCTAGGGGAGAGAGTAGTGATACTCCTGATCCTACTTACACTTCACCCCAGCCAAGCCCAGGGGGAGCCTAGAGCTCCAAGGGCTCACGGTTGAAGAGGATGGCCCAGCCATATGGCAAGAAGGCCAAAAGAAGACGTATGGTGCTGATGACCTCTTCTACCACCACAACCACTACATCCACCACCCCTACTACACGTATCACCACCACAGCCACTATATCTACTACTCCCATCACACCTACCACCACCACTACAGCTACCACCACTCCACCTACTTCATCCATTCCACCACACACCACAACCACCACCACTCCCACATATAATGCATCTACCACTCCACCCACCACATCACATGCTGGACCTTCCACCTCTTCAGTACCACCACTGGGATCCTCTCTGCCCAATGTTGGGTCAGAGGAACAGCTTGCCAGCCTCAACCGTCTGGTTCTGAAACTGCTCGTAACTAATGATATACGAGCGAACCAGATGACTCAGTTGATGGCTATCAACGCTGAGCAGGGCAAGCATATCGCCTTCCTGATCGAGAGGACTGCAACTCATAGTCAACAGATTGCAGTCTGACTGAGAAGGAAGCTGCCCTCAAGGGAGACTTGTCCAGAGCTCACCGTGCCTTAGCCACACAGAATGATCTTCTGATGGCATCGGTGAAGCGAATAGAGGATGTTGAGAGGAAGAACAAGAAGCTACGCCTAAGGCAAAAGGGCAGAAAAGGGGAGCCTCTCAAGATCAAAGGTGATGGTGACGATGGTGATACTGATGATGATGACGAGTCATCTGATGATGATGAGTCTGATGATGATGAGGACGTAGAGGGAGAGGGAAGTGGAAAGGACAGAGAGGGAGGTGAGGAGGATGAGCCTGAAGGTGATACATCTTCATCAGCCTCAGATCCAGCGGCTCAGGAACGACGGAAAAAATGACGTCAAGAATTAAGACCGTCCACCTCAGCTTCTCAAGCTGAAGAGCCAAGTGACAAGGACAAGAGTAATGATTAGTTGTCTTCGCTTTTGATTATCTTTTGTACTTGAACTATGTATTACACTTATGTAATTAATGGTTATCAATGTTTATTAATGTAAATGAATTGATTACTGATGTGTTTCTATGGTTTTTGAATGTTTAAACAAACAGATGAATCTCAATAACGGATGAGCATGATGTCGCACCCCTTCAGCAAATCAAGACTCAGCTAACAATGATTCTTGATTTGCAAGGGATTGTGCGACGATCTGTGAGCTATACACCCGAGGAGGGAGAGATCATTCATGATCTCATAGATGGGCAGTTGGCTGAGATGTTCAGACAAAACCTGGATGAGCTAGTCAAGGACGCTCCCGAGATTGATGTCATGAGTGATGAAGAGCTGCAGGGCGTCGATGAGATCGATATAGAGGATATCACAGCACAAGAGTATCCACAGTACACTGACCAACAGGGAAATGTTATCCTCGATTTGGGTGAAACTGTGACACACCGTAATTTCAGGTTAACACCATTCCAACTGTCGTCGTTATCATTGTTTGCATTGTTATCACCTATAACGTTTACAAGCATCGCCACCGTCATCGTCAAATATATTATACTATATAATACTAACGTCATGAATGACCCCATTTTCAAAATGCAAAATGGTGTTTGTAAAGGATTTGGATAAACGGGATTACTTAAGGAATCCTCTTAATTAATATAACTCGCACATTTACGTCGTTATCAATCGAAACAAATTCGGGAACTCGGGGACAAGTGCGAGGACCAAAGGTGACAAATTGCCAAAGTAGGGCTGGGTATATAAACCCCTTACCAGCCCTAAGTTTCACTTCTACACCCTTTTCTTCACCTTCTTCTTCACTTTCTTCTTCTCCACCTCTCTACCACATCCTAGCACTAAAACCGCCTCATTTGATCTTGTTTTCGCCAGGGAAATCGTAGCTACAGCTGAGTTGACACATTTACAGCAGGTAGGCGACCTTGGCTACGCTTTTCTTGCTCGATTTCACTTCTGCGTTTTCTAGGGTTCGGGTGCTCGGGTTCATCCGAGCACAAGAGGTCGTATGGGTGCATGTGTTGTCCTACTGCATGTGCATATTACATAGAGATGTTAGAAAAGTGTTTCTAGAGGTCCTTGATGTGGGAAACTCGTGCCCGGAGCAGCTGAACGCTGCTCCGCACCTCCAGTAGTCGCGAACCTGTTGTTTCGCGACTGGGCCTTTCAGGCGACTGAGCCGTGCGACTGAGTGAGTCGTGCGACTGAGTCCATGCGTCTGAGTCTATAGTACGAATGAGTGGTGTGACTGTGGTGAGTCGTGCTACTGATTCTATGCGTATGTGTGTGTCGTACGATTGAATGCATGTGATTGAGAGTGTGTGCGATTGAGTCAATACGGATGAATGTTTGCGACTGTGTGTATCGCACAACTGAAGGCCAATCTTACGAATGAAGGTTCAGTCGTACGAATGAAGCTGATTCGTATGAATAAAGGTTGAATCGTGCGAATGGCCGTTGAGTCATATGAATGGGTGTTGTGTGGTACGACTGAATGCTGAGTCGCACGAAGGAGGGTTCAATCTTACGAAGGTAGCTGATTCGTACGATTGAAGGCTCATTCATGCGGATGGAGTGTTGAGTCGTGCGTCTAGTCCTGTTGTGTGACTGATGATGCGTGTAAGTGTGAATTCTCTTTTGAATGTCTTGTGATGATAAGGTAACATCAATAAAGTGTCATTGCGTGACCACAAAAATTAAAGTCAACGCTATTAATAGGCACATACTTTTTCAATCTAAAATAACCTAACCGTTTACAATTATCGACAACCCATTTGGGATCTACATAAGGTCAGTTATGTGTATGCCTGCTTGTGAGTGCTACCCACTACGGAACCGATATGACCCGACCCCTAAACATTACTATTAACACTAGACACATCATTAACGCTTAACATAACTGTCAATAGGTGTTTGACCATTCATTGTAAACAACACTTGGGAGGCTTCCATCCTACATACTTACTACATAATCTGTGAGTCTTCACGGCCCCTATTTTACTTTCTTTCCTTTTGGGGGAGAAAACATGCAAACATATTTTCATAAATGGTTTTAGTGTTATTGATATCGCCAGTTACGTTAGTGCAAACACACATAACAGTCCTTACATTCTCGAACCGTTAGTAATGTGTAGCGAGGTAATTCTGAGTAGTACTACTGGGTTTGACAAACCCCGCCCGAGCTAGTCGCGCTAGCTTGATTGGAGGTCAAACGGGTGCATTATTGACCTAACATTTGTCACTATCTGGTGAGACGTGACAGGAAGACAACAAACATATGGGACATGGAAACAGTCAGCTTCGGTTCGAAACGCTAAGTAACTTGACTATAGGCTAGCTACCTATCGATATGCTTTAATTACTTTACCTTTTGAACAGTTACGAACATTTTATCTGAAATTAAACCTGTGAACTCACCGACTTTATGTTGACACACTTTAGTATGTTTTCTCAGGTCACAGGAACGCATAGGCTCATGATGCACGCTTTAGGAATGCACTCAGGACATGCATCATCAATCTTAAATTCTTGCATCAAACCTTTTGTTTTGATTTGGCACTTGTAACTTTCATGTATTGGTTTACATTCCATGTATACGTTTCCGTACTAATGTTTATTTCGTTTATGTTCCTCTAATTGAAGTCAAATGTTTAATTTTAAAAATTCATGTAGTGCCGTTTGATATGACTGTGTCTGAGATCCTGGTTTGTCACACGCCTAGAGGTAAAACCCCTGTTTATGGAAATTGAGGGTGTGACAGATTGGTATCAGAGCCACAGGTTATAGAGAACTAGGATTGCATTGCATCTATACTATAGCCTTAGACACAACACTAGTATCGCATAAACACCTTTACATGATTGCAATTGTTGTACGAACATACTCCTGGCATACTAACATTACATTGCTGAACGAACATAACATTATCCGGACGTCACATGTATCATTATCGACTAACAGAGGGGCGAAGAATCCCGCTCGCTCACTTCCAACATCTACACTTGTTTCTTCACTCTCGGAGTTGAAGCGATGACGAATTGAACCTAACATTACCACTTTGGAACACGGAAACCTTTCTAACCCGCACGACTAGCCTAACGATGACAAACAAAGAGAACAACACCTTACTCTTCCAACTCTTTCACACTTGTTACTATTTCCAACATATCCTATCTTCTACATTAGTCTGAGCAGTAAAAGAGGGACAACTAAGGGATTCAAAGTCTATCAGAGAATTGGACTTAGATATATAAGACACTTAGAGCTTCAAAGGGGAATATTTTAATTAGGATCACCAGATTATTTTCCATCCAATAGAAACATATATTGAATTATGATTGTTTGATTTTAATACGTTGTATTTCCTACAATTTATTTTTATCAATAATTATTATTCGATTAGTGATTGTTGTGTATTGTGAATTGAAGAAATCATGTCCGGAAGAAGAGCTGGACGCCCAGGTGGACGAGGAAACATCAACCTGACTCAAGCTGAGTTGAATGCTATCATCAATGAGCGTGTTGCTGATGCGCTTGCAGCCTATGAACAGGCCAGAAATCAGAACCAGAACAACCAGAATCTGAATCAAGGAGGTCCAACAGTCTGTACCTTCAAGATGTTCATGGATTGTAAGCCTCACTCTTTCAGTGGTTCTGATGGTGCTGTCTCATTACTTCGCTGGATGGAGAAACTCGAGTCGGTTTTTGCCATCTACAACTGTCCTGCAGGAACTCGTGTCATGTACGCCTCCGGCACACTGGAAGGACCAGCTCTGACGTGGTGGAACTCACAAGTCCAGACCTTAGGGCTTGATGCTCTAATGGTTTGCCATGGGATGACTTCAAGATTTTGATGAAAGAAGAATATTGCCCCAGAAACGAAGTCCAGAAACTAGAAGCAGAGTTTTGGAATCTTAAGATGGTTGGTTCTGACATTAAGGAATATACGATCCGTTCACACGAGTTAGCTGCTTTATGTCCTCAGATGGTGACCCTGTCCTACAAACAGATTGAGAAGTACAATGATGGTCTAGCTCCTCAAATCCAAGCTAGTATTATTGCTGCTGATCCTGTCACTATTCAGCAGGCTATCCGACTAGCTCACAAGCTCACTGATCAGGCAGTAGCATAGGGTACTTTGCCTAAACGTGGCGCTGCATCTGGTTCATCTGATCATTAAAGGAAATGGGATGGTAACAACAGCAAGTCTTCAAGCTCCAATAACACCCAGCAACAACAGACCAGAAAGTTTGATTCATCAAGAAGCTTTACCAACAACAATCAGAACAGTAACAACAACAACAATGGTCAGGGATCGAGCAACTATGCGGGCAAGTATCCGAAGTGCAACCGGTGCAACTTTCACCATCATGGCCAGTGTGATCGACTCCGTTGTCAAAGGTGTGGAAAGATGGGTCATGCTGCTAAAGACTGCAGGGGTGAACTGATGACTAAGCAACAACCTCAATAACAACGTCAGGGCGAAGCGACTAGAAGCTGTTATGAGTAAGGTAAGGAGGGCCACTACAGGAAGGATTGCCCACAGCTGAAGAGTGGAGACAAGGGCAACACTAGAAGCAATGCTAAAGGTCGTGCTTTTGTGATTGCTTCTAGCGAGGCAAGGAATGATCAGAATGTGGTTACTGGTACGTTTCCCCTGAATGGTTGTTTTGCTTCTATACTGTTTGATACAGGTGCTGACAAGAGTTTTGTTTCCAGCAAGTTCATTAAGTTGTTAGATGTAACCTTAGCTGATGTGGAGCCTAGTTACACTGTAGAATTAGCTGACAGGAAACTAATTGAGGCAACTCACATCATTAAGGGATGCAAGCTAGGATTCTATGGTCATGAGTTAGATATAGATCTGATGCCCGTCACACTTGGTAGCTTCGATGTAGTTGTTAGAATGGACTGGTTGTCCAGGAATCAAGTTGAGATCATCTGTGGTGAGAAAATTGTTCGTGTACCACTTCCTAGTGGTGAAGTTTTGTCAGTTCAGGGTGAAAGGAGTGGTACGGTCGCAGGAATCATCTCCTACATGAAAGCCTAGAACTGCTTGCGTAATAGTCATACCGCTTTTCTTGCTATAGTCACTGAAAAGGAAACTGAAGAAAAGAACATCGAAGATATCCCTATCATTCGTGATTATCCCAAGGTTTTCCCTGAAGACCTACCCGGTCTCCCACCGCATCGCCAAGTCGAGTTCCAGATTGATTTGGTACCTGGAGCCGCACCTATCGCGAGAGCACCGTACAGATTAGCCCCAAAAGAACTACAAGAGCTGACTACGCAATTGCAGGAACTATTGGATAAAGGGTTTATCAGACCTAGCTCATCACCATGAAGAGCCCCAGTCCTGTTTGTCAAGAAGAAGGACGGAACCTTTCGTATGTGTATTGATTATAGGGAATTGAACAAAGCAATGGTTAAGAATCGTTATCCTCTCCCGCGCATCGATGATTTGTTCGATCAACTTTAAGGGTCGAGTTTCTATTCCAAGATAGATCTGAGGTCGGGTTATCATCAACTAAGGATTCGAGATGAAGACATTTCGAAGACTGCTTTCAGAACTAGGTATGGCCACTACGAGTTTTTGGTTATGCCATTCGGGTTGACCAATGCGCCAGCGGTTTTCATGGACCTCATGAATCGAGTGTGCAAACCCTATTTGGACAAGTTCGTCATTGTCTTCATCGATGACATCCATATTTATTCAAAGAATAAGGAAGAACATGAGGAGCACCTTAAGCTGATTCTGGAGCTGCTGAAATGAGAATAATTGTACGCCAAATTTTCAAAGTGCGACTTCTGGATACGAGAAGTCCATTTCTTGGGTCATGTGGTCAATGAGAACGGGATACATGTTCACCCGGCAAAAAATAGAAGCCATCAAGAACTGGGCTACGCCTAAGACTCCGACTGAGGTACGACAGTTTCTAGGGTTGGCTGGCTATTATCGACGGTTCATCGAAGGATTTTCAAAGATAGCTCAACCTCTCACTGCATTAACTCATAAAGGCACTACGGACAATTGGGGTGACAAACAAGAATCCGTATTTCAGGTTCTGAAACAGAAACTCTATACGGCACAAATCCTATCCCTTCCTGAGGGAACAAATGATTTTGTAGTTTACTGTGATGCTTCTATTCAAGGCCTCGGTTGCGTGCTAATGCAACGCTAGAAGGTGATTGCTTATGCTTCCCGACAATTGAAAGTTCACGAGAAAAACTACACGACACATGACCTTGAGTTGGGAGCAGTCATGTTTGCACTCAAGATATGGAGACACTACTTGTATGGTACCAAGTGCACCATTTACACCGATCACAAGAGTCTCCAGCACATCTTTGAACAGAAGGAGCTGAACGTGAGACAACGTCGTTTGGTCGAATTGTTGAACGACTACGATTGTGCGATCAAGTATCATCCGGGCATGACTAATGTAGTAGCAGATTCCTTAAGTTGAAAGGAGACACCTAAGCCAAAATGAGTTTGAGCATTACAACTCACCATTCACACTGGATTACCCGATCAAATACGTGATGCTCAACTTGAAGCTTTGAAAGACGAGAACCTGAAATCGAATCGCTACGAGGCTTTGAGAAGCAACTGGAAACCAAGTCTGACGGAATCCGCCACTTGGTGGACTGAACATGGGTTCCCTTGTATGGAGACCTACGAGAGCTAGTAATGGACGAAGCTCACAAGTCACGGTACTCTATCCATCCAGGTTCAGACAAGATGTATCACGATCTAAATAGGTGACAAGGTTCTTTTTAAAGTGTCACCTTGGAAGGGTGTGATTCGTTTCAGAAAGCGTGGGAAACTAAACCCTAGATACGTGGGACCATTTGAGATTGTCAAACAGGTCGGCCCCGTGGCCTATCAGCGGAACCAACCCGAAGAACTCCGTGGAGTACATGATGTGTTCCATGTTTCAAACCTGAGGAAATGCCTTGTAGACGAGACTCTCGTCATTCCGTTGGACGAGGTACATGTTGATGAACAACTATGTTTCATCGAGGAACTAGTGGAAGTTATGGACCAAGAGCTCAAGACACTCAAACATAGTTGTATTCCTATAGTCAAGGTCCGTTGGAACTCAAAGCGTGGACCAGAATTTACCTGGGAACGTGAGGATCAGATGAAGAAGAAGTACCCGCAACTATTCCAGACTCAGGCATCTACCTCTTAAGATACGTAGAAATTCTATTCAACATACGTTACAAACCGCTGAGCCTTGTACTCCCCGTCGAATCTCGTAACATGATGTTCTAATTTTCGGGACGAAAATTCCTTCGACAAGGGGATAATGTGACACAACGTAATTTCAGGTTAACACCATTTCGACTGTCGTCGTTATCATTGTTTGCATCGTTATCACCTAAAACGTTTACAAGCATCACCACCGTCATCGTTGAATATGTTACACTATGTAATACTAACGTCATGAATGACCCCATTTTCAAAATGCAAAATGGTGTTTGTAGAGGATTCGGATAAACGGGATTACTTAAGGAATCCTCTTAATTAATATAACTCGCCCATTTACGTCGTTATCAACCGAAACAAATTCGGGAACTCGGGGACTAAGTGCAAGGACCAAAGGTGAGAAATTGCCAAACTAGGGCTGGGTATATAAACCCCTTACCAGCCCTAAGTTTCACTTCTACACCCTTTTCTTCACCTTCTTCTTCACATTCTTCTTCTCCACCTCTCTACCACATCCTAGCACCAAAACCGCCTCGTTTGATCTCGTTTTCGCCAGGGAAATCGTAGCTACAGCTGAGTTAACACATTTACACCAGGTAGGCGACCTTGGCTACCCTTTTCTTGCTCGATTTTACTTCTGCGTTTTCTAGGGTTCGGGTGCTCGGGTTCATCCAAGCATAAGAGGTCGTATGGGTGCGTGTGTTGTCCTACTGCATGTGCATTTTACTCGTGCCCGGAGTAGCTGAACACTGCTCTGCACCTCCAGCAGCCGCGAACCTGCTGTTTTGCGACTGGGCCTTTCAGACGACTGAGCCGTGCGACTGAGTGAGTCATGCGACTGAGTCCATGCGTCTGAGTTTATCGTACGACTGAGTGGTGCGACTGTGGTGAGTCGTGTGACTGAGTCTATGCGTATGTGTGTGTCGTGCGATTGAATGCATGCGATTGAGATTATGTGCGATTGAGTCAATGCGGATGAATGTGTGCGACTTTGTGTATCGCACGACTGAAGGTCCAATCGTACGAATGAAGGTTCAGTCGTACGAATGAAGCTGATTCGTACGAATAAAGGTTGAATCGTGCGAATTGCCATTGAGTCGTGCGAATGGGTGTTGTGTGGTACGACTGAATGCTGAGTCGCACGAAGGAGGGTTCAATCATATGAAGGATGCTGATTCATACGATTGAAGGCCCATTCGTGCGGATGGAGTGTTGAGTCGTGCGTCTAGTCCTGTTGTGTGACTGATGATGCGTGTAAGTGTGAATTCTATTTTGAATGTCTTGTGATGATAAGGTAACATCAATAAAGTGTCATTGCGTGACCACAAAGATTAAAGTCAACGCTATTAACAGGCACATACTTTTTCAATCTAAAATAACCTAACCGTTTACAATTATCGACAACCCATTTGGGATCTACATAAGGTCAGTTATGTGTATGCCTGCTTGTGAGTGCTACCCACTACGGAACCGATACGACCCGACCCGACTAAACGTTACTATTAACACTAGACACATCATTAACGCTTAACATAACTGTCAATAGGTGTTTGACCGTTCATTGTAAACAACACTTGGGAGGCTTCCATCCTACATACTTACAAGATAATTTGTGAGTCTTCACGGCCCCTATTTTACTTTCTTTCCTTTTGTGGGAGAAAACATGCAAACATATTTTCATAAATGGTTATAGTGTTATTGATATCGCCTGTTACGTTAGTGCAAACACACATAACAGTCCTTACATTCTCGAACCGTTAGTAATGTGTAGCGAGGTAATTCTGAGTAGTACTACTGGGTTTGACAAACCCCGCCTGGGCTAGTCGCGCTAGCTTGATTGGAGGTCTAATGGGTGCATTATTGACCTAACATTTGTCACTGTCTGGTGAGACGTGACGGGAAGACAACAAACATATGGGACATGCAAACAGTCAGCTTCGGTTCGAAACGCTAAGTAACATGACTATTGGCTAGCTACCTATCGGTATGCTTTAATTACTTTACCATTTGAAAAGTTACGAACATTTTATCTGAAATTAAACCTGTGAACTCACCAACTTTATGTTGACACACTTTAGCATGTTTTCTCAGGTCACAGGAACACATAGGCTCATGATGCACGCATCAGGAACGCACTCAGGACATGCATCATCAATCATAAATTCTTGCAACAAACCTTTTGTTTTGATTTGGCACTTGTAACTTTCATGTATTGGTTTACATTCCGTGTATACGCTTCCACACTAATGTTTATTTCATTTATGTTCCTCTGATTGAAGTCAAATGTTTAATTTTAAAAATTCATGTAGTGTCGCTTGATATGAATATGTCTGAGATCCTGGTTTGTCACACGCCTAACGGTAAAACCCCCGTTTGTGGAAATTGATGGTGTGACAGAAACATTCGGCGTATTTTGAAGACTTGGATGTGTACGCAGTGAAGAGAGAGAAGGGAATATAGTACTTTAGATACCCGCATGATTTGAAGGCTCTCCTTGGTTTTGAGTTAAACAGGTATGCTTGTTTAGACCTTTTGTACGCCAACCCCAGGAAGATGTTGGGGTGGTTTGAGATGGTGTTTAAGAGAGAGTATCACACCACGTGGGTCAACTTCAGGCCTTAACAGCCTAGACGGTACATAAATAAGACCGAAGTTGATCCACATACTGGAAAGCCTAAGGTAGTGCTAAAGTGGAGTCCTCCGCACACAATGTCAAAGATCCCATTGCAGGAGATGCCTCAGGAATTCACTCCACACTTCAAATGGTAGTACTACGACTGGCGAACGGGTGAAGCGGTCATAGTGTTACACAAAGATGCTCAGATCGAGACTATGAGGGTGTTTGACCCTATGTGGCTAGCCAACTTGTCCAAAGACGATGTCTACACTCTATACAAGTGGCCACTATTCTATGACACGCAGGACATCGTACAAGCTCTACAGTTCCAACACATCGTAAGACTTTTCTTTGCATTTGAGATACATGCAGGAGCTACACAAGAAGAGAAATACAAGATGTTCCATGAGCACGTGAAGACTGTTAGACAATAGATTAAACTAGGTCCAAGGGGGAGTTTGTTGATACATATTGATGTACCTAGTTTATGTTCTGAAATATAAAAGTCTTTCATGTCTTACATATATGTAATCGATGTAGTGGATTTAATGAATGATATTCGAAGTGCATTTTGATGTTAATTCATGTTTGATTATGTCATGATATCATTATATTGAATGTGTTGCATATGTATGAATTAACTATATAGGTTTGATGTTGTTCTACATGGTTCTAAGTCAATAAGAACTTAGAAGTATGTTTAACTTATCCATGTGATAGTTCATGCGAATGGAAAATGCTAATGGACCATAAGCATGAACATATCATGCTTATGGACCCGTCGCATGACTGAATCAGAAGACTGGATCAGTCGTACAATTGAGACATAAGATTGAGTCAGTCGCACGACTGAACCTTCAGTCGTGCGTATGAGTCAATTGCACGATTCAGTCGCACGACTGAACCATGCTAATGGTTCAGTCGTACGATTGAACACAGGAAACCTATAAATACCTCGTAATTCATGGAAAAAACAGAACACTTCAAATACATACGTACCCTAGCCGTCCAGAGCGTACCAAAACGTCAATCCATGTTAATAGTTCGTTTTTGATCAATTCTTGTTTGTTCTTAACGTTTGTTTCATCGTTGGATTGATCAGGACATTCTCACTAATTGGATCGCCAATCAAATGGGATTCCACACTATTTGATTCGGTATAACGCAGAATCTGCTAGGACTCCGTACGAAATCGGTCCTAGCATATAATGCATACAAGACGACACAAACATATATATTCCTTTCATCAATATGGGGTGAATCATTCATAATACACAAATCAATTTTTCATCACATTATATATTGCAATCTAAATCAAGTCAACCTGCAACATTAGCATCAACAGCAATAATTTCTTAGATAATTGAAACATAGAGTCAACCAAACAAAATTGTAATAGTGTCATAGTGTCACAAATTGGATGGTGCCATCACCCCCATGAATAATAATAGTTTCTATAATAGATAGATAAAGTAGTTTCTTCAAATAGCTTCAAAGCCTACTGCCAAGCAATCATTCATCACTACATCATCATTGCCACATCTTCTTCAACCATCCAAACCAACCCGAGCTCTTCATCCTCTGCTCTTGCTCTAAGCTTTGCGCATCATGTGAAACCATCATCGCCTGAAACTGGGTAGACTGGGAAGTTCGAGTGGAGTGCTAGAGAGTTAGCTCATGACGTTGGATGTTCTTCAATATATCACTCAATGTAGGGTCAGAAGGTCCAAAGTCACTATCCCGGCGGCTAGACTAGGACTACGGATCACCAACGAAAACACTAGGTCCATTGTACAAGCTACGCCTAGGTGGCATCCACTACTCGTCATGAGGAAGGCGTCTAGGCGGGTCGATCACACGAGGTGCTGGTGCCGGGGTCGTTGCAGAAGGAGATGGAGGAGGGGGCATCCAAAATGAGACTGAAGGTCTTGGTCTAGCACTCTTATGAGGGCGATTGATAATAACGTGCACCCCTATCCCTAATAGGTGGAATAGGTGAATCGGTAGGTGCGGTGATGAGCGGTGAGTTAGAGCGCATTTAACTCCTGACCGGGGATGTGGAAGATGAGTCTTCTGAGGGCTCATTGTCATCGGAGGTCACAGATATCCAGCCTGGATGTCCACACCTTCGTAAGTACGCCTCATACTCTGTTTGGGGCTTGCCCTCCTAAGGTTCCCAACAGGTGCAATCTCATCAGTCGAGTGTGTAGGTGCCTTTCCCCTATCAGCCATGGTCTTGGTATCCTGTAAAAATTATCATTAGTAATTTTGTTTCTCATAGCTCAAGACAATAATAGTAATAGTACTAGAATAGTAGTGATAGCAGTAGTATCATTAAGCAAGTATCAATTAGCAGTAGTATTAATAAGCAGTAGTATCAATAAGCAGTAACAGACATGAAAATTCAATTAAAAATTAGCTTTAGACTGTGATAAGAAAGTTCCTTAAGTCATCTACTCCAAAAATTCACACTTTGGGTTTCGTGTTGGTATTTATGCGTCCGATAAATTCATGATTACGTTGATCAAGTGTAATCATCAATTTATCCAACCCGCTTACCGCAACATTCACCAAAGCAAGGACAGTGCTAAGGTTTAAGGTTGTATCCTAGGGTCTACTAAGGTATCGTGAATCCAAGGATCTCAATTCAGGAATTATCAGTATTAAAATAACGATACGTTAATGAGTGCGTAATAATCATTAATTGATGTTTAATTGTTATAAATGTTAATTGAAGAACACAATTACAAAGACACAGTAAATACGAACAAAATAATTAATTCAAATGTATTTCATTAATATTGAGTAATGATTACAAAAGAATAATTATAAAACTATGAACAATGATTCTTTAATCGAATTGATATTGTTATTGATGTGACGACGGCTAGGGTTGCACAAAGATGTGATAATCAACAGCCGTAATATTTCTAAAATTGTGTTCCCGAGATATGAAACCCTGGACTCATATTTATAGGCACTTTGAGTCAGTTAAGGAAACACCAGATCTCCTGGGATTTGTTATTCACTTGTTGACTGGTTGAGATTGTACAAGTGTTCTAGTCTTCTGTAGAAATCTTGCCTTCCGTAGGAACTTCTATTGTTCTGTAGGAACCTTTCCTTTCGTAGGAATCTTCACTTCAAGTAATCCTTAGGTGATGTTTTTCATCCGTAGACACAAAGGATGTCTTGTAAGAAACATATCTAAGGACTAGCATTATTGTTCATCCGTAGATGTTTCTTATACATAGCCGATTTCATAAATTCACCAAGTATATTGTTTTTGCCTGTCATCATGTATATCACACAACACATAAGGGTTAACCTATACATTCAATGCATACATAATGATAGTCAGTTACAATTATTTATTACAAGTATTGATTAAAGTTCTAAGACTATACAAAAATGATCTAGACCTGTCATCATGTTGGCTTGCTTCTTGCATCCTCCAAAATCACTATCTGAGTATGAGTAAAGACTGAAATCTCCATCATTTGGATACCACAGTCCTAGAGCTGGTTTTTTTTTCAGATATCTGAAAATTCTCTTGATAGCATTCAGATGAGACTCCTTTGGATCAGATTGATACCTGGTACAAACATACGTAGCAAACATTATATCAAGCCTACTGGCAGTTAAATACATTAAGGATCCGATCATTGATCTATACAATCTCTGATCTACAGGTTTTCCAGCAGGATCAGGCACAATCTTGTCTATTGTTGAAGCAGGAGTTTTGTACGAAGATGTATCAGCAAGATTGTACTTCTTCAAAATTTGATGAATGTATTTTTCTTGATTGATGACAATTCCATATGTTTTCTGATGAACTTGTAGGCCAAGGAAGAAGGTCAATTCTCCTATTGAGCTCAACGGAAACTCAGATTTCATTAACTCTTCAAAACTCTAACAAAGCTTCTTGTTGGTTGATCCAAATATGATGTCATCTATAAATATTTGAACCACCAAAAGATCTTGATGTTCTTGTTTGAGAAAGAGTGTCTGATCAATAGTCCCTCTTTTATAGCCATGTTTCAGCAAGAAAGATGATAATGTTTCATACCACTTTCTTGGTGCCTAATGAAGTCCATATAAAGCTTTGTCTAACTTGTATACTCTATCTGGGTAGTCCAGATCCTCAAATCCAGGGGGTTAATCCACATAGACTTCTTCATCAATTTTTCCATAAAGGAAAGCACACTTGACATCCATTTGATACATAGTGAACTTCTTGTATAAAGCATAGGCTAGAAATACCTTGCTTGCTTCAATTCTTGTAACAGGAGCAAAGAATTGATCATAGTCTATTCCCTCATCTTGAGTATATCCTTGAGCAATCAGTCTAGCTATGTTTCTCACAATTACACCTCTGTCATCCAGCTTGTTTTTGAAGAGCCACCTTGTTCCAATTGGATGCTGACCATCAGGCAAATCTACAAGATTCTAGACTTTTTGTTTTCTGAATTATTGTAGTTCATCTGGCATAGCTTTAATCCAGCTATTATCTTTTAGAGCAGCTGTTATGTTTGAAGGAAAAACTTGAGATAAGAAGCAAGTGAACAAGCAAATGTTTGCTACTCCCCTTTTGCTTCTTGTAGTTCTTGCATTCAGGTCTCCTATGATATTATCTGATGGATGAGACTTATGAATTCTGGTTGTTGATAGAGTATCAACTGGGATGGTAGATTCTAAATTCATGAAATCCATTGGCGCAGAAGGATTCAGCTGTGATGATGAGTCTATGAAGTAGTCAACGTGTTCTTCAGGTTCAACAGGATCAGCTTGAACTTCAGCAGCATTATGGTATTCTTCCGCAGGAACTTATATTGAAATGTTTTGTTCATTCGTAGGAGTTACACCAACATCTACAGATTGATTTTGTTGATCTGCTGACAAGTTTTGTGGATGCAAAATACCCTCTCCACAGGTAGGAGCATCTGCTGAGGAGTTATTCATGTCTTCGGATGAAGGATGATCATCTGTGGATGCATGTTCTTGTACGGCGGATGAAGGATTTGCATCTCTGGATGTATCTTCATTCTGCTAACTTGTCAGATTATTTGATTCTTGCTGCAGAATATTTGGAGTTGGTTGTCTCGGCGGATCAGCTGATAGTGACAATTCATTCAAACTTGGAGGAACAAATGGATAGCATGTATCAGCTGAACTTGCATTGATTAAATATCCAATGTGAAATGACTCTGTTAATGCATCTATATCAAATAACCAAGATGATCCTTTTATAGTTATGGTAAATATGGATTCATCAAAAGAATCATTATGGGTTTCTTCAACAATGTTATGTTCTGGAATGTAAATCCTATATGATTTAGATGCGGATGAATATCCAACAAAGAAACTATCATAGCATTGTTCACAGCTCATAAGGAGTTTTATTATGTTCTTCGACAATTAAAGTCCTGTTTTCGACATTGCATGTTGTGTTCATAGCTTCTCCAGAATGTGATGGGCAACTGAGAGTCAGCTAGCATTGTTCTAGCTGCTTCAATGAGAGTTCTATTTCTTCTTTCAGCAACTCTATTTTGTTATGGAGTTCTTGGAGCACTAAATTGCCTTGCAATGCCTTTATTCCTACAAAATGCATCTAGATCAGCATTAACAAATTCTGTCCCATTGTCACTCCTACAAATCATAACTTTTAGACCAAGTTGATTCTCAATCTTGATCACAACATCCATTAATGTTTCAGATGTTTCACTCTTTTGTTTTAAGAAAAAGACCCAGGTGAATCTAGTGATTTGAACAATAAAATTCTTTCTTTGGCAGACCAGTAACTAAGTCATTTTTCACTAATTTGTTCATATTCTTCAAGTTGGAATGAACAAGTCTTCTATGCCACAATTGAGATTCATCTTTAGAGGACTTGGATAAAATACATGTTTCATGATTTGTGAGTGTTGTGTTGTTTATATCCAAAACATATGTGTTTCCTTTTCTTGATGCTTTAAGAAGGATCCATTCTTCTGGAACTGAAAAACGTGGTTTAAGAATGTAAAAATTAGTGTTATGAAATAATTTTGTGTATTTTTTATCATAAATTTGAGATACACTTAGTAAATTGTACTGCAAATCTTCACAATAATTCACTTTCTCAAATGTTAAGACACCATTGGTTACCATTCCTTCACCAACTATTTTACCTCCCTTCTTATCCCCACCAAATGCCACATATGAGGCACGTTTATGTTTGAAGTCATGGAGAAGAGAACAGTTTCCTGTCATATGCCTAGAACAACCACTGTCAACATACCACTTGTTGTCAGCTCTCTAAGATTGTTCCTGCATAAATAAAGAAATCAATTAGAATTAACAACCCAAGCCTTAATTGTCTTGCGTTTGCCAACAGTGTCTAAAATTGTTACTCCTTCATGAATCAGTGTTGAGGTTTTAGCATTAATTTCAGGCCTAATTGATTCATTTTGATTTGATGGTGGTGAGGATGATTCTGTTGAAGATAAGGCAGATGTTTGGGTGTCTTCTTTCTTGATTGATTCTACCTTCATCTTATCTTTCTTTGGTTGATATTTTGATTTTGAGGTTGATCCTGAATTTCTAAAAATTTCATCATCTTTCAATTTTGATTGATTCACAGGAGTTCCTTTTTCAAAATTATCAAAGATATCATTCACTTTTTGTCTTCTTGTCTGATAGATCCACCTTTTTGTGAGGTGTTTTGAACTGATTTGATACTCTTTTCTTGAAAGGATTGTCCTCAGTAGATGTTTTTTGCTTGGATTTTTGTTGGACTTTCTTGGACATTGATCCTTTGTCACTTTCAGAAGATTGAGAATCTGATTCAGAAACTTCAGCAATTGACTTCTCTAAGCTCTTTGTCTTATTCTTTTTGTTAAAATAACATTATTGAGTTGAATTATTATTTTTGTGGCAGATTGCACAATGTTTGTTGAAGTAGCAATCAGAAGTCATGTGATTGTTCATATTGCATATGAAACAATAGCTGCTGAAGTAGCAGTCATCTGTATTGTGATTTTTCATAACACACCTGTTGGATCTAGATAGTATAGGTCTAGATCATTTTGTATAGGCTTAGAACTTTAATCAAGTCTTGTAATTAATAATTGTAACTGTCATTGTAACTGTCAATATATCTATATATGTGCATTTGAATCTATAGGGTAACCCATATATATGTGTGTTGCTTTTTGATTGTTGACAGGCAAAATCAATGTACTTGGTAGGATTCCTGAAATTGACCAAGTGTAAGAAACATCTACGGATGAGCATTTTTGTTAATCCGTAGATATGTTTCTTACAAGACCACAAGTAAATTCCTGCGGATGATCAAGGATTGTATGAAGTGAAGACTTCTACGGAAGACAGAATTCCTACGGAAGAACAACACTTCTACGGAAGACCAAGATATCTACGGAAGAGCAAAACTCCTGCGGAAGACAAGGGTCCTGCGGAAGTTCAGAACACTTGCAAGATTACAATGTCAACAAGTCAAACAAGTCAACAAATCAATCAATATCGAATCCTAAGAGATCCGGTGTTTCCTAACTGACTCTAACCATCTATAAATACGAGTCCTAGGTTTCACATCGAGGTGAACACAATCAAGCAATATTACGGCTGTCAAGCAATCGTGCAACCTTAGCCGTCGTCCCATCAACATCAAACATTATTTCGATTCACAGAAATCATTGTTCATAGTGATTTATAATTATTCTTTTGTACTCATTACTTGATAATTAATGAAACACTTTTGAATAATTGCTGCCTTCACGTTTACTGTGTTTTTGATGTTTGTGTTCTTCATCAATCATTAAAACAATTAAACGTCAATTAATGATAATTCCGCAATCATTGATTTGATTTTATTTTAATACTGATAATTCCTGAATTGAGATCCATGGATTCACAGGTGGTATCAGAGCCAAGTGCTCATTGATTTAGATCAATTGATCTATTAGTATTAAAATTGTGTACTTGTCTTTTAAACAATTAATTTTACGACTTATCATTCAGCAAGCATACTCTCATTGTTTGATTGATTTAGATCGATATTCAAATTAATTAAATACTAGATCTGAGTATTTGATTGATTTGTCTAATTCAACAGTGAAAACTCGTTTCAACATTCTCAATTAAATATGAGTACTTTTGGTGGATCGCATCAACCACCGAAGTTGGAAACAAAAGCCGATTTCATGTCCTAGAAAATCAAGTTCAGGAATCATGTGAACTACACAGATTCTGACTTGTGGGAATCCATTACTGAAGGTCCTTATATTCCACCCACTCTTGGACCGGATTATAATGACAAGAATCAGCCTATCAGCACAAAAAACTTGTCACCTTATGATGTCAAGAAGGTTAAAGTCGATATTAAAGCATACAGTTTGCTTAGTATGGCTTTGCCAGAAGATATATTAATCAGTTGTGAGAACTATAAAATAGCAAACTCCTTGTGGAAGATACTCCACACTCTCTGTGAAGGGAGTGATGAGATCAGAAGCATCAGGAAAGGCACCCTCAGATCACAATATGAAACCTTTCATCATATTGAGGGTGAATCAATTCCTCAATAACTCCATAGATTTATGCAACTCGTTACTGAGATGAACATCTTGGAGTTGAAGCATACTACTAAGGAACTCAACAAGAAAATGCTTCACACTTTGCCTGAAAGTTGGAAGCAGACAGTGTCCATGTTCAAGAACACCATAGATCTTAAGTCAACTGGTCTAGATACTCTGGTTGCTAAATTAGAAGCTCTTGAAATGGATGAACAATCAAGAAACAAGAGTGTGAGAACCCATGTCTCACATTATCACTTCAAAGAAACCAAAAATGCTGGAAGTGCATTTATCTCAAATCATGAAGGTGATAACTCTTGTACTTTGAGTGGTGATGAAGAGGAAGTTAGTTTTTATGCCTCTAAACCCTCTAATAAATCAACTCAAAGTAAGAACCAAAAGGAAACAGGAAGATCTGCTGAGAAAAGAGATACAACTACTGCAACTGCAAAATCTTCTCAACAAAACAATCAATCAGAACCAATTACTGTGATATTGGATTCTGAAGAATAAAAAGTAGCCTTTGCATCTTTTAGTTCTAGCTTTCAAGCATATCTGGGAAGCTCACTAACATCAGCAAACATTTGCCAACAAGACTTGGAAGAACTACCTCCTGATGTAGTGGAAGAGATGGACCTACAATGGCAGATGGCAATGATTGCTTACAGAGCTAAGCAATATCTGAGGAGAAACAAGTATATGGCTGCAGCTAGTAAAACATCAAAGATTGGTGTTGACAAGTCCAAAGTCAGATGCTTCAAATGCAATCTCTATGGACACTTCTCTAGAGAATGCAATCAATAATCATCTCAGCAGCATCAGTATCAGTAGCATCAGCAGTATCATCCTCAGCAACCAAACTCTCAAAAATCTCTGCTCAGACAACCTCAGCTGATGAATACATCCCCACCAGCCACAAATGAATCACCAGGTCGAGTAATTCAAAGGGGTCTGGTCTGATCATACTTCAAGATGGTACATGTGACTGGAGTATGTATGAGAAGGAAGTCTTGGAAGAGAATCAAGCATTGATGGCACACATGGAAAACAAAGTTCCTCCAATGGCCAGAGAGGTAAGGGAAAGGTTATGTTCATCAACATGTGTTGAGGAAGTAGAACACTATAGATTCATGCTCAACAGTTGGCTGACAAAGTAAAAGAAACATTGATTTTAAATGAATCCCATTTAAGAGAACATAAATTATATCAAAGCAAAATTAGTTCTTTGCAAAAGGATTTAGAAAAATATGTCTCTGAAAATTACAGCCTTAAAGCCCAAGTTGAGCATCTGACCACTTCCTTAACCAAATCCATGGCTGATCATGCATCTACTGAAGTGAAACTTCAGAAGTTTCAACTATCATCTCAGCAATATGAGAAGTTGTTAAACTCTCATATTGAATTAAAAAATAGGTATGGGTTGGGTTATAATGCTGTTGCACCACCTATTAATGATAATTACACAACTCTACCTAAAACAATGACAAACACTTTGTCAAATCATTTTGTGCCAAGCACAAAAATTGACATAAAAACAAGTCAAATAAATATCAACAATGAAGCTGAGATGAGTGAAACTGAATCTACTAAATCAGAATCACTAAAACATAATGACTCAGAATTTGATTATGATAAATGTGATGACTTGGATGATTCTGATGAACATGATACTGATCAACTGAACATTGGTAAGAATGTTCAAGTTGAACCTCGTCTTCCACGAGTTCTTGAAGAATCAAAGCTGCAATATCCTCCAAAGCAACGAAATATGCTGAAGACTATTTGCAAGAGGATTGCTGAACTGAATGAAGGTCTTCAAGAACTCAACCTTCATAAAGTTGATAACTGCGGATCAAGTAAGGAAATACCTTTATCTCCTTCAGATAAAAGTAAGAAGCAACAAACTTCAAACGACAAGCAAAATTCAAGTGTTGAAGATCTGCGGAAGGTAAAATCTGAAGAATCCGAAGAACATCTGCGGAAGGCAAAATCAGCCAAGTCCGTAGAACATCTGCGTAAGGGTAAAACTGCTTAATCCGTAGAAAAAGCACGGAAGAATAAAACCGAATCTACGGATGAGGTAAAAAGGACTTCCAACAAACAACAAAAAGCAGTCAAAGGTAAACAAGAAACAACTGATGATGCTCATAGCAAAAGCAAGAAAAAAATCAAGTGATCCATGAGGAAAGGAGTTGAAGTCCAACAAGAACAAGAAAAAAAGTGTGAATCTGAAGACAATTCAGAAGATAAATATTGCAAATGGTATGATATGAAAAATCACAACACAGAGGACTACTACTTCAGTAGCTACTGTTCCATATGCAATATGAACAATCACATGACTTCTAATTGCTACTTCAACAAACACTGTGCAATATGTGACAAAAATAATCATTCATCTCAGGAATGTTATTTCAACAAGAAGAACAAGAAAAAGAGCAAAAAGAAGTCACATGATGAAACATCTAAATTAGATTCTCAATCTTCAAAAAGTGACAAAGAACCAAAGGTGAAGAAAGATGAACTAAAAGCAAAGCAAAAATCCTTTGCTGCGGATAAGCCTTTGAAGAAGAAAGCACCAATTCAGTCTAAAACACCTCACAAAAATGTGGATCTGACAGATAAGAAGACTGAAGTAATTGATGATTTCATTGATAATTTTGATAAAGGAACTCATGTACCTCAATCAAAATTAAAAGATGAAGTAACTTTCAGAAATTCAGGGGCATCCTCAAAATCAAAATATCAACCAAAACAAGATAAATTGAAGAAAGAATCAGATAAGCAAGAAGATATGCAAACATCTTAATCATCTTCAACAGAATCATCCTCACCACCATCAAATCAAAAAGAATCAACTAATACTGAAACTTCAAGATTAATTCATGAAAGAGTAACTATTGTAGACACATCTGGCAAACCCAAGACAATTAAGGCTTGGGTTGTCAATTCTAATTGATTTCTTTTTCTGTGCATGAACAATCAGGGAAAGCTGACAACAAGTGGTATGTTGACAGTGGTTGTTCCAGACATATGACAGGAAACTGTGCTCTTCTCCATGTCTTCAAACATAAACATGCCTCTTATGTGGCATTTGGTGGGGATAAGAAACAAACAAACAAACAAACAAACCCAGTATATCCCACTCAAGAGCAGGGTTTGGGGAGGGTAGGCGTAGGCGAGTCTTTCCTCTATCTTGTTAGGTAGAGAGACCGCTTCCAAAGAGACCCCCGGCTCGATAGTTGGTGGGGATAAGAAGGGAGGTAAAATAGTTGGTGAAGGAATGGTAACAAATGTACTAACATTTGAAAAAGTGAATTACTATGAAAATTTGCAGTACAATTTACTTACTGTATCACAAATTTGTGATCAAAATTACCCAACACTATTTGATAACACTAATTGTTACATTCTTAAGCCAGGTTTTGCAGTTCCAGCAGAATGGATCCTTCTTAAAGCATCAAGAAAAGGAAACACTAATGTTTTGGATATGAACAACACATCACTCACAAGCCATGAGACATGCCTGCTATCTAAGTCCTCAGAAGATGAATCACAATTATGGCATAGAAGGCTTGTTCATTCCAACATGAAAAACATGAATAAATTGGTGAAAAATGACTTAGTCATTGGCCTACCAAAGAAAGAATTTCATTGTTCAAACCATTGTTCTTCATGTTAGAAAGGAAAACAACATAGAGTGTCTCATAAATCCAAAATAATCAACACTAACTCTACACCACTCAAATTGCTTCACATGGACCTCTTTGGTCCAACCAATGTGATGAGCATTGGAAAAAGGCAATATTGCTTGGTGATAGTAGATGAATTCACTAGATTCACATGGGTATTCTTTTTAAAACATATGAGTGAAACATCTGAAACATTAATGGACTTTGTAATCAAGATTGAGAATCAACTTGATTTAAAAGTTAAAATTTTTAGGAGTGATAATGGGACTGAATTTGTTAATGCTGATATGGACACTTTTTGCAGGAATAAAGGCATAGCAAGACAATTCAGTGCACCAAGAACACCATAACAAAATGGAGTGGCTGAAAGAAGAAATCGAACTCTCATAGAAGCAGCCAGAACAATGCTAGCTGACTCTCAGTTGCCCATAACTTTCTGGGCAGAAGCTGTGAATACAGCATGCAATGTTCAGAATAGAACATTAATTGTGAAAGAACATAATAAAACCCCTTATGAACTCCTATTTAAAAGGAAACCTTTTATAGGATATCTTAGAGCGTTTGGGTGTCATGTGTCTGTATTAAATACTAAAGAACAATTGGGAAAATATTCTGAAAAAGCCTATGATGGTTTCTTTGTTGGTTATTCATCCACTTCTAAATCATATAGAGTCTATATTCCAGAACATAATATTGTTGAAGAGACTCCCAATGTTTCTTTTGATGAATCCATGTTTACAACAACTGTAAAAGGATCATCTTGGTTATTTGATATAGATGCATTAACTGAATCATTTAACACTGGATATCTGATCAATGCAGGTTCTGCCGATACATGCTATCCATTTGTTCCTCCAAGTTTGAATGAAGTGCCACTGACAGCTGATCCACCAAGGGCACAACCTTCAACTGGACCACAGCAAGAATCAAGTCAGCAGCATCAAGATACATCAGGAGAAGCAAATCCTTCATCCGCAGCTCATGTAAATACATCCACAGATGCACCATCATCCGTAGATGTACATACTGTTTCAACCACTGGTCGTAGGGATGGAGAGGATGTGTTGAATCAACAACACCTGCCTGCTGATCAACAATGTTCATCCGTAAATGTTACTGCTACAACTACAGAAGTACAAAATGCCTCCGCAGATGTTACTGTTACAACTATGGACGTTCAACATGCATCCGTAGAAGTTCCTGCAGAAGAACATACAGCAAATGAAGGACATGAACCCCTTGATTACTTCATAGATTCAACATCACAGCTGAATCCATCTGCTTCAATGGGTTTCTCAAACTTAGAGTAAACTATCCGAGTTGATGCTGTTTCAACATGCAGGATTCACAAGTCTCATCCATCAGATAATATCATTGGAGACCTGAATGCAAGGACTACAAGGAGCAAAGGAGGAGTGGCAAACATTTGCTTATTCACCTGCTTCTTGTCTCATACAGTTTCTGTAAACATTACAGTTGCTCTAAAGGACAACAGCTGGATTGAGGCTATGCAAGAAGAACTACAACAATTCAGAAAACAAAAGGTGTGGAACCTTGTAGAATTGCCTCAAGGTCATCATCCAATTGGAACAAGGTGGCTCTTCAAAAACAAGCTGGATGACAGGGGTATAATCATGAGAAACAAAGCCAGACTTATTGCTCAAGGATATACTCAAGAAGAAGGGATAGACTATGATGAAGTTTTTGCCCCAGTTGCAAGAATTGAAGCTATCAGAGTCTTTCTAGCTTATGCTTCATTCAAGTTCACAGTGTATCAAATGGATGTGAAGTGTGCTTTCCATTATGGGAAAATTGATGAAGAAGTATATGTGGCTCAACCTCCAGGATTTGAGGATCGGGACTATCCACATAGAGTATACAAGCTAGACAAAGCTTTGTATGGACTTCATCAGGCACCAAGGAAGTGGTATGATACATTGTCATCTTTCCTGTTGAAGAATGGCTATAAAAGAGGGACTATTGATCAGACACTCTTCCTCAAACAAGAACATCAAGATCTTTTGGTGGTTCAAATATATGTAGATGACATAATATTTGGATCAACCAACAAGAAGCTGTGTCAATGCTTTGAAGAGTTAATGAAATCTGAATTCTAGATGAGCTCCATGGGAGAATTGACATTCTTCCTTGGCTTACATGTTCATCAGAAAACATATGACATTTTCATCAATCAAGAAAAGTACATTCATCAAATTCTGAAGAAGTACAATCTTGCTGATTCAACTTCATGCAAGACACCTGCCTCAACAATAGACAAGATTGTGCCTGACCCTGCTGGAAAATCAATAGATCAGAGATTGTATAGGTCTATGATCGGTTCTTTAATGTACTTAACTGCCAGTAGGCCTGACATAATGTTTGCTGTATGTGTTTGTGCCAGGTATCAATCAGACCCAAAGGAGTCCCATCTGAATGCTGTTAAGAGAATATTCAGATATCTGAAAGGCAAACCAGCTCTAGGACTGTGGTATCCAAAAGATGGAGATTTTAGTCTTTTCTCATATTCAGATAGTGACTATGGAGGGTGCAATAACAACAGAAAATCCACAACTGGTGGATGTCAATTTCTGGGACCAAGACTTGTTTCTTGGCAGTGCAAGAAGCAAACTAATGTATCTGTGTCCACAGCTGAAGCTGAGTACATAGTTGCTTCAGCTGGTTGCTCTCAAGTACTTTGGTTGCAAAACCAATTGCTTGATTATGGTTACAATTTCCTTCAAACACCAATTCATATTGATAATTCAGCTGCTATGTTTATAACTGCTAACCCAGTTCAACATAGTAAAACAAAACATATTGAAATCATATATCATTTTCTAAGAGACTGTTCAGAAAAGGGTTTAATTAAGTTAGTCAAAGTGGACACAACAAATCAGCTTGCTGATCTGTTCACTAAAGCCTTTGATTCTGTTTGATTTAATTTTCTGATAGAATCTTTGGGAATGATTAACCTAGACTAAATCATCAAAGCATATGACTGTCCTTGTGTGGAGTAATGGTCGGGGGATGATTTAAGTGTCTGATAGAATCTTTTTGCATGCCATATGTATGGGAAATGATAGTACACTATGCTTGGCTTTCTTTAATAAAACAAATAAAACTCAATCTGACTTGTAACATTTTGATATGTAAGTAGGTTCATCATGAGTGGAAACTACGCTAAGAGCATGCCAACCTAAAAGATCCAGTTATCTATCTGTGGGAACTCCATTTTGAAAGTCAGGAAAGTTAGTTATCTTCTGATGTGATCAAATCACTTACAAAAGCACACTATGTAAAATACTTTATAATCTTCTATCATTGCAAAGTCATATTCCCTCTGTTTATGTGATCTTCATTCTCCCTCTGTTTTGTGTAAACAAAGACCTGGGTTAAGTTCACCTCTGTTTTATGAAAGTAAAGACCTGGTGACTGTGAAGATCATATCTCAGCTCTCAAAAGAATCACTGGTGATCAATTGTATATCAATTCAAAGAGGTTCAACATCAAAGCATTAATGAAACTGTAATATGTCTCAAGATAGAACTTATAACTTAATGTACATAGTCAATAAGTGTGAAAAAGTGGTGATTCGTCTCACCTACAGAGGACAAACTTTAATGACAATTGAATGTGGAGCACATGATAGTTACTGATTAACAAACATAAAAACATGATAAACAGCATGCCAAGTTGATACCTTTCTCATGTATGAATTTAAGTGGGGATATATACTTACAAACAGGTTTGCAATCTTTCAAATAATCAACATCAGCAGAAGCCTAGAGTCATAGTATGATCCCACTATATATATGCATGCTTGTATCATTTAAATCATTTGTTTAATTTGTCCCCTTAACTGATTCCCTCTCATTTAGACTGTCATATGCCCTTCATGCCTATTTCCAACCTAAATTTATGATCAATACAACAGTGTAACATTAATCACAAATTTAGGGGGAGTAGTTCATGCATAAGAAACATCTACGGATGAACTTTTTTTTAATCCGTAGATATGTAACAAACGCTGATAATTCATTTTGAAGGAATTGGAACCTGAGCACTAACTTGAATGCAAGATACAAGACACTTGCTTTCTTGTACTTAATTATCATGCAAACAAAGTCAACAATGTCCAACATCAATAAATGATTCTATTACTTGATAGACATCATACATTTAACGTTTCCACGAAACTTTAATTTCCACAGAAGTTTCAGTAAAATTTCTGCATCCGCAGAAGAAACAGTGAAATTTCTGCATCAGCAGAAGGAACAGTAAAAATGTAACTGCATAATCGTAGAATTGATAAACTACGGATGTGCAACTAACATTAAGAGTATAATTCATAGAATGGTAATCTATGAATAAGATGCAATGTTGCATTTGATTTTCAACTAAGGCATCCGCAGATGTTCTGCGGAAGAAGCAATGCATCTGAAATAAACTTGGTATACGGATAGGGATAAATGGGAAGTGGGCCCAACAAATTTAATAAAAGAAATTAATGTGTTCGCTTATAAATAAGGTTTTTGACTCTTAAGAATTCATTAATCACTTTTTCAGAGTAGTTTTCTTCAGTTTTCTAACCTAGAAAAACGCACACTTTCCCCCTCATTTAAACTTTCAAAAATCCATTCCAAACATCATAAACATCATCGATTATCATTGTCGCGAAGGTAAATCATGTTCTAATCTTCAGTACGGAACTGGTTAATCCTTGAATATCATTAAAACGATTCGAATTCATGTGAGTCACTCTAGTGCTAAACTGATTTTCGTTTCTATTTACAGATGGCAAACAGATTCGCGAAGGAGCGCAATGTGTGCGCTTTCTTGAATGCTGATGATCCTGCTACTGAAGGATGTTGAGATATCATCAGATATCTTTGACGGTCCAGGCTCTTCTATGACTTGACGGCTGATCCTGTTATTATTCAATCACACATTATCGATTTCTGGACTTCAGCACGAGTAAAACAAGCTGGAGATGACGAAGTGATTGTTGCTGAAATCCTGACTCAGAGATTAGGGATAAATGAACAAACAATCAGAAGATCTCTTGAGCTGGGCGAACGCAAGGTGGGCCACCCTGATGTATTCAAGAATGAATACATTGAGAAGTTGTTCAACCTACTTGGGTATGATGAAGATTATGAGAAAGGCGAAATCAAGAAGGGAAGGCTATGCAAGCCCTATCGGTTCCTGTGCCACACTTACCTGAAGTGAATCTCCAACAGGAAGGCAGGGCTAGATAGGTTCTCTCGACACATCTCTTCAGGAATCATTGGGATCTTTGAGGGTAAAACATATAACTACTCTAAGTACATATTGAACTGCCTTTGTGATCAAGTTAAACTACAAAGGAATGACAAGATGTTTATGTTCCCAAGATTCCTGCAACTGATCATCAATGCTGAACTCCTGAGGATTACAAGGGAAGGGGAAGTGTTTGTTCAAGCACACTTGGGAAGATCAGTGCTAAACAAAATCAGTGGCAAATACCAGGGTGAAGACATGCCCATGTTTGCACATGTTGTGGATGCTCAGGCCAACATACCACAAGAGTTGATATGGATAGATGAAGAAGCAGAGACATCTGCTGAATCTGTACAAGCATCACATTCACCAAGGCAAACACCTACTCACCAACATCAATCACCCAGCCAAACACCCCCTCACCAACTTCAATCACCAGCCAGCATAACCACCCAACCAATCTCACCCATTCATCACCATGTTTCCCCACAACTAATAGCTTCATCTTCCACAAACAACACCCAGCCAATCTCACCAGCACAACAACAATCACCATCACCTTCTCATCCATCCTCACATCACACCCAACCACTCTCTCCAATCCAAATCCAATCTCCTATTCAAACACTTCCAGACACACCAAAGCAACCATCTCCGGAAAGTGCTAGCACTGAACAAATTGACATGACTGAGTCTTTGAATTCTATTTACATAGGAGAGACTGAGTTGATGTCACAAGCTAGCACTGTTCCCATTTCACCCACAAATTCTGAGAACCAATTGCCATCAGATCACACTGAACCAATATCACCATTTCTTGATGATCAGCCTGCTGATGAGCAAATAGGAGCAAAACAAGAGATTGAGAAGGATGTGATTGCCTATCATGAAGATGACTTAAGTAATAGTGACATCCCAGTCAGCAAAAGCTTTTGGTTGCTGAGTACAACAAATTAGTACTCAAATCAAACAAGCGAAAACAAAGAATCCAAGAGCCTAAAGGAATCATTCAAGAAAAGGATGAAGAGTTGATAAAGTATGAAGCAAAATTGAAAAGGCTAAGAGAGGATACCAAAAGCAACAATGAAGTAATTGATGCTTTTCTTTAAAATGAACAAGAGTTGCAGGCATCATTGAGAAATGAGAAAAGTACCAAAGCTCAGCTGATCGAAGAGAAAGATGAAGAGATAAATCAATTGAAAAGGAAGATTTCTGCTCTGGAAACAAGAGAGGCCCCAAGTATTGAACAATCTAAATATTCAACTGAAGCTTCAAAGAAACTAATTCAGTATTCAAGAAAAAGACAATACTTGGGCTCTATCAAGAAGAAGACTGAAGAAGAAGCTTCCCCAAAAAGGAAAAAGCTGACATCTCCTGAACCTGCACCTTCAGTAGATTTATCTATTGTGAAGGTATTATCTAGTGATGCTGATGAAAGTGATAAAGAATGGGAGGAGCTAACCAAGATTGAGTCTCCCACTGAGCAAAAAGAATCAAAGGGCGATGACCTTCTAATCACTGAAGATATCATGGAAGAGAGGCCTGAAGCAAGTATGTTCATGACCCTCATCAACCATGGTTTTCCATATGACATGGTTGAGAGGATGAACTCAACTGAAATGAAGAATCTACTGAATGAATTTGAGCTTGCAAGATTCATACTCCCAAACTGTGATTATGTAGCCTTCAATCAGTGGAGAAAATCAAGAAAGATCTGGGCCATTGTGACACAGCAAAACTAACCAAGTATAACATGACATGCTGGTTACAAGGCCACAACTACAAACCGCATGAGCTAAAAGGTAGAACAACTGGTGAACTGCGGAGGATGATGGAGCATGTAATGGCAGTGGAACTTAAAACTGGTGTCAAATTCAGAACTACTGCTCCACATCCATCTCATGACCAATAAAGCAAACTGCCTGCTGATCCAATCACTGTTGAACCTAAGGATCAGCACAAAGAAAAAGACAAACTCATCAGAGAACCAAGGGAAGTCATCCCAGGAAAAGTATGGCCTCTTGGTACTACTGTGAGAGAAATCACTGATCAGAAGTCCACTCTAATTCAGCTGATTGATCACCTTACAACTCCCAACTCTGCTGAAGAAAACAAGATCATGGCCTGGAAATATGATCAAGAGTGGGATTGTGCTTTGATCAAGAGAACATCAGGAAGAGTTGAATACTTCCATGATGTGTTTTCAGTTCTATGCCTACCTGAGAGTGATCTTAAAGACCTGCAAAGCCTTACCATTACAAATTACCCAATACATCCAAGGGGCAGGGACTTCTTAAGCATAGTAGGTAAACTGAAAACAAAATTCAAAGATGATGTGTTGGCTGAAGCCAAGAGAGAAGATAATGAGCACAGAAGAAAGAATAAAAGGAGTGAAAAGATATAAGTCCAATGCCTCTGAATCCGTAGATGATGAATTTTTAAAGAGGGTTGGCTACAACAACAGGAACTCAGCAGCAATCAAGCACATTGAAGGAACTCAATACACACTCCCTATTACTGAATGGGGGTATGTCGAGAGAACAAAAGAACTTGTGCTGCTGAGGAATGCAGAGAACAAAAGGGCTGAACGGACCAGGATTTTTGATTCTATGGAAATCAAGCTACTTCATCCCAGCTACACCTCATATTTGCATGACAAATTCTTTCCTAAGCTGATTGATGAAGCATCTCAAAATCACTTGTTCTTGCATGTGCATGTGATCCAAGTAATAGACAAACTTCATGCAAAAGCCTACAAAAGACGAAGACATAATGCTGGCTTGCTGAAGGGAACAACATATGATGAAGTCATAGAACTCCGACTCTCTGAACAGGATGAACTGGAAATGGTGAAGAATGACAAAGTCTTAGAGACACTCACTACGGAGGAGGATGTTCTGGGTCTAAGCTACGAGACTCTGAAGAAGATCAGCAAAATGGAGATCAAGTACAAATATGATGATCAAAAGGCTGATGTATCTTACTTCTACAACAAAATCATATCAAGAGTCAAAGAGCTTGCAGTTTTGAAGGACTGATTACAAGATCTAAGCCTAAGGGGGAGTATTGTTGGATCTAGATAGTATAGGTCTAGATCATTTTGTATAGGCATAGAACTTTAATCAAGTCTTGTAATTAATAATTGTAACTGTCATTGTAACTGTCAATATATCTATATAAGTGCATTTGAATCTAGAGGGTAACCCATATATATGTGTGTTGCTTTTTGATTGTTGACAGGCAAAATCAATATACTTGGTAGGATTCCTGAAATTGACCAAGCGTAAGAAACATCTACGGATGAGCATTTTTTTTAATCCGTAGATATGTTTCTTACAAGACCACAAGTAAATTCCTGCGGATGATCAAGGATTGTATGAAGTGAAGACTTCTACGGAAGACAGAATTCCTACGGAAGAACAACACTTCTACGGAAGACCAAGATATCTACGGAAGAGCAAAACTCCTACGGAAGACAAGGGTCCTGCGGAAGTTCAGAACACTTGCAAGATTACAATATCAACAAGTCAAACAAGTCAACCAATCAATCAATATCGAATCCCAAGAGATCTGGTGTTTCCTAACTGACTCCAACCATCTATAAATACGAGTCCTAGGTTTCACATCGAGGTGAACACAATCAAGCAATATTACGGCTGTCAAGCAATAGTGCAACCTTAGCCGCCGTCCCATCAACATCAAACATTATTTCGATTCACAGAAATCATTGTTCATAGTGATTTATAATTATTCTTTTGTACTCATTACTTGATAATTAAGGAAATACTTTTGAATAATTGCTGCCTTCACGTTTACTGTGTTTTTGATGTTTGTGTTCTTCATCAATCATTAAAACAATTAAACGTCAATTAATGATAATTTCACGATCATTGATTTGATTTTATTTTAATACTGATAATTTCTGAATTGAGATCCATGGATTCACAACACCAGTTGCAGTATTTTCCTTCTGAATTTTCTTCAGACTCAGACAACTTCTTTTTATTGTTCAGCTTGTGGGATTTCAACTCCTTTTCCAATGGATCACTTGATTTTTCCGTGCTTTTACTAGAAGAACCATCCACTGAGTCTTGTTTAACTTTAGCTGCCTTGTCTTCTTGAAATCCAACCTTTTCTGAGCATGTTTGTTGCCAATCATTTTTTATGTTTCTTTTGGAAATTCAGCTTTACTCTTCCGCAGATGTTCTACGGTATCATCACATTTTGCCTTCCGTAGATCTTCAACTGAAGATTTTTTCTTATGTTTAGTTGATACTTGTTTCTTTTTACCTTTATCTGCATGAGATGAAGGTACTTCCTCACTTGATCCGTAGTTACCAACTTCCTTTGATGATGAACTTTTGTCAAGATTCAATTCTTGAAGTCCTTCATTTAGTTCAACAATCCTCTTGCATATTGTCTTTAGTATGTTTCTTTGCTTTGGAGGATATTGCAGCTTTGATTCTTCAAGAACTTTTGGAAGACCAGTTACAACATTAACATTCTTAACAATGTTTAGTTGATCAACATCATGTTCATCTGAATCATCCAAGTCATCACATTTATCATAATCAAATTCTGAGTCATTATGTTTTAAAGATTCTGATTCAGAAGACTCAGTTACACTCACCTCAGCTTCATTGTTAATGTTGATTTGATTTATTTTTATTTCAATCTTGCTGCTAGGCACAAAATGATTTGACAATGTGTTTGTCATTGTTTTAGGCAGAGTTGTGTAATTATCATTTAATAGTAGTGCAACAACATTATAACCCAACCCATATCTGTTCTTTGATTCAGTATAAGAGTTTAACAGCTTCTCATATTGCTGAGATGAAAGTTGAAACTTCTGAAGTTTCACTTCAGTTGATGCATGATCAGCCATGGATTTGGTTAAGGAATTGGTCAGATGCTCAACTTGGGCTTTTAGGCTGTAGTTTTCAGAAACAAATTTTTCTAAATCCTTTTGCAAAGAGTTAATTTTGATTTGATATAGTTTATGCTCTCTAACATGGGCCTCATTTAAAATTATAGTTTCTTTTACTTTGTCAGCCAACTGTTGAGCATGGACTCTATAACGTTCAACTTCCTCAACACATAATGATGAACACAAACTTTCTCTTACCTCTCTGGCCATTGGAGGAACTTTGTTTTCCATGTGAGCCATCAATGCTTGATTCTCTTCCAAGACTTCCTTTTCATACATACTCCAGTCACATGTTCCATCTTGAAGTATGATCAGCCCTGACTCCTTTAAGATACTTGGTCCTACTGATTCATTTGTGGCTGGTAGGGATGTATTGGTCAGCTCAGGTTTTCTGAGCAAAGATGTTTAAGAATTTGATTGTTGATGAGTTTGAGTCTGATGTTGCTGATGCTGCTGATGCTGTCTCATCTTCGGATTTGAATGTTGGTTGCATTCTCTAGAGAAATGTCCATAGAGATTGCATTTGAAGCATCTTACCTTTGACTTGTCGACACCAATCTTTGATGTTTTTCTTCCTGCAGTGAAGTTCTTGTTTCTCCTGAGATATTGCTTAGCTCTATAAACAATCATTGCCATCTGCCATTGTAAATCCATCTCATCCACTACATCAGGATGTAGTTCTTCCAAGTCTTGCTAGTAGATATTTGCTGAAGTTAGAGAGCTTCCCAGGTAAGCTTGAAAATTAGAACTAAAAGCTACAAATGCTGCTTTTTGTTCCTCAGAATCTAATATCACAGTGATTGGTTTTGACTGATTGTTTTGTTGCGAAGACTTTGCTGTGGCTGCAGTTGTATCTCTTCTGTCAGCAGTTCTTCCTTTATCCTTTTGATTTTTACTTTGAGTTGATTTCTTTGAGGGTTTAGAAGCATAGAAACTGACTTCCTCTTCATCATCACTCAAAGCACAAGAGTTATCACTATCATTGTTTGAAATAAATGCACTTCCAGCACTTTTTGTTCCTTTGAAGTGATTAGGTGAGACATGGGTTCTCACACTCTTGTTTCTTGATTTATCATCCATTTCAAGAGCCTCTACTTTAGCAACGGGTGTGTCTAGACCAGTTGTCTTGAGATCTATAGTGTTCTTGAACATGGACACAGTCTGCTTCCAACATTCAGGCAAAGTATTGAGCATCTTCTTGTTTAGTTTCTCAGTAGTATACTTCAACTCCAAGATATTCATCTCAGTCACCAGTTGCATGAATCTGTGGAGTTGTTGAGGAATTGATTCACCCTCAATACGATGAAAGGTTTCATATTACGACCTGAGGGTGTCTTTCCTAATACTTCTGATTTCATCACTCCCTTTACAGAGAGTATGAAGTATCCTCCACAAGGAATTTGCTGTTTTGTAGTTCTCATACCTGATCAATATCTCTTCAGGTAAAGTCATATTAAGCAAACTGTATGCTTTGCTATCAACTTTAACCATTTTGATATCATCAGGTGACAGATCTTTAGTGCTGATTGATGATTCTTATCATTATAATCCGGCACAAGAGTGGGTGGAATATAAGGACCTTCAGTGATGGACTCACACAAGTTAGAATGTGTAGTTCACATGATTCCTGAACTTGATTTTCCAGGATTTAAAATCAGCTTTTGTTTCCAACTTTGGAGGTTGATATGATCCACCAAAAGTACTCATTTTTAATTAAATATTATGAATTTAACTCTAAATGTTAAAGTAGACAAATCTATCAAAGACTCAGATCTAGTATTCAATTGATGTGAATATTGATCTAAATCAATCAAGCAATGAGATAATGCTCGCTGAATGATAAGTCACTGAATTAATTGTTTAAAAGGCAATCAAACAATTTTAATACTGATAGATCAATTGATCTAAATCAATGAGCACTCGGCTCTGATACCACCTGTGAATCCAGAGATCTCAATTCAGGAATTATCAGTATTAAAATAATGACACGTTAATGAGTGCGGAATAATCATTAACTGTTGTTTAATTGTTTTAAATGTTAATTGAAGAACAAAATTACAAATACACAGTAAATACGAACACAATAATTAATTCAAATGTATTTCATGAATATTGAGTAATGATTACAAAAGAATAATTATAAAAATATGAACAATGATTCTTTAATCGAATTGATATTGTTGTTGAACTTACGGCGGCTAGGGTTGCACAATGATGTGATAATCGACAGCCGTAATATGGCTAAAATTGTGTTCCCCAAGATGTGAAACCTAGGACTCATATTTATAGGCACTTTGAGTAAGTTAAGGAAACACCAGATCTCTTGGGATTTGTTATTGACTTGTTGACTGGTTGAGATTGTACAAGTGTTCTGGTCTTCCGCAGAAATCTTGTCTTCTACAGGAACTTCTGTTCTTCCGTAGGAACCTTAGCTTCCGTAGGAATCATCACTTCAAGTAATCCTTGGGTGATGTTGTTCATCCGTAGACACAAAGGATGTCTTGTAAGAAACATATGTACGGATTAGCATTATTGTTCATCCGTAGATGTTTCTTACACTTAGTCGATTTCGGAAATCCACCAAGCATATTGTTTTTGCATGTCATCATGTACATCACACAACACATAAGGGTTAACCTATACATTCAATGCATACATAATGACAGTCAGTTACAATTATTTATTACAAGTATTGATTAAAGTTCTAAGCCTATACAAAAATGATCTAGACCTATTCTTTCTAGATCTAACAGGTATCCCCAACTTCTCTACAACCTGTGGCTCTGATACCAATCTATCACACCTCAGGCCCAATGAGGGTGTGACGTCACAAACTAGCAACTTACATGGCAGCAGAAACAAACCATCACAAGAGCGCACAAGGAGAGAAATAACATGACATCACATAATTAAAGTCGAACCAGGCTGTAACAGTCTAGCCCATCATGCAAGGTACAAATTTATTACATAATCCAAAGTTTTTAGTCAACCATAATTCAAATTGTTCAAGTGCTTTCAATTCAGGTAATGCGAGGGGTGGTCATAATCCGAGGTTGTCCAAGTTCGGTTCTCCAATGAAGCCACTTCCATTAGGGATTACTTGAAACATGCCCAAAAAGATTTTATGTCAACTAAAAAGTGGGTGAATTAAAGTGCTTAAAGTTTAAAAACAAAAGGACTCTTTAAACTCTATAAGTTATATTTAAAATTCAAAGAATCTCTGTTATGGGGTCACAATCAACCATGCACTCAGTCCCGGTTAGCCTGTTCCAAAGTTGTGTTTAAACCGGTTAACCTTAAGGATATCTAAGCCTTAGACAGTGCACCATACATGCTGGATGGTTCACCATAGTTTCTTATAAAAACCTTTTACATGACATAAATGATCCCTCTTGATCTTAGTAGGGTACCCTTCTTGTCAGGATGGCGCTGTGTGTGGGGGATTCCCCAAGTAGATCTACCCATATAGGACAAGCGGTTCACACAAGAACTAATGATTGTGATACATTTAAGAGCAGGTTCAGACAATATCCACAACATACAAATATCATACTATAGCACCATAGTTATTTCAGTTCAAACAAATCTTGTTTCATCCTAAATCAATAGTAAAAAGGGACCACTAGAACTCACCTTACGTTTCAAGCAACAGATCCTTGTGTACAGAAAATCATTCCATCCTAGCACCCTAGCAACGAGATTCAAGTAATAAGCCATGTGTTCTAAGGTCATGCTGGGTGTAACTAGGTGTGTTATAAGGTTAAAAGTTCAACTAACTTTCATTTGTTAGGGTTTTACTTCAAAAGTTTCCTATTTATAGAAGTTAGGGTTTTTGCATAAGAATGACAAGTTCTTATGATTCTTATAAATGTGTTCCATAACAATAAGTTTAGTATTAGGCTCTGCCCACAAAGTTACTAAATTTTAGTTATATTTTTAGAATTTACACTTTGGTCCCTCAAGATTCAAATATTGCAATTTTTGCCCAAAAGTTGCATACTTTCCATTTCTTGACCCAGATATGGCTCTCATTTAAACTTAGTATGTCCAGATTTTATCTTGAGAGGTTTAAAACACAAAATACAGATTACAGGTTATGGTAAAACCGATGATTTTAAAAGTATGTTTTAAATTCTTATGTTTTCATCCAATTAACCTCTAATTATTATTTAATGACTTGTAATAAGATTAATAAGCTATCAAAAAATGGTTTTGGCTCTTTTAATTAATACTTCATGTTTTTTATGATTTACTTGTTAAAACGCGTTTTTACCCAGAATAGAACGTCCGAATACGTTTTAATTCATGTTTTCACATATTTTTTGACTAAATGTCTCTAAATTACTTAAATATTTTGTTATTTGCGGATTTCATGTCTCTGTTACCATTTTTAAGATGTTACTCAAAATTTACCTGGTTATGTCCTGTTTTTAGCGTTTTACTTCCATTTACTTATGAGCTTACCCAAATTACTATCAGATCTGACCATTTTGCCTATTGCTTTTATATTAGAGGCTGGAATTATTTTTAATATGGCAATTTCCTTTATTTTTGCTATTATTGAGTGATTTTCACCTCTTTTGGGTTTCAAAACAAGCTCATTTTGTTTTCTAGTTCCTTCTTTTTACACATCCAGCCATATTATCAGCTTAGATCATTTCAAGTAACCCAACACTACTGAAAAATACATCATAACTATCACAAATCGAAAATCACAGCGGAAGGTCACGTGACGTGGTGATAACAGAAGTTGGAAATTATTCCAACGATTACAGGCAAACGTTAAGAACTAAACATTTGACTACAAAGGATCAGGCCTTTACGTGCTTTTCAGCAAAACATAATGAAATTTAGGTTATTTCATAATCAACTTGTTCAGTCAAGCGACAACATTTATTTTTGAAATTTCGCAACAGGTAATCAACTAACACGTTTGACCCTCCAAAGACTCATTCTGTTAACTCCAAAAGGAGCTTACCTACAACCCTGAAAAGCATGAAAAATACTAATCAACATAAAGTTGGTGAGCATTTGGGTTTTTAAGACTTTATAAACAAATTAGTTTTTCAAAACCATTATGATGTAGCGAGATAATATACCCAACATAGACTAGCTAGGTACTATGATAACAATCAGGTCATAAATCCATAATCAAGCCAAGAAAATAGGACCGAAGTACTCACCTTCATACGTGATCAGTAACCGATCAGAAATGTCTTGCACAGATCTATCCAGATCCTAAACGTGGAAGGCTTAATTAACATTTGACAAGTCATGTTAATGAGAATGCTTGTTCACCCACTTATTTGACTCTTATCAATGAAAACGCTTTTAAAACTGTTTATAGATGTTTTTTAAGAAATCGTTTTATTTTTGAATGGGTTATCATTTATTAGACATTTTCTTAATTTATAGATGATCACGTATAATTAAACTTATTAATATCTAATAATATCTTAATTTATTTCTAATTCTACTATTTATTTCTTATAAGGACTATCCCAATTTCTTAAACTAACCAATAATATCTTGAAATTCTAATTAGCCACTTGTTGATTTTTACATTGATTTTATACAAGATTCAAAATAAAATTTTTATTCCAAATTATCATATTTTTCCTTTGTAAAATAATTTAAAGATATATATTAATTTTAAATATACTTTATATATATTCTTTTGTTAAAATAATATTATTTATGGATTTTCATATTGATGAGTTTTTAAAATACTTTAATTTGTGTTTAATGTTTTAAAAATATATATCATATATGTTTTCCTTTTATTCGTTGTTATTTGTCCAAGATATATATATAACTTTTAGTTTTATATATTATAATTTTAAAGTCTTGGAGTCTCATTTGTCGTCGTTTGTCGAGTCATAACATCCTTTTAATCTTACGTGCGGTCATGATCATGGTTTCTAGTTCTCGAGTCTTTTGTCATCCAACTTTTCTTCTAAGTTGTATCTTATAACATATCCAAGTATATAGTTTATTTTACTTTTTCTCTTAAACTTTTCTTTTTATGATAAACAACACTACCCATTATTTCATCTTAATCTTATTCCTATAGCCTTATATACAACATCGCCATCACATTTGCTTAATCCATATTTATAACTTTAATTTAACATTATTCCAACTTAGTTATCCTATGAACTTATGATCTCCAAATTTTCCCAATATACACATACATTCACATACATACGCAGCATATACATGCTACTAAATATGCTCTTTCGAACCCATATCATAATAACAACATCATTTTACCAATCTAATACCCTTTTAACATGCATTATTCAGATTTGTATCCCTTTTAAAAGTCCATTTTTCAACAAAACATTATTTTATCAAAGTATCATTTTCATCACACATTCAAGTGGGTAAACTAGGGTTTATCAAGATCATCATCTTGATCATCCATGCATGAAATAATAAACCTTATCTAATTGGAATGAGTATACCTAGAACTTAAACAAAAGTTTTCCAATATTAGTTTGAAGATTTTTTAACACCTGATTATTTCTCCAAGCCCTTAACGATCTTAGTTTGCAACTCTCCCGTTTTAACTCGAATGAAGGTGATAAAGGTTTCTTATAGTGGTGAAGTGGTGTTCAAGAGGAGGGGGTTTCGCACGCTTAGTAATCGATGGGGGGGAGGTGGTTTCGGGTGGCGATGACGGTCAAGAGTGTGGGTGGCGGGTGGTGGTCATGATGGTGGTGCGGGTTGATGGTGGTGGCAGATTCAGTGTTGATGATGGTGATCGGAGGTGGTGGTATGTCGGGTTGGTGGTGGTGCTCGGTGGTGAGGGTGACGGGATGGTGGTGATGATCGGTAGTTGTGGTTAGTGGTGAGGGTGATGAGATGGTAGTGATGATCGGTGGTTGTGGTGGCCGACGGTTGTGGTGGTCACGGCGATGGGGTGGCGACCGGTGGTGGTGATGGTCTAGGTGGTGGAGTGGGGGGGAGAGGTAGAGGGAATGTAGAGGGTTGTGTGTGTGTTGGTGTATATGAAGAATGTGTGTAGAGAGTGTGTGTGTGTGCATGATTATAAAGATTTGAGTTGGGATTTTGGATGATTAGTTGTCATCCATGCAAGACCTATTATTATTATTATTATTATTATTATTATTATTATTATTATTATTATATTATTATTATTATATTATTATTATTATTATTATTATTATTATTATTATTATTATTATTATTATTATTATTATTATTATTATTATTATTATTATTATTATTATTATTATTATTATTATTATTATTATTATTATTATTATTATTATTATTATTATTATTATATTATTATTATTATTATTATTATTATTATTATTATTATTATTATTATTATTATGCGGGCGTTAACCTGTTTTGACCGGGTGTCACAATAACTCTCAGATTTAACTTGTATCTCATATATGTTTTATTTTTTTGATGATTTACACCATTTATACTTATGTAAACTGTATAAATCATACTCAAAAATCACCTATTATAGCTTTCAAATCAGATTATTAAGGTGTTCATAAGCTGTTTTTTAGCAGGTTTTACAACTTGGTTGGGTGGGTTTTCAAACATGTAAATAAATGGTGCTATTTTATGTAAATAGAGGGCTTTCCAGGCGTTAACTTGTGTTTTAACCAATGATTTACTAACTTATCATGATGTATACCTCGTGTGATGTTGAGAGCTCCTCAAGAACAAGTTCTAAGTCGCAAGATTATGCTAGAAACACGAAAGTAAGAGTTTTGGTTGTTTATTGAAGCAAAACACAAGAAACAACTTGATTCAGGTGTGTTAAAGCTTACCCTTTGAATTAAGCATGAGTTTGAGAGTTTGAGGAGGTTAAAATCAGTGATGAACTTCAAACAAGAGCTGGAGCACTTTGTTCTTGCAAGAATCGTGTACAAAAGTCCCTCAAATGGCACTTTCATGCTCGGTTTTACCTTGGATAGTGATGTTTTCTTGGTGTTCTTCACGGTTGAAGACAGAAATTGTGTTAAATGTGTGCATTCGGATAGAGGGCCGAGTGCTAGAGAGGGAGAGAGTTTGAATGTGGAGTGATGGTGAAAAGGGAAGAATTGCATGTATGGGTAGTGGAGAAAAAAGGTGGTGTATGTTGTTGGTTGTGTAAATGGGAAAGAAGGAGTGTGGTTGTGTGATGTGGGTGGTGCGGCCGATTGGGTGTGGGTGTGGGTTTGTTTTTTTGTAAATTAATTTAAGTAGTGTAATTTTGTTGTGTAGTGTAGTATTTTAGGTGATAGTTTCTAGTTAAGTATTTTTAAGTTTTTGATGTGTATGCATTGAATTAATTCATGAATTATGTGTGTGTACACAAAATTAATTGTTCTCAATTGATTCTCACATTTTAACATGTTTAATTTTAACTTTAGAATGTTAAATTATTCAATTCTAAGGCAAGACCTAACATATCATCTAGGAAAACTTGAACACGTAATAATAATCATGGAAAAATAATCATGTTGTAGTAATAATATTACTGATATTAGTAATAGTAGCATTAATGGTTGGAGGTAAAAGTTTAGAATGTTGACCTTGGGGTCGGTTGTTACAATAGCGTCTGTACACAGGTAAACATACGCTGTACGTCATCATAAACATTCACATCGCATGAAAATAAGTCATCCGGTGTGAATATTACAAACACAATCTACACAACGCATGAACCAAATGGTCATCTGTTGTGTATAATAAAATATCAAATAGTGTCCATAGCGCATGAACAAATATTCATCCTCTATGAAAAATTAAACAAAAATTCAGTGTCCACAACGCATGAACAAAGATTCTTCCGCTGTGAACAATCAAACAAAAATTCAATGTCCACAGAGCATGAACAAAGATTCATCCGCTATGAACAACCAAACAAACTTTCAATGTCCACAACACATGACCAAGTAGTCATCCGTTGTATATTCAATCAAACAGTCAAAAGGGTCCACAGCATACGAGTTTAAATTTGTACAGCGGACGCACTGTTCACACAGCGTATGTGTAACTCACAGCGAACACTTAAAATTAATTTTTAGGTGTAACTGTTCACGCAGCGGACATACAGACTGTATACACAGTGAACACACATTTTGTCCATTGTATATATAGTTCAATATTTGTGATTTTTAATTCATCACGAGTGAGAGAAAATTCAAATTTCAAACCAGTCAAACATTCGATAAACCCTTAAACTCCCTTAGAGATTTTGCATCCCATCTTGTCTTGCTATAATGCTTGCTAATGCACAAGATGCCCTTAAAGATGTTGCATCCCATCCTGTCTTTCTGTTGGTCATAGTTTTTTGATAAGTGTGCATCAAGAACCTGAACTGTGCACACATGTATGACTTTTTGATCTGCTTTCTATCAATATTTCCAGTATAGCAAATCTGCCTGAATACATGTAGCACATAGTGTTCATTAGATTCAACTAGGCCTTCAGCATCTTTATCACCTAACTGCAACACCCTTCTTAAAAGTTCCTCAGAGATAATGATTTCCTGATTATGCCCAGTAGATATAACTACTTGCTCATCATCAATCTTACCAAGGTGTGCATTTGTCCAGAATTGGACAATGTGATCTTCATATATGTCTGGTCTAAATGTCATAGCATGCACAAGTCTGGTTTGTCTGATTGCTTGAATCCTGTCTCTGTAATTCGCTGACCTAGGAGAGTCAGGATCAAGAAATGTGCAGATGTTGTGATCTCTTACAAACACTAAATCAGCCATACCTGCCAAAGATAGATAAATATTAGTGATTATGTAATAAATGTGCACAATTGTTAGTAATGATGATTTGGTGATGAAGTGTTCATGTGTATGTTTGAATAATAACCACCTATGTATGTTTAGAACTTGTTTTATGATTGAAAATGAATGATTTAAATGTTTTAAAGATCAAATCAGTTTGACTTTTATAAGTCAACACTTTTGTGTCTTGCTTGTTGAATTCTTTTTTTGAAATGATCATCAACATTAATTCCTCATATTTAATGATATTTTGTCATGTTTTACAAGTTCATATACACATACATTGTTCATTTTGTCATGTTAATTCTGAAATCAGGTTTGAGTTTTATAAGTCAAACAATCAATTTATTTTCACTAATGCTCATGCATTAAAACATTGTTTGCGATGTTATGAACAAAATTTCTTGTTAATGAAAGTTTGCTTTGATGTTTTTAAAGATGAATATTAATTAAAAACACATGTTAATCATGTTTTGATCATTTTGAAAGATTAAACAGTGATTTTGTCTGTTCTTTATCATGAACATCAAGTCTGTTCATGATCAGCATGAACATTTAGTCCCAAATCATCAAATTAACAGCCTAAATATGATCGACTAATGCTTGATTTCACATATTTCATGTTTGATTTGTTTAAATCGGACAGGGTGATTAGGGTTTATCGAAGGGTTTTGACTGTTTTGAAATTTTGACTGATAAACTTCACACTTTGTTTTTTCTGATGAAAAGTAAAAATTAGACAAGTGTGAATTATATATACAGTGGATAAATGTACATCCGCTGTGTATACAGCGTTTTGTCCGTTGTGTAAAAATTTGAATTGTTTTGGTTATCCGCTGTGAGTACAGTGTCCGCTATGGACACAGTGTCCGCTGTACTATTTTGGCTATACGCTGTGGACCCTATTGTGTGTCTACTGTTCATAAAGCGGATGAACAATTTTGTTCATGTGCTGTGCACTACACTTGTGCATTGTTCACAAAGCGGATGAACAATTTTGTTCATGCGTTATGCATAATACTTAATGCACTGTTCACATAGTGGATGAACACTTTTGTTCATGCGCTGTGCATTTTAAGTGACTGTTTTCAGAGCGGGCAAACAATTTTGTTCATGTGCTGTAGACACGACAGCTTTGTTTGATATGTTCAAAGTAGATGAACAAATGTTCATACGTTGTAAACACTTGTTTGATATCCTCACAGCAGATGAACAATTTTGTTCATGCGCTGTGGAGTCCTTTGTGACTGAATGATGTTCACAACGGATTAACAATTTTGTTCATGCGCTATGGACACTTGTGCAATTTTGGATGATGTTCACAGTGGATGAACAATTTTGTTCATGCGCTGTAGATAACTTGAAATTTTGTTTGGTTCTTTACCTTCAGCGGATGAATGTTTTGGTTGTCCGCTATATGTACAGTTGTCAAAATGTTTGATTTGAAGGAACTTTGTAGTGCAATTTTCTTCACAGCGGATGAACCTTTTTCTCATCCGCTGTATGAACAGTTGTGAATTTCTTTTAAATATAAAGAAACTTTAGAATGTTATGATTGTTTGATCTTTTTAAAAAATTTTGATTATTTTCAAAATCCTTAAATGTATGTTAAAATTTTGAATTTTAACACTTCAATATATGGATGATTTGATATTACTCTAAAGCAATATTATGCAATAAAATAAATAAATATATATGTGTCAACATGCTATTTGTAAGTGTTTGCTTGACTTTGGCTTTGTTTATTTTTTTAAAATTTTAGAATGTATGATAAACTGTATTTTAAAGCGCAATTCTGCTGCCTTTGATAATTCTATGTTCAATTTCTCCCCCTAAATTTTTGCATATTTATAAAATTTGACAAAAAATTATATATGTTTAATTTGAAATTATCAAAGTCCAAATGTTTTTTTAAGAGTTATTTACTTGTGATGTTTTAAGAATTTTATCCTTTGTTCACTCAAAATACATGTTTAATCATAAAACACATGAAACATGTGCACATACAATGAGATCATACTAGTCTGTAGTGCTTCACTGAGTTGTTGTTTGATTTTGAAGAATAGACATAGACAAGTACAATGTTGATTGTAGATATATTGATCCACATAAACTCAAGCATGATATTAATGGTTGGTTTAAACAGTGAGTGATTATCATGTTATGGGTTGATTGACATGAGTTGTGTGTACCCTACATCTGATCATATGAAATGTATGATTCTCCTCAAGATATGCTAGAAAGTAATTTCAATACTTAATACCTAGCTACTTAGGATGATAAAGGCTCAATTATTTTATTTATTAATGTTTATTGGGTGATCCACTTTGGGATTCTTTTGCACTTCACTTTGAAAGCTAGTCATAAAGACTTTATTGATTGATCATCCTTATAGGATGTGTTCATCATTAGGAATCTTTTATGGATCAAGATTAAGAACATTCAGGTCTGTACTCAGCACAAGAAAGAATGTCTTGGTGTACTCCAGGTCTATGATTATCATAACAGAGGAGACACTTAAATTGAGCAATTTATAATCTGTTTCACTTGGTGTATTGAAGTTAGATTTAAAGCAATCTATGTTGAAGAAATCAATACTTACCATAAACCAAGTTGTGTTGTTGACCACACAATCATGAGAATTTACTTCTACACTATTGTATCCGATGTTAGGTGTCCTATGCTGAGCCTATCCATATATCAAGCATGGTACCATCAGTTTTTATTAGTTGAAAAAGACTCAAGTGAAGAGCTATGCTAGTGTATTATCATTTCACATAAAATGTATGTGTGATTCAATGTTATAAATGATTTGCTTGCATGTGATCTTGATTTTGAAAAAAAAATAAGTGGGACAATTGTTTTGGACTTCGACAACATCAAGACTGTTTAATTTTAATGTTTGAAAACCTTAATTTGTTGTTTCATAGGTAATCATACCAAGTGACTGAACCAGAAATTCAAATCTAGTTGAATCAAATGATTTTGTAAAAAGATCAGCCAATTGATTGTCTGTATGAACATTGATCAACTGGATCAGACCTTTTTCTGAACAATCTCTTAGAAAATGATATCTGATCTGTATGTGTTTAGTTTTTGAATGTTGAACAGGATTGTCTGTTGTAAACATTGTTGTAGAATTGTCAATGTGTATGGGTGTTTTAAGAAAATTAAAGCCATAGTCAAGCATTTGGTTTTGAATCTGTAACACTTGAAAACAGATGCAGAAGCAGCTACGTATTCTGCTTCAGCTGCTGACATAGATACGTCTGTTTGTTTCTTACACTGCCAGAAGATCAATCTTGATCCAAGAAACTGACAGCCACCATTGGTTGATTTCCTACTATTATTGCATCCCCCGTAATCACTGTCTGTGTAGGCATATAAAGAGAAGTCTCCATCTTTTGGATACCACAAACCAAGTGCTGGTTTGCCTTTTAGATATTTGAAAATTCTCTTTACAGCATTGATATGTGATTCTTTAGGATCTGCTTGATATCTAGCACACATGCATACTGCGTACATGATATCTGGTCTGCTTGCTGTAAGGTACATCAGAGAACCTATCATTGATCTACAAAGTTTCTGATCAACTGATGTTCCTTCTGGATCTGGGCCAAACTTCAGTCCAGTTGCAAATGGTGTTTTGCTTGATGTGCAATCTGCCATGTTATATTTCTTGAGAATCTGATGCGCATACTTGTTTTGGTTGATAAAAATCTCATCTTATGATTGATGAACTTGTAGTCTAATGAAGAATGTGAGTTCTCCCATTGAGCTCATCCAGAATTTTGATTGCATAAGAGCTTTAAACTCTTTGCAAAGTTCTGTGTTTGTGGATCCAAAGATGATGTCATCCACATAGACTTGAGCCACTAACAAGTCTTGTCCTTTCATCTTTAAGAACAATGTCTGGTCTATTTTCCCTCGGGTATACCCATTCTGTAGTAGAAACTTTGATAAAGCCTCATACCACTTCCTAGGTGCTTGATGAAGACCATATAGAGCCTTATCCAACTTGTAGACTCTATGAGGGAATTCTGGATCTTCAAACCCTGGTGGTTGAGCAACATATACCTCTTCATCTATCTTTCCATAAAGGAACGCACATTTTACAACCATTTGGAAGAAAATGAAGTTTTTCGATGAGGCATATGCAAGGAACACTCGGATGGCTTTAAGTCTAGCTACTGGAGCAAAGACATCATCATAACCAATACCTTCCTCTTGAGTATATCCTTCGGAAATAAGCCTTGCTTTGTTTCTAATGATAGTCCCTCTGTCATCTGCTTTGTTTCTGAAAATCCATCTTGTGCCTATGGCATATTGACCTTTAGGAAAATCAACTAGTTTCCAGACCTCTTGCTTTCAGGATTGCTGTAGTTCCTCTTGCATTGCTTATATCCAACTATTGTCTTTAAGTGCTTTTGTGATTTTTTTGGGTACAGCTAGGGATAAGAAACAGGAATACAAGCAAATGTTTGCGATGTCTAATTGACTTCTTGTCTGTCGGGTATTAAGGTCACCTATGATGTTTTCTAAAGAGTGATCTTCATGTATTCTTGTTATTTCAATCTGAGCAACAAGGATTGTTGAATCAACATTGTTGAATGTTTGTTCAGGTGTTGTGGAATGGGTAAGTGTATTTGTGGTTGTGGGACAATCTGGTTGTATGGGTTCATTGAATGTTTGAGGTGAGTCATGAAAGAAGTCAAAGATTTCATCATCATGATGTGTGCTGGTAAGGAATGATAATCATCTTCTTCTTCAACTGTATGGTTGGTGTGACTTTGGTTGGTTGGGTTGCTGAGTAGTCACAGGTGTTGATGAAGATGGTGTAGATGTGTTTGTTTCATTGGATGTTTTGGTTTATTCCATTGAAGGTGTAACTGTTATGCTTAAAGGAGATGTTGTTATTCTCGTTGGAGGATCAGCAGTTAGAGGAACATCAATATTTGGTTGAGGAGGTACCATAGGATATTCAATATCTTCTTTTGTACCTGTAACATCAAAATAAGATGTATCAAATGATTTTGTTAATGAATCATTGTCAAACAAACAGTCTGATCCAATGACTTTATTTGTGAATAAGTGTTCATTAAAAATAATATTAGTTGTTTCTTCCATAATATTAAGTCTTGGATTGTATACTCTGTAAGCTTTTGAGCATTCAGAGTATCCAACATAGAATCCGTCATCTACTTTTGGAGGAAATTTGGATAATTGCTCTCTGGTGTTTAAGATTGAATCTGAACATCCAAATGCTTTAAGAAATCCAATGAAGGTTTTCTTTTAAATATTAATTCATCTGGAGTTTTTGTATGTTCTTTGATTATTAATGTTCTCTTATGAATGTAACAAGCAGTGTTGATTGCTTCAGCCTAGAAAGATATCGGCAATAGAGAGTCAGCAAGCATTGATCTGGCTACTTCTATCAATGTTCTGTTTCTCCTTTCAGTTACTCCATTTTGCTGAGGAGTTCTTGCTACACTGAACTAATGACTTATTCCTTATTCTGCACAAAAGAAGAAATAGAGCCATTCTTGAATTCAGTATCATTATCACTTTATAAACATTTAACTTTTAGATCTAATTGATTCTCAATTTTAGTGATAAATGATTTGAGTATGTCTGGTGTTCTGACTTGTGTAGTAGAAAGAAAACCCAAGAAAATTTGGAGTAATCATATACTATAACAAGACAATATTGCTTCTTTCCTATGCTTAGGATGTTTGTTGGGCCAAAAAGGTCCATGTGAAGCAATTTGAGTGGTGTGTGTGTACCAATTTAGACTTATGAGACACTCTATGCTGTTTGCCTTTCAGACATGCAGTGCAGTAGTCTGTACAGAACAATTCTTTTTATGGTAAACCTATTACTATGTCACCTTTTACAAGTTGATTCATTTTGTTATAATTAGAGTGTCCCAATCGTCTGTGCCATAATTAGGAAACATCTTCTGATGCTTTTGATAGTAAACATGTTTCAGGAGTGGTTGTAGAAACAATGTTCATGTCAACAATGTATGTGTTGTTATGATATGGAGTTTTCAAAAGGATACAATCTTCTGGTATTTGAAAACTTGTCTTGAGGATCTAGCAGTTGTTGGAGTCAAATAAGGTGGCATATTCCTTATCATAGATTTGTGATACACTTAGAAGATTGAACTGAAGGTTAGAGCAGTAGTTGACATTTTCAATGCTAACCAAACCATTTGTTACTGTTCCTTCACCAATTATCTTTCCACCTGTCTTATCACCTCCAAAGGCTACATTTCCTCCATGTTTGCTCTTAAAATCCCGAAGGAGGGAACAATTTCCTGTCATATGGTCTTGGGTTTTCCATCTTTTCCAACAACACATATTTCTTCCAAGACAACATTATCTGTTGGCTTAGGAGATCTAGGTACACTTGATTTCCTTTGGTTGGTCTTAGCTTTATTAGGAGAAGTGCTTTGAGCTCTTCTCTTTTGTGAGCTATTGTCTTGATTTTGTCTGATTTGAGACTTATGTCTCCTTGATGAGTTTTGAAAATTGTCATAAAATGATTTGTTGTTATTTAAAACAATTTTCTGATGAGGAGTAGGTCTTTGCACTCCTACTTTGCTCTGTTTAGGAGCAACTGTTTGTTTCTCAGATGATTTTTGACCCTGAGCTTGTTTGTTTTGCTTCTTTTTCTTCTTATTAAAGAAACAATTTGCAGTACCGTGATTGTTCGTTTCACAAAAGTAACAATAATTATGAAAATGACATGTTTCAGTACTGTGATTGTTCATGTTATAGTACTTGCAGTATTTGCCATATCTGCACTTTTCAGTTGATTGTGTGTATTGATCACACCACTCAGAGTATGCCAAACCTGTTTTTATTTGTTTATTCATCTCCTTTGGTTTCAAATTTGATTAGGAAGGAATCTCAAAAGTGAATGTTGTTTGTTTTGGCTGTATAGGGACTTTACCTTTCCCTTTGTTTGTGTGTTTAGGATAACTAGTGGTAGGTACAGCCTTTATTCCACCTGAACAAATGTCAAATCCTTTTGTTTGTTTGTTTGGAATATCAGCCACACTTGAAACTTTTGAGTTTCAGTAATTGGTTGATCTAAGTCCTCATCCAGAAGATCAATGTCATCATCACTTGTTGCATTTTCATATTCATTATTTCACCTTGATAGAAATCTGTAGGTTTAATTTGTGGTGAAGCTTGACATTTAACAAATTTTATCAAAGGTGTTTTTGCTGTTAATGATGATTTTGATGAAGTTGATGATGATGGTTTTGAATCATCTGTTCTGTCATGTGGGTCAAGTGACTCACCTTGTTTCTTAGTCATTGAATCAGGCAAAGGAATATAGTTATCATTGTATATTGGATTTACTTTGTTATATCCTAAACCTGAAGGGTCTTTAAAAGCCCTTTGTTGTGCAAGAAGTTCTTCAAACTTCTTGTTACTTACTTGAAACTTCTGAAGTTTCACTTCAGTTTCAGCCTGTAATGCTTTAGATTCAGTCAATGATACAGAGAGTTGCTCAACTTGAGCTGCAAGTGTTAGCTTTTCAGACATTATGTGTCTAAATCATTTTGTAATGAAAGTATTTTGATGCCATATTGTTTTTGTTCTGACTTAAGACTTTAATTTAAAATGTTTGTTTTAATGCAGAGGTTTTCCTTTACCTCTTTCAGGATTTCTAAAATTTTATCTTCAATGTCTGCCATGAGGGCATGATCTCGAGATTGAATTTTAGCTTCATACATGCTCCAGTCATATTCACCATCCTTCTTAATTATCATGGCTGATGATTTGGATTGCTGATTTGGACTGCATTGTGTGATTTGTGGTGGAGTTGGTGCAGTAGGGATACTGATTGGATGTGGGATCTGTCTATTTGAATGGAAGCTGCTCGATGCTTGTGTTTGATTGTTGTTTTTGTCAACTCTTGGTTGCTGGCATTCTGTTGAAAAATGTGCATATAGTGGACAATTGTAGCATCTAACCATGGTTTTATCAAAACTAATCTTTGTTTTCTTGTCCATGCTCAGCCCACTGTTCCTTTGTAGAAACCTTTTTGATTTATAGGCAATCATTGCCATATACCATTGTGTAGGATTCTATGTGCCCAAGACACTTAGAATATTGATGTGGTTAGTACGTTATGATCCAAGTCGGGTTATACCCAATAACAAGCTTAGCAAACACCAATTAATATTTAATTGGTGATATGATCATGCAATTAAATATTTACACCAAATTTAGAAAATGGGTTTTCTAAATAAATTGCATATGAGATGGAACAATTTATTAGGATATTTTGTTCAACAATATTATTTGAAGTGTTATTTAAATTAGTTGTATAACACCAAATAATAATGATAGTATACTACTTATACAATTAATTGGTTAATTGTATAAACTAGTTAAAATAGTAGACAATACATATGTGTGTGTTTATTATTTATCAAAGAAATCTTTCTTTGTAAATAACCAAAACCGTCCCACATGTGCATGTGCAAGAGTTCTTTAGATTCCTTTGATAAGAACAAAGGCATGCATGTCTTCCACTTACCCTCCTTGATAAGAACAAACACATGCTTGTCTAGCACTAACACTAGTCTTAAGACTCTCATTTTCTCACGAACATGGGCATGCAAACACAACACAATTTTCAGCTCCTCCTCTCTCTCTCTATTCACGGAAAAAGGGCAGCAGCATTGAGAGTTATTAGAGCTGAATTTTGAGCTGATTCATGTTGTTCTTGGTGTGAAGTTCTTGCACTCCATGATTATGATTCTCATTTGCATGCAAACAACAACCAAGAACTCTCTAATTCTCTCCAAGGGGCTACGGTTTTTTTTCAGCAGAAAAGAGGGTATTCTGTAGAAAATTGTGGGTTTTGATGTTGTTTTGGTGATAATCTACCTAACAAGATGGTGTGTTTGCAAGGAGCTTGGGATATACTAGCTTGAGGACTTGTATCCTTGAAGTCTTGGCTGCATTTTGGGCATCTCCATCTTCATCAAACATCTTTTGGTCGACTTTACTGCTATTGCAGTAAGGTATATCACAGCTCAATGAAGCTGTGATTTTATATGCATTTACATATGTTCATAGCTTGTATATTCACATAAATGATCCTTTGTTCTTTGGGTTTGTTTTATACATCAATATTGTCATCTAATGAACATATTTTTCAGCTTATAAACATGGTTATAATGCTTTACTTCCGCTGCGTTTTCAGAAAGTTTAAGAGGTTAAACTATAATTTTATGTTCTAACAAACCCAACAATGGCATCAAGAACCGGTTATGTGAATAGCTTGCTTGTTCTTGTCCTTTAAAAATTAGTTTTAAAGGATGATTATAAACTTAGTATAGGCTGATTTTGGGCTGCTATGTTTTGTTTGAATGATTCCCCAAACTTACAAGGTCATATCACACATGCTAGTGATTAGACCTTGAAAGATATAGATTATGAAATGTTGATTATTTGGACAATGTTTAAAACCCAAAATTTCAGTTTATGTTGGCTGAAATTTGGTGGTTTTAAGTGGGGTTTCATTATATGTTTGAATGATATGATCATTGGATGTTAGTATGCATAACCTGGCCATTGGCCTTGTGTTGTTTGGATGCTTGCAATGTTTGTTTTGGTTGTTTTCAATTGGGTTGTAACATTATTCTTTTCTGCTTTGTTTAAAAATGTAATTTGTCTATTTATTCATTGGGATGTAATAATAGATTAGGAGTGTTTTTCTTTTACTAGAAAATATGTATTAGGATATATATTTTGTAAAAGAAGATGCTCGGGAAGGAAGCACAAGAAGAAGACACAAAAGAAGGACTTGAAGCATATGGATGCAAGTTCAAGTGGGAGTCAATGAAGACCTATATTTTGTGTTGTATTCAACCCTTAGGAAAGACCAAATGACAACACTTGTGATCGCAAGCAAGTGTGGTCACAATAGTAGCTATGGTTATGCACATTGTGGTTGTTAATATTATGCTTGTTTGGTTGTTTGTTGTATGATTGTTGTTTGATATTTGGATATGCATAACAAACTCATTAGCAAACTTAACAAGCTGAAAATTTATGGTTTCTAATCATTAAGTGGTTAATAAAAGGTTATTAAAAGGATTAATGATTTAATAAAAGAGGTTTTATTAAAAATAAACAATAGGATACCTTGCATTTGAAAGCATGCAAATACAAGTTATATAGAGTTTTCAAAACTAGAATTAATGAAAACCAAAAATCCCTTTTGAAACAAGTTTAACACCATACTTTTACATGACACTCGAATCACTTGAGAACTATTTGTGGGATAAAGGTCACCTAACCACTTATAGGGAACTTGTGTGTTTGAGGTGAGTCTAACATACTTGTGGGATAAAGGTCACCTAACCGCTTGCATGTGAAAACTCACACGTGTGTGTAAGTAGGACGACTTGAATTGGAAACCATGTGCATAGGGTCACCGAAGCATGGCGTACAATGGTGTTGATGGGATTAAACATGCCAACCAAACATAAGATGTTTAACCGATCCCATAAAGGCTAGAAGTTGCAAAAGGTTGCAATTATCAAATATTAACTACCTTGTTAAATTAAATAATGGGATAAAGGTCACCTAACCATTATTTGAATGTAACATTGGATTCTAGATTTTAATTATTAATTGTCTATGAGACATAAAAGGGTATTAATAATTAAAATAAAATTTTAAGAAATACTAATAAGAACTTTGTAAATTTTGCAGAATGGCCGCAAACAATAATGCTACCACCCCGACCGTCCATACCCTATCACTGAGAATCGTTATCAAAATGAGTCAAGGCCTATGTCCTTGACGAACCCATGTCTCACCAACCAACGCTGTTGATATTAAGGACTTTTGACGATTGGCTTAAGCACATTAAGGAGTCTGTGCTAGTTTCCTACCTCATGTTGGGAATATGATTCCCGAACTCCAAAAGGGTTTGGAACATCATAGGGCATATGACATGATAATCTAGTTGAAGGAAATGTTCCTTCAACAAACTTTAATAAGATTGCTTCGAAACGGTTCAAGCACTTTATACATGTCACATGGAAGAAACCCAATCGATATCATCTTATATATTCTTAAGATGAAAAGCCACATTGATAGCCTCAAGATGCTTAAATGTCCTGTCTCAAAGTAGTTGGCCAAGGATTTGACCCTTGATAGCCCAACTAAAGGTTTGAGACATTCATAATAAACTATAATATGAACGGGTGGAACAAGAGCATCCGTGAAATTCACGCAATGCTCAAAGCAACCGAGGCAGGGATGGATAGAGAGGTTCTACCTATTCTCTCGATCAGTAAGGGAGACTATAAGAAATGGCAAATCTTGATCCTAAGGCAATTATTGCCAAAAGAAAGGAATACATCAAAGCAAAGGTTAAAGCGAAACCTCAACAACCTAAGCTTACGAAGCCTAAAGTAAAGGAGAACGATCCATGCTTTGAGCATGGAGAGATAGGACAATAAAAGGGAATTGTTCCTCCTATCTCATGGAATTGAAAAATAAGAGGGATGCTAAGCAAACCTCGAATACAATTTTCATGATTCACATTGTATTAAATTTCATTTCTTCAAACACATGGATATTGGATACCGGATGTGAGACTCATACTTGCAATTGTTGCAAAGGGGTTCAAAAGAAATGAGCGCTTCAAAGAGGGAAACTCTATTTTGAGACTTACAAATGGTTTGGAAGTTGTTCTCAAAAACCTTTGTATGCACCTAGTTTGACTAGGAACATAATTAATGTTTCCTCTTAAAACAATATGGTCATGATTTAAAGTTTGTATATAATGGTATTAAGTTTTATGGATGATGTATTTCATTTTAAGGATATGCCTTTTAATGATATTCATGAATTAGTTCATGATAATTCATCCTATAATAACTCATTATACACATTAAGCACCAAGAAACTTAAAATCGGTTTAAGTTATTATTATCTTTGACATTGTCATCTTGGTCACATAAACGAGAATTGGATTCAAACACATCAAAAGAATGGTCTTTTGGAAACAAATCAAAATGTTTCATTTGATAAGTGTGAACCAAAAGACTTATTAGGAATGATACATTTGGATGTATGTGGTCCTTTTAAGACAATGACAAAGATTGGTGAAAAGATACTTCATTACTGTTACCGACAATTACAGTCGCAATTAACGTGTGCACTTGATGACACATAAGTATGAAGCTTTTGAAAGGTTCAAAAAACTTCAATAATGAAGTAGAAAATCAACTCTACATAACTATCTAAGTTCTTCATTCGGATAAAGGAAAAACTGAACCCTATTTGAATATGGTTAAATTCATTAAGGCTGTGAGCTTACCACCTTTATCATATTGGGTTTTCGCACTACTCTCCACGGCTCGTATTTTGAATATGGCCTAAACCAAGAAAGTGGGTTTGACACCTTTTGAAATATGGCATTGAAAGAGTTCCATCACTATCATGTTTAAAAGGTATGGGTAGTAAAGCTTATGTTAAGCTTAACACACAAAACAAATTTGAAAGTCGATCCACTAAGTGTATGTTTGTTGGATATCCCAAAGACTGTATAGGATACTACTTCTTTGATCCAACAGAGCAAAAGGAGTTTATTGCTCGAAGGGCAGAGTTCTTGGAAGCCAAGTTCCTTATGGAAGGAGTGACGCATAGAACAATGGAATTTGATGAAGATCAAGATCCACAAGCTGATACACGTTTGGTTGACACTAGCTGTCAACAAGAGGTTGTTGATGATGATCAAGAGGTTGATCAATACACACAAAACGTTCATAGATCTGGTAGAGTTAGCATTCCACCTGAAATATATGGATTTTTCATGGATGGATGCTATGAAGTTGACTCTGATGAGCCAACTACACACCTTGATGCTATGTCCAATTCGGATTGTGATAAATGGCTGGAAGCCATGAACGTAGAGATGCAATCCATGTATGACAACCAAGTTTAGGAATTGGTTGACCCTCCACTTAACTCCAAACTGGTTAAATGCAAGTGGGTTTTGAGAAGAAAACAAATATGCATGGAAACTTGGATACTTACAAGGCAAGACTTGTAGCAAAAGGTTTCACTCAAACTCAAGGGGTTGATTATAATGAAACCTTCTCACCTGTTACGATGCTAAAGTCTATAAGGATATTGTTTGTCATAGCTGCTCATTATGATTATGAGATTTGGCAAATGGATGTCAAAACCGCTTTCCTAAATGGATATCTTGAGGAAGATGTCCATATGGTTTAGCCTGAAGTTTTCATCGATCAAAAGGATCCTAATAAAGTATGCAAGTTAAAAAGATCAATCTATAGATTGAAACAAGCATCGAGAAGTTGGAATCAACGTTTTGATGAACAGATCAAGAAATTTGGCTTCATCAAGAACGCTGACAAGGCTTGTGTGTATAAAAAGGCTAGTGGGAGTGTAATAACGTTCCTAGTATTGTATGTTGATGACATAGTTCTATATAGAAAGGACATTCCAACCATGGAAGGTGTTAAAACCTGGCTTGGAAATTGTTTTTCCATGAAAGATCTCGGTGAAGCCGCCTATATTTTGGGAATAAAGATCTATAGGGATAGATCGAGGCGGTTGATAGGTCTAAACCAAAGTGCATATATTGATAAAATCTTGAAAAGGTTCAAGAAGGAAAACTCTAAGAAAGGTATGGTACCTATTCAAAGAGGAACTCGTTGTAAAGGGTTACACGGATGCGAGTTTCCAAACTGACTCGATCACAATCGGGTATGTCTCCATTACAAAATAAGGTAGCATTGTCCACTACCAAATAGGAATACATAGGCGCCTCATTAGCAGCTTTGGAAGCTGCATTAATATAAGGTTTATCATCGATCTAAGGATGGTCCCTACCATTCAAGACCCCTTAGAAATCTTTTGTGATAACGAGGGTGTGATTGCTCAAATCAAGGAACCCGTGCACATGAAAAGATTAGGCACAATGAGCGGAGATTCAACTACATAAGGGATGAAGTTGAAAAGAGAAAGATATGTATTCGCAAAGTTCACTTTGATCAAAAGATTGCGGATCCACTCACGAAGCTCCTTGAAAGGTCAAAGCATGAAAGTCAAACTTCTTGTTACTTACCTGAAACTTCTGAAGTTTCACTTCAATTTCAGCCTGTAATGTTTTAGATTCAGTCAATGATACAGAGAGTTGCTCAACTTGAGCTGCAAGTGTTAGCTTTTCAGACATTATGTGTCTAAATCATTTTGTAATGAAAGTATTTTGATGCCATACTGTTTTTGTTCTGACTTAAGACTTTCATTTAAAATGTTTGTTTTAATTACTTTCTTAGAAAGTTTATCTTCATGTTCTCTATATCTATTGACTTCATCTATGCAGGCTTTTATGCAGAGGATTTCCTTTACCTCTTTCAGGATTTTTGAAATTTTATCTTCAATGTCTGCCATGAGGGCATGATCTGAAGATTGAATTTTAGCTTCATACATGCTCCAGTCATATTCACTATCCTTCTTAATTATCATGGCTGATGATTTGGATTGCTGATTTGGACTGCATTGTGTGATTTGTGGTGGAGTTGGTGCAGTAGGGATATTGATTGGATGTGGGATCTGTCTATTTGAATGGAAGCTGCTCGATGCTTGTGTTTGATTGTTGTTTTTGTCAACTCTTGGTTGCTGGCATTCTGTTGAAAAATGTGCATATAGTGGACAATTGTAGCATCTAACCTTGGTTTTATCAAAACTAATCTTTGTTTTCTTGTCCATGCTCAGCCCACTGTTCCTTTGTAGAAACCTTTTTGTTCTATAGGCAATCATTGCCATAGACCATTGAAGATTCATTTCTTTAACCATGTCTGATGGAAGTTCATCCATATCTTGTTGAATGATCTGAGATGGTGTGAGATTGGCACCCAAATTAGCTGCAAAGCTAGTTGAAAGGCCGCAAAGCTAGTTGAAAGGCTGCATAAGATGCCTTCTCCTCTTCACTTAGAAGAATGATAGTGAGAGCATCAATAGGCTTATCAAACTTGTGTATGTTTTGTTGATTTGTCTGTTGTTGCTTGCTTGAGCTTGAAGCATGATGATGTTGATTATGTTTGCTTTGAGGTGTTGTATCATGAGAAGCATGAGCACTAGTCTTCTTAGACTTTTTTTGGTTGTTGGATGAATCTGGTGCAGAGAAGAATGATGTCTCACTAGTGTCTATGAATTCTTCATCTTCATCTTCACCAGTGCTTGTCAAGAAAGCATTGTCTGTATGTTGTAGTTCTTTGAACTTGTATGCTTCTTGATATGATGATAATTAGTTGGATTCCCCGTGTATATTTTGTATAATAATTGCATTATTTATGTTCGTTTTTATCTCAGAATTCGTTTCTATTGATCAATTGTGGGTTTTGTAGGATCCCGAGCATAATGATAGCATTTTGGAGCTTAAACGAGTCTTAACGAGATGCCGGGATCGAGCCGAGGAGTTTGGAATTAAAAGAATAAAAAAATCGGAGTTTTGCTTCTCTCGCGCTACGCGACAGATAGAGACAAACCGTCGCGCTACGCGAGGGTTTGTAAATTACCATTTTGCCCTTAATGAAATCGGGTATTTACCGGATTTGCCACCCGACTAATTTGTCGGGTTGTGGTGATTGTCGCGCTACGCGACAGAATGTGAAGGCCCGTCGCGCTACGCGACGGGTGCTAAAATCGGCAAAGTTGTTTAAAACTCAAACCAAAACCCTAATTCGAGGAGGAGGACATTGTTGGACGATTGGGAGCGGCTGAGGACGATCATAGGCGATTTCCAGGAGCTTGGGATCAAAGGATTGGAGATTTGGAGCTAGGAAGTGAAGAATCGAAGACTTAATCGTCCCGGTTTTTACGTTTCTCTTCTTAGTTTTCATTCCTTTGTAATCAATGACTTCTTCCATGACTTATACTTCTGTTCTGATCATGTTTAGAGGCTAAACTTCTGTAGCTTCCTAGGTTTTGATGATTATGCATGTTTAACTTAGTATTCTTTCGGTTTTTGGATTGTGCTTGTGTTTAAAGTTAATGATAATGATTTGGTTTGCATGATCAGTTGTGTACGTGTATTTAGATCTGTTCTTGTGATTGGTTTATTGCTTCACGTGTGTCTTGATGAATGTCTTTCATATAATGGATGCATGCTAGATGGTTTGCGGTTTCTAGATGATTTGGTAGACGTATTGAATCATTGAAGTGATTTATCTTGAATTGAACTAACTAAATATGCAACTAATCTTAATACTGTGAGGTTAATAGATTATCAGGTTGTCTTGTGTGATTGATTGCTAGGTTAGAGTCTCTGTGAGGAGTTCGGTCTAGTTCCCCTTTCATATCATAGTTTCCTGAGTCTGATTAGGCATTCCAGATCTATCCCCTTACCTTTAGGTATTGTGACACTCGCGCCGTGAGGTAGAGTGTCTATCGGGTGTGTCGTTAGCTTAGTTGGAGAACCTGTGAGGGTAATCCACAAACCGGTGTTTTATCGGCTTATTAGGTCAATCTAGTTGCTTCCCTTGAAAGTGTCGAGGTTTCTCTAGGTCCCTTTTAAGTTAGTATCTTCAGATCCCGGTTACACAAGTCTTTCCAAAACCGTTAGGAGAAAAGCAAAAAAAACATGTATAGGATTCTTACCTAGGTAGTGATTTCTTCTCCTGATTTAAATCTAGTCAATTCCTTATTTTCTGTCCAGTATTAGTTCTTTTAAAGTAATTTAAAACAAACCCCCCTTATTTACTTTCATTTAGTATTTTTAGTCGAGTCTTAGGTAAGTTCAGTTTACGTTTTCCATACAGAAGTCTTTGGGTTCGATAACTCGGACTTAATAGCTATTCTGCAGTCGACCGGTACACTGCCGTTGTGTTGCTTAGGATCGAGTCTTAGTTTTATAAATTTAAAGCTTTTTAGTGTCTAGTTAGAGTTTTATTTGTTAGTCTAATTTAGTATAGTCTAGCACACATCAAAGTTTTTGGCGCCGTTGCCGGGGATTTCTTGGCGATTGCGTAAATTAGACTTACTTGATTTAATTGCTATTTGTGCTAAGTTTTTTTTTTTTTTAATTAGTTTGTTTTTAATTCTATTTGTTTTTATTTTATTTGTTTGAGTCAGTCTTACGGTTTTTAATTTTGTGTTTTACAGGTTTATGCCCCGCTTGAGATCACAAGGACCACCTCCGGATCAAGAATTGCAGCTTGCGTTGCCCAAATTTAGGGGTGGTACTTCTTCTCTTTCTGTTTTTGATACTACACCTTTTCCTACAGCATCTTCTTCTACCTTTTCTGCATATTCTAGCCCACCTAGTTCACCACACACACATATGGCTGAGAATCAGACTGTTCATCAGCAAGCCACCAATGGCTTCACAGGAGTTAGCAATCCAATCACACTTCCTGCCATTGCTAATGATAACTCCTGGCAGATCCCATCCTACGTCATGACAGCTATCTCTAATAACTGTCAATTCCATGGACGCGAGGATGAGGACGCACCTGCACACATAGGTCGCTTAGAGCGAATTGGTAGAACTTTCAAGTTGCAGGGTGCGTCTGATGATGCCATCTTTTTACAGCTGTTTCCCTTTTCACTTGCTGATCGAGCCGCCACTTGGCTCGAATCTCATGCAGCTGGTACTTTCACCACCTGGCCGGCTCTTCGTGAGCGTTTTCTTCATAAATATTTTCCGCCGGCCAAGGCATCTAGGCTTAGAGATGAGATACATTCGTTTAGGATGGAGCCCGATGAACCTTACTATCGTGCTTGGGAGAGGTTTCAAAACCTCCTTAGTTGTTGCTCCCAGCATGGTTTGTCTGAATGGGCTTTGGTAGAAAAGTTTTACAATGGGTTGAATTATGAGACGAGAGCTAGGTTTGACACGTCTGCGGGTGGGCATCTCATGGGTAAGAAAAATGTGAATGAATGTAATGAGATGTTTGAGAGTTTTGCCCAAGCAGAACATGAGCAGCGGTCTGGAAACAGGAATTCCAGTCCTGCCACTGGTACCTCATCTCGAGGAGTTCACCATGTCACCATGGATACTAGTGTGGCTGCTGCTCTTGATAGCCTAGTTCGTGAGGTTAGAGAGCTGAAAAAGAAGGTTGATAGGTGTGAGCTATGTAGAGGTGACCATGCCACTAGTGAGTGCCCTTTGATAGGTCAAGAGCAAGCCAGTTATGTAGGTAACAATTCTTATAACTCCGGTTGGAGAAATCAGAACAACTGGCGTACTTCAGGTGCTCCCCCAGGTTTCTCACAGAATTCTAATCAAAACCAGGGGCAGGGTAGTGGTTTAGGTGGTCAGTCAGGGCAGAATAGTGGAGATTTAAGTAGGATAGAGAATCTGTTGACTCAGTTAGTGGTTAAGGATTCTAAGACGCAGCAGATTCTAGCTGAGCATGATACTTTTCTGAAAAATCAGCAATCAGCTTTCCTAGATCTTCAGAGGACTGTAGGGGATATAGCTAGAAGGTTAGATGAGAGGCCCCCAGGTCAGTTACCCGGTAATACTCAACAGAACCCGAATGCACATGTTAAGGCCATTACAACTAGGTCGGGTAGGCAGTTAGATGAGGTGAGAGGCCCTATAGTTGAGGAGGTCATGTTTGAGAAGAATGAGAGTGAGAAGGTAGTAGAGAATCCCTCTGGGGATAGTGCTGTTGGGAAGCCTAGTGTGTTTGAGCGTTCTCCGGTGATTGATCATTCCCGTCTCCCGTTTCCCGATAGGCTTAAGAATCAAAAGTATGAAAAGGATTACGGGCACTTTTTGTATTTGTTTAAACAATTGAAGGTCAATCTCCCGTTCATAGAGGTAATTAAGTGGATGCCTAGGTATGCTAAATTTTTGAAAGACCTCCTGAAGAATAAAAGCAAACTAGGTGAAATTTCGAGTGTTTCCTTGTCGGGTGAGTGTTCTGCGGTGGTCATGAACCAACTACCGGAGAAATTGGCAGATCCCGGGGTCTTCACAATCCCGTGTCTGTTTGGTAGTGAAGTTCAATGCCACGCATTGGCGGATTTAGGAGCTAGTATCAATCTTATGCCCTATTCCTTGTATGAGAAGCTAAGTTTAGGTGAGTTGAGCCCAACGCGCATGACACTTTCCCTTGCTAATAAATCTGTTAAGCATCCGCGGGAATTGTAGAGAACTTATTGGTTAAGGTTGATAAGTTTGTGTTCCCCGTGGACTTTGTAGTGTTAGACATGGAGGCTGATGAACGAGTTCCTATCATTCTAGGTAGACCCTTCTTGTGTACTGCTAAAGCTAACATTAATGTGTTTAAGGGCGAGATCACACTTCACGTGGGAGAGGAGAGTGTAGTGTTCGAGGTTGCCAAATCGATTAGGGGTCCTAGTATTCCGAAAGGGTCGGTGTTCTTGATCAATTCGTGTGAGGTGGATGATAGGATGATGAAGAATGAGAGAGTGTATTCGGTTGAGGAGGATGATGAGTTAGACAGAGTTGCTGAAGAGTTTTTGAGGGTATGTGAAAGTGGTGATGAGTTAGTTGATTGTGAATTTGAGAAGTTTGTGGTTGAGGATAGCAATTCCCCAAGTGTGGGGATGTTAGAGTTTGATAGAGAACCGCCACCATTAGCAAAACCCAAGTGTAGGGATTGTTGTGATTTGATTGATTCTGAATTTGGTGGTTTCTTGTTTAGTGGTGAGTTTGGATGTGAGGTTGTTAGTTTCGGGGGTGAGCTGGGTCTTCATGATCCCCCATAAGTTGATCTGAGTGATGGTTTTGGGGTAATTACCCGTTTGTAGAGTTTGTAGAGTTGGTTTTTGGTAGTTTGTGTCGGTTTTTGTGTTTCGTGTGTTTTGTTTTCGTGTCTTGTTAAGTATTTGCAGGGAAACAATCTTATGGTTGCGATTTGACACATGACCGGGAGGCTACCAGGTAAGTTTTCCCACTTGGTTCACGTTAATAGAGGTAATAAACGGTTGGGGCCAAAAATTTGGCTAAGGCATGAAAAATTTCGTAACTTTCTGAAAAAAATGCACCCTCGCGCTACGCGCCAGGGTGCTTGATTTCTCTCGCGTAGCGCGACGACTCTCGCGTAGCGCGAAGTGTTCATGCCTAACCCTCGCGATACGCGAGGGATCCCAGAATTTTGAATTTTTTTTATTTTACCTAATTTTCACCATTTAACCCATTTTTCCACCATTTTCGACCTTCTACCATCATGTCATCCATTTTTCCACTTGTTCAAAGCAACTTGAATTTCATACGTGTGTTTCTCTGTTTTGTGAGTCGTTTTTGTTTTTTTTTATTGAGTCTGTTTGATGCTGTGTTTGCCTGTTAGTTGTTTGTTTTGCAGGTCTGGAATAATTCACCCGTACTCAATCTCCATTCGGGTGAATATATCTAACAATTTTATAAGGAGGCAACCAGTGATTCCTGATCGCGAATGAAATGCTATACGATCAGAGGTTTTGGATTCAGACTCTGCACAGCTGGACACTACTTAACCAGCTAAGTCTTTTCCAAAACTCTTCTTTTTATTTATGTCTTTCTTTTAGTTTCAACATTGAGGACAATGTTTAAATTAAGTGGGGATAGGAAGACATGTGTCTTAGGTTTAATTTCATTGAGTCATTCTTTTAATTTTTGCGTGCCAAAAACTTTGATGTGTGCTAGACTATACTAAATTAGACTAACAAATAAAACTCTAACTAGACACTAAAAAGCTTTAAATTTATAAAACTAAGACTCGATCCTAAGCAACACAACCGGCAGTGTACCGGTCGACTGCAGAATAGCTATTAAGTCCGAGTTATCGAACCCAAAGACTTCTGTATGGAAAACGTAAACTGAACTTACCTAAGACTCGACTAAAAATACTAAATGAAAGTAAATGAGGGGGGTTTGTTTTAAATTACTTTAAAAGAACTAATACTGGACAGAAAATAAGGAATTGACTAGATTTAAATCAGGAGAAGAAATCACTACCTAGGTAAGAATCCTATACATGTTTTTTTTGCTTTTCTCCTAACGGTTTTGGAAAGACTTGTGTAACCGGGATCTGAAGATACTAACTTAAAAGGGACCTAGAGAAACCTCGACACTTTCAAGGGAAGCAACTAGATTGACCTAATAAGCCGATAAAACACCGGTTTGTGGATTACCCTCACAGGTTCTCCAACTAAGCTAACGACACACCCGATAGACACTCTACCTCACGGCGCGAGTGTCACAATACCTAAAGGTAAGGGGATAGATCTGGAATGCCTAATCAGACTCAGGAAACTATGATATGAAAGGGGAACTAGACCGAACTCCTCACAGAGACTCTAACCTAGCAATCAATCACACAAGACAACCTGATAATCTATTAACCTCACAGTATTAAGATTAGTTGCATATTTAGTTAGTTCAATTCAAGATAAATCACTTCAATGATTCAATACGTCTACCAAATCATCTAGAAACCGCAAACCCTAGGTAAACGATCTAGCATGCATCCATTATATGAAAGACATTCATCAAGACACACGTGAAGCAATAAACCAATCACAAGAACAGATCTAAATACACGTACACAACTGATCATGCAAACCAAATCATTATCATTAACTTTAAACACAAGCACAATCCAAAAACCGAAAGAATACTAAGTTAAACATGCATAATCATCAAAACCTAGGAAGCTACAGAAGTTTAGCCTCTAAACATGATCAGAACAGAAGTATAAGTCATGGAAGAAGTCATTGATTACAAAGGAATGAAAACTAAGAAGAGAAACGTAAAAACCGGGACGATTAAGTCTTCGATTCTTCACTTCCTAGCTCCAAATCTCCAATCCTTTGATCCCAAGCTCCTGGAAATCGCCTATGATCGTCCTCAGCCGCTCCCAATCGTCCAACAATGTCCTCCTCCTTGAATTAGGGTTTTGGTTTGAGTTTTAAACAACTTTGCCGATTTTAGCACCCGTCGCGTAGCGCGACGGGCCTTCACATTCTGTCGCGTAGCGCGACAATCACCACAACCCGACAAATTAGTCGGGTGGCAAATCCGGTAAATACCCGATTTCATTAAGGGCAAAATGGTAATTTACAAACCCTCGCGTAGCGCGACGGTTTGTCTCTATCTGTCGCGTAGCGCGAGAGAAGCAAAACTCCGATTTTTTTATTCTTTTAATTCCAAACTCCTCGGCTCGATCCCGGCATCTCGTTAAGACTCGTTTAAGCTCCAAAATGCTATCTTTACGCTCGGGATCCTACAAACCCACAATTGATCAATAGAAATGAATTCTGAGATAAAAACGAACATAAATAATGCAATTATTATACAAAATATACACGGGGAATCCAACTAATTATCATCATATCAAATATCCCCACACTTACCTCTTTTTCGTCCCTGAAAAAGACTTATGCAAATGGAATCATAGTCATGTTTAAATCTGATTTCCAACATTTAAGTCTAATTACTTATTAAAGTTTACTAACGTGTTAACCGCGATCACAAGGTATATTTGTCCATTTAAACCCAACCACCGATCATCCAAGTCCCCAAGAGTATAGCATTTAGGTTCAAGTATTCTATTTCATTAATCATGAATTCTCACAAGTCGGTATCTATTCCAGTTATCAAATCTCCGAAGCATAGACTAAATCAAAATCCATGATTTTTCTACCACTGTAACCCAATACCCACATGTATTTAAAACTAACTTGTTTTGATGGAAACTAAGCTACACTATTAATATTTTTCTTTTCAGCACTTATTCTTCTTTTGCAACTTTTCATATATATATATATATATACATATATATATATTTTTTTTATAAGACTCCACCTAGAGGGCTGTTGCCCACTGAGTCACCATCCCCTTGAGCAACACCATAGGCTTTGTCTTTCTTTTTTTTTTTTTTTTTTTTTATTTATTTTGTGCAAGATTTAAAAACAACAGGATCACGACCCTAACTCAGAGGTGTTGCCAGCCAAGTCGCCATCCCAGCTGTCAAACACATAAGCTTCAGGCCACAATCATTAAGCACTGGCCTAGAGGTTTTTGAATGCCCTCTCGCACCTAATTGTCATTTTCAAACTCACACAATACTAAGATGGAATCCTAAGGCCCCACATAACGTGTGCCAACTATGCTAATCTTAAATACAAACGGGTATCAACTTACAGTGGTGCTTTTTCAACCTTCCAACAGTTTCGACTTCCATCTAGTGAGAACACATATAGTAAATTAAATATTTAATTAGATGGATTAGAATACATCTATGAAAACCCTTCAAAATCGGCTGGGCCTACCCGTGCATCCCAAATCAGACACGCTTTCAATTATTTATTATCTCATACATATAGTAGTTGAAAACCAGGCACCTGACTTTACCTATCATTTTCCATTTTTAATATATGCAGACATCAAAATCAGGGAAATTTTCTAATTTTTTGATTTTTTTTTTTTCTTTTAAAGACACACTAAAATAACAACCTCAGATCAACTCTACATGTTGTATGTTAATCAACGCTAACATTGCTTTAAATTTAAATAACATGTCTTAGTTAGAGTTTACATTGTATGTTTTATAAAGACTTCATTATCATCTTCACCAGTGCTTGTCAAGAAAGCATTGTCTGTATGTTGTAGTTCTTTGAACTTGTATGCTTCTACATGTCTGATAGTGTTGTTGTTTCTGTACCTTTCATCTGACTCTAGTGCCTCCACTTTAGCTACCAGAGAATCCAATGATAGTGCTCCCAGATCTAATGTTGCTTTCATGAGTGACACATACTGAGTCCAACTCTCAGGCAATGTATACAACATCTTTTTGTTTATTTCAACAGATTCGTATTTGAGACCATAAACAATCATCTCATTTACAAGTTGTACAAATCTATGAAGTTGTTGGGGAATAGATTCTCCCTGAACGTGATGGAAAGTTTCATACTGTGTCCTTAGTTTTTCTTTCTTAATTTCTCTTATTTCATCACTACCTTCACACATTGTGTGAAGAACTTTCCACAGTTCATTAGCTGTTTTAAAATTCTCAACCCGTGTTAAGATTTCAAATGGCAATATCATTGCCAGAATATTGTATGCTTTCATGTCAGTTTTCACCTTCTTTAGTTCATCACCAGCTACGTTCTTTAAACTTACTGGTTTTTGTGTGTTGTAGTTTAGACCCAGGTTCACTAAAATGTAAGGTCCTTCAGTTATGGAAGTGCACAAATCTGGGTCTTGAAAGATAATCCAGTTACGAAACATGATCTTCCATTGTTTGAAGTCTGCTTTGTTTTTCATTCTTTGTGTTTTAAGACCACTATTTGTTCCTGAAAGTTCGTTAGACATGTTTGCTTGATTTTACCTTAAAAGTAAGTTATCTTGATTGTTTTAAATTTTAATCCGGTGTTAAAATTTAATTAATCCCAATTTGTCTCTAGGATTTGTTTGATAAATTGATAAACTAATTAATTTTAATAGTTTACCAAATAAAGGAATTAATTAATTATTTAATTAATGTCCTATGATTTGTTTCTTTCTTGTCACGGTTGACAAGATGGATTTTAGAAGGGAATGATGTTGTTTTTGTCCTTTTCCTAACGTCAAGATTCCCTTTTTACAGAAAACCCTAAAAACAACAATTTATCTCTTGTTTGTTAACTTTTTCGATCAAAAAGTTTGTTTTGAAAACTTTTTGCCCATGACAAAATTTTGCTGATGAATGTCTGAGAACAAAAACACAATTCTCGTGAATTGTGTGAACAAAAACACTAGGGTTTTTCTAAGGTTTTTGTTTGATGATTATGCAAAAAATTCAATCCGGTGATTGAATTTTGAACAAGAAGTGTTTCTAGTTAGATTGTCACTAGTTTGTGGTGATAATGAACACTATAATGAATTTAGAATATTCAACAAATGCAGTGGATTTGAAGAAAAGCACAAGAATAGTGTCAAAAACACAAAAAACCCGATTAGGGTTTTCACACTTTTAAGAGTTTTTCAACTCAAAAACCTTCTGTTTGATGATGTTTTAGACAATGATAAACAATACCTGTGTATTGTTATATCAAATAATCCACAGGAAACTTGCTCGTTTGAAATCTCAAGCTATAAAATCAAAACACTTCTTCAAATGCATAAACAGATTCAAAAATCCTGTTTATTTGCATTCAATGAAAGTTATGAGTAGAAGAAGATGAGTTTTGATGATTGAACAGATTGTAGAGTGTGTGTTTTGAAGCTAATGAACCACTGAAATCATGTTTGATGATTGAGAGGATCGAAATCAATGTTTGATTGAGCTAAAGCTCTGAGACCACCTGATGAAAATCAATCTAGTAAAACACATTGAACATGAACTTTGAAAGAAAAATATTCAATATGAAGAGGTTGATTTCTCCAAGGATCTTTGCAAATCTCTCACAAATCAACAAACACTAAGTGCGGATACCCAAGATTAATGTGTATGATTTTAGTGTGTGTGTATGTGTGTTTGTGTGTGTGTGTTTTGTGTGTTAGATTGCACAAGAATAAAACTGCTTGTTTGATTGATAATTGGTTCAAAAGCTTACAAAGGATTAGGGTAGAGTGCTATTTATAGCCTATACACAAAAGCCACATACAATTACTAATCTACACATATGTAAATGAAATTACATAAAAATTAATTTTATGTCTATAAGTCATCCCCTGTGGGAATAAGTCATCCGCTGTGGAGAATAAGTCATCCGCTGTGGAGAATAAGTCATTCGCTGTGAATCTTGTTTGTTCATTCGCTGTGGTGAAGATGTTCATCTGCTATTAATTACATCATGCATTATGAAGAAGTTCTTTATCCACTGTGAACTAGTTCTTCATCCGCTGCGGATTACTTCATCCGCTGTGGATTTCATCATCCGCATTGGGTGAATTCATTCTCTATGGACTTCTTCATCTGGATTGGTTAACTTCATCCACATCGGGTGACTTAGCAAAAATTTCTTTATCTACAAAATCTGAAAAAGAAATTTACATGTATGTTAGTGATTATTATGAATGTTAATGATGTTAATGTGTTTCTAATGTATGACTTGTATGTTAAAACACATTTAGTTGATTGTTTGATAATGGTAAGCATCATACTTTCTTGTATTAATTCTTAATGAATTTTGTTGAGTCCAATAGTGAAGTTTGCGACCCACTAGTTGGTGGAATCGGCCTTATGCTAGTGGGACAATATTGTCCAAGCCGTAGGTAGCAGGGCCATTGAAAAGATGAGGTGGCCAGAACTAAAGAAGTTGGTGATTGAGGAGTTTTGACCTCACAGGGAGTTGGAAAAGATTGAGATGGAGTTCTTGCAGATGGAAGCGGGAACTATGACGCACCAATAGTATACCACCAAACTCAACAAGATGGCAAGGCTGGTGCCTGATCAAGTGACTCCGATATCAAGGAAGATTAAGAGATTTGCCCAAGGTTTCCCAACTGATATACGCACGCATTTGATTGTTGCCCGACCGGGTACCTTTCGATCAGCTGTAGACCTGGAGGGTAGGATGTATGATGAGCGAGAGGAGACTGTGGTGGAGGCAAAGAAGACAGGAGGTGGTGATAAGAACTGAAACGGGAAGAGGTTTCGACATGGTGGTTTCACCCCAAACAACAAAAGATGAAGATGGATGATCGTAGGGCGACATCAAGCTCGGGGCTGAGGAATGGCGAAAACTATGGAAGGGAGCATACCGGCGATTGTAGGTTAGGATTGAACGTATGCTTCAATTGTGTGAAGCCTCTTCATATTAATAGAGACTTTAGGGTGCCGAGGTGTTATAGCTGTGGTGAGGAGGGCCATGTGCGCAAGGACTGTAAGAAGCCAATGGCCTAGAGTTCTAAGGCGAAGAAGAAGGCTGAATAAGGAGGGTAGAGGGAAAGTGCTAGTGTTGGACCAAAAGAACCAATGAGCCAGATCAGAAAAACCTTTAAGTCCCACAGACATCATAACAACTGAAGAAGACTTCATCAGCTAAAGACAAAGTCTGAAGACAAAGTCTGAAGACTAAAGCTGAAGACAAAGTCTGACGACAAAGTCTGAAGACTAAAGCTGAAGACAAAGTCTGAAGACAAAGTCTGAAGACTAAAGCTGAAGACAAAGTCTGAAGACCAAGTATTCAGAGGTTGTCACAACAGCTGAAGAAGTACTCTTCAGTAGTTGTGATGGTTTACATTCAGTAGTTGTCTTTATATTTTCAGTAGTCTGTAATCAGTAGTTCAGTAGTTTGTTTTCAGTAGTTGTAGTATTAGTTAACACTTAAGCGTTTATTGTAAGAAGATGTCCTCAGCTGTTGTGGACATATTCAGTAGTTTTAGTTATTTTCAGTTGTTTATGTAAATCGGTTAGATGTCACTATCAGGTGACATCTGCTGATATCATCTTTTCCTATAAAAGGAAAGTTGACCTAATTGTAATCTTGCCGAAGCACATGAATGAATGAAAACATTCTCTTTTGCAGAAAACTTTCTCTCTCTATAATTGTTACTGCTTGATTGAATATTCATCTTGTTCTTGCTTGAATTTGGTCTAATTCTAATACTATTTCGCTGCAAATCATAACCTAATTGATCAAACTAGATCAGAGATCCTATTAAAAGGATTAATGATTTAATTAAAGAGGTTTTATTAAAAATAAACCATAGGATATCTTGCATTTGAAAGCATACAAATACAAGGTATATAGAGTTTTCAAAACTAGAATTAATGAAAACCAAAAATCCCTTTTGAAACAAGTTTAACACCATCCTTTTACACGACACTCGAATCAATTGAGAACTATGTGGGATAAAGGTCACCTAACCACTTATAGGGAACTTGTGTGTTTGAGGTGAGTCTAACATACTTGTGGGATAAAGGTCACCTAACCGCTTGTATGTGAAAACTCACACGTGTGTGTAAGTAGGACGACTTGAATTGGAAACCATGTGCATAGGGTCACCGAAGCATGGTGTACAATGGTGTTGATGGGATTAAACATGCCAACCAAACATAAGATGTTTAACCGATCCCATAAAGGCTAGAAGTTTCAAAAGGTTGCAATTGTCAAATATTGACTACCTTGTTAAATTAAGTAATGGGATAAAGGTCACCTAACCATTATTTGAATGTAACGTTGGATTCTAGATTTTAATTATTAATTGTCTATGAGACATAAAAGGGCATTAATAATTAAAATAAAATTTTAAGAAAAAACTAATAAGAACTTTGTAAATTTTGTAGAATGGCCGCAAACAATAATGCTACCACCCCGACCGTCCATACCCTATCACTGAGAATCGTTATCAAAATGAGTAAAGGCCTATGTCCTTGACGATCCCATGTCTCACCAACCAACACTGTTGATGTTAAGGCCTTTTGATGACTGGCTTAAGCACATTAAGGATTCTGTGCTAGTTTCCTACCTCATGTTGGGAATATGGTTCCCGAACTCCAAAAGGGTTTGGAACATCATAGGGCATATGACATGATAATCTAGTTGAAGGAAATGTTCCTTCAACAAACATTAGTAAGATTGCTTCGAAACGGTTCAAGCACTTTATGCATGTCACATGGAAGAAACCCAATCGATATCATCTTATATATTCTTAAGATGAAAAGCCACATTGATAAGCTCAAGATGCTTAACTGTCATGTCTCAAAGTAGTTGGCCAATGATTTGATCCTTGATTGCCCAACTAAAGGTTTGAGACATTCATAATAAACTGTAATATGAACAGATGGGACAAGAGCATCGGTGAAATTCACGCAATGCTCAAAGCAACCAAGGCAGGGATGGGGAGACATTCATAATAAACTGTAATATGAACAGAGGTTCTACCTATTGTCTCGATCAATGAGGGAGACTATAAGAATGGCCAATCTCGATCCTAAGGCAATTGTTGCCAAAAGAAAGGAATACATCAAAGCAAAGGTGAAAGCGAAACCTCAACAACCTAAGATTATGAAGCCTAAATTAAAGGAGAACGATCCAAGCTTTGAGTATGGAGAGATAGGACAATAAAAGGGAATTGTCCCTCCTATCTCAAGGAGTTGAAAAATAAGAGGGATGCTAGGCAAACCTCAAATACAATTTTCATGATTCACATTGTATTAAATGTCATTTCTTCAAACACATGGGTATTGGATACCAGATGTAAGACTCATATTTGCAATTGTTGCAAAGGGGTTCAAAAGAAATGTGCACTTCACGGAGGGAAACTCTATTTTGAGACTTACAAATGGTTTGGAAGTTGTTCTTAAAACCTTTTGTATGCACCTAGTTTGACTAGGAACTTAATTAATGTTTCCTCTTAAAACAATATGGTCATGATTTAAAGTTTGTATATAATGGTATTAAGTTTTATGGATGATGAATTTCATTTTAAGGATATGCCTTTTAATGATATTCATGAATTAGTTCATGATAATTCATCCTATAATAACTCATTATACACATTAAGCACCAAGAAACTTAAAATCGGTTTAAGTTATTATTATCTTTGACATTGTCATCTTGGTCACATAAACGAGAATTGGATTCAAACACTTCAAAAGAATGGTCTTTTGGAAATAAATGAAAATGTTTCATTTGATAAGTGTGAACCAAAAGACTTATTAGGAATGATACATTTGGATGTGTGTGGTCCTTTTAAGACAATGACAAAGATTGGTGAAAAGATACTTCATTACTGTTACCGATGATTACAGTCGCTATTATTGTGTGCACTTGATGACACATAAGTATGATGCTTTTGAGATGTTCAAAAACTTCAATAATGAAGTCGAAAATCAACTCTACATAACTATCTGAGTTCTTCATTTTGATAAAGGAGAAACTGACCCCTATTTGATATCGTTCAATTCATTAAGGCTATGAGCTTACCACCTTTTTCATCTTGGGTTTTCGCACTACTCTCCACGGCTCGTATTTTGAATATGGCCCAAACCAAGAGAGTGGGTTCGACACCTTTTGAAATATGGCATGGAAAGAGTTCCATCACTATCATGTTTAAAAGGTATGGGTAGTAAAGCTTATGTTAAGCTTAACACCCAAAACAAATCTGAAAGTCGATCCACTAAGTGTATATTTTTTGGATATCCCAAAGACTGTATAGGATACTACTTCTTTGATCCAACAGAGCAAAAGGAGTTTATTGCTCGAAGGGCAGAGTTCTTGGAAGCCAAGTTCCTTATGGAAGGAGTGACGCATAGAACAATGGAATTTGATGAAGATCAAGATCCACAAGCTGATACACGTTTGGTTGACACTAGCTGTCAACAAGAGGTTGTTGATGATGATCAAGAGGTTGATCAATACACACAAAATGTTCAAAGATCTGGTAGAGTTAGCATTCCACCTGAAATATATGGATTTTTCATGGATGGATGCTATGAGGTTGACTCCAATGAGCCAACTACATACCATGATGCTATGTCCAATTCGGATTGTGACAAATGGCTGGAAGCCATAAATGTAAAGATGCAATCCATGTATGACAACCAAGTTTAGGAATTGGTTGACCCTCCACTTAACTCCAAACCGGTTGGATGCAAGTGGGTTTTCGAGAAGAAAACAAATATGCATGGAAACTTGGATACTTACAAGGCAAGACTTGTAGCAAAAGGTTTCACTCAAACTCAAGGGGTTGACTATGATGAAACCTTCTCACCTGTTGTGATGCTAAAGTCTATAAGGATATTGTTTGCCATAGCTGCTTATTATGATTATCAGATCTGGCAAATGGATGTCAAAACCGATTTCCTAAATGGATATCTTGAGAAGATGTCTATATGGTTCAGCCTGAAGGTTTTGTCGATCCAAAACATCATAATAAAGTATGCAAGTTAAAGAAATCAATCTATGGATTGAAACAAGCATCGAGAAGTTGGAATCAATGTTTTGATGAAGAAATCAAGAAATTTGGTTTCATCAAGAACGCTGACAAGGCTTGTGTGTATAAAAAGGCTAGTGGGAGTGTAATCACATTCTTAGTATTGTATGTTGATGACATAGTACTATATGGAAATGACATTCCAACCATGGAAGGTGTTAAAACCTGGCTTGGAAATTATTTTTCCATGAAAGATCTCGGTGAAACCGCCTATAGTTTAGGAATAAAGATCTATAGGGATAGATCGAGGCGGTTGATAGGTCTAAACCAAAGTGTATATATTGATAAAATCTTGAAAAAGGTTCAAGATGGAAAAATCTAAGAAAGGTATGGTACCTTTCAAGAGGGACAATATTGAGTGCATCTCAATATCCAAGCTCAAAGGATGAGCAAGATTGTATAAAGGACATCCCATATGCGTGTGCTATAGGATCCATCATATATGCGATTATATGCACTAAGACAGGACGTGTCATGCGCGTTAAGCATGTCAAGAATATATCAGCAGAATCCAAGTAATAGCCATTGGATGGATGTTAAAAGTATATTGAAATACCTTAGGAGGACTAAGGATATGTTTCTAATATACGGATCTGAGAAAGAGGAACTCGTTGTAAAGGGTTACACGGATGCGAGTTTCCAAACTAATCGAGATGATCCTCGATCACAATCGGGGTTTGTCTCCATTATGAATCGGGTAACATTGTCCACTACAAAATACAATACATAGCCGATCTAAGGGTGGTCTCTACCGTTCAAGACCCCTTAGAAATCTTTTGTGATAACGAAGGTGTGATTGCTCAAATCAAGGAATCCCGTGCACATCAGAAGATTAGGCACAATGAGCGGAGATTTAACTACATAAGAGATGAAGTTGAAAAGGGAAAGATATGTATTCACAAAGTTCAATTTGATCAAAAGATTGCGGATCCACTCACGAATCTCCTCGAAAGGGCAAAGCATGAAAGTCATACTTGTGCCTTAGGAATTCGATATTCTAGTGATTGGACTTTATCAAATTTTCTAGTTAAATATGTGGAACTCTTTATTATTTGAGTAAAATTATTTGGTTAAAATGTTTCAATTAATGTTCCAATTTAGCATGTTTAATCCATGAGTAAATTATTTACTGTAAATGTCCGTAGTCGTTCATACTTGTGGGAACAAGGGTGAGGGTAAGATTATTATGAACTTGGATTGGTTGATATTCATAAGGATGAATATAGAGCAATGGGTTGCTTCCAAGGTTCATAGATATTTGTGGGATATAAATATTGGACTAACCCGCATCTCAAATTTTACTACATGGAATCTTATCGATTGATCATAAGTAAATTAAGTAAAAATAAAGGCGAATATCATTTGGTATCCTCCGACCTGAGATAGATATTGGGTTTTGATATTCACCAAGTATTATACAATGAGCTAATTCTTCACTGTCCTGAAATAGTGGACAGTACATAAGGGTATGTTCAGGTATAACACGAGGTGTTTGTGAGAAACGTATGTAGTCAAGATGGAATTTGTTCCTCTTATTCGTTGAGAGTTAGATGTCTAAGGCCTGATTAAGTTAAATCAACAAGAAATGATCATTCTGTGTTCTTGGATTTAACATGACATCTGTAACAAAAGGATAGATGATTGATTCACCTAAATCATTTCAAGTAGGGTACTTGAATGGCATGATTTTATTGAATGGCCATAAGTCATGCATATTAAGGGTAGTAAACCGTTGTTAGGCGTCATTTACTGCTTGCATCAATCTTCTATGAATCTTCGGCAAGTGGGAGATTGTAGGATTCTATGTGCCCAAGACACTTAGAATATTGATGTGGTTAGTACGTTATGATCCAAGTCGGGTTATACCCAATAACAAGCTTAGCAAACACCAATTAATATTTAATTGATGATATGATCATGCAATTAAATATTTACACCAATTTAGAAAATGGGTTTTCTAAATAAGTTGCATATGAGATGGAACAATTTATTAGGATATTTTGTTCAATAATATTATTTGTAGTGTTATTTAAATTAGTTGTATAACACCAAATAATAATTAGGGTATACTACTTATACAATTAAATGGTTAATTGTTACAAGACTAGACATATGTGTGTGTGTTTAATCAAAAGAAAAATCCTTTTTTTACAACATAGAAACCGTCCCCTTATTCCCCATATGGAAGACACACATGCACTTGTCATGTGTTTCCACTAACTCATTTTATTCTCTTGATAAACACCAACACATGCTTTCTTTTCTACTCTCCACTAACAACTAATATGCTCTCACTTTCTCAAAGATCAACACTTGCAAACAAGCAACAAAAATCAGCTCTACCTCTCTCTCATCTTACGGATTTTAGCAGTAACAATAGAGGGTTTTTTGTGCTGATTTTGAGCTGATTTGATGTTGTTCTTGGTGTGAGGTTCTTGCACTCCATGATTATGATTCTCATATACATGCAACTAACAAGAAGAACTCTCTAATTCTCTCCAAGGGGCTATGGTTTTCTTTCAGCAGAAAAGAGGGTTTTCTGCAGAAAATTGAGGGTTTTGAAGTTGTTTTGGTGATAATCTACCTAACAAGATGGTGTGTTTGCAAGGAGCTTGGGGTATACTAGCTTGAGGACTTCTATCCTTGAAGTCTTGGCTGATTTTGGGCATCTCCATCTTTATCAAACATCACTTTTGGTCGACTTTTTGCTGCTGCAGTAAGGTAGTTTCACGGCTCTATGTAGCTGTGATTTTATGTAGTTTTACATATGTTCATAGCTTGCTAATTCACATAAATGATCCTTTGTTCTTTGGGTTTGTTTTATACATCAATATGGTCATCTAATGAACATATTTTTCAGCTTATAAACATGGTTATAATGCTTTACTTCCTCTGCGTTTTTCAGAAAGTTTAAGATGTTAAACTATGATTTTATGTTCTAACAAACCCAACAAAATATTGTCTGGTAATTGTGGATGATTACTCCAGATTTGTATGGACTTTTTTCTTGCATTCAAAAGATGAAGCAGCAAAAACCATTATATACTTTGTGTTGTATGTGGAAAAATAGTACTCCCTTCCAATCAAGTGTGTGAGGAGTGATAATGCCATAGAATTTAGAAACCACACACTTGATGAATTCTACTTGTCTAAGGGAATCAAGAGGCAGTATAGCATTCAAAGAACTCATGAACAAAATGGAGTGGTGGAAAGAAAGAACATGACACTTATTGAAGCCGCCAGGTCAATGTTGGCTGATTCTGGTTTGCCACTGACCTTTTAGGCAGAAGCTGTAAACACAGCATGCTATGTGCAAAATAGACTCCTTATGAAGTGTTACATCATTTAGCTCCACGGATTTCATTTTTTAGAGCATTTGGGTGTCACTGTTACATTTTCAACCTAAAGAATCCACTTTAGAGGTTTGAATCAAAGGTTGATGCAGGGTACTTTGTTGGGTACTCCTCTACTTGCAAGGCATACAGAGTTTTCAACTGCAGAACAAAGATAATTGAAGAGACCTTGCATGTAATGTTTAATGAATCTCCAAAGGACAAAATCCCACAAAACCCTATAGAGTTATTTAATTTGGACATACTGCAATATGTTCCTTATCAGTCTCCAGCTGTTGCAGTTCCTGAAAATCCATCACCTCCTACAAACAGTTCTTCATCTGGTAGTACTGATGATGATGATGCTGACAGTACTCACCTTTTCAGGTTTAGTGATCAACTTCCTGAGTCATCTAAACCTGATATTTCTGTACCTTCACCAGCTCCATCCACAACAAATGCTTTTGAATTGCCATCTCCTTCATGGTTTGAAGAGTCTAAATCAACATATGTTGCTGCTGAATCTCCTGCAAATACTTGCACAGATCTTATTGTCTATCAAGAGCTGAAGAATCACCTAATGTCTCAAATCATTGGTGATAACAATGCTGGAGTTTCAGCCAGAAGTCAATTGTCCAATTTCTGCTTCTATGCTCTCTTCATCAGTCAGCAAGAGCCAAAGAATTATCATGTTGCATTAAGGGACAATGGATGGGTTGAAGCCATGCAACTTGAACTTCTTTAGTTTAAAAAGCAGCAAGTGTGGGATCTGGTTCCTCTACCCCAAGATAAGTGTGCAATAGGCACTAAATGGGTGTTTAGGAATAAAACTGATGAAAAAGGTCAAATTGTCAAGAACAAGGCCAGACTGGTTGTATAGGGGTTCTCATAAGAAGAAGGTATTGATTATGATGAAACCTTTGCCTCTGTAGCCAGACTGGAGGCAATCAGATTGTTCTTAGCTTATGCTGCTTTCCATAATCTCAAAGTTTTTCAAATGGATGTCAAAAGTGCATTATTATATGGTGAAATAAAAGAAGAGGTTTATGTGTGTCAACCACCAGGTTTTGAGGATAATAAACATCTAGATTAGGTGTATAAGCTTGATAAGGCTCTGTATGGGTTAAAACAAGCTCCTAGAGCCTGGTATTAAACACTGTCTAATTTTCTTCTTCAAAATAATTTCACTAGAGGCTCCATAGATAAAACTTTGTTCATAAAGAAAGTAGGACAACATAAGCTACTTGTTCAAATTTATGTAGATGACATCATTTTTGCATCCTCTGATTCCTAGTTGTGTGATGCATTTACAAAATTGATGCAATGAAAGTTTGAAATGAGTTCATGGGAGAATTACAGTTCTTTCTGGGTTTGCAAATCAAACAAAGAGCTGATGGAACTTTCATTCATCAGTCAAAATATACAAAGGATCTTGAAAAAGTTTGATTTACAAAACTATAAGCCCTGTTCTACTCCCATGAGCACTACCACACAACTGGATGCTGATCAGAAAGATAAAGCAGTTGATGAAACCCTTTACAGATGTATGATTGGTTCCTTGATGTACCTTACAGCTTCTAGACCAGACATTATGTTTGCAACTTGTGTCTGGGCTAGATTTCAGGCTGCACCTAAAGAATCCCATTTGATTGAAGTCAAAAGGATCTTTAAATACTTGCAAGGAACTATATCTCTAGGACTTTGGTATTCCACTGGGCACTCTTGAAAATTGGTTGCTTTCTCTGATAGTGAAAATGCAGGGTGTAAAGTAAGCAGAAAATCAACTTCTGGTGGATGCCAATTTCTAGGCAATTGTTTGGTTTCTTGACAGAGTAAGAAACAAACTTCAATTGCAACATCAACTGCTGAAGCAGAGTACATTGCTACTGCAAGTTGTACATCTCAGGTACTCTAGCTTTAGAATCAATTACTGGATTATGGCATTACAGAGACTAAGACTCTATTACTGATGGATAGTGCTTCAGCTCTTTGTATTGTTAAGAATCCTGTCCAGCACTCTAAGACCAAACACATTGAGATCAGACATCATTTCATCAGGGATTGTTATGAAAAAGGTCTAATTGATCCAAAGTTTGTTCCTAGTGCTGATGAGCTTGCAGATATATTTACTAAGCCTTTGGATAGCGCAACTTTTTAAAATCTGGTTCTAAGGCTTGGTATGCTGCAGCTAGAATAAATTAACTAATACTGATACTCTCAGATCATAAGTACTGATGAGCATTAGTATACAAAAGTCAAAAATAAGTACTGATGAGTTTTTTGTCTTCAATATTTTTTAGCTACTTAAGTGTTAAAAAGACTGAAGACTAAATTACCTAAAAGTACTGAAGTACATTAGTTGTTGCAAATAACTAATGTAGTTACAACTACTGATGTAGTTATAATTACTGATGCCTATTTCTAACAGATAAGTATTGAAGAACAAATTTGTCCAAAAGTACTGATGTGTAATCTTGCGCATAAGTACTGAAGACAAAATTTGTTCACAAGTTTTGAAGAATAATTTGTTTTAAAAGCTCTAATGCACAAATGTTCAGAAAAGCTGATGCATAAATATTCAAAAGAACTGAAGACCAATGAAACGTCTGAAAATCAAACAAAGTCTGATGAGTAAATGTTGAGGTTAGAATGAAACAACTGAAACCTGTGAATTGACGACAACAACCGATGAGTAACTTTACTCTTCAGCTGTTTCAAACAACTGCTGTTTCATTTCAAAACAACTGAAGCCAAAACCAAGTCGTCAGTAGTTTGAAACTACTGAAGACTAAAACCAAGTCTTGAGTTGTTTACAACATTTGATGGTTAATATCATGTCTTCAGTCATTTCCAACAACTGATGACTAACACCAAAACCTTCAGTTGTTTTCCATCAGCCGTTTCATAGCCTATAAATACCAAACCCTAACTTCAGAACTTTTCATTCTCAGAAAGTTATTATTCAAATTCTGAGACCTTCCTTCCTGCATTAATGGCGACCATGCAACTCAAACCCCGCCATAACTGCGTAGCTTACCTCACCAAATCGGCCTTCTGGAACAAGTTTGATGACGCCATCGATATGATGGTTGAATCTCAATACCACATAGCCTTTCTTTTGAACCCAGCCATATACGTAGAAACCCTATAACAATTCTGGACAAACGTAACACTCACAACTGGTGAGAATGATGGCAAGATCGCTCTGTCAACCAGAAGAAGGTGGTCGTCACTTCTGATATTATTCGGCGAATCCTAAATCTGAATGATGCCAACTTCGTCACCGAATATCCTAAGGGTACAACCGACTTATCCTTCACCAACAATTGGTACGAAGGTGACTTAAGTGCTACCACAATTTTGAAGAAGCACTTCCATGACCCTGAACGCCTAATCTTCCACATGGTCAATATCTGCCTTGCTCCCAAAACCTCCTCATGGGATGAAATGTCTTCAAGGTGGCAGCAGGTATTGTATTCTATCTTTGAACACCAAAACTTAAATTTTTCTGAAATTATCTTTTTAGAATTAATAGATCTGGCCTTGAAACCTGTGGCTAACAGATGGATATTATATCCATGGTTGCTTATGGCCATTATTGAAAACCAACTAAAATCTGAAGGCCTTGTTGGCCTAGGAGTCCCTACTGTGGCAGTTCTGCCTAAAGTATACTCCAGGCAAAACTCGAACACACAACTTAAAGAGGCTGCTAAGCTGCTAAAACCCAAGCAGCGAGGACCCACAGCCTCATTCTCCAGATTCAAAGTCCCCTCCAAGCCAAAATCTAAAAAGCCCAAAAAGGCTACCCAGGGAGTTGAGTCCTCTGAGGATGCCCCTACAACACCAAGGCAGGAAGAAACTGCTGGTAGTAATCCCCTAGCAATTACACAGACTCAACCAACCACAACCGCTCAGGTATCCTCTCAACAGGATCCTGAAGCAACCACTTCCGGGGATGCCACATTACCGGAACCTCTCTTATTTGAGAAGGTTGCCATTGAATAGAACCACTCACCCCAGGTGCAATCTGATTAACACCTATCTCCTACTGAAACCACCCCACAAAGCCCAACTTATATCATTGCAAAAGTGCTGAGTCAGTTAAACACTCCAACCCCTCCCCAGAAACCTATTACAACTCGGAAAACCTCAATAGTTGAGGGGGAGGATTCTAGTGTTGCTGATAACCCACAACACAGGGATTAGACAGTTCAATTTCCCCTGTGTGGAGGAGGAGATTAGAACTTCTAGTGAGGCTGCCACTTCTCCTGCTTCAGCACATGAACAGGATGAAGTTGGTAACATTTCTAAGACCTCACCAGAGGAAACTGTCGATGAAGGGCATAATCCTGAGGCAGGAAGTCCCCAGTACCAAGATCAAGGGGCACATGTGAATACTGATCCACACTTAGCACATGTTCATCCTGATGTAATCAAGAGGTCAGATGATTCAGCAACCACTGATGATGACCTGGGCTTTTTCTATAATGTTCTAGCCCACAACACCATTCATGAGGCTGAGGTAAGCAGACTACAAGAACTGCTTGCCAAAATGTCTCAAGAATCAAGTCCATCTGCCCAAATTTGCCCACAAATGGCACCTTCTTCTGAAGGTCTCCCACATACTGAGCCACTCACAACAAATCAGCCACCAGCCTCTACTTCTAACACCATTTCTCAGGGACAGAATCCGTCTGAGCAAATGGTTGCTGTTTTTAAATCTTCCCTACCTCTCATTACTCCCATCATCACTAACATTGTCAATCAAACTCTTGATGAGAGGCTTTCCTCAAATATACAAACCTTAGTTGATGATGCAGTCACTAAAAGGCTTGCTAACATTCAAAGCCTTGAACCAATGCAACCAAAATTGGGGATTCTAAGTTAGTGAAAGTAGATAAGAGGAAGAGAGTTGAAGAGGAAAAGGAGAAGGAGAAAGAAAAAGAAAAAGAGAAGGAGAAAGAAAAGGATTTACATGTCACATACAAGAAGAGGAAAGGTGGTGAGAAGACTCCTCTTGACAAGAAGTTAGAAGAACTGATCAAAGAAGCTGATGAGTAACATAGCAGATCAATGGATAAAATTATTGATCAGCTCTTTAGACGAGGATTTGACACTGCCAAACTTGACTCTGAGATCAGAAAGCTAGAAGTACAAGAGATTGAGCACTGATGGGCAAGCTATAGTGAGAAAGAGAATGAAAGGCTGGAAGCTATGGTCATATTCATTTCAAAATATTTGGGGAGGACAATCCTCGAGGTAAAATCATGGACCAGGGACAGTATTTTGGAGATAACCAAAAAATTTAATCGTCTGAAGTATTTACCAAAGGGTTGATCAAAGAAGCCCTTGATGAAGCTGGTGCTGGGAAGAGGACTGATCTGGCTTAGTGCTCTAAAGCCACACTTGCAACTAAAATACTAGAGCAGTCTGTACAATCTCCCACACTAAAACAACCATCACAACCCACAAAACCAACTCCTTTACCCAATAAACCAACACAAATGTCTACCGATGATGCACCCAAGAGGAAGAGAATGGTGTTGAGGCTTTAAGAAGAAGAAGAAGATGATGATGAGGAAGATTGGCTGCCCATTTCAACTGTTATTAAAACAAAATGGATAATGCCTGATGCCAAGAGTCAACCAACAACAATCACACTTGCCATCTAGATGCAAACTGTAAAAGTAAAGCTTGAAGAAGAAGAAAAGCATAAAGAACATGATGAACAGCTGTTGAATCTGGTTGATAAAGAGTTTCCTCAATCTACATCGATACAAACTATGAGGAAACATGCTCAAAGATTGTATGCTCTCGGATTTACATTTCAATATCAGAAATAGAGAGTTAGGATTTGGCCTGATCCCAGGGTGAGTGATAGAATTCACAAGAAGAACATCCTAAGAAGATACAATCGCCAAGTAAAGAAGATTATAGATGCAGTGATCATGCTGGCCATTGTAGTGTCACCCTAGGAAATCCTAGAAGACTTCAGAAGAGCCTACAAGTTTAATCGTACCCCACAAACACTACTAGAGAACAAAATGATGAAAAAGGGGTTGATCTATAAGTGGCTTGTAGAAGTCAGAAGCAATGAGCTCCAGTTGTTACTTGAAGGTAATCGTCCTGATGAGTTCGCATATAGAGAAATAACAACTGTGGAGCTAACGAATAGGAAATAGGTCAAGTACCTATCTGAGTACTAGGGTCCAGTGTTCTTCTTTGAAGGAGAAGCTGAAGAACTCACCCTGGAAGAATAGATTGTCTTCCTTGAGGCCTATGTTCGAGAGTCTTACATACTCATTGTAGGGAAGTAGGTTTCATGGATGGGGCAACAACTCTGTGTCCAATTCCCCAAGACAGAGTTCCCATCCATCCCTTGCCAATCACATCTTCTGAAACCTCTTCCCAGGCCTGTGTTGAAATTGGTCACTTCTGAGCTGATCCAGAAGAAAAAGACAATTCTTTTTACCTAATAAGTGGGACACCAATAAACATAAAGGTTTTGGTTGCATTGGTTTAGGGGGAGTTTGTTGGAGCAAAAGAACCAATGAGCCAGATTAGAAAAACCATTAAGTCCCACAGACATCATAACAACTAAAGAAGACATCATCAGCTGAAGACAAAGTCTGAAGACTAAAGCTGAAGACAAAGTCTGAAGACAAAGTCCGAAGACTAACGCTGAAGACAAAGTCTGAAGACAAAGTTTGAAGACAAAGTCTGAAGACAACGTCTGAAGACAAAGTCTGAAGACTAAAGCTGAAGACAAAGTCTGAAGACCAAGTATTCAGAGGTTGTCACAACTGCTGAAGAAGTACCCTTCAGTAGTTGTGATGGTTTACTTTCAGTAGTTGTCTTTATATTTTTAGTAGTTTGTAATCAGTAGTTCAGTAGTTTGTTTTCAGTAGTTGTAGTATTAGTTAACACTTAAGCGTTTATTGTAAGAAGATGTCCTCAGCTGTTATCGACATCTTCAGTAGTTTTAGTTATTTTTAGTTGTTTATGTAAATCGGTTAGATGTCACTATCAGGTGACATCTGCTGACGTCATCTTTTCCTATAAAAGGAAAGTTGACCTAATTGTAATCTTGCCAAAGCACATGAATGAATGAAAACATTCTCTTTTGTTGAAAACTTTCTCTCTCTATAACTGTTACTGTTTGATTGAATATTCATCTTGTTCTTGCTTGAATTTGGTCTAATTCTAATACTATTCCGCTACAAATCATAACTTAATTGATTAAACTAGATCAGAGATCCTTTCAGCTAGAGCTTTCATGATGACCCGGGAGGAAGCTAGAGTGGGCCCTGATGTCATGTTAGGTATGTTTCTAGTAAACCAAACCTGTGCCTCTATATTATTTGATTCTGGTGCTAGTAGGAGTTTCATCTCTACTACCTTCTATATTAAATTGCATGTTAGTAGTAGGAGTATTGATGAGCCCTTCGACGTATGCTATTGGTAAGTCCACTAAATTACTGATATGATAGACGACTGTGCCATAGAACTAGAAGGTCATAGGAACTCTACTAAATTACATGTGAGGCCCCTAGGTGGATTTAATGTAGTACTAGGGATGGATTGGTTAGCAACCTATGAGACAAACATCGTGTGTCGCAAGAAGATGATCCGATTAATTGCGCCCGATGGATGTTCGGTGACAATCTACGGTGATCGCGTCACTATGGTTGCAAAGGTGATTTCGATGGCGATGGCAGAAATGTGCATGAGACATGGATGTAGTGCCTATCTGGCCTACGTAAAAGATGTGGATGCGCCAGTACCACAACCGTCCGATGGGCCGATTGTGCGTGACTTCCCAAACGTGTTCCCAGAGGACATACCATGTGTGCCACCGGATCACGAGATTGAGTTTCGAATTGATCTGATTCCCGATGCTAAACCCGTTGCCAAAGCACCATATCGGTTAGCTCCGACTGAGATGAAGGAACTCATGATTCAGCTATAAGAGTTGATGGACAAAGAGTTCATTCGACTAAATATCTCTCCATGGGGTGCTCCGGTCTTCTTTGTGAAGAAGAAAGACAGTAGTATGTGGATGTGCATTGACTACTGGGAGCTGAATAAGTTGACGATAAAGAATTGGTATCTGTTACTGAGAATTGACGACCTATTTGATCAACTTCAAGGTGCCAGTTGGTTCTGAAGGATAGATCTTCGATCTGGTTATCATTAGCTGAAGGTGGAGGAGCAAGATATCACTAACACAGCTTTTCACACGCGTTATGGACACTACGAGTTTCTCGTCATGTATTTTGTTCTAACTAACTCGCCAGCTGCCTTTATGGATTTGATGAACCGAGTGTGTCGGCCAATATTAGATAAATCAGTGATTGTGTTTACTGATGATATCCTGAATTTTCAAGAAGTGAGGAAGAACATGCCGGCTACATACGCGAAGTATTGGAGACACTTTACAGTGAAAAGTTGTATGCTAAATTCTCTAAGTATGCTTTTTGGTGGAGCAAGATGCAATTTTTAGGTCACGTGGTAAATGCTGAAGGAACCATGGTGGACCGAGCAAAGGTTGAGGCGATGATGTAATGTAAGTCTCCAAAGATGCCTTTCGAGATCCATAGTTTCTTGGGTTTGATGGGTTATTACAGGAGATTCATCCAAGATTTTTCCAAGATAGCCTCACCTTTGACTAAATTGACTCGTAAGGATGTGAGTTTCATGTGGGGTCAAGCACCAGAGAATGCTTTCGAGGAGTTAAAGGCAAGATTAACTCAAGCTCCTGTTTTGACACTACCCGAAGGGAGTGAGGATTTAGTGGTATATTCAGATGCTTCTTATTCGGGGCTAGGTTGCGTGTTAATGCAAAGTGGAAGGGTAATATCCTACGCATCCCAATAGTTGAAGACCGATAAAGTCAACTACTGAAAGGATGTCAGATCTAGTTTGATCAATTAGATTAGGATTTGTAGTGGAATAGTATAAGAATTAGACAAATTCAAGCAAGAACATAAATGATAATTCAATAGAACAGTACGGTTATAGAGAGAAAAAGGTATTTGTGCAAAAAGGAATATTTCAGTCAATACATGCTTCGGCACTAACAAAATTAGGTCAGCCTCCCTTTTATAAAAGGAAGGTGACGTTAGCTGATGTCACTTGATAGTGACATCTAACTGTTATTACAACAACTACTGAAAGGTAACTAAACTACTGAAGATATCTTACAACAGCTGGCATCTTCTTACAAACGCTAAGTGTAAACTAACATAACTACTGAAACTACAGCTACTGAACTACAACATCTGAAGAATATGCTCTTCAGACGTTTTTACAATAAGTAAACTACTGAAAGAAAACTACTGAAACTCAAATAGAAAACTACTAAAAAGGAAAACCATCACAACAACTGAAGAGTATTACTTCAGCTGTTGTGACAACCTCTAAAGTCTTCAGCACTTGAACTTCAATTGATGATGTCTTCAGTACTTTAATTTCAGCTGATGTATTCAGTACTTTAACTTCAGCTGATGTCTTCAGTTGTTGTCATCAGCTGATGAAGCTTTCAGCAGTTGTTGAGATGTCTGTGGGACTTGAAGGTTGTTCTGATCAGGCTCATTGGTTCTTTTGGTCCAACAAACACCCCCTGAACCAATATAGCCAAAACCTTTAAGTTTATTTGAGTCCCACTTATTTGGCAGAAAAGTTGTCTTTTTCTTCTGGATCAGCTCAGAAATGACCACTGTAAGCACAGGCCAGGGAAGAGGTTTCAAAGATCTGATTGGCAAAGGATGGATGAGAACTCTGTCTTGAGGAACTGGACACAGAGCTATTACCCCATCCATGGAACCTACTTCCCAACTATGAGTCTATAAGACTCTCTCATATATGCCTCAAGTAAGACTAGTTGATCCTCCATTGTAAGATCTTCAGCTTCTCCCTCAAAAAAGGACTCAGACAGGTATTTTACCTGTTTCCCATTTCTTAACTCAACAGTTGTGATTTCTCTATAAGCAAATTCGTCAGGGTGATTACCCTCTAGCAGCAACTGGAGTTCATTATGTCTGACTTCCTCAAGCCTCTTGTATACTAACCCCTTTTTCACCATTTTGTTCTCCAACAACTTTTGTGGGGGAAGATTGGCTTTATAGGCTTTCTTGAAGTCTTTCAGGATCTCCCAGGGTGATACTAAAATGGCCAGCATGATCACTGCATCTACGATCTTTTTCACTTGGCCATTGTATCTATGTGGAATGTCTTTCTTGTGAATCCTATGACTTACCCTGGGATCAGGCCAAATCCTTATTCTCTCCTTCTGATATTGAAAAGTCTGTTTGAGAGCATATAACCTCTAAGCATGTTTTTTCATGGATATAATCGATGAAGTTTGAGTATAAACTTTGTCAACCATTCTCAACAACTCCTCATCATGTAGTCTATGCTGTTGCTCTTCTTCAATTTTCACCTTCACTGTTTCCATCTAAATGGCAGGAGTGATTGTTGATGGTTGACTTTTAGCCTTAGGCAGTGTAATGACAGCTGAAATAGGTAGCCTGTCCTCATCCTCATCATCTTCTTCTTCTTCTTCCTCAAGCCTCAACACCCTTCTCTTCCTCTTCTGGGGTGTATCATCGGCTATTGGTTTCTTGGGAAAGGGAGTTGGTTTTGTGGGTTGTGATGTGGGTTGTTTTGGTGTGGGAGATTGGACAGGCTGTTCTAGCATTTTTGTAAGAGAATCTTTGGTGTGCTTGGCTAGATCAGTCCTGCTCCCAGCCCCAGCTTCATTCAATGCTTCTATGATCATCCCTTTAGTGAATACCTCAGACGAACAGATCTTCTTGGTTATTTCCAAGATACTATCCCTGGACCATGATTTGACCTCAAGGACTGATCTCCCCAGATACTTCGAAATGAATCTTGCCATAGCTTCAAGTCTCTCCTTCTCTTTTTCACTATAGCAAGACCATCGGTGTTCAATCTCCTGAATCTCCAACCTCCTGATCTCAGGATCAAGCTTAGCTGTATCAAAGCCTTGCCTAAACAGCTGATCAATGATTTTATCCATTGACCTGCTGTGTTGGTCATCAGCTTCCTTGATCATCTCATCCAGCTTCTTTTCATCAGGAGTCTTTTCACTTTCACCACCCTTCTTCTTCTTATATGTAACATGAAAGTCTTTTTCTTTTCAGACTCATTCTCCATCTCCATCTCCTTCTCCACATCCTTCTCCTCCTCTTTCTCTTTCACCTCTTCACTCTTTTCCTCTTGATTGCTTTCACTGACTTAGACTCCCCCTTTTTGGTTGCCTTGGTTGTAGGGGTGTGAATGTCAGAAAGTATCTTTGACATAACATCATCAACCAGGGTTTTGAAGTTTGAGGAAAGCCTCTCATCAAGGGTTTGATTCACAATATCAGTGATGATGGGAGTGATGAGAGGCAGGGATGTTTTAAAGATAGCAACCATTTGCTCAGAGGGGTTCTGTCCCTAAGAAATGGTGCCAGAAGCAGAGGCTAGTGGCTGAGTATTTAGGAGTGGTTCTGTGTGTGGGAGACCTTCAGAAGAAGGTGCCATCTGTGGGTGAATGTTGGTAGATGGACTTGAGTCTTGAGAGAATTTGGCAAGTAGTTCTTTTAATCGACTTACCTCATCCTCAAGAATTGTGTTTTGGGCTAAAACATCATAAAAGAAGCCCAGGTCATCGTCAGTGTTAGCTAAATCACCTGACCTCTTGATTATATAAGGATAAACATGTACTGAGTGTGGATCAGTACGCACATGTGCCCCTTTGTCTTGGAACGGGGGACTTCCTGCCTCAAGATGAAATCCTTGATCAGCAGTTGCCTCTGGTGAGGACTTAGAGATGTTACCAACTTCACCCTGTTCATGTGCTGAAGCAGGAAAAGTGGCAAGCTCACCAGATGTTCTGATCTCCTCTTCCACACAAGGAGATAGAACATTGTAATCCCGGTGCTGTGGGCTCTCAGCCACACTTGGATCCTCCCTCTCAGTGGTTGAGGTTTGCCCAGTTGTAATAGGTTCCTGGGAAGAGGGTGGGGTGTTAAGCTGAGTCAACACTTTTGCCATTATAATCATTGGACTTTGTGGGGCGGTTGCAATGGGAGATAGGGGTGAATCAGTTTGCACCTAGGGAGAGTGGTGCTATTCAATGGTAACCTTCTCAAGTGAGATAGGTTCCAGAAATGTGGTTGCCCCGAAAGTGGTTGCTTTAGGATCCTGTTTGAGAGGATGCCTGAGCGATTGTGGCTGGTAGAGTCCTTGTAACTACTTGGGGATTAATACCTGTAGCTACTTCCTGCCTTTGTGGAGCAGGGGCATCCTCAGGGGACTCAACTCCCTGAGTAGCCTTTTTGGGCTTTTTGGCTTTTGGCTTGGTGGGGACTTTGGGTTTGGAGGAGGAGGCTGTGGGTTCCCGCTGCTTGGGTTTTAGCAGCTTGGCAGCCTATTTGAGGTGTGTGTCTGAGTTGTGCCTAGAGTATACTTCAGGCAATACAGCCAGAGCAGGGACTCCTAGGCCAACAAGGCCCTCAGCTTTTAATTGTTTTTCGATAATGGCCATGAGAAACCTTGGATATAATATCCATCTGTTAGCCACAGGTTTCATAGCCATATCTTTTAATTCTAAAAAGATTATTTCTGAAAAATTTAGATTTTGTTGCTCAAGGATAGAGTACAATACCTGCTGCCACCTTGATGACATTTGATCCCATGAAGATGATTTGGGGGCATGGCAGACATTGACCATGTGAAAGATAAGTCGTTCAGGATCATGGAAGTGCTTCTTCAGGATTGTGGAAGCACGGAGGTCGCCTTCATATCCATACTGGGCGAAAGATAGGTCAATGGTGCCCGTAGGATATTCAGTGACGAAGGTGGCATCATTCAGATTTAGGGTTTGTCGAATGATGTCAGAAGTGATGACCACCTTCTGTTGGTTGACAAACGACTTGAGAATGACCTCGGTGTCATTTTCACCAGTTGTAATGGTGACGTTTGGCTAGAACTGTATGAGGGATTCGGCATGGATGATTGGATTTAGAAGATAGGTCGTTTGTAAGGAGATGTAACCATCAAATCGATGGCGGCATCGAACTTGGTCCAGAAGGCTGATTTTGTGTGGTAGGCTACACAGTTATGGCATGGGTTGAGCTGCATGGTCGCCATTAATGTGAGAGAGAAGTTTCAGAGTTTTGGAACGTTAGGTTGTGAGAATGAAAGACTCTGAAGTTAGGGTTAGGTATTTATAGGGTATGGTCATGAAACAGCTGATAGAAAACATCTGAAGGTTTGGTGTTAGTCATCAGGTGTATGAAAGGACTGATGACATGGTTTTAACCTTCAGAGGTTGTAAACGATTGAAGGCTTGGTGTTAGTCATTAGTAGTTCTAAACTACTGAAGACATGGTTTTCATCTTTAGAGGTTATAAACAACTGAAGACTTGGTGTTAGTCATCAGTAGTTATAAACTACTGAAGACATGGTTTTGGCTTCAGTTGTTTTGATATGAAATAACAGTAGTTTAAATCAACTGAAGAGTAAATTTACTCATCAGCTGTTGTCGTCAATTCAGATGTTTCAATCGGACCTCAACATTTACTCTTTGAAATATTTATTCGTTAGCTCTTGTGAACAAATGTTCAGAAGATCTGTGGAAATAAATTATTCTTTAGAACTTGTGAACAAATATTGGCTTCAGTACTTGTGGAAGATTACACATCAGTACTTTTAGACAAAATTTGTTCTTCAGTACTTATTTATTAGAAAATGCATCAGGAGTTATAACCACATCAGTAGTTGTAACTTCATCAGTTCTTTTCAACAAATAATGTACTTCAGTACTTTGAAGTATTTTAGTCTTCAGTAGTTATGAAAAATGCTGAAGACTAAATAACTCGTCAGTACTTATTTTTGACTTTTGGATACTAATCCTCATTAGTACTTGTGATCTGAGAGCATTAGTATTAGTCAATTTATTCCAGCTGCAGCATACCAAGCCTCAGTACAAGATTTTGCAAAGTTGCACTGTCTAAAGTCTTAGTAAATATATCTGCAAGCTCATCAGCACTAGGAACAAACTTTGGATCAATCAGACCTTTTTCATAACAATCGCTAATAAAATGATGTCTGATCTTAATATGTTTGGTCCTAAAATGCTGGACTGGATTCTTAACAATACAAAGAGCTGAAGCACTTTCCATTAGTAATGGAGTCTTATTTTCTATAATGCCATAATCCAATAATTGATTTTGAAGCCAGAGTACCTGAGATGTACAACTTACAGCAGCAATGTACTCTGCTTCAGCAGTGGATGTAGCAATTGAAGTTTGTTTCTTACTTTGCTAAGAAACTAAACAATTGCCTAGAATTGGCATCCACCAGAAGTTGATTTTCTGGTGACTTTGCACCCTGCATAGTCACTGTTAGAGAAAGCAACTAATTTGCAAGAATGCCCAGTGGAATACCAGAGTCCTAGAGATTGAGTTCCTTGCAAGTATCTAAAGATCCTTTTTACTGCAATCAAATGGGATTCTTTAGGTGCAGCCTGAAATCTAGCACAGACATAAGTTGCAAACATAATGTCTGGTCTAGAAGTTGTAAGGTACATCAAGGAACTAATCATACATCTGTAAAGGGTTTCATCAACCGCTTTACCTTTCTGATCAACATCCAGTTGTGTGGTGCTGCTCATGGGAGTAGAACAGGGCTTACAGTTTTGTAAATCAAACTTTTTCAAAAGATCTTTTGTATATTTGCACTGATGAATGAAAGTTCCATCAGCCCTTTGTTTGATTTGCAAACCCAGAAAGAACTGTAATTCTCCCATGGCACTCATTTCAAACTTTTGTTGCATTAACTTTGTAAATTCATCGCACAAATGTGGATTAAAGGATGCAAAAATAATATCATCAACATAAATTTGAACAAGTAGCTTATGCTGTCCCATTTTTTTATGAATAAGGTTTTATCTATGGAGCCTCTAGTGAAATTATTTTGAAGAAAAAAATTTGATAATGTTTCATACAAGGCTCTATGTCACACCCCCGGGCCCAGGTAGGGTGGGACGTCACAGATTAGCAACAACTTACATCGCAGCGGAAACAAACCAATATAAGAGCTCAAAGGAAGAGAACATCACATGGCATTTCAAGTTTTCAAAAGACACAGGGCTGGAAACAGATCCAGCCCCAAATGTTTACATGTTCAACATAAATTTAAGTAGTCATTGTATCAAATTGTTAAAGTCACAAATTGGTCACACACAAACAATTTCATGGTCTCGGGATTGAGCCTAAGTCGTCCATAAGCTAAGAGTCTTCACGGGTTACCTGAAACATGCTCAAAAGAAAAGAGTGTCAACTAAAAAGTTGGTGATTCAAGTGTGAAAGTTTATGAAAATCTCATTTGTTTTAAACTTAAAACATCATTTTTAGTTTCAGTCATCGTGGGGTATCACAATCAACCCTTGCACTTGGTCCCCGGTTGGCCTCTTCTAAATTTGTGCTTAACCGGATATTCCCGTAGGAAAGAACCAAGCCTCAGAATAGTGAACCATTCCTGCTAGGATGGTTCACCATAGTATCTTATTCAAAACCTGTTACATGCCACAAATGACCCCTCAGGATCTCAGTGGGGTACCTCCCTGTAACGGGAGCCACTGTGCGTGGGGGATTCCCCAAATAGATCTATTCACATAAGCAAGCGGTTCACTAAAGAATTAATGATCATGACAAAAGTATCAGTAGGTATCGAAAAGTCCCACATACAAGCATCAAATAAAGCACAATATGAAAGTTTCAGTTTAAAAGAGCATGCATCATCCCCAAAACCAAAGTAAAAAGGGGAACACGAGAACTCACCTTAGATATCAAGCAAAAAGAAATTCTTCGCATGCCAGGAATATCTCAAGTCTAGCACCCTAACATGAATATATTAAGTCATTAGCTACTGCCCTAATCCTATTTAAGGACCAACAATAGTGCCTAAGACTTAAATGGACGGTTTCGGTTTTGATTCGATTAGGGTTTGTTTAAAAGTTTCCTTTTGTGGAAAGTTAAGGTTTCTCATACAATTAATGGTTTTTACATTACTAAGTCCAGAATATATGTTAATTATGCTAATAAAGTGACTAAAGTGCTCATTGGATTCGATTAGGAAGTTTAACCAAATTTTACAGTTTAGCCCCTAAAGTTTCAGAATTGACAGTTTATACCCTTAAGTTTGGTTTCTTGTATTAAATGGCCTTTATAAACAAAAATCAGTTTCAAGAACTTAATATAACATCATTTTAAGAATATATACTCAAATTTTCAGTTTATAGGTTCGGTTTGTAATTTACGCGTTTACCGTTGCCGGTTACGGTAAAACCGAACGGTTTAAAATGGTTATCTATGAGTTTTCACCTTTTGAGTCTAAGACCAGTAGCTACTTTTTAAAAATCATTTTTATGAGTTTCAAACATTTTAGATTACAAAAATTTGTCTCTAAAAGTGGAAAGGTTCGTTTTTACGTTTAAACCGTTAAAACGTGTTTTTAGTCGGGTTTGACCATTTTAAAAGCTTGTTTGACCAACCATTTTACTTTTGAGGGTATTTTATCTTTTAACCTACTGGAATGTCATGATTTTTATAGGTTTTAACATTTAACCCATTTATCATAGATTTTTCCTTTAAAACGCCTCTCGGTTTACACCCGGTTTCACTTAAAATCCATTTAAATTATCTTTTGACCACTAAAAATTCCCATTAGCTCCAGAACACTTTATAAATCCTTAATGAACCTGGAATTTTCTTTAAAAAGTTCATAGTCCATGTTTTCCTATTTTAAGTCATTTTAACACGTTTTCGAGTCCCGAAAGTGACCAAAATGGGTCTAAACACGTTATGTCTTTTGTTCCAGAGGTCAAACCATGTTATTAAACTTAATATGCACCAAAACATACTGAAATAACACTCCCAATACGTTGCCTAGTCGTTCTACACATTCATTGCCTTCAAATTCATAGAAAATGCCGTAACCGACCATTACACTTGTGTAAATCATTGTAACTCAAGTTTATTCATTACCAAACTTCATCTAACTTAAAAATCAGGTTGTTGGGGGTGTCTAAAACTCATTTTTGAGCAGGTTATAACCCTTGTCTAAGAGGGTTTTCAAGAAATGTCTAAAAGAGGTTGTTACTAGTAGAAAGAGGCATTGTTCAAGGTGTAATGCATGTTTTTACCACATGTAGGTGGTATTTAGTATTTGAAACTTTAAAAACAGATTGTTAGTGGTCTTAAAATCCATTTATATGCAGGTTAGACGTTTTATTTTGATGGGTTGCAAGATACACAAGTAAATGGTGCCAAAAACACCAAAAAGAGGGTTTTCAAGGGGTAAATCGGGTTCTACCCCTTAGAATGAGCATTATATCATGTGATATACCTTCAAGAACATGGGAAATCCTCAAGAACAAAGTGAGGGTGAGATGTTTCTGACTTGATGTATCTCACGGTTTAGAAGGTGTAGAATGTCGTGGAAGGTTGAAATCTTCTTGGATGAGGCTGGAGAAGCTCGAACAAAAGCTGGAAACCACAAATCTTGCAAGTGTAAAGCCTCAAAAAATCAACAAAACTCACCTCACTTGCGATTTGCTGCTGGCCAATTGTTGTTCTTGTTGTTGCTCATGGTTTGGGGCTGAAAAATGGAGAGAATGGAGAGAAAATTTTCAGAAGGAGAGGAGTTCTCAGCTGGTGGAAATCGAGAATGAGAGGAGAGAGTGGGAAGGTATGCAAATGAATTGCATGCAATGTGAATGGAGTGTTATGTAGGTGGTGTGTGGAAGAAAGCAAACAATCCTATTGGAGGACTAGGGGGCGGCAGAAAATGGCTTGTCTTCTAGTGCCATTTTAAGTTTTTGCAGGATCGGATTTCGGGTGGTTTTCTCTCAACTCACTTTGAATCAACACTCGACAAGCAGTCTATGAAGAGTTGATCACAATATAACAAGTAACAAGCAGTAAGAAAATTAACACAGAAGGTAACTTCTCAACTCAAAGGATTACAAGACACTTGGACTCAAATCACTCCCTTGAAGAGTTACATGGAGAAGATATATATAATACTACCTACGGCCGGATATACTTTGATACCAGCTGGACACCTCTAACCTTACATCTATACTACAAGACTCTAGGTGAGGTCTTTCAGATATTTTGTCTGAAAGTTGGTAGTCAGGACATGTCCCTGACTTACCTTTTGTCACCAACTAAAGTTGGTAACATGTACTATGATAAAAAGATGAACAGTAGAATAAAGTATGGTCAACAACATGGCTCTTTAGGAAGATGCCATGCTGTATCAGAGGTCTGCAGTGGACTGTCAGGGACCATACTTTTATCTGCTGGACATAGCAATGTCTTCCGAAGGATAAAGTGCTTCGGAAGAATAACTTCTTCCGAAGCCACTTATACTTCGGAAGACTGCTTCTTCCGAGGCTTGGAGTCTTCTTTGTCTTCGGAAGCAGACTTTGTCTTCAGCTCTTTCATCAGACTTTGTCTTCAAAAGCTCTTTCAGACTTTGTCTTGGAAGCTCTTTCAGACTTTGTCTTCGGAAGCTCTTTCAGACTTTGTCTTCGAAAGCTCTTTCAGACTTTGTCTTCGGAAGCTCTTTCATCAGACTTTGTCTTCGGAAGTTCTTTCAGACTTTGTCTTCGGAAGCTGTCCTTCAGACTCTCGGAAGATCTCTTCTCAGCTTCGGAAGCCTTTGAATGTAGTACCAAAAGATGACTATGAAGTGATTTTGGTTGCACCAGCCTTATCATGATCCAACAGACTCCCCCTAGGCTGATGCTACCAAAACTTCACTTCCCTCTTCTTCTCAAAGCTCTCAGCACCAAGGAGAGCAGGTGTTTATTAGTGTCTTCATTTTTTCCTGCTGTGGTGCTGAGAATCTTGTACAGGTCCTTGGTAGACAGAACCTCTACTCTTTCACCTTGGATTATATGTACCCTCTGTTGTGGCTCTCTAAAAAGAGTTAGTTGATGGGAAGTATAGTCATATTCCCATCGAACTATTGGTTCCAATTCAGACCTTCCACCATCTGTAGAAAGGCTGTGCCTTTGGTGGTTGGTCTTTCCTTGTCTTCCACTCTTTTCAGCTTCAACTCTTCTTCAATCTTGGCTCTTCTATTCGTTCAGCCAAGTGGAGACCACTGATATGGTTTCTGATGTGTGCAGCAGTCTCAGAGTTGGAGGGATTGGAGAATGGCTTCTCTGCAAGCTCAGCAAGATCAAATCTGCTGAGATGCAGTAGAGAAGTGGCATTGAGCCTGTTGGTTTCACCATTCTCCCTTTCCACAACAATGTTGTGAGAAGGTTCATCGAACCTCCACTGGATTATTGCATTTCTAGGTCCAGGAGATTGACCAGAAATCCTGTCCTCTTTCCTGGTATCCAGCAGAGTCACCAGTCTTCTTCTTAGCCTCTTCTCCTCAGCATTGAGGGTATCGGAGTTGAGACCAAGAAGTCTTGCAGCCTGGCCCAAAGTGTCTCTAGGCAATTCAAGAAATTGGCCTAGGGTGAGGGAGCTTGAAGAGTTATCAACATAGGTGATGTTGATAACTTCTCCCTCACAGGAGATGCTGCTCAAGGTAGTGCAGTTGATGAGCCTCGTCTTGAACTCCTTTATTTCCTCAAAGGAGAGATGTTTGGGAGGCTGAGGGGATGGTTTTGGTTGTTGTTGGGTAGGCTTAGGTTTAGTGGTTTTGGGTTGAGTCTTGGGTTTTAGGATGGGTAGTTTGGGTGGTTGAGGTGATGTGGTAGGTTTGGGTAGAGTTGTGGGTTGAGGGGTGAAGGTTTCATCAGTGGGTTCAGGTTTAATGGGAAAAGGGGTTGGTTCTGGTGTGGGTTGTGGCTGTGGTTGAGTGGCTGGGGTGAAGACCATTCCTTTCATCCTCCTGTACATCTTCTTCCTTTTCCCCAAACGGATGTCAGCTTTAATTTCACTGACTATCCGCTGGAGTGTCCTTTCGGACATAGGTCCCACCTGCCTACCAGAGCCATGAGCCCGGAGGTAGTCCTTCATCCAGGCTTTGTCAGTTGACTTCTTGGCAGCAGTGACCTCCTTCACTTCCTCCCTCTTCCTCTTCACCTTCAACTTCTCCCTAGCAGCCTTCTTCCTTTCCTTCTCCATTTGATCCTGCTCTTTGTTGTGGAGCAGCAGGATCATGTCATCATCATGTGGAGACAGTTCAGGAAGACTGAAGCCTCTTGAGAGTAGGAACTTGATCCTAGCCTCTCTCAGCTTCAGGGCTGCCTCCCTTTGCTCTTGTTCTTCCTTCTCCAAGGCCAACCTGGCTTCTTTTTCTTGTTGTAGCCTGGTTGACCTCTCCAAAGTCACCAACTCCTTTAATGGTAGCAGGAGTATCTCCTCATTGGCAGCTCCTAGATTGATGAGCTGGTCAATGAGTGCTGTTCTTCTCTTCTGGTTGATTTCTTCCTGATTGGCTACAGCTGCCTTAGAACTAGCAGCTAGCAGCTTCTCAGTAGGAAACCGACCTTTCTTTTTGGCCTTCTCTATCTTCTCCTCCTCCTGAAGCTCTTCCGCAGTCAATTTTCTTTTGCCTTTGTCTTTGATGGTGCTTGACTGTGGTGGTTCTTGGATGGAGGGTTGTGATTGAGAGAGAAGTTCAGCTGGTGCTTGGGTTGGAGGAATGTCAGAAATGTCCTCCCTGCTCACCTCAGATGCAATTTCAGCAATGACATCTGTGATGGTCAGTTCCTCGGACATCTGAAATAAGCCTTCCGCAGCTTCTATTTCGGCCTCGGAAGACTTGTCTTGTTCTTCCGAAGCGTCCATGTAAGCTTCGGAAGCTTCAGCTAGAGCTTCGGAAGATGAGACTGCTGCAGATTCTGTCCCATCTGTTTCAGTTGCTGGGCCATAAGTCCCCATTTCCCCTTCGAAGCTAATCTCAGGTTCCATGAAGACCTTAGGTTGACCAACTTCCTCCACAGTGGTAGAAGGTGCAGTCAGTCTTTGAAGCTCCTCAGCCCCAAAGTATGTAAGTGTGGTGTCGGGGCTGGGCTATTCTAGGGATGATCTCAATACACACTTTGTGAAAAGTCTGTAGAGATCTTGAAGCATCCTTGAGTCAATCTCCAGAAAGGATTGAGATGACTCAGGTAGTGTAATGATTTGGGAAGAAATGAGTTGGGTCTGTGGTTCCTGTGGTGTTTGTCTCTGAACTTTCTCCCCCTTTTTGGTAGCATCATCTTGAGAGCTAGATGAGCTAGAGGAAGAAGTCATTGAGACCTGGATTGGTACATGCCTAACAGACCTCTCCGTCTGTTTCTCAGCTAGTTTAGCCTTGAGAGAGTTAATCTCAAGTTGCTGAGTGGCAGTCCTTGATTCTAAGATCTTCACCTGTGATTCCAGGTTGGAGACCTTAGAAAGCAAGTACTGAAGTGTTAGTTGCATACTTCCCTCATCTTCCTGAGAAGGATCATGAGGAGATGAGATAACATACCTAGTATGCTCACTCTCACCACCAGGTGTGGCTTCTTGGAACCCTGGTTTCCCTTGCTCAGAGTCATCTCTTTTAGAGATGTCAATGGGCAAAGTTGCCGTAGACTCAGTCCTAATCATGTTACCACTGTCCTGAGAGCTCAATGAGAGACTCTGAGTAGTGGCAGCTGAGTCTACATGAGTCCCCTCCACATCAGTGGGACTCACCTCAGTAGCTGGCTTCTGGTGGGGGCTAGAGACAAGGGATCCCTCTTGGCTCTGTTGATCTCTCAGTGGGTGTTGTAGATCAACTTCATGGCCATGGAGAGATGTAATCTCTTCATCAGTTCGGAGTAAAAGGTCAGTGAAAGAGAGGGTGGTTAGTCCTACTGACCCGGGACCTTGATCAATGTCTACAGGCATTGAGGCTATGGTGGGGCTGTCCCTAGAAGGCTGCACAGGGGAGTGTAGAGACTCACCCTGTGGGCTAAAGGCTTGGGGTTCGGGCTCAGGGGTTTGAGATTGAGGAGGCTCAAAACCCACATTGAGGTCAATTGTGAAGGATGGTGTGACCTCGGACTGAGTGGGAGCCCATGATTCCACTCTAGTCCTTTGGGTGTGAATAGAAGGAGCTTGTTCAATCAGAGTAGATTGAACAAGGGTTCCTTTAGGGCGTCTCTGATATGTAGCTTTGATGGGTAAAGAGGCTTTTGGTATTGTGGTGGATGTTGCTGGTGTGGGTTCATCACCTGTGGGGAGAACAGAGATGTCACCAGGAGCTATGCGCTCAGTCATCTCTGGAGGTAATGGAGTGTACCGTCCAGTGAAGTTGGTGGACATCTTCTTCAGTGTCTTGAAGATGGTAGGCCTCATGTGTGGAACAGGAAGAGCAGCTGCGCAGACAAGCTTGCTTGGTTCCATCTCACCGTTGATTATGTGTTGAAGAAATCGGGGATACATGAAGAATGTATCCCTGCTCAGATTGGCGATTAGGTTATTCAACACAAATCGTGAGTAGTTGAATCTGAGGCCTCTCACCAACCCATGAACTAGGCATCCTAGTTCATATGGGATTTGATCCAAACCCCCTGATTTGTTGGAGAGGCAATGTAGAACAATGTGCAGCAGGAACTTCCAATGGTAAGAGAAGTTGAACTTGTATACTGTAGACCTGCTGACATCGCCTCCATATCCCATGAGGATATAGGTGCCTTCCAAGTCTTCCTTGGGGAACTCAGTAGGAGCCCCATCATCGTGAAGCTCGAGATGCTCCCTGATGAGCTGTTCACTGATGACCAACTCTTGGCCACAAACTCTGGTTCTCAGGACTCGAACCCCATTCATCACTGTAGTTTCACCGTTGCTCCAAAATTCTGACATATGGTTGGAGTATACGGTTGGGTTAACTGTGAGTGCAGTGAGGTAGGTGGATTCGGTGAGAAAGGTGATGATTTGGGTGAAGTCGGCATCCCTTGACGAGTCAAGTAATGCGACTTGGTTGTGCTGAGGGTTTAGCGCCATTGGAGAAAAGGTAAGCTTGAAATTTTGAGTGAAATTGAGGGTTTGACAGTGAAGGGAACAGTTAGGGCTGTAAAGTGGTAAAAAGAAGATGAAATTGATGAGTCAAGATTATTTAAAAGGGGTGAATAGTGGTAGTGGTGGTAATAGGGTAACTGTTTTGGGGTTACTGTGGGTGGTATGGTGGTTTACGGCGAAGAAATGATGTTGGCGGCAAGGATAATTTTAAATAATCTGACATTATCAACAAAATCTTTACTTTCTACAGAGTGGGGCCCAAAAGATATCCGTTACATATAAAAACCTTTACTTCCGAGGGTAAAACATTTCCGAAGGTAATTTTCTTCCGAAGGCAACTTATCTTCCGAAGCTTGATATTGTTTCCGAAGGTAAAATTGTCCTTTGAAATCACTCTATCTTCCGAAGCAAGGCATTGCTTCCGAAGGTAAAGTTGTCTTTCCGAATGGAGAGTTGTATAAGTTTCGGAAGTAGATCTGATATAGAATCGATCGCTTCTTCCGAGACCAAAAACTCTTCCGAGAAGATATTTTCCATTGAGAAATTTGACTTCGGAAGATATTCAGGAATATCTTCCGAGAGTTAATTCCTCTTCGGAAGGAGTTTACACTTGGAATAATTTAAAGATCTTTTGTAACAGGGCTTAAATTGTATTGACACAAGACATTACTCATTTAAAAAGGTCTTCAAAAGAGGTAGTTATTCAATGTTTATCATCCCAATTGCTGATATGAGATACTTAAATCTTTGTTCATCAAATGCCTTTGTGAACAAATCAGCATATTGTTCATTTGAGTCAACTTTGATTAACTTTATCAGCTGTTTCTCATGAATATCTCTAATGAAATGATACCTGATATCAATGTGTTTTGTCTTGGAGTGCTTCACCGGATTCTCAGTAATGGAGATAGCACTGTTGTTGTCAATATGGATAGGAGTAGTCATGAAGTTGAATCCATAGTCTAACATCTGATTTTGAATCCATAGCAGTTGATGACAGCAGCTAGCAGCAGCAATGTATTCAGCTTCAGCAGTTGATATAGAGACACAGGATTGTTTCTTGCATTGCCATGAGATAATCCTTCCACCAAGAAATTGACATCCTCCTGATGTTGATTTCTTGTCAATGTTGCAGCCACCATAGTCACTGTCAGAGTATCCATAGAGATTGAAATCACTATTTCTTGGATACCAGAGACCTAGTTTAGGTGCTCCTTTGAGGTATCTGAGGATTCTCTTTGCAGCAGCTAGGTGAGACACCTTTGGAGCAGCCTGATATCTTGCACAAATGCATGTGGCAAACATGATATCTGGTCTACTTGCAGTGAGATACATCAGAGAACCAATAATTGCTCTATACTGATGTCGATCAGTATCCTCCCCCTCAAGGTCAGGGCAAAGATTATGGTTTCTGGGTATGGGTGTCTTGGCTGGTTTACAGTTCTTCATTTCAAATCTTTCTAAGATGTCTGAGACATACTTAGATTGACTTATGAAGAACCCTTCCTTCATCTGTTTCACCTGGATTCCAAGGAAAAAGTCCATTTTTCCCATGGAACTCATCTCAAACTTCTGCTTCATAATGCTTTCAAAGTCCTTGCACATTTGGTCGTTTGAAGAACCAAATATGATGTCATCAACATAGACTTGTACAAGCAAAATGTCTTTTCCACTCTTTCTGATGAAAAGAGTCTTGTCAATGGTACCTCTAGTGTATCCATTCTTCAGGAGAAACTGAGACAAGGTCTCATACCACAGCCTAGGTGCTTGGTGCAGCCCATATAGAGCTTTATCCAGCTTGCACACATAGTTGGGGTGCTATGGGTCTTCGAATCCTGGAGGTTGAAACACATAGATTTCCCTGTCTATATCCCCATATAGAAAAGCACACTTGACATCAAGTTGGTAGACTGTAAAGTTCTTGGATGCAGCATAAGCAAGGAAGATTCTAACTACCTCAAGTCTTGCAACAGGTGCAAAGACATCAGTATAATCAATTCCTTCCTCCTGGGTGTACCCTTGAACTACTAGTCTTGCCTTGTTCTTGATAATCAAACCTCTATCATCTTTCTTGTTCCTGAATACCCATTTTGTGCCTATGGGTACTTGACCAGATGGTAGTGGGCATAGATTCCAGACCTTTTGTCTTCTGAATTGAAGAAGCTCCTCCTGCATCGATTCAACCCAACTACTATCCTTTAAGGCATCTTCTACCTTCTTTGGTTCCATCTGAGACAGGAAGCATGAGTACAAGCAGACATTCCCTTGATGAGTTTGTCCTCTTGTTCTCACACCCTCAGAGACATTCCCTATGATGTTCTCAGTTGGATGAGTGTTGTGAATCCTAAGACGAGGAATCACTTCCAGTTGCAGAGATAGGTCTAGGTTAGACATATTCTGATCAGGAACTGGAACACTCTGTCCAACTGCTGCTTCAGAGTCATTCAATGAGGACTGATTGAATGATTGAGAAACATAATCAATGGTTGGTTGTGAAGTAGTATCAATAGTTGCCTGTTCCTTCAGAATACCACTTCCCTCAACCTGGTGTTGTAGTGGATCACCTGAGGAACTTTGAGGTTGATCAAGTGATTCACTTGTTGAAGCTTCACTATTTCTGGAGATAGTTACACTGTCAGATCTGTGAATAGTTGAAGCTTGTTGCTCTTCAGCTCTTGGAGAATTTGGAATAGGTCTGAGAAGCTCATATAGTTGACCTGCATCAGCATCAGCATCACTTTGAGCACCTGTTCCAGCTGAAACATTCTCACAAGATGGTTTAGAATAGTTTGGAAACAATTCTAAATCAAAGATATACTCAGGTCCATTCCCCCTAACACAAGGAGTGTGCTCATTAACAACTATGTTGGATGACTCCTCAAATTGTTGATTCTTGATATTGTATACTCTATAAGCTTTAGAGCTAGAAGAGTATCCAATAAAGATAGCGTCATCCGACTTCTCAGCAAACTTTGCCAAGTTGTCCTTTGTGTTAAGTATGGTACACCTGCAGCCAAAGGACCTTAGAAAGCCAATGAACGGTGGCCTCTTGTTCCATAACTCATAAGGGGTTTTTCCATGGGGCTTCACTACAAGAACCCTGTTCTGCACATAGCATGCAGTGCTGACTGCCTCTGCCCAGAATGTTAGAGGCAGCTTTGAATCAGCTAACATGGTCCGAGCAGCCTCAATAAGTGTCCTGTTCCTCCTCTCAGCAACACTATTTTGTTGAGGAGTTCTGGGAGCACTAAATTGTCTGGCAATCCCTTTTGAGTCACAGAATGAGTCAAGAACGAAGTTCTTAAACTAAGTCCCTTGATCACTTCTAATAATCTTAACCTTGTGATCAATTTGATTTTCTATTTTAAGAATAAAAGATTTTAAAGTTTCAGCAGTTTCATCTTTATGCCATAGTGTTTTAAAGTACCAAGATATTTTTAGCTAATTTATTCATTGTTTTAAAACTCACATGACACATGCGTTTATGCCATAGTGTTGACTCATCACTATCAGCTTTGGAAAGAAAGCATGATACTTCACCCATAGGAGAAGCATTGTTCATATCTAGCTTGTACATATCCCCTTTCCTGGGAGATCTGAGAAGCACCAATTCCGGAGGAATTGTTATCCCTGGTCTGAGGATAATGCATTCATGTTCTGTGAAAAGCATCTGATGCTTCTGGTCACAGAATTGAGAAACACTTAACAGATTGTGTTCAAGCTGTTTGACAAAGTGAACTTGTCAATGTTTATTCTGCCATTGGATATACTTCCTCTGCCAGAAATATATCCTCCGGTCTCACCTCCAAATTGGACAAGCCCTCCATCAAAGTTCTGGAATTGTTGAAGGAGAGATCTGTTCCCTGTCATGTGCCTGGAGCATCCACTATCTACAATCCAGATATTGTTGTTCTTGTCAAATGGATGTCCCTGCACATAAGATGAGATGGTTAGTTTTGTTTGGAAGCCCAAGCCTTGCAGGTCTCGGGCTCTTCCAAAGATAGTGACATAATTGAACCAAAAGATATGCAATGGAGTTCAATAGAGGTCATTGTTGAAGAAGAGGTTTGGGCTGCAGCATCTTCCTTGATCTTCCAATCCATCCTTTGGTTGATCTTTTAGGATGAGCTTGTTGAAGCTTTTGCAGCATGGTCTTCTTCTGAAGCTTCTCTCTTTTCGGAAGAAGCCTTCACCACCTTTTCTTCCGAAGTAGTCTTCTTCTTAGATGGTTTCAAGGGAGCCTTCTTGTTCTTCCGAACCTTAGAAGGTTTGGCTTCCGAAGCCATTTTCCCTTTGGAAGAAGTAGTTTCTTCCGAAAGCAACTTGGCTTCCGAGACCAACTTTCCCTTTTTCATCATTTGGACCTTTTTAAGTGGTCCAACTGAGAAACCTTCTCTGACTCCTTCCTTTCTAACATTATTTGCATAATGTGTGCTTGCTGGATTGTAGTAACAATCTTTAGCCATATGGTTGTGCAGACCACACATTATGCATGCAATGTTAGTCTTCTGGGAACTTGCAGGTTGCTGTTTCTTGGGTTTCTTCTCTTCATCAGCAACTTTCCCTTTCAACTTCTGATCCTTCAGTAGGACAGGAGTGCTGGTACTACACTCCTTTCCTGAATCAGGAGTACCTACCACTTGAAATCCGGCAGAAATGAAGACACCCTTTTGCTTAGGGTCAAACTTAAGCTTGGACTCTGCAACCTTCTTGGCAGTCCTTCTAGCAGCTTTAGCTCTGCTTCTTCTTGCCTTGGTGGTCAAGATTTGATCATCACAGGTGGAGATGGGTGTATCCTCCTGTTTCTCCCCTGTGGAGGCCACTATTTTTACTTCATCCTCTAGTTCCAATGGAGAAGGGTCAGCAGTTGGAACCTCTTGCTCTTCAGTACCACATCTAGGTAGTCTAATAGACTCATAAGAGTGTGGTGGAGATATTTCACTGGTTCCCAACCCTTCTTTGTTTTGATAAAACATTTTGGAATGAGAGGTTGATGCAAGAATAGTTTGGAAGCTTTGCTCAGCAATAGCTTGCTTCCTGGCCTGAGCCTCAGCTGTGACTAACTGGGCTTGAACTTCAGAAAGTTTGGAGATCAGATATTTGATTTGAGTCTTATAGTTAGTCTTTTCATGTTTCAAAAGAGACACAGTTTTCTCTAACTCATCAATTTTCCTTTGATAGTCAGATTCAGCTCTTTTAAAGTCAGATTTTAGCACATTTAAAGACTCAACCTCAGATCTGATTTCCGAAATGTAATCCTTATACAATTTAACTTTAGCAATATATGCAGCAGTACAAAGATGTTCATATACCTGATCATCATCTGTTCCGGCCATGAGTGCTTGAGTGGGAGTCACATCCTTTACCATGAAGCTCCAGTCAACTTCCTGAGCAACAGTAGCTGTTTCAGTTGACTTTTCTTCATGCTTGGGAGCAGTGGGATGTGTGGAGGCCTGTGGGGTTCCCTGGTTGTTCTTGGAAGCCTTGCATTCCCTAGCAAAGTGACCAAGTTGGTTGCAGTTGTAGCACCTTGCTTTGCTCTTATCAAACCCAAACTTGCTGTTGACTGGGTTTTGAGGGAATTGCCTTCCATGTCTCTGTTCTCAAGAGCTACTCCAATATCCGCCAGAGTATCTACTAGCTCAACATACCTGAAGTATTGTTGAGTCAAGGTCTCACCAGCCTTGAAAGTGAAGTTCTCAAACTGCTGCTTCAAGAGATCTTTCTTGTTCTCATGGGTTTCCTTGGATCCCTCATACATCAGCTTCAATGCTTCCCATAAATCTTTAGCAGTCTTGCACTTCTTGAAGCGTCTGTAGACGGAGTTGGGGAGAGCAGTTTGGAGACAAGTCATAGCCCTTTGATCTAGCTCTATTCTCTTCCTGTCTTCCTCTGAGTAATCATCAACATCTTTTGGAATGATGCGATTACCAGTGGCAGATGTAGTGCTTGGTATGAAAGGACCATTGACAATGGAGTCCCACATCCTTGAGTCTTGACACTTGATAAAGCCTTCCATCCTGATACACCATGTGTCAAATTCTTCAGGGGTGATCATAGGGGACTTGGTCAAGGTACCAGTTTCCATATCAGCCTTGGAGAGAGCAGCCATTTGAGTGAGTGGATTGTGGTGAGGAGTGAAAAACAGGTTGATTAGGATGGTAAGATCTCATAATCAAGAGCCTGGAGCTCTGATACCAATTGCAGGATCGGATTTCGGGTGGTTTTCTCTCAACTCACTTTGAATCAACACTCAGCAAGCAGTCTATGAAGAGTTGATCACAATATAACAAGTAACAAGCAGTAAGAAAATTAACACATAAGGTAAATTTTCAAGGTACTTTTATATATTGCTTCTCAACTCAAAGGATTACAAGACACTTGGACTCAAATCACTCCCTTGAAGAGTTACATGGAGTAGATATATATAATACTACCTACAGCCGGATATACTTTGATACCAGCTGGACACCTCTAACCTTACATCTATACTACAAGACTCTAGGTGAGGTCTTTCAGACATTTTGTCTGAAAGTTGGTAGTCAGGACATGTCCCTGACTTACCTTTTGTCACCAACTAAAGTTGGTAACATGTACTATCATAAAAAGGTGAACAGTAGAATAAAGTATGGTCAACAACATGGCTCTTTAGGAAGATGCCATGCTGTATCAGAGGTCTGCAGCTGTCAGGGACCATACTTTTATCTGCTGGACATAGCAATGTCTTCCAAAGGATAAAGTGCTTCAGAAGAATAACTTCTTCTGAAGCCACTTATACTGCTTCTTCCGAGGCTTGGAGTCTTCTTTGTCTTCGGAAGCAGACTTTGTCTTCAGCTCTTTCATCGGACTTTGTCTTCGGAAGCTCTTTCAGACTTTGTCTTCGGAAGCTCTTTCAGACTTTGTCTTCGGAAGCTCTTTCAAACTTTGTCTTCGGAAGCTCTTTCAGACTTTGTCTTCGGAAGCTCTTTCATCAAACTTTGTCTTCGGAAGTTCTTTCAGACTTTGTCTTCGGAAGCTGTCCTTCAGGCTCTCGGAAGATCTCTTCTCAGCTTCGGAAGCCTTTGAATGTAGTACCAAAAGATGACTATGAAGTGATTTTGGTTGCACCAGCCTTATCATGATCCAACAGTTTTTAAATCTAATTAATTAATTGTAGGGTAGATTTTATAAAAGGGTAGTATTTTTGGTGGTATAAGTTGTTAATTTATTGGTTTAGTCTTGCACAAGGTACATTGCTAGATCTGAAATTCCTAATGCACACACACTTAATTGATTCATCTGAAATTAGTGATACTAACATTCTTGATATAATTGAATTGTTTCCATTATTAGTACTCATAATACGGGATATGATGCAAATAAATTAGGGTTTAGAATAGTGACCTTGGGACCGGTTGTCACATTCTCCCACCGTTTAGGAAATTTCGTCCTGAAATTTTAACTTCGCTTAGTATTGGTAAGGGTGGGTTTAAAGAGTTGCGGCTAGTTCTTCCTCATCTCGTCTTCACGTTCCCAAGTGAATTCCGGCCCTCGTCTCGAGTTCCATCTAACCTTAACCTTGGGTATGCGGCTTCGTCTGAGTTGCTTAACCAAGCGGTCCGTGATCTCTATAGGCTCTTCCACGAAGTTCAGCTTATCATTGATTCTTGTCTCCTCCAGCGGTAGTTCCAAGATTTTGTCTACCAAGCATTTCTTCAAGTTTGACACGTGGAAGGTGTCGTGTATATAACTCAATTTCTGAGGTGGTTTCAACTTGTAAGCCACAGGACCAATTCTTGCAAGTATTTCAAATGGTCTAATGTATCTTGGGCTTAACTTGCCTCTTTTTCCGAATCTCACGGTTACTTTCCATGGTGCTACCTTCAGCATTACCATATCACCAATCTGAAACTCTAACGGTTTCCGTCTTCTATCAGCGGCCCATACACGTTCCTTGATCTTGAAAATCTTCTCAGTGGTCTCCAATACGATGTCGGGTCCCAATACTTGACCATCACTAATTTCATTCCAACTCAAGGGTGACCAACATTTCCTACCATAGAGAACCTCATACGGAGCAGCATTGATACTTGCATGGTAACCGTTATTATAGGAGAACTCCATCAATGGAAGATGATTGTCCCAGTTCCCACCAAAATCAATTACGCATGCCCTCAGCATATCTTCTAGGGTTTGAGTAGTCCTTTCGCTTTGACCGTCAGTTTGCGGGTGGTACACCGTGCTTAAGTCCAGCCGGGTTCCTAAAGCTCGTTGAAGTGATTTCCAGAAACGCAAAGTAAAACGACTATCATGATCGAAGATTATGGATAGTGGTACACCATGCCTAGCCACTATTTTGTTGATATACAGTCGAGCCAGTCTTGACATGTCATAGTCTTCTCGAATTGGTAAGAAGTGAGCTGATTTGGTTAATCTATCCACTATTACCCAAATGGCATCGTGACCCCTAGATGTTCTGGGTAACTTGGTAACAAAATCCATCATGACGTTATCCCATTTCCATTCTGGGATTTTGGGCTGTTGTAACGTCCCTGATGGTTTTTGATTCTCAGCTTTTACCATGGCACAAGTTAGACATTTTCCAACATAGACAGCGATTGATTTCTTGATTCCAGGCCACCAGAAAAGTGCCTTCAAATCCTGGTACATTTTATCGCTTCCAGGGTGAACTGAATATCTAGATTTGTGGGCTTCATCGATAATTACCTCCAGAATTCCCCCATGCTTTGGCACCCAAGTTCTCCCTTCGCACTTATATGTACCCTTATTTCTTGTTTCAAATCGCTTTTCCATTCCAGTTAATCGTTCTCCTGCTAAATTTTCCTCCTTTAACGCTTCCCTTTGAGCTTCTTTCAGCCTTGCAAGTAGGTCAGTGTACACACTTATCCTTAGAGCTCGTACACGAAGAGGTTTTTCTCTCTCCTTTTTGCTCAAAGCATCTGCCACCACGTTGTCTTTACTGGGATGATAACGGATTTCACACTCATAGTCGTTTAACAGCTCAACCCATCTTCTTTGACGCATGTTTAGCATCTTCTGGTCAAGAATGTGTTGCAAACTTCGATGGTCAGTGTAAATGATGCACTTCGTGCCATAGAGGTAGTGCCTCCACATTTTGAGAGCAAACACTATGGCACCTAATTCCAGATCGTGCGTAGTGTAGTTCTTCTCATGATCACTTAGCAGTCTAGATGCATAGGCAATGGCCTTGTTGCGTTGCATTAGCACGCATCCTAACCCTTGACGCGAGGCGTCACAGTAGACTACGAAGTCTTCGACTCCTTCTGGAAGGGCTAGAACAGGTGAACTGCATAACTTTTCCATGAGTGTCTCAAAGGCTTCATCTTGCTATTGTTCCCATACAAAGGCTTTGTCCTTCTTAGTCAGTGCGGTCAATGGTTGCACAATGCGCGAGAAGTCCTTTATGAATCGTCGGTAGTATCCGGCCAATCCTAGGAATTGCCTAACCTCAGTAGGAGTCTCAGGAATCTTCCAATTCTTTATAGCTTCAATCTTGGAAGGGTCAACTTGAATTCCATTCTCATTCACTACATGCCCTAAAAATTGGATCTCTCGCATCCAAAATTCACATTTTGAAAATTTGGCATATAGTTGCTCATTCTTGAGTAATTCAAGAATTAGTCTGAGATGTTTCTCGTGCTCTTCCTTATTACTGGAGTAGATCAGGATGTCGTCGATGAACACGATCACAAACTTGTCAAGATATGGGCGGCACACACGGTTCATGAGATCCATGAATGCTGCTGGTGCATTGGTCAGCCCGAAGGGCATGACTAAGTACTCATAGTGCCCATACCTAGTTCGGAAAGCCGTCTTGGGTATGTCTTCTTCTCTTATCTTTAGTTGGTGGTAACCGGATCTTAAGTCTATCTTGGAAAAGTAGCTTGCTCCGTGAAGTTGATCGAATAGGTCATCTATCCTCGGGAGTGGGTAACAGTTCTTATGGTCAACTTATTTAACTCCCGGTAGTCAATGCACATGCGTAAGTTGCCATCCTTCTTCTTCACAAATAACACCGGGGCACCCCATGGAGAGACACTCGGACGTATGAATCCTTTGTTCAATAGTTCTTGAATTTGCGTCATCAGTTCCTTCATTTCAGGAGGGCCGAGTCGATACGACGCTTTGGCTACGGGTGCAGCGCCAGACAGCAAATCTATTTGGAACTCAACTTGTCGATTCGGGGGAAGTCCCGGTAGGTCTTCCGAAAACACTTCACGGTATTCAGAAACTACTGGGATGTCCGAAATCCTTTTCTCCTCTTTGGTCTTCATCACGTAGACGATGAAAGCTGAGCATCCCCTCCTTAAGCTCTTGGTAAATTTTAAATGGGATATCATGGGGCATAGGGTGTTACTCCTTTCTCCTTGCACCATTAACTCTTCCTTGTCATTAAATGGTATCTTGAGTAGGCGTTCATCAAAAATGATTTCGACTCTGTTCTTAGCTAACCAGTCCATGCCAACAACCACATCGAAACCTCCAAACTTAATGGGCATCAGATCTATCTTAAATGTATTTCCATTTAGGTTTATTGAACAATCCTTGATGATTTCGTTAGTTTCTAAAATATTACCATCAGCTAATTCGACGGTGAAAGTATCGGCTAAGGTACTCGTAGCTAAGTCAATCAAGGATCTAAAAGCACTAGAGATAAAACTAGCAGTCGCTCCAGTATCAAACAAAACGGTAGTAGGATGATCATTTACAAGAAACGTACCATTAACCACATCGGGTTCCTTTCGGGCTCCAGCTGGATCCATCACAAAAGCTCTTCCCTTGGGTTTGTTGGGTCGGGTGTCCTTCTTTCTTCCTAGTTTGGGGCATTTTTTCCTCATATGCCCTGGATCCCCGCACTCATAGCATTGCTTTCCAGGCTCGTAGGTACAGTCTTTAATCAGGTGACCAGGTTTCTTGCACCGATAATGTGACAACCGGTCCCAAGGTCACTATTCTAAACCCTAATTTAATTGCATCATATCCCGTCTTATAAGTATAAATAGTGGAAACAATTCAATTATATCAAGAGTGTTAGAATCACTAATTTTATTTGATAAGTTTTTATGATTCTATGTGATTTACGCAAAATTAGTCATACTAAGTCTTGCCATTTTAGAAAAATTCATGCCCGGGAATATTAATTAGTCACCCTAGCTAGAATTAAGAATATCAATTGAAACAATTAAAAGTATATGTGCACACACACACTTGAAATTTTCGGATTTAAGCATGCATTATCATGCATAACACTTGGTCAATTTACTAACAACTTATACCACCAAAAATACTACCATTTTATAAAACCTACCCTATAACTAATTAATTAAAATGGAAAATTCAAAATGGCACAAGGGACAAGCCAAGATTCGGCCGCCCCCCATGCCCACCAATGAGAATTTTTTTCTTTCTTATACACCTCCGACTTCTTCTTACACCCATTCCCTCTTCATGCAATATTCACTTTGCAAGACTTCACCATTTCACTCTTCTCTCTCCCTCTCTCGAAATTACCTTCTGAAACACTCTCATCCTCTCCAAAAATCCTCTCATTTCAGCCCCTAAAATCGCAACAACAAGCTGCAATAATCGGCCAGCAGTAAAACCGTAGCAAGGGTGAACTTTGGGTGATGTTTTGAAGCCTTGAACGTGCAAGACTTGAGGTTCCAGCCTTTTTTCGAGCTTCCCCAGCCTCCTCCAAGAAGATTCCAGTCACCCACGACCATCCACACCTTCCAAATCGTGAGTTACATCAAGTGTAAGCTCTATGTGTCGGTTTTGGTCATTTCTTAAGCTAGTCTTCATTTTTCACCTAAAAACCCATCTTTTTCTTGTTGTAGCAGAAACATCTCACCCTCACTTTGTTCTTGAGGATTTCCCCACGTTCTTGAAGGTATACCACACGTTATAATGCTCATTCCAAGGGGTAGAATCCCATTTACCCCCTTGAAAACCCTCTTTTTGCTGTTTTTGTCACCATGCACTTGTGAATCTTGTAACCCCTCGAAACCAAACGTTTAACCTGCATAAAAATGGGTTTTAAGACTAACAACAACCTGTTTTTGAAGTCTCCAAGGGTGTACACCACCTACATGTGGTGAAAGTATGCATTACACCTTGAACAATGCTTCAATCTACTAGTAATAACCTCTTTTAGACATCTCTTGAAAAACCTCTTAGACAAGGGTTGTAATCTGCTCAAAATGACTTTTAAGACACCCTAATAATCTGATTTTTAAGTTAGATAAAGTTAAAGTAATGGTTAAACTCAAGTTACAAGGATTTACACATGTGTAATGGCCATTTATAACACTTTCTACATGTTTTAAAGTCCATGGATGTATAGAACAACTAGGCAACGTTTGGGACTGTCATTTCAGTAATTTTTGGTTCATATTAAGTTTAATAACATGGTATGACCTCTGGAACAAAGGACATAATGTGTATAGGCCTAGTTTGGTCACTTTCGGGACCCGAAAAACGTGTTAAAATGACTTAAAAATGGGAAACATGGACCATAAACGTTTTAAAGAAAATTCCAGGTTCTAAATGGATAAATAAAGGGTTGTGGAGTCAATGGAAAGTTTTAGTGGTCAAAAGATAATTTTAAATGGATTTTTAGTGAAACCGGGTGTAAACCGAAAGACGTTTTTAAGGAAAATTTAAGATAAATGGGTTAAATGTTACAACTTATAAAAATCATGACTTTACAGTAGGTTAATAGATAAAATAACCTCAAAAGTCAAATGGTTGGTCAAACAAGCCTTTAAAATGGTCGAACCCGACTAAAACGCGTTTTAGCGGTTTAAAACGTAAAAACGAGCCTTTCTACTTTTAAGAAACAAATTTTATAATCTAAAAGGTTTGAAACTCATAAAAATGATTCTAAGAAATAGTTACTGGACCTAGACTCCAAAAAGGTGAAAATTCATAAATAACCATTTTAAACCGTTCGGTTTTACCGTAACCGGCAACGTTAAACGCGTACTTTAGAAACCGAGTCTATAAAATGATATTTTGGTAATAAGTCCTTAGAAATAAGTTTAATTAAGGTCTTGAACCAGATTTTTAAGAATAGAGGACATTTAATGCAAGAAACCAAACTTAAGGGTAGAAATTGTCAATTTTGAAACTTCAGGGGCAAAACTGTAAATTTTACAAAATTTCATAACCAACTCCCATAAGTTCATTGCCCCCCCCCCCTTTAAATGGCATAATTACTATATATCCCTGGTCTAGTAAGGTAGAAACCTTTGATTCCATGAAAAACCTTGACTTTCCTAAAAAGGAAACTTTTTACACAAACCTAATCGAATCAAAACCGAAACCGTCTATTTAAGTCTTAGGCACTATTGTTGCTCCTTAAATAGGTTTAGGGAAGTAGCTAATCACTTAATATATTCATATTAGGGTGCTAGATTTGAGCTATTCCCGACACGCGAAGAATTTCTATTTGCTTGACACCTAAGGTGAGTTCTCGTGTCCCCCTTTTCTACTTTTGTTTTGGGGATGAAGCATGCTCCTTTTAAACTGAAACTCTTATATGTGATACAGTTTACTGTTTGGCATGATCTTTTGTTTTATGAACTATGATTATGCTACTTGATGCTTGTATGTGGGACTTTTTGGATACCTGCTGATACTTTAGTCATAATCATTAATTCTTTTGTGAACCGCTTGTTTTTACATGAATAGATCTATTTGGGGGTAAGATACTATGGTGAACCATCCTAGCAGGAGTGGTTCACTATTCTGAGGCTTGGTCCTTTTTCCTACGGGAATATCCGGTTAAACACAAGTTTAGAAGAGGCCAGCCGGGGACCAAGTGCAGGGTTGATTGTGATACCCCACAATGACTGATACTAAAAACGATGCTTTTGAAATCGAATGAGATTTTTATAAACTATCACACTGGATTTTAAAACCTTTATTGTGGACTTTTATAGTTCCTTTTATTTTGTTTTGAAACTTTAAGCACTTGAATTCACCAACTTTTTAGTTGACACTCTTTTCTTTTGAGCATTAACCTGTGAAGACTCTTAGCGTATGGACGACTTAGACTCAACCCCAAGACCATGACATTGTTTGTGTGACCAGAAGTTATGACTTCGACAATTTGATATCATGACTATTTAAATTTATGTTGAACCTGTAAACATTTGGGGCTGGATCTGTTTCCAGCCTGGTGTCTTTTAAAACTTTTAATGCCATGTGATGTTCTCTCCCTTTGAGCTCTTATAATGGTTTGTTTCCACTGCCATATATGTTGTTGCTAATCTGTGACGTCCCACCCTACCTGGGCCCGGGTGTGTGACAGATAACAAGGCATGGGATTGCACTCCCCTTGGTGATGAAGCTTGCATTTATCACGGAAGGGGCTTGGGCCTAGATACAACCTCCTTGCTTTTCCACCATGGTAACTTCGTCTCGCTTCTTCTCTAGGTCTCTTGCTTGAACCGCTACTGTTGCCGACCATCTTCCTAGTATCAAACCGCTTCCACTTTTCTTCCACAGCCTTCTTCTTGTCCTCAATTTTCTCATGTTAAGTCCACCCAGCTCTAACTAGGTCGTCGGTCAGACTACTGGTAAGGTCGACCGCAACCTGCATAGTTGTAGGCCTGGATGACCGAACCATGCCCTTCACCCTTGGGTGTAACCCCCAGATGAAGCGGGCCACGCCCTTGGATTCTGGCATCACGAAGTGTGGTACCAGTCGGGACAATGCAAGGAACTGGTTGATGTATTCGGTGTAGTTCGGGCCCCTCAGATTCAGAAATCTAGCCTCCAGTTTTTCTAGCTGGTTGATCGGGCAGTACTTGTTGGTGATTAGTTCCCTGAACTCAGACCAGTTCATCCTACCAACGGCGTCCCGGCCTCGAGGCTGAATGATGGTTTTCCACCATTCCAGTGCTGGTCCTTTGAGAGATTGAGAAGCAAACCTCACCATGTGTTCCAACTTGCATTCACTGATGTCTAACACGGCTTCGATTTCGTCCAGCCACCTATATGTTTCAATTGCACCCTCGATTCCATGGAAGTCCTTTGGTTTGCAAGACACGAATGTTTTGTAGGAGCACCCCTTCCTGATAGCTTCAGATTCCTCGTTGTTTGCAGCTCCAGCATCACCTCCGACGTCATTCCGGTCAGCATTGATTTGAGCAATGATGGTTGGTATAGCGTTCGCAATTTGTTGTGCCACAAGATTTGCCATCCTCTCGTCATTTGCTGAGTTAGCATTCTCCCCGATGGGAGTCCTCGGAGGAGTAGGTGGTTGGTTTCTAGTTTGCCTTGCTCCTTCGTGACGACCTCGGTCTGCTCCCTGCCTTCCGATGGGTGTTCCTCTTTTGGTAGGCATTCTGATAGTACTATAGGTAATGTTGTTTAGCATCTCATAATTTGTTTCAATCAGCCTATGCATCAATTCCCTACATGGCTCCCTCTATATGAGGAGAGAATACGGTGTATAATTACACACAACTTACCCAGTTCCACAGATTACCAATTTAAACAGTTTAAGCAGTCATAAAGAATAACATGGCCCAACACCATGAACAAACAACACACGACAGACAATCATAAATGTTTCAACAACATTGCATCATAGGAAGCAGTTCAAAACAAGATAAGGTTCATAGTTTCAGAGTCTAGCTCTTACAAAGTGGAAGGTGCCATCACCCCCATGAATAATAATAATAATATCAGATAATAATAAGTTTGTTTCCTTCAACTGTTCAAAGACAGATAGTTTCTTCCCTCTTCCACATGTCGCCTTCACATCCATTTCTTTTTTAGCCATCCCATCCATTCAGAGCTCTTCTTCTTCTGTTCCTGCTCCAATCTCTGCACCCCGTGCGACACCATCATAGCTTGGAATTGAGCAGACTGGGAGGTCCGGGTAGCATGCTGAAGGGTCAGCTCGTGGCGACGGACAGTCTTCAGGAGCTCCTCTAGTGCTGCATCGGTAGGTCATACGTCACTAGCCTGATGGCTGGATTGTGAATACCTATCCCCTGCCAGTATGCTCGGGCCGTCGTGCATGCTGTGCCTCGGAGGCATCCATGACTCCTCCAGTGGGTGGCGTCGGTGTGGCTCGAACGGTGGTGGTGCGGGTATGGGAATCCTGATCGGTGGTGGAGGAGGAGGAGGCATCCTAAATGAGACCGAAGTTCCAGGTCTAACACTCTTTCGTGGACGAGTGACGGTGCGTGCTCCCCTATTCCCGATAGGAGGGATACGTGAGAGGGATGGAGCGGCAACACGTGGCGAGTGGGAGCGCGTCCGGCTCCTGGAAGGTGTCGTCGAAGAAGAGTCCTCAGAAGCTTCAGTGTCCTCTGACGTGATGGAGATCCAACCCAGGTGACCACACCTCCTAAGGTATTCCTCATACTCCGTGCGTGGTTTTGCCTTCTTGGTGTCCCCTGTCGGTGCACTGCTCTCAGTAGGGTAGGCCGGTGCTTTTCCCTTGTCAGCCATAGTTGTTTCCTGTAAAAAGACATCATGAGTAATTTGGTTTCTCATAGCTCATGATAGTCTTAGTAATAATAATATACTCATAGTACTAGTGATGGCATTAGTATCAGAATCTCTAGGTATTCCTCATCAATAATGTTAGAATCAGTTGTTTCTCATAATAGTGTCAGGCAAAACAGTTCATCTAAAAAAATCAATTTCAAATCACCAGTCAAAATAAATTTCAAAGTTAATCAGCATCAAACAGAATGGTCCAAACCTAACTTAGAGGTCTGTGATGGAAATTACGCGTCCGGTACATTCATGATTACGTTGATCATGTGTAATCATCAATTTACCCGACCCGATCATTCCAACACTTTCCCACAAGGACAGTCCTAGGGTATCAGGGTTGTAGCCTAGGGTCTACTATGGTATTCCTGACTTCTTTACAACCTTTGGCTCTGATACCAATCTGTCACACCCCCGGGCCCAGGTAGGGTGGGACGTCACAGATTAGAAACAACTTACATGGCAGCGGAAACAAACCAATATAAGAGCTCAAAGGAAGAGAACATCACATGGCATTTCAAGTTATCAAAAGACACCGGGCTGGAAACAGATCCAGCCCCAAATGTTTACATGTTCAACATAAATTTAAATAGTTATTGTATCAAATTGTTAAAGTGACAAACTGGTCACACACAAACAATGCCATGGTCTCGGGATTGAGCCTAAGTCGTCCATAAGCTAAGAGTCTTCACGGGTTACCTGAAACATGCTCAAAAGAAAAGAGTGTCAACTAAAAAGTTGGTGAATTCAAGTGTGAAAGTTTATGAAAATCTCATTTGTTTTAAACTTAAAACATCATTTTTAGTTTCAGTCATCGTGGGGTATCACAATCAACCCTTGCACTTGGTCCCCGGTTGGCCTCTTCTAAACTTGTGCTTAACCGGATATTCCCGTAGGAAAGAACCAAGCCTCAGAATAGTGAACCATTCCTGCTAGGATGGTTCACCATAGTATCTTATTCAAAACCTGTTACATGCCATAAACGACCCCTCAGGATCTCAGTAGGGTACCTCCCTGTAGCGGGAGCCACTGTGCGTGGGGGATTCCCCAGATAGATCTATTCACATAAGCAAGCGGTTCACAAAAGAATTAATGATCATGACAAAAGTATCAGCAGGTATCCAAAATGCCCAACATACAATCATCAAATAAAGCACAATATGAAAGTTTCAGTTTAAAAGCATGCATCATCCCCAAAACCAAAGTAAAAAGGGGAACACGAGAACTCACCTTAGATATCAAGCAAAAAGAAATTCTTCGTGTGCCAGGAATATCTCAAGTCTAGCACCCTAACATGAATATATTAAGTCATTAGCTACTACCCTAATCCTATTTAAGGAGCAAAAATAGTGCCTAATACTTAAATGGTCGGTTTTGGTTTTGATTCGATTAGGGTTTGTTTAAAAGTTTTCTTTTGTGGAAAGTTAAGGTTTCTCATACAATTAATGGTTTTTACATTACTAAGTCCAGAATATATGTTAATTATGCTAATAAAGTGACTAAAGTGCTCATTGGAGTCGATTAGGAAGTTTAACCAAATTTTACAGTTTAGCCCCTAAAGTTTCATAATTGACAGTTTCTACCCTTAAGTTTGGTTTCTTGTATTAAATGGCCTTTATAACCAAAAATCAGTTTCAAGAACTTAATATAACTTCATTTTAAGAATATATAGTTTCAAGAACTTAATATAACTTCATTTTAAGAATATATACTCAAATTTTCAGTTTATAGGTTCGGTTTGTAATTTACGCGTTTACCGTTGCCGGTTACGGTAAAACCGAACGGTTTAAAATGGTTATCTATGAGTTTTCACCTTTTTGAGTCTAAGACTAGTAGATACTTTTTAAAAATAATTTTTATGAGTTTCAAACCTTTAAGATTACAAAAATTTGTCTCTAAAAGTGGAAAGGTTCGTTTTTACGTTTAAACGTTAAAACGTGTTTTTAGTCGGGTTTGACCATTTTAAAAGCTTGTTTGACCAACCATTTTACTTTTGAGGGTATTTTATCTTTTAAAATACTGTAAAGTCATGATTTTTATAAGTTTTAACATTTAACCCATTTATCATAGATTTTTCCTTAAAAACGCCTCTCGGTTTACACCCGGTTTCACTTAAAATCCATTTAAATTACCTTTTGACCACTAAAAATTCCCATTAGCTCCAGCACACTTTATTAATCCTTAATGAACCTGTAATTTTCTTTAAAAAGTTCATAGTCCATGTTTTCCTATTTTTAAGTCATTTTAACACGTTTTCGGGTCCCGAAAATGACCAAAATGGGTCTAAACACGTTATGTCTTTTGTTCCAGAGGTCAAACCATGTTATTAAACTAAATATGCACCAAAACTTACTGAAATAACAGTCCCAATACATTGCCTAGTCGTTCTACACATTCATAGCCTCCAAATTCATAGAAAATGCCGTAACTGACCATTACACTTGTGTAAATCATTGTAACTCAAGTTTATTCATTACCAAACTTCATCTAACTTAAAAATCAGGTTGTTGGGGTGTCTAAAACTCATTTTTGAGCAGGTTATAACCCTTGTCTAAGAGGGTTTTCAAGAAATGTCTAAAAGAGGTTGTTACTAGTAGAAAGAGGCATTGTTCAAGGTGTAATGCATGTTTTTACCACATGTAGGTGGTATTTAGTATTTGAAACTTTAAAAACAGATTGTTAGTGGTCTTAAAATCCATTTATATGCAGGTTAGACGTTTTATTTTGATGGGCTGCAAGATACACAAGTAAATGGTGCCAAAAATACCAAAAAGAGGTTTTCAAGGGGTAAATCGGGTTCTACCCCTTAGAATGAGCATTATATCATGTAATATACCTTAAAGAACGTGGGAAATCCTCAAGAACAAAGTGAGGGTGAGATGTTTCTGACTTGATGTATCTCACGGTTTAGAAGGTGTAGAATGTCGTGGATGGTTGAAATCTTCTTGGATGAGGCTGGAGAAGCTCGAACAAAAGCTGGAAACCACAAATCTTGCATGTTTCAAGCCTCAAAACATCACAAAAAGTCACCTCACTTGCGATTTGCTGCTGGCCGATTGTTGTTCTTGTTGTTGCTCACGGTTTGGGGCTGAAAAATGGAGAGAATGGAGAGAAAATTTTGAGAGGGAGAGGAGTTCTCAGCTGGTGGAAATCAAGAATGAGAGGAGAGAGTGGGAAGGTATGCAAATGAATTGCATGCAATGTGAATGGAGTGTTATGTGGGTGGTGTGTGGAAGAAAGTAAGCAATCCTATTGGAGGACTAGGGGCGGCCAAAAATGGCTTGTCTTCTAGTGCCATTTTAAATTTTTAAATCTAATTAATTAATTAGTACATTTTATAAAAGGGTAGTATTTTTGGTGGTATAAGTTGTTAATTTATTGGTTTAGTCTTGCATAAGTACATTGCTAGATCCGAAATTCCTAATGCACACACACTTAATTGATTCATCTGATATTCTTAATTCTAGCTAGGGTGACTAATTAATATTCCCGGGCACAAATTTTCTAAAAAGGCAAGACTTAAAATGACTAAATTCACATAAATCTCATAGAATCATGAAAATGGATCAAATAAAAATTAGTGATTCTAACATTCTTGATATAATTGAATTGTTTCCATTATTAGTACTCATAAGACGGGATATGATGCAAATAAATTAGGGTTTAGAATAGTGACATTGGGACCGGTTGTCACACTCTAGGATCTTGTTTCAACCCATATAGAGCTTTATCAAGCTTATACACCTAATCTGGATGTTTATTATCCTCAAAACCTGGTGGTTGACACACATAAACCTCTTCTTTTATTTTACCATACAAAAATGCACTTTTGACATCCATTTAAAAAACTTTAAGATTATGGAAAGCAGCATAAGCTAAGAACAATCGGATTGCCTCCAGTCTGGCTACAGGGGCTAAGGTTTCATCATAACCAATACCTTCTTCTTGTGCAAACCCCTGTACAACAAGTCTTGCCTTGTTCTTGACAATTTGACCATTTTCATCTGTTTTATTCCTAAACACCCATTTAGTGCCTATTGCAGACATACCTTAGGGTAAAGGAACCAGCTCCCACACTTGCTGCTTTTTGAACTGAAGAAACTCAAGTTGCATGGCTTCAACCCATCCATTGTCTCTTAATGCAACATGATAGTTCTTTGGCTCTTGCTGACTGATGAAGAGAGCATGGAAGCAGAAATTGGACAACTGACTTCTGGTTAAGACTCCAGCATTGATATCACCTATGATCTAAGAGATTGGGTGATCCTTCATCTCTTGATAAACAATGAGGTCTGTGCAAGTGTTTGTAGGAGATTCAGCAGCAGCAGATGTTGATGGAGATTCTTGAAACCATATAGGAGATGGCAACTCAAATGAAGTAGATGATTCAGAAATCTCATCAGCATTTGTTGTGGATGGAGCTGCTGAAGCTACATGAACATCAGGTTTAGATGACTCAGGAAGTTGATCACTAAACCTGAAAGGGTGAGTACTGTCAACATCATCATCAGTACCACCAGGTGGAGAACTGTGTGTAGTTGGTGATGGAGTATCAGGAACTACAACAGCTGGAGACTGATAAGGAACATATTATAGTATGTCCAAATCAAATAGCTCCACAGGGTTTTGTGGGATTTTATCCTTTGGAGATTCATTAAACTTCACATGGAAAGTTTCTTCAACCATCTTTGTTCTGTAGTTGAAAACTATGTATGCCTTGCAAGTAGATGAATAAGCAACAAAGTACCCTGCATCCACCTTTGATTCAAACTTCTAAAGTGGATTCTTTGTGTTGAGAATATAAAAGGGACACCCAAATGCTCTAAAAAATGAAATCAAAGGAGCCAAATGATGTAGCACTTCAAAAGGAGTCTTCATCAACCTCAGATTTACTAATACTCTATTCTACACATAGCAAGCTGTGTTGATAGCTTCAGCCCAAAAGGTCAGTGGCAGTCCTGAATCAGCCAACATTGACCTGACAGCTTCAACAAGTGTCCTGTTCTTTCTCTCCACCACTCCATTTTGTTCAGGAGTTCTTCCAATGCTGAACTACCGTTTGATTTCCTTTGACAGGTAGAATTCATCATGTGTGTGATTTCTAAATTTTGTGCCATTATCACTCCTCACACACTTGACTGGAAGGGAATACTGTTTCTCAACATACAACACAAAGTTCATAATAGCTTATGAAGCTTCATCTTTCAAATGCAAGAAGAAAGTCCATACAAATCTGGAGTAATCATCCATAATTACCAGATAGTATTTCTTCTTTGCCATGCTCATCACTCTTACAGGACCAAAAAGATCCATATGCAACAATTGCAAGCAGGCAGTGGACTTTGGCTCTTGTATTAGAGGTAATGAGACCTTGTGTTGCTTCCCTTTTAAACAAGCAGAGCAGTTGTCATCACATTTAAACTCCTTCATTGGCAATCCTCTTACTAAAACATGGTGAATCAGCTGGTTCATGTTTTTGAGATTCACATGACCAAGCCTTCTATGCCATAGAGTAGATTCCTGAGGAGAAGCCTCGGAGAATAGGTAAGTATGGCCTTTTAGATCGATTTTCTTTAACAATTCCAAGGCATATACTCTCCCTGTCCTGTTGGCCTTCAGGAGAGTATGATTATCCAATACCTTGTCAATCAAACTCAAAACTTTGGAAGACAGAATCCTGCAGTTCTGACTGGTGAAAAGGGCAGTATGACCTTTATCACACATTTGACTGACACTCAAGAGGTTATACTTGAGATTCCCCACATGGTTGACATCATCAAACCTTATTTCATCATTGGACACAAAGGCTTTACCGATGATGTAACCCTTAGCATCATTGCCAAAAGAAACAAACCCCCTTCTTTCCTTGAGAGTAGTCATTAAGAAGACAGTTGCTCCCTATCATGTGAATGGATCCTCCACTATCCACATACTAGATGCTTCTTTGGCATGCTGAGGAACCCTGCATTCATCACAAGAAACTAGTTAGCTTTTAAGACCCAAACCATTTTGGTTTTGAATCTGTTCTCATCAACAGATTTCACACTAACTTGTTTGTCATGAGTTGCAGCCTGTGGTGATGGAGATGGTGCAGAACAGGGTTCCTTTGTTTTAGGCTTAGGTTTTCTTTCTGTGGTTTAATCACAGGAACATCTATTTAGTTGACTCTCCCCAATAGATGTTGAACCATCATAACAAGTTATGTCTGATTGTTTGCTAAAGCCTTCAGCTCATCAGACACATCAGTGCTTGATTTTGATGGATTCCTGTGCTGCACCATCTTCCTGTGAACACCTTCAGCTATTTCCTGATTAACCCCTTCCTTCTTTTGGGATTTCTTTAAGCATTTTGGGGTTTCAGGTTGAGATGCTGCTGGTACAAACTTGGTTTCAAACTCAACTTTAATTTTGTTAATTTTCTTTTTAATGTTCTTATCTTGGTTGAGTTTGGAACCTTTTCTATACCAGCAATCATCAGTGAGATGATTGAATAAGCCATATATTTCACATGGCTTTTTCTTCATCTTTTGTTGATCAACTGCTGAAGAAGATGAAACTACTGAAGATTTGTTCTTCAGTACTTTCTTCCTTTTAGTACTTGTGGTAAGTACTGAAGGATTCTTAACTACTGAAGATTTGTTCTTCAGTAGTTTTCTATTAGTACTTGCAGTTTTCTTCCTTTCAGTACTTGCAGACTTCCTAATAGATTCTTTAGCAGTTTTCAAACCCTTTCTACTTTCAGTAGTTTGGGTTTGTTCTTCAGGTGTTGTAACTTGCTCTTTAGTACTTTCAGTACCTTGTGAGACAACACCTGAAGTGATCAACTCTTTCTTGATCATGTGACTGTCAACATTTGACCTTTCAACTGTATCAATATCTGCTGATTGGTTTTCTGAGGTATTAATGCTGACTTCATCCTCTAATTTTGGTGCATTATCAAAGGATGAATCACATGATGAGGTGGATTGGTTATTGCTTTCTTCTTCAGATTCTACTTCTAACCTGTGAGTAAAATCTGTAGGAGGAGCAGTGTGATTATAACCTATTCCAAACATCACATTGGAACCTAATTGCTTGCTGAGAAGCATTTCAAAACCCTTGCAGGAAGTTACCCGGCGTTCACACTCTACCTGGGTAGATGCAAGAGTTTCTTTGAGGTCCTTATACTTCTCTAAAGTACATCTTCCTTAACCTTATCATCTGTAATTTGACATTTTAATTTGTAAATCTCATCATTCTTTTCATTTAGCACAGACTCAAACTCAACTTTTCTTTTGGAAATTATGTTCTCTAGCTCAAGATTTTTGTTGATTAAAGCTACATTTGCTTTTCTAATAGATGCAAATGTGGCTATACATGATTCAGAACATAACTTGGCCTTGGCCTCTGAAGATACTTATGATGTTGAAGTATTTGAGGATGAATCATCAGTAGACTCCAGGGCCATAAGAGCAAGATTTCCAAAAGGATTGTCACCACCATGTTGACCAGCACTAGGGAACAGTTGTTCATGATGACCAGACATATCATCTGGTAGACTGCTCCAGTCAACAGCACCAGGAGTGAAAAAGTTGTGATGTGGTTGAGATTGAGATTGTTGATGAGATTGAGATGATTGACGCTCAGGAAGGGCATGTGGTTGTTGAGCAATGGGTGCCTGAACCTGACTTGTCTGAGGCATGTAAAAGCAGGGGTAAGGGTATGGCACAGGACTTTAAGGAACAAAATATACAGGTGATGATTGAGCTTGTGATGGATGACCAGAACTGGTGGAATGTTGCCCTTTGTTTTATGAGTTATTGCCCGGGAAGGTCACAAAGGGTGCAGATGAGTTAGATCCAGATGATCTACACTCTCTTGCAAAGTGTCCAAGCCTATGGCACTTGTGACACCTCAACTTGCTCTTGTCAAAACTAACTTTGGTTTTACCAGAGAGACCTGGGAATTTCCTACCAGTTCTTTTGTAGAACTTTTGAGATCTGATATTGATCATTACCATTCGACACAAAATATCCAACTCTTCCAGATCATCATCCGGAATTCCTTTCAATTCATCCATCAAAAATACCAGATTATCGCTGCTACCACCTGAATTACAATCCATATAGTTTGTAGATAAATCAATATGCTCATCATATGAACCTTATGATGCAGCTTACTCTGACTCCTGACCAACCAAGGTAGTGTTGCCTGGTACAAAGTCATCAGTGAGCTTTCTAGATGAAGACAACTTCCTTTTATATTCTATCTCTCTTTCAAATGTCAGCAGTTTCCAATGAAGTTGGGTGAGAGATAGAGTGGCCAGATTTGCACTGGAGCGTAGGAAAATAGTGTATGTGTCCCATCTCTCAGGTAGGGATCTGAGGTTCGGTTGTTCATCTGGCTGTTTGTATATTCTTGTTTGACCATTTTCAGCTCAGTGATCAAATAGGAAAATCGCTCAAACTATTGAGTCAGAGACTCACCCTTCCTATGAGAGAATGTCTTATATTGCTGGGCAAGGATTTCCCTAGTATTTGCCAAGACCTCATCAGTTCCACCAAATTGTTCGTTCAAAGCAACCCAGAGGTCATGAGATGTTTCATGATGCATAAGCCCAGAATAGATTTCATTAGGCAGTGCCATGGCCAGAATTCCATGGGCTTTAGCATCAATTTCAAACAGCTTTAGATCTTCATCCGAATACTGATCAGGTTTCTTCGGAACCCTCTCATTTGTTTCCGGAGTACTCACCATAGACTTGTATGGTCCATGCACCACAGATTTCCAACATCCTGCGCTGTTGATAGACAGGTGATGGAGCATACGTCGTTGCCATATGTTATACTCACTCCTAACAAGCATCGGAGGCTTTGTTGAGGAGCCAGTATTATGAGGATCATTGGTTGGTGTTGCCATTTCACAAATTCATGCAAATTCAAAGTAATTTTAACAAATCTAGCTCAAAACCACGTAGAACCTCAGATTAATTGACCAGAAGCAATAGAAACTCAAACTCTATAACCGATTCTTGCAAATTTGCTAATTTGATCAAAAGTAGATATCAAAAGAGCAGTTTCAATGATCAATTGTTAAATCGATCAATGATTAACCAGCTCTGATACCATTCGAAAGGATCTCAGATCTAGTTTGATCAATTAGATTAGGATTTGCAGCGGAATAGTATAAGAATTAGACAAATTCAAGCAAGAACACAAATGATAATTCAATGGAACAGTACGGTTATAGAGAGAAAAAGCTATTTCTGCAAAAAGGAATATTTCATTCAATACATGCTTCGGCACTAACAAAATTAGGTCAGCCTCCCTTTTATAAAAGGAAGGTGATGTCCGCTGATGTCACTTGATAGTGACATCTAACCGTTATTACAACAACTACTGAAAGATAACTAAACTACTGAAGATGTCTAACAACAGCTGACATCTTCTTACAAACGCTAAGTGTAAACTAACATAACTACTGAAACTACAACTACTGAACTACAACGTCTAAAGAACATGCTCTTCAGACGTTTTTACAATAAGTAAACTACTGAAAGAAAACTACTGAAACTCAAATAGAAAACTACTAAAAAGGAAAACCATCACAACAACTGAAGAGTATTACTTCAGCTGTTGTGACAACCTCTGAAGTCTTCAGCACTTGAACTTCAGTTGATGATGTCTTCAGTACTTTAACTACAGCTGATGTCTTCAGTACTTTAACTTCAGCTGATGGCTTCAGTTGTTGTCATCAGCTGATGAAGCTTTGAACAGTTGTTGAGATGTTTGAGGGACTTAAAGGTTTTTCTGATCAAGCTTATTGGTTCTTTTGGTCCAACAACTACCCTACCCATGATCTGGAGTTAGAAGTTGTGGTTTTTGCATTGAAGATTTGGAGGCACTACTTATGCGGGACGAAGTGCACAATCTTCACGGATCGCAAGAGCTTGAAGTACTTATTCGGGCAAAAGGATCTCAGCATGACACAGATGAGATGGTTAGAGCTCATCATAGATTATGACTGTGAGATCCATTACCATCCGGGTAAGGCCAATATGGTGGCTGATTCCCTAAGCCGAAAGGAGAGACCCGAGCTGATTCGGGTGAAGGCTAATCAGTTGGTTATGACTACTGATGTGATGACCCAAGTGAAAAAATTTCAAGAAGAGGCATTGAAAGAAGATCGCCTTAATGTCAAATGAATGAAGGGTCTAGTTGCAGAATTGGGCAAAAACGCTTTAAGTGTTAGGACCCGAAACGGACGAATATGGATCCCTCGTTATGGAGACCTACGGGGCCGAATCATGGATGAAGCTCATAAAACTCGATACTCGATTCATCCTGGTTCCACAAAGATGTATCAAAATATGAAGATATACTATTGGTGGCCGGGTATGAAGCGCGATGTAGTGAGTATGTGAGTAAGTGCCATACTTGTTGGCAAGTGAAGGCAGAACACCAAAGGCCATAAGGGATAATCCAACCATTGGATATACTGAGTGGAAGTGGGAGCATATCATCATGGACTTCATAACGAAGCTACCTCGTACGGTGAGGGGGCACGATGCTATTTGGGTGATAGTTGATCGTCTGACCAAGAGTGCTCACTTCCTACCGATCCGCGAGACATACTCACCCGAGAGACTGGCGGATCTATTCATTAAGGAGATTATAGCTCGTCACGGTGTGCCGGTGTCTATCTTGTCGGATCGTGACCCCTGATTTTCATCAAAGTTTTGGAAGAGATTTTATGACAGATGGTCAGTCTGCGTGGATGATTCTGATGCTCGAGGATATGCTCCGAGCATGCGTGATCGATTTTGGAGGAAGTTGGGATGATCACTTACCGTTAGCAGAAATCTCGTATAATAATAGTTATCATGCTAGCATTGGCATGCCACCGTACGAGATGCTATACGCGTATGTTGGGGTGATATTGGACAGAAAGAGTTAGGGAGCCTTGGGGTGATCGAGGCTACCGCTGAGAAGTTAGAAAGGATCAAAGCCTTTATGAAGGCAGCAAAAGATAGACAAAAGTCATACGCTGACAAGAGGCGAAGACTGATTGAATTCAAGATGGGCGAGCAAAGGTCTCACCTTCGAAAGGAATCATTCGGTTACAGAAGAGGGGCAAGCTAAGCCCAAGGTACATAGTGGCTTTCCGAATCATCGCACGAGTAGGAGAGGTGGCCTATCGGTTAGAATTGCCAGATGAGTTAAGTAGAATTCATGTCACATTCCATGTATCTTATTTGAGAAAGTGCTTAGCTAATGAAGATATGATTGTACCACCGGATGATATCGAAGTGGATGAATGGCTCATTTATATAGAGCAATCAGTGGTAATCATTGATCGAAAAGAGAAGAGGTTGAGGAATAAAGTGGTCCACTTGTGCTTGTTCAGTGAGAATACAGAAAGGGTTCCGAGTCGACGTGGGAGACGGAAGAAGAGATAGACAGCATTACTCACAGTTATTCGAAGAGTGACGGGTTTCGGGGACGAAACCTCTTTTAAGGGGGGTTGACTTGTAACACCCGGAAATTTTGTCAAAAATAAAATAAAAAAAAGAAACAGGAAAAAGAAAACAAAAGTATCTTGAAAAGAAAAGGAAGAAGCCAAAGTGGAGGGGACTAAAGTGCAAAAAAGTACAAAGTTCAATATTTTAATATATTATGGGCATGGTCGCCCATATATGTCAACTCCATCTGCTTTTTGTCGGCCAAAAAGAGAAGAAGAAGAGAAGAAAGCTGAGTTCTTTGGTTCTAGAGAGAGAAAGAGGTTGTTCTTGGCTAGGTAAGTATTTTGATGTTTAATATGCTTGGTTTTTGTTGGGTTCGACCATGAAACCGAAAGTACATTTTCTTATGTGTTCGGGTGTCTGTGTTTTGGTTGAACTCGTGAACAAACCAGTTTGGAAGAGTTATGCTTCTTTACTTCACTAGGTGAGTTCTAGACCCCGTCTTTTTACATGTTTTAAAAACATCTTTGGGGTGGAAAATGTATTAAAAATGATTTTATAATTATTATGTATGTAACAGTATGTATTTATGCACGTGTAATGATGTTTAATGGTTGTTTATGTGATGTACATGCTTATAGAGGTATTAATAAGTTAAGAATAGGATGATATGATGTTTGAACAGAAAACATTTGAGAAACATGTTAAACAGATGGTTCATGTGCCAACATAAGGTTCATGCACCTGAAATTTATCTTAGAAAAGTTCTAAGTGGGGTCATGCACCCAATAGGGTTCATACGCCCAAAATTTGGCATGAAAACACTAAGTGTGGGCTGATGCGCCCAAACAGTACTCCCATGCACCCAAATATAGCCCTAGAAATTCTAAGTGTAAGTCCATGCACCTAAACATTAGCTCATGCGCCTAAGTCTTAAGCTCAAGCGCCTATGTATACTCCATGCGCCCAAATAGTGCCCATGCGCCCAAATAGTGCCCATGCGCCCCAAGTCGCTCATGCGCCTAAGTGTTGAAACGCTTAAGTAATCTCATGCTCCCGCATAGTAGAAAAACGCCTAAACAGGCTTCATGTTCCTGCATACTGCTAAAACTCCCAGAACACTTAGTTTATTTTCTGAAATTTTAGGGTTTACCGAATTATTATGGTTTGACCGTAGTTTGACTTAAGGATTATAATTGTTCATATTATGCATGTTTATAGCCTAATCTTATTTTCCATATTACTTTTTATTGTGTGACTATACATGGTGTGTTTATGATCATAAGCGTAAAGTATTATCATTAATAAAAAGTGAAAGATTAATGATAAAGCAAAGTGGAACATAAAAGAATGAATGAAAGTCTTGCAAGCAAATGAATTGAGGTGCACGGCCATGTTTTCGTTAGCTCAACTGTGTGTGGTTTAGCTATCCCGACGGATGGACACAGGGACAATCATTGAGACTGACAGGGACCCTTGTAGCATACCCTAGGTGACTGGGTCAGCTTAATGAACAATGTTCGTGATCTATTTATAGGTCACAGGCCCAGCATCAGCTTCGTGCACAATGTTCGGGGTATTGCGCATTGGTCTATAAGAAAGTGAAAGATAATGATAAAGGTACAAAGTGAATAAATGCATACAGTAATGAATGAAAGAAAGTAGTACCTTGATGTATGTATGATGTGTGGTCACATATCAAAATAAAAGAGGTATCTTATAAAAAGGTGATTATTTTCATATATCTATGCAAGGTAGTTTAATACTTTTAAAAACTATAACTCACTCAGCAACGCTAACTTTTACACATTTTCAGTTCGCATGTAAATTTTAACTGAGATTGGCACGAGGGTGAAGCTACTCGGCGGGACAAGACTGACACCCATTCATGTTTTGATGATATTGTTGTTTTGTAATGCATTTAAACTATGTTTTTATAACTAATGACCAACGATGTATTGCTTAACAATAGTAATTATTAATAAAATGAATGGCTTTTGTTAATGTGATTCCGCTGCAATATTTTATGAAATGTATAGTATTATTTATGTTTAGTGCTATGATTGTCCAGCTGTAAGCGTCCCGGGAATGGGGCCTTACAAAGAGATGAACTGGGTGGAATTTGTTCATGAGTTCCTTACTAAATTTTGTCCTCCTAGTGTAACTAAACAACTGGAAGTGGAGTTCTTCCAGTTAAAACTGGGAAACAAGACATACCGAGAGTATGTTACTCGTTTTAATGAAATATCTTGACTTATTCCTCATCTAGCAATAACTGAGGAACAAATGATCAATAGGTTTATCTGGGGTTTATCATCTGAAATGAGAGTTTTCATTAAGTCCAAATCTCCTAAAACCTTTTTCAGAAACGGTTGGAACCGGCACTATCATGGCCCCCGAGATGTTACGACGACAAGCTAAATCTATTGCACCAAAAACGAAATGGGAAGAAGGAAAAGGGGACACAAGGAATAACAACTTCAAGAAACCTAGAGAAATGCCTCAATGCAGATTTTGTAAGAACAATCATCCATGGTCGTGTTATACAAAACCATGCCCCAATTACTGAAGGATTGGGCATCTTCTTCAAGAATACTAGGAGAAGAGAAATGTTATTAATGTGGAGATCCAGGACATCTAAAACCTAATTTCCCAAAACTTCAAAATGACAACAATATGCAACCAAACAAACCTAGAGGACGTGTATTTGTGTTGACCACGGAAGAAGCCCGTAGTACTCCAGATGTGATTACTGGTACGTATCTTGTCAATGATTTATATGCACGAGTATTATTTGATTCTGGTTCCAATAAAAGTTCAGTATCAGATACCTTTAGGCACTATTTGAACCAAGAATTACAAAATTTAGATCATACCTTTATAGTAGAAATGGTTGATGGGAGTCAAAAGGAAATCACCAATATTATTAAAAACTATATCATAAAATTTAAATGGTTATCCATTTCATATTGATTTAATGTCTATGGAACTAGGAAAATTTGATGTAGTTATAGGAATTGATTGTTTAGTACTACATCACGTAGAAATAGTGTGTAATAAAAAGATCTTTCGACTCAAGTTACCTAACAGCAAACAGTTAACCATATTAGGAGATCACGCTGAAAAGACTAAAAATCTCATCACGATTGCACAAGCACAAAAAGATATGAGAAAAGGATGCATTGCCTTTTTGGCCTATTGTGTAAACACCACAGAGCATAAGAAGATCGAGGACGTGCCGGTAGTATGGGAATACCATGAGGTACTTCCGGATGAGCTCCCAGGACATCCACCTGATAGATAAGTAGAGTTTTGTCACACACCAAACCACAGCGGTTTCTCGCGGGGTACGAACATCATGGTTTCTTAGTCACTGGCCGACCATTACATGGTTTTGTAAAACATACGTCTCAAATAAGTTTAAGGTACATAATTGTTTCCGAGTTAAATTGCGAAAGCAATAGCAATAAGGTAAATTGTTTTTAAAACAGGACAAATATGAAAATGAATGTCCCAAACAACATGAATAGACCTAAACATGAGATGATCAATGCTAGCTTAACTTTGTGCATCTATTAATTACCGGGGAAAACATGCATGAAAAATATGTCAACATAATATTGGTGAATTCACAGGTTTTAAGTAATAATAAATAATGTAAAGGACCACAAAACTTACTATGATTTGATTGTTGTACATACAATGAAACAAATTATATAAGCGCCACAACCGAAGCTAGACTGCAACTATAATAAATTGCCCCTACCCGTGCCTACCGTAAGCATGGGTGTGAACAACCTGATCCACCCTTAAACCCTTAAAGTACTTAGGCTGTATAATCCTTAGGGGGAGTATTGTTAGACCCTGAAAGGAACATACATGCCAATTCAAGAGGTGGATGGTTTTCTGCTGGTTTCTCCCTAAGTCCAAGAAGAAATGCGCATAAAGAAGATCGAGCATAAGAAGAAAAAAAATACAAGTGTCAGCTATCCGCATTTGTTAATGCGGATGACCAAGAACAAATGCTGACAAGTATTTGGTCATCCGTATTAACTAATGCGGACAGCCGATGAAATGCAGACAAGGCATTTGTTCATCCGCATTAACTAATGCGGATGACAAGCAACAAATACGGCCAAGTGTTTGCTCATCCGCATTAACGAATGCTGATGACCAAACACTAATGCAGCTAATAGAAGACTAATGCTGATGAAGAATTACTCATCCGTATTAGTCAATGCAGATGACAAAGGACAAATGCTGATGAAGACTTAGACTAAGGGAAGTTTAGTCACTTTGTACAAGCTGTAAGTCAGCCTATAAATAGAATAGAAACCTCGTATGTGAGGATGACTTTTTGTGTATCTGTTTACACAACTTTTGAGAATAGACAATTAGAATATACTTTGTTTCTCTCCCATGTTAGCTGTCTTGTTACTGTAGCTTGCTAAACCCTAGCATTTACTCTGTAACAGTTCAAATAATTAATACAAGAGTGCATTTATGAGTATATAAAGAGTTCTATGTTCATTGATTACTTGATTCTGCCTTTCAATCATTGACTCAATCTTCATATTCAATCCTTGTTGATTCATATCAACAGAGAATATCATTCTCAAAAACCCCAGTCAATTGGTATCAGAGCTTTGGCTCTCGGTTATTACTCAGATCTGCTCAGATCTAGGTTTAACCTGATTGATTTGTTGATTGAGTTGCTGTCTAGAGGTTTCAAACATCTCTTCTCAGTGTAATTTGCATGTAATCTCCCCAAAAGGAAAATAAGTAAAAATAGGGTTAAGAAACTCACCTGTAATGCACGCATGAATACTAGCAATACTCTGTACTTATGATTGGTCTAGGAATATCTTAAACAAAATCACAATATTTTCATGAGTTCATGATTTCTAACCCTAGATGGTCATTCATAACTCATCCACAAAGTTAGTTTTAAAAATGTCACTTGACTAGTTAGACACGTCGAGTCGTTAATATTATATTTAGATTCTTGTCTTCATAGTTATCTTCCTAAAAATACATAATGTATTGAATGGATTTTATATTAAGTATAATGGCATTATACTTTCCATGTTTATGAGTTTCCTTTTTACCAAATACCTTCAAAAGTTTACTTTATATAAATATGGACATTTGACAGAATCAAGAGGATTTTTGGGTCTAGTTGTCATCTTGTTTTCATGGTAGAAATTTTTTTTATAAAATCTGATATTTTTATCACATATATCTCTATGTCTTAGGCTCCAAAAAGGTATATCTTGTAATATATAACTAAGCTTAAGTGCCTCGAAATGGGTCATGAGGCAACAGATGTCAGTGCAGTATTTTTCTGTACATGTCTATGGAGTGCACCTTTTTGAGGGCTGAAACCCTACATTTACAAATAGAGCCTATATAACTTTTAAAACTAACATATTAAGATAAGTTACCACAGTAAGAAAAACTCCATTTGATTATTTTAAGCATAACTTATGCCACAATCTTTCTGCCCTATCTAATCTGCCAAAAACTCAAATTCAACACTTTAATCATATTTGTACGTTTTGGATGGGTTATACCCATCTGAAAATTTCAAGGTTGGATGCATTAAAAACTAGACATTCTAAGGTTAATGTTAGGTGCAAGAAACAGTTCATTCATCCATGTTTAGGTCGAGTTATGGTGTCTAAAACACAGAACATGAATCTGCCAGAAAATGTCTTACATGTTTTTTTACTTTTTAAACTTTGCTAGAGCACCTTTGGATGAGTTAGTGAACATGAATATATCATGGTGATGTATAGAAGATTAGGAACAAGGTGCTAACCTTAAACAAGTAAGGAGAAAGAGAAGGCAGTCTTGAAATGTAAGGAAAAGAAGACTTGATCCTTTGAACTAAGACCCAAACAAGGAAAAGTGAAGAAGATGTTGTAGGATGCTTGGAAGCTTAAAAATCACTTGATCTCCACTCAAATTCACTTGGACATATAAGATTTATAAAACTCAAGTTTGAAAAATGGTGAAGTGGGGGTGGTGGTGGTTTGGCCATAAGTTTAGAGGGGGGTGGGGAGAGGTGAGTGTGGTGTGTTGATGTATGCAATGTTTGAATGTTTTATAGGCATACATCTCTTTTCTTGCATGGATTTTTGAAGCATGGGTGTGTCATCTCATGGATAAGGGTGAATGAGATGGAGCTCTCACATTGTAGTAATAGGGTTAATCTCCTTTAATCAATGCTAAAAGTGCTTCACAAAAGAAGCAAATCTTGATCTTGGTAAAAGTTGAACATATATCCAAAAGAGATTGAAAGGACAAGAGGGAAGGGGGGAGGAAGGGGAAGGTCAAGGGAAAGGAAGGGGGGTTTGGTTTTCAAATTTTATGTAGTATTAGGTATTTGGGTGGTATTTGTTGCACTATAGGTATTTTTACAAATTTTCATATTTTTTTCTTTTTTTTACTTTTTACATTTTAAAATACATAAAAATATTATAAGAACTTTTAATATTACACACTTTAATATTGATGATATGTTAATGATACCTCGGGTATCTAGTAGTCACGTTATTACGATTAGTTCCGAGTAAATATCAAGTTACGCGATTAGGTTTATTTATAAGTTTAAACTTTTTCAACGTACTTAATTTGGAATCCAAAATAATTTGAAACACTTTAAAGTATTTATTAGCATGTATATATTAATTATCACCAACGCTCGTTGTCACACCCCCGGGCCCAGGTAGGGTGGGACGTCACAGACTAGCAACAACATACATGGCAGCGGAAACAAACCAATATACGAGCTCAAAGGGAGAGAACATCACATGGCAGATCCAGCCCCAAATGTTTACATATTTCAACACAAGTTAAATAGTCATTGTATCAAAATTATTCAAGTCCTAAATTGGGTCACACAGACAATGCCATGGTCTCGGGGTTGAGTCTAAGTCGTCCCTAAGCTAATAGTCTTCACGGGTTACCTGAAACATGCTCAAAAGAAAAGAGTGTCAACTAAAAAGTTGGTGAATTCAAGTGCTTAAAGTTTCAAAACAAATAAAAGGAACTACAAAAGTACACAGTAAAGGTTTTAGAATCCAGTATGATAGTTAATAAAAATCTCAATCGATTTTAATAACATCGTTTTTAGTATCAGACATTGTGGGGTATCACAATCAACCCTGCACTTGGTCCCCGGTTGGCCTCTTCTAAACTTGTGTTTAACCGGATATTCCCGTAGGAAAGGACCAAGCCTCAGAATAGTGAACCATTCCTGCTAGGATAGTTCACCATAGTATCTTACTTAAAACCTGTTACATGCCTCAAACGAACCCTCAGGATCTCAGTGGGGTACCTCCCTGTGGTGGGAGCCACTATGCGTGGGGGATTCCCCAAATAGATCTATTCACGTAAAAACAAGCGGTTCACAAAAGAATTAATGATTATGACTAAAGTATCAGCAGGTATCCAAAAAGTCCCACATACAAGCATTAAGTAAGCACAATCATAGTTCTTAAAGCAGAAGATCATACAAAACAGTAAACAGTATCACGCATAAGAGCTTCAGTCTAAAAGGAGCATGCTTCATCCCCAAAACGAAAGTAAAAAGAGGGAACACGAGAACTCACCTTAGATATCAAGCAAATAGAAATTCTTCGCGTGCCGGGAATAACTCAAGTCTAGCACCCTAACATGAATATATTAAGTGATTAGCTACTGTTCTAAACCTATTTAAGGAGCAACAATGGTGCCCAAGACTTAAATAGACGGTTTCGGTTTTGATTCGATTAGGTTTGCGTAAAAAGTTTCCTTTTAAGAAAAGTCAAGGTTTTTCATGGAATCAAAGGTTTCTACATTAATAGACCAGGGATATATGGTAATTATGCCATTTAAGGGGGCAAATGAACTTATGGGAGTCGGTTATGAAGTTTTGTAAAATTTACAGTTTTGCCCCTGAAGTTTCAAAATTGATAATTTCTACCCTTAAGTTTTGTTTCTTGCATTAAATGTTATCTATTCTTAAAAATCAGGTTCATGTAAGGCCCCACTCCCGGGCGCCCTACTGTTGGTGGTTCATCGCACATAAAACATACACAATATATATATTCATAAAATAACGCAGCGGAAATGATAAAATATATATACATTCTCATTCATTAATAATAGTCATTACATCATTGACTCGATTACAAAATGAAGCTTTCTCTACTTTGTCTCTCCTCATAAGATCATATAGCGACCTCTAGAGGAGATATCAAGTTCAACATTTAAAGTTTATAATTTTTATACTAAAGAATATTCCTTAAGTAGTTCCGTACATCGGAACTCTGACGGAATACTCTTGACATACACATGCAACATATTTCGTTGCATGTGCTACGCACACGCACCCAATGCGTGGCGAACTTATCAAAATCTAAAGAAGATTTCTTAAATAATCCCTTCCGGGGGAATACTCAAGAAATCTCATAATGGCATGCAACGTGATGAGTTGCGTGCGTTATAGACCCACAACGCATGACGTTGCATCATTATTAAATGGAGAATGCCATCCCAAAAGAGCTGAGTAGCCGCCTCGTGCCATCCCCAGCAACGCTACCTGCCAACTGGAAACACATAAAAAGTCAGCGTTGCTGAGTGAGTTCTAGTTTTATAATAAAACATACTTTTACTTATTTAAAAGTATCCTTTCGTGCATGCATTCATACATCATACGTACACAGAGATAATATTTGTTATTATCTTCATCATTCGTTATCTTTAACTTCTCGTATGGATTCTGTCAAGCTTTACCCACTTCATAGCACTCGGCTATGATTACGGTGGTCGAATGACAAGAATCCCGTTCGTACTTACTTGCACGCATTGAAAGGTGAATTGTACCAATACCATATGCTACACCCCAATCAGTCTTAGCTACCGGGCCGTAATCAACATATGACGGGAGCGTATGCCCGGTACTAGAGGTAAGCGGTAGAGGTACCATGACCATGGTCAATCACATAGAAGGACCAATCGCGTTATTCAATGCTTGCAAGACATAATTCGTTCGTTCATTAATGCATGTATTCATCATCTTTCATTCATTCGTTCATTCATTAATACATGCATTCATCATCGTGTTCCTCTTTCGTTATCTTTCACTTTACGTTACATAATACTTCGTTCGTTCGTTCATACGTAAAGTCATGTAAAGATATTCATTTATAGGAACACACACACACACCATACATTCATCATCATACATACATCATCGTACATTCATCATCATACATTCATCGTACATACATCGTCATCATCATCACACTTACATCGTCATCATCGTCATACATACATCGGCATACCTAACATCTTACAGGCATCATCATCATCATCATACATGACCTCGTACATACATAGCCTACGTCATCATTCATCACTAGGCACTTACTATGTGTCATCCTGGTGCAGTAGCACTAACTGTCCCTCCAAGACCGTGGGGACTCATACTAAGACCCCACATAACATGTCGAGTCCACAATCATACCTTAAACGTATAACACAACATTATACCCAAACGGGTCATACATACATACATCATTAAACCAGTTTATATGTGTTCCAGCCCCAAAACCATTTAAAACAAGTAAATGAGGGGTCCTAGAACTCACCTGTGCTTGACAAGCAGCCTCTCAATCAAGCCCTTAAGACGCGGGTAACACTACACTGCCTGCAGATAAGTTAACACTCAAAAGAGTTAATTTCTGCCTAATTTCGCCACTAAGTTCGCAGGTAGTTTCGCCCGTAATTTCGCCAGTAGTCTCGCCAGGCGAATTAGCAGTTTCGCTGCTAGTTTCGCTGGGCAGCATTCTGCCAGTTTCGCTGGACAGATTCGCTACCTCGAGCGCCCAACTTTTGTTGGAATTCCCTAGTTTTGCAATATCTAAGGTCAACTTGGACATTGGCATAGTCATCAGCGAAACCATAGTTTCGCTCAGGCGAATATGTAGTTTCGCTACAGCGAAACTGTAACTTCGCTGTAGGTTCCTCCAGTTTCGCTGGACGAACTTACAGTTTCGCTGGACGAGACCTTAATTTCGCAGAACGAGCTGAAATTCACGAATCAGCTCGTTTTAGCCCAAAAATCCAATCCTTTCCACCCAAACCCTTGCATTATCATCCAGGAAGCTATATCTAAGCTTCTTACACGTTTTAATACCCTAAAACGTGTGTTTTGGGCGATTTTTGCCACTAGAAACCCCAAAAACCCCAAACCCGGGTTTTTCACCAAATGTGGCAATTTAGATATGTTTCTTACCTTGATTCTTGTAGTTTTGGAGTCCACACACACTAGCCTTCGATTCTTGACCACCCGAGCTTCGATCCGGCACTTTCTCTCTCTACACTTTCTCTCTCTAGAATGGCGTTTGAGTGAAAATGAGAGTTGCTCGGCTGATCCATCTATTTATATGCCAGGCGTCCCCGGGACCCCAAACTCGTTAAACTCGTGACCCGGAGGGTTAACTCGGTGTAATACCCGCAACCACTCCATATTCATTAACTGGTTTTCACCCGAGCCCATCACTATCATCCGGCTCGATCAGAAAATTTTTCCGGGCGTTACAAGTCCACCCCCCTTATTTAGGTTTCGTCCCCGAAACCTGTCACTCTTCGAACAAATGTGGGTAATGCTGTTTCATCTCTTCTTCAGTCTCCCACGTAGACTCCGATCCCTTCCTGTGCTTCCACTGTACGCGCACAAGAGGAACCACTTTATTTCTTAGCCGTTTCTCCTTTCTATCAATGATCGCCACTGGTTGCTCCACATAGTTGAGCCGTTCGTCTACCTTGATATCCTCCAGCGGAACGACCATATCTTCATCGGCTAAACATTTCCTCAGATGAGATACGTGGAAGGTCGGGTGAATTCCACTCAGCTCATCTGGCAACTCCAACCTATAGGCCACCTCTCCCACACGGGCGAGAATTCGGAAAGGGCCTATATACCGCGGGCTCAGTTTACCCCGCTTTCGGAACCTAATAATTCCTTTCCAAGGCGAGACCTTCAACATGACCCGATCACCGACCTTGAACTCTATCGGTCTTCGCCTCTTGTCAGCATACGACTTTTGTCTGTCTTTCGCCGCCTTCATGAAGGCTTTGATCTTTTCTAACTTTTCAGTCGTTGCTTCCACTACCTCGACGCCTCCCAGTTCCTTCTGTCCAATGTCTCCCCAACATACGGGCGTCCTACATTTCCTACCGTATAACATCTCGTAGGGTGGCATGCCAATACTGGCATGGTAACTGTTATTGTACGAGAATTCTGCTAACGGCAAGTGATCGTCCCAACTTCCTCCAAAATCGATCACGCACGCCCGAAGCATGTCTTCGAGTGTTTGGATCGTTCTTTCAGACTGACCGTCTGTCTGAGGATGATATGCCGTGCTAATATGTAGCCTCGTTCCCATCGCATCATGGAATCTCTTCCAAAACTTGGAGGTAAACCGGGTGTCACGGTCAGACACAATAGACACCGGTACGCCATGACGAGCTACAATCTCTTTGATGAATAGATCCGCCAATCTTTCAGATGAATACGTCTCGCGGATTGGTAGAAAGTGGGCACTCTTCGTCAATCGGTCAACTATCACCCATATAGCATCATACCCTTTTGGGGTACGTGGTAACTTCGTAATAAAGTCCATGGTGATGTGTTCCCACTTCCATTCGGGTATATCCAATGGTTGGATCTTCCCGTAGGGCTTCTGGTGTTCCGCCTTCACTTGTAAGCAAGTCAAACACTTACTTACGTACTCCACTACGTCGCGTTTCATGCCCGGCCACCAGTAGTCTTTCTTCATATCGTGGTACATTTTGGTAGCACCGGGGTGAATGGAGTATCGTGTCTTATGGGCCTCATCCATAATTCTACTACGTAGATCCCCGTATTGAGGAATCCACATTCGCCCAAATCGGGTCTTAACACCTAGAGTGTTCTCACCCAACTCCGTCACTAGACCTCTCATCCTTTCGGAGTTAAGACGATCTTCTTTCAAAGCCTCATCTTGAAACTCCTTAACCTGTGTCATCACGTCTGAGGTCATGATCAACTGATAAGCCTTCACCCGGATCGGCTCAGGCCTTTCTTTTCGGCTAAGGGCATCAGCCACCACATTGGCTTTGCCCGGGTGGTAATGGATTTCACAATCATAATCTTTTATCAGCTCCAACCACCGCCTCTGCCTCATGTTCAGATCTTTCTGCTCGAAGAAGTACTTCAAGCTCTTGTGGTCCGTGAAGATGGTGCACTTCGTCCCGTATAGATAGTGTCGCCAAATCTTCAACGCGAAAACCACCGCAGCTAGTTCTAGATCGTGCGTGGGATAATTGACTTCGTGGGTCTTCAATTGTCGAGACGCATAGGCTATGACCTTTCCGCGTTGCATCAATACGTAACCTAGCCCAGAATAGGATGCATCCGAATAGACCACCAAGTCTTCATTTCCCTCGGGCAATGTCAAGACAGGAGCTTGTGTCAGTCTCGTCTTTAATTTCTCAAAAGCGTCCTCCTGTTCTCGACCCCACACGAACTTTACATCCTTGCGAGTCAATTTTGTCAAAGGTGAGGCTATCTTGGAGAAGTCTTGAATAAATCTCCTATAGTAGCCCGCCAGCCCCAAGAAGCTGCGAATCTCGGTTGGCGTCTTCGGTGACTTCCATTGCATCACGGCCTCAACCTTTGCTGGGTCCACCATTATCCCTTCTGCATTCACTACGTGGCCCAGAAATTGCACCTCGCGTAGCCAAAAGGCGCATTTGGAGAACTTGGCGTACAATTTCTCCCTTCTCAACGTTTCCAATACTTCCCGAATGTGGTCGGCATGCTCTGTCTCGCTTTTCGAATAAATCAGGATATCATCGATGAACATGATCACTGATTTATCTAACATTGGCCGACACACTCGGTTCATCAAATCCATAAAAGCAGCCGGCGCATTGGTCAACCCAAAAGACATGACAAGAAACTCATAGTGACCGTAGCGCGTACGAAAGGCTGTTTTAGGAATATCCTGCTCCCTCACCTTTAGTTGATGGTAGCCCGATCGAAGATCTATCCTGGAAAACCAACTGGCACCCTGAAGCTGGTCAAACAAGTCATCGATCCTTGGTAAGGGGTATCTGTTCTTCACCGTCAGCTTATTCAGCTCGCGGTAGTCGATGCACATCCGCATACTACCATCCTTCTTCTTTACGAACAGAACCGGAGCGCCCCAAGGTGAGATACTCGGTCGAATAAACCCCTTATCCAGCAGCTCCTGCAACTGATCCATCAATTCTTTCATCTCCGTCGGAGCCAAGCGATACGGTGCTTTCGCGACAGGTTGGGCACCCGGTATCAGGTCGATCTGGAATTCGATCTCTCGGTCAGGTGGCAAACCCGATAAGTCTTCGGGAAACACTTCTGGAAAGTCACACACCACTGGTACATCGCATAGCTGTGGTGTTGACGTCTCTACGTTCTTTACATAACATAAGTAGGCGCTACATCCGCGCCTCATACACTTTCCCGCCACCGCCATCGAGATCACCTTCGGAATCGTCGTAACTCGATCGCCATAAATTGTCACCGGACTTCCGTCGGTCGCCGTCAGTCTAATCATCTTCCTTCGGCACACGATATTCGCTTCGTAGGTTGCTAGCCAGTCCATTCCTAACACTACATCGAATCCTCCTAGAGGCATCACATGTAACATGGCAGCAAACCTATGGCCCTCTAATTCTATAGTACAGTCCTCTATCACATCCGTAACCCTAGTGGATTTACCAATAGCGGTTTCTACGTCAAAGGACTTATCAAGGCATTTCCTCCTAACAGGCAGTTTAGCACAGAAGGTAGTAGAAATAAAACTTCTACTGGAACCCGAATCAAATAATACAGAGGCTAAAATTTGGTTTATCAGGAACGTACCGGACACAACGTCAGGGTCCGTTCTAGCCTCCTCTTGCGTCATTGTGAACGCCCTAGCCTTTGCCCTCGGTGCTTCTCCTCCCGTCTTCTTCTCCCCTGAACCCTCAGCCCTCGGCTTCTTACAATCTCTGCTCATATGACCACTTTCCCCACAGTTAAAACACTTGCCCATCCGGCAATCCCTTGATATATGTCCCGCCTTCCCACACTTAAAGCAGAGGTTGGATCCCCACTTACACTCCCCCGAGTGTTCTTTTCCACACTTACCACACTTCCTCACCCCAGCTCCAGACACGACCACTCGGCGGTCATCTACCCTCGCCTTCTTATTACTTGTCGAGGTATCACCTCGGCCAAACCTCTTTCCCTGCCAGCCCTTCTCTCCACCTGCCTTCTTTCCACTCTCAGCTTTCACCAACGCAGCTCTCTCATCGTACAACCTTCCCGCCAAATCCACCGCCGACCTGAAAGTACTCGGTCGAGCGGAAATCAAATGCCAACGAATTTCGGCTGGCAACCCTTGAATATACCGGTTGATCTTTCGAGACACCGGCGTCACCTGATCTGGCACCAACAGCGCCAACTCGTTAAACTTGGTGGTATATTGTTGGTGGGTCATCGTCCCCGCCTCCAACTGCAGGAACTCTCTCTCTATTCTATCCATTTCCCGACGAGGACTGAATTCCTCGATCACCAACCTTTTCAACTCAGCCCACTTCATTTTCCCTATAGCCCTGCTACCCTCGGCTTGGACTATATTTTTCCACCAGCATAAAGCCGACCCTGTAAAAGAGTGGGTGGCAAACTTCACCTTCTTGTCCTCCTGGCAATCACTGATATCGAGGACAGCTTCCATTTCCATCACCCATTGGTGAGCATCAGTAGCAGTACCAGACCCATCGAAAATTGGGGGCTTGCACCTCATGAACTTCCCGTAATCACAGCCCCGGGCTGTCTCCCGTACCTGTTCTTCCTCCTCATCATCGGACAATACCGTTTCTGCCCCTGTCTGTTGTTGTCCACCGGAGGACTGATTTCTTCCCCGTCTCTCATCCTCACGTACTGCCTTTAACACTTCTGTCATTACAGACGGTAAAATCGTCTGCATAACCTGGTGCACCTCCTCGACAACTGCCTCTTTCACCGAGGCCCTAAAATCATCACTCTCATTCGTCCCCCCCGAGGGGGTAGTATTAGGTCCTTCGGGAACCTTCTTCCCTTGTCTAGGTCTTCCTCTTGTGGCTCGTGGTTCCACACCACTTCCGCCACTGCCTCCACCAAGTGGGGCTTTAGATGATCTACCACCGACCATCTTCTATCTCACACTGAAAGGTTCAAATACCAACACGGTCATTCAAGGAAATAGCTCAGTTTATGTCAAGTACAGTAAGTTACTAATTACAGTGGCCAGTTGTGATTAGTCACTTACTCTACTTTTCGCACCCCAAGCATTACCCTTCCTGACTACACCGGTATCTAAATCTAACAGCACACATAACCACATTTCACACGCACATACTTTAATTAACTTTAAGAAAATACCTGATGGCACGCAGCTACTCAGATGGCATTCTCATTCTCCCTGTCCCATTCTCAGTTTAAGTTTAGGTTTATTATGAAAATTTTACCCATTTTACTTAAACTTTTGCTCTGATACCAACTTGTAAGGCCCCACTCCCGGGCGCCCTACTGTTGGTGGTTCATCGCACATAAAACATACACAATATATATATTCATAAAATAACGCAGCGGAAATGATAAAATATATATACATTCTCATTCATTAATAATAGTCATTACATCATTGACTCGATTACAAAATGAAGCTTTCTCTACTTTGTCTCTCCTCATAAGATCATACAGCGACCTCTAGAGGAGATATCAAGTTCAACATTTAAAGTTTATAATTTTTATACTAAAGAATATTCCTTAAGTAGTTCCGTACATCGGAACTCTGACGGAATACTCTTGACATACACATGCAACATATTTCGTTGCATGTGCTACGCACACGCACCCAATGCGTGGCGAACTTATCAAAATCTAAAGAAGATTTCTTAAATAATCCCTTCCGGGGGAATACTCAAGAAATCTCATAATGGCATGCAACGTGATGAGTTGCGTGCGTTATAGACCCACAACGCATGACGTTGCATCATTATTAAATGGAGAATGCCATCCCAAAAGAGCTGAGTAGCCGCCTCGTGCCATCCCCAGCAACGCTACCTGCCAACTGGAAACACATAAAAAGTCAGCGTTGCTGAGTGAGTTCTAGTTTTATAATAAAACATACTTTTACTTATTTAAAAGTATCCTTTCGTGCATGCATTCATACATCATACGTACACAGAGATAATATTCGTTATTATCTTCATCATTCGTTATCTTTAACTTCTCGTATGGATTCTGTCAAGCTTTACCCACTTCATAGCACTCGGCTATGATTACGGTGGTCGAATGACAAGAATCCCGTTCGTACTTACTTGCACGCATTGAAAGGTGAATTGTACCAATACCATATGCTACACCCCAATCAGTCTTAGCTACCGGGCCGTAATCAACATATGACGGGAGCGTATGCCCGGTACTAGAGGTAAGCGGTAGAGGTACCATGACCATGGTCAATTACATAGAAGGACCAATCGCGTTATTCAATGCTTGCAAGACATAATTCGTTCGTTCATTAATGCATGTATTCATCATCTTTCATTCATTCGTTCATTCATTAATACATGCATTCATCATCGTGTTCCTCTTTCGTTATCTTTCACTTTACGTTACATAATACTTCGTTCGTTCGTTCATACGTAAAGTCATGTAAAGATATTCATTTATAGGAACACACACACACACCATACATTCATCATCATACATACATCATCGTACATTCATCATCATACATTCATCGTACATACATCGTCATCATCATCACACTTACATCGTCATCATCGTCATACATACATCGGCATACCTAACATCTTACAGGCATCATCATCATCATCATACATGACCTCGTACATACATAGCCTACGTCATCATTCATCACTAGGCACTTACTATGTGTCATCCTGGTGCAGTAGCACTAACTGTCCCTCCAAGACCGTGGGGACTCATACTAAGACCCCACATAACATGTCGAGTCCACAATCATACCTTAAACGTATAACACAACATTATACCCAAACGGGTCATACATACATACATCATTAAACCAGTTTATATGTGTTCCAGCCCCAAAACCATTTAAAACAAGTAAATGAGGGGTCCTAGAACTCACCTGTGCTTGACAAGCAGCCTCTCAATCAAGCCCTTAAGACGCGGGTAACACTACACTGCCTGCAGATAAGTTAACACTCAAAAGAGTTAATTTCTGCCTAATTTCGCCACTAAGTTCGCAGGTAGTTTCGCCCGTAATTTCGCCAGTAGTCTCGCCAGGCGAATTAGCAGTTTCGCTGCTAGTTTCGCTGGGCAGCATTCTGCCAGTTTCGCTGGACAGATTCGCTACCTCGAGCGCCCAACTTTCGTTGGAATTCCCTAGTTTCGCAATATCTAAGGTCAACTTGGACATTGGCATAGTCATCAGCGAAACCATAGTTTCGCTCAGGCGAATATGTAGTTTCGCTACAGCGAAACTGTAACTTCGCTGTAGGTTCCTCCAGTTTCGCTGGACGAACTTACAGTTTCGCTGGACGAGACCTTAATTTCGCAGAACGAGCTGAAATTCACGAATCAGCTCGTTTTAGCCCAAAAATCCAATCCTTTCCACCCAAACCCTTGCATTATCATCCAGGAAGCTATATCTAAGCTTCTTACACGTTTTAATACCCTAAAACGTGTGTTTTGGGCGATTTTTGCAACTAGAAACCCCAAAAACCCCAAACCCAGGTTTTTCACCAAATGTGGCAATTTAGATACGTTTCTTACCTTGATTCTTGTAGTTTTGGAGTCCACAAACACTAGCCTTCGATTCTTGACCACCCGAGCTTCGATCCGGCACTTTCTCTCTCTATACTTTCTCTCTCTAGAATGGCGTTTGAGTGAAAATGAGAGTTGCTCGGCTGATCCATCTATTTATATGCCAGGCGTCCCCGGGACCCCAAACTCGTTAAACTCGTGACCCGGAGGGTTAACTCGGTGTAATACCCGCAACCACTCCATATTCATTAACTGGTTTTCACCCGAGCCCATCACTATCATCCGGCTCGATCAGAAAATTTTTCCGGGCGTTACAAGGACACCCTAATAATCTGATTTTCAAGTTAGATAAAGTTTAGTAATGGTTAAACTCAAGTTATAAGGATTTACACAAGTGTAATGGTCGTTTATGACACTTTCTACATGTTTTAAAGTCCATGGATGTATAGAACAACTAGGAAACGATTGGGACTGTTATTTCAGTAAGTTTTGGTGTATATTAAGCTTAATAACATGGCATGACCTCTGGAACAAAGGACATAATGTGTTTAGGCCTAGTTTGGTCACTTTCGGGACCCGAAAACGTGTTAAAATAACTTAAAAATGGGAAACATGGACCATAAATGTTTCAAAGAGAATTCCGGGTTCTAAATGGATAAATAAAGTGTTCTGGAGTCAATGAAAAGTTTTAGAGGTCAAAAGGGTAATTTAAGTGGATTTTAGATGAAACCGGGTGTAAACCGAGAGATATTTTTAAAGAAAAACCTATGATAAATGGGTTAAATGTTACAATTTATAAAAATCATTACTTTCCAGTAGGTTAATAGATAAAATAACCTCAAAGGTAGAATGGGTGGTCAAACAAGCCTTTACAATGGTCAAACCCGACTAAAACGCTTTTTAACAGTTTAAACGTAAAAAAACGAGCCTTTCCACTTTTGGAGACAAATTTTTGTAATTTAAAAGGTTTGAAACTCATAAAAATGATTTTTAGAAGTAGCTACTGGTATTAGACTCAAAAAGGTAAGAACTCACAAATAACCATTTTAAACCTTTCGGTTTTACCGTAACCGTCAACGTTAAACGCGTATTTTAGAAACCGAGTCTATAAACTGAAATTTTAGTAATAAGTTCTTAGAACTAAGTTTAATTAAGGTCTTGAACCTGATTTTTAAGAATAGATAACATTTAATGCAAGAAACAAAACTTAAGGGTAGAAATTCGATCATTGATAGAAAGGAGAAACGGCTAAGAAATAAAGTGGTTCCTCTTGTGCGCGTACAGTGGAAGCACAGGAAGGGATCGGAGTCTACGTGGGAGACTGAAGAAGAGATGAAACAGCATTACCCACATTTGTTCGAAGAGTGACAGGTTTCGGGGACGAAACCTAAATAAGGGGGGTGGACTTGTAACGCCCGGAAAAATTTTCTGATCGAGCCGGATGATAGTGATGGGCTCGGGTGAAAACCAGTTAATGAATATGGAGTGGTTGCGGGTATTACACCGAGTTAACCCTCCGGGTCACGAGTTTAACGAGTTTGGGGTCCCGGGGACGCCTGGCATATAAATAGATGGATCAGCCGAGCAACTCTCATTTTCACTCAAACGCCATTCTAGAGAGAGAAAGTGTAGAGAGAGAAAGTGCCGGATCGAAGCTCGGGTGGTCAAGAATCGAAGGCTAGTGTTTGTGGACTCCAAAACTACAAGAATCAAGGTAAGAAACGTATCTAAATTGCCACATTTGGTGAAAAACCCGGGTTTGGGGTTTTTGGGGTTTCTAGTGGCAAAAATCGCCCAAAACACACGTTTTAGGGTATTAAAACGTGTAAGAAGCTTAGATATAGCTTCCTGGATGATAATGCAAGGGTTTGGGTGGAAAGGATTGGATTTTTGGGCTAAAACGAGCTGATTCGTGAATTTCAGCTCGTTCTGCGAAATTAAGGTCTCGTCCAGCGAAACTGTAAGTTCGTCCAGCGAAACTGGAGGAACCTACAGCGAAGTTACAGTTTCGCTGTAGTGAAACTACATATTCGCCTGAGCGAAACTATGGTTTCGCTGATGACTATGCCAATGTCCAAGTTGACCTTAGATATTGCGAAACTAGGGAATTCCAACGAAAGTTGGGCGCTCGAGGTAGCGAATCTGTCCAGCGAAACTGGCAGAATGCTGCCCAGCGAAACTAGCAGCGAAACTGCTAATTCGCCTGGCGAGACTACTGGCGAAATTACGGGCGAAACTACCTGCGAACTTAGTGGCGAAATTAGGCAGAAATTAACTCTTTTGAGTGTTAACTTATCTGCAGGCAGTGTAGTGTTACCCGCGTCTTAAGGGCTTGATTGAGAGGCTGCTTGTCAAGCACAGGTGAGTTCTAGGACCCCTCATTTACTTGTTTTAAATGGTTTTGGGGCTGGAACACATATAAACTGGTTTAATGATGTATGTATGTATGACCCGTTTGGGTATAATGTTGTGTTATACGTTTAAGGTATGATTGTGGACTCGACATGTTATGTGGGGTCTTAGTATGAGTCCCCACGGTCTTGGAGGGACAGTTAGTGCTACTGCACCAGGATGACACATAGTAAGTGCCTAGTGATGAATGATGACGTAGGCTATGTATGTACGAGGTCATGTATGATGATGATGATGATGCCTGTAAGATGTTAGGTATGCCGATGTATGTATGACGATGATGACGATGTAAGTGTGATGATGATGACGATGTATGTACGATGAATGTATGATGATGAATGTACGATGATGTATGTATGATGATGAATGTATGGTGTGTGTGTGTGTTCCTATAAATGAATATCTTTACATGACTTTACGTATGAACGAACGAACGAAGTATTATGTAACGTAAAGTGAAAGATAACGAAAGAGGAACACGATGATGAATGCATGTATTAATGAATGAACGAATGAATGAAAGATGATGAATACATGCATTAATGAACGAACGAATTATGTCTTGCAAGCATTGAATAACGCGATTGGTCCTTCTATGTGATTGACCATGGTCATGGTACCTCTACCGCTTACCTCTAGTACCGGGCATACGCTCCCGTCATATGTTGATTACGGCCCGGTAGCTAAGACTGATTGGGGTGTAGCATATGGTATTGGTACAATTCACCTTTCAATGCGTGCAAGTAAGTACGAACGGGATTCTTGTCATTCGACCACCGTAATCATAGCCGAGTGCTATGAAGTGGGTAAAGCTTGACAGAATCCATACGAGAAGTTAAAGATAACGAATGATGAAGATAATAACAAATATTATCTCTGTGTACGTATGATGTATGAATGCATGCACGAAAGGATACTTTTAAATAAGTAAAAGTATGTTTTATTATAAAACTAGAACTCACTCAGCAACGCTGACTTTTTATGTGTTTCCAGTTGGCAGGTAGCGTTGCTGGGGATGGCACGAGGCGGCTACTCAGCTCTTTTGGGATGGCATTCTCCATTTAATAATGATGCAACGTCATGCGTTGTGGGTCTATAACGCACGCAACTCATCACGTTGCATGCCATTATGAGATTTCTTGAGTATTCCCCCGGAAGGGATTATTTAAGAAATCTTCTTTAGATTTTGATAAGTTCGCCACGCATTGGGTGCGTGTGCGTAGCACATGCAACGAAATATGTTGCATGTGTATGTCAAGAGTATTCCGTCAGAGTTCCGATGTACGGAACTACTTAAGGAATATTCTTTAGTATAAAAATTATAAACTTTAAATGTTGAACTTGATATCTCCTCTAGAGGTCGCTGTATGATCTTATGAGGAGAGACAAAGTAGAGAAAGCTTCATTTTGTAATCGAGTCAATGATGTAATGACTATTATTAATGAATGAGAATGTATATATTTTATCATTTCCGCTGCGTTATTTTATGAATATATATATTGTGTATGTTTTATGTGCGATGAACCACCAACAGTAGGGCGCCCGGGAGTGGGGCCTTACAGTCCTAAAAGTCATTTTGAGCAGATTAAAACCCTTGTCTAAGAGGGTTTTCAAGAAATGTCTAAAGGAAGTTGTTACTAGTAGAAGGAGTGACTATTCGAGGTGTAAAGCATGTTTGTACCATATGTAGGTGGTGTACACCCTTGGAGACTTCAAAAACAGGTTGTTGTTAGTCTTAAAACCCATTGTTATGCAGGTAAACGTTTGGTTTCGAGGGGTTACAAGATTCACAAGTGCATGGTGACAAAAACACCAAAAAGAGGGTTTTCAAGGGGTAAATCGGATTCTACCCCTTGGATTGAGCATTATAACGTGTGGTATACCTTCAAGAACGTGGGGAACTCCTCATGAACAAGGTGAGGGTAAGATCTTTCTGCTACAACAAGAAAATGATAGGTTTTTAGGTGAAAAATGAAGACAATCTCAAGAAATGACCAAAACCGACATAGTGACCTTACACACGATGTATCTTGCGGTTTAAGAGGTGTAGAACGTCGTGGATGGTTGAAATCTTTTTGGATGAGGCTGGAGGAGTCGAACACAAGCTGGAAACTTCAAGCTTTGTATGTTCCAAGCTTCAAAACATTACCAAAAGTCACCTTACTTGCGATTTGCTGCTGGCCGATGGTTGCTCTTGTTGTTGCTCACGGTTTTGGGGCTGAAAAATGGAGAGAATGGAGAGGAATTTTGAGAGGGAGGAGAGTTCTCAGCTGAGATTTTCAAAAATGAGAGGAAGAGAGAAGGAGCTTGTGTCTTGCAAGATTGAAATGCATGGAACTTGAATGGTGGATATGGGGGTGTAGCATGGGGAAGAAAGCAAGAGATTCTATTGGGGGAGAGGGGAGGTGCCGATTTGGCCCTTGTCCTCTAGTGGACTTTTTAAAAACTAATTTTTATTAGTTATTTTGTAGAATAGATTTTATAAAATGGTAGTATTTTTGGCGGTATAAGTTGTTAGTTAGTAAATTGTCTTATGCATGGTAATGCTTGTTAGGTCTGAAAATTTTAATTGTGTGTGCACATATACTTTTAATTGTTTCAATTGATATTCTTAATTCTAGCTAGGGTGACTAATTAATATTCCCGGGCACGAATTTTCTAAAAAGGCAAGACTTAGAATGACTAAATTCACGTAAATCACATAGAATCATAAAAATTGATCAAATAAAAATTAGTGATTCTAACACTCTTGATATAATTGAATTGTTTCCATTATTAGTAATTATAAGATGGGATATGATGCAATTAAATTAGGGTTTAGAATAGTGACCTTGGGACCGGTTGTCACATTCTCCCACCATTTAGGAAATTTCGTCCCGAAATTTTAACTTCGCTTAGTATTGGTACGGGTGGGTTTAAAGAGTTGCGGGTAGTTCTTCCTCATCTCATCTTCACGTTCCCAAGTGAATTCTGGCCCTCGTCTCGAGTTCCATCTAACCTTAACCTTGGGTATGCGGCTTCGTCTGAGTTGCTTGACCAAGCGGTCCGTGATCTCTATAGGCTCTTGCACGAAGTTCAGCTTATCATTGATTCTTGTCTCCTTCAACGGTAGTTCCAAGGTTTTGTCTACCAGGCATTTCTTCAAGTTTGATACGTGGAAGGTGTCGTGTATATAACTCAATTTCTGAGGTAGTTTCAACTTGTAAGCCACAGGACCAATTCTTGCTAGTATTTCGAATGGTCCAATGTATCTTGGGCTTAACTTGCCTCTTTTTCCGAAGCTCACGGTTCCTTTCCACGGTGCTACCTTCAGCATTACCCTATCACCTATCTGAAACACTAATGGTATCCGTCTTCTGTCAGCGTACTTCTTTTGACGATCCCTTGCCGCCCGTAGACGTTCCTTGATCTTGAAAATCTTATCAGTGGTCTCCAATATGATGTCGGGTCCCAATACTTGACTATCACCAGTTTCATTCCAACTCAAGGGTGACCGACATTTCCTACCATAGAGAGCCTCATACGGAGCAGCATTGATACCTGTATGGTAACTGTTGTTATAGGAGAACTCCACCAATGGAAGATGATTATCCCAGTTCCCACCAAAATCAATTACGCGCGCCATTTTGATGTCGGTTTGTCAAGCCTAATCAAAAACAATTTATGAGGTTCCAAACTCACCTAAGATAGCTAGGGTAAGTCGGGTCGATCCACAGGGAATATGTGGAAAGTTTTGTAGTTTAAATCTAAAAGTTGTAGCTTGATTACAAAAACTTAATAAAAATGACTAATCGAGAAAAGTAACGAACTTTATGATTAATTGAGTTGCAAACAATAATGTAAAAGGGTAATCTTCTCCGGATTCAGGTTTACTACTTAGATTTGCCTTGAGTGTTCATAAAAGTCATATAAGCTTAACGGGTCGATTTGGGTAAAAACAATAGATTGAATAAGACTGTTGTTAAAGAACTACTCGAATCATATCTTATGTTTGTGATACTCAATCCCATCCAACATTAACGTTTCCAGATGAAAAGAAATCTAAAACAATCAAAGTGGAATAAGTGAATTGAAAGCAACACACATATTTTAGAGTTTTCAACCAACAAATAATGTACTCGGCTTAAACTACCGTGTTCAAACATTAACTCAACCACAAATCATCAAGAACAAATCATAGTAGTAAACCTTACTACCCAAAGAAGATTACTAGGAGATTAGCTAGACATGGTAATGAAGAACACCAAATCAAAATCAAGATTAAACATCAAATCTAATGTTAAAGGATCAAACCGAATGATTAAAATCACTTGAAAAGCCTTGAAATCGCCTCTCGGGAGCCTCCTGGAGCCTTGGGGACGAAAGGGGGCGACTATGGAGGTGTAGAATGAGAGATCCCTTCAAAACCTAATTTTTTCGGCTTTTAAACGAGTTCAGCACGCGTGGCCACCGTAAGACGTCTCACCACCATAAGTTACGGTGGGCACCTTCTGTTTTTCAGCATGTTTCGGCCGTAAGGCATCCAACCCACCGTAAGTCATGGCCGACCAACTTTGTCCAAATCTTGTTTTCTTCATAACTTCTTCGTTCGGACTCCGTTTTCCTCCCCGTTTGCGGCCACATTCTCGTAATTGAATTCTCTTTCATCTCATCTATCATGATCTTTGATTATCATTCATGTGCATTATTCAAAACTCCTCAAATGATTGCGTTTAACCTACAAAACATCAAATCATCGTAGTTAACTTGTTCAACACAATCTCTTACACTTGACCATATTAAATGCATTAAATTTAACCAATTAACCATGATAAACCTCATTCTAAACCCCTAGCATCACATCCCCACACTTGTTTCTCGCTTGCCCTCAAGCGAGGTTGCTTTTAAGAATCAAGAATTCTAGTCAAACAAAAATTAGGTGAGCACATAGACGCACACATACCAAACTTGATTAAGATTCATGGGCATACCTAATTCCCAAGTTAGCAACTATGACCCGTTAACAACCACAAACCTCTAACCCGCTGGAATGCCTAACTAAGATTCTCAAACTCTAGGTGGTTCCCTTGCACATATCATACCCCTCACAATAAAACTCTCCACTCGGTGTAATTTCTGGCCCGAACAAAGATGTGCCGGTATTTATGAAGCACTCAAGCAATGATGAAAACTAGTGAGCATAGACTTGTAAAACAATCAAATCTCCACTCACTAACACGAGATTGCACACCAATCATGAGGGCTTTTCAAAGGTTGTAATGTTAGGCTTAGGTTCGGGTACGGATAATTTAGGGTATAAGTGACTAAAGTGATGAAAAACTTGAGTTAATTACTTTATTCAACGACTTCAAATCCTTTAACTACTCTTTACTTCAAAGCACAATTTTTTTCTTGTCTAATACTTCCGTCTTTCAACTTCACTATTTCGACATAGTTTTCTTTTCCTTTCAATTTTTTTTCTTTTTTTTTAAGAATAAAACTTAACAAAACATAACGGGATTTACTATGCTTAACAATCCCCAACTACAACTTCAAAATATTATATCATATCAAACTTAATACTACTACCATTAATTAACTCAAGTTTCATCACATGGGTAAATAAGTGAATAGGCTATACAAAAGGCTAGTGGGTTAAGAAGTTTAGTGAAACAAATGAATGGGAGAAGGTTCAAAATTGGCTACTACGGATAAACGTTAGATAGGTGGATCCTATGGGGCTATCCTATGGTTAATCCTAATGCCTCAATCATTTTAATGGGAATCCCGGTTTCAAGCTTCAATATGCACGCGCTCCACAAGTTCTACCATTAGACTGCATCATTGCACACTCAAACAAGCAAATATATCTAATAATATCAAATAATAGGCTTCTCACATATGGAAACAGTAGGATCGGGCTACCGACATGACATGTGCAAGTTTACTACACCCAAGGTTTGCCACCCCTAGCTAGGCATTCCCTTTCCAACTTCTATTAACCGACCGGGTTGAAACCTTTGGGCAATTAATCATGATCAAGAACCTTAACCAATGATTAGTATTTTTAGAGAAAAATGTTAAAAAAAAATTTCAAATTTTCAAATTTTGTCCAAATTTACATTTCTCCAAAATATGTGTCTCCCTATGAATCCCCCGTCCCCACACTTGGGATACATTGTCCCAATGTATGGGTTTTTCAAGCAAATTCAACCTTTCAATCTCCTTTAAACTTTCCCATCAACCCGGAAAATCAACCCGGGAGTGAAAAATTCAAACTTCAAAATTTTAGGGTTCGTGACCCACGTACAGATTTACACAAACGAGTTGAAATTCGAAGAGACTAACCTTGGATTCTTGTTCCTTGCGAAAAACTACTCAACTTAGACTCAAGAACCGCTTGATTTGGTTAAGAATCGGGGAAGTTGTGGTTTGGGGTGATTATGTGTTCTTGAGAGGTTTTGATGAAGAAAGTGAAGAAAAGTGAAGACAATGATGTTTTGATCAGGTGTTGGTGTTAATTTTAAGAGAAAACGAGTTTAATAATTGTACAAGACACCCCCTTTTAGTTTCCCTTTTGTTGCAAATTTTTCTTTCTTTTTTTTTTTTTTTTTTTTTTTTTTGCGGCCGCCGTAAATCCACCGGCCCACCGTAACTTACGGTGGGCACTTTCTGTTTTGCTTCTTCGAAACATGCCGTAAAGCCACACCCCACCGTAACTTACGGTGGGGGCTTCCTGCTCCATTTGAATTGAATGGCCGTATGTTACGGCCGTAATGTGCCTTACGGCGGCTGTGTTCTTTATTATTATTATTATTATTATTATTATTTTTTTTAAATTACCAAAACTAAAAATTTTAATTACCAAAATTTAAAATACAAATACGCAACTATCATTAACCATAAACTTTATCGTTAAACCACTGAACGCATTCGTTGTAAACCACCTCCACCCCCAACGTTTGAAACGAGTCGTCCTCGACTCACGGTTTTGGGAAAGGGAACGTACCTGATTGATTGATGATAAAAGAGATACGATCGCTTAATGAACAAAACAAAACAAAATCAAACGCATGAAACAACGGAAATGTAACGAAAACGAATAAAAATAACTAAAAACTCACAAACACGGGTTGCCTCCCGGAAGCGCTACGTTTTAGGTCTTCAGCCAGACCATACCTGTCACCACTCATGGTGGTCGAAAGTGGTGCTTGCCTTCTAAGAGTTCTATAATTGTTTGCTTTTGTTAATCTAGCGGTTTCCTAACGTCATCCAAACATGGACCGAACATCGTTGTCTTAACTTGAGCATTTTTAGGATCAGGTGGATCACTAACTTTTTTCTTCCATTTTGGCTTCTCATGCTTTAATTCCATCTCCATCACTGGCTGTTTATTTTCTTTTGAATCTACAAACTCTGTCAAGTCCACCTGTTTATCCGTATCATACTTGCAACCATTATCAAAAGTTATGTGCTCGTTTACATGTGAGATGTAGGGAGGAACACACACGTTAGTCACATTTGTATCAAAAAGTTTATCATCAACAAGATAAGTGATCGCCTTGGAAAACACATTAAAACGTAACTTACGAGTTTCACATGTCATATCAATTGTTCCATCCTGACAGTTGATTTGAGCATTGGCAGTTGCCAAAAATGGTCGCCCTAAAATAACCTTTTGTTGCTCGTTTGAATACACTGGTGCATAGTCAAGCACCATAAAGTCCACCAAGTAGTAGAAATCTCCTAACTTTATAATCACATCTTTTACCATCCCCCTAGGACGTTTGCAGGTCAAGTCAGCTAACAACACGGTAGTGTCAATATCCTGTAAAGGGCCGAACTCATATTGATCATATAGTGCACCATGCAAGATACTAACACCTGCCCCATAATCCAAGAGCGCCCTTTTTATCTTAAGCTTTCCTACTTTGATTGGAATGATGGGTTCTCCTGGGTCACTCTCTTCTACTCCATCGACTTCATTTTTCTTACCTGCAACTTGTTTTGATAAAAAAGTAAAGTCGTCAGTGAAAATTTTAGAATCGGGGAGGATACTAACCGAATTAATGTTGACATTTTTCATGTTCTTTGTGGCTGTCCCTTGATGTTGTGGATTCATTATCGTATCACTTGGTAGCTTCCCTGGCGCTTTCTTCAAAATTGCAACTTCCTCAGCCAACTGCCCCACTTGTTTTGATAAAGCTTCAACGCTCTTGTCTCTAACCTCATTGGATTTCTTCATCTCCTTCATGAACTCCAACAATTCCCTGTTTGTTGGCTCTGAATTTCCTCCTGATCCACTCTGATCCTGGTTATGCTGATAATTCCTTTGACCACCCCTGTTGTAACTTCCTTGATTGAAATGACCACCCTGTCCTGTTGACCTGTTCTGATATTGCTGATATGAATTGCCTTGAAAGTTTGGGTTCAACTGGTTGTCTAGGTTACCATATCTAAGGTTTGGGTGATTTCTCAAACCGGGGTGATAGGTGTTGTTATTAGTGTTGTTGTTGTATGGTCGCCTATCACCCTGTACATAATTCACCTCTTCCAACCCCTCATCAAACTCTGGACAATCTCTGGCAGTGTGTCCAGCTTCACCGCATCCCTGACATATAGTAAAAGAACTTGTAGCCTTTACTGTAGCCTTACCTGATGATTGACCCGACCTGGAAGTCCTTCTATCCGAATCATCAACCACATTCCTTGATTTCCTCCGAGACTGAGCTTGCCTTTTTGAATGTATACTCATCCGTTCCAGTAGCTCCCAGTCATCATCCTCAGTATTAGTCATGAAGGTTCCTGCACTTGTTGAATTCACATCTCTCACATCTTCAGCAGATAACCCATCATAAAATGAAGAAATCAACTCCCATTGAGGAATGTCGTGATGTGGACAAGTTCTCAACAACTCCTTGAATCTGGTCCAAGCTTCATGGAATGGCTCATCTTGTTTCTGACTGAATGTACGAATGGCAGTTCTAGCTTCACTTGTCTTCTGGGGTGTATAGTATTCCTCTAGGAATGCCTGCTGCATTTGCTCCCATGTGTAAATGCTGGCAGCAGGTAAGGAATGAAACCACTTCTTCGCATTTCCTTTCAATGTGAACTGAAATAGCACTAACATCACTTCTTCGGGTGTAAAACCTTGTGCCCCAATAGTCTCACAAATGGCACTAAACTCGTTCAGATGCAAATAGGGTTCTTCCTTGGACAGTCCATGAAACTCAGGAAGAATGGCCAGACTATTAGACCTAATCTCAAATGACTTCCCTCTAAATTGTGGCCTGACTATGGGTGATGAAGCTCCAGCTATGGTAGGGCGAAAATGGCTATCAACCCCTTGTACATTGGCTTGGTAGGGTTGAAGCCCGGGGTTCCGATTTGCCCGAGGAAATCCTTGCCTTCTACCTTGAACTTGGCCCTGATTTTGCCTATATTGCCTTGGTTGTTCATTCTGTCTGTATCGGCCTTGGTTGTTATTAGGTTCATAGTATTGCACATCCTCCTCAACATACTCATCTTCATTCCCATCACTTCGTCCATCTATGTCATCATCCCAAGTATGGATGCTTAATCTGTCAAATCTATCCTCTTCGGCCTCGATCCTATTAACCCCCCTTTGATGTCTCATATTCTGTCTTGGGAGTCCATGTTGATAGGGGTTTTGCCTTGGTTGAGGATAAGGATTTTGTCTTTGAGGTGGTAGGTTGTGGGCAATTGGGTTTTGTGCTTGTGGCTGTAAATTTGGGTAGGGTAATGGGTCATTTGGTTGGTTTCGTGGAGGTTGATCAATTGGTGGATTTGGCGGTTGGTCATTGGGTGGATTTTGGTTAAATGGTGGTGGTGGTGGTGGTGGGTTGTGTTCCATCTTGCACTCTTTGACTGCTCTTGATGATTGAGTTTTTGCACGGGATTGTGCTCGATTTCTTCGAGCGGTCTTTTCAACTTCTGGATCAAAGATTAACGGGGACTTGTTCCTTGCGTACCGGGTATGCATGCACGGAGCTGTCACCTGCACACGCAAGCACACCTAGCGTAACAAAGAAGAGAAAGTAAATAAAACAAGCTAAACAAGTAAAGACTTAAACTTGACACTTTGCGCACTAATTCCCCGGCAACGGCGCCATTTTGATGTCGGTTTGTCAAGCCTAATCAAAAACAATTTATAAGGTTCCAAACTCACCTAAGATAGCTAGGGTAAGTCGGGTCGATCCACAGGGAATATGTGGAAAGTTTTGTAGTTTAAATCTAAAAGTTGTAGCTTGATTACAAAAACTTAATAAAAATGACTAATCGAGAAAAGTAACGAACTTTATGATTAATTGAGTTGCAAACAATAATGTAAAAGGGTAATCTTCTCCGGATTCAGGTTTACTACTTAGATTTGCCTTGAGTGTTCATAAAAGTCATATAAGCTTAACGGGTCGATTTGGGTAAAAACAATAGATTGAATAAAACTGTTGTTAAAGAACTACTCGAATCATATCTTATGTTTGTGATACTCAATCCCATCCAACATTAACGTTTCCAGATGAAAAGAAATCTAAAACAATCAAAGTGGAACAAGTGAATTGAAAGCAACACACATATTTTAGAGTTTTCAACCAACAAATAATGTACTCGGCTTAAACTACCGTGTTCAAACATTAACTCAACCACAAATCATCAAGAACAAATCATAGTAGTAAACCTTACTACCCAAAGAAGATTACTAGGAGATTAGCTAGACATGGTAATGAAGAACACCAAATCAAAATCAAGATTAAACATCAAATCTAATGTTAAAGGATCAAACCGAATGATTAAAATCACTTGAAAAGCCTTGAAATCGCCTCTCGGGAGCCTCCTGGAGCCTTGGGGACGAAAGGGGGCGACTATGGAGGTGTAGAATGAGAGATCCCTTCAAAACCTAATTTTTTCGGCTTTTAAACGAGTTCAGCACGCGTGGCCACCGTAAGACGTCTCACCACCGTAAGTTACGGTGGGCACCTTCTGTTTTTCAGCATGTTTCGGCCGTAAGGCATCCAACCCACCGTAAGTCATGGCCGACCAACTTTGTCCAAATCTTGTTTTCTTCATAACTTCTTCGTTCGGACTCCGTTTTCCTCCGTTTGCGGCCACATTCTCGTAATTGAATTCTCTTTCATCTCATCTATCATGATCTTTGATTATCATTCATGTGCATTCTTCAAAACTCCTCAAATGATTGCGTTTAGCCTACAAAACATCAAATCATCGTAGTTAACTTGTTCAACACAATCTCTTACACTTGACCATATTAAATGCATTAAATTTAACCAATTAACCATGATAAACCTCATTCTAAACCCCTAGCATCAATGCCCTCAGCATATCTTCTAGGGTTTGAATAGTCCTCTCGCTTTGACCGTCAGTTTGCGGGTGGTACGCCGTACTTAAGTCCAGACGGGTTCCTAAGGCTCGTTGAAGTGATTTCCATAAATGCGAAGTAAAATGACTATCACGATCGGAGATTATTGATAGTGGCACACCATGCCTAGCCACTATTTCATTGATATACAGTTGAGCCAGTCTTGACATGTCGTAGTCTTTCTGAATTGGTAAGAAGTGAGCTGATTTGGTTAGTCTATCCACTACTACCCAAATAGCATCATGACCCCTAGATGTTCTTGGTAACTTGGTAACAAAATCCATAGTGACGTTATCCTATTTCCATTCTAGGATTTCTGGCTGCTGTAACGTCCCTGATGGTTTTTGATTCTCAGCTTTTACCATGGCACAGGTTAGACACTTACTGACATACATAGCGATTGATTTCTTGATTCCAGGCCACCAGAAAAGTGCCTTCAAATCCTGGTACATTTTATCACTCCCAGGGTGAACGGAATACCTAGATTTGTGAGCTTCATCGAGAATTACCTCTCGAATTCCCCTATGCTTTGGCACCCAAGTTCTCCTTTCGCACTTATACGTACCATCATTTCCTGTTTGAAATCGCTATTCCATTCCAGTTAATCCTTCTCCTGCTAAATTTTCCTCCTTTAACGCTTCACCTTGAGCTTCTTTCAGCCTTGCGACTAGGTCTGTGTACACACTTATCCTTAAAGCTCGTACACGAAGAGGTTTTTCTCTCTCCTTTCTGCTCAGAGCATCTGCCACCACATTGGCTTTACCAGGATGATAACGGATTTCACACACATAGTCGTTTAACAGCTCAACCCATCTTCTTCGACACATGTTTAGCATCTTCTAGTCGAGAATGTGTTGTAAACTTCGATGGTCAGTGTAAATGATGCACTTCGTGCCGTAGAGGTAGTGCCTCCACATTTTGAGAGCAAACACCACGGCACCTAATTCCAGATCGTGCGTAGTATAGTTCTTCTCGTGATCATTTAGCAGTCTAGATGCATAGGCAATGACCTTGTTGTGTTGCATTAGCACGCATCCTAATCCTTGACGCGAGGCGTCACAATAGACTACGAAGTCTTCGACTCCTTCTGGGAGGGCCAAAACAGGTGCACTGCATAGCTTTTCCTTAAGCGTCTCTAATGCTTCATATTGCTCGGGTTCCCATACAAAGGCTTTGTCCATCTTAGTCAGTGAGGTCAATGGTTGCACAATTCGTGAGAAGTCTTTTATGAATCGTCGGTAGTATCCGGCCAATCCTCGGAATTGCCTAATCTCAGTGGGAGTCTCAGGAATCTTCCAATTCTTTATAGCTTCAATCTTGTAAGGGTCAACTTGAATTCCATTCTCATTCACTACATGCCCTAAAAATTGGATCTCTCGAATCGAAAATTCACATTTTGAAAATTTGGCATATATTTGCTCATTCTTGAGTAATTCAAGAATTAGTCTGAGATGCTTCTCATGTTCTTCCTTACTACTGGAGTAGATCAGAATGTCATCGATGAACACAATCACAAACTTGTCAAGATATGGGTGGCACACACGGTTCATGAGGTCCATGAATGCTGCTGGTGCATTAGTCAGTCCGAAGGGCATGACTAAGTACTCATAGTGCCCATACCTAGTTCGGAAAGCCGTCTTGGATATGTCTTCTTCTCTGATCTTCAGTTAGTGGTAACCAGATCTCAGATCTATCTTGCAGAAGCAGCTTGCTCCTGGAAGTTGATCGAATAGGTCATCTATCCTCGGGAGAGGGTAACGGTTCTTTATGGTCAACTTATTTAATTCTCGGTAGTCGATGCACATACGTAAGGTGTCGTCCTTCTTCTTCACAAATAACACCGTGGCACCCCATGGAGAGACACTCGGACGTATGGATCCTTTGTCCAATAGTTCTTGAACTTGCGTCATCAGCTCCTTCATCTCAGGAGGGGCGAGTCGATACGGCTCTTTGGCTACAGGTGCAGCGCCAGGCAGCAAATCTATTTGGAACTCAACTTGTCGATTTGGGGGAAGTACCGGTAGGTCTTCCTGAGACACCTCAGGGTATTCAGAAACTACTGGGATGTCCGAAATCTTCTTCTCCTCTTTGGTCTTCATCACGTAGATGATGAAAGCTGAGTATCCCTTCCATAAGCTCTTGGTAGCTTTTAAATGGGATATCATGGGGCATAAGGTGTTACTCCTTTCTCCTTGCACCACTAACTCTTCCTTGTCGTTCAATGGTATCTTGAGTAGGCGTTCATCACAAACAATTTTGACTCTGTTCTTAGCTAACCAGTCCATGCCGACAACCACATCAAATCCTCCTAACTTAATGGGCATCAGATCTATCTTAAATGCATGTCCATTTAGATTTATTGAACAATCCTTGATGATTTCATTAGTTTCTAAAATATTACCATCAGCTAATTTGACGGTAAACGTATCGGCTAAGGTACACGTAGCTAAGTCAATCGAGGATCTAAAAGCACTAGAGATAAAACTGACAGTCGCTCCAGTATCAAATAAAACAGTAGCAGGGTGATCGTTTACAAGAAACGTACCATTAACCATATCAGGTTCCTTTCGGGCTCCAGCGGGATCCATCACAAAAGCTCTTCCCTTGGGCTTATTGTGTCGGTTGTCCTTGTTTCTTCCTAGTTTGGGGCATTTGTTCCTCATATGCCCGGGGTCCCCGTACTCATAGCATTGTTTTCCAGGCTCGTAGGTACAGTCTTTAATTAGGTGACCAGGTTTCTTGCATCGATAACAAGGCATGGGATTGCACTCCCCTTGGTGATGAAGCTTTCATTTATCGCAGAAGGGGCTTGTGCCTAGATACAACCTTCTTGCCTTTCCACCATGGTCATTTCGTCTCGCTTCTTCTCTAGGTTTCTTGTTTGAACCGCTGCTGCTGCCGACCATCTTCCTAGTATCAACCCACTTCCTCTTTTCTTCCACAACCTTCTTCTTGTCCTCAATTTTCCCATGTTCAATCCACCCAGCTCTAACTAGGTCGTCGGTCAGACTACTGGTAAGGTCGACCACCGCCGGTATGGTTGTAGGCCTGGATGATCGAACCATGCCCCTCACCCTTGGGTGTAACCCCCAGATGAAGCGGGCCACGCCCTTGGATTCTAGCATCACCAAGTGTGGTACCATTCGGGACAATGCAAGGAACTGGTTGATGTATTCGGTGTAGTTCGGACCCCTCATCTCCAAATTCAGAAATCTAGCCTCCAGTTTCTCTAGCTGGTTGATCGGACAGTACTTGTTGGTGATTAGCTCCCTGAACTCAGACCGGTTCATCCTACCCACGGCATCCCGGCCTCGAGGCTGAATGATGGTTTTCCACCACTCAAGTGCTGGTCCCTTGAGAGATTAAGAAGCAAACCTCACCATGTGTTCCAACTTGCATTCGCTGATGTCTAACACAGCTTCGATTTTGTCCAGCCACCTATATGTTTCAATTGCACCTTCGGTGCCATGGAAGTCCTTTGGCTTTCAAGCCATGAATGTTTTGTAGGAGCACCCTTTCCTGATAGCTTCAGATTCTTCGTTGTTGGCAGCCCTAGTACCACCTCCGGCGTCATCCGGTCAGCATTGATTTGAGCAATGATGGTTGGTATAGCGTTTGCAATCTGTTGTGCCACAAGATTTGCCATCCTCTCATCGTTTCCTGAGTTAGCATTCTCCCCGCGGGAGTCCCTGGAGGGGTAGGTGGTTGGTTTCTGGTTTGCCTTGTTCTTTCGTGATGACCTCGGTTTGCTGCTTGCCTTCCGATGGGTGTTCCTCTTCTTGTAGGAATTCTGACAGTACGACACATAAAGTCATTTAGCATCTCATAATTTGTTTCAATCAGTCTATGCATCAATTCCCTATAAGACTTCCTCTATACGAAGAGTGAATACGGTGTATAATTGCACACAACTTACCATGTTCCATAGATTACCAATTTAAACAGTTTAAGTAGTCATAAAGAATAACATGGCCCAACACCATGAATAAATAACTCATGACGGATAATCGTAAATGTTTCGACAGCATGGTATCATAGGAATCAGTTCAAAACAAGACAAAGTTCATAGCATCAGAATCTAGCTCTTACAAGGTGGAAGGTGCCATCACCCCCATGAATAATAATAATAATAATAATGTCGGATAATAATAAGTTTGTTTCCTTCAGTTATTAAAAGACAGATAGTTTCTTCCTCTTCCACATGGTCGCCCTCACATCCACTTCTTTTTCAGCCATCCCATCCATCCGGAGCTCTTCTGCCTCTTCTCCTGCTCCAATCTCTGCACACCCTCCGATGCCAGCATAGCTTGGAATTGAGTGGACTGTGAGGTCCGCGTGGCGTGCTGAAGAGTCAGCTCGTGGCGCTCGATGGTCCTCAGTATCTCACTCAGGGTAGGGTCGGATGGACCAAAGTCACTAGCCCGCCGGCTAGACTGAGAGTGCTGGTCTCTAGAGAACATGCTGGGACCAACATGCATGTTGTGCCTTGGAGGCATCCAAGGCTCCTCTTGTGGGTGGCGTTGGTGTGGCTCGTATGGCGGTGGTGAAAGTATGGGAGCCCTGACCGATGATGGAGGAGGAGGAGGCAACCTAAATGAGACCGAAGTGCAGGGTCTAACAGCCTTTCGTGGACGAGTGATGGTGCGTGCTCCCCAATTCCCAATGGGAGGTATCGGTGAGTGGGATGGAGCGGCAACATGTGGCGAGCGGGAGCGCGTCCGGCTCCTGGGAGGCGTCGACGAAGAAGAATCCTCGGTAGCTTCAGTGTCCTCTGACGTGGCGGAGATCCAGCCCGGGTGTCCACACCTCTGCAGGTACGCCTCGTACTCCGTTTGGGGCTTCCTCCTCAGTGTCCTAACAGGGGCAGTCTCATCAACTGGATGTGCGGGTGCCTTACATCTTTCCGCCATAGTAGTTTCCTGTAAAAAGATATCATGAGTAATTTGGTTTCTCATAGCTCATGATAGTCTTAATAATAATAATATACTCATAGTAATAGTGATGGCCTTAGTATCAGGGATCTCTATGTATCCCTCAGCAATGATGTTAGAATCAATTGTTTCTCATAATAGTGTCAGGCAAAACAGTTCATAAAAAAAATTAATTTCAAATCCCCAGTCAAAATAGATTTCAAGGTTAATCAGCATCAAACAGAAAGGTCCAATCCATGATGGAAATTACGCGTCCGGTAAATTCATGATTACATTGATCAGGCGTAATCATCAATTTACCCAACCCGATCATTCCAACACTTTCCCACAAGGACAGTCCTAGGGTATCAGGGTTGTAGCCTAGGGTCTACTATGGTATTCCCGACATCTCTCCAACCTTTGGCTCTGATACCAATCTGTCACACCCTCGGGCCCAGGTAGGGTGGGACGTCACAGACTAGCAATAACATACATGGCAGCGGAAAAAAACCAATATACTAGCTCAAAGGGAGAGAACATCACATGGCATTTAAAGTATTAAAAGACAACGGGCTAGGAACAGATCTAGCCCCAAATGTTTACATATTTCAACACAAGTTAAATAGTCATTGTATCAAAATTATTCAAGTCCTAAATTGGGTCACACAGACAATGCCATGGTCTCGGGGTTGAGTCTAAGTCGTCCATAAGCTAATAGTCTTCACGGGTTACCTGAAACATGCTCAAAAGAAAAGAGTGTCAACTAAAAAGTTGGTGAATTCAAGTGCTTAAAGTTTCAAAACAAATAAAAGGAACTACAAAAGTCCACCGTAAAGGTTTTAGAATCCAGTGTGATAGTTTATAAAAATCTCATTCAATTTTAATAACATCGTTTTTAGTATCAGTCATTGTGGGGTATCACAATCAACCCTGCACTTGGTCCCCGGTAGGCGTCTTCTAAACTTGTGTTTAACCGGATATTCCTGTAGGAAAGGACCAAGCCTCAGAATAGTGAACCATTCCTGCTAGGATGGTTCACCATAGTATCTTACTCAAAACCTGTTACATGCCATAAACAACCCCTCAGGATCTAAGTGGGGTACCTCCCTGTGGCGGGAGCCACTGTGCGTGGGGGATTCCCCAAATAGATCTATTCACGTAAAAACAAGCGGTTCACAAAAGAATTAAAGATTATGACTAAAGTATCAGCAGGTATCCAAAAAGTCCCACATACAAGCATTAAGTAAGCACAATCATAGTTCACAAAGCAGAAGATCATGCAAAACAGTAAACAGTATCACACAAAAGAGTTTCAGTCTAAAAGGAGCATGGTTCATCCCCAAAACAAAAGTAAAAAGGGGGAACACGAGAACTCACCTTATATATCAAGCAAATAGAAATTCTTCGCGTGCCGGGAATAACTCAAGTCTAGCACCCTAAAATGAATATATTAAGTGATTAGCTACTGTTCTAAACCTATTTAAGGAGCAACAATAGTGCCTAAGACTTAAATAGACGGTTTCGGTTTTGATTCGATTAGGTTTGCGTAAAAAGTTTCCTTTTAAGGAAAGTCAAGGTTTTTCATGGAATCAAAGGTTTCTACATTACTAGACCAGGGATATATGGTAATTATGCCATTTAATGGGGCAAATGAACTTATGGGAGTCGGTTATGAAGTTTTGTAAAATTTACAGTTTTGCCCCTGAAGTTTCAAAATTGACAATTTCTACCCTTAAGTTTGGTTTCTTGCATTAAATGTTCGCTATTCTTAAAAATCAGGTTCAAGACCTTAATTCAACTTAGTTCTAAGAACTTATTACCAAAATTTCAGTTTATAGACTCGGTTTCTAAAATACGCGTTTAACGTTGCCGGTTACGGTAAAACCGAACGGTTTAAAATGGTTATTTATGAGTTTTCACCTTTTTGAGTCTAAGACCAGTAGATACTTCTAAAAATCATTTTTATGAGTTTGAAACCTTTTATATTACAAAAATTTGTCTCCAAAAGTGGAAAGGCTCGTTTTTTTACGTTTAAACCGTTAAAACACGTTTTAGTCGGGTTTGACCATTTTAAAGGCATGTTTGACCACCCATTCTACCTTTGAGGTTATTTTATCTATTAAACTACTGGAAAGTAATGATTTTTATAAATTATAACATTTAACCCATTTATCATAGGTTTTTCTTTAAAAATGACTCTCGGTTTACACCCGGTTTCATCTAAAATCCACTTAAATTACCCTTTTGACCTCTAAAACTTTCCATTGACTCCAGAACACTTTATTTATCCATTTAGAACCCGGAATTCTCTTTGAAACGTTTATGGTCCATGTTTCCCATTTTTAAGTCATTTTAACACGTTTTCGGGTCCCGAAAGTGACCAAACTAGGCCTAAACACATTATGTCCTTTGTTCCAGAGGTCATGCCATGTTATTAAGCTTAATATACACCAAAACTTACTGAAATAACAGTCCCAATCGTTGCCTAGTTGTTCTATACATCCATGGACTTTAAAACATGTAGAAAGTGTCATAAACGACCATTACACTTGTGTAAATCCTTGTAACTTGAGTTTAACCATTACTAAACTTTATCTAACTTAAAAATCAGATTATTAGGGTGTCTTAAAAGTCATTTTGAGCAGATTACAACCCTTGTCTAAGAGGGTTTTCAAGAAATGTCTAAAGGAAGTTGTTACTAGTAGAAGGAGTGACTATTCGAGGTGTAAAGCATGTTTGTACCATATGTAGGTGGTGTACACCCTTGGAGACTTCAAAAACAGGTTGTTGTTAGTCTTAAAACCCATTTTTATGCAGGTTAAACGTTTGGTTTCGAGGGGTTACAAGATTCACAAGTGCATGGTGACAAAAACACCAAAAAGAGGGTTTTCAAGGGGTAAATCGGATTCTACCCCTTGGAATGAGCATTATAACGTGTGGTATACCTTCAAGAACGTGGGGAACGCCTCAAGAACAAGGTGAGGGTGAGATTTTTCTGCTACAACAAGAAAAAGATAGGTTTTTAGGTGAAAAATGAAGACAATCTCAAGAAATGACCAAAACCGACATAGTGAGCCTACACACGATGTATCTTGCGGTTTAAGAGGTGTAGAACGTCGTGGATGGTTGAAATCTTCTTGTATGAGGCTGGAGGAGTCGAACACAAGCTGGAAACTTCAAGCTTTGTACGTTCCAAGCTTCAAAACATTACCAAAAGTCACCTTACTTGCGATTTGCTGCTGGCCGATGGTTGTTCTTGTTGTTGCTCACGGTTTTGGAGCTGAAAAATGGAGAGAATGGAGAGGAATTTTGAGAGGGAGGAGAGTTCTCAGCTGAGATTTTTGAAAATTAGAGGAAGAGAGAAAGAGCTTGTGTCTTGTAAGGTTGAAATGCATGGAACTTGAATGGTGAATATGGTGGTGTAGCATGGGGAAGAAAGCAAGAGATTCTATTGCGGGAGAGGGGGGGCGCTGATTTGGCCCTTGTCCTCTAGTGGACTTTTTAAAAACTAATTTTATTAGTTATTTTGTAGAATAGATTTTATAAAATGGTAGTATTTTTGGTGGTATAAGTTGTTGGTTAGTAAATTGTCTTATGCATGGTAATGCTTGTTAGGTCCGAAAATTTTAAGTGTGTGTGCACATATACTTTTAATTGTTTCAATTGATATTCTTAATTCTAGCTAGGGTGACTAATTAATATTCCCGGGCATGAATTTTCTAAAAAGGCAACACTTAGAATGACTAAATTCACGTAAATCACATAGAATCATAAAAATTGATCAAACAAAAATTAGTTATTCTAACACTCTTGATATAATTGAATTGTTTCCATTATTAGTACTTATAAGACGGGATATGATGCAATTAAATTAGGGTTTAGAATAGTGACCTTAGGACCGGTTGTCACATTGGTGTGTGTCGGGTGTATCGCGTACAAAAGTGGTTGTTAGATCCTGAAAGGATCATACATGCCAATTTAGGAGGTGGATGGTTGTTCTGCTGGTTTCTCCCTAAGTCCAAGAAGAAATGCGCATAAAGAAGATCCTGCATAAGAACAAAAAAATACAAGTGTCGGCCATCCGCATTTGTTAATGCGGATGACCAAGAACAAATGCTGACAAGTATTGTTCATCCGCATTAACTAATGCGGACAGCCGATGTAATGTAGACAAGGCATTTGTTCATCGGCATTAACTAATGCGGATGACCAGCAACAAATGCGGCCAAGTGTTTGCTCATCCGCATTAACTAATGCTGATGACCAAACACTTATGCAGCTAATAGAAGACCAATACTGATGAAGAATTACTCATCCACAGTAGTCAATATGGATGACAAAGGACAAATGCTGATGAAGAGTTAGACTAAGGATAGTTTAGTCACTTTGTACAAGCTGTAAGTCAGCCTATAAATAGAATAGAAACCTCGTATGTGAGGGTGACTTTTTGTGTGAATGTTTACACAACTTATGAGAATAGACAATTAGAATATACTTTGTTTCTCTCCCATGTTAGCTGTCTTGTTACTATAGCTTGCTAAACACTAGCATTTACTCTGTAACAGTTCAGATAATTAATACAAGAGTGCATTTATGAGTATATCAATAGTTCTATGTTCATTGATTGCTTGATTCCGCCTTTCAATCATTGACTCAATCTTCATATTCGATCCTTGTTGGTTCAATTGGTATCAGAGCTTTGGCTCTCGGTTATTACTCAGATCTGCTCAGATCTAGGTTTAACCCGATTGATCTGTTGATTGAGTTGCTGTCTAGAGGTTTCAAACATCTTTTCTCAGTATTCCTACTGAATACTCACTGATATACTCCACTGCTACTATTCACCCAAAGATCTCCTCTTCGAACAAACAGTTCAGTTGTTCACAGTAGTTCACTCTGTCAATGCTCAGCATTCCACTTGTCACAGATCCTTCACCTGTAATTCTACCACCTTGTGAATCTCCTCCAAATGCCATAATAGTTACTTGAATGTGCATAAAATCATGAAGGAGGGAACTATCTCTAGTCATGTGTCGGGAGCATCCACTGTCCATATACCATAAACTATTGGACCTGTATGAATGACCTTACAAGCACAGAAAGAACTAATTAGACTGTGAAACCCAAGCCATGATGGTCTTGGGCTTACCGTTTCTATCCATGATAGTAACATGTTGGTATTTTCCTCTAAATTGGGGCTTTGATGATGGAATCATGCTTCATTTGTTTCTGAAACTCAAATGGTTTATTACTTCAACTGAAGAGTTAGATGAGTATTCAAACCTTTGATCCCTGTTTCTTTTCAGAAAGTTGATTCGTTTTTTGTTATCAAACTTTGTTTTAGAATTATAAAAATCGTTAGTTTGTTTGACTGCTTGATTTTTATTTCTTTTGATTCTGTTTGAAGTTCTCAGATTTTTCACATCATCATTAGACTTAGCAACTTTGTGATGATGATGATCATTGATCTTAGGTTTCTCAGACATGATTGGAGAGATATGCTTGTTCTAAGGTATTCTCAATCCCTTTTGCTTAAAGAAACACTCAGATGTATTTGTATTGTGATTTGTCATGTTGTAGACAGAACAATATTTGTTGAAATAACAGTTCTTGGTAGAGTGATTGTTCATATCACAGATTGAACAGTATTGATTGCAAAAGCATTTATTTGTTCTATGATTAGACCTCTCACACACATCACAGTACATGTGTTTGTTTCTAGCTACAAATCCTGGTGTTGCGGATTTTGTAGCTTTGGCAGATTTTGAATTAGATTCATTCCTTGGTTTTGATGACAAAGCCTGATCAACCTTGTTGGTAGTTTGTTTCACAATACTACTGATTTTGCTTTTCTAAGGCTGATCATGCTTTCTTGATTTTTGCCTAATCTCTTTTTCAAATTGATTCACATGCTCTTTGTTAAAAATATCAAAGCCAACCCCTTGCTTTGATTTTGAAGTTTGAGGGTCTGAGTTAGTTTTAGATTTTGTGACCTGAGAAACTTTTCTTTTGAGGGATAGTGAACCAGTGTCTGATTTGCTTGAAATTTTATGAGAGTTTATCTCACTATCAGATCTACTTTCAGTAGGTAGATTCACCTTATTAGATCTTTTTTTCTTTTCCTTGGAAATTGCAGGAATGAATTTCACAAAAGGAACAATAGCCTTGATTAGGCTACCTGTTTTGATCACACCCACTGTCTTGTCTTAACACTCCTTGATTTTAACTAGGTGACCTAACTTTATTTTGTCCTCATTTGTTTCAATGTAAACACTATGTTTATTTTGTGGATTGGTGACTTGTATTACTATTGTTCTAGGTTCAAAAGTGTTAGGTTCATTTTCCTGTTTGAGTGTGATAGAATCAGACATGATAGTGTAGTTGTCATTGTATGGTGGTGGACAACAGTTGTATCCAATACCAGACATGTCTTTGGGATCCTTTTGAGAATCAAGCATCTCTTGCAGCTTTACTGATGATTGTTGAAACTTTTCTAGTTTCAGTTCAGTAAGATTTTGTTCAGTTTTAGATTGAGCTAATTTTTCAGTCAGTTGTTCATTCTCAGCTGCAAGAGTGTACTTTTCACCATGCATTTCTCAATGTCAGAGATGAGAGATTTAATTTTGATTTCAAAGCTTTTTATTTCTTTCTTGAGCACCTCTGACTTCACCTTTTCTTCTTTAATTTTATCAACCAGTTTATGATTATGCTCTCTATACCCTTGCAGTTCATTTATGCATTTATCACTACAAAGGTTAGATTTTACCTTAGTAGGCATGGGAGAAGGTCCATCATTGATGTGAGCCATGAGTGCATGATTTTGAAATTGAGGCATTACTTCCTCAGCATACATGCTCCAGTCACACACTCCATCCTGCCTGATAACAAGAGCATTTGCTGATGACTGATTGCTTCCATAAGCATGATTGGTTAGTTGGGGTTGAGTCTGATGTGATTGTTGATGATGATGAAGCTATTGTTGATGACTGTTGGTGTGAAACCTTGAAGATGGTTGTGATGATGGCAGGCTCTGAGAAGGCCTTTGAGCGTTGTAGTTTCTTCTGGGAGCATTGCATTATCTAGAGAAGTGGCCAGTCATACCACAATTGAAGCATTTCACTTTTGATTTGTCATATCCAAGATTGGTGTTTTCATTAAGGTGAAACTTTTTTCCTTTTCTGAAAAACTTCTTTGCTCTCATAGCAATCATGGCCATTTGCCATTGCAAGTCCATTTCATCCACATCATCTCGATCCATTTCTTCCAGATCTTCTTGGATTAGATGTGCAGATGTAAGTCTTCCACCCAAATGGGCTTCAAAGCTGGCAACAAATGCATTGTAAGTTGCCTTTTGTTCTTTAGATTTTGAATCATCAGGAGTAGGAGTTGCAGAGAATCCTGATGCTTAACTTGTTGAAGTTGATGGGGAAGATGTTGATGGTCTGTTGGATGGTGGGGCTGTAGTGAATCCAGTTGCTCTAGTTTGATCCCTTGAGGAGATGAAATCATCCTCCTCAGTAATGAAGGCATTTTCCACAGAGTGATTATCTATGGGAAACTTGTATGCTTCAACTACTCTGGGTCCTCCTAGATTTCTACTTCTTTCATCCTGTTCCAAAACTTCTATCTTTGCTATCACGATATCCAGGGTGGTGCTCTCCAAATCAAGAGTATTCTTCAGCATAGTTACATTTTGTTTCAAATTTTCAGGAAGACTATGTAACATCTTCTTGTTTAAATCCTTTGACTTGTAAGTAACACCCATGATCTCTAAATCATTCACCAGCTGCACAAATCTATACAACTGTTTAGAGATGGACTCCCCTTTGGAGTGATGAGATGTCTCATACTGGTTCACAAGCTTGTCTTTGTTGATTTCAGCCACTTCACTGCTTCCTTCATGTGACGCCCTAAACCCGGCAGGGCACCGGAGGCACGTCACGCCGTTGGATTAATACTTTAAAACATAAATCAGAGGTTTCTACTTACAGCGGAAGACTTAAGCAACATTATATATTAACCCAACCTTTTAAAACATTTTACATATAATTGTATTTAATTATACATTGCCCTATTTACATTATTAACAGGTCCTGTATCCTATGCCAGCAGCTACTCCGGGATAGCATCCTCGTTCAGCGCACACTTGCTTTCCTCTATTGTTAGAGGATCCCTCCTTACCTAGCACACATAACATACTCAAAACATCAGATAAACTGGTGAGTTCTAAATTTTCATTAAGACATTAACAACATCTTTAGACACACAAAAGTTATATTTATATTGGCAATATTATAAATTCAAGTTTTATCATTACTTTGTCCAACTGGACCTGTCCTACCGAACGTCGGTTGCCCACATCTAGCAACTACCAGTTCCCCACATTCAGAAACGTCAGTTGCCCACATCCATCAACTACCAGTTCCCCATACTCAGATATGTCGGTTGCCCACATCCAGCAACTACCAGTTTCCCATACCCAGAAACATCGGTTGCCCACATCCAGCAACTACCAGTTTACCATACCTAGTAACTGACAGTTTCCCACACCCAGAAACTGAAGTTACTATCTCTCACCAAGTAGGATGCCAATTAATCATCTAGGGTCGTCACCACAAGATGTTCACAAAGCTAAGTGATCGTTATCACTACTATCAAACTGTACAGTTTATACACTCAGGCATCTTACCGTAACTGGCCTGTTGAGATTTACATCACATTACCATTTCAAAAACATTTCTTTTACTTATTGCCAATATTATCACATTCATTTACACCCCACACATTCTTTCTTTTAACACCAGTTTTATCATATTTTCATTAATCATTACACCCCATCTGACCCATTGGAATCATCACCATCTTTTACATTCTACCTGGCCCACGAAAATCATTATCATCACGTCATGATTAACAATGTTCAGGTAATCATTCATTACCCCCACTTTCCCCCTAACAGCTTTACAAACTGTTAGAAACATATCAACATCACTAACACATTTCTGGTACTAAAACATTCAATTCATTTATCATTATATGTGTGCTAGCCCGAATGTTAAAACCAAACATTTTAAAAGGGCTTAGAACTCACCTTATCAACTTCATCACCACAGTCTACATAATCCACGTACACAAGGTAACTAGTCCTTCCTCTAATCAAGGTATATCTAAGGAAATAAACCTTGATTTAGTAAACTTACTCTCAAACAGGGCCCTTATGCGATTGAACACTTATGCGAATGAGCACTCATGCGACAGGACCTATGCGGATGAACCATGCGACTGAACCTTCAGCCGTACGACTAGCCACTCACTCGCACGACTGAGTTCTCATTCGTACCCAGTGTTCATTCATCTTCATTCGGCCTTCTAACCAGGCGACTGGGTTCCAATCGCACGACTGAACCTGCATTCGCGCTCAGTCGCATGACTAGACTCTCATTCGTATGACTAAGGCATGCGATTGAGCCCATTCGCCTGAAACGGATCAGCAGCTGTGTTCTTGACGTTTTTCATCCAAACTTACTCAAAATTTGAGTTTTAACCATCCAAATCATGTCATATTCAAAACATATAACATGCACATCGTTTACAATGGTTTCGAATCATTACTTTATTAAAACTACACAAAAACTTGCATCCGAATTCTTGGATTTTAATTTAGAAATAAACCAGACCAATTCTATGATTTAAAACACGTTATTGGATCAAATTCAACCATTTACATAGCTTATAACATCTCCGGATTGATCCGTGATGTTCAAAACTTACCAAAACGGAGTTTAGCCTAGTCGATTGGCAAGAACAGGGGTGTTTGGGTGTAAAGAGAACAGGGGAATGAAGTAGATGCATATAGGAATCTGCTTTCATCTCTTTTCACCGCCTTACTTATTCACATATGAAACATAACCGCCCTACACCTAGTCGCACAATTGAACCATTCGCATGACTGAATCATGCGACTGAAGCTCATACGCCAACTATTTGTACGACTGAGTCTCAATCGCACGTAAGGGGTGCGACTGATGTTCATTTGCATATAAGTCATGCGACTGAACACTTAAACACTCAAACAACTAAACTTAATTAATTAAATACAACTACAATTTAATTACAAGTCCGGATTTAGAAACCGGATGTTACAACTCTCTCCCCCTTAAATAGGTTTCGTCCCCGAAACCGACTATTCAAACAACTTGGGATAATCTCTCTTCATCTCATCTTCTGATTCCCAAGTGAAATCAGATCCCTTTCTATTCGACCACTGCACTTATATAACTCAATAGTTTTATTCCTCAGCCTTTTCACCTTTCTGTCTACTATAGCAGTAGGTTTCTCAACATAGTTCAACTTATCATCTACCTCTATATCATCTAAAGGTACATAAGCATTCTCATCTGCCAAACACTTGCGCAACTGTGATACATGAAAGGTTGGGTGAATTCCTTGCAATTGATCGGGTAATTCTAGTTTATAAGCTACTTCCCCAATCCGTTCTATAATTCTAAACAGTCCTATAAAATGAGGACTTAATTTTCCCCTCTTTCTAAATTTGATAATTCCTTTCCAAGGAGATACTTTCAACATAACTTTATCCCCTACTTCAAATTCTATATGCCTCCGCCTTTTATCTTCATAAGACTTTTGTCGATCCTGAGCCGCTTTAAACCGAGCTTTAATTTGATCCAACTTCTCATTTGTAGCCTGCACAATTTCAAGACTGCCTAACTCTTTCTGCCCAACTTCTCCCCAGCATATTGGACTCCTGCACTTTCTACCATATAACATCTTATAAGGGGCTCTCCCAATCGTAGAATGATAACTGTTATTGTAGGAGAATTCAACTAATGGCAGGTGACTATCCCAGCTACCACCGAAATCTATAACACAAGCTCGTAACATGTCTTCAACTATTTGTATAGTCCTTTCAGTCAACCCATCAGTTTCTAGGTGAAAACACGTGCTGTGTAACAAACGAGTACCCATATCTTCATGAAACTTTCTCCAAAACCTCGAAGTAAAACGCGTATCTCCATCCGACACAATAGATACTGGTACCCCATGACGAGCAATAATTTCTTGAATAAACAATTCTGCTAACTTCTCGGAGCTATACGTCACCTTGATTGGTAAGAAATGCCTGCTACGTGTCAATCTATCCACTATGACCCAAACGGTATCATAACCTTTAGCTGTACATGGAATCTTAGTTATTAAATCCATTGTCAATTCTTCCCACTTCCATTTTGGGATCTCTAAAGGTTAAAGCTTACCATATGATTTCTGATGCTCAGCTTTGACCTGAAGACACGTCAAACACCTGTTTACATACTGTATCACATTAAACTTCATACCGGGCCACCAATATTCTTGTTTTAAATCTTTGTACATCTTAGTAGCACCAGGATGTATAGAATATCTGGACTTATGAGCTTCATCTAACACCATATCCCTCATCTTAATCGGAACCCACATACGACCACATTTTATCTTGACCCCAAAACTATTTTCTTCTAGATCTTTTGTTTGACCCTTCATTCGTTCTCGCTTCACGTTCTCTTCTTTCAATGCTTCTAATTGAGCTTCTCGTAACTGGTGCATAAAATCTGGGTTATAGCTAACTTATATGACTTAACTCGGATCGAAGGGTGTTCATTCTTTCTACTTAACGCGTCAACAACCACATTTGCTTTATCTGGATGGTAAAGTATTTCACAATCATAATCTTTCACCAACTCTAACCATCTCCGCTGGCGCATGTTTAATTCTTTCTGATCAAAGAAATATTTCAAACTCTTATGATCCGTATAAATTGTACATTTTGTCCAATACAAATAATGCCTCTATATTTTTAAGGCAAATACCACTACTGCCAATTCTAAATCATGCGTCGGATAATTCTTTTCATGTTCCTTCAACTGTCTGGAAGCATAAGCAATCACTCGTCCCCTCTGCATCAATACACAACCTAAGCCTTGATATGAAGCATCTGAATAGATTACTAGATCTTCATTTCCATCTGGCAATGACAACACTGGTGATCGAGTTAATTTCTGCTTCAGTTCTTGAAAGGCATTTTCTTATTCTGGTCCCCATACGTATTCTTCACTCTTTCTCGTCAGCTTGATTAACGGGGATGCAATTTTAGCAAAATTCTGAATAAACCTTCTATAATAACGTGCCAGACCCAAGAAACTGCGAACTTCAGATGGCGTCTTTGGAGGACTCCATTTCACTACTGTTTTAATCTTTGTAGGATCTACTAAAATACCTTCTGCATTGATCACATGTCCTAAAAACTGTACTTCCCGCAACCAAAAATCACACTTAGAAAATTTTGCATAAAGCCTTCTTTTCTCAACCTTTCCAGTACTTCACGTAGATGGCAGGCATGATCTCCTTCATTCTTCAAATAGATCAGTATATCATCAATAAACACAATTACTGATCGATCTAACATTGGCTTGCACACTCTATTCATCAAATCCATAAAAGCAGCAGGTGCATTCGTCAACCCAAAAGATATAACCAAAAATTCATAATGACCATAACGTGTATGAAACGTTGTCTTAGGTATATCTTCTTCTTTAACTTTCAGCTGATGATACCCCGAACGAAGATCTATCTTAGAAAACCAACTGGCTCCCTGTAACTGATCAAACAAATCATCTATTCGTGGAAGTTGATACTTATTCTTTATCGTCAACTTATTCAACTCTCTGTAATCGATACACATGCGCATACTCCCGTCTTTCTTCTTTACAAATAATACTGGAGCACCCCACGGGGAAGAACTCGGTCTAATAAAACTTCTTTCTAACAAGTCTTCAGTCTGCTTCGTTAACTCCTTCAATTCCGATGGAGCTAATCTATAAGGTGACTTGGCAACTGGCTTAGCACCCGGAATCAAATCAATTCTAAACTCAACTTCACGATCTGGAGGAATACCCGGTAATTCTTCTGGGAACACATCTACAAAATCTCTAACCATAGGGATATCCTCTATCTTTCTTACAGGTTTTTGAGAATCAATTACATATATTAAATAAGATGTACACTCGCGGCTCATTAACTTGTCAGCTTTTATCATAGATATTATATTCACCGTTGACTCCTCTCTATCACCATACAAATTAATCGTTTTCCCATCTGATGCTCTTAACTGAATTAACTTCTTATTACATACAATATGGGCTTCATGGTTTGCCAACCAATCCATACCCAAAACTACATCAAACCCTCCTAACACCATAGGATATAGTTTAACAGGCAATCTATATCCTTCTAACTCAATAAAACAACCGTCAATCATACTACTAATCATCACAGACCTATCGTTAGCAGTTTCAACTACGAAGGCTATTTCTAATGGTCGAATTTCACACGCAAGCATAGGGCAAAAATCAACAGATACAAAACTTCTACTTGCACCAGAATCAACTAACACATTAGCTGGAATCCCATTAACTAGAAACGTACCTGAGACTACATATGGCAAAGCTTTAGCCTCACTAGCTGACATAGAATAAGCTCGCCCCTTCGTCACACTCGACCCTTCTCCTGACCCTTTCATCGATCTAATCGGTTCAAGCTTTCTAACAGTTAATTTTGGACATTCACTACGAATATGCCCTGTTTCTCCACACTTATAACATCTACGAGGACTCTCACTGCATTCATTAGCATAATGCCCAAACTTCCCACATCTAAAACAAGTTCTACTACCAATCATACATTCACCCTGATGTAGCTTGCCACATTTCCCGCAACGTGGCAGCTCATTTCTGACATTCCTCGGAAATTGACCCCTTCCAAACCTACCCTTCTTTTGAAAACTTGGATTCTCAAATCTTCTTTGCACTACAGGTTCTTCACGCCTCCTTTTACTCCTATCAGGAGCAACATTACTACCATAAACTTCTTGATACATATCTGCAGCTAAGTTTACCGTCAACTGGTAACTACTCGGAGCGGATGATCTAACCAACTTCTGACTTCTTGAGGCAACCCCTGAGTGTACCTCAAGATTTTCTTTTCTTCAGGAACCACCAAATAGGGCACCAACCGTGCCGTCTCTTCAAACTTAGACGTGTATTTCCTATGGGACATATTACCTGCCTGAAACTGCAGGAAACTCATCTCTATACGATCCATCTCACCCTTCGGACAAAACTTATCGGACACTAACTTTCTAAATTCAGGCCATAACATTTTGTCAGTAGCCTCCTCGCCTAATGTTTGGATAATTGTATCCTACCAATACAGAGCCTCACCTATAAACGAGTGGGCTGCAAACTTTACTTTCTGATCCTCCCTACACTCACTCAACTTAATCACGGCTTCCATTTCATGAAGCCATTTATAAGTGGCTACCACATCCATAGCCCAGAAAATCATAAAGGATTACACTCTTTAAACTGACTATATGTAACTCCCTTTCTCTCGCTAGACCCCTCAGCTTTATCAACATTCCTACTTTCATCAGGTCTAGCTACATTCAAGGCTTTACGAACCTCCTCAGTAATTGTATCACGGAATTGCTGTCTCGTCATATTAAGCAACTCGGAGCTCTCATCAACATTTCTTTCCGAGGTTCCACCTTGCATTCTTTCACTCTCTCTATCAGCCATAACCTATTAAAACGAGATCAGGATTATTTGTTACTAGCATGTAAGTATATAACCAGAATATTATAAGTAAAGTAAATTATTAATAATGTTGGCCAAGTACTATTAATTGTTTACTTTACTTTTACTATTCTCGTTATTCCTTCTCATGATAGTCCTATTACCTTCTCTTGTTTTAATAAACTATTCTATCTAGCTATCCCTGCTGGCATATCTATTTTCTAGTTAAAGTCTAGTTATTATGACACTAGATCCCTTTAACTACTGCTCTGATACCAACCTGTGACGCCCTAAACCCGGCAGAGCACTGGAGGCACGTCACGCCGTTGGATTAATACTTTAAAACATAAATAAGAGCTTTCTACTTACAGCGGAAGACTTAAGCAACATTATATATTAACCCAACTTTTTAAAACATTTTACATATAAATGTATTTAATTATACATTTCCCTATTTACATTATTAATAGGTCCTATATCCTATGCCAGCAGCTACTCCGGGATAGCATCCTCGTTCATCTCACACTTGCTTTCCTCTATTGTTAGAGGATTCCTCCTTACCTAGCACACATAACATACTCAAAACATTAGATAAACTGGTGAGTTCTATATTTTCATTAAGACATTAACAACATCTTTACACACACAAAAGTTATATTTATATTGGCAATATTGTAAATTCAACTTTTATCATTACTTTGTCCCACTGGACCTGTCCCACCGAACGTCGGTTGCCCACGTCTAGCAACTACCAGTTCCCCACATTCAGAAACGTCAGTTGCCCACATCTAGCAACTACCAGTTTCACATACTCAGAAACGTCGGTTGCCCATATCTAGCAACTACCAGTTTCCCACACCCAGAAACGTCGGTTGCCCACATCCAGCAGTTACCAGTTTCTCATACCCAGTAACTGACAGTTTCCCACATCCAGAAACTGAAATTACTATCTCTCATCCAGTAGGATACCAATTAATCATCTAGGGTCATCACCATAAGATGTTCACAAAGCTAAGTGATCATCATCACTCCTATCAAACGGTACAGTTTATACACTCAGGCATCTTACCCTTACTGGCCTGTTGAGATTTACATCACATTACCATTTCAAAAACATTTCTTTTACTTATTGCCAATATTATCACATTCATTTGCACCCCACACATTCTTTCTTTTAGCACCATGGTTTTATCATATTTTCATTAATCATTACACCCCATCTGACCCATTGGAATCATCACCATCATGCAATGCTTAACAATGTTCAGATGACCATCTTTTACATTCTACCTAGCCCACAGAAATCATTATCATCACGTAATGATTAATAATGTTCAGGTAATCATTCATTACCCCCACTTTCCCCTTAACAGCTTTACAAACTGTTAGAAACATATCAACATCACTAACATATTTCTGGTACTAAAACATTCAATTCATTTATCATTGTATGTGTGCTAGCCTGAATGTTAAAACCAAACATTTGAAAAGGGCTTAGAACTTACCTTATCAACTTCCTCACCACAGTCTACACAATCCACGTACACAAGGTAACTAGTCCTTCCTCTAATCAAGGTATATCTAAGGCAATAAACCTTGATTCAGGAAACTTATTCTCAAACAGGGCCCTCATGCGATTGAACACTTATGCGAATGAGCACTCATCCGACTGGACCTATGCGGATGAACCATGCGACTGAACCTTCAGCCGTACGACTAGCCACTCACTCGCATGACTGAGTTCTCATTCGTACCCAGTGTTCATTCGTCTTCATTCGGCCTTCTAACCAGGTTACTGGGTTCCAATCACACGACTGAACCTCCATTCGCACTCAGTCGCACGACTAGACTCTCATTCGTCCGACTGAGGCATGCGATTGAGCCCATTCGCCTGAAACGGATCAGCAGCTGTGTTCTTGACGTTTTTAATCCAAACTTACTCAAAATTTGAGTTTTAACCATCCAAATCATGTCATATTCAAAACAGATTATATACACATCGTTTACAATGGTTTCGAATCATTACTTTATTAAAACTACACAAAAACTTGGATCCGAATTCTTGGATTTTAATTTATAAATAAACCTGACCAATTCAATGATTTAAAACATGTTGTTGTATCAAATTCAACCATTTACACAGATTATAACATCTCCAGATTGATCCGTGATGTTCAAAACTTACCAAAACGGAGTTTAGCCTAGTCGATTGGCAAGAACAGGGGTGTTTGGGTGTAAAGAGAACAGGGGAATGAAGTAGATGCAGATAGGAATTTGCTTTTCATCTCTTTTCACCACCTTACTTATTCACATATGCAACATAACCGCCCTACACGCAGTCGCACGACTGATCCATTCGCATGACTGAATCGTGCGACTGAAGCTCATACGCCTACTATTCGTACGACTGAGTCTCAATCGCACGTAAGGGGTGCGATTGAAGTTCATTCGCATATAAGTCATGCGACTGAACACTTAAACACTCAAACAACTCAACTTAATAAATTAAATACAACTATAATTTAATTATAAGTCCGGATGTAGAAACCGGATGTTACACTTCACACATGATTTGCAGTGCATCCCATACAGCTTTTGCAGTGCCATACTTTTCCATTCTTCTAAGCATATCCATTTTAAGTGCTTGAGTAAGTATGGAGTAAGCTTTGAGGTAAATCTTGATCTTCTTGTAATCATCATCATCAAGAGTAAGATCTTCAATAGGAATTCTTGAGGTCTTGTATAGTGTAGCTTGATCTGCAGACAGTGTAACTGGAATGTGTGGGCCTTTGTATATTGAGATCCAATAATCAGGATGAACATCTGTAATATAGTTCATGAATCTGATTTTCCATTGTTTAAATTTTGATTTATGTTTAAGCATGGGTGGTTTTGAGGCATGCCCAACTTCAGAATAATTATGTGCATCCATAGTTAACTGTTAGTTTTAGCTTGTTTAGATCAAGATTTAAGTGATTTTATGGTTAATTAGTCCAAATGGTCTAACAAGTCCGAACTTAGTCCTGTAACAATGGATCTACTGAGAATATGTAATTGTCAGCTTTTGATTTTCTGTTTTTAGTGACTGTGCAACATGAACTGTTTGTTCAAAGATGAGATCTTCGGGTGAACAGTAGCAGTGGAGTATATCAGTGAGTATTCAGTTGGAATACTGAGAAGAGATGTTTGAAACCTCTAGACAGCAACTCAATCAACTAATCAATCGGGTTAAACCTAGATCTGAGCAGATCTGAGTAATAACCGAGAGCCAAATCTCTGACAGATAAGGAGATGAAGGATTATCTGTCTGCTCAAGGATTCACTAAAAGAAAACTAGGAAAACCAATTCCCTAAGGGCTGCTGTCGTTAGGATGATACTTGAAAAGAAAGAAAGATTGAAAAAGATGGAGGAGGAGATCACCAGAACCCAACCGAGAACAATAGTTTCAGCTCAAGATATGAGCCTCACTCAGGGAGATCATGATTCCCTGGCACCCATTCTTCATAGATACCCAGAGTGGTTTGCTGAGCCTTCGCAACTAGAACTACATGAAGGACTCACAACTGCTGAAATGATCAAGGGTGTGTCTACTCCAAAAGGCAAGACAAATCAGAAAATTATTACCTGGAAGTATGACAGTGATTGGAATATGTCCATGGTGAAGAGAATATCTAGATTAGTCCAATTCTTCACAGAGTACTCTGCTCTGGTGAATTCTCTGATGATCCATGATCTAAAGGAACTAGCCAATCTAAGACTGATAAATCATAAGGCTATGTTCAGGGGATATGAGTTTGAGGACATTCTAAGGATGTTCAAGAGAACTGACAACTTCAAATCATTGAAGACTATCTGCATGAGGAAGGATAGATCATTTGTCAATCCCCTTGATAAAAGGAAAAAGAAACCAGCACAAGAAGTGGTATTCCCTGAGCTTAGGGTAAAGCCCACCGAATCATTGAAGAGAAAGATGGTTGCTGGTACTCACACTTCTGTGCCAATCTCTAATGTTTATTATGATGAGAAAACATATGAGTTGGTGATTGAAAGGAAGTGGGGAGTAAAGGAAGGAGCTGAAATTAGACTATTCAGTGGATATGAGATGAGGTTGCTAGATGAATCATATATCCACTACATCTACTCAAGGCACTTCAGGGAGATCAAAAATAAGCTTGGGGAAGCTGATATGTACTTCTTTCTAAAGTGCATCAAACTCCTGAAAATGGCCTATGACAGAACTAACAAGAAGAGAGAGCAAAGGAGGAAGAAGAAGTCTCCTTTGCAGTTTGGAAACATTGTGAAATTAGAGGTAGATGCTGATGGATCTTTACTGATTCACAGAGATGGACTGTCAACTGTGTCATTCTAGGAGCCGGTCTCATTAAAGAAGCTGCCCATTGAAGCCATCCATACTATGAGCCAAATAAAGATCCATGTACTAAGCAGAGAGAAGCTGGATGATGCAAGACAGTTCTCTAACATGATGAAGGCCATAATGGATCCTTTTTACACAGACCCAGCTCCTGTGTCATCTCCTCCTACTGCACAAGACCCAGCAGAATTTTCATAACATGATCCACCCTTAAACCCTTGAAGTATTTAGGCTGTATAATCCTTAGGGGGAGTATTGTTAGACCCTGAAAGGATCATACATGCCAATTCAAGAGGTGGATGGTTTTCTGCTGGTTTCTCCCCAAGTCCAAGAAGAAATGCGCATAAAGAATATCCTGCATAAGAAGAAAAAAAAATACAAGTGTCAGCTATCCGCATTTGTTAATGCGGATGACGAAGAACAAATGCTGACCAAGTACAAGTATTTGTTAATGCGGATGACCAGCAACAAATGCGGCCAAGTGTTTGCTCATCCGCATTAACTAATGCTGATGCCAAACACTAATGTAGCTAATAGAAGACCAATGCTGATGAAGAATTACTCATCCGCATTAGTCAATGCAGATGACAAAGGACAAATGCTGATGAAGACTTAGACTAAGGATAGTTTAGTCACTTTGTACAAGCTGTAAGTCAGCCTATAAATAGAATAGAAACCTCGTATGTGAGGGTGACTTTTTGTGTGAATGTTTACACAACTTATGAGAATAGACAATTAGAATATACTTTGTTTCTCTCCCAAGTTAGCTGTCTTGTTACTGTAGCTTGCTAAACCCTAGCATTTACTCTGTAATAGTTCAGATAATTAATACAAGAGTGCATTTATGAGTATATCAAGAGTTCTATGTTCATTGATTGCTTGATTCCGCCTTTCAATCATTGACTAAATCTTCATATTCGATCCTTGTTGATTCATATCAACAGATAATATCATTCTCAAAAACCCCAGTCAATTAGTATCAGAGCTTTGGCTCTCGGTTATTACTCAGATCTGCTCAGATCTAGGTTTAACCTGATTGATTTGTTGATTGAGTTGCTGTCTAGAGGTTTCAAACATCTCTTCTCAGTATAATTTGCATGTAATCTCCCCAAAAGGAAAATAAGTAAAAATAGGGTTGTGAAACTCACTTCTAATGCACGCATGAATACTAGCAATACTCTGTACTTATGATTGGTCTAGGAATATCTTAAACAAAATCATAATATATTCATGAGGTCATGATTACTAACCCTAGATGGTCATTCATAACTCATCCACAAAGTTAGTTTTAAAAATGTCACTTGACTAGTTAGACACGTCGAGTCGTTAATATTATATTTAGATTCTTGTCTTCATAGTTATCTTCCTAAAAATACATAATGTATTGAATGGATTTTATATTAAGTATAATGGCATTATACTTTCCATGTGTATGAGTTTCCTTTTTATCAAATACCTTCAAAAGTTTACTTTATATAAATATGGGCATTTGACAGAATCAAGAGGATTTTTGTGTCTGGTTGTCATCTTGTTTTCATGGTAGAAATTTTTTTTATAAAATATGATATTTTTATCACATATATCTCTATGTCTTAGGCTCCAAAAAGGTATATCTTGTAATATATAACTAAGCTTAAGTGCCTCGAAATGGGTCATGAGTCAACAGATGTCAGTGTAATATTTTTCTGTACATGTCTATGGAGTGCACCTTTTTGAGAGGTGAAACCCTACATTTACAAATAGAGCCTATATCACTTTTAAACCTAACATATTAAGGTAAGTTACCACAGTAAGAAAAACTCCATTTGATTATTTTAAGCATAACTTATGCCATAATCTTTCTGCCCTATTTAATCTGCCAAAAACTCAAATTCAACACTTTAATCATATTTGTACGTTTTGGATGGGTTATACTTATCTGAAAATTTCAAGGTTGGATGCATTAAAAACTATACGTTCTAAGGTCAATGTTAGGCTCAAGAAACAGTTCATTTGGCCATTTTTAGGTCGAGTTATGGTGTCTAAAACACAGAACATGAATCTGCCAGAAAATGTCTTACATGTTTTGTTACTTTTTAAACTTTGCTAGAGCACCTTTGGATGAGTCAGTGAACATGAATATATCATGGTGATGTATAGAAGATTAGGAACAAGGTACTAACCTTAAACAAGTAAGGAGAAAGAGAAGGAAGTCTTGAAATGCAAAGAAAAGAAGACTTGATCCTTTGAACTAAGAACCAAACAAGGAAAAAGTGAAGAAGATGTTGTAGGATGCTTGGAAGCTTCAAAATCACTTGATCTCCGCTCAAATTCACTTGGACATATAAGATTTGTAAAACTCAAGTTTGAAAAATGCTGAAGTGGGGGTGGTGGTGGTTTGGCTGTAAGTTTAGAGGGGCAGGAGAGGTGAGTGTGGTGTTGATGTATGCAATGTTTGAATGTTTTATAGGCCTACATCTCTTTTCTTGCATTGGGTTTTGAAGCATGAGTGTGTCATCTCATGGATAAGGGTGAATGAGATGGAGCTCTTTAATTGTAGTAATGGGGTTAATCTCCTTTAATCAATGCTAAAAGTGCTTCACAAAAGAAGCAAATCTTGATCATGGTAAAAGTTGAACATATATCCAAAAGAGATTGAAAGGACAAGAGGGAAGGGGGGGAGGAAGGGGACGACCAAGGGAAAGGAAGGGGGGGTTTGGTTTTCAAATTTTATGTAATATTAGGTATTTGGGTGGTATTTGTTGCACTATAGGTATTTTTACAAATTTTTATATTTTTTCTTTTTTTTTTACTTTTTACATTTTAAAATACATAAAAATATTATAAGAACTTTTAATATTACACACTTTAATATTGATGATATGTTAATGATACCTCAGGTATCTAGTAGTCACGTTATTACGATTGGTTCCGAGTAAATATCAAGTTACGCGATTAGGTTTATTTATAAGTTTAAACTTTTTCAACGTATTTAATTTGGAATCCAAAATAATTTGAAACAATTTAAAGTATTTATTAGTACGTATATATTAATTATCACTAACGCTCGTGTGTGCCGGGTCTATCGCGTACGAAAGTGGTTGTTAGACCCTGAAAGGATCATACATTCCAATTCAAGAGGTGGATGGTTGTTCTGCTGGTTTCTCCCCAAGTCCAAGAAGAAATGCGCATAAAGAAGATCCTGCATAAGAAAAACAAATACAAGTGTCGGCTATCCGCATTTGTTAATGCGGATGACCAAGAACAAATGCTGACAAGTATTGTTCATCCGCATTAACTAATGCGGACAGCCGATGAAATGCAGACAAGGCATTTGTTCATCCGCATTAACTAATGCGGATGACCAGCAACAAATGCGGCCAAGTGTTTGCTCATCCGCATTAACTAATGCTGATGACCAAACACTAATGCAGCTAATAGAAGACCAATGCTGATGAAGAATTACTCATCCGCATTAGTCAATGCGGATGACAAAGGACAAATGCTGATGAAGACTTAGACTAAGGGTAGTTTAGTCACTTTGTACAAGCTATAAGTCAGCCTATAAATAGAATAGAAACCTCGTATGTGAGGGTGACTTTTTGTGTGACTGTTTACACAACTTTTGAGAATAGACAATTAGAATATACTTTGTTTCTCTCCCATGTTAGCTGTCTTGTTACTGTAGCTTGCTAAACCCTAGCATTTACTCTATAACAGTTCAGATAATTAATACAAGAGTGCATTTATGAGTATAGCAACAGTTCTATGTTCATTGATTGCTTGATTCCGCCTTTCAATCATTGACTCAATCTTCATATTCGATCCTTGTTGATTCATATCAACAGAGAATATCATTCTCAAAAACCCCAGTCAATGGTAATTACGCTGAATTACCGATGCATGAAATGTTATGCATGAAATTTTGTAATTCATGAAATGACTTCACAAAATTAGAACACAATAGAAACTCATGTAAGATATGTATGATTATGACTATGTCCGCTCAGGTATTGACCTGAAATTTGCCGGTTGCCACATACTCCCCATGTTAAAAAGAATTTCGTCCCAAAATTCCGTTAGTGACTTCTACGGTCCCTAGGGTTTCTAACAAGTAAGGGTACTTGATTTTCATTTTATCCACACATACCCAGGTAAATTCTGGTCCTCATCTAGAATTCTACCAGACCATCATGAAGGGAATGCGCCTTTGTTTCATCGTCTTCACTTCTCGATCTATGATCTCAACAGGTTTCTCAACAAAATGAAGTTGATCATCGATCTGAACCTCGTCGAGTGGTATAACTAAGGTTTCATCTGACAAGCACTTCTTCAGATTTGACACGTGAAAAGTGTCATGAACACTACTAAGTTCTTGTGGTAGTTTGAGTTTGTAAGCTACGGGACCAATCCTTGCTAGGATCTCAAATGGTCTAATGTATCTAGGATTTAGTTTACCACGTTTACCAAAATGGATAACTCCTTTCTAAGGTGAGACTTTAAGTAGAACTTTATCTCCCACTTGGAATTCTAATGGTTTGCGTCTCACTTTCACATAGCTTTTCTGACGATCACGCTCGGCTTTGAGTCGGTTCTGAATCTGAGTGATCTTTTCAGTTGTCTCGTGTATGATTTCAGGACCAGTAAGTTGACTATCACCTACCTCAGTCCAACACAATGGGGATCGACACTTCTTTCCATATAGTGCTTCGAATGGTGCAGCCTTGATACTAGTGTGATAACTGTTATTATAAGAAAATTCAGCTAAAGGTAGATGAGTATCCCAACGGTGTCCAAAGTCTATCACACAAGATCTAAGCATGTGTTCTAATGTTGGGATAGTCCTTTCGCTCTGACCATCTATTTGCGGGTGGTATGCGGTACTCATGTCCAATCGTGTACCTAAGGCCTTTTGTAATGATTGCCAGAATCTAGAGGTTAATCGACTGTCTTGATCAAAGATGATGTAGATTGGCACACCATGTCTTGATTGGCACACCAATTGCCAAGTCTCTGCACAGACTAGCCTTATATAAATGCAAGAACTCAAGAACCAACTAGAAGAACTACTTCAAAAAGGGCTTATTCAGCGAAGCTATTCTCCTCACGGAGCACCCATCTTGTTCGTTAAGAAGAAAGATGGAACAATGCATATTTGCATTGATTATAGAGACTTGAATAAAGTCATTATAAAGAATAAGTACCATTTACCATGGATCGATGATCTATTTGATCAATTGCAAGGAGCAAGTTAATTTTCAAAAATAGACTTGCGATCTGGATTTCATCCGGAGAAGGTAACGCTAAAGGATTTACCTGAGACTGCTTTCAGGACTAGGTACGGTCATTATGAATTTTTCGTTATGCCGTTTGGGCTTACCTACGCACCTGCAATATTCATGGACCTTATGAATAGAGTTTGTAAATCATAAATCAATAAATATGTGATAGTCTTCATTGATGATATTCTGATCTACTCTAAGAACAAGGCAGATCATGAACAACACCTCAGAGCAATTCTTGAGTAGCTTAAGAAAGAAAAACTTTATGAAAAGTTTTCCAAGTGTGACTTTTGGATACGTGAAGTTCAATTACTAGGCCATGTAATCAATGAACAAGGAATAAAAATGATCTTGTGAAGGTTGAGGCTATCATGAAATAGGAAGTGCTAAAGAATCCTATTGAAATCAAAAGATTTCTTGGGTTAGCAAGATACTATAGATGATTTATTCAACACTTCTCCAAGATTGCTACGCCATTAACAATGTTAACCCAGAAAGTGTCAAAGTTTAATTGGGGACCTAAACAAGAAGAAGATTTTAACATATTGAAACAAAAGTTGTGTAGTGCCCCAATACTATCACCTCCAGAAGGAGCCCGAGATTTTGCAGCCTACTTTGATACGTCTCATTATGGTATGTGATGTGTACTCATGCAAAGAGGCAAAGTAATTGCATACGCTTCTCAATAGTTGAAGACCCATGAATGAAACTGCACGACCCCAGATTTATAACTTGGTGCTATAATATTTGCACTAAAAATTTGAGACATTATCTCTACCGTGCAAAATGTACTATTTACACCGACCAAAAATGTTTGAAACACATATTCAAGCAGAAAGAGCTTAATATGTGTCAAAGATGCTGTATGGAGTTATTAAGTGATTATGACTGTGAGATTCAGTACCATCTAGGTATGGATAATGTAGTAGTTGATGCATTAAGTAGAAAAGAGAAGCCCCAACCTATAAGAATTCATGCATCTAGAATAGATGTTAAAACTAGTCTCTTAAATAAAATTAAGAATGTTCAACAAGAGGCTCTAAGTAATAATCAAGTGAAGGAAAGAATGATTGGGAGACTATAAAATCTTAGATGAAGCCCACAAGTGTAAGTATTTTATCCATCTCAGTAGTGACAAGATGTACAAAGATCTAAGGAATGACTACTGATAGCCAGGAATGAAACGATCTATTGCTTGATATGTAGAAAAGTCTCTCACCTGCCTTAGAGTGAAAGCAGAACATCAAAAACCGTTAGGTTATTTACAGCAGCCGGATATTCCGGAATGGAAATGGGACAAAATCACTATGGATTTTATTACAAAACTTCCAAGATCAAGTTATTGTTATGATGCTATATTGGTAATTATAGACAAATTGACTATATCTACATATTTTTTGCCGATTCGTGAGGACTACAAGATGAACAGACTTGCCTAGATTTACATCAAAGAAGTAGTGTCGTGGCATGGAGTGCCTGTATCAATCATATCAGACAGAGATAGCCATTTCACTTCTAGGTGTTGGTACACATGTCCCCAGTTCTAGTCTAGTGAGCTTAAATGTAATAGATTTTCTGTTCTTGTAACATTTATATAATGTTTGATCAATACAAGTGAGAAACTCTTCTATATATGTTTATTGGTTGTTTAATGTTATATCTATTTATATTATTTATTGTTACACACATATATGACAATGTCAAATAGTTTTACGGTTGTTAGACATAGTTCTAAACCATTAAAGGTTTAAGAATGTGTTTAACTAGTATCATGATTCAGTCGCCCGACTGGACCATACGAATGGGCCAATCGCACGACTGAACCAGGTGATTGAGTCAATCGAACGATTGAGTCATAAGACTGACTCAGTCGTACGAACGAACCAATCGTATGACTCAGTCGCACGACTGAGCCAGTCGCTTGGCTTAGTCGTACGAATGAGAGCTGTAACCTATAAATACCACTTAATTCGTGGGAAAATAGAGGACTTCGCATATTGATAACCCTAGTCGACCCAGAGCGCCCTGTTCGACCCTTCCAAGTTCATAAAACGTTTCAGATCATTCCTAGTTCGTTCTTAACGTTTTCTAATCGTTAGGTTTGATCTTGTTAACGTTTTCCCTGATTGGATCGCCAATCAAATAGGATTCCGCACTATTTGCTCTGGTTTAATGTAGAATCAGTTAGTACTCTGTAGGTACACGGTCCTAACAAGTGGAATCAGAGCTTTGGCTCTTGATTCTTCGTGAATTCAATCTTGTTTTAAAAAAGTCAACGTTTTTAAGCGAAAAGATCCATTCTTTTTGCTCAAAATCAAGTTTTTACGTGTGCATGTTCTGAAAATTCAATCTTTTTCGAGTTTCAGGCGTCTAGGGAGTAAAAACTTGCGTTTTAGGTCAAAGTGTGTGAAAAACGTCGATTTCAGCAATCTCAGTCACACGATTACCTCAATCGTACGACTGAAGTCCAGTCATCAATCGTACGATTGAACTCAGTCGCTTGTTCAATCGCCCGGTTGAGTCAGTCGGCCTGTCCAGTCGCTCAAGTGTCATAATCGCCTGTCCAGTCGTACGATTGAGTTCAATCGCACACTGTTTGTGTCAGTCGCCTCTCAGTCGTACTCTCCAATCGCTCAAACAGTTCACTCTTCAAGTTTAAACTAAGGCAAAATGGACTCTGAAATTTCGCCTTCTCAGCTAGAAAGGACTCTAGGATCCAGAACCTTCTGTTACTGGAAAATGAAATTGGAAACCAGAATAAACCACCTAAACTACTTTCTATTGATGAATTTCTTAAGTGGAAACAAAGATTTGCAATTCATCTAAATGGTGTTGATACCAATTTATGGAACTCAATTAAGACTGGATATAACATGCCCGTTGGTGCTGATGGAATACCGTTGACTTTAAGTGGACTAAGTGATGCACAAAAGGTTCCTATAATGCTGAAAAGAAAGCTTATGCAATGTTGACACAGTCAATTCCCAAAGACATCTTCCATCAATACTCAGAGCACAAACAGAGCAAAAAGTTATGGGACGCTCTTGAGAAGAGATACGATGGAAATTCAACACTTAAGTCACTGAAGGCTAAAGCGTTGAAGAAAGAGTTTGACAACTTCTCGTCTATTGGGAATGAAAGCTTGGACGAGATTATTGATCGCTTCTACCATCTGATTAGTGAACTTCACACTCATGGGGTTAAGACATCTAAAGAAGATAAAGTTGCAAGCTTGGCTGAGGGTCTACCAGAGAAGTGGGATTCCTTTATTTCCACTTTACGGTATAACTCAATTTTGGAGACTTTGGATATTAATGACTTCATCCTGAAACTGAGAGAGGAAGAGGTGCGACACAAGTACAGAATGAAGAAAGGAGCTTACACTCAAGATCCATCACTCTACAATGTTACTCCTACTTCTACTTCTACTTCCAAAACCTCCAGTGCTCCTCTGCAAACTGCTTTTGTGTCAAATGCATCACCATCTACTGATCAAGGTTCATCATCTGCTAGTGAGTCACATGGTGCATCTGGGGTTCTACAAAGTCCTATAGTTACTCAATCAACAAAGTTAATGAATGTAAATTTGGGAAAAGTAACTGTGGAAGTTGCAAAGGAGAACATGGATCTACTTGCTGCGGTAGTTCATTCCTATGATGGTTTAGTGGCCGGGAAGATTGGAAACTGCCACCTGGCTGATGAAGACTACGAGCAGGTGGATGAGAATGAGCTGAAACGGATGGATATAATGTGGGCTCTAGCAAGTGCTGTGCAGCGAGCTAAGAAGTTTGTGAAAAGGACGGGACAGAATCTAGTGGCTACCAAAGATACTACATTTGGGTTTGACAAGTCTAAAGTCACTTGCTTCAACTGTGGTGAAAAAGGCCACTTCAAGAGGGAATGTGTCAAACCAAAGAAGACTGGCAACGGGAATCCATTCTCATCTTTCAACAAACAAGATAAGGAGAAAAAGACAGCTCCAACAAACAGTGACTCCAAAGCTATGGTTGCTCAAGGTGATGAAGGACAGGATTGGTCCTTCCGATTCTTATCTGACAGTGAAGCCAACATAGCATCAGTTGAAGATTTGAATGAAGACTCAGCGAGTGAGGGGGAGAGCTCAGCTGAGATAGATATTGCTGAAATGTATGAGACTTTAGCTACCGTTAACCAAATTGTTGAGAATGAGCTGAATGCTGAATCTGAAGCACAACCACAGTCTCAAAATGCTTTCAGGGCCGGAACATCCACATCTGCACAGGTAGAATCAAAAGATGAACTGTTTGCTAAACATGCTTATGTTGAATGTGAAAAATTTAGGGAAAGCATTGACTTAAAATTTTCTAGGTTATTAGATCATAATGATAACTTAGTAAAGGACTTAAAAGTGTGCACAGAGGCTAACAAAGTTTTAAAACAAAATGAAAGCAGTTACAAAGAAAAGGTTGAGGCATTAAAGAAACAATTAAAAGACACTGAAGTTGTTGCACTCAACCAAGAGAATGATATTAAATTCTATTTAAAGACCATTGAAGAAACTAAAAAGGATAAAGTAGTTTTACAAGTTGAAAATGAGTCTTTCAAACAAAAACTTCATAGTCTTGCGAGCTCGTCGCATATTTTGAAAAACTTGGTTAAGGAACGTAACAACGTGGAGGGTTTGGGTTATAAAGTTGTGCCCCCACCACATGAGATTCTATTGAACACCAAACAACGTCCAATCAATAATAATCGAATTAAGGATCATGTAGTGACAACTCCTCTAGTCAGTGATCCGGACACAGCAGTTAAAACTGTTTCTTCGGGTGCTGATCAGAAAACCTCAACATCAGGCACAACTGGAAATGAAATTACTGAAAAACGAGTAGAAGAGAATGTTCAAGCATCTCTTGGGTTGTGTTCAAAGTCTACTAACACACAATCCAAGATTTCCAAAACCACTCAAACTAAACCAGTTAAGAAAGATAACACTCATCTTCAAAGGAAAATAAATCATAATGTTAAACAAGTTAAGTTTGTGAAGGAAGGTGAACATCAAAAGACCGAGACCAAAGAGCCCATACCTAAGGTCTACTCCCCACCCCACAAGAGATCTACTAGTCCCTTTGAAAGGAGATCCTGTTACGCTTGTGGTAAACGAGGTCACATATCTTCTAGTTGTCCCCGCTATCAGACACCTAGAGTTAAGATTGAACTGGACAAAGAAGTTACTCAGTTCCTAAAACAGAGATCTAAGACTCCTGTTAGGTCTAACACACCTGCTAGGTCTTATACATCTCCTCAACACCACAGATAACACAGACACGTCATTGGCAAGTCTGTGATACCTGAGGTGAAACCAGTTCTGGAAACTAAACCAAAGATTCAAACTGTTAATCAATCAACTGTCTATCACAAACAATCTTTTCATAAAGATGGTATTTGGAAAGCTAAAATGTCTGATGTGTCTGATAGCAATGACAAACTGAAGGTTAAGGTCCCACCAACTGACAAAGGATAGTGGGTAGAGTTCATAATTTGTGATGCCTCTGGGAAACCCAAGCTAGTTAAGGCTTGGGTCCCCCTCCTTAACTACTTGTCTTCAATTATGTGCAGGTTGTCCGCTACAGTTCTTCTACCAATACATGGATTATAGATAGTGGGGCTTCCAGGCACATGACAGGAAATAAGTCTCTCCTTTTCAATGTCAAATAAATTAAAGGGGACACGTTTCCTTTGCTGGTAACAAAGGAGGATACATTACTGCTCAAGGCGAAGTAGGTAACGCAAAGGTAAGATTCGACAAAGTCAATTTTGTTAAACAATTAGAAAAGAATCTGCTTTTAGTGGCTCAGATATATGACAAGGGCTTCAAAGTGATGTTTGACAATTGCAAGTGTTACATACTGAAGAAAGAGATGGAGATTCCAGAGGAGCAGGTCTTAATGTCAGCATCCGGGTACAATGATTTATATATATTGGATATGTCTAATGCTTCTTCCTCTGAGTCTACAGTTCAATGTTTCTTATCCAAAGCAACAGAGAAGGAATCCATCTGATGGCACAGAAGAATGGGACACATTAATCATAGGAAGATGAATCATCTGATTCATAACAACTTAGTTGATGGAGTTACTATCAAGAGCTTCAAACTTCCTGATTTTTATGTCTCATGCAAGAAGGGAAAGCAGACCAGTAAATCTCACAACACCAAGCATGTCAATTCTATAGAGATGCCCCTGGAGCTACTGCACATGGATCTATTTGGTCCTGTAAGCGCGAAGAGTATAGTAGGAGACTGGTACTGCTTTGTAGTCACAGATGACTACTCATGTTTTTCTTGGGTGAAGTTTCTGAAAGCTAAGTCAGAAACGTTTGAATCATTCAAGGTGCTAGTCATGATGCTGGAGTCACTCTAGAACCTGAAGGTTAGGAAGATTCGTTCAGACAATGGAACAGAGTTCAAGAATCAGTGGATGGATGCTTTCTGCAAGGAGGGGGGAATTGTTCATCAGTTCACCTCATCATACCCGCCACAGATGAATGGAGTTGCAGAACGAAAGAATCAGAGCTTGATCGAGACTGCGAGGACAATGTTGGTAGATTCTAAGCTTCCAGTACAGTTTTGGAATGAAGCAGTTGCAAATGCTTGCTACACTCTTAACCGGGTGTTAGTAGTCAAAAGGCATGGCAAGACTTGCTATGAGTTGCTTAAGAAGCAAAACCTAACTTGGAGTTTCTGGAACCATTTAGAGCTCCATGTACCCTGTTGAAGAAGTCTTAAGAAGGCAAGTTTAGCGAGAAAGCCGATCAACTGATTTTTCTAGGATACAACATACAAGACAAACGAGTTTACAATAACTCGACAGGTCAGGTTGAAGTGTGGTGCAACGTAGTTGTGCAAAGATACACCACCCTCCTGCTGGAAAAGGTCCATCATCATTCTTCGATTACGATGGCTTTTCCAAATCCTTTAATCTTCCTCAGCTTGATTCAGATGATGAGATTGCTACTCAGTTGATGTATGATGTTCTAAATACACCAAATCTGGATTCAAGCAACACGACACCTGTAGATGGTGCTTCAGGTTCCTCAACTCCTCCTCAGGATCAGAGTGATGATTCCTCATATGATGAAGAGACAGCTGAACCAGACATTGAGCATAATGTAAATCAAGAAGTTGGCTCGTCAGCTGCTGAACCGGCATTGGGAAATCCGGATACTGAACCGGTAGTCACAAACCTGGATTCTGAAGTTGTTGTTCCTACAACACCAGTGACTAGGATCAGTGTGAATCATCCCCCCACATCTGTCATTAGCGATATTCAATCCGGTGTGCAGACACGAAATCAGCTGTACTCTGCTGATTATGTTGTAGTCATGGAAAAGGGATACATCAATGACGGGGCTTTCTCATGTTTTGTTTCACAAATCGAGCCAAAGTACGTCAACGACGCCCTCAAAGATAAGGCCTGGGTCAATGCTATGCAAGAAGAGCTGCTACAGTTCAACAAACTTGGAGTATGGACACTCGTTGACAGGCCAAAAGGCGTGAAAGTAATTGGTACCAAATGGGTACTAAAGTGCAAGAAGGATGACCAAGGTGTTGTTATCAGAAACAAGGCACGCTTGGTTGTTCAAGGATTCAGACAAGTCGAGGGAGTCGACTACAATGAAGTGTTTGCACCAGTGGCACGAATGGAAGCAATTCGGATATTCCTTGCCAACGCATCATACATGAAGATCAAAGTTTATCAACTGGATGTGAAGAGTGCATTCCTTCATGGGGAAATCCATGAGGAAGTGTACGTCAGTCAACCCGAGGGATTCGAGGATCCTTATCATTGGGACAGAGTCTACAAGTTAGACAAGGCTCTGTATGGGCTACATCAGGCTCCTCGAGCCTGGTATAAGAAGCTCTCCACCCATCTACTGAAACACGGCTTTCACACGGGTGTGATTGACTGCATGTTGTTCATTAAAGAAAAGGATGGTGATTTGCTTATGGTGCAGATCTAAGTGGATGACATCATCTTCGGTTCCAAAAACAAAGAGTTGTGCAAAGAATTCGAATCTGTGATGAAGGCAGAGTTTGAAATGAGTTCCATGGGAGAAATGAAGTTCTTCTTGGGATTACAGGTGGATCAAACACCAACTGGTATTTTTGTACATCAGACTAAGTATGTCGGAGACATTTTGAGTCGGTTTGATTTGGAAAACGTCACTATTGCCGGTACCCCTCTCGCCACAAATCATGTTGTGGCTCCTGATGAGAATGGGGATTTGGTGGATGCCACACCATGTATCGTGGAATGATCGGATCTCTCATGTATCTCACTGCCTCGCGTCCAGATATCGTGTATGCCACATGTTTATGTTCCCAATATCAAGCGAAACCCAAAGTAAATCATCTTATTGGGGTGAAGAGGATTTTTTGTTATCTGAAGGGTACTCCAGCACTTGGGTTGTGGTATTCTCATGATGATGACTTTGAGATAACGGTGTATAGTGACTCGGATTATAGAGGCTGCAAAATGAATTACAAGTCTACATCAGCAGGATGTCAATTTTTGGGGAGGAGATTGGTGACTTGGCAGTGTAAGAAGCAGACATCAATTGCTCTATCTACCTGTGAAGCCAAATATGTTGCCGCCGCCAGCTGTTGCTCTCAAATCATATGGATACAACAGCAAATGCGGGACTACGGTTTGCATTTCTCTTCTACTCTTATATTTGTTGATAATTCTGTTGCAATGGCAGTAACTAAAAATCCGGTCCAACATCCTAAGACCAAACACATCAGAATTAAATATCACTTTATACGTGACTGTTTTGAAAAGAATTTAATCGATGTGATAAAAATTAATACAGATTTTCAACGCTCTGACCTCTATACAAAAGCCTTTGATAAACCAGATTTTTCTATCTGTTAGAGTTCAACGGTATTAAAAAGAAAGGTGACGTTATCTCAGAAGACACAGATGCATAGTGCAACACATGTTTAATTTTATTTTTATTTTCCTTTTAGTTTATGTCTTTTAATTTCCTTGTCGTATAAAAATCCAAAAACACAAAAAGATTTTCTGTTTTAGAATTTTAGGGGTAGATTAGGTTATGGTCAGTAATTATTTACTTAAAAAAAGTCTAGGTCTAACATATTGGAAAAATGAAAAGGAAAAGACAGAAAGACTGGAAATGTGATTCAGCAAAATGGAAAGTGATAGTACACAGACGTCGCCTTACTTGGAACACCAAAAGGAGTTTCTATTTGTCAAGGTCAAATTAAATCACAGAAAATTATAAATCAGAGAAGTCTAGGTCTAACATATTGGGAAAATGATAGTACGCTTGGTTGGTATTGTACTACCCGGAGAAAGTAGACCTAGGGTGGTGCCAGTGCATTAGACGATGTGTCGGTATATTCAACATAATAGATCAGTAGACATCATCAGTGATTTGGCTTAAACTTAAAAAATTCAACAAGTTGTGAGTTCTCATGGTATCCCTGGTCTGCACAACCAATCAATTTCCAATAAGGGGTGAGGAGCAAGCAAATGCCACAAATGTGAGCAAAGACCTGAAAAACAGAGCAAAAGATGACAAATGTCACTGAAAAAAAAATTGTATATTCAAATATACCGCTCTAGGAAGAGAATAGGTATTACGCCTCTCTGCTGTGCGATGGCACTGACCTGAGGTTTAGTATAACCTATCCGTTCTAAGAATTCATTGCTGTTTGCGCCTCTCTGCTGTGCGATGGCACTGACCTGAGCCTTAGCATCTCTTTGAAAATTCTTAGAACCAAATCTTCTAAGTCCTAAGACCGCTCAAAAAACTCCTGAGGAAGATTGATTACCATATACCTGTGGAACACACAAACATTTGTTGACCTAATTCATCTAATTAATCACTGATGCGTGTCAAAAGTCTGTGTATGGATTTAAGTGGACAAGTATACTGACAATCGTCGTGCCTGCTTCATCTGATGCTCAAAATCAATGGATGTTACGTATCATATCAAGCATGATTCCCAGTTAGAACTTAGAAGTCTTATATAAGTGAAAAACTGTGATAAGTAATTAATGCAAGTGTTTGAAGTTCAATACAGATAAAAAGGTTCCAAGTAATGGTGTTTATGCCGTTCTGATTCCATATGAGTCTGTTCTTGATAGGATGTCAATGCTAATAGGCAACTTTGACCTGCTCTAACAAAAATTATAAAAAGATGCTTATTTGGTTCGTAGTCTTTTAAACTTTTCTAGTTATTTGTATAGTGTGTCAGTGTCGGACTGTGCGCATTGTTCTCTATGAATGTCATCAAATGAGCTTAACGTTTATTTAAACAAATTGTTTCTGAAAGGTTAAAAGGATCACATCTGAGGTGATCAGGTGGATAAATGGATCACGTCTAAGGTGATCGGGTGGATAAATGGATCATGTCTGAGGTGATCAACAAGTTTTAATCTAAAAGTAAAAATTTCTGAGATGATCAATTGCTCATAATGTCTTGGCTATTGTTTAGTAAAACTAAGTGTCGGTAGGTAAAATGGTCAAAATGTCACAAGTATAGCCCAGTCGCACGACTGAATGATAAGTATAATCCAGTCGTATGAATGGAGCATACGAATGAGTGCAATCGTACGATGGGACCATGCGAATGAGCCCAATCGTCCGATTGAAAAAGACCGACTATGTTTGACATCCGAATGAATTTCAATCGTACGATTGGAGATGGACGATTAGGTGAATCGTACGACTCAAGCATAGTCGTTCGACTCAACCATGTGACTAGGCACAGTCGCACGATTAATTCATGCGACTAAGCTCAGTCGCACGACTGGAGATTGCCCTAGTTTAAATACTAGAGGAATCACCCTCAGTCGCTCATTCACCTAAATCGCCCCCCTTCATTCGTACGATATAGACGAACCTCGGCCAAAATTTCCCAAAATCACTTGAACCTTCGATTACATAGTTCTGACGTTTCCTTTCGATCATACAGGTACTGCACAAGAGAAATCATCGAACAAAGTATGTCAAAACATCAAAATGGGCACAAATTATGACCTAACAGTACCAGTAACCTTAATAGGATTAATAGACCTTAAAACCTGAACTTAATGATCAAATTAAGGTTACAATAGGCTTAATCAGTTCGTTCTGAGTGTAATGAGCATAATTTTGATGTTTAACACTTATTATTGCTCAAAACAAGAATTTGAATGGACAAACAGTCGAATGAACGACTGGTCATGCTGATGAACTTCAATCATACGATTGAACTGTCCGATTGGCTCAATCGTACGACTAAGATGAACGAATGACTCAATCGTACGACTGAACCATGCGAATGAGTTCAGGCGCATGACTGAGTTACACGTATGAGAAGACATGCGACTAAGAGCCAATCGCATGACTCAATCGTACGAATGAACTCAATCGTACCACTAGATCTCAGTCGCAAAGTACAATCGTACGATTGAAACTCAGTCGTTTGTTCAGTCGCATGATTAAGTCAAATGTTTGAAGATCATTGACTAAAACTAGCTATCTTCCACATGTTCTAACATTTACCTGTTTTGTGTCACAGATGGCGAGCATATGGCCAATAAGTACTAAGCACAACATCTGTGCTTATCTCGATTTGACATCCCACAACTCTGCTAAGTTTATTGGGATTATCACTTTTCTACGACGATCGAGGATATATCGAGCTATCTCAGCTCCATGCACTCCCTATCTCTCGATTCAGAAGGCGTTCTGGGAGAACGCAGTGGTGGATAGGTCGACTGATCCCTATTCCATCAGTAGCTCTATCTTTGGGGAGCCCATTCAGATTACGGAGGAGGACATACGGACGGTCCTTGAGTTTGGGGATGATGTAGACTGCCCAATACGACTACATCCCCTGACCGTCCGTGGCTGCTTCATGAGGGCCAAGTATTCTGGGGATATCAACACGAGCATGCTCAACAAGAGCAATTTGTGCCCCCAGTTTAAATACTTGGCGCACGTACTTCTGTGATGCATAACATCCAGAAAGGGTGGATTTGACGAGCTCTCAGACCAGATGCAAAACGCATACGTCGCTCTGGTGCTGAACCACCCTTCTGATTTCTCAAGGATGATTTTCACGTATATGGTGGAGAATATCAAGGCTAAAGGAAAAGTGGGATTCTGCATGTACCCTTGATTTCTTCAGATGAATATTGACCAGAAACTTCCATAGCTGCCCAATGCCCAAGACGATGCAGTTGTATTAGAGAGTATGGATGATACGACTCTAGGAAGGATGAAGGTCTACCGGGGGAAGAAGGTGAAACCCCCGGTGAGGAGTTTGTTTGGGCATCTGGCCCGAGAAGACCATGTGGCGCCAGCTAGGAAAAAGTGGTGTCACGATGACAGTGAGTCTGATACAGAGCCAATCGCTGTGCCGAGTGATGACTAAGATGATGATGGTGGAGATCCAGGTCCAGAGACCACTTCTACATCAGCACATGTTATATCTCCATCATCCCCAACCGAAGAGTTAGAGACAGCGGGATTCCATCAGGGATTCCAGCCTGATGAGGTAGAGGCGTCTGATGAAGAGCCTCTAACTCGGAGAGTGGGCAGCCGGGTTGTGGCGACTGAGCATGGGATTCGGGAGGTTGGTCGACGCCTAGGAGAGTCTGGGGGTTCTACGGCAGACCCATCTTATACCCCATACACTTCCATCAGCCAAGGAGGAGCATCACGATCCAAGGGATCCAGGCTAAAGAGGATGGCTCAGCCCCACGGGAAGAAGCCCAAACGCCGAAGGCTTACTCTGCTGACTACTACCACAACCACCCCTACTACTTCAACCACTCCTACTACCACAGCCACCACTATACCCATTCCACCACCTGTTACCACCTCTACCACCTCACACACCACTACCACACCTACTCCACCACCAACTTCATCTATACTACCACCTATATTCACCACCACCACAGCTACCACCACAAGCCATCAAGCCAACCCATCCTCCTTCCTATCTGGATCGTCTCTACCTCCAAGTGGAGTACAGGAACAACTGTCAGCACTAAATAGGATGGTGCTGAAGTTGTTAGCTGCTGATGATGACAAGACTGCTCGACTTCGACAGCTTGAGGAGCAAAATGCTTCTCAAGCCCATATTATTGCTTAGCAAGCTGAGCAGATCTCCCAACTCTAGCAACAACATGTCATTTCTACTCAAAAGATTGAGGAGTTTGAGTCTGCGAATAAGAAGATTCTGCTGAAACTGAAAAGGTCGCAGGATGAGCCGTTAAAGAACAATGAAGGAGATGAAGACGGTGATGATGATGAGGAAGATGATGAAGAAGAGGATAGTGATGATGATGATGAAGGAGGTGATGATAAGGATAAAGGAAGAGACGGTGATGAAGTTGTTAGCTGCTGATGATGACAAGACTGCTCTACTTCGACAGCTTGAAAAGCAAAATGCTTCTCAAGCCCATATTATTGCTCAGCAAGCTGAGCAGATCTCCCAACTCTAGGAACAACATGTCATTTCTACTCAGAAGATTGAGGAGTTGGAGTCTGCGAATAAGAAGATTCTGCTGAAACTGAAAGGGTTGCAGGATGAGCCGTTAAAGATCGATGAAGGAGATGAAGACGGTGATGATGATGAGGAAGATGATGAAGAAGAGGATACTGATGATGATGATGAGGATAAAGAAGAGATGGTGATGAAGATGAAGGAGATGCATCTGCATCTGCCCCTAGTCATGAGCAGCGGACTAAGAGAAGACAAGACCAGGGAGCATCAGCTGCTACCCTACCGACCTCCCCATCTGCATAAGACCCAGCCAGGATCCAGGACAAAAGTATTGATTAGATGTTTTATTCTTAAACTTTTGTACTTGGTTCTTATGTTGATGCATATGAAACTCATTGAAATATTTAATGATTAATGTTTATTTAGCTTGAGTTTATACTAATGATTGCTACTCTACATGTTGATATTAAACAGATAAAGGATTTCAGCAAGATAAGCATGATGTTGCTCCCCTCCAACAGATCAAGTGTCAACTTACAATGATTCTTGATCTGCAGGGGATCGTCAGAAGGTCGGGGAGTTATACTCCTGAAGAAGGAGAAATAATTCACGACCTTACTGATGTGCAGCTTGCTGAAATATTTCGTGTAAATCCAGACTAAATTGTTAAGGATGCACCAACTTTTGATGATACTGATGATGACGAGCTCAACGACGTTAAATAAATAGAGATTGAAGACATCACAGATTAGCACTACCTAGAATACACTGACCAAGAGCGAAACGTGTTTCCAGATTCGGTAAACACTCTCGACAGTGATATTCTGGGTAAACTCAGTGCAAAAGAGAAGAGAGCACAAGCCTCAACGAGCCATGCCCAGGCCTCAGACGCTGATGTTGATATTCGAAAGGCTGAATGGGCGGCTTGCTTCGCTGAAGTCCGAGCCCAACGTGCTATAGCGACACAGAGTACCTACACCAAACTCTATAAAGTCAAGAAAAACATGAATGTGTCAGGGAAAATCATTGCTTGGGCCTATTTTGATGACCTTGGGGTGTATGCAGTAAAATGGGAGAGGGGTATCGAGTACTTCAGATTCCCTCATGATCTGAAGACTCTCCCTCATTTTGAGCTCAACCAGCTGGCGCGCCTGAAGTTATTATACGCTGATCCGAAGAAAATGTCAGGCTGGTTTGAGGCTGCCCTGAGGAGGGAATACAGGACTAGATGGGTCAACTTCAGACCACAGCAGGCCACACATTACATTAGAAGGTCTGAAGTGAATCCCATTACTGGCTTACCTAAGATTGTCCTGAAGTGGTGCCCTCCGCGTACTATGTCCAGAATTCCACTGAGGGAGATGCCACAGGACTTTACCCCACATTTTAGGTGGTGGTATTATGACTGGCGCTCAGGAGAGGCAGTCATTATTTTGGATAGGGAAGGATCTGTGGACACAATCAGAGTGTTCGACCCCTTGTGGCTAATAAACTTGTCAGCTTCGGATGTCTATACGCTATACAAGTGGCCACTATTTTTTGACACGCAGGATATATTGCAAGTACTACAGTTTCAGCATATCATACGTCTATGCTTTGCACTTAATATCCATGCTGGAAATGCGAAAGAGGAGAGGGTTAAGAGATTTGAAGAGTTCAAGAAAGAAGTCAAAGTCTAGATAGAACTAGGTCGAAGGGGGAGTTTGTTGGTACACATGTCCCCAGTTCTAGTCTAGTGAGCTTAAATGTAATAGACTCTTTTCTTGTAACACTTATATAATGTTTGATCAATACAAATGAGAAACTCTTCTATATATGTTTATTGGTTGTTTAATGTTATATCTATTTATATTATTTATTGTTACACATATATATGACAATGTTAAATAGGTTTACGGTTGTTAGACATAGTTCTGAAGCATTAATGGTTTAAGAATGTGTTTAACTAAGTATCCTGATTCAGTCGCACGACTGGACCATCCGAATGGGCCAATCGCACGACTGAACCAGGTGATTGAGTCAATCGCACGATTGAGTCATAAGACTGACTCAGTCGTACGAACGAACCAATCGTATGACTCAGTCGCACGACTGAGCCAGTCGCTTGGCTCAGTCGTAAGAATGAGAGCTGTAACCTATAAATACCACTTAATTCGTGGAAAAATAGAGGACTTCGAATATTGATAACCCTAGTCGATCCAGAGCGCCCTGTTCGTCCGTTCCAAGTTCATAAAACGTTTTAGATCATTCCTAGTTTGTTCTTAACGTTTTCTAATCGTTAGGTTTGATCTTGTTAACGTTTTCCCTGATTGGATCGCCAATCAAATAGGATTCCACACTATTTGATCTGGTTTAACGTAGAATCAGTTGGTACTCCGTTGGTACACGGTCCTAACACTAGGTTTTGGCGAAGTTTCCAACATGAAGCTTAACTTAAGCACTACCTATCACCCACAGACAGATGGGAAAAGTGAACAGACTACTCAGACGTTAGAAGACATGCGTCATGCATGTGTGATTGATTTTGGTGGTAGTTGGGATAATCATCTGCCACTTATTGAATTCTCTTACAATAATAGTTATCATGCCAGCATCAAAGCAACACCTTTTGAAGCTTTATATGGGACAAAGTGCCGAACACCTATCTGCTGGACAGAAGTAGGCGAAAGTCAACTGTCAAGACTAGAAATCATTATTGAAACCACAGAGAAGATTCAACGAATCAACGAAAAGATGAAAAGTGCTCAAGATAGATAGAAAAGTTATGCAGTTCAGACACGCAAACCCTTAGAATTTCAAATAGGGGATAAAGTGATGCTAAAGGTATCACCTCTGAAGGGAGTGATCCGATTTGGAATGAAATGAAAACTCAAACCTCGATACAGTGGACCGTTTGATATAACAACCAAAGTAGGACCGGTGGCGTATCGACTAAAACTTCCCAAGCAGCTGGCAGACATACACAATACTTTTCATGTGTCAAATTTAAGAAAATGCTTAGTAGAAAAAGCAGAAAAAATACCACTGGAAGATGTGCTCGTTAACGAAAAGCTGAACTTCATCGAAGAACCACTAGTTATCAAAGACCGAAAGATTATAAAGTTGCACAGAAAAGAAATGTCATTAGTCAAGGTCAAGTGAAATGCACATCATGGGACCGAGTATACATGGGAATTACAAAATGAGATGAAAGAAAAGTACCCTCACCTATTTAAATAAAGCTAAATTTCTAGGATGAAATTTTTGTGGGGAGGAGGATGTAATACCCCAAACCTTAATATAATAGTTGTATATGCACGAAATATGAAAATTTTCTTTCATATATTGTCGTATGAGTAAAATAACTATTTGGATGATCACAAGTGATGTCAATTTTTTACTACTTTAAGAAAGTGTTAAATAATAATCAAATATTTAATTTTTGATCTTACTCTGTTTTTAATGAAACTTGAGTCGACACATAGAGAAAAATAAGCTCGTCTCAACGTTATATTTGAAGTCTTATAAGACGTCATATTTAAAAAGTTATAAAATAAAAACGAACTAAGCAACTGAATTAATTATAATGATATAACAATATTATTATTTAAGAATTTATTTAAGCTACTAGGCAGGCACGTTACTTTCATCCCCATCGATTCCTTTATATTTCCACCTGCCTGCCTGCTTGCTTATATATAGGGACCATAAGGTTGAATTTGTATTATAAGTTTTCTCGGGAACCCTCTAGTATTAAGAGAAACCCAAGTAATCGATATCCCATTAGGTATTATTATCGCTCCTTTTTGGAGCTCGGGTAGGAGCGCGAGTAGGGAGACTCTACATCAGATTACCGTAGATAGATTTAAGGTATGTTCTTATTTAAGTTTAAGTCACGTTAATTATTATTTATTTTAGTATTATTATTATTAGGATTAGTATTAGTATAGCATTATATTTTAGGCATTAGGGTTATTGTTAGGGTTGGCTCTAAGGTAGCCTAGCCTTAGTTGGGCATGGACTGATCATCCATGCTTAAACAAGGTAGCTCTAGCTAATATCAAATCATTACAATGACTAGTTAGTTGTACCATCATCTAACCTAGGATTACTTAAACTGTATCAGGACCTTGAGATATCACCAAATTTTACTAGGATTGATTCTCAACTACCGAGCAAATGTTAAACAGGTGATTATCATGTATGTTATCAAAAACTGTGATAATATACTCGTTCTGTCTATACTTGTAATAATTATAACGCTTAGATATATGCACGGGTCGGTAGGGGTATACAAGATCCTGATATATTTAATGGGGTTTGTCAAACTGGCTGAATAGAGACAGGGTTCCTCGTATGCATCAGGCACATGCTCATACCTATTTGATGGTCGGGAGGGTCTAACAAACCCACCCCCGGTGGTTGTGGTAAAACCATGGAAGGCACTGTGCCTATGGATCCAAATATCACAACCCATATTGTATGCATGTCAAAGTTAATTTTGTAAACTGTATAGCATGAGCCCACCAGCATTAGCTGACGTCTTTTAGAGTATGAGTATCATAGGTAATCAGTGAGACTACTCTAGGAATAATGATGAGACAGTGAAATCTGGAGCTATAGAAGGTTATAGTTGTTTGATATTGTAATAAAATAATGTTTTTTACTTAGAATGTTATATGTTTAAAATGAAAACTCAGTTTTCTTTCACCATAAGTTATATCAAGTGTGCACGCCCGCCGGGTCACGGGTGGGGTGTCACACTGTGTATGTAAATGCTGCTCTAAAAAAACATTAGAAACCGAACAATAACCATTAACACACATAGAAGGTATAACAGGCATAGGAATCTCAAAAAATAACAATCTTGAAATCATGAAGGGTAATCATGTTGTAACCATACTGGTTAGTAACATTGATGTGCAGATCTTAGATAAATCAACATTGGAGCAGCTAGTTCATCTAACAATAGAAAGCAAGTATGATGATCAAAAGAGTCTTGTTGACTACTTTGTTGACTACATAGTCAATTACAGAAATGCCTTGAAGATCACTCTATTAACTGAGAAAGTCAAAGAAGATGAAAAGGATCAAGAAATTGAAAAGGGTGTAGAAGAATCATTAAAGGCCACAACAAAAGTGCAGAAAAGTGTTGATGAAACTAGTCCTTCTCATACCGAAACTTTCACTACCAGACAAACAGACAAATCAAACAAACAAACATGTCTAACCTAGCAAAGACATATACATCAGAAAATCATACATGTATATCATACAATCATATAAACATAGAAACAGAAAATCATAAAATCATACATGTATGACATAAAATCATGCAAACATACAAACAGATAATCATGCAATCATACTTGTATATCAGAAAATCACACATGTATAACATACAATCATACAAACATATAATCATACAATCATAATTGTATATCAAAAAATCATACATGTATAACATACAATCAAACAAACATACAAATAGATAATCATAAAATCATACATGTATATTAGAAAATCATACATGTTAACATAAAATCATGCAAACATACAAATAATAAATCAACTTAATCATGCAAAACATTCAAACATATAATCAAACAGTGTAAGTCAAACACATAGCCAAACCATTCATATCAAACACAAACACACATATTAGTACTAACAAACAAAACAATAACAAGCAAGCTTAAGAGATGGCAACATCATCCTTAGGGGGAGTATTATTGGACTCAACAAGTGCATTAACGAAATAATGCTTAAAAGGATAATGCTTGTCATAATCAATCAAAATGTGTTCTAACATTCAAACAATCCATAACTAATATATTAGCATCATTAAAAATCAAAACATTCACTAATCATTGTATAAATTTCTTTTCCAGGTTTGTAGATAAAGGGAATTTTGAGAAGTGTGAGCAACACATGAAGGGTTGTCCACAAAGGATGTCTAAGAAGATGCAGCGGATGAAGAACAAGTCCAAGTGCCCATAGCGGATGAACAACACACAGCAGATGCCAAGTTCATAGCTGATGAACTGTCCTCAGCTGATGTTCATCCACAGCGGACGAACGTTCCACAGCGGACAACATACAAAGCAAACACACTTAATGTTCACAGTGGACAGCATCCAAGGCACAGTGGACAAGTAATTTGACTTCCACAGCAGACATCTTAACATCAACAGCAGATAGCTAATCATCCATAATGGACGACTTAGACTTAGGATTTTATGTAATTTTTGTTTACGTAAGGGTAGTTTAGTAATTGGAAATAGTTTTTTGTATAGGCTATAAATAGCATACTACCTTAATCATTCGTAAGCTTTTGAATAATTAATACAAACGAGCAATTATTACCATTCAAGCATTCCATCACTAGCAATCACACACATCAAACACACACTGATATCATTGCATTAATCATGGGCTTCCGCATCATGATTACTGTATGTTGAATTTGATATAACAATCTTTTGTTATATTCATTGAGAATTAGAAAAGATCCTTGGGGGAATCATCATCATCAATAACTCATATTGTTGTTTGTTGTTGTTTTGTTGATTTCATCAAGACAAATGGTTTGGAACCTATGTCCTCTTCTTTAAGAGAAGAGCACTATAGGTACCAAATAGGTATTTAGGTACAAGAAGGATGATAGAGGACATGTCATCAAAAACAAGGCTAGACTTGTTGCATAAGGATACACACAAGAAGAGGAGATTGACTATACAGATGTCTTTCTATAAGTGGCTAGACTTGAAGCTCTTAGCATATTCCTCGCTTTTGTTGCATCCAAGGATTTCAGGGTCTACCAACTAGATGTCAATTGTGCTTCCTTATATGGGGTGATTGATAAGGAGGCGTTACAGATCCAGATCATCTTGATTATGTCTGCAAGTTTTATATAACTCTTTATGGGCTGCACTAAGCTCTAAGAAAGTGGTGTAAGACACTATCTCTGTATCTCTATTAGCATGGCTACAAAAGGGGTGCTATTGATGGAACACTGTTTCATTAAAAGAACAAAGAATGACTTGATGTTGGTTCAAGTTTATGTAGATGACATTATCTTTGGATCACCTAATCCAAAGCACTACAAACTCTTTAAGAAGTTAATGAAGAATAAACTTGAAATGAGTGCAATAGGGGAACTCAATTTCTTTCTAGGAATTCAAGTGAAGCAGGTAGACAATGGCATCTTTATGAATCAATCAAAGTATGTACAAGACATACTTACTAGATTCAAATTGACTGAATTTAGGGTTGCAAATACACCCATAGCCAAAAACCACTCCCTAGGACATAATCTTGAAGGGGAGAATGTATATAAACATTTTTACAGGGCTATGATTAGGTCTCTTATGTACCTCACAGCCATCAGGCCTAATATAATGTTTGCTACATGTATTTATGCGATATCAAGTCAACGTGAAGATGTAACACCTGGTTGCTGTCAAGAGGATTCTTAGATATCTCAAAGGAACTAGGATTTTGGTATCCAAAGAATTCTGACTTCAATCTATATATTTATATAGATAGTGACTATGGTAGCTGCAACATGACTGCAAAGTCTACCTCTGGCGGATGTCAATTCCTTGGTGGAATGATAGTCCCTTGGTAACACAAGAAGCAATCCTATGTGTCTGCATCAACTGCTGAAGTTGAATACATTGCTACTGCTAGCAGCTGTGCTTAAGTTCTTTGGATTTAGAATCAGATGGTAGACTATGGATACAACTTCGAAGAGACTCCCGTCCATATGGACAACAACAGTGTTATCTCTATTGCAGAGAATCTTGTGTAGCTTTTAAGGACAAAACACATCAACGTCAGGTATCATTTGATTATAGATAATTTTGAGTAAGGTTGATAAAGCTAGTCAAAGTTAACACAAATGAACAATATGTTGATTTGTCCAAAAAAGCTTCTGATGAGCAAAGATTTAATTATCTTGTATAAGCTATTAGGATGATTAACTTTGACTAGATTTTTCTTAAACTAAACTCAAGATTATTTTTAAATATGTGTGTCTTCGGTTGTCTATATCATCATCTACAAAAGCTCAGTTTACTTTGGAAGAAAACTTTTCAAATGATATTGCTTAGAATTATGGAAATTTTAGATATATTTTCTCTCGGAAGTCATTAAGTTGCCTTCGGAATTACATTGTCTTTAAATAACTACTTATAAGACATTTACCTTTGGATGAAATTCTCATATATCTTCTGAAGCTTAAATATGCTTCTAAGTACTCATATGTTTTTGAAAGACAATTTTCATCCAAAAGCAATTAAGCCTTGGAAGTTTCATTATCTTATGATTAAAACTTCTTAGATTTAATCTCTTCTGAAACCAAATATATCTTTGAAGTAAGATTACTCTTAGTACTTTTTTCTACAAAAGAAATTTTCATTAGCTAAAGAATAACTTCCGAAGTCAAAATGGCTTTGGAAGCTTTCACTAAGCTTCAGAATGCAAATGACCCTTGTAAGATTTTCGAAATCCAAAAAAACTATCTTTTTAGGCACTTTTTCAGAGGTGGAACCGACATCCGGATTTCAAATTTTATCCTTTTTCATAAAATTTGTCTCAAATCCAGTTCATATAAATATACCTTTAATGATTTCCCCTCTTTCGCATTCTTCTTCATCTACAAATTTCCTAGACTAAATTCAACCACATACAACTTTTGTTCTTATCTTCCTTCATCATTAAGCTACTCACATATGGCCAACCCTGATCCGTAAAACGAATCCGATATCTCCATGAACCTACACTAGAAAAACAATCAGATGGCTCAGTTAATGTCTTAGAAAGTTACTGGTTTCTCAGATATTTTGCGATTCTTGACTCTATCAAACTACTTTACCTCCCTCACCGTTGATCCTCCACTGTATGAGGATTAGCTTTTGGAGTTTTGAAGGACCTGCCAAGAGGTTATTATGGATGGGGAGAAGGAACTGTTTGTCATAGTGCAGGTTGGACAATTTTCATCACTCTTGCAACCATAAACACTCATCTAAGGCTGGCTGATGAAGAAGACGAAATATCCTTCAAAAATCTATTGTGAACCAATCTTTCTGGAAGATGCACGATAAGGGTGATAACTCCATAAGAACCTTTAGGAAAGGAAAGGTCTCCTCCCAGTGAAAAATACCTCTGCCATGTTGTCATTCAAATAAGCATGGAGGCTGGGATCAAATTCCTGAGAACATTTCTGTAAGGCCCCGTTCCCAGGCACCTCACAGTTGGTCATTCGTCGCACTTCAACATATAGTTTACATATACTAAGTAAAATAACTGTAACACCCGTATTTTTAGCAAGAAATAAAAGAATAAAAGAAAAAGGAAGAAAAGGAAAGAAAATAAAAGTCAACCAAAAAGGAGGGACCAAAAGTGCCAAATGGTCAAAGTTGTTATTTATTTTGTACAAAAATGGAGGCATGGCCGCCCAAGTTGCCTGCATTTCCTATCATTTGATATTTTTAGAGAGAGAAAGCACAAAAGCAGACAAAACTTTCGGATTTTGAAGAACAAGAGGAAGAGTTCGATTTTTAGGTAAGGTTTAATGTTTTTTTTAGTTGTTCTTGGCTAAATTAGCCTCGATTATGTGCTTATGTGTGTGTATATGTGTTTGAATGCGTGTTTAAAGGATTCCTAGGTGTTAGAACCTTTTGAACAGCTCGGGTGAAGGGTGTAAACTCGAAGAAACAACTAAGGTGAGTTTCTAGACCCCCTTTTTACTTGTTTTAAATGTTTTGGGGCTGGAAAATGCATGTAAGTATGTTTTTATAAAATTTGGGTTTTATACCCGTATGATTTGAATGTATGAATGTATGTGTTTATGTTAAGTTTTGCCTAGAATCATGTGAGCATGTTTAGAACTAGGCATTATGATGTTTGGGACTTAGACTATGAATTGGACACATGCACAGGTTACTAATACGTCTGAAATCTTGCATTAGAAATATGTCTAAAATTTGACTTAGAAAAAATAAGTATAAGTTGATGAGTCCAATAGTGCTTATACGCCCAACAGGACTCATGAGTCCCACAGTACCCTTGAGTCTGAAAACTAAGTAAAAAGGTGAAAAGTCTGAATTCTGGTCGTATGACCAGAAAATATTTTCTAAGTATGGGATGGTACGACCAACAGGGCTAATACGCCCAACAGGGTGGTCGTATGACCAAATAATTTTTCTAAGTGTAGGGTGAAGAGTCCAATAGTGCTCATACGCCCAACAGGGTGGTCGTATGACCAGATGATTATTCTGTGTAGGGTGAAAAGTCCCACAGGGCTCATACGCCCAGCAGTACTCATACGCCCAGGGTTGAAAAATTTTCTAAGTGTAGGCTGGTAAGTCCGACAGTGGTGAAACGCCTAACAGGGCTCTTACGCCCAAATACTTAGACTTTTTAATAGATTTCTGTTCTTGGAGTTGGTGCAGTAGGGTTTCACCTGACTGTTGACTAGGACGTTATGGAATGAGAGTGATGATGCTATGTATGATTACGTATGTATGATGCTATGTATGATGATGAATGTATGATGATGAATGTATGATGAGTATGTATGTTACTTGTAATTGTGTATGCTTATCTTTCCGAAACTTTACGAATAACGAGAATGAACAAATGAAGTATTATGTAACATAAAGTGAAAGATAATGAAAGAGGAACAAGATGATGAATGCATGTATTAACGAATGAACGAAAAGAAGAATGATGATGAATACATGCATTAATGAACGAACGAATTATGTCTTGCAAGCATTGAATAACGCGATTGGTCCTTCTCTGTGATTGACCATGGTCATGGTACCTCTACCGCTTACCTCTAGTACCGTGGCATACGTTTTGTTGTTCATATGTTGACTTCGGCCCGGTAGCTAATTACGATCGGGGTGTAGCATATGGTATTGGTACAATTCACCTTTCAATGTGCAAGTAAGTATGAACGGGATTCTTGTCATTCGACCACAGTAATCATAGCCAAGTGCTATGAAGTGGGTAAAGCCTGACAAAATCCATACGAGAAGTTAAAGATAACAATGTATAACGAATGATGAAGATAATAACGAATATTATCTCTATGTACGTATGATGTATGAACGCATGCATGAAAGGATACTTTTAAATAAGTAAAAGTATGTTTTATTATAAAACTAGAACTCACTCAGCAACGCTGACTTTTATGTGTTTTCCAGTTGGCAGGTAGTGTTGCTGAGGATGGCACGAGGCGGCTACTCAGCTCTTTTGGGATGGCATTCTTTTGTTAATGTTTTTGTATTGTAATGCAAACAAACGATATTTTGTAATGGGTGTTGTATTACTTTGCAAAAGCATTTATAGTAAATTCAAAGTTTTCGCTGCAAGATTTTTATTAAGTTATATTAAATGTATGTTTTATGGGTGATGACGACCAACTGTGAGGTGCCCGGGAACGGGGCCTTACAAGTTGGTATCAGAGCCAAAGTTTAAGTGAAATGGGTATATTTTTAAAATAAACCTAAACTTAAACTGAAAATGGGACAAAAAGGAAGAGAATGCCATCTGAGTAGTTGCGTGCCATCAGGTATTTTTATTAAAGTTAATCATGATTTTGTGCGCATGATATGTGTTTATGTGTACTGTTAGACTTAGATACTAATGTAGTCAGGACAGGTAATGCTCGGGGTGCGAAGAGTAAAGTAAGTGGCTAATCACAACTGGCCACTGTAATTAGGGACTTACTATACTTGACATAAACTGAGCTATTTCCTTGAATGACCGTGTTGGTGTTTAAATCTTCCAGCGTGATAGAAGATGGTCGGTGGTAGATCATCTAAAGCTTCCCGTGGCGGTGGACGTGGTGATGAACCGCGTAACACGCGAGGAAGACTTAGGACAGAGAAAGTAGTTCATGAGGAAAACAAGACTCCTCATCAGGAGGAGGCAGACGAAAGCGCGAATTTGAGAGCCTCGGTAAAGGAGGCAGTGGTCGAGGAAGTGCACCAGGTCATGCAGACGATCTTACCGTCTGTAGTGACCGAGGTGATAAAGGCAGTACGTAATGATGAGAGACGAGGGACGAATCGGTCCTCAGGTAGACAGCAACAGACAGAAGTAGAAACAGTATTATCCAATGATGAAGAGGAAGAGGAAGAAGAGCAGTTATGGGAGATAGCCCGGGGTTGTAACTACGGGGCATTCATGAGGTGCAAGCCCCCAACATTTGATGGTTCTGGTACTGCTACTGATGCTCACCAATGGGTGATGGAAATGGAAGCTGTCCTCGATATTAGTGATTGCCAGGAGGACAACAAAGTGAAGTTTGCTACCCACTCTTTCACAGGGTCGGCTTTGTGCTGGTGGAACAATATAGTCCAAGCCGAGGGTAGCAGGGCTATAGGGAAGATGAAGTGGGCTGAGTTAAAAAGGCTGGTGATTGAGGAATTCAGTCCTCGTCGGGAAATGGACAGAGTCGAGAGAGAGTTCCTGCAGTTGGAGGCGGGGACGATGACCCACCAACAATATACCACCAAGTTTAACGAATTGGCGCTGTTGGTGCCGGAGCAGGTGACGCCGGTGTCTCGAAAGATCAACCGGTATATTCAGGGGTTGCCAGCTGAAATTCGTTGGCACTTGATTTCTGCCCGACCAAGCACTTTCAGGTCGGCAGTGGATTTGGCGGGAAGGTTATTCGATGAACGGGCTGCGTTGGTAAAGGCTGAGGGTAGCAAGAAGTGAAGTGGAGAGAAGAACTGGCAGGGGAAGAGATTTGGTCGGGGTGATACTTCGACGAGTAACAAGAAGGCGAGGGCGGATGATCACCGTGTGGTCGTGACGGGAGCTGGGGTGAGGAAGGGTGGTAAGTGTGGAAGGGAGCACTCAGGGGAGTGCAAATAGGGATCCAACATCTGCTTTAAGTGTGGGAAGACGGAGCATATATCAAAGGATTGCTGGATGGGCAAGTGTTTTAACTGTGGGGAAGGCGGTCATATGAGCAGGGACTGTAAGAAGCCGAGGGCTGAGGCTTCAGGGGTAAAGAAGACGGGAAGTGAAGGTCCGAGAGCAAGCGCCAGGGCTTTCACTATGACGCAGGAAGAGGCTAGGACGGACCCCGATGTGGTGTCAGGTACGTTTCTAGTAAATCAAACTCTTGCTTCTGTGTTATTTGATTCTGGTGCTAGTAGGAGTTTCATTTCTGCTACTTTCTGTGCTGAATTGCCGGTTAGTAGTAAATGCATTAGTGAGCCTTTTTATGTAGAAACTGCTACTGGTAAGTCCACTAGATTTACTGATGTGATAGAGGACTGTACCATAGAATTAGAAGGTCGTAGGTTTGCAGCTAGATTACATGTGATGCCCTTAGGTGGATTTGATGTAGTACTAGGGATGGATTGGTTGGCAACCTATGAAGCGAATATCGTATGTCGAAAGAAGATGATTAGATTGACGGCATCTGACGGAAGTCTGGTGACAATATACGGTGATCGGGTGACGGTGATTCCGAAGGTGATTTCGATGGCGGTGGCGGGGAAGTGCATGAGGCGTGGGTGCAACGCCTACCTATGTTATGTGAAGGATGTGGAAATGCCAACACCACAACTATCCGACGTTCCGGTTGTGTGTGAGTTTCCAGATGTGTTCCCGGAAGACTTATCGGGATTGCCACCTGACCGCGAAATTGAATTTCAACTTGAGTTAATACCCGGTGCCCAACCTGTCGCCAAGGCACCGTATCGATTAGCTCCTACGGAGATGAAGGAGTTGATGGAGCAACTGCAGGAGTTGCTTGACAAGGGCTTAATTAGACCGAGTATCTCTCCTTGGGGTGCTCCGGTCATATTTGTGAAAAAGAAGGACGGTAGCATGAGAATGTGTATTGACTACCGTGAGTTGAACAAGTTGACCATAAAGAATCAGTATCCGTTACCGAGGATCGATGACCTGTTCGACCAGCTCTAGGGAGCCAGTTGGTTCTCGAGGATAGATCTTCGATCTGGCTACCATCAATTGAAGGTAAAGGAGCAGGACATTCCTAAAACAGCTTTCCGTACGCGTTATGGACACTATGAGTTTCTCGTTATGTCATTTGGTCTAACTAACGCACCAGCTGCTTTTATGGATCTGATGAACCGAGTGTGTCGGCCAATGTTAGATAAATCAGTGATTGTGTTCATTGATGATATCCTGATTTATTCGAGGAGCGAAGAAGAGCATGCCGGTCACATTCGGGAAGTATTGGAGACTTTGAGAAGGGAGAAACTGTATGCTAAGTTCTCCAAATGTGCTTTCTGGCTACGCGAGGTGCAATTTCTGGGTCACGTGGTAAATGCGGAGGGAATCATGGTGGACCCAGCAAAGGTTGAGGCTGTGATGCAATGGAAATCACCAAAGACGCCATCCGAGATTCGTAGCTTCTTGGGATTGGCGTGCTATTATAGGAGATTTATTCAAGACTTTTCAAAGATAGCCTCACCTTTGACAAAACTGACTCGTAACGACGTGAAATTCGTGTGGGGTCGAGAGCAGGAGACGGCTTTTGAGGAGTTGAAGGCAAGACTAACACAAGCTCCTGTTTTGACTTCGCCCGAGGGGAATGAAGACTTAGTGGTCTATTCAGATGCATCTTATTCCGGGCTAGGTTGCGTGTTGATGCAACGTGGAAGGGTGATCGCATATGCATCTCGACAACTGAAGATCCACGAAGTCAACTATCCCACACACGATCTAGAATTAGCTGCGGTGGTTTTTGCGTTGAAGATTTGGCGGCACTATCTATACGGGACGAAGTGCACAATCTTCACCGACCACAAAAGCTTGAAGTATTTTTTCGAGCAAAAAGATCTTAACATGAGGCAGAGACGATGGTTGGAACTAATAAAGGATTATGATTGCGAAATCCATTACCATCCGGGCAAGGCCAACGTGGTGGCCGATGCCCTTAGTCGAAAAGAACGACCTGAGCCGATTCGGGTGAAGGCTTATCAGCTGATCATGACCCCCGATGTGATGACACAGGTTAAGGAGTTCCAAGACGAGGCTTTGAAAGAAGACCGTCTTAACTCCGAAAGGATGAGAGGCCTAGTTACGGAATTGGGTGAGAACACTCTTGGTGTTAAGACCTGATTTGGGCGAATGTGGATTCCTCGATACGGGGATCTACGTGGTAGAATTATGGACGAGGCCCATAAGACCCGATACTCCATTCACCCCAGTGCTACCAAAATGTACCACGATATGAAGAAAGACTATTGGTGGTCGGGTATGAAACGCGACGTAGTGGAGTACGTAAGTAAGTGTCTGACTTGCTTACAAGTGAAGGCAGAACACCAGAAGCCCTACGGGAAGATCCAACCGTTGGATATACCCGAGTGGAAGTGGGAACACATCACCATGGATTTCATCACGAAGTTACCACGTACCCCAAAAGGGTATGATGCCATATGGGTGATAGTTGACCGCTTGACAAAGAGTGCCCACTTCCTACCGATCCGCGAAACGTACTCATCTGAAAGATTGGCGGATCTGTTCATCAAAGAAATTGTAGCTCGTCATGGTGTACCGGTGTCTATTGTGTCTGATCGTGACACCCGGTTTACCTCCAAGTTTTGGAAAAGATTTCATGATGCAATGGGGATGAGACTACACATTAGTACAGCATATCACCCTCAGACAGACGGTCAGTCTGAGAGGAAGATCCAAACACTCGAGGACATGCTTCGGGCGTGCGTGATCGATTTTGGAGGAAGTTGGGACAACCACCTGCCGTTAGCGGAATTCTCGTACAACAACAGTTATCACGCCAGCATTGGCATGCCACCTTACGAGATGCTATACGGTAGGAGATGTAGGACGCCCGTGTGCTGGGGAGACATTGGGCAGAAAGAGTTGGGAGGTGTCGAGGTAATTGAAGCAACGACTGAAAAGCTGGAAAAGATCAAAGCCTTCATGAAGGCGGCGAAAGATAGGCAAAAGTCGTATGCTGACAAGAGGCGAAAACCGATAGAGTTCAAGGTTGGTGACCGAGTTATGTTGAAGGTCTCACCTTGGAAAGGAATTATTAGATTCAGGAAAAGAGGTAAGCTAAGCCCGAGATACATAGGACCTTTCCGAATTGTCGCACGAGTAGGACAGGTGGCCTATCGACTTGAATTGCCAGATGAGTTAAGTGGAATTCATCCCACATTCCATGTATCTCATCTGAGAAAGTGCTTACCTGATGAAGGCATGGTTGTACCACTGGAGGATATCGAGGTGGATGAGCGGCTCAACTACGTGCAGCAACCAGTGGCAATCATTGATCATAAGGAGAAGAGGTTGAGGAACAAAGTGGTTCCTCTTGTGCGTGTACAGTGGAAGCACAGGAAGGAATCCGAGTCTACGTGGGAGACTGAAGAAGAAATGAGACGGCACTACCCACAGCTGTTTGAGGAATAACAGGTTTCGGGGACGAAACCTATATAAGGGGGGTGGACTTGTAACACCCGTATTTTTAGCAAGAAATAAAAGAATAAAAGAAAAAGGAAGAAAAGGAAAGAAAATAAAAGTCAACTAAAAAGGAGGGACCAAAAGTGCCAAATGGGCAAAGTTGTTATTTATTTTGTACAAAAAGGGAGGCATGGCCGCCCATGTTGCCTGCATTTCCTATCATTTGATATTTTTAGAGAGAGAAAGCACAAAAGCAGAGAAAACTTTCAGATTTTGAAGAACAAGAGGAAGAGTTCGATTTTTAGGTAAGGTTTAATGTTTTTATAGTTGTTCTTGGCTAAATTAGCCTCGGTTATGTGCTTATGTGTGTGTATATGTGTTTGAATGCGTGTTTAAAGGATTCCTAGGTGTTAGAACCTTTTGAACAGCTCGGGTGAAGGGTGTAAATTCGAAGAAACAACTAAGGTGAGTTTCTAGACCCCCTTTTTACTTGTTTTAAATGTTTTGGGGCTGGAAAATGCATGTAAGTATGTTTTTATAAAATTTGGGTTTTATACCCGTATGATTTGAGTGTATGAATGTATGTGTTTATGTTAAATTTTGCCTAGAATCATGTGAGCATGTTTAGAACTAGGCATTATGATGTTTGGGACTTGGACTATGAATTAGACACATGCACAGGTTACTAATACGTCTGAAATCTTGCCTTAGAAATATGTCTGAAATTTGGACTTAGAATAAATAAGTATAAGTTGATGAGTCCAATAGTGCTTATACGCCCAACAGGACTCATGAGTCCCACAGTACCCTTGAGTCTGAAAACTAAGTAAAAAGGTGAAAAGTCTGAATTCTGGTCGTATGACCAGAAAATATTTTCTAAGTATGGGATGGTACGACCAATAGGCTAATACGCCCAACAGGGTGGTCGTATGACCAAAATTTTTCTATGTGTAGGGTGAAGAGTCCAATAGTGCTCATACGCCCAACAGGGTGGTCGTATGACCAGATGATTATTCTGTGTAGGGTGAAAAGTCCCACAGGGCTCATACGCCCAGCAGTACTCATACGCCCAGGGTTGAAAAATTTTCTAAGTGTAGGCTGGTAAGTCCGACAGTGGTGAAACGCCTAACAGGGCTCTTACGCCCAAAGACTTAGACTTTTTAACAGATTTCTTTTCTTGGAGTTGGTGCAGTAGGGTTTCAACTGACTGTTGACTAGGACGTTATGGAATGAGAGTGATGATGCTATGTATGATTACGTATGTATGATGCTATGTATGATGATGAATGTATGATGATGAATGTATGATGAGTATGTATGTTCCTTGTAATTGTGTATGCTTATCTTTCCGAAACTTTACGAATAACGAGAATGAACAAATGAAGTATTATGTAACGTAAAGTGAAAGATAATGAAAGAGGAACAAGATGATGAATGCATGTATTAACAAATGAACGAAAAGAAGAATGATGATGAATACATGCATTAATGAACGAACGAATTATGTCTTGCAAGCATTGAATAACGCGATTGGTCCTTCTCTGTGATTGACCATGGTCATGGTACCTCTACCGCTTACCTCTAGTACCGTGGCATACGTTTTGTTGTTCATATGTTGACTTCGGCCCGGTAGCTAATAACGATCGGGGTGTAGCATATGGTATTGGTACAATTCACCTTTCAATGTGCAAGTAAGTATGAACGGGATTCTTGTCATTCGACCATAGTAATCATAGCCAAGTGCTATGAAGTGGGTAAAGCCTGACAGAATCCATACGAGAAGTTAAAGATAACAATGTATAACGAATGATGAAGATAATAACAAATATTATCTCTGTGTACGTATGATGTATGAACGCATGCATGAAAGGATACTTTTAAATAAGTAAAAGTATGTTTTATTATAAAACTAGAACTCACTCAGCAACGCTGACTTTTATGTGTTTTCCAGTTGGCAGTTAGTGTTGCTGAGGATGGCACGAGGCGGCTACTCAGCTCTTTTGGGATGGCATTCTTTTGTTAATGTTTTTGTATTGTAATGCAAACAAACGATATTTTGTAATGGGTGTTGTATTACTTTGCAAAAGCATTTATAGTAAATTCAAAGTTTCCGCTGCAAGATTTTTATTACGTTATATTAAATGTATGTTTTATGGGTGATGACTACCAACTGTGAGGTGCCCGGGAACGGGGCCTTACAATAACGCAGCGGAATTTATAAGAAAAACATTCTCATTTCATCATAAAAGCTTTTACAATGCATTACATCGTTGGTTTACGTACAAAATACAAACTTTCTTACATTGCGTAACTTTACTATGATTGCTGCGGAAGCATATGAAACCGGGGATTTCTTAAGTAATCCTGTTTATTTGAATCCTCAACAATCATAGGGTCATATACAGTGACCTCTAGTAGAGACTAATTTAAAGAAGATTCCTTAGGTAATCCCGTTTATCGGGATTCGTCAAGGAATGTTGCACTTGCATGCAACATAATGTGTTGCTTGCATTATGAGCCCGCAACACATTTTGTTGCAGCATTATCAAAAGAAGAATGCCATGCCAAAAGAGCTGAGTAGTCGCCTTGTGCCATCCCCAGCAACACTACCTGCCAGCCGGAAACACATAAAAAGTCAGCGTTGCTGAGTGAGTTCTAGTTTTTATAATAAACATACTTTGTTTTCTTTGTAAACCATTCTTTTCTTTTTGCGCGATCATGCATCATACGTACACATAGATAATGTCTTCTATTATCCCTTTTCATTCATTCATTCGTCTTTATACAATATTATCATTTAGTGCTTAACTGGATCCTGTCAGGCTTTACCCACTTCATAGCACTCAGCTTATGATTACTGTGGTCGAATGACAAAGATTCAGTTTCATCTTTGCTTGCACACTGGATATCCTTTATACCAATACCATATGCTATACCCCGATCAGTCTTAGCTACTGGGCCGAAGTCAACAAATGAACAACAAACGTATGCCACAGTACTAGTAGGTAAGCGGTAGAGGTACCATGCGTATGGTCAATCATAAAGAAAGACCCGTTATTCCTTATCCAATGCTTGCAAGACTTAGTTCGTTCATTCATTAATGCATGTATTCGTCATCATATTTCCCTTTTCATTTATTCATTAATTCATGCATTCGTCATCATGTTCTCATTCATTATCTTCCACTTTACTTTACATAATACTTCGTTCATTCATTATCATAACATGTAAAGTTTTGGAAAGATAAACATACAATATTATGATGAACATACACACATCATTCATACATCATCATACAAGGCAATCATACATATATAACATACACCATGCATGACAATCAAGCACACATCATCATGTCATCCACAACTTTAAAAGTCAACTCATATAACCCTTGGGAATCTCCTAGGTAAATGCCTATCTTACTCATTTTAAGTTCCCAGAAGTCAGAATTCTGCTTAAGTGTTTACCCGCATTTCCTCTTTGATTCATCTGCATTTCTTGGCCACCCGCATTGGTCAATGCGGATTAGGAAATGCCTTAGCCGCATTTCCACACGGTCCGCATTAGTCAATGCGGCTGAGGAAAAACCTTGACCGCATTTCGTGTCCTTACTCGCATTAGTTAATGCGGATGAGGGATGCCTTGGCTATTCTACCCGTCTTGTCCGGATTAGGTCAATGCGGCTGATTAAATGCCTCGACCGCATTTACTTAGTCATCCGCATTTGTTAATGCGGTTGAAATCTGCCTTAGCCATTTCATCTGGCTGTCCGCATTAGTCTATGCGGCTTAGTATGGTGACCTGCACTTAACCTGTGCCATTTCTACAACCCATTCATCATCTTAACATACCCCTAGCACAAATTTATCATATTATCCACTTAGAAGAAGTCATACATCATACACATCATAGGAAAGACTCCTAAAACATACATCAACATTACGCACACGAACAACATGCTGAAATTCGTAAATCTGCCCTAGAAATCTTATATACGATAAGCATAGCAACCTGAGCAGTCCATACACACACATACTCGTACATACAAACATGAATTAAGCAATCAATCTTGAAAACAATGTTAAGATGTGTTCCAGCCCCAAAAATGATTCAAAAACGGGTAAATTAGGGGTCTTAGAACTCACCTTGTGTTGCTTCGAGTATGGCTTCTTCAAAACCGGTTGCCGTGAGATCTTGTACCTCGAATGGACCTTCTTCTTCTTGTTCTTCCTTCAGAATCTCGTATTCTGCTCTTTCTCTCTAAAGTGTTCGATGATTTGGGGGTTGTGAGAAAAGAGTGGGCAGCCATCCCCATAAATATCAGATATTTATCCCCTCTTTAAACTTTTGACACAAAGCCCCCTCTACTTTTATTCCATTCTCATTTCCTTTCAAGATACTTTCTTTTCTTTTCTTATTATTATTTTTCTTCGTCTAATAAAGTTTCGGGTGTTACAAGTCCACCCCCCCTTACAAAGGTTTCATCCCCGAAACCTGTCATTCCTCGAACAGATGTGGGTAATGTTGTCTCATCTCCTCTTCGGTCTCCCACATAGACTCGGATCCCTTTCTGTGCTTTCACTGTACACGCACAAGGGGAATCACTTTTTTCCTTAACTTCTTTTCTTTACAATCAATGATTGCCACTAGTTGCTCCATGTAATTGAGCTGTTCGTCTACTTCAATATCCTCCAGTGGAACAATCATATCTTCGTCAGCTAAACACTTTCTCAGATGAGATACATGGAATGTGGGATGAATTCCACTTAACTCATCTGGCAGTTCAAGTCGATAGGCTACCTCTCCTACTCGTACGATGATTCGGAAAGGTCCTATATATCTCGGGCTTAGCTTACCTCGTTTCCTGAATCGAATAATTCCTTTCCAAGGTGAGACCTTCAACATGACTCGGTCCCCGACCTTGAATTCTATCGGTCTTCGCCTTTTGTCATCATACGACTTTTGTCTATCTTTCGCCACCTTCATGAAGGCTTTGATCTTTTACAACTTCTCAGTCGTAGCTTCCATCACCTCAATTCCTCCTAACTCTTTCTGCCCAGTGTCACCCCAACACACGGGCGTCCTACATCTCCTACCGTATAGCATCTCGTATGGTGGCATACCAATGCTGGCATGATAGCTATTGTTGTACGAGAATTCTGCTAACGGCAAGTGGTCGTCCCAATTTCCTTCAAAATCGATCACGCATGCTCGAAGCATATCCTCAAGCGTCTGTATCGTCCTCTCAGACTGACCGTCCGTCTGAGGATGATAGGCTGTACTAATGTGTAGTCCCGTCCCCATTGCATCATGGAATCCTCTCCAAAACTTCGATGCAAACCGGGTGTCACGATCCGACACAATAGACACCGGCACGCTATGACGAGCTACGATTTCCTTGATGAACTGATCTGCCAATCTTTCGGATGAATACGTACCACGGATCGGTAGGAAGTGGGCACTCTTCGTTAGTCGGTCAACAATCACCCAAATCGTATTACATCCCCTCGATGTGCGAGGTAGCTTAGTAATGAAGTCCATGGTGATATGCTCCCACTTCCATTCGGGTATATCCAATGGTTGGATCTTCCCGTACGGTTTCTGGTGTTCCGCCTTCACTTGGAGACAAGTAAGGCACTTACTCACGTACTCCACGACATCGCATTTTATACCCGGCCACCAGTAATCTTTCTTCATATCGTGATACATCTTGGTAGCACCGGGATGAATGGAGTATCTAGTCTTGTGAGCTTCATCCATAATCTTCATTCGTAGATCCCCAAGACGAGGAATCCACATCCGCCCAAACCGGGTTCTAACACCAAATGTGTTTTCACCTAACTCCCCGATCAGGCCTCTCATTCTTTCAGAGTTAAGATGATTGTCATTCAAAGCCTCATCTTGAAACTCCTTGAACTGTTTCATCACGTCGGAGGTCATAATCAGCTGGTACGCCTTCATCCGTATCGGCTCAAGCTTCTCCTTTCGGCTAAGGGCATCAGCCACCACGTTGGCTTTGCCCGGATGGTAATGGATCTCACAATCATAATCTTTTATAAGCTCCAACCATCGCCTCTGCCTCATGTTTAAATCCTTCTGCTCAAAGAAGTACTTCAAGCTCTTGTGGTCGGTGAAAATGGTGCACTTCGTTCCGTAGAGATAGTGCCTCCAAATTTTTAATGCAAAGACCACAGCTGCTAGCTCCAAGTCATGAGTAGGATAATTAACCTCATGAACTTTCAGCTGTAGGGACGTATAGACTATAACCTGTCCTCTTTGCATTAACACGCACCCCAACCCCGAGTAGGAAGCATCAAAATAAACCACCAAATCTTCGCTTCCCTCAGGTAATGCCAATACAGGAGCTTGGGTCAACCTCGCCTTCAATTCTTCAAACGACTTTTCCTGTGCTTGACCCCATACAAACTTCACATCCTTCCGGGTCAACTTGGTTAGTGGAGAATCGATTTTGGAAAAGTCTTGGATAAACCTGCGGTAGTAGCCCGCCAAACCCAAGAATCTTCGGATTTCAGATGGCGTCTTTGGCGACTTCCATTGCATCACCTCTTCCACCTTTGCCGGATCGACCATAATACCTTCTAGATTCACCACGTGACCCATGAACTGAACTTCGCGCAACCAGAACGCGCATTTGGATAATTTAGCATACAACTTCTCCCTTCTCAACGTCTCCAGAACCTCTCGAATGTGACCGGCATGCTTAGTCTCACTCTTAGAATAAATCAAGATGTCATCAATGAACACAATCACTGATTTATCCAGCATCGGTCTACACACCCGGTTCATCAGATCCATAAAAGCAGCTGGCGCATTGGTCAAACCAAAAGACATGACAAGAAACTCGTAGTGACCGTAGCTCGTGCGAAAAGCTGTTTTAGGGATATCCTGTTCTTTCACTTTCAGTTGATGGTAGCCCGATCGGAGATCTGTTCTTGAAAACCAGTTGGCGCCCAGGAGTTGATCAAACAGATCATCGATTCTCGGGCAAGGGGTATCGGTTCTTCACCGTCAGCTTGTTCAGTTCACGGTAGTCGATGCACATCCTCATACTACCGTCCTTCTTCTTCACGAAAAGGACCGGAGCACCCCAAGGTGAGATACTCGGTTTAATGAACCCCTTGTCCAACAACTCTTGCAACTGCTCCATCAACTCTTTCATTTCCGTCAGAGCCAATCGATATGGTGCTTTGGCAATAGGTTGAGCACCCGGTATCAGGTCAATCTGGAACTCGATCTCTCGGTCAGGTGGTAATCCCGATAAGTCTTCGGGAAACACGTCTGGAAAGTCACACACAACCGGAACATAGACAGTTATGGTGTCGGCGCTTCTACATCCTTCACGTAACATAAATAGGCGCCACATCCACGCCTCATACATTTTCCCGCCACCGCCATTGAGATCACCTTCGGAATCATCATGACCCGATCCCCATGAACAGTTACCAGAATCTCGTCAGGTGCTATCAGACGAATCAACTTCTTTCGACACACTATATTCGCCTCGTAGTCTGCTAACCAATCCATCCGAAGCACCAAATCAACACCACCCAAGGTCATCACGAATGGTCAAACTGGAAATTTATGGCCCTCTAATTCTACATCACAACCCTCTATTACCTCGAAAATCCTGGTGGACTTTCCTATCGCAGTTTCTACATCGAACGGTACATCAACTTGCCTACTACTAACAGGCAGTTTGGCACAGAAAGCAGCAGAAATGAAACTCCTACTGGAACCCGAATCAAATAATATAGAGGCTAAAGTTTGGTTCACCAGAAACGTACCGGACACAACATCAGGGTCCGTCCTAGCCTCCTCCTGCGTCATCGTGAATGCCCTGGCGCTTGCTCTCTGTCCTTCATTTCCCGTCTTCTTTACCCCTGAGCCCTTAGCCCTCGGTTTCTTGCAGTCTCTGCTCATATGACCACTTTCCCCACAGTTAAAACATTTGCCTAACCGGCAATCCTTTGACATATGCCCGGCCTTCCCACATTTGAAACAGATGTTTGATCCCCACTTACACTATCCCGAGTGCTCTTTCCCACATTTGCCACACGTCCTCAATCCTGCACCTGACGTGACCACACGGCGGTCATCCACCCGTGCCTTCTTGTTACTTGTCGTAATATTACCTCAACCAAACCTTTTCCCCTGTCAACTTCTCTCACCACCTCCCTTCTTACTACCCTCAGTCTTTACTGCCACATCCCGTTCATCAGACAACCTTCCCGCCAAATCCACTGCCGACCTAAAATTGCTCGGTCGAGCAGAAATCAGATGCCAACAAATTTCAGCTGGCAACCCTTGAACGTACCTGTTAATCTTCCGAGACATCGGCGTCACCTGATCCGGCACCAGTCTCGCCATTTCATTAAATTTGGTGGTGTACTGTTGGTGGGTCATTGTCCCCGCCTCCAACTGCAGGAACTCTCTCTCAACTTTATCCATCTCTCGACGAGGACTGAACTCCTCGATCACCAATCTTCTCAACTTCATTCTTCCCATAGCTCTACTACCCTCGGCTTGCACTAGGTTGTCCCACCAGCATAGAGCCAACCCCATGAAAGGGTGGGTAACGAACTTCACCTTTTGGTCCTCACAGCACTCGCTGATATCGAGGACATCCTCCATTCCCTCACCCATTGGTGAGCAGTAGCAGCATTGCCAATACCGTCAAAAGTAGGGGGCTTGCATCTCATAAATGCCCCATAATTACAGCCTCGTGCTGTTTCATGCACCAGCTCCTCCTCCTCTTCCTCTTCCTCTTCATCACCCGAAAGAACCATTTCCGACCCTGATTGCTCCTGTCTCCCTGAGGACCGGTTCTTCTCCTTTCTTTCTCCCTCCCGGACAACCTTAATCACTTCGGTCACCACAGATGGTAAGATCGTCTGCATGACCTGATGCACCTCTTCCACTACCACCACTTTTACCGAGGCTCTCAAGTTGGCGCTTTCGTCCACGCCCTCCTGATTAGGGGTCTCGGTTTCCTCAAGAACTACTTTCTCCACCCTAGGTCTTCCTCTTGTGGCCCGTGGTTCAGCACCACGCCCGCCACCGCCTCCACCCCGTGAGGCCTTAGAAGATCTACCACCAGCCATTTTCTATCTCACACTGAAAGATTCAAAAACCAACACGGTCATTCAAGGGAATAACTCAGTTTATGTCAAGTACAGTATGTCCCTAATTACAGTGGCCAGTTGTGATTAGCCACTTACTTTACTTTTCATACCCAGAGCATCACCCATCCTGACTACGTTAGTATCTAACTCTAACAGTAACACATACATCACATAACATGCGCACGTAATACTGGTTAACTTGATGGCACGCAACTACTCAGATGGCATTCCTTCCCTTTCTGTCCCATTTTCAGTTTAAGTTTAGGTTTATTTTGAAAATTTACCTATTTCACTTAGACTTTGGCTCTGATACCAACTTGTGAGGCCCCGTTCCCGGGCACCTCACAGTTGGTCATTCATCGCACTTCAACATATAGTTTACATATACTAAGTAAAATAACACAGCGGAATTTATAAGAAAAACATTCTCATTTCATCATAAAAGCTTTTACAATGCATTACATTGTTGGTTTACGTACAAAATACAAGCTTTCTTACATTGCCTAACTTTACTATGATTGCTGCGAAAACATATGAAACCGGGGATTTCTTAAGTAATCCCGTTTATTTGAATCCTCAACAATCAAAGGGTCATATACAGTGACCTCTAGTAAAGACTAATTTGAAGAAGATTCCTTAGGTAATCCCGTTTATCGGGATTCCTCAAGGAATCTTGCACTTGCATAAAACATAATGTGTTGCTTGCATTATGAGCCCGCAACACATTTTGTGGCAGCATTATCAAAAGAAGAATGCCATCCTAAAAGAGCTGAGTAGTCGCCTCGTGCCATCCCAAGCAACACTACCTGCCAACCGAAAACAATAAAAAGTCAGTGTTGCTGAGTGAGTTCTAGTTTTTATAATAAACATACTTTGTTTTCTTTGTAAACCATTCTTTTCTTTTTGCGTGATCATGCATCATACGTACACATAGATAATGTCTTCTATTATCCCTTTTCATTCATTCATTCGTCTTTATACATCATTATCATTTAGTGCTTAACTGGATCCTGTCAGGCTTTACCCACTTCATAGCACTCAGCTTATGATTACTGTGGTCAAATGACAAGGATTCAGTTTCATCTTTGCTTGCACACTGGATATCTTTCGTACCAATACCATATGCAATACCCCGATCAGTCTTAGCTACTGGGCCGAAGTCAACAAATGAACAACAAACGTATGCCACAGTACTAGTAGGTAAGCGGTAGAGGTACCATGCGTATGGTCAATCACAAAGAAAGACCCGTTATTCCTTATCCAATGCTTGCAAGACTTAGTTCGTTCATTCATTAATGCATGTATTTGTCATCATATTTCCCTTTTCATTTATTCATTAATACATGCATTCGTCATCATGTTCTCGTTCGTTATCTTCCACTTCACTTTACATAATACTTTGTTCATTCATTATCATAACATGTAAAGTTTTGGAAAGATAAACATACAATATTATGAAGAACATACACACATCATTCATACATCGTCATACAAGGCAATCATACATATATAACATACACCATGCATGACCATCAAGCACACATCATCATGTCATCCATAACTTTAAAAGTCAACTCATATAACCCCCGAGATTCTCCTAGGTCAAAGCCTATCTTACTCATTTTAAGTTCTCAGAAGTCAGAATTCTGCTTAAGTGTTTACCCGCATTTCCTTTTTCATTCATCCGCATTTCTTGGCCATCCGCATTGGTCAATGCGGAGGAGGAAATGCCTTAGCCGCATTTCCACACGGTCCGCATTTGTTAATGCGACTGAGGAAAAACCTTGACCGCATTTCGTGTCCTTACCCGTGTTAGTTAATGCGGATGAGGGATGCCTTGGCTATTCTACCCATCTTGTCCGCATTAGGTCAATGCGGCTGAGTAAATGCCTCGACCGCATTTACTTAGGCATCCGCATTTGTTAATGCGGTTGAAATCTGCCTTAGGCATTTCATTTGGCTGTCCGCATTAGTCTATGCGGCTAAGTATGGTGACCTGCACTTAACCTGTGCCATTTCTACAACCCATTCATCATCTTAACATACCCCTAGCACAGATTTATCATATTATCCACTTAGAACAAGTCATACATCATACAAATCATAGGAAAGACTCCTAAAACATACATCAACAGTACGCACACGAACAACATGCTGAAATTCGTAAATCTGCCCTAGAAATCTTATATACGGTAAGCATAGCAACCTACTCCTACATACATACATGAATTAAGCACTCAAGCTCGAAAACAGTGTTAAGATGTGTTCCAGCCCCAAAAATGATTCAAAAATGGGTAAATTAGGGGTCTTAGAACTCACCTTGTGTTGCTGCGAGTATGGCTTCTTCAAAACCGGTTACCGTGAGATCTTGTACCTCGAATGGACCTTCTTCTTCTTCTTCTTCCTTCAGAATCTCATATTCTGCACTTTCTCTCTCTAAAGTGTTCGATGATTTGGGGGTTGTGAGAAAAGAGTGGGCAGCCATCCCCATAAATATCAGATATTTATCCCCTCTTTTAACTTTTGACACAAAGCCCCCTCTACTTTTATTCCTTTCTCATTTCCTTTCAAGATACTTTCTTTTCTTTTCTTATTATTATTTTTCTTCGCTAAATAAAGTTTCGGGTGTTACACTTTCCTATATAGTCCATGGAATGGTTCAAGGGGTCAAGTTCAAGAATTCTCAATTTGTGTATACCTATCTGTTTGCAAACTTAGACTCCTTAGAATATTACATGTTCCTAAGATATGTTCAAAGCATTCTTAACTGTGAACTAGGCTTATAGTTAAGAGGAACATGTAATATTCTTAAAATGGGATAGATGAAGCTCGACATCTTTAAAACAATGAGAAAGCCTACTATGTGCTTCTCTAGGGTAGCCCTAATCCTAAAAATGTTAGATCTCATTGCTCAAGGTGACAACTTGGCAGCACAAGCCAATGTTGAACCCACACCTTCTACATCTGCATCACCCAAATAGTCACAAATAAACCTCACCTACTCAACAAGATCTAAACGAACCCCTGCATAAGCTACTCAGGTTATGCAGGCTCGCATATACTCACCCACATAGGAATAAGTGGACGCTAGAGCTCCCACTTCTCCTGAGGAGCAAAAAACTCCCATCACTTAAGCAATTAGTGCTGAGGTTCCTTATGCTCAGCTTGATTAGCTCATAACCCTAACAACCTTAAACCTCCATTCACAGTCTCAAAGCTCTAGTGAACAACCTTTGGGGGAGAGCTACGATCCCCAGTGACTAGATCTTAACCAACTAATTCCCCACCTTGAATTCTATGATGATGAGGACATGGTATTCAGTGAGTACCATGAGTCTCTCTTCTCCACCCCTACTTAAGCAGAGATGAATGCTCCTGACTCACCTATGTCAAGCCCACATCATCCACCAACAACTAAGGTGGATCTCATTGAACCTGTTTAGGAGGTCCATATGAAAGAGGCTCTTACTTCTGAAAGTGATTACATCATCAAGACTTTAATTATGGCAACCTAGCCAATTGATACTTCAAGTGAAGATGTCATAGTGGAGGGGAAATTAAGCAGCAAAGAATCTAAGTGTTAGTGATGCGGAAGAAGATTACTATCCTATTCTCTCATCCCCTATGATTCAGCTGATGAAGATGAGGGGTGTTTGCAACTACACATGAATAAATTGACCAAAACTTGCACCTATTTAGTTTCAAAGGTCAGTCACCTAGAATCTTAGGTGGCTACCACACAAAAGAGGGTCAATGACAAACAACTTGAGATCGCCAATCTTAAGGGCAATCTAGCTAAGAGACCCCTCAGAAGGACACAACCAGGACCAAAAGAACATGTGAATATGGTGGACCTAACATCTAGCCCCGTTGTGCAAGAGGGTGATGCTGTCAAAAAGGGGGAGAAAGTCCTAGCTTTAATCATAGAACCTGGATGTTCTTCTCATAGTATTAACATAGAGGATTCACCACCCTCACTTGCCCTTGCCCACACTTAGCAACCTCCTCAAGTACACATTGATATGGACTCACTCATTCAAAGTTTGTTTAAGGAGGGTATTCCAAGGGCTATGCCTACCCAACCCTATGATGCTGAGAATGAAATACTAGGATGGAAGTATGATGCAAAAAAGAGAGACATGATACTCCCTAGATTTTAGGGGTAGCAAGAAGTCTTCAATTTTAAGAGCCTAAAATACTATGAGAATCTTCCTCTAGTTAACATTCCATTTGCCAACCCAAGTCAAAATAGGAAAGCTGACAAACTAGCTCAGAGGATCCAAGACAAGGTGTTTAAAGAGTTCAGACTAAGAGGAAGATAGAAGCTAGCAAGCAATATCATTCATTAACTAGATATTGAGGTGGACCCTAAGATTATGTTCAAAGGGGAAACCTTGACTAAAGGCCCAGTGGTAGAGCCTATGAACCTTGAGACAGGAACTAATTCGACACCCTCTACCCCCAATGAGGCACTAGCCGTTGAAGATGCTGAACCAAGCAATGAAGGCGAAAGCTCTCTCCATTATGAGTTACCCAAGACTATGTGACAAAGGGAAAAGGAAACTGACTCCTGAGGAGATTAAGGAGTAGCAAAGAGAGAAAGAGGAATCTAAGGGGAAAGAGTTCAAGAGAGACCCCAAGCTTAATACAAGCTGCAATCAGGGTTGTCCCCAGGCGACTCAAGATGATGAGTCAAGGGCAGCCAAATTGAACTACCTGGGGACCAGAAACTACAACATAGATGAACTTATCTCTCTTCCTTTAGAAGAGTTGAAATGAACTGGTTAACACTGAGCTATCAAAACAGAGAAAGGAGGCTGATGATGCCGAACTATTCCTCAAGATCAAAGAAGAAAGGAGGACGAAAAGACTCTACAAACAAGCTCCTACACTCTCCCCAATTCAAGAAAGCCCTTAGACAGAGGTTATGGCAACTGAGCAACAACCTTAGATAGACAAAGAAGTAGATAGACAAAACATGATAAGCTATCTAAGTGCCAAAGGCATCTATTAGGGATTTGCACTTCTTTCCTTATCGTATGAGTACATAGAGTTTGAGTATCTCAAGAAAATTAAGCAACAAGTGATAAAAGAACAAAAAGTTGCCAAGAGGAAGATGAAGGAAGAAGCAGCAAAGTCAAGAGCCACCATCAAAGCAAGTCTAAAGAAGTTTGCTTATAGGCAGAAGATGGTGAGCTTCTTAAAGATGTATGGATTCTCTGGAAGGAGGCTTAGTCCAATGTCTCTATCCATTATGGATGAGCACATTAGAGTGATCAAGCAGAACATTAAAAGCGATGAGCTTATTGAATTGCATTCTCCACCAAGTCAAGCTGTACATGAAGTTGAGGTCAAGGTTGAACCACAAGAGAAAACACAACCTGGACCTAGCCAACTCCATTCTCTGTCCACAGCAGGTCATGATCCCTCTCCTTCTGAACCAGGAAAGGAAAAGGACCTAACTGAGTAAGCCATACAAGAACAACCTGGTGGTTAAGGCTTGTCTCCTCAGTTGTAATGTGGAAAGAGAAGGAAAGGATGGCCCTAAAAAGGGATAGTAAGAAGTATAAGAAGTCCAAGGCATCCACCTCTGCACCTCAGGATGAGTCAGAGCATCCTGAGGTTACTCAAGAAGAGGCTGCTCAACCAAGTCCAAGTAATGTAAAGCCTCTTGCTGCTGGGAGACCCATCTTGTCCTGGACCAGAGTTGCTAATCCAACCAGATGGTATGTCACTAGGGATCAAGGAGGTCATGACATATATTTCTGGAAAGAAATACTTGACCTTCCTCTGCATGATCTCTATCACATGAGGAGATACTATGAGAGTCTGAGGGATCCTCACCAAATGATGATGAAAAAAATGCCCTTGATCCTGATGAGGACTATCAACATATAAAGATCAAAACATAAGGATCTCTTCTTTTTTGGCAGCATCAACCTAGGGGTAGTTTGTAAGGTTTACGCTTAAAGTTTGATACAACCAAAGATTTTACAGCATGCATGCATGAAGTACATGGAAGTTACTTCGGAAGATTTTACACAACTTAGTGAAATATGCTAAGTGTAAAATCTTTTGAAGCCAAATGACCATATCTTTCAAAGCCAAGTATGAAGTCTTTTGAAGTTTCAGAGACAAAGTCTTCTGAAGCCAATGACTGATTTCTTCAGAAAACAAAAAAGACATGCTTTCTCTGATCAACTTTTGAAAAAAGTTGAACTACTTTCCGCCACCACCTCTAAAGACTCACTAACTTAGATAAGTTTGTGAAAAGGTCCATACTTTTTATCAACTGTAGATTAAGGTCATTGGTCTGTAACTTTCTACTTTCGTACATTTTATCATTTTTGTAATATATTAGTATGTGAGCTATTGAATGTTATAGTCACAAGTCAAAAAGCAATCTGCCTTTTGACTATACATTGTTCTTGTTGTCTAGATTAGTGTTTATAGTTGGCTTTCAAAGTATAGCTAGTTGTAGGATGTAGTATAAAGTTTCTTAAGTATGTGTCTTTCTATAAATTCTTTGTAACACAAGTAAAAGAACTTGAGAGCAATATACATGATTCTTGAAAACCAATATTATCTTGTTCTTATTCTTGTTTGTGTTCTATCTCATATTTACTTGTGTTCTTAGTACCATCACCATAAGCCCAGTTTCCTATTTGATCTGTTAAGTGTTCTAAGTCTCTCCTCACTGTGTACTGTTATATTGACCCCCTTTAACGGTCCAATACAAACCTTTTGTCTTTTGAATTAAAGTAGCTCCTCTTACATTGCTTCAACCCAACTTCCATCCTTCAGAGCCTCATCAATCTTCTTAGGCTCAATCTAGGACAAGAAACAAGAGTGAAGGCAAGCATTTTTATCATGGGTATGTCCTCTTGTTCTCACCCCTTTCTTAACATCTCCAATGATGTTTGTGGCGGGATGGGACTTATGGATTTTAAGTAGAGAAAGCACAGCAACTTGTTTAGACAAATCTATATAATGGGGTTTATTATACCATTTACAACTTGTTTAACCAATTAAACATATGAAACACAGCGGAATATACTACTTTAAACATGTTGAAGTTTCTGAAAATTACCCTTATTATGTGTAAAATAACTAACCCATAGACAAAGGATCTTTATTATGTGAAAAGCTAGCATACAATATGAACAAGAACACCCAAAACATGACATATTCATACCATAACACTACCTTTGTGGATGCTGTCAAAAACGACCAAAAGGGGCTGAAATAAGGCTGAAAAATGGCCAAGACTTCAAGGGTAGAAGTCCTCAAGCATCAATACCCACAAGCATCATGCAAATCACCTTGTTGCTAGGATTTGAGCACCAAAATCAACCAAGAAAGGGACTACTGGAACACCTTCCAGCCGAGAGTTTCTTCAAGAAAGGGAGAGAAACCTTTTTCCTTTTGGTCCTTGCATGTGTGTATTGGAGAAAGAGAATTGGATAGAGTGTCTTACAATTAAGAGAGTGAGTTCCAAGACAAGACCAAATGACAAAAAAACCCCCATGGGGCGGCCGCTTTTTCTTGTTTCGAAGAGCTTCGTGAGTGGATCCGCAATCTTTTGATAAAAGTGAACTTTGCGAATACATATCTTTCCCTTTTCAACTTCATCCCTTATGTAGTTGAAAATCCACTCATTTTGACTAATCTTTTGATGTGCACGGGGTTCCTTGATTTGAGCAGTCGCACGCTCGTTATCACTAAAGATTTCTAAGGGGTCTTGAATGGTAGAGACCACCCTTAGATCTACGATAAACCTTTTTATCGATGCAACTTCCCAAGCCGCTAATGAGGCTGTGTCACACCCCCGGGCCCAGGTAGGGTGGGTCGTCACAGATTAGCAACAACATACATGGTAGCGGAAACAAACCAATATAAGAGCTCAAAGGGAGAGTACATCATATGGCATTTCAAGTTTTTAAAAGACACCGGGCTGGAAACAGATCCAGCCCCAAATGTTTACATGTTTCAACATAAATTAAATAGTTATTGTATCAAATTGTTCATGTCATAAATTTGGTCACACAACTAATGCCATGGTCTCGGGGTTGAGTCTAAGTCTTCCATAATAGCTAAGAGTCTTCACGGGTTACCTGAAACATACTCAAAAGAAAATAGTGTCAACTAAAAAGTTGGTGAATTCAAGTGCTTAAAGTTTCAAAACAATAAAAGGAACTCTTAAAGTCCACAGTAAAGGTTTTAGAATCAAGTGTGAAAGTTTATGAAAATCTCATCTGATTTTAAAAGCATCATTTTTAGTATCAGTCATCATGGGGTATCACAATCAACCCTTCACGTGGTCCCCGGTTGGCCTCTTCTAAACTTGTGTTTAACCAGATATTCCCGAAGGAAAGAACCAAGCCTCAGAACAGTGAACCATTCCTGCCAGGATGGTTCACCATAGTTTCTTATTCAGAACCTGTTGCATGCCACAAACGACCCCTCAGGATCTCAGTGGGGTACCTCCCTGTAGCGGGAGCCACTGTGCGTGGGGGATTCCCCAAATAGATCTATCCACATAAAACAAGCGGTTCACAAAAGAATTAATGATCATGATATAAGTATCAGCATGTATCCAAAAGTCCCACCTACAAGCATCAAATAAAGCACAATCATAGTTCATAAACAAAAGAGCACGTTCCATCCCAAAAACAGTAAGTAAAAAGGGATCACTAGAACTCACCTTAGATATTAAGCGAAGAAATCCTTCGTGTGCCGAGAATATCTCAAGTCTAGCACCCTAACATGAATGTATTAAGTTATTAACTACTGCTCTAAACCTATTTAAGGTGCATCAAGAGTGTCTAAGCCTTACTTGGTCGGATTCGACTTTGATTCGATTAGGGTTTGTATAAAAGTTTCCTTTTATGGAAAGTCAAGGTTTCCCATACAATTAAGGGTTTCTACATTACTAAGTCCAGAATATATGATAAATATGCTATTAAAGTGACTAAAGTGCTTATTGGAGTTGACTATGAAGTTTAGCAAAATTTTACAGTTTAGCCCCGAAGTTTCCAAATTGATAGTTTCTACCCTTATGTTTGGATTGTTGTATTAGATAACCTTTATAACCAAAAATCAGTTTCAAGAACTTAATATAACTTTATTTTAAGAACATATACTCAAATTTTCAGTTTATGGGCTCGGTTTATTATTTACGCGTTTAACGTTGCCGGTTACGGTAAAACCGAAGGGTTTAAGATGGTTACCTATGAGTTTTCATGTTTTTGAGTCTAGGTCCATAAGATAACTTTTTAAAGTCATTTTTATATGTTTCCAACCTTTTAAATCACAAAATTTACCTCTAGTAGTGGGAAGGCTCGTTTTTACGTTTAAACCGTTAGAACGCGTTTTTAACCGGGTTTGACCATTTTAAAAGCTTGTTTGACCAACCATTCTACTTTTGAAGTTATTTTATCATTTAAACTACTGGAGTAACATGATTTTCATAGTTTCTAACCTTATATCCATTTTTCTTAGATTTTCCTAAAAACGTCTCTCGGTTAGCACCCGTTTTCACTTAAAAATCCACTTAAATTTTCTTTTGACCACTAAAAATTCCCATTAACTCCATAACACTTTATAAATCCTTAATGAACCTGTAATTCTCTTTAAAAAGTTTATAGCTCAATATTTCTTGTTTTTAAGTAATTTTAGCATGTTTTGGGCCCCGAAAGTGACCGAAATAGGTCTAAACACAACATGTCCTTTGTTCCAGAGATTAAACAATATTAACACTCTTAATATCCATCAAAACCTACTGAAATTACAGTCCCAAATCGTGGCCTAGTCATTCTACACATCCATAGCCATCAAATACATAGAAAATGCCATAACCGACCCTTACACTTGTGTAAATCATTGTAACTTGAGTTTATTCATTACCAAAACTTCATCTAACTTAAAAATCAAGTTGTTGGGGTGTCTAAAACTCATTTTTGAGCAGGTTATGACCCTTTTTTAAGAGGGTTTTCAAGAAAGTGTTTAAAGTGTGTTGTAACTTGTAGAAAGAGTGGTTTTTCATGGTGTTCTTGTGTTAACACCTTCCATTCATGGTGTAAAACCATTTTTAACATTCAAAGAAGATTATTAGGAGTTTAATGAGACATTGTATAGCAGGTTACAAGGTTGGTTCTCAAAGGTTACAAGATGCACAAGTTGGGTGGTGACAATCACCCAAAAAGAGGGTTTTCTAGGTGTAACTCTTGTTACACCTATAGATTGATATGTTATACTTGTAGGATACCTTTAAGAACATGGAAAGCTCTCCAAGAGCAAGGTAGTAGTGAGAATTTTCTGCTACAACAAGAAAAATAGGGGTTTTAGGTGAAAAATGAAGTCAAACTTGAGAAATGACCAAAACCGAACATAGTGAGCTGACACTTGATGTATTTCACGGTTTAGAAGGTGTGGATGGTCGTGAATGGATGAAATCTGTTTGGATGAGGCTGGAGAATCTCTAACTAATTCTGGAACCTCAAGTTTTGTAAGTTTCAAGCATCAAAACATCACCAAATGGTCACCGTTCTTGCGGTTTGTTGTTGGCCGATGATGTTGTTGTTGTTGGTCACAATTTTGGAGCTCGAAATGAGAAGGATTAGAGAGTGTTGTGTGGGTTTTCTGGTGTGAATAATCTGAGGGAGAGAGGAGGGAGTGGAATGGAGTGAGTGGTCTTGCAAAAGTGAGATGCATGTGTGGTGTATGGAAGATAGGAGGGGTGGAGTGTGGTGGCAAGCAAAGGTGGTGATTGGTGGTCAAAGGGGCGGCCGATTTTGGCTAGTAGTGTGGGTTTTTGATTTTAAATTTTAATTAGAATTTGATATTATGTAGTGTAATGTGTGGTATAGTGTAGTATTTCAGGTGATTAATTTTGTTAGTTGATTAAGTGTCTTAAGTATGTCCATGCATGCATGAATCGAAAATTACAAGTATGTGTGTGTGTGTGCACATTTTATATGTTTCAATTAAGACTAAGTGATTTCTACTTAGTGTGACTAATTAATATTCCCAGGCACAAATTTTCTAAAAAGCAAGACTTAAAATGACTAAATTCACATAAATCACATAGAATCATAAAAATGGATCAAATAACAAATGGTGATTCTAACATTATTGATATAATTAAATTGTTTCCATTATTAGTACACATAAGATGGGATATGATACAAATAAATTAGGGTTTAGAATAGTGACCTTGGGACTGGTTGTCACATTCTCCCACCGTTTAGGAAATTTCGTCCCGAAATTTTACCTTCCCTTAGAATTGGTACGGGTGGGTTTAAAGAGATGCGGGTAGTTCTTACTCATCTCGTCTTCACGTTCCCAAGTGAATTCCGGCTCTCGTCTCGAGTTCCATCTAACCTTAACCTTAGGTATGCGGCTTCGCCTGAGTTGCTTAACCAAGCGGTCCGTGATCTCTAGTGGTTCTTCCATGAAGTTCAGCTTATCATTGATTCTTGTCTCCTTCAAAGGTAGCTCCAAGGTTTTGCCTACCAGGCATTTCTTCAAGTTTGACACATGGAAGGTGTCGTGTATATAACTCAATTGCTGAGGTAGTTTCAACTTATAAGCCACAGGACCAATTCTTTCAAGTATTTCAAATGGTCCAATGTATCTTGGGCTTAACATGCCTCTTTTTACGAATCTCACGGTTCCCTTCCATGGTGCTACCTTCAACATTACTCTATCACCTATCTGAAACTCTAATGGTCTTCGTCTTCTGTCAGCGTACTTCTTTTGACGGTCCCTTGCTGCCTGTAGACGTTCTTTGATTTTGAAAATCTTATCGGTGGTCTCCAATACGATGTCGGGTCCCAACACTTGGCTATCACCAATTTCATTCCAACTCAGTGGTGACTGACATTTCCTACCATAGAGAGCCTCATACGGAGCAGCATTGATACTTGCATGGTAATTGTTATTATAGGAGAACTCCACCAATGGGAGATGGTATCCCAGTTCCCACCAAAATCAATCACGCAAGCTCTCAGCATATCTTCTAAAGTTTGAATAGTCCATTCGCTTTGACCGTCAGTTTGGGGATGGTAAGCCGTGCTTAAGTCCAGCCGGGTTCCTAAAGCTCGTTGGAGTGATTTCTAGAAAGGTGAAGTGAAACGACTATCACGGTCGGAGATTATGGATAGTGGCACACCATGCCTAGCCACTATTTCATTGATATACAGTTGAGCCAGTCTTGACATGTCATTGTCTTCCTGAATTGGTAAGAAGTGAGCTGATTTGGTTAGTCTATCCACTACTACCCAAATAGCATCATGACCCCTACACGTTCTGGGTAACTTGGTAACAAAATCCATCGTGACGTTATCCCATTTCCATTCTATGATTTCTGGCTGCTGTAATGTCCCTAATGGTTTTTGGTTTTCAGCTTTTACCATGGCACAAGTTAGACATTTTCCGACATAAACAGCGATTGATTTCTTGATTCCAGGCCACCAGAAAAGTGCCTTCAAATCCTGGTACATTTTATCACTTCCAGGGTGAACTGAATATCTAGATTTCTGAGCTTCAGCGAGAATTACCTCTCGAATTCCCCCATGCTTTGGCACCCAAGTTCTCCCTTCGCACTTATATGTACCATCATTTCCTATTTCAAATCGCTTTTCCATTCCAGTTAATACTTTTCCCGCTAAAATTTCCTCCTTTAATGCTTCACTTTGAATTTCTTTCAGCCTTGCAATTAGGTCAGTGTACACACTTATCCTTAAAGCTCGTACACGAAGTGGTTTTTCTCTCTCCTTTCTGCTCAAAGCATCTGCCACCACGTTGGCCTTACCGGGATGATAACGGATTTCACACTCATAGTCGTTTAACAACTCAACCCATCTTCTCTGACGCATGTTTAGCATCCTTTGGTCGAGAATGTGTTGCAAACTTTGATGGTCAGTGTAAATGACGCACTTCGTGCCAAAGAGGTAGTGCCTCCACATTTTGAGAGCAAACACCACAACACCTAATTCCAGATCGTGTGTAGTATAGTTCTTCTCATGATCGTTTAGCAGTCTAGATGCATAGGCAATGACCTTGTTATGTTGCATTAGCACACATCCTAACCCCTGACGTGATGCGTCATAATAGACTACAAAGTCTTCGACTCCTTCTGGGAGGGCTAGAACGGGTGCACTGCATAACTTTTCCTTGAGCGTCTCAAAGGCTTCATCTTGCTTTGGTTCCCACACAAAGGTTTTGTTCTTCTTAGTCAGTGCGATCAAGGGTTGCACAATGCGTGAGAAGTCCTTTATGAATCGTCGGTAGTATCCAGCCAATCCTAGGAATTGCCTAATCTCAGTGGGAGTCTCAGGAATCTTCCAATTCTTTATAGCCTCAATCTTGGAAGGGTCAACTTAAATTCCATTCTCATTCACTACATGCCCAAAAAATTAGATCTCTCGCATCCAAAATTCACATTTTGAAAATTTGGCATATAGTTGCTCATTCTTGAGTAACTCAATAATTACACTAAGATGTTTCTCGTGCTCTTCCTTATTACTGGAGTAGATTAGAATGTCATCGATGAATACGATCACAAACTTGTCGAGATATGGGTGGCGTACACAGTTCATGAGATCCATGAATGCTGCTGGTGCGTTGGTCAGCCCGACGGGCATGACTAAGTACTCATAGTGCCCATACCTAGTTCGGAAAGCCGTCTTGGGTTGTCTTCTTCCCTTATTTTCAGTTGGTGGTAACTGGATCTTAAATCAATCTTGGAAAAGTAGCTTCCTCCTTGATGTTGATCGAATAGGTCGTCTATCCTCGGAAGTGGGTAACGGTTCTTTATGGTCAACTTATTTAACTCCCGGTAGTCAATGCACATGCGTAAGGTTCCATCCTTCTTTTTCACAAATAACACCGGGGCACCCCATGGAGAGACACTCGGACGTATGAATCCTTTGTCCAATAGTTCTTGAATTTGCGTCATCAGTTCCGTCATCTCAGGAGGGGCGAGTCGATACGACGCTTTGGCTACCGGTGCAGCGCCAGGCAGCAAATCTATTTGGAACTCAACTTGTCGATTCGGGGGAAGTCCTGGTAGGTCTTCCGGAAACACCTCAAGGTATTCAGAAACTACTGGGATATCCGAGATCTTCTTCTCCTCTTTGGTCTTCATCACGTAGATGATGAAAGCTGAGCATTCCTTCCTTAAGTTCTTGGTAGCTTTTAAATGGGATATCATGGGGCATAAAGTGTTACTCCTTTCTCCTTGCACCACTAACTCTTCCTTGTCATTCAATGGTATCTTGAGTAGGCATTCATCACAAACAATTTCGACTCTGTTCTTAGCTAACCAGTCCATGCCAATAACCACATCAAATCCTCCTAACTTAATGGGCATCAGATCTATTTTAAATGTATTTCCATTCAGATTCATTGAACAATCCTTTATGATTTCATTAGTTTCTAGAATGTTGCCATCAGCTAATTCAACGATAAACGTATCGGCTAAGGTACACGTAGCTAGGTCAATCAAGGATCTAAAAGCACTAGAGATAAAACTAGCAGTCGCTCCAGTATCAAACAAAACGGTAGCAGGATGATCGTTCACAAGAAACGTACCATTAACCACATCAGGTTACTTTCGGGCTCCAGCTGGGTCCATCACAAAAGCTCTTCCCTTAGGCTTGTTGGGTCGGGTGTCCTTGTTTCTTGCTAGCTTGGGGCATTTGTTCCTCATATGCCCTGGATCTCCGCACTCATAGCATTGTTTTGCAGGCTCGTAGGTACAGTCTTTAATCAGGTGACCAGGTTTCTTGCACCGAAAACAAGGCATGGGATTGCACTCCCTTTGGTGATGAAGCTTGCATTTATTGCAGAAGGGGCTTGTGCCTAGATACAACCTCCTTGCCTTTCCACCATGGTCACTTCGTCTTGCTTCTTCTCTAGGTCTCTTGCTTGAACCGCTACTGTTGCCGACCACCTTCCTAGTATCAAACCACTTCCTCTTCTCTTCTACAGCCTTCTTCTTGTCCTCAGTTTTCCCATGTTCAGTCCACCCAGCTCTAACTAGGTCGTCGGTCAGACTACTGGTAAAGTCGACAGTAGCCTATATGGTTATAGGCCTGGATTACCGAACCATGCCCCTCACCCTTGGGTGTAACCCCCAGATGAAGCGGGCCACACCCTTGGATTCTAGCATCACTAAGTGTGGTACCAGTCAGGACAATGCAAGGAACTGGTTGATGTATTCTATGTAGTTCGGGCCCCTCATCTCCAAATTCAAAAATCTAGCCTCCAGTTTTTCTAGTTGGTTGATCGGGCAGTACTTGTTGGTGATTACTTCCCTGAACTCAGACCAGTTCATTCTACCAATGGCCTCCCGGCCTCGAGGCTAAATGACGGTTTTCCACCATTCAAGTGCTGGTCTTTTGAGAGATTGAGAAGCAAACCTCACCATGTGTTCCAACTTGCATTCACTAATGTCTAACACAACTTCGATTTCGTCCAGCCACCTATATGTTTCAATTGCACCCTCGGTGCCATGGAAGTCCTTTGGCTTGCAAGCCATGAATGTTTTGTAGGAGTACCCTTCCTGATAGCTTCAGATTCCTCGTTGTTTTCAGTCCCAGTACCACCTACGGCGACGTTCCGGTCAGCATTCATTTGAGCAATGATGGTTGGTATAGCGTGCGTAATTTGCTGTTCCACGAGATTTGCCATCCTCTCGTCATTTCCTGAGAAAGCATTTTCCCCGATGGGAGTCCCTAGAGGAGTAGGAAGTTGGTTTCTGGTTCGCCTTGTTCCTTCATGACGACCTCGGTATGCACCTTGCCTTCCGATACGTGTTCCTCTTCTGGTAGGCATTCTAATAGTACCACAGATACAGTCATATAGCATCTCATAATTTGTTTCAAGCACTCTATGCATCAATTCCCTACAAGGCTCCCTCTATATGAGGAGAGAATACGGTGTATAATTATACACAGCCTTTCAAATTCCCACAGATTACCAATTTAAACAGTTTAAACAATCATCAAGAATGGCATGGCCCAATACCATGAATACACAACACATGACAAATAATCATAAATGTTTCAACATCATTATATCATAGAAATCAGTTCAAAACAAGACAAAGTCCATAGTATCAGAGTCTAGCTCTTACAAAGTGGAATGTGCCATCACCCCCATGAATAATAATAATAATAGTGTCAAATAACAATAAGATTGTTTCCTTCGACTGTCCAATGACAGATAGTTCTTCCTCCTTCCACATGTCGCCTTCACTGTAAGGCCCCGTTCCCGGGTACCTCACAGTTGGTCGTTCATTGCACATAAAACATTCATTTGGTATATATTTATAAACATCTCAAATAAACTTTGCAGCGGGAACATTCAAAAGATATATTTCATTTCATCATAAAAGCTTGTACAAAGGTTACATCGTTACTGATTACAAAATGGTCAAAAACAGTGACCTCTAGTATAGAAAATTAAATATTTTCATCATAAAGAAGATTTCTTAAGTAATCCCGTTTATGGGGATCCTCAAGAAACACTTGACACTTGCATGCAACATAAGTTGTTGCATGCGTTATAAGCCCGCATCCCATTGCATGGCAGTATTATCAAAAGGAGAATGCCATCCCAAAAGAGCTGAGTAGTCGCCTCGTGCCACCCCCAGCAACACTACCTGCCAACTGGAAACACATAAAAAGTCAGCGTTGCTGAGTGAGTTCTAGTTTTATAATAAAACATACTTTCATTTGTTAAAACTGTTCTTACATACATGCGATCATACAACATACGTACACTTAGATAATGTTATTATTATCATCATCATTCCGTCATTAGCTTTCATTCGCGTACCATTCATCGTTCTCATTCACGTTCATACATACATTCATTACATTCATTCATACGTTGTTTAACTTTCATTCGTCAAGCATGCAAATCTCTAAGGGTCACTTCTCTTCTTTGCCCTTATGGTTCCAACCCATGAGCCGACAGAGCATACTGTAACATACTGGTGCCCCTATGGCTCTCAGTCCATAGACTGACACCTGATGCTCCTATGGCTCACAGTCCATAGACCGACACCTGGTTGCCCCTATGGCTCCCTGTCCATAGACCGACAACCTTGTTGCCCCTATGGCTCTCTGTCCATAAACCGACAACACTTCTTCCCGGGGTCACACTAACCCCGCGAGTGGTCGTCACCACTCCTGTTGTAACAACTATCCCGTGACAAGTCACACAGACACTGCCCCGTTGTTCTTAAGGCAACTATGACTCTCTGTCCATAATCTACCCTAAGGCTCGTAATAGGCCTAGTTACTAGAACCAAGCACCATTTCCAAGACTTCTTAACCATCAAATCCATCTCGTGCCCCTTAGACCATGCAAGACTTTCATTCATTCATTCATTCATTCATCAACGCATACATTCATTCATCATGTTCCTCTTTCATTCGTTCATTCATTAATGCATGCACTCATTCATCATATTCCTCTTTCATTATCTTTCACTTTACGTTATTTATTATATTCATTTCATTCATTCATTCATCCACATAAAGTCACTAAAAGATAAACACGCATCAACATTACCATCATGCAAGGCAACATCATACTTATCATATCCCCGTCCTACATACACATCTCTCCTCGTTCACATCAGCCCTATTTGGGCAATTGTACATACTCCAGTCGCATGGCCTTCATGCGACTGAACCGTGCGATTGGACAACCGTGCGAATGGGCAACCGTGCGAATGGGCAACCGTGCGAATGGGCAACCGTACGAATGGGCAACCGTGCGAATGGGCATACAGTCGTACGAACGGTCTTCCTATCGTACGAATAGACACTATACAAATGGGCTACTAGGCGACTAACCCTCAGTTGTGCGACTGAACTACTATGCGAATGGACCTATGCGACTGAAACCCACAATCGCATGGCCTGTCGGGCGATTGAGCCCCAGTCGTACGACTGAGCCTCAACCATACGATTTAACATCAGTCTTTCCTCAGTCGTACGACTGACCCTTCAGTCGCCCAGGCCTAACTAGGCAGCGACTGGAGTTCATCATGAACAGCAGCCGTGACCTACGACCTTCAAACTCCTCTAAACTCCTTTCCAGCCCAAATTAGCCCTCCTAAACCATAGGGATTCATATTAGGACATCATACAAGCTCATACAAGTCTAAATTCGTGCTTAAAACGTACTAAACATGATTTCACCCAAATGGGTTAAACATACACTTTACAAAAATAGGGTTTATATGTGATCCAGCCCCAAAATCGTATGAAAACATGAAAATGTGGGGTTCTAGAACTCACATTATCAAGGAGAAGATGAAAAGCTTCGATTTGGCTAGCCACTCGACAATTCTTGAGCCCGAATCAACGCCTTCTCTCTTTCTTTCTCTTCTTTCTCTTCTCTCTCTCTTTCTGCTCTTTCTTCCCGACTGAAAATGTGCAAGTGTGGGGAAGAAGAGAGCTGCCCCTCTTTTATTGTTACAGCTCAGTCGCCCATGGTCCAGGCGACTGGACCTTCAGTCGTATGAACACCATGCGACTGGACCTCCAGTCGCATGAGTTCCATGCGCTTGATCCTTCAATCGTCCGAGCATCATGCGATGGGTCTCCAGTCGCATGAATTCCATGCTACTGAGACTCAATCGCCTATCACACCTAAAAGTCAAACTTCCAGGTGTTACAAGTCCTCCCCCCTTATTTAGGTTTTGTCCCCGAAACCTGTTATTCCTCAAACAATTATGGGTAATGCTGCCTCATTTCTTCTTCAGTCTCCCACGTTGACTCGGATCCCTTCCTGTGCCTCCACTGTATATGTACAAGAGGAAACACTTTATTTCTAAGCTGCTTCTCTTTTCTATCGATGATTGCCACTGGTTGCTCCACATAATTGAGTCGTTCATCTATTTCGATATCTTCCAGTGGAACGATCAGATCTTCATCGGCTACACATTTTCTCAGATGAGATACGTGGAAGGTAGGGTGAATTCGACTTAGCTCATCTGGCAACTCCAATCTATAGGTCACCTCTCCTACTCGATCAATGATTCGGAAAGGGCCTATGTACCACGGGCTCAGTTTGCCCCGCTTTTGGAACCGAATGATTCCTTTCCAAAGTGAGACCTTCAACATAACCCGATCTCCCACCTGGAACTCAATCGGCCTGCGTCGTTTGTCAGCATACGACTTCTGTCTGTCTTTGGCTGCCTTCATGTAGGCCTTGATCCTTTCAAGCTTTTCAGTCATAGCCTCGATCACTTTGACGCTCCCTAGTTCCTTTTGTCCAATCTCACCCTAACAAACGGGTGTCCTGCATCTCCTGCCGTATAGCATCTCATAGGGTGGCATGCCAATACTGGCATGATAGCTGTTATTATATGAGAATTCTGCTAATGGCAAGTGGTCATCCCAACTTCCCCCGAAGTCAATGACACACGCCCGGAGCATGTCCTCTAAGGTCTGAATGGTCCTTTCCGACTGACCATCTGTTTGAGGATGATTGGCAGTGCTAATATGTAATCTCGTCCCCATAGCATCAGGGAATTTCTTCCAGAATTTGGATGTAAACCGGGTGTCGCGATCTGACACAATCGACACCGGTACACCATGACGAGTGATGAAAAGATCGGCCAACCTCTCGGATGAATATGTCTCGCGCATCGGTAGGAAGTGAGCACACTTAATCAAACGATCCACAATCACCCATATAGTATCATACCCTTTCGGGGTATGCGGTAGCTTCGTGATGAAATCCATGGTGATGTGCTCCCACTTCCATTCTGATATATCCAAGGGTTGAATCTTTCCACACGACTTCTGGTGCTCGGCCTTCACTTGCAAACAAGTAAGGCATTTGCTCACATACTCCACCACATCGCGTTTGTTGGAGCATATATAGTCATATATAGTGTGTTCGTCGCTTGACGAATAGTCTAGGCTTAATGTTATACACCTTGTAAACACATGAAACTGGGTCATTCGCAGGAACATATGCGAATGAGACTCAGTCGTACGACTGAGCCATGCTAATGGGCCAGTCGTGCGACTGAGAGATGCGATTGGGACATTCGTAAGACTGAACCATAAGAATGGTCTAGTCATACGATTGAACCATACGCATGGTCCAGTCGTACGATTGAACCATACGCATGGTCCAATCGCACGAATGGGCCTAGTCGCATCTAATATGGGCCGAGGCCTATATATATCAGTTTCAATGTGTAGAAACCTAGGTGTTTTGATAGGGTTCCTGGCGCCCAGGTGCTGCCGAATGAGAGGGGAGATCATGCTCGATCTCCCCTTGCCTAAAGTTGTAATTCTTAAGTCGTAACGAGCTTAAAATCGTTATGTTTTATCAATGAAATCATTCGATTCTTGTTCGTACTATTGTTTATCTTTTGGTTGTTTATCCTTCCGTCAAGAACACGCTCGGATGTTCATCGATCCAGTGACTTCACAACGTTTCATACCCGGCCACCAATAATCTTTCTTCATGTCTTGGTACATCTTGGTAGCGTCGGGATGAATGGAGTACCGAGTCTTATGGGCTTCATCCATGATCTTTACCCGTAGATCCCCAACGAGGAATCCACATACGCCCAAACCGGGTTCTAACACCAATTGTGTTTTCACCCAACTCCGCGACCAGACCTCTCATTCTTTCAGAGTTAAGATGATCTTCTTTCAGTGCCTCATCTTAGAACTCTTTGACTTGCTTCATCACGTCAGAGGTCATGATCAGCTGGTACGCCTTCACTCGAATTGGCTCGGGCCTCTCTTTTCGGCTACGGGAGTCCGCCACCACGTTGGCTTTGCCCGGATGGTAATGGATTTCACAATCATAATCCTTTATAAGTTCCAACCATCGCCTTTGCCTCATATTCAATCTTTTTGCTCGAAGAAGTACTTCAAGCTCTTGTGGTCGGTAAAGATGGTGCACTTCGTCCCGTAGAGATAGTGCCTCCAAATCTTCAATGCAAAGACCACGGCTGCTAGCTCCAAGTCATGAGTAGGGTAATTAACCTCATGAACTTTTAGCTCTCCGGATGCATAGGCTATCACCTTCCCCCTTTGCATTAATATGCACCCCAACCCCGAATAGGAAGCATCAGAATCAACTACCAAGTCTTCGCTTCCGTCGGGTAATGCCAATACAGGAGCTTGGGTCAACCTCGTCTTCAATTCTTCAAATGTCTTCTCTTGAGCTTGACCCCATACAATCTTCACATCTTTCAGGGTCAACTTGGTCAGTGGAGAAGCAATCTTGGAGGAGTCTTGAATGAATCTTCTGTAGTAGCCCGCCAAACCCAAGAAACTACGGATCTCGGATGGCATCTTTGGAGACTTCCATTGCATTACTGCTTCCACTTTCGCCAGATCGACCATAATCCCCTTCGGATTAACCACGTGACCCAAGAACTGAACTTCACGCAACCAAAATGCGCACCTGGAGAACTTGTCGTACAATTTCTCCCCTCTCAACGTTTCTAGTACTTCTCAAATATGACTGGCATGCTCCGTCTCGCTCCTTGAATAAATCAGGATGTCGTCAATAAATACAATCACTGATTTATCCAACATCGGCCGACACACTCGGTTCATCAAATCCATAAAAGCAGCTGGCGTGTTGGTCAAACCAAAAGACATGACAAGGAACTCGTAATGACCGTAGCGCATGCGAAAAGCTGTTTTAGGGACATCCTGCTCTTTCACTTTCAGTTGATGGTAGCCCGATCGAAGATCTATCCTTGAAAACCAACTGGCACCCTGAAGTTGATCAAACAAGTCATCGATCCTTGGTAAGGGGTATCTGTTCTTTACCGTCAGCTTGTTTAACTCACGGTAATCTATACACATTCTCATACTGCCATCTTTCTTGTTCACAAATAGGACCGGAGCACCCAAGGTGAGATACTCGGTCTAATAAACCCCTTATCCAACAACTCTTGCAACTGCTCCATCAACTCTTTCATTTCCGTCGGAGCCAATCGATACGGTGCTTTGGCGACAGGTTGGGCACCCGGTATCAGGTCAATCTAGAACTCGATCTCTCTATCAGGTGGCAATCCCGATAAGTCTTCCGGGAACACGTCTGGAAACTCACGCACAACCAGAACATCAGTTAGTTATGGTGTTGGCGTTTCCACATCTTTCACATAACATAAGAAGGCGCTACATCCACGCCTTATACATTTTTCCGCCACCGCCATTGAGATCACCTTCGGAATCACCGTCACCCGATCGCCATAAACAGTTACCGAACTTCCGTCAGGCGTTATCAAACAAATCATCTTCTTCTGACACACTATATTCGCCTTAAAGTCTGCCAACCAATCCATCCCGAGCACCAAATCAAAACCACCCAAAGTCATCGCAAACGGTCTAAGAAGAAATTTGTGGCCCTCTAATTCTACATCACAACCCTCTATCACCTCAGAAATCCTAGTAGATTTACCTATCGCAGTTTCTACATCAAACGGTACATCCACACGTCTACTATTAACAGGTCGTTTGGCACAGAACGCAGCAGAAATAAAACTCCTACTGGCACCTGAATCAAATAATACGGAGGCTAAAGTTTGGTTCAACAGAAACGTACCGGACACTACATCAGGGTCCGTCCTAGCCTCTTCCTGCGTCATCGTGAATGCCCTGGCACTTGCCTTCGATCCCTCATTCCCCGTCTTCTTCACGCCGGAACCCTCAGACGTTGGCTTCTTGCAATCTTTATTCATATGGCCACATTCCCCACAATTGAAGCACCTCATGCCCTTACACTCTCTAGCCATATGAGCAGGCTTCCCACATCTAAAACAAACATTCAGCCCCAGTCGGCACTCCCCACTATGCTCCTTTCCACATTTACCACACGTCCTCAGTCCCGTACCCGGTGTGGCCACACGACGATCGTCCACCCGAGCCTTCTTGTTGCTCGTTGAAGCATCACCCCGACCAAATCTCTTCCCATTCCAATTCCTGTCACCGCCCTTCCTATTACCATCAGTCACCACCACCACTGCCCGTTCATCATACAGCCTCCCCGCCAAATCTACCGCCAACCTAAAGGTGGTTGGTCGGGCGGCGATCATATGCCTGCGAATATCCACCGGTAAACCCTGTATATACCTCTTGATCTTTCATGACAGAGGTGTCACCTGGTCCGGCACCAGACGTGCCATTTCATTGAATTTCGTGGTGTATTGTTGGTGGGTCATCGTCCCCACCTCCAGCTGCAGGAACTCTCTCTCAACTTTGTCCATTTCTCGATGAGGACAAACTCCTCGATCACCAACCTCTTCAATTTGGACCACTTCATCTTTCCAATGGCCCGGCTACCCTCGGCTTGGACCACGTTATCCTACCAGCATAAAGCTGAATCCGTGAAAGAATGGGTAAGGAACATCACCTTTTGGTCCTCCCGGCATTCGCTGATATCGAGGACACCCTCCATCTCCCTCACCCATCGATGAGCAGCCGCAGCATTGCCATTACCTTCAAACGTAGGGGGCTTGCACCTCATAATTGCCCCGTAATTACAGCCTCGTGCTATTTCGTGCACCGGCTCCTCCTCCTCTTCCTCTTCTTCATCAGAAAGAACCGTTCCCAGTCCTGATTGCTCCTGTCTTCATGAGGACCTGTTCCTCTCGTTCCTTTCACCATCCCTGACAGCCTTAATCACTTCGGTCACCACAGACGGTAAGATCGTCTGCATGACCTGATGTACCTCTTCAACCACTGTCTCCTTTACCGAAGCCCTCAAGTTAGCGCTCTCGTCTACTCCCTCTTGATGAGGGGTCTCGTTTTCCTCCTGAACTACTTTATCTACCCTAGGTCTTCCTCTTGTGGCTCGCGGTTCAGCACCACGTCCGCCACCACCTCCACCCCGTGAGGCCTTAGAAGATCTACAACCAACCATTCTCTATCTCACACTAAAAGATTCAAACACCAACACGGTCATTCAAGGAAATAGCTCAGTTTATGTCAAGTACAGTAAGTCCCTAATTACAGTGGCCAGTTGTGATTAGCCACTTACTCTACTTTTCGTACCCCGAGCATCACCCGTCCTGACTACATTAGTATCTAAATCTAACAGTACACATAAATCACATCACATGCACACATAATACCAGTTAATCTTTAAGAAAATACCTGATGGCACGCAAACCTCAGATGGCATTCTCTTCCTTTCTGTCCCATTTTCAGTTTAAGTTTAGGTTTATTTGGAAAATTTACCCATTTCACTTACACTTTGGCTCTGATACCAACTTGTAAGGCCCCGTTCCCGGGTACCTCATAGTTGGTCGTTCATTGCACATAAAACATTCATTTGGTATATATTTATAACATCTCAAATAAACTTTGCAGCGGAAACATTCAAAAGATACATTTCATTTCATCATAAAAGCTTGTACAAAGGTTACATCGTTACTGATTACAAAATGGTCATAAACAGTGACCTCTAGTATAGAAAATTAAATATTTTTATCATAAAGAAGATTTTTTAAGTAATCCCGTTTATGGGGATCCTTAAGAAACACTTGACACTTGCATGCAACATAAGTTGTTTCATGCGTTATAAGCCCGCATCCCATTGCGTGGCAGCATTATCAAAAGGAGAATGCCATCCCAAAAGAGCTGAGTAGTCGCCTCGTGCCACCACCAGCAACACTACCTGCCAACTGGAACACATAAAAAGTCAGCGTTGCTGAGTGAGTTCTAGTTTTATAATAAAACATACTTTCATTTGTTAAAACTGTTCTTACATACATGCGATCATACAATATACGTACACTTAGATAATGTTGTTATTATCATCATCAATCGTTCATTAGCTTTCATTCGCGTACCATTCATCGTTCTCATTCACGTTCATACATACATTCTTTACATTCATTCATACGTTCTTTAACTTTCATTCGTCAAGCATGCAAATCTCTAAGGGTCACTTCTCTTCTCTTCCCTCATGGTTCCAACCCATGAGCCGACAGAGCATACTGTAACATACTGGTGCCCCTATGGCTCTCAGTCCATAGACCGACACCTGGTGCCCCTATGGCTCACAGTCCATAGACCGACACCTGGTTGCCCCTATGGCTCTCTGTCCATAGACCGACCACCTTGTTGCCCCTATGGCTCTCTGTCCATAAACCAACAACACTTCTACCCGGGGTCACGTTAACCCCGCGAGTGGTCGTCACCACTCCTGCTGTAACAACTATCCCGTGACAAGTCACACAGACACTGCCCCGTTGTTCTTAAGGAAACTATGGCTCACTGTCCATAATCTACCCTAAGGCTTGTAATAGGCCTAGTTACTAGAACCAAGCACCATTTCCAAGACTTCTTAACCGTCCAATCCATTTCGTGCCCCTTAGACCATGCAAGACTTTCTTTCATTCATTCATTCATTCATCAACGCATGCATTCATTCATCATGTTCCTCTTTCGTTCGTTCATTCATTAATGCGTGCACTCATTCATCATGTTCCTCTTTCATTATCTTTCACTTTACGTTATTTATTACATTCGTTTCATTCATTCATTCATCCATGTAAAGTCACTAAAAGAAAAACACGCATCTACACAAGGAACATAGATATTTGCAATTCATCAGTCATTACCATCATGCAAGGCAACATCATACTTATCATATCCCCGTCCTACATACACATCTCTCCTCGTTCACATCAGCCTTATTTGGGCGATTGAAGATACTCCAGTCGCATGGCCTTCTTGCGCCTGAACCGTGCGATTGGACAACCGTGTGAATGGGCATACAGTCGTACGAACGGTCTTCCTATCGTACAAATAGACACTATACGAATGGGCTACTAGGCGACTAACCCTCTGTCATGCGACTGAAGTACTATGCGAATGGACCTATGCGACTGAAACCCACAATCGCATGGCCTGTCGGGCGATTGAGCCCCAGTCGTACGACTGAGCCTCAACCGTACGATTTAACATCAGTCTTTCCTCAGTCGTGCGACTGACCCTTCAGTCGCCCAGCCCTAACTGGGCAGCGACTGGAGTTCATCACGAACAGCAGCCGCGACCTACGACCTTCAAACTCCTCTAAACTCCTTTCCAGCCCAAATTGGCCCTCCTAAACCTCAGGGATTCATATTAGGACATCATACAAGCTCATACAAGTCTAAATTCGTGCTTAAAACGTACTAGACATGATTTCACCCGAATGGGTTAAACATACACTTTACAAAAATACGGTTTATATGTGATCCAGCCCCAAAATCGTATGAAAAGATGAAAATGTGGGGTTCTAGAACTCACATTATCAAGGAGAAGATGAAGAGCTTCGATTTGGCTAGCCACTCGACAAATCTTGAGCCAGAATCAACACCTTCTCTCTTTCTTTCTCTTCTTTCTCTTCTCTCTCTCTCTTTCTGCTCTTTCTTCCCGACTGAAAATGTGCAAGTGTGGGGAAGAAGAGAGGTGCCCCTCTTTTATAGTTACAGCTCAGTCGCCCGTGGTCCAGGCGACTGGACCTTCAGTCGTATGAACACCATGCGACTGGACCTCCAGTCGCATGAGTTCCATGCGCTTGATCCTTCAATCGTCCGAGCATCATGCGATTGGGTCCCCAGTCGCATGAATTCCATGCGACTGAGACTCAGTCGCCTATCACTCCAAAAAGTCAAACTTCCGTGTGTTACATTCACATCCACTTCATTTTCAGCCATCCCATCCATCAAGAGCTCTTCTTCCTCTGCTCCTGCTCCAACCTCTGCACCCCGTGTGATGCCATCATAGCTTGGAATTGAGCAGACTGGGAGGTCCGGGTAGGGTGCTGAAGAGTCAGCTTGTGGCGACGGACGGTCTTGAGGAGCTCCTCTAGTGCTGCATCAGTGGGTCCTACGTCACTTGCCCGGCGGCTGGACTGTGAATACCTATCCCCTACCAGTACGCTAGGGCCGTCGTACATGCTGTGCCTCGGAAGCATCCAGGGCTCCTCCTGTGGGTGGCGTCGGTGTGGCTCGAACGGTGGCGGTGCGGGTACAGGAGTTCTAACCGGTTGTGGAGGAGGAGGCGGCATCCTAAATGAGACTGAAGGTCCAGGTCTAGCACTCTTTCGTGGAAGAGTGACGGTGCGTGCTCCCCTATTCCCAATAGGAGGGATAGGTGAGTGGGATGGAGCGGCAACATGCGGCGAGTGGGAGCGCGTCCGGCTCCTGGAAGGTGTCGTCGAAGAAGAGTCCTCGGAAGCTTCAGTGTCCTCTGACGTGACGGATATCCAACCCGGGTGTCCCCACCTCTTAAGGTATTTCTCATACTCAGTGCGCGGTTTTGCCTTCTTGGTGTCCCCCGTTGGTGCACTGCTCTCAGCAGGGTAGGCGGGTGCTTTTCCTTTGTCAGCCATAGTTGTTTCCTGTAAAAAGACATCATGAGTAATTTGGTTTCTCATAGCTCATGATAATCTTACTAATAATAATATACTCATAATACTAGTGATGGCATTAGTATCAGGAATCTCTACGTATTCCTCATCAATGATATTAGAATCAATTGTTTCTCAAAATAGTGTCACGCAAAACAGTTCATCTTTAAATATCAATTTCAAATCCCTAGTCAAAATAAATTTCAAAGTTAATCAGCATTAAATAGAAAGGTCCAAACATAACTTCGAGGTCCGTGATGAAAATTACGCGACCGGTAAATTCATGATTACATTGATCAAGTGTAATCATCAATTTACCCAACCCGATCATTCCAACACCTTCCCACAAGTACAGTCCCAGGGTATCAGGGTTGTAGCCTAGGGTCTACTATGGTATTCCCGACTTCTCTACAACCTTTGGCTCTGATACCAATCTGTCACACCCCCGGGCCCAGGTAGGGTGGGACGTCAAACCAATATAAGATACCGGGCATTTCAAGAGCTCAAAGGGAGAGTACATCACATGGCATTTCAAGTTTTTAAAAGACACCGGGCTGGAAACAGATCCAGCCCCAAATGTTTACATGTTTCAACATAAATTAAATAGTTATTGTATCAAATTGTTCATGTCTTAAATTTGGTCACACAACTAATGCCATGGTCTCGGGGTTGAGTCTAAGTCTTCCATAACAGCTAAGAGTCTTCACGGGTTACCTGAAACATGCTTAAAAGAAAATAGTTTCAACTAAAAAGTTGGTGAATTCAAGTGCTTAAAGTTTCAAAACAATAAAAGGAACTCTTAAAGTCCACAGTAAAGGTTTTAGAATAAAGTGTGAAAGTTTATGAAAATCTCAACTGATTTTAAAAGCATCATTTTTAGTATCAGTCATCGTGGGGTATCACAATCAACCCTTCACTTGGTCCCCGGTTGGCCTCTACTAAACTTGTGTTTAACCGGATATTCCTGAAGGAAAGAACCAAGCCTGAGAACAGTGAACCATTCCTGCCAGGATGGTTCACCATAGTTTCTTATTCAAAACCTGTTACATGCCACAAACAACCCCTCAGTATCTCAGTGGGGTACCTCCCTGTAGCGGGAGCCACTGTGTGTAGGGGATTCCCCAAATAGATCTATCCACATAAAACAAGCGGTTCACAAAAGAATTAATGATCAGGATATAAGTATCCGCAGGTATCCAAAAGTCCCACATACAAGCATCAAATAAAGCACAATCATAGTTCATAAACAAAAGAGCATGTTCCATCCCAAAAACAGTAAGTAAAAAGGGATCACTAGAACTCACCTTAGATATTAAGCAAAGAAATCCTTCGTGTGCCGAGAATATATCAAGTCTAGCACCCTAACATGAATATATTAAGTGATTAGCTACTACTCTAAACCTATTTAAGGTGCATCAAGAGTGTCTAAGCCTTAGTTGGTCGGATTCGGCTTTGATTCGATTAGGGTTTGTATAAATTTCCTTTTATGGAAAGTCAAGGTTTCTCATACAATTAAGGGTTTCTATATTACTAAGTCCAGAATATATGATAAATATTCTATTAAAGTGACTAAAGTGCTTATTGGAGTCGACTATGAAGTTTAACAAAATTTTACAATTTAGCCCATGAAGTTTTCAAATTGACAGTTTCTACCCTTAAGTGTGGTTTCTTGTATTAGATGACCTTTATAACCAAAAATCAGTTTCAAGAACTTAATATAACTTTATTTTAAGAACATATACTCAAATTTTCAGTTTATGGGCTCGGTTTATTATTTACACGCTTAACGTTGCCGGTTACGGTAAAACCGAAGAGTTTAAGATGGTTACATATGAGTTTTCATGTTTTTGATTCTAGGTCTAGTAGCTAAATTTTTAAAGTTATTTTTATAAGTTTCCAACCTTTTTAATCACCAAATTTACCTCTAGTAGTGGGAAGACTCGTTTTTATGTTTAAACTGTTAGAACGCGTTTTTAACCGGGTTTGACCATTTTAAAAGCTTGTTTGACCAGCCATTCTACTTTTGAAGTTATTTTATCATTTAACCTACTGGATTAACATGATTTTCATAATTTCTAACCTTATATCCATTTTTCTTAGATTTTCCTAAAAACGTCTCTCGGTTAGCACCCGTTTTCACTTAAAAATCCATTTAAATTATCTTTTGACCACTAAAAATTCCAATTAACCCCAGAACACTTTATAAATCCTTAATGAACCTGGAATTCTCTTTAAAAAGTTTATAGCTCAAGATTTCTTGTTTTTAAGTAATTTTAGCATGTTTTCGGGTCACGAAAGTGACCAAAATGGGTCTAAACACAACATGTCCTCTGTTCCAGAGATTAAACAATATTAACACTCTTAATATATATCAAAACATACTTAAATGACAGTCCCAAATCATGGCCTTGCCATTCTACACATCCATAGCCTTCAAATACATAGAAAATGCCATGACCGACCATTACACTTGTGTAAATCATTGTAACTTGAGTTTTTTCAATACCAAAACTTCATATAACTTAAAAATCAGGTTGTTGGGGTGTCTAAAACTCATTTTTGAGCAGTTTATGACCCTTGTTTAAGAGGGTTTTCAAGAAAGTGTTTAAGGTGTGTTGTAACTTGTAGAAAGAGTGGTTTTTCATGGTGTTCTTGTGTTAACACCTTCCATTCATGGTGTACAACCATTTTTAACATTCAAAGCAGAATATTAGGAGTTTAATGAGCCATTAGATAGCAGGTTACAAGGTTGGTTCTCAAAGGTTACAAGATGCACAAGTTGGGTGGTGACAATCACCTAAAAAGAGGGTTTTCTAGGTGTAACTCTTGTTACACCTATAGATCGACATGTTATACTTGTAGGACACCTACAAGAAAGTGGAAAGCTCTACCAGAACAAGGTAGTAGTGAGAAGTTTCTGCTACAACAAGAAAAATAGGGTTTTTAGGTGAAAAATGAAGTCGAACTTGAGAAATGACCAAAACCGAACACAGTGAGTTTACACATGATGTATCTCACAGTTTAGAAGGTGTGGATGGTCGTGAATGGATGAAATTTTCTTGCCTGAGGCTGGAGAATCTCGAACTAAGGCTGGAACCTCAAATTTTGCAAGTTTCAAGCTTCAAAACATCACCAAATGGTCACCCTTCTTGCGGTTTGTTATTCGCCGATGATGTTGTTATTGTTGGTCACGATTTTGGAGCTGGAAACAAGGAGGATTAGAGAGTGTTGTGTAGGTTTTCTGGTGTGAATAATCCGAGGGAGAGAGGAGGGAGTGGAATGGAGTGAGTGGTCTTGCAAAAGTGAGATTCATGTGTGGTGTATGGATGATAGGAGGGGTGGAGTGTGGTGGCAAGCAATGGTGGTGATTGGTGGTCAAAGGGGCGGCCGATTTTGGCTAGTAGTGTGGGTTTTTGATTTTAAATTTTAATTAGAATTTGATATTATGTAGTGTAATGTGTGGTATAGTGTAGTATTTTAGGTGATTAATTTTGTTAGTTGATTAAGTGTCTTGTGTATGTCCATGCATGCATGAACTGAAAATTACAAGTATGTGTGTGTGTGCACACATTTTATATGTATCAATTAAGACTAAGTGATTTCTATTTAGTGTGACTAATTAATATTCCCGGGCACAAATTTTCTAAAATGGCAAGACTTAAAATGACTAAATTCACATAAATCACATAGAATCATAAAAATGGATCAAATAAGAAATGGTGATTCTAACATTATTGATATAATTAAATTGTTTCCATTATTAGTACACATAAGATGGGATATGATGCAAATAAATTAGGGCTTAGAATAGTGACCTTGGGACCGGTTGTCACAGGCGGCTATGTATTCGTATTCTGTAGTGGACAATGCTACCCCATTCATAATGGAGACATACCCCGATTGTGATCGAGGATCATCTCGATCAATTTGGAAACTCGCATCCATGTAACCCTTTACAACGAGTTCCTCTTTATCAGATCTGTATATTAGAAACATATCCTTAGCCCTACTAAGGTATTTTAATATACTTTTAACAGCCGTCCAATGGCCATTACCTGGATTCTACTGATATCTACTTGTCATGCTTAACATGCATGACACGTCCGGTCTCGTGCATATCATCGCATATATGATGGATCCTATAGCAGACGCATATGGGATGTACTTCATACGATCTTGCTCATCTTTTGATCTTGGACATTGAGATGTACTCAATAATGTCCCTCTTTAAACAGCTACCATACCTTTCTTAGAGTTTTCCATCTTGAACCTTTTTCAAGATTTTATCAATGTATGCACTATGGTTTAGACCTATCAACTACCTTGATCTATCCCTATAGATCTTTATTCCCAAAATATAGGCGGCTTCACCGAGATCTTTTATAGAAAAACAATTTCTAAGCCAGGTTTTAACACCTTCCATGGTTGGAATATCATTTCCAAATAGTAGTATGTCATCAACATACAATACTAAGAATGTGATTACACTCCCACTAGCCTTTTTATACACACAAGCCTTGTCAGCGTTCTTGATGAAACCAAATTTCTTGATCTCTTCATCAAAACATTGATTCCAACTTCTCGATGCTTGTTTCAATCCATAGATTGATCTTTTTAACTTGCATACTTTATTAGGATACTTTTCATCAACAAAACCTTCAGGCTCAACCATATGGATAGTCTCTTTGAGATGTCCATTAAGAAAGGCGGTTTTGACATCCATTTGCCAAGTCTCATAATCATAATGAGAAGCAATGGCAAATGATATCCTAATAGACTTTAGCATTGCCATAGGCGAGAAGGTTTCATCATAATCAACCCCTTGAGTTTGAGTGAAACCTTTTGCTATAAGTCTTGCTTTGTAAGTATCCAAGTTTCCATGCATATTAGTTTTCTTCTTGAAAACCCACTTGCATGCAACTGGTTTGGAGTCAAGTGGAGGGTTAACCAGTTCCCAAACTTGGTTGTCATACATGGATTGCATCTCTACGTTCATGGCTTGCAGCCATTTGTCACAATCCGAATTGGACATTGCATCATGGTATGTACTTGGCTCATCGGAGTCAACCACGTAGCATCCATCCATGAAAAATCCATATCTTTCAAGTGGAATGCTAACTCTACAAGATATGCGAACATTTTGTGTGTTTCGATCAACCACTTGATCATCATCAACAACCTCCTGTTGATTGCTAGTGTCAACCAAACGTGTATCAGCTTGTGGATCTTGATCCTCCTCAAATTCCACTGTTCTATAACTCATTCCTTCCATAAGGAACTTGGCTTCCAAGAACTCTGCCTTTCGAGCAATAGATACCTCTTGCTTTGTTAGATCAAAAGAAGTAGTATCCTATATAGTCTTTTGGATATCCAACAAATATACACTTAGTGCATCAACTTTCCAGTTTGTTTTGGGTGTTAAGCTTAACATAAGCTTCACAACCCTATACTTTTAAATATGTTAGCGATGGAACTCTTCCATGCCATATTTTAAAAGTGTCGAATCCACTTTCTTGGTTGGGGCCGTATTCAATATACACTTAGTGGATCGACTTTCCATAATGTTGTGGTGTTCCGGGAGGAGTAAGTTGTGAGACAATCCCACAACTTCTTAGATGATCCTGAAAAGCCTCACTGAGGTATTCACCTCCTATATCTGAACGGAGAATTTTGATAGTTCTATTGAGTTGATTTTCTACTTCATTGTTGAAGATTTTGAACATTTCAATACTTCATGTTTATGTGTCATCAAGTACACATAACCATAGCGACTGTAATCGTCGATAAAGGTAATGAAGTATCTTTCACCATTCCTTGTCATTGTCTTAAAAGGACCATATACATCCGAATGTACGATTCCTAATAAGTCTTTTGCCCTCTGATTACTACCACTAAAGGGCGACTTGGTCAGCTTACCTTGTAAAAAGATTCACACTTATCTAATGAACAATTTTCGTTTGTTTTCAAAAGACCATTCTTTTGAAGTGTTTAAATCCGATTCTTGTTTATATGACCAAGACGACAATGGCAAAGATAAGGATCACTTAAACCCATTTTAAGTTTCTTGGTGCTTGATTGGTATAATATGTTATTGTAGGATGATTCATCATGAACCAATTCATAAATACCATTAAAAGGCATAGCCTTGAAATGAAGTACATCATCCATATAAACATAAATACCATGGTTTACAACTTTTAAATCATAACCATATTGTTTTAAAATGGACACTAAAATTATGTTCCTAGTCAAACTAGGAGCATACAAAATGTTTTTAAGAACAACTTCCAAACCATTTGAAAGTTTCAAAACATAGTTTCCTTTCTTAAAGTGTTTATTTCTTTTGAACCCCTGCAACAGATTGCAAATGTGAGTTCCACACACGGTATCCAATACTTGTGCATTTGTAGAAATAACATTTAAGTCAATATGGATCATGAAAGTTGTACCTGAGGTGTGCCCTGCATCCCTCTTGTTTGTCAACTCTTTGAGATAGGTTGGACAATTCCTTTTCCAATGTCCTATCTCACCACACTCAAAGCTTGGATCGTTTTCCATTACCATAGGCTTCATAAGCATAGGTTTTGGAGGTCCTGCTTTAACCTTCCCTTTCCCCTTGCCTTTGATGTGCCCCTCTCCTTCAGCAATATTTGCCTTGGGATCGGGAATGGCCTTTCCATTGCCTCCCTTATTGATCTAGAGAATAGGTAGAACCTTCCTACCCATCCCCGCCTCAGCTGTTTTGAGCATTGCTTGACGCTCACCAATGCCCTTGTCCATCCGTTCATATTGGATTTCATTATGAAAGTCCCAAACCTTTTAGTTAGGCCATTGAGGATCAAATCCGTGGCCAACTCCTTTGAGACAGGACAGTTTAAGCCTTTTGAGGTGATCAATGTGGCTTTTCATCTTAAGTACATAAGATGATACTGATTGGGTTTCTTCCATGTGACACGCATGAAGCGCTCGAACCGTTTCGAAGCGCTCTACCCTAGCTTGTTGAAGGAACATTTCCTTCAATTGGGTAATTATGTCATATGCCCCATGATGCTCCATGTCCTTTTGGAGTTTGGGAATCATAGTTCCCAACATGAGACAGGACATCTGCATGGAATCCTCAGTATACTGAAGCCAATCGTTATAGGCCTAAACATCCCCGGGGTCGGGTTGGCCAGAAATAGGATCGTCAAGGACATAGGCCATTTTATCTTGCTTGAGAACAATTCTCAAGCTTCGAAACCAGTCCATAAAGTTATTATGGTCAAGACGATCCCTTTTTTAAATAGTTCTTAGTGATAGGGTATGGGCTGTCGGGGTGGTAGCATTATTGTTTGCGACCATTCTACAAGATTTACAAAGTTCTTATTAGTATTTCTTAAAATTTCATTTTAATCATTAATACCATTTTATGTCTCATAGACAATTAATAATTAAAATCTAGAATCCAACGTTATATTCAAATAATGGTTAGGTGACCTTTATCCCATTATTTAAATTAACAAGGTAGTCAACATTTGACAATTGCAACCTTTTGCAACTTCTAGCCTTTATGGGATCGGTTAAACATCTTATGTTTGGTTGGCATGTTTAATCCCATCAACACCATTGTACGCCATGCTTTGGTGACCCTAAGCACATGGTTTCCAATTCAAGTCGTCCTACTTACACACACGTGTGAGTTTTCATATACAAGCGGTTTGGTGACCTTTATCCCACATGTACGTTAGACTCACCTCAAACACACAAGTTCCCTACAAGTGGTTAGGTGACCTTTATCCCACAAATAGTTCCCAAGTGATTTGAGTGTCGTGTAAAAGGATGGTGTTAGACTTGTTACCAAAGGGATTTAAGTTTCCATCAATTCTAGTTATGAAAACTCTATGTACCTTGTATTCGCATGCTTTCAAACACATGGTACCCTATGGTTCTCTTTTAATAAAACCACTTTTATTTTCTTTTAATAACCTTTTATTAGTTACTTAATAATTAGAAACCATAAAATTCAGCTTGTTATGATAATTTATTTAGATTGTTAAGCATATCCATATATCAAACAATCAACATAACAGGAACAATCAAACAAGCATATTTCAAACAACCACATGTGCATAACCATAGCTACTATTGTGACAACACTTGTTTTCCGTCACAAGTGTTGTCATTTGGTCTTTCCTAAGGGTTGAATACAACACAAAGATGAGATCTTTATAGACCCCCACTTGAACTTGCATCCATATGCTTCAAGTCCTTCTCTTTGTATCTTGCTCTTGTGCTTCCGTTTTGTGCATCTTCATTTACAAAATTTATATCCTAATACAAATTTTCTAATAAAGAAAATACACCTAATCTATCTATTACATTACAAATGAATGAATAAATAAATTACATCCCAAAACTAGCACAAAAGAATAATATTACAACCCAAATGAAAACAACCAAAACAAACATCCATTTCAAACCAAATCAACACAAGGTCTAAACTACGTTATTCACTATCAAATGAACAATCACAAACATCATTCAATAAACAAAATAAACCCCATCAAACCCCAAATTTTCAGGCAACATAAACTGAAAATTAGGGTTTGTTTGTCCAAACAAACAACAACCAAACATATCAACCAATTGACATTCCTATCTTTCAAGGTTTAATCATAAGCATGAAGATATAACTTTGAAAGACATGGGGTTTATTGAATCAACCAAAATCAGCCTCTAATGAGTTGATAAACATCCTTTAAAACCGATTTTACAAGGATAATGATGCTAGTTTCCACATAACCGGCTCTAGATGCCATTAATGGGGTTTATTATACCATTTACAACTTGTTTAACCATTTAAACATATGAAACGCAGCGGAATATACTACTTTAAACATGTTGAAGTTTCTGAAAATTACCCTTATTATGTGTAAAATAACAAACCCATAGACAAAGGATCTTTATTATGTGAAAAGCTAGCGTACAATATGAACAAGAACACCCAAAACATGACATATTCATACCACAACACTACCTTTGTGGATGCTGTCAAAAACAACCAAAAGGGGATGAAATGAGGCTGAAAAATGACCAAGACTTCAAGGGTAGAAGTCCTCAAGCATCCATACCCACAAACATCATGCAAATCACCTTGTTGCTAGGATTTGAGCACCAAAATCGAGCAAGAAAGGGGCTGCTGGAACACCTTCTAGCCAAGAGTTTCTTCTAGAAAGGGAGAGAAACCTTTTTCCTTTTTGGTCATTGCATGTGTGTATTTAAGAGAGAGAATTGGATAGTGTGTCTTACAATTAAGAGAGTGAGTTTCAAGACAAGACCAAATGACCAAAAAAAGCCAATGGGGCGGCCGCTTTTTCTTGTTTTGAAATGGGTTCCCCCCATTTTAAAACACCCATTTTATCTATGTTAAACTAAGGTTTAAAATAGATATATATAATTAACCTTTTAATTATATATTTATACACACTTTTATTATTTGATGTTACTTAACTAAATTAAACAACATTACAAATAATATCCATGAACAAAATATCCTCATAAGTTGTTCTTTCTCACATGCAACTTATTTTAGAAAACCCATATTCTAAATTGGTGTAATTATTTAATTTCATGATCATATCATCAATTAAATATTAATTGGTGTTTGCTAAGCTTGTTATTGGGTATGACCCGACTTGGATCACAACGTACTAACCACATCAATATTCTATGTGTCTTGGGCGTATAGAATCCAACTCTATATTTGTGAAATACAGATCTTGTGATTGAGTATCACCCACCACATTAGCATAGTTATAAAGAGAAACTTGTTCTAATGAGTGTGTTGCATCATTAATGTTTTCTTCCATGAAGTGGTTATCAGCATCAAGAAATTCCTGATCACTATCACAACCAGTTCGACTATACCCGCCTTAATTCCCTCATTTAGGAAACTCCGCGACTACTATCTCCTCCTATGTTAGAAACTCCTTCATTTGAGTTCTATTCCTATGTGCTAGAATTTGTTGGCACCTCAGATATGCCAGATGAAGAGTTTTTCATTGTTCTGATGACAGGATTTCCAAATGTATGGTTTGTTACCACTGGAGATGAAGTAGTGTTCTTGCTTAGTCTTCTCAACTCAGTTGGATCAAGATCTCCTATTGATAAGCTACGTATAGATCCTGAAACATCTTCATAAGATTTCTTAAAACAATTGGTAACTAAATCAAGACCAAAAAACCAATCAGGACCAGAACCTTTCACACTGGGAGATTGCTTATTAAAAATCACATTTACTAACTCCTCAACTACTCTAGTTCTTAGATTGTTACTTTATAAGCCTTAGCTTAGGAAGAGTATCGAATAAAGTATCCATCATCTGATTTCTCAACAAATTCGGCTATCTGATCTTTGGTATTCAAGATGGTGCAAGGACATCCAAATTACCTGAGGAAACCAATAAACGTATTCTTTTATGCCAAAACTCATAAGGAGTCTTACCATGTGTCCTAACTATTAAAACTCTATTCTACACATAGCAAGCAGTGTTAACTTCCTCTGCCCAGAAGCTGATGGGCAGTTTAGAGTAAGATAACATGGTTTTCACAGCTTCAATAAGTGTCATGTTTATCCTCACAGCAAAACCGTTTTGCTAAGGAGTATTAGGAGCACTATATTTTCTTGTATACCTTTCTTTTGACAAAATGCATCAAGGATTTGGTTCTTGAATTTAGTTCCTTAATGACATATAATGATTTTGACCTTGTGATCATGTTGATTCTCAATTTTCAAAATAAAGTTCCTCAAGATCTCAGGGGTCTCATCTTTAGTTCTAAGGAAGAAGACCCAAGTGTATGTTATGAAATCATCTATGATCACCAAACAATAAGAGGTCATTCTTAGACTCATTACACTAGTGGGGCCAAAGAAATCCATATGTAATACAGGTAGGGGAGTAGTGATTGACTTTCTTTCCTTTGGCTTGTGAGACACTTTGTGTTTTTTCCCTTTCAAGCATGCAACACAACAGACATCACTTGTGAACTCTTTATTTGGCATTCTAGTTACCATTTCGTTCTTAATTATTTTATTCATATTTTTAAAGTTTACATGGATTATTCTTTTATGCAAGAGAAAAGACTCATCACGATGGGCTTTAGATACAAAACAAGAAACTTCTCCTGATAGGGATGTTTCCTACAAATCCATCTTATACATGCTCCTTTTCCTGGGAGCTCTGAGCAAGATATGCTCTTGAGGAATAACCACCCTGGGCTTGAGAACAATGCACTCATGATTAGTAAAGAGCATGTTATATCTCTGAACACAAAATTGGGTTACATTCAGTTGATTTTACCCAAGCTCCTTAACAACGTTTACCTTTTCAATGCTAAGCTTACCGTTTATGACCTTGCCCCTTCTAGTGATGTAACCACCTGAATCTCCTCCAAATGCAACTGCTCCTTGATCAATTTTCTCAAAGTTTTGAAACAAGGAGCCAATGCCTGTCATGTGCTTAGAACAGCCACTATCAATGATCTATAAATTTCCTTTGGTCTTTTGTTGTTCCTTCACTGAAAGAGATGGTTAGTTACATTTGGAAACCCAAAGCCTTGTTGGTCTTGGGCTTGTCAAAGTGAACTGAAAATAATGCAATAGTAACTGATCCTATATCCAAGCTCTGTGGATCATTTGTTTTTGTTGATACAGAACTTTCAATCACATGCATCTTCCACACCATCTTTGGAAGACTAGACTTGACCTTCATTACTTTAGAAGTTTTGTTGACTTTGGAGGTTTTGGAGACTGGACCTTCAGATAAGTTTGCATCCACTGTAGTAGACATCAGTACTATAGCAAACATCAGCACTAAGATTTTGCATCCACTTCCACACCATTTTGCATCTCTTTCAAACGCATGAAGGGCTAAACTCTGCTGATTGTTGGAAGAGCTGATTGATGGATTTTTCAAGTTTATCTTCATCTGGTAGCGACTAAGGATACCATACAGCTCTATGAGAGTAAGGGTAGTGAGGTTCTTAATTCCCTTAATGGCCGCATAATAGTATGTCTATCATTTAGGAAGAGAGAAAATGAACTTCCTTACAATATCCTTATTCTCATGTTTTAATCTAATATCCAATAGAGTATCCACAATCTCAACATACTGGAAGTATTGTTGAGTCATTGTTTCACCTATCTTGTAAGCGAAGTTCTCAAACTGCAGCTTCGTGAGCTCTTTCTTATTTTTATGGCTTCCTCAGACCCCTTATACATGATCTTTAATGGAACCAAAGATGTTTAACAATTTTACACTCCTTGAAGCCTCTGTATATAGAGTTTGGATGAGCAGTTTGAAGAGCGGCCATGGCCTTCTGATCTATATTAGTTTTGTTCCAATCTTCTTCAGAATAATTAATCACTTCCATTGGTATCATCCCACCTTCAGCAGTGGCTGAAGAGGTGCTTGTGATGTGATGTCCATCTATCACAGATCTCCACATCTTGCTAACTTGAGACTTGATGAACCCTTCCATACATTCGCACCAAGTATCAAAATCATCAGGAGTGAGTAGAGGAGATTTATTCATGGTGCCAGTTTCCATATCAGCCTTTGAGATAACTACCATTTGAGTTGATAAGTGTTATGTGAAACTGAGTAGATCTAAGATGGTGAGATATTACAATCAAGAGTCTGAAATCCTTTGATACTAATTGAAAGATCGGTGAAGAGGGTCAATGCAACTTATTGAATATTATATTGTCATGAAGAGTAACGTGTCTTAAACTCATGGAATCACCAACATTATGTTAATGGCAACTGAGTGTGTATTTCCGGTGATGTGTAATTGACAGGTGTCAAATGGATAGGTGCCGCCTTAGATGGATCCATGGAGATTTAGCCACTATCCTATCCACCTTTCTATTTAATAATAATTAAATAAATATGTATTATTCATATCCTTTAGAAAATTTAATGTAATAATATTTGGAATTACGTAATGATTAAGTTTGGATTTATTTATTTCCGTTGCATTGTGATGATATCAGTCGGTCATGGCGTGACCTGGTAAGCGGGATGTGACAGATTGGTATCAGAGCCAATGGTTTCAGCGAATTAGGTTCTTACCAATAGAAACCTAGGCTTTAACACACACTAAAGACTTAAGGAAATAAGTGGAAACCCTCCCCCCAGGCTACAACCCGAGGAAAAATACCACAACTTAATCACGCCCGTTGTATTTTGTATATTTTTTATACCTCTCTTAATTTCTAATTTCTTATATATATATATATATACATATATATATATATGTGTGTATATATATGTATATATATGTGTGTATATATACATATGTATGTATATATGTATATATATATATACGTACGTATGTATATATATACACGTACGTATGTATATATATATACGCACGTATGTATATATATACGTACGTATGTATATATACGTATATATGTATGTATATATACGTACGTATGTATCTATATATACGTACGTATGTATCTATATATATATGCGTATGTATGTATATATATATATATGTAGGATCTTATATGCCCAAGACACATACAAGATTGATGTGGTTAGTGCGTTATGATCCAAGTCAGTTTATACCCAATAACAAGCTATACAAATACCAACAAACCTTTATTTATTGATAAAATCATACGATGAATGTTTGACACCTATTTAGAAAATTGATTTTCTAAATATTGCTTTTGTGATAGAATAACATTATATGGATAATTTGTTCATGAGATATTTATCTGTTTCATTATTTAAGTTGGTTAAATAATGACATATAAAAGAGTGTTACGTTATAAAATCAAACTAGGTTTTAATTTTATAATTTAGTTGATTAGAAGAGTGTAAAACTTACAAAAGATGAAAATGGGTGGGAAACCCATTTGGGTTCAAAGGCCACGGCCGCCCAAAGGGGCCTAGATATTCCAACATTGTCTTGTTTTCTTGCATGACTTAAACCACTAAAACACTCTTCCATCAATTGCTCTTACACTCCTTTCTCTCTCACACACATGCAATAAGTCTTTCTCTATTTCTTCTCTCAAGTTTTTCAAAATCTTTGGCTGATTTCTAAGTTCATTTGGCTGAACTTGAAGCTAATTGTAGGCTGAAATTCCTGGTTCAAGAAGAGGGACTAGATTTGGTGTCATACTACCTAGCAAGTAGTGTTTGGAGGGCTTGTGGGTATCACGGTTTGAGGTCCTCTACTTTGAAGACTTGCTGCTCAAAGACATCATCATCCTCATCATTTTCGACCCCTTTTTGGCTGCTCAAAAGTAGTTTATGGCAGCCTCTTTGTGGCTGTCCATAATGTGTTGTATGTATATTCATAGCTAGCATCATTCACATATAAAAGATCCCCTTGTTCTTGGGTTTGTTTAAAACTTATAACATCAAAATAAACTTGATATTTCAGTTTATAAACAATGTTATAATGGTCAACTTTCGCTGCGTTTTTACAAAGTTTAAATGGTTCAACTATGTTCATGTTCTAACAACCCAACAATGGCATCTAGAGCCGGTTATGTGGATAGCTTGCTTGTTCTTGTCCTTTAAAAGTCGTTTTATGGGACTTTACAACCATTTTATGGGCTGCAATATTCTTGTATGTTGAATCCCCAAACTTTCAAGGTTATATTACACATGCTTCTGATTAAACCTTGAAAGATATGTATGTTGATATGTATGTTGTTTGGACATGTTTAAAACCCGAAATTTCAGTTTATGTTGGCTGAAATTTTGTGGGTTTTAGTGAGGATTATTTGTTATATTTGGATGATATGATGAATGTTTATATTGGTGCATAACCTAGCCTTTGCCCTTATGTTGTTTGGATGTATGCAATGGTTGTTTTTTGTTTATTCAATGGGGTTGTATATTAATTTATTTGTGCTTTGTTTAAAAATGTAATTTATTTATTATTAGGTTGTAATAAATTGATTAGGTGTATTTTTCATTTTACTAGATATCTTGTATTAGGACTTTATATCTTGTAATATGAAGACGTACACGTTGGAAGCACAATGGAAAGACATAAGAGAAACATGGAGCATTTTGGATGCGGTTTCAAGTGGGAGGCTATTGGAAGCTTTCTATGTGTTTTGTTATGACCTTAGGAATGCCCTATGGACAACACTTGTGATGGCCAACAAGTGTGGACCACTTTAGATGCTATGGTTATGTAGGATTATTTATGCCCAAGACACATAGAATATTGATGCGGTTAGTACGTTATGATCCAAGTCGGGTTATACCTAATAACAAGCTTAGCAAACACAAATTGATATTTAATTGATGATATGATCATGCAATTAAATATAAACACCAATTTAGAAAATGGCTTTTCAAATTAATTGTATATGAGATAGAACAACTTATTAGGATACTTTGTTCAAATATTATTATTTGAAGTGTTATTTAGCCTTTTTAGATAACATCAAATAATAAAAAGGGTGTATGAGTTATACAATTAAGTGTTAATTGTACAACTTATTTAATGACTAGTTTGATAATTGGAGTTGTATATAAATTTGAGAGGGAAAAATCCTCCTAACTCAAAAAAATCAGCCGCCCCCCCCCCCCTCTCTTGTAATTGGTCCTTTGTTTTCTTGAGAAGCTCCAATATGTACTAGTTGAACACACCACCCAAAATCCTCTCTCATACATGCAAAAACAAAGCAAAAGAAACTCTCTTCTTCTCCCAAAAACCTCACGGCAGTAGCAGCTAAAGAAGAGGGTTTTAGGTGTTTTTGGTGGTGATTCTTCCTAACAAGAAGGTGTTTTGCAATCAAGCTTGGGGTATACTAACTTGAGTGGACCTCCCTTGGTGCCTTTGGTCGTTTTTCTTGGTCAAGAACATCCTCCAATTCGAACTTCTTGCTGCCGAAAGGTAGATTATGGCAGCTTCTTTATAGCTGTTCATAATGTGTTGTTTGCATTTTCATAGCTAGTATCCTTCACATATAAAAGATCCTCTTGTTCTTGGCTTTGTTTAAAACTTATAACATCAAAATAAACCTGAATTTTCAGTCTATAAACAATGCTATAATGGTTAACTTCCGCTGCGTTTTACAAAGTTTAAATGGTTAAACTATGTTTCAAGTTCTAACAAACCCCAACAATGGCATCTAGAGCCGGTTATATGGAAACTAGCATGATTATCCTTGTAAAATCGATTTTAAAGGATGTTTATCAACTCATTAAAGGCTTATTTTGGTTGATTTAATATTCCCTTTGTCTTTCAAAGTTATATCTTCATGCTTATGATTAAACTTTGAAAGATAGGAATGTCAATTGGTTGATATGTTTGGTTGTTGTTTGTTTGGACAAACAAACCCTAATTTTCGGTTTATGTTGGCTGAAAATTTGGGGTTTGATGGGGTTTATTTTTTTTTTTGAATGATGTTTGTGATTGTTCATTTGATAGTGCATAACCTAGCTTAGACCCTGTGTTGCTTTGGTTTGGATTGAATGTATTTATTTGATTATATTCATTCAATTGGGTTGTAAAGTTTTGTGCTTGTAATTTATCTATTTATTCATTGGGATGTAATAATAGATTAGGAGTATTTTTCTTTTACTAGAAAATATTGCAGGATCGGTTAAAGGGTCACTCAACAGATGGTTTTTCTCTCAAACTCACCTTGAATCAACACTCAGCAAGTAGTCTATAAAGAGTTGATCACAATATACCAAGTATCAAGCAGTAGGAAAATAAACACAGCAAGTAAATTTTCAAGGTACTTTTAAATATTGCTTCTCAACTCAAAGGATTACAAGACTCTTGGACTCTAAGTCGCTTATCTAAAGAGTTACAAGGAGAAGATATATATAATACTACCTACAGCCGGATATACTTTGATACCAGCTGGACACCTCTAACCTTACATCTATACTACAAGACTCTAGGTGAGGTCTTTCAGACATTTTGCCTAAGAGTTGGTAGTGAGGACATGTCCCTGACTTACCTTTTGTCACCAACTAAAGGTGGTAACATGTACTATCATAAAAAGGTGAACAGTAGAGTAAAGTATGGTCAACAACATGGCTCTGTAGGAAGACGCCATGTTGTATTAGAGGACTGCAGTGGACTGTCAGGGACCATACTTTTATCTGCTGGTCATAGCAATGTCTTCCGAAGGATAAAGTACTTCGGAAGAATAACTTCTTCCGAAGCCACTTATACTTCGGAAGACTGCTTCTTCCGAGGCTTGGAGTCTTCTTTGTCTTTAGAAGCAGACTTTGTCTTCAGCTCTTTCATCAGACTTTGTCTTCGGAAGCTCAGACTTTGTCTTCAGCTCTTTCATCAGACTTTGTCTTCGGAAGCTCAGACTTTGTCTTCAGCTTTTTCATCAGACTTTGTCTTCGGAAGCTCAGACTTTGTCTTTGGAAGATAGTCTTCAGCTGTTGTTCTTCAGACTCTCGGAAGATCTCTTGCTTGACTTCGGAAGCCCTTCAATGTAGCACCAAAAATGACTATGAAGTGGTTTTGGTTACACCAGCCTCATCATGATACAACAAACTCCCCCTAGGTTGATTCTACCAAAACATCACTTCCCTCTTCTTCTCAAATCTCTCAGCAGCATGGATAGTAAGTGTTTATCAGTGTCTTTATTCTTTCCTGATGTGGTGCTGAGAATCTTGTACAAATCCTCGGTAGACAAAACCTCTATACTGCCACATTGGATTACGTGTACCCTCTGTTGTGGCCCTCTAAAAAGAGTTAGTTGATGGGAACTATAGTTGTATTCCCATCTAACTATTGGTTCTAATTCAGGACCTTCTACCATCTGTAGAAAGGTTGTGCCTTTGGTGGTTGGTCTTTTCTTGTCTTCCGCTCTTTTCAGCTTCAAATCTTCTTCAATCATGGCTCTTCTACTTTGTTCAGCCAAGTGGAGACCGCTGATATGATTTCTGATGTGTGCAGCAGTCTCAGAGTAGGAGGGATTAGAGAATGGCTTCTCAGCAAGCTCAGCAAGATCAAATCTGCTGAGATGCAGTAGAGAAGTGGCATTAAGCATGTTGGTTTCACCATTCTCCCTTTCCATAACAAAGTTGTGAGAAGGTTCATCGAACCTCCACTGGATTATAGCATTCCTAGGTCCAGGAGATTGACTAGAAATCCTGTCCTCCTTCCTTGTATCCAGTAGAGTCACCAGCCTCCTTCTTAGCCTTTTCTCCTTAGCATTGAGGGTATCGGAGTTGAGACCAAGAAGTCTTGCAGCCTGGGCCAAGGTGTCTCTAGGCAACTCAAGAAATTGGCCTAGGGTGAGGGAGCTTGAAGAGTTATCAACATAGGTGATGTTGATAAGGTCTCTCTCACAGGAGATGCTGCTCAAAGTGGTGCAGTTGATGAGCCTTGTCTTGAACTCCTTTATTTCCTCAAAGGAGAGATGTTGAGGAGGCTGAGGGGATGGTCTTGGTTTTTGTTGGGTAGGCTTAGGTTTAGTGGTTTTGGGATGTGTTTTGGGTTTTAGGATGGGTAGTTTGGGTGGTTGAGGTGATGTGGTAGGTTTAGGTTTAGTTGTGGGTTCAGGGGTGAAGGTTTCATCAGTGGGTTCGGTTTTGATGGGAAATGGGATTGGCTCTTCTGGTGTGGGTTGTGGTTTAGTGGTTGGCTGTGGTTGAGTGGCTGGGGTGAAGACCATTCCCTGTACCCTCCTGTACATCTCCTTCCTTTTCCCCAAACGGATGTCAGCTTTTATTTCACTGACTATCCACTGGAGTGTCCTTTCGGACATAGGTCCCACCTGCCTACCAGAGAAGCCATGAGCCCGGAGATAGTCTTTCATCCAGGCTTTGTCATTGGACTTCTTGGTGGCAGTGACCCCCTTCTCTTCTTCCCTCCTCTTCTTCTCCCTCAACTTCTCCCTAGCAGCTCTCTTCCTTTCCTTCTCTATTTGATCCTGCTCTTTGTTGTGGAGCAGCAGGATCATGTCATCATCATAAGGAGACAGTTTAGGAAGACTAAAGCCTCTTGAGAGTAGGAATTTAATCCTATCCTCTCTCAGCTTCAGGGTTGCTTCTCTTCGCTCTTCTTCTTCCTTCTCCAAGTCCAACCTGGCTTGTTCTTCTTGCTTTAGCCTGGTTGACCTCTCCAAAATCACCAACTCCTCTAGTGGTAGCAGGAGTATCTCCTCATTGGCAGCTCCTAAGCTGATGAGCTAGTCAATGAGTGCTGTCCTTCTGTTTTTGTTGATCTCTTCCTGATTGGCTGCAGCTGCCTTAGAACTAGCAGCTAGCAGCTTTTTAGTAGGAAACCTACCTTTCTTTTTGAGCTTCTCAATCCTCTCCTCCTCCTGAAGCTCTTCCGCAGTCATTTTTCTTTTTCCTTTGTCTTTGGCAATGCTTGACGGTGGTGGTTCTTGGATGGAGGGTTGTGATTGAGAGAGAAGTTCAGCTGGTGTTTGGGTTGGAGGAATGTCAGAAATATCCTCCCTGCTCACCTCAGATGCTATTTCAGCAATAACATCTGTGATGGTCAGTTCCTCGGACATCTGGAATAAGCCTTCCGCAGCTTCTATTTCGGCCTCGGAAGACTTTTCTTGTTCTTCCGAGGCTTCAATGTCAGCTTCGGAAGCTTCAGCTTGAGCTTCAGAAGATGAGACCACTGCAAGTTCTGTCCCAACTGTTTTAGTTGCTGGGCCATCAGTCCCCATTTCCCCTTCGAAACTAATCTCAGGTTCCATGTGGACCTTAGGTTGACCAGCTTCTTCCACAGTGGTAGATGGTGCAGTCAGTCTTTGAAGCTCCTCAGCCCTAAAATATATAAGTGTGGTGTCAAGGCTGGGCTGTTCTAGGGATGATCTCAATACAAACTTTGTGAAAAGTCTGTAGAGATCATGAAGCAACTTTGAGTCAATCTCTAGAAAAGATTGAGATGACTCAGGTAGTGTGATGAGTTGTGAAGAAGAGGATTGGGTCTGTGGTTCCTCAAGTGTTTGTCTCTAAACTTTCTCCCCCTTTTTGGTAGCATCATCTTGAGAGCTAGATGAGCTAGAGGAAGAAGTCATTGAGACCTGAATAGGTACATGCCTAATAAACCTCTCCGTCTGTTTCTCAGCTAGTTGAGCCTTGAGGTTGTTAATCTCAAGTTGCTGAGTGGCAGTCCTTGATTCTAAGATCCTCACCTGTGATTCCAGGTTGGAGACCTTAGAAAGCAAGTACTGAAGTGTTAGTTGCATACTTCCCTCATCTTCATGAGAAGAATCACAGGGAGATGAGATAACATACCTAGTATGCTAAGTCTCACCACCAGATATGGCTTCTTGGCACCCTGGATACCTTTGCTCAAAGTCATCTCTTTCAGAGATGTTAATGGGCAAAGTTGTCGTAGACTCAGTCCTAATGATGTTACCAATGTCCTGAGAGCTCAATGAGAGACTCTGAGTAGTGGCAGCTGAGCCTACATGAGTCCCCTCCACATCAGTGGGACTCACCTCAGTAATTGGCTTCTGATGGGGGCTAGAGACAAGGGATCCCTCTTACCTCTGTTGATCTTTCAGAGGGTGTTGTAAATCAACTTCATGGCCATGGAGAGATGTAATCTCTTCATCAGTGCGGAGTAAAAGGTCAGTGAAATATAGGGAGGTTAAACCTACTGACCCGGGACCTAGATCAATGTCTACAAGCATTGAGCCTATGGTGGGGCTGTCCCTAGAAGGCTGCACTGGGGAGTGTAGAAACTCACCCTGTGGGCTTAAGGCTTGGGGTTCGGGCTCTTGGGTTTGAGACTGAGGAGGCTCAAAACCCACATTGAGGTCGAATGTGAAGGAAGGAATGACCTCAGACTGAGTGGGAGCCCATCATTCCACTCTAGCCCTTTTGGTTTGAACTGAAGGAGCTTGTTCAATCAGAGTAGATTGAAAAAGGGTTCGTTTGGGTCGTGTCTGGTATGTAACTTTGATGGGTAAAGAAGATTTTGGCATTGTGGTGGAGGTTGCTGGTGTGGGTTCATCACCTGTGGGGATAACAGGGATGTCACCATGAGCTATGCGCTCAGTCATCTCTGGAGGTAATGGAGTGTACCTTCCAGTGAAGTTGATGGAAACCTTATTCAGTATTTTGAAGATGGTAGGCCTCATTTGTGGAACAGTAAGAGCAGCTGCGCAGACAAGCTTGCTCGGTTCCAGCTCACAGTTGATTATGTGTTGAATAAATCTGGGATACATGAAGAATGTATCCCTGCTCAGATTGCTGATAAGGTTGGTCAACACAAATCGTGAGTAGTTGAATCTGAGACCTCTTACCAACCCATGAACTAGGCATCCTAGTTCATATGGGATTTGATCCCAACCCCCTGATTTGTTGGAGAGGCAGTGCAGGATAATGTACAGCAGGAACTTCCAATGGTAAGAGAAGTTAAACTTGTAGACGATAGACCTGCTCACATCCCCTCCATATCCCATGAGGATATAGGTGCCTTCCAACTCTTCTTTGGGGAACTTAGTAGGAGCCCCATCATCATGAAGCTCGAGATGCTCCCTGATGAGCTGTTCAGTGATGACCAACTCTGGGCCACAAAAGCGGGTTCTCAGGACTCGAACCCTATTCAGAACTGCAGTTTGACCGTTACTCCAGAATTCGGACATATGGTTGGAGTATACGGTGGGGTTAATTGTAAGTGCAGTAAGGTATGTGGATTCGGTAAGAAAGGTGATGATTTGGGTGAAGTCGGCATCCGTTGACGAATCAAGTAATGCGACTTGGTTGTGCTGAGGGTTTAGCGCCATTGAATTAGAAGGTAAGCTTGAATTTGGGTGAAATTGAAGGTTTGACAGTGAAGGGAATAGTTAGGGCAGTAAATTGGTAAAAGAAGATAAAATTGATCAGTCAAGATTATTTAAAGGGATGAATAGTGTAGTGGCGGTAATAGGGTAACTGTTTTGGGGTTACTGTGGGTGGTATGGTGGTTTACGGCGGAGAAATGATAGTGGCGGCAAAGGATAATTTTAAATAATCTGACCATCATGAACAAAATCTTTCCCTTTTACAGAGTGGGGCCCAAAAGATATCTGTTACATATAAAAACCTTTACTTCCGAATGTAAAACATTTCCGAAGGTAATTTCTTCCGAAGGCAATTCCTCTTCCGAAGCAAGTCATTGCTTCCGAAGGTAAAATTGTCTTTTAAAGGCACTTTCTCTTCCGAAGCAAGGCATTGCTTCCGAAGGTAAAGTTGCCTTTCCGAATGGAGAGTTTTATAAGCTTCGGAAGTAGATCTGATGTGAAATCAATCGCTTCTTCCGAGACCAAAAGCTCTTCTGAGAAGAAAATTTCCATTGAGAAATTTGGCTTCGGAAGATATTCAAGGATATCTTCCGAGAGTTAATTCCTCTTCGGTAGGAATTTACACTTAGAATAATTTAAAGATCTTTTGTAACAGGGCTTAAATTGTATTGACACAAGACATTACATATTTTAAAAGGTTTTCAAAAGAGGTAGTTAATCAAGGTTTATCATCCCAATAGCTGATATGAGATACTTAAATCTTTGTTCATCAAATGCCTTTGTGAACAGATCAGCATATTGTTCATTTGAGTCAACTTTGATTAACTTTATCAGATGTTTCTCATGAATATCTCTAATGAAATGATACCTGATATCAATGTGTTTTGTCTTGGAGTGCTTCACTGGATTCTCAGTAATGGAGATAGCACTATTGTTGTCAATATGGATAGGAGTAGTCATGAAGTTGAATCCATAGTCTAACATTTGATTTTGAATCCGTAGCAGTTGAGCATAGCAGCTAGCAGTAGCAATGTATTCAGCTTCAGCAGTTGATATAGAGACACAGGATTGTTTCTTGCATTGCCATGAGATAATCCTTCCACCAAGAAATTGACATCCTCTTGATGTTGATTTCTTGTCAATGTTGCAGCCACCATAGTCACTGTCAGAGTATCCATAGAGATTAAAATCACTACTTCTTGGATACCAGAGACCTAGTTTAGGTGCTCCTTTGAGGTATCTGAGGATTCTCTTTGCAGCAGCTAGGTGAGACACCTTGGGAGCAGCCTGATATCTTGCACAAATGCATGTGGCAAACATTATATCTGGTCTACTAGCAGTGAGATACATCAGAGAACCAATGATTTATCTATACTAATGTTGATCAGTATCCTCCCCATCAAGGTCAGGGCAAAGATTATGGTTTCTGGGTATGGGTGTCTTGGTTGGTTTACAGTCCTTCATTTCAAATCTATCTAAGATGTCTGAGACATACTTAGATTGACTTATGAAGAACCCTTCCTTCATCTGTTTCACCTGAATTCCAAGTAAAAAGTCCATTTTTCCCATGGAACTCATCTCAAACTTCTGCTTCATAATGCTCTCAAAGTCCTTGCACATTTGGTCATTTGAAGAACCAAATATGATGTCATCAACATAGACTTGTACAAGCAAAATGTCTTCTCCACTCTTTCTGATGAAAAGAGTCTTATCAATGGTACCACTGGTGTAGCCATTCTTCAGGAGAAACTAAGACAAGGTCTCATACCATAGCCTAGGTGCTTGGTGCAGCCCATATAGAGCTTTATCCAGTTTGCACACATAGTTGGGGTGCTATGGGTCTTCAAATCCCGGAGGTTGACATACATAGATTTCCCTATCTATATCCCTATATAGAAAAGCACACTTGACATCATGTTGGTTGACTGTGAAGTTCTTGGATGCAGCATAAGCAAGGAAGATCCTAACTGCCTCAAGTCTTGCAACAGGTGCAAAGACATCAGTATAATCAATTCCTTTCTTCTGAGTTTACCCTTGAACTACTAGTCTTGCCTTGTTCTTGATAATCAAGCCTCTATCATCTTTCTTGTTCCTGAATACCCATTTAGTGCCTATGGGTACTTGACCAGATGGTAGTGGGCATAGATTCCAGACCTTTTATATTCTGAATTGAAGCAGCTCCTCCTGCATCGATTTAACCCAACTACTATCCTTTAAGGCATCTTCTACTGATGATAAGAAGCATGAATACAAGCAGACATTCCCATGATGAGTTTGTCCTCTTGTTCTCACACCCTCAGAGACATTTCTTATGATATTCTCAGTTGGATGAGTGTTGTGAATCATAAGACGAGGAATCACTTCCAGTTGCAGAGATATGTCTAGGTTCGACATATTCTGATCAGGAACTGGATCACTCTGTCCAACTGCTGTTTCAAAGTCATTCAATAAGGACTGATTGAATGATTGAGAAACATCATCAATGGTTTGTTGTGAAGTAGGATTAACAGTTGCCTGTTCCTTCAGAATACTACTTCCCTCAACCTGGTGTTGTAATGGATCACCTGAAGAAGTTTGAGATTAATCAAGTGATTCACTTGTTAAAGCTTCACTATTCCTGGAGATAGTTACACTGTCAGATCTGTGAATGGTTGAAGCTTGTTGACTTTCAGCTGTTGGAGAATTTGGAAGAGGTCTGGGAAGCTCAAATAGTTGACCTGGATCAGCATCAGCATCATTTTGAGCACCTGATCCAGCTGAAACATTCTCATAAGATGGTTTAGAATAGTTTGGAAACAATTCTAAATCAAAGATATACTCAGGTCCATTCCCTCTAACACAAGTAGTGTGCTCATTAACAACTATATTGGATGACTCCTCAAATTGTTGATTCTTGATATTGTATACTCTATAAGCTTTGAAGCTAGAAGAGTATCCAACAAAGATAGCATCATCCGACTTCTCGGTAAACTTTGCTAAGTTGTCCTTTGTGTTATGTATGGTACACCTGCAGCCAAAGGACCTTAGAAAGCCAATGAACGGTGGCCTCTTGTTCCATAACTCATAAGGGGTTTTTCCATGGGGCTTAAGTACAAGAACCCTGTTCTGCACATAGCATGCAGTGCTGACCGCCTCTGCCCAAAATGTTAGAGGCAGCTTTGAATCAGCTAACATGGTCCGAGCAGCCTCAATAAGTGTCCTATTTCTCCTCTCAGCAACATCGTTTTGTTGAGGAGTTCTGGGAGCACTATATGGTCTGGCAATCCCTTTGAGTCACATAATGAGTCAAGAACAAAGTTCTTGAACTCAGTCCCTTGATCACTTCTAATGATCTTAACCTTGTGATCAATTTGATTTTTCTATTTTAAGAATAAAAGATTTTAACGTTTCAGCAGTTTCGTCTTTACTTCTTAAAAAGAATACCCATGTAAATCTTGTAAAATCATCAACAATCACAAGGCAGTATGATTTCCTTCCAATGCTCATTATACTTATGGGACCAAAGAGATCCATGTGCAATAAGTGTAATGGAGTAGTGATAGAGTTAACACATTTGGATTTATGAGATGATCTGTGTTGTTTCCCTTTTAGGCATGCAACACAGTTATCTTTGCGAAAAATTCCTTTTTAGGCAAACCATGTACCAAGTTATTTTTAGCCAATTTATTCATTGTTTTAAAATTCACATGACACATGCGTTTATTCCATAGTGTTGACTCATCACTATCAGCTTTGGAAAGAAAGCATGATACTTCACCCATAGGAGAAGCATTGTTCATGTCTAGCTTGTACATATCCCCTTTCCTGGGAGATCTAAGAAGCACTAATTCTGGAGGAATTGTCATCCCTGGTTTGAGGATAATGCACTCATGTTCTGTGAAAAGCATCTGATGCTTCTGGTCACAGAATTGAGAAACACTTAACAGATTGTGTTCAAGCTGTTTGACAAAGTGAACTTTGTCAATGTTTATTCTGCCATTGGATATACTTCCTCTGCCAGAAATATATCCTCCGGCCTCACCTCCAAATTGGATAGGCCCTCCATCAAAGTTCTGGAATTGTTGAAGGAGAGATCTGTTCCCTGTCATGTGCCTGGAGCATCCACTATCTACAATCCAGACATTGTTGTTCTTGTCAAATATATGTCCCTGCACATAAGATGAGATGGTTAGTTTTGTTTGGAAGCCCAAGCCTTGCTGGTCTTGGGCTCTTCCAAAGATAGTGACATAATTGAACCAAAAGATATGCATTGGGGTTCAATAGAGGTCATTGTTGAAGAAGAGGTTTGGGCTGCAGCATCTTCCTTGATCTTCCAATCCATCCCTTGGTTGATCTTTGAAGATGAGCTTGTTGAAGCTTTTGCAGCATGGTCTTCTTCCGAAGCTTCTTTCTTTTCGGAAGAAGCCTTCACCGCCTTTTCTTCTAAAGTAGTCTTCTTCTGAGATGGTTTCAAGGGAGCCTTCTTGCTCTTCCAAATCTTAGAAGGTTTGGCTTCCGAAGCCATTTTCCCTTCGGAAGAAAAACTTTCTTCCGAAAGCAACTTGGCTTCCGAGACCAACTTTCCCTTCTACATCATTTGGACCATTTGAGATGGTCCGACTGAGAAACCTTCTCTGACTCCTTCTCTTCTAACATTATTTGCATAATGTGTGCTTGCTGGATTGTAGTTACAATCTTTAGCCATGTAGTTGTGCAGACCACACATTATGCATGCAATGTTAGTCTTCTGGGAACTTGCAGGTTGCTGTTTCTTTGGTTTCTTCTCTTCATCAGCAACTTTCCCTTTCAACTACTGATCCTTTGGTAGGACAAAAGTGCTGGTACTACACTCCTTTCCTGAATCAGGAGTACCTACCACTTGAAATCCGGCAGAAATGAAGACACCCTTTTGCTTTAGGTCGATCTTAAGCTTGGACTCTGCAACCTCCTTGGCAGTCCTTCTAGCAGCTTTAGCTCTACTTCTTCTTGCCTTGGTAGTTAGGATTTGGTCTTCACAGGTGGAGATGAGTGTATCCTCCAGTTTCTCCCCTGTGGTGGCCACTATTGTTGCCTCATCTCCAGTTCCAATGGAGAGGGGTCAGCAGTTGGAACCTCTTGCTCTTCAGTACCACATCTAGGTAGTCTAATATACTCATAAGAGTGTGGTGGAGCTATTTCATTGGTTCCCAACCCTTCTTTGATTTGATAAAACATTTTGGAATGAGAGGATGAAGCAAGAATAGATTGGAAGCTTTGCTCAGCAATAGCTTGCTTCCTGGCCTGAGCCTCAGCAGTGACCAACTGGGCTTGAACTTCAGATAGTTTGGATATCAGATCTTTAATTTGAGTCTTATAGTTAGTCTTTTCATGTTTTAAAAGAGACCCAGTTTTCTCTAACTCCTCAATTTTCTTTTGATAGTCAGATTCAGCTCTCTTAAAATCAGATTTTAGCACATTTAAAGACTCAACCTCAGATCTGATTTCCGAAATGTAATCCTTATAAAGTTTAACTTTATCAATACAGGCAGCAGTACAAAGATGTTCATATACCTGATCATCATCTGTTCCGGCCATGAGTGCTTGAGCGGGAGTCACATCCTGAACCATGAAGCTCCAGTCAACTTCTTAAGCCACAGCAGCTATTTCAGTTGACTTCTCTTCATGCTTTGAAGCAGTGGGATGTGTGGAGGCCTGTGGGGTTCCTGGGTTGTTCTTGGGAGCCTTGCATTCCCTAGCAAAGTGACCAAGTTGGTTGCAGTTGTAACACTTTGCTTTGCTCTTATCAAACCCAAACCTGCTGTTGACTGGGTTTTGAGGGAATTGCCTTCTAGTTCTCTTGAAGAACTTCTTCGCTCTATAAGCTAAAAGAGCCATCTGCTGGACAATGTCCACATACTCCACATCATCTGGACTGAAGCACTCAAGATCATCAAAGCTGTGTTAAAAATCACCAGAGTGTCCACTTCCAGAGACAAAGGCATAACTATCCTGAAAGGAGTTATGTTGAACCTTTTGAGACTTTGGAGTCTCAGGTAGAGTAATGTAGGGTCCACTATGTGAGTTGTCAGGGTAACATAGCAACTGATGTTGTGGTTCTATGATTTCCCTTTCAACCATATGAAGGGCTGAACTTAGTTGGTTATGGGAGTGACCAGAGGAGTTCTGCATGTTCATCTCCATCTAGAATGCACTTAGGATACCATACAACTCTGTGAGAATAAGAGTCTTAAGATCCGAACTTCTCTTGATGACAACACAGTAGTGTGTCCATAGTTTAGGAAGGGAAGACATGAACTTCCTAAATATGTCTCTATTCTCAAGAGCTACTCCAATATCTACCAGAGTATCTACTATCTCAACATACCTGAATTATTGTTGAGTCAAGGTCTCACCGGCCTTGAAAGTAAAGTTCTCAAACTGCTACTTCAAGAGATCCTCCTTGTTCTCTTGGGTTTCCTTGGATCCTTCATACATCAGCTTCAATGCTTCCCATAAATCTTTAGCAGTCTTGCACTTCTTGAAGCCTCTGTAGATGGAGTTAGGGAGAGCAGTTTGGAGAGAGGTCATAGCCCTTTGATCTAGCTATATTCTCTTCCTGTCTTCTTCTGAGTAGTCATCAACATCTTTTGGAATGATGAGATTACCAGTGGCAGAAGTAGTGCTTGGTATGAAAGGACCATTGACAATAGAGTCCCACATCCTTGAATCTTGACACTTGATGAAGCTTTCCATTCTGATACACCATGTGTCAAAGTCTTCAGGGGTGATCAGTGGGGACTTGGTCATGGTACCGGTTTCCATATCAGCCTTGGGGAGAGCAGCCATTTGAGTGAGTGGTTTGTAGTGAGGAGTGAAAAACAGGTGGATTTGGATGGTAACATCTCACAATCAAGAGCCTGGTGCTCTGATACCATTTGCCGGATCGGTTAAAGGGTCACTCAACAGATGGTTTTTCTCTCAAACTCACCTTGAATCAACACTCAGCAAGTAGTCTATAAAGAGTTGATCATAATATACCATGTAGCAAGCAGTAAGAAAATAAACACAGCAAGTAAATTTTCAAGGTACTTTTATATATTGCTTCTCAACTCAAAGGATTACAAGACTCTTGGACTCAAAATCGCTTATCTAAAGAGTTACAAGGTGAAGATATATATAATACTACCTACAGCCGGATATACTTTGATACCAGCTGGACACCTCTAACCTTACATCTATAGTACAAGACTCTAGGTGAGGTCTTTTAGACATTTTGCCTGAGAGTTGGTAGTCAGGACATGTCCCTGGCTTACCTTTTGTCACCAACTAAAGTTGGTAACATGTACTATCATAAAAAGGTGAACAGTAGAGTAAAGTATAGTCAACAACATGGCTCTTTAGGAAGATGCCATGTTGTATCAGAGGTCTGCAGCGGACTGTCAGGGACCATACTTTTATCTGCTGGTCATAGCAATGTCTTTCGAAGGATAAAGTACTTCGGAAGAATAACTTCTTCCGAAGCCACTTATACTTCGGAAGACTGCTTCTTCCGAGGCTTGGAGTCTTCTTAGTCTTCGGAAGCAGACTTTGTCTTCAGCTCTTTCATCAGACTTTGTCTTCGGAAGCTCAGACTTTGTCTTCAACTCTTTCATCAGACTTTGTCTTCGGAAGCTCAGTCTTCGTCTTTAGCTCTTTCATCAGACTTTGTCATCGAAAGCTCAGACATTGTCTTCGGAAGATAGTCTTCAGCTGTTGACTTCAGCTGTTGTTCTTCAGACTCTCGGAAGATCTCTTGCTTGGCTTTGGAAGCCCTTCAATGTAGCACCAAAAATGACTATGAAGTGGTTTTGGTTGCACCAGCCTCATCATGATCAAACAAATATGTATTAGGATATATATTTTGTAAAAGAAGATGCTCGGGAAGGAAGCACAAAAGGTAGACACAAAGTGGACTTGAAGCATACGGATGCGACATCAAGTGGGAGATCCATTGTAATCTCAATTTTGTGTTTTTTGGGTAACCCTTAGGAAAGAGCAAATGACCACACTTGTGATGGCAAAGAAGTGTGGTCACAATAGTAGCTATGGTTATGCACATGTGGTTGTTTATATTATGCTTGTTTGATTGTGATTTTGTGAATGATTGTGTGATATTTGGATATGATAAACAATCTTAATAAAAATGATCTTAACAAGCTAATATAAAAATATTTCTTAATCATTAAGTGTTAATAAATGGTTATTAAAAGGATTAATGATTTCATAATAAAATGGGTTTTATTAAAAGAACCATAGGGTACCAAGTATTTGTAAGCATGCAAATACAAGTACATAGACTTTTCTAAACTAGAATTAAGAAATCTCTAAATATTTTAAAACAAGTCTAACACCGTCCATTTGCACAACACTTGAGTTACTTAGAAACTCTTAATGGGATAAAGGTCACCTAACCATTTTGAGGGAACTTGTGATTTGAGGTGTGGATACCACATTTATGGGATAAAGATCACCTAACCACCTATGTTGGAAAACTCACATGCGTGTGCAAGTAGGGTAACTTGATTTGAAAACCATGTTAAATGGATCACCTACAATATGGTTTCCAAATGGTGTTGATGGGATTAACATGCCGACTTCACATATGATGTTTCAAGTCGATCCCATACCTCTAGAAGTTGCAAGTGGTTGCAACCGTCAATCGTTGACCACCTTATTAATTTAAATCGTGGGATAAAGGTCACCTAACCACTATTTAAATGTAATGTTGGGTTCAAGATTTTAATATGAAAATGACCTTAAAAGGTATTAATTATTAAAAATCGCATTATTGAAAATACTAAAATAGATATTTGTTAATTTTTGTTGATGGCCACCAATAATGATAATCATGATAACTCATTCCACACAATCTTTACGAGCGATTCTCCAAAAGGAACATCTAAATCATAACAATTTCATTGATAGGTATCGAAACTTGAGAATTGTTCTCAAGCAAGAGAGACAATCATATGTTTTAGACGAGCCTATCCCTGATCAACCTACTGAGGATGATGAGGAGGCCTATAACGATTGGCTGAAGTACACTGAGGACTCCGTCCAAGTGTTTTTCCTCATGCTGGAAAGCATGACTCCGGATCCCTAAAAGGAGTATGAACATCACGGAGCTTATGACATGATAACCCAGCTGAAGGAAACGTTCCAAAAGCAAGCAAGGGTTGAGCGCTTCGAAATGGTTCGAGCACTCCATGCATGTCGTATGGACGACAACCACTCGATTTCATCTTAAGTAATTAAGATGAAAAACCACATTGACCGCCTCGAAAGGCTTAATTGTCCCGTCTCGAAGGAATTGGCCACGGATTTGATCCTAAATGGCCTTACCAAGAAGTTCGAGATGTTCGTATTGAACTACAACATGAATACTTGGGACAAAAGCATTGGTGAGCTTCACCCAATGCTCAAAACGGCCGAGGCGGCCATGGGTAAAAGGGTTTTACCCGTTCTCACCATCAATGAAGGTGGGAACAAGAAAAGTCCACATCTCGCACCCAAGGCAAAAGTTGCCATGGGTAAAGGACCCGTATGGGGAAGGGGAAAGGGATGGCAAGGGTGCCACCCAAACCACAAGAGAAGAAGCAAAAGGTTGCTACTAATGACCCATGCTTCAAGTGTGGGGAGATTGGACATTGGGCAAGGAATTGTCCTGTCCATCTCCAAGAGTTGAAAGCAAAGAGGGATGTCGGGCAGATCTCAGGTACAATATTCATGATTCATATTGATCTTAATGTGTAACACCTATGAAATCTAGCCCATTTAGAAATCTTAATGTATTATAGGAACCAATAAAGGTCCGGATTGATCTGGGCTTACCAAAGAAATCTTGCAAAACGAAACTAGCCTTTTGGGCCCAATAAGCCCAATAAGGGCCCGAACTTATAAAAAGGCCCATTTAAGGCCCAAATACATGTTTAGAAACTAACTAAACAAGAAACCATTAAACAATGAATTATTAGTTGATTTGAAATAACTATGGAAAGATCCAAGCTAAAAACAGATTCAGAACCCATACCGGGTAAAATCCGGTAATTTACCGCGTACAAACGTCTGAATTCCATCAGAAATTCATAAGATGGTTTGTCATCCAATCTAAATCATTATTAACCTTAACTAAAATCATAAATAATGCTTGCTAAAAGATTTTTCATCAAACATGCATAAGCAATGGAAATACGTAAGCGAAACGCGAATACCGGTTTCCGCCGGCATTTAACTAACGCTTGTTATGGCCACCGAGCCTCGTAACTCCGTAAATATTCATCTAACCATTGTTTATTATCATAACATATTAAATTGGTGAGTGAAACGTTGTCTGGAATAAATGCGTTTCGAAAACGCGATCGTGACGTGTATCGGGTCTAGAATTAGGTCAAAACCCGAGAATTGGACAGATAAGGCTTTAACACGACCGACCTGGGAAGATAACGCTCAGAATATCATTTTTATACGTAATTGCATGCATTTAGATATCAAAATAATAATAAAAGCGCTCATTCGAGGAAAACGCGTAAAACCGTTAACGTGTCGATTTCGCGGTATCATTTAACTGTTCGGTATGTTTTTAGTGCAATAAAATTCATAATCCCAGAATACTTATAACGTTTCGTATAATTGAATCAAACCGGTAGCAAAATTATAAAGTCGTGTGAAAAACTTAATCGAACGCGTTACGAACCGACCCTTTTAACGAAACCAATCACTTAACCCCTATATAAACAAACTTTCTCCCATTTTAGGGTTTTGCACATCAAATAAGGGAAGAGAAAAGAGAGAGAGAGGGCCAGTCGCGACCTCCCCCCCTTCCTCGAATCCGGCTGCTCCTCTGGCCAGCGACGACGTTTTCCGGCGAGTGCCGGCGGGTGACTCCCCTCCTACGACTCCCCTCGATGCCCTGAGCACTACGGTGACCTTGATTTCTCACAAAACCCAACAGAGTGATGGTAATCGAAGGCAAATAGGGCGGTTGCAGGTCGATTTCGGAGTGGTGGTCACTAATCTAGGGCTCCCGGAGACGGGCCACGGTGATAGGCGCCCTGTGACCTCACGACTCTCGACCAAAGAGGCCCGATGATGGTTGCATGTCGGTTGTGTCGGCTGTGGGGGATGAAAGGGGTCGCGAACGGGGGTCGGCGTAACTGTTGGATGTGGGTTATCGGATGTGGGTTATCGGTTGTGGTCGACGGTGGCAGTGGTTATTGTGGTGGTGGAGATTGACCACGGCTGTGGTTGGTGTTAGCTGATGGTTGTGATGGCAGTAGTGATGGCGGCCGTGGTTGGTGTCGGGATCTGGAAGTCTTCGGTGGTGTTGACTGTGGTGGTTGTGGTTGGTGGTCGGAGACCACCACAACTCTCGGCTAGGGGTGGTGGTTGAGCAGCAGCTATGGTGATGAAGGTTGTCGATTAGGTTTGTGTAATGTTTGGGGGTGGTTGTCGAGTCGAAGTGATGGTTGTTGGCTGATGTGTTGCAAAACACATATGTTTTTAGAATCGGGTTTTGAGTCGTTATTCGTCTATTGTGTTTAATTTTATTAGAATAAGTTAATGTATTCATTATTTGTCATTTGTAGGTGTTTGGATGCAGGAAGGAATGGAAAACGAGTCGGAACGAGGGCATTGGACAAGTGAAGGAGTTGCAAGTTGTTAAACTTGAAAAATAAAGAAAAACTGCAGAGAAATAGGGTCTTCGCGCTGCGCGCACGACTACCCACTATGTACGTGCTGCGCGAAGAGAGAGATCGCGGCCCCCGACTATTTTGTCCCTTAGCGGTGCGCGCCCAGCTTTGTTATACTATACGCGCTGCGCGAAGAGAGAGAACGCGGCCAAACCCTAATTTTTACATTTAAATAAAATGTTTAACACATTCTACAGGGAGAGCCCCGACTTCCAGACGATCAAAGAGGCGATTTCCACACCAAGAAGCAAAGGATTGGAGATTTGGAGCTAGGAATTGAAGAATCGAAGACCTAATCGTCCCGGTTTTTACGTTTCTCTTCGTAGTTTTCATTCCTTTGTAATCAATGACTTCTTTCATGACTTATACTTCTGCTTTGATCATGTTTAGAGGCTAAACTTCTGTAGCTACCTAGGTTTTGATGAATATGCATGTTTAACTTAGTATTCTTTGGGTTTTTGGATTGTACTAGTGTTTAAAGTTAATGATAATGATTTGGATTGCATGATCAGTTGTGTACGTGTATTTAGATCTGTTCTTGTGATTGGTTTATTGCTTCACGTGTGTCTTGATGAATGTCTTTCATATAATGGATGCATGCTAGATCGTTTGCCTAGGGTTTGCGGTTTCTAGATGATTTGGTAGACGTATTGAATCATTGAAGTGATTTATCTTGAATTGGACTAACTAAATATGCAACTAATCTTAATACTGTGAGGTTAATAGATTATCAGGTTGTCTTGTGTGATTGATTGCTAGATTAGAGGCTCTGTGAGGAGTTCGGTCTAGTTTCCCTTTCATATCATAGTTTCCTGAGTCTGATTAGGCATTCCAGGTCTATCCCCTTACCTTTAGGTATTGTGATATTCGCGCCGTGAGGTAGAGTGTCTTTCAGGTGTGTCGTTAGCTTAGTTGGAGAACCTGTGAGGGTAATCCACAAACCGGTGTTTTATTGGCTTATTAGGTCAATCTAGTTGCTTCCCTTGAAAGTGTCGAGGTTTCTCTAGGTCCCTTTTAAGTTAGTATCTTCAGATCCCGATTACACAAGTATTTCCAAAACCGTTAGAAGAAAAGCCAAAACATGTATAGGATTCTTGCCTAGGTAGTGTTTTCTTCTCCTGATTTAAATATAGTCAATTCCTTGTTTTCTGTCCAGTCTTAGTTCTTTTAAAGTAATTTAAAACAAACCCCCCCATTTACTTTCATTTAGTATTTTTAGTCGAGTCTTAGGTAAGTTTAGTTTACGTTTTCCATACAGAAATCTTTGGGTTCGATAACTCGGACTTTAAAGCTATTCTGCAATTGACCGGTACACTGCCGGTTGTGTTGCTTAGGATCGAGTCTTAGTCTTAGTTTTATAAATTTAAAGCTTTTCAGTGTCTAGTTTAGAATCAATTTTTGTTAGTTTTATTTAGGTAGTCTAGCACACATCAAAGTTTTTGGCGCCGTTGCCGGGGATTTCTTGGCGATTGCGTTAATTAGACTTACTTGATTTAATTGCTATTTGTGCTAAGTGTTTTTTTTAATTAGTTTGTTTTCAATTCTATTTGTTTTTATTTTATTTGTTTGAGTAAGTCTTACAGTTTTTAATTTTGTGTTTTACAGGTTTATGCCCCGCTTGAGATCACAAGGACCACCTCCGGATCAAGATTTGCAGCTTGCGTTGCCCAAATTTAAGGGTGGTACTTCTTCTTTTTTTGTTTTTGATTCTACACCTTTTCCTACAGCACCTTCTTCTACTTCTTCTGCAGATTCTAGCCCACCTAGTTCACCACACACACATATGGCTGAAAATCAGACTGTTCATCAGCAAGCCACCAATGGCTTCACAGGAGTTAGCAATCCAATCATACTTCCTACCATTGCTAATGATAACTCCTGGCAGATCCCATCCTACGTCATGACAGCTATCACTAATAACTGTCAGTTCCACGGACGACAGGATGAGGACGCCCCTGCACACATAGGTCGCTTAGAGCGAATAGATAGAACTTTTAAGTTGCAGGGTGCGTCTGATGATGCCATCTTTTTACAACTGTTTCCCTTTTCACTTGCTGATCGAGCCGCCACTTGGCTCGAATCTCATGCAGCTGGTACATTCACCACTTGGCCGGCTCTTCATGAGCGTTTTCTTCATAAATATTTTCCGCCGGCCAAGGCATCTAGGCTTAGAGATGAGATACATTCGTTTAGGATGGAGCCCGATGAGCCTTACTATCGTGCTTGGGAGAGGTTTCAAAACCTCCTTAGTCGTTGCTCCCAGCATGGTTTGTCTGAATGGGCTTTGGTAGAAAAGTTTTACAATGGGTTGAATTATGAGACGAGAGCTAGGTTTGACACATCTGCGGGTGGGCATCTCATGGGTAAGAAAAATGTGAATGAATGTAATGAGATGTTTGAGAGTTTTGCCCAAGCAGAACATGAGCAGCGGTCTGGAAACAGGAATTCCAGTCCTGCCACCGGTACCTCATCCCGAGGAGTTCACCATGTCACCATGGATACTAGTGTGGCTGCTGCTCTTGATAGCCTAGTTCGTGAGGTTAGAGAGCTGAAAAAGAAGGTTGATAGGTGTGAGCTATGTAGAGGTGACCATGCCACTAGTGAGTGCCCTTTGATAGGTCAAGAGCAAGCCAGTTATGTAGGTAACAATCCTTATAACTCCGATTGGAGAAATCAGAACAACTGGCGTTCTTCAGGTGCTCCCCCAGGTTTCTCACAGAATTCTAATCAAAACCAGGGGCAGGGTAGTGGTTCAGGTGGTCAGTCAGGGCAGAATAGTGGAGAGTTGAGTAGGATAGAGAATCTGTTGACTCAGTTAGTGGTTAAGGATGCTAAGACGCAGCAGATTCTAGCTGAACATGATATCTTATTGAAAAATCAGCAATCAGCTTTCCTAGATCTTTAGAGGACTGTAGGGGATATAGCTAGAAGGTTAGATGAGAGGCCCCAAGGTCAGTTGCCCGGTAATACTCAACAGAACCCGAATGCACATGTTAAGGCCATTACAACTAGGTCGGGTAGGCAGTTAGATGAGGTGAGAGGCCCTATAGTTGAGGAGGTCGTGTTTGAGAAGGATGAGAGTGAGAAGGTAGTAGAGAATCCCTCTGGGGATAGTGCTGTTAGGAAGCCTAGTGTGTTTGAGCGTTCTCCGGTGATTGATCATTCCCGTCTCCCGTTTCCCGATAGGCTTAAGAATCAAAAGTATGAAAAGGATTACGGGCACTTTTGGATTTGTTTAAACAATTGAAGGTCAATCTCCCGTTCATAGAGGTAATTAAGTGGATGCCTAGGTATGCTAAATTTTTGAAAGACCTTTTGAAGAATAAAAGCAAACTAGGTGAAATTTCAAGTGTTTCCTTGTCGGGTGAGTGTTCTGCGGTGGTCATGAACCAACTACCGGAGAAATTGGCAGATCCCGGGGTCTTCACAATCCCGTGTCTGTTTGGTAGTGAAGTTCAATGCCACGCGTTGGCGGATTTAGGAGCTAGTATCAATCTTATGCCCTATTCCTTGTATGAGAAGCTAGGTTTAGGTCAGTTGAGCCTAACGCGCATGACACTTTCCCTTGCTGATAAATCTGTTAAGCATCTGCGGGGAATTGTAGAGAATTTATTGGTTAAGGTTGGTAAGTTTGTGTTCCCCGTGGACTTTGTAGTGTTAGACATGGAGGCTGATGAGCGAGTTCCTATCATTCTAGGTAGACCCTTCTTGTGTACTGCTAAAGCTAACATTAATGTGTTTAAGGGTGAGATCACACTTCACGTGGGAGAGGAGAGTGTAGTGTTTGAGGTTGCCAAATCGATTTGGGGTCCTAGTATTCCGAAAGAGTCGGTGTCCTCGATCAGTTCGTGTGAGGTGGATGATAGGATGATGGAGAATGAGAGAGTGTATTCGGTTGAGGAGGAGGATGAGTTAGATCGAGTGGTGGATGAGTTTATGCGAGTTTCTGAAAGTGATGATGAGTTAGTTGATTGTGAATTTGAGAAGTTTGTGGTTGAGGATAGCAAATCCCCAAGTGTGGGGATGTTAGAGTTTGATAGAGAACCGCCACCATTAGCAAAACCCAAGTGTGGGGATTGTTGTTAGTTTTTCAAATAGCACACATATAAGATGAATAACTGATTAAAAACATGTCTGATTTGGGATGTGCGGGTAGGCCCAGCTGATCTTGTAAGGTTATCGTAAGAGTATTTTAGTACACTTAATTAAACATTATTAAGTCTTGTGGGTTCTCACCATTGGAAGCCAAAACCGTAGACAGTATAAGGGGTACCACTGTAGGTTAAGACCCAGCTGTAGTTTTTCTAGTAGGCACGCTTTAACAGGCGGCGCCTTTAGGAAATCCACCCATATATTGAGCCAAAAAAGAAAGAGAATAATGAACTTAAAATTTTAAAAAACCTGAGGCCTATGCGTTGGTTGCGGGGGATAGTGACTCTTGCTTGCAACACCTCTAGGAATTGGGTATAATAAGCTTAAGGCTCATGCGTTGGTTGCAGGGGATGGTGACTCTTGCTTGCAACGCCTCTGAGAATTAGGTACAATAAGGCAATGCTTAGAAAAAAAAATATATTGAGAAAAGCTCAGAAAAGATGCCAAAAAGGGCACAAACAAATTCCATCTAGAGATAGAGGGATTACAGTTGGGTAGTGGGTTACGGTGGTAGAAAAATCTTAGAAATTTGATTTATTCTGTGCCTAGAAAGCTTGAAGCGGGAATAGGTACCGAAGTGTGAGACCCATAATGAATTAATCAAATACTTGAACTTAATTGCAATACGATTGGGGACCTGAATGATCGGCGGTTGGGTTTAAGTGGACAAATATACCTGTGATCGCGGTCAACATGTTATTAGATCTTAATATAAGCCGTTAACTTTAATTTTTTTTTTTGAGAACCGGATTTAAACCTAATTATGATTCCATAGCATAAGAGTTTTTCAGGGACGAAAAAGAGTCAAGTGTGGGGATGTTTGATGTTTTGCAAAACACATATGTTTTTAGAATCGGGTTTTGAGTCGTTATTCGTCTATTGTGTTTAATTTTATTAGAATAAGTTAATGTTTTCATTATTTGTCATTTGTAGGTGTTTGGATGCAGGAAGGAATGGAAAACGAGTCGGAACGAGGGCATTGGACAAGTGAAGGAGTTGCAAGTTGTTAAACTTGAAAAATAAAGAAAAATCTTTTTTTCTTTATGTTTGTAGAGTTTGGATGTGAGGTTGTTAGTTTCGGGGGTGAGCTGGATCTTCATGATCCCCCATAAGTTGATCTGAGTGATGGTTTTTGGGTAGTGACCCGTTTGTAGAGTTTGTAGAGTTGGTTTTAGGTAGTTTGTGTCGATTTTTGTGTTTCGTGTGTTTTGTTTTCGTGTCTTGTTAAGTATTTGCAGGGAAACAATCTTATGGTTGCGATTTGACACATGACCGGGAGGCTACAAGTTGTTTGTTTTGCAGGTCTGGAATAATTCACCCGTACTCAATCTCCATTCGGGTGAATATATCCAACACTTTTTAAGGAGGCAACCAGTGATTCCTGATCGCGAATGAAATGCTATACGATCAGAGGTTTTGGATTCATACTGTGCACAGATGGAATCTGCTTATTATCAGCTAAGTCTTTTCCAAAACTCTTCTTATTTATGTCTTCCTTTTTAATTTCCACATTGAGGACAATGTTAAATTTAAGTGTGGGGATAGGAAGACATGTGTCTTAGGTTTAATTTAATTGAGTCAGTCAGTCTTTAATATTTGAGTGTGTTTAGTTAGTTTTATTATTTTTGTCTATTTATTTGAGTCTTAAAAAAAAAAAACGTCCCTGATTTTGATGTTTGCATATATTAAAAAATGGAAAATGATAGAAAAAATCAGGTGGTCGGTTTTTCAAATAGCACACATATAAGATGAATAACTGATTAAAAACATGTCTGATTTGGGATGTGCGGGTAGGCCCAGCTGATCTTGTAAGGTTATCCTAGGAGTATTCTAGTACACTTAATTAAACATTATTAAGTCTTGTGGGTTCTCACCATTCACTACTAGAAAACTGTTAATAGATGACGCGCAAAAGATGACGCGTGAAAAAAGATGACGCGCATTTACGCGTATCATAAATTATGTGTCATTTTTTAAAATTTTCTTAGAAAGGATGACACGCATTTTTGCGTGTCATCTTAACGTGTCATTTTCAAAAAATTTTATAAGAATATTACTATGCGCGCGACCTGAGCTTCATTCCAAACACTTCGATCGTTCTCCCGCTTCATTCCAAAAACTTCCCCCAATCGAACTTCCACCGCCGACCTGCCCCCTTTCACCGCCGGACGCCCCTCCCACCGCCGGTCGCGACCACCACATTGCCACCGCCGACCTTCCACCGCCGGCCGCAACCCCCCACCACCACCATCGACCCTTCGACCCGCAGCCCCAATCGACCCGCAGCCCTAAATCGACTTCACCCCAGCCCCAATCGACCCGCAGCCAGCTGCCGACCTTCCACCGCCGGTCGCGACCACCACACTGCCACCGCCGGACGCAACCCCCCACCACCACCATCAACCCTTTGACCCCGCAGCCCCAATCGACCCGTAGTCCTAATTCGAGTATTTTCTAATTGTATTATATTTGTCAACTTTTCTTGAATGATTGGTCTAGGTACCAGTACAAATACTGATTTCCTTCTATATGTATCAATGAAGAAGAGAAGGAAACCTGTAATCACTTATTTTCCATGGGAACAATTGGATAATGACTGCTATATCAGTAGTTTGATTGTCTTTAGTAATTAGCATATAGCTAGAATTAAGCATCATTTTCTCTCTTCTTGTTATGATTTCAATGGTTTGTAAAACCTTTATGCGGATCACAAGACACTGATCTGCTTTCTCATTCTTGTATAGGGATGCCTTGATTTCTTACATCACAAGTGGAGATGATATGCAAGTGGTTGGTTCTTTGAGTGTATTGGCAACATTATTGCAAACTAAAGGTAGTATGCTATTCATATTGTCACCTGCTGCTTAATTATATATGATCTCATCATATTTTTGAAACTGCAGAGCTTGATGAATCAATGCTAGATGCTCTTGGAATCCTTCCACAACGTAAACAACATAAGAAACTCTTGCTGGTCTGTGCTGCTGACTTTTTACTTAGATTCATAACATTTGTTTTGTTAGATAGATGATTGATTGATCACTTTACATTATTTTATTGCTTACGCTTTATATAGATGTGGCAAAATAGACTGGTTAGTTGTGTACTTGTGTCTTGTCACAGATGAAACAAAGTCATATATGGTGAGGATGGGATGTATTACCTGAAACATTTTTTCCCACTTTCATCAGCGTGTTGAATATGATTACAGTATCCCATATATTATTTAAGTAATGATGTAGGAGGTTTTTATGCATTTAAATTACACTTTGACACGCAACCTGTTTGCTCCATTCAACACATTAGGTCTGTTTCCTTCTAAGATGTATTTGCTATTTTACCCGTTTTCCTGTGATAAAACTAAATCAAAATCAACGTATCCATAGGCCGAAATGACCATATACTTAATATCTGTGTGATGAAACTATACTTTGCCATAATCTACAATTTTGTTTTGTGTAGAATTTTAAGTACATAATTAGATTATAATATAATATATGTTCAATATTTCATGTAGTTATGTCATTATTTTTTGTTTTAATGCAGTTAGCATGTAGACATGATGTAATAAATTTTGATCTTTTAATGATTTCAGGCACCTAAAACTGATTCAGATGTTAATTTGATTCACATTTGTTTCTCTTAGTGGAGTTGGACATCCAAAATCTTAGATAAAAATGAGAATTATATAGGTGCTCTGTGATTAGTTCAATTGTAATGCCTTGTATATTTGTGATTGCAGAAAGCCTTGGTCGGTGAGGACACTGGAGAAGAACAGCTTTTTTCTTCAGAAAACTGCACGTCGAAGGATGGTAGTGATGGTGAACTTAGTATATACCTTCAAAGATTAAAGGTATAATGCATATACCCCTTGTTAACCTTCATTGTGATAAACACTATCTGTTAATTGAAGTTTACATAAGAAATGAAGGCTATTCAGATTTTTGAAAGTTTTTAGTTTTATACACTATCTATCACTCCCTAGATATAACTTATTGTTACACAGATGATCTTATATAGGAAAAGTGCCACCTTTTGCAACCCTGGATCTATTGACACCTCCCATTGTTGTTGACAGGACCAATATGAAGTGTCATGTTCATACCAGAAAGTTGGAGAAAGCCCACATGTACATAGATTTCTAGTACGTCTCTGTTCCCTACTCTATATGTTTTGTTAGCATGCTATCAACTGTTTGCAAGTGTACTTGCTTCTGAAATCATTGCATGCTTGACCATAATGTTTGATACTTTGATATACTCTTAGTTGCTAAAGTCGCAAAGTTCACTCAGGGCACGAATGTCTCATGCTATCAACTGTTTGCAAGGGTACTTTGATATACTCTTAGTTGCTGATGGCTGCAATTTTGAACGGTTAGTTGTGTTCTGAACCAATAAAGAGATTAAGATTTTTGTTTAGGCTAGCATTAGATAAAATCTGTATTACATATATTCATAATGGTTATATTAGCTGTAATATACTTACAGAACCTAAATTGACCTAAAAGAGACATATTTGTTTTTATTAAAATATGTGTTTTCTACAATAAAGACATTATGAAGATGTTGATAGATTTGAATCCAATTAATTCACGAAATGTTGCAGCTCAGTATGAAATATGTGTAGGTATGTGATATGTTATAATTCTAAGAGGTAAGCAGTAGAAAGATCCTGGGTTTTGGGATTTTAAGGTTGTGGGACATTAGCTGTTGCAGCTCATCCATTTTTTTGCTGTTGCAGTAGAAAAATCTGTATTACATATATTCATAATGGTTATATTAGCTGTTACAGCTCATCCATTTTTTGGCTTTGCTCTATGGTTATGTTTGTTGGAGGTGGTGTTGAACCTGTTAACTACAGAATTTGTGTTGGCTTTGTTGCTCTATTGATTTTAAGGTTGTGGGACCCTGGGTTGTATTCTACATGCATTGTTGTTGTCTGTCCTTTGAGTTGTTCGATGGGTTCTGGGATTGTTTCTTCGTCATCATAACCTTTGTCAAGTACCATGTCTCTACAACGTATACCCAGTAGATTAGTCATTGCTGCATCAAATATGGTTGCTGAATGTGAGCCTGTCTCGTCGGTTATGATCATTCCTACACAGTACCTGTAACGTATGAATTATTAGTATTGCAATTTGAGTTGCACATTTGTTTTTCAGTTGTTTCACCTTAGGTTTGGCTCATCAATATTACCATTGTTGTTGCCTTGTAGTTGATATAAACTAGTCAAGTAAATTACAAGTGTTTTACATAAAGGGGTTTTTGGGTCAAAACTAACAACTTTAATTTGATGAAATTGGTTGTCTTAGATTGGAGAAGGTAAAGAAGAATACACTGATGGTGATTTGGATGAAGTTCGTGAAGATTAGGCGCGCTATGTATCGAATTTCATTTATATGTAGGACTGAATGATGGTATTGTTAGACTTGTGTTGTTGGACTTGTAATTTGGTACTAATTGATAGTATTAAGTTGGACTTGTGTTGTTGGACTTGTAATGTATTTTATGGATGTGTAAACTTTGTTGGTATTTATTGGATTTCGCTTATAATGTTATTCGAAAATTTGTTTTAGAAAACAACAGGTAAATTTATTAAAAATAAAAAAAAAATTAAAAAATGCAGCTAATTTTATGACTTGCACGTCATAAAAATTTCATAGATGACACGCGGATGCGCGTCATCTATTCATTTATGACTACCCCTTCCTTGACGAGCATTGCGCGTCATCTTTTGCACGTCATAAAATGCGCGTCATCTTTTGCGCGTCATAAACAGATGACGCGCGAATGCGCGTCATCTATCGTTTATGACTACCCCTTCCTTGACACGCATTTGCGCGTCATCTGACCCCCAAGATGACGCGCAATGCGCGTCATCTTTTGCGATTTTTCTAGTAGTGATTGGAAGACAAAACCGTAGACAGTATAAGGGGTACCACTGTAGGTTAAGACCCAGCTGTAGTTTTTCTAGCAGGCACGCTTTAACAGGCGGCGCCTTTAGGAAATCCACCCATATATTGAGCTAAAAAAAAAAGAAAGAGAATAATGAACTTAAAATTTTAAAAAACCTGAGGCCTATGCGTTGGTTGCGGGGGATAGTGACTCTTGCTTGCAACACCTCTGGGAATTGGGTATAATAAGCTTAAGGCTCATGCGTTGGTTGCGGGGGATGGTGACTCTTGCTTGCAACGCCTCTGAGAATTAGGTATAATAAGGCAATGCTCAGAAAAAAAAATATATTGAGAAAAGCTCAGAAAATATGACAAAAAGGGAACAAACAAATTCCATCTAGAGATAGAGGGATTACAGTTGGGTAGTGGGTTACGGTGGTAGAAAAATCTTAGAAATTTGATTTATTCTGTGCCTAGAAAGCTTGAAGCGGGAATAGGTACCGAAGTGTGAGACCCATAATGAATTAATCAAATCACAACAATCCCCACACTTGGGTTTTGCTAATGGTGGCGGTTCTCTATCAAACTCTAACATCCCCACACTTGGGGATTTGCTATCCTCAACCACAAACTTCTCAAATTCACAATCAACTAACTCATCATCACTTTCACAAACTCGCATAAACTCATCCACCACTCGATCTAACTCATCCTCCTCTCAACCGAATACACTCTCTCATTCTCCATCATTGGCTGCGGTTGTGAGTGTTGCTGGTTGTTGTTGATTTTTGGCTGTGATTGTGTCGATGGTGGTTGTTGATTTCGGGTGATAGTTGTGTTAGCGATGGTGGTGTCGGTTATGGTGACGGTGAAAGTTATAACCGATGGTGGTGATGTTGGAAAAGCTAGTAGTGGTAATCTAGGGCTTTGATTGTGGTTGCATGCGGTGATAATGGTTGTAAGTGCTGCGACGAGATTGTTTGGTAACGTGCCTTGCGATTTTGGTTGCGTTTAGGTAAAAGTCTATGTTGTTTTAGTGCTTATAAATGATTTTGGTACGTTTTGGTTAGGTAAAACATCGGTCAATGCTTGTCAAAATTGGTCAACAAGCAGTCAAAGGAACGGGAACGCGATTAAATTGAGGCATAAACGAGTGGGTTAGAAAATATAAACGAGTGGAAGGTAAAATCGCACGCTCAACGCATTGAAATTGAATTATAAATTGCATGTGTGTTGTTTGAGCTTTAATTATATAGAATACGTGAATTAACAAAAATGAATAATCACTTGATATAATTAACTGATTTAAATGGATAGTTCAGGCTCGAGATTTAAATAACGACGCTAGTTATTAGAAACCAACCTAGGTAAGATAAATGAAGCATTACATTTTGGGAAATGGTTATAACATGTTATTGATTAAACAAGTAAGTTGATCTCATGCCACGTTAAATCATTACAAGACTTAGAGATGTAAAATACAGTCAAATACGATTATGCATTTGTATATATATATACAATAAACATTTAGGTTAACTGACATCTATACGTTTTATTTAAGGTAAAAGACCTAAAATGCGATAATGTTCCACTATCTTGTTGTTATTAATAGGCAGTCATCTCATTGTTATTGAAACAAATATTATGTGTAACCCTCTTTCTATTCAAAATATCGTCAACTATTATCAATAATTGGATTACTTAGCGTCAACCAAGTTAACAAATACGATGTAAACGCGAGCATTATAAACATCGTTTGAAACATTTTATATTACCTACATTGTTAATGCAAGTTATTTATAAAGATTTGGAATCAACGATATAAATTGATTTTTCGACATTCTTCATACTAAGACACAACTCTTGATTAAATGCATTAATTAACCTATTGTACACGAGTTAATTCATAACAATTAACAAATACACAAGAAGCTAAGATACATTAAGGATACTAATCACCAACTTAAATTTAACTAAAGAGCTCAACCGCACGCATGTAATAACATCATGCTAATTCTAAACGTGAATCTTATATGTTCTAGTTAGGTTTGCTTTGTTGGTGATCATCACTTTTCTTTATCAAGCTCTGAAATTATATAAGGATACCAGGTGAGCTCTCGTGTTCCCCTTTTTACTTTGGTTTTGGGGATGAAGCATGCTCTTTTAAACTGAAACTTTTATTTGTGAGTTCTAGTGATCCCTTTTTACTTACTGTTTTTGGGATGGAACATGCTCTTTGTTATGAACTATAATCGTGCTTTATTTGATGCTTGTATGTTGGACATTTTGGATACCTGCTGATACTTTTGTCATGATCATTAATTCTTTTGTGAACCGCTTGTTTTATGTGAATAGATCTATTTGGGGAATCCCCCACGCAGAGTGGCTCCCGCTACAGGGAGGTACCCCACTGAGATCCTGAGGGGTCGTTTATGGCATGTAACAGGTTTTGAATAAGATACTATGGTGAACCATCCTAGCAGGAATGGTTCACTGTTCTGAGGGTTGGTTCTTTCCTACGGGAATATACGGTTAAACACAAGTTTTGAAGAGGCCAACCGGGGACCAAGTGCAGGGTTGATTGTGATGCCCCACGATGACTAATACTAAAAATGATGCTTTTAAAATCAAATGAGATTTTTCATAAGCTTTTACATTTGATTCTAAACTTTTAAATATGGACTTTCAGAGTCTCTTTTGTTTAAGACTTAAAGCACATATGTTTTGAAAATTTTACTAATGGATTCTAAAAAGACCTTTGTTTTCTGAAACTTTAACCACTTGAACTCACCAACTTTATGTTGACACAATTTTCTTTTGAGCATGTCTTCAGGTACAGCTAGGGAGAATAGTTGAGCTATAGAAGTTACCCAAATCCGAAGCAAGATACGAGGGTAGAGGTTAAAGACAAAGGTTGAGCCTAGAAGCCTTAGTTACTGAAGCTTCAAGAAATATTTCCCGAGAGATTGATCACGACACCTATAGATTTTAGGTTGAAGCACCTTTTGAATTGGAAGCAAAGCCAATATTTTAATGTAAACATCATGTGACACTTTGTAATAAACCATTTAGTTTCCGCTGCATTTTGGTTGTTGTTTACTAATCGTGACGTCCCGCCTCTCTGGGCCCGGGGTGTGACAGATTGGTATCAGAGCCATAGGTTGTAGAGAAGTAGGTCTGCTTCGCGAGACCTAAACTACAACCATATGAACCTCATAGGACCACCTTAGTAAGATGACTTTTCCGAGCTTTGTTGAACCAAGTTGTAGAAATGTGGGTTTGCTTTGCAATACCTAAGCTGTAACCGTAAATAGGACCAGCCTAGTAGGTTGTTTCCATGATCCAGTGATCCAAAGTTTGCAGCAAGAGTAGGTCCCTTAAGAACTCCCGTCTTAACTTTTATACCTTAAGGATTACATATATCCCATTAAGAATTCCCTACTGTATAAGAAACCTTGATACATTAGGGTATTACCTATGATAGGTGCACCCGAGTAAACCATGAAAGTATGGAATCTTTTAGGAGTTGACTCTAAGGACTACTGATTGTCAAACTCTTAGGACTACTGATTGTCAAGTACTAAGAATATTAGAAACCAAAGGTGTGCACATAAATTAGGACTTAAATCCTGGAGAGACACTTATCTGATTGCACAGTTGACTTTTGTCACTATATGAAACAACTTCTGTTAGTTATACACTTGATACGACTTGTGTCGTTACAAGAGACAACTGTTATAATGATACTCGTTGGAATGATGATACTTGCTTATATGCCTCATTTGTAAGATGATACATGTTGGAATTTAGTGATAAGTTATTTACCATGATGCCTTTTGTTTGATCTCCTCCCTAGAATAGTATGTACCTAAATGCTCATTATTTGCTTGATTTGTTTAAACTGTACTTTGACACTATTGTTGGGTTAGCAAGTTTTTAGCATAATTAGGATCTAAGTGTGCTTAATTGCAGATGATGACCAATTGGAAATTGTAACTCAAAGACATAATTGCACAAAATCAGAACTGATGATGGGAATGACTAGAATGATAGTGTAAGGTAAATTGATGATTACGGGTGCACACGTAATGGTGAATTTACAGGTACACTTGAATTCTGGTGGGCCCTGTCATGTAAACTAATATCAATGTAAAACACTTAAAGAACCAATAAATACGAGAATAAACAAAAATATTTGGAATATATTTAATAATTTCAGGTTCAAAACTTTCATGCTGGGCGAAAACCATTTGACACTTGAAGAGCTACCAAGGACGATGTTGCAGTAATTATTCCTTTCTCTTCTTCTCTTTCTTTCATTCTACTCTCCTATTGGAATAATGATGATAAGACCATCACACTCTGAATATCATTAAATGATGTTCTCAAACATAACTGGTCTCGTGCTGAGTATGGCACTCGACCTCGTTATGCGTGTACTTTAGCCATACTATTTTGAGCGATGCCTAAAAATTCCTTCCTACCTAACATTGAATTCGTCAAAACTTCTTTAACATAGTGGAAGACTCTCTAACAAGGCTCGTGCAACGGAGAACATACCAGAGTAATAAATTTTCGAGAAACGCCTCTTGTGTTCAATGACATCGAAGACTTATCACTCCTTTCTTTCTTAGTAGTTCACACTTCGTAGAATCTTCTGGATTCTAGAATTCCTCTGATTATTTTCTCAAAGCCTTTGAGGAATATGACTTCTCTCTACCTATTCATTGTAATGGAATCACCTAACTCAAAGGAATATTCTTAATATCAGCTCCGATTGTGATTGATAATCACCTTTCTTAATACTGATCGGGCTGTTGATAAAGTTTTGAACTCCAGAATATATAGGAAATGAAACCTCGTTCTAAAAATTCAGATTCTCCGAAGATAAATGCTCAAGTGCCAGGGATATTTGCCGAGAAAAACTAACCTTCGAGATTCCAAAACAAAAATATGAATGTACAACTTCAGTGGATCCCGATTTTTCCACTCACCCTCTGTTCTTGATTTATTCTCTTAACGAGTAGTGCTACTCACCTTAAGCCCTATAGCATAACCCTCATCTTTGGAAATGTGTGATAGCCGATGCGGAAAATTTAAAACCTTGTAAGATATCTCTACTTGGAGACCTCTACAACCTGAGTGATAAGTTCGTGATTCAAGCGCGAAGATCTGAAGTACAATACGATCTCGAACTATACGATAAGTTATTAGAGTGGTATTTAACCTTCAGGTACTAGCGAGCACCTTCATAAAGTCCTAAACTTGTTCAAATCGATGCGGTCGATAATAATGAAGAATTCATGGGGAAGACTCATGATCGAACTTAAAGGATGGTATTGCTCAAAAGATGTATTAAGAAGCATAGAAGATCAGCTACAAGAAATCTCTTGTGTTAAAACACTTGAGATCCAACTACAATGAAGTGATAAACATGCAACAGATTGTAGACAAAGAAAGCCTGCATCATCACCCCCAATTGTAAGCATTGGTGTTATTCCTCTGTAAATTTTCAAACGTCTCCTAAATTGATTCTCTAATACCTTACCCCAGAACGCTCCGTACCGTCAGAAATTCGAGCAAAAAGTCTTACTCCCATATATCGTTGGAACAATCGATATGATTATAAAGGATTGGAATCTAAACAGAGCTACTTGCTTCACGAATAGACCCCCTACAGGGCACAGTTGCCTTGTAGAATATAGACCGAGGAAGAGGTCATCTAGAAAGTTGACCTTAACTGGGAAGCATTATGAAGAAATTAGTGGGAACGTTTGCAGCAATTCTGTAGCTTAAGACAACAGTTGAGGTTGCTCTTAAGGAAATTGAGTCGGAGAATAGAAGTAAAATATATAAATGGAGGTATTGGACATGAAGCTTATATTAAGGAGCTGGTGGAAGGAAAGCAGATTCGATAGCTGTTAGATAAACAGTTCATAAGACCTAGTATGTCGTCTTGAGGAAACTTAATGCTCTTTGCGGAAGGAAAATAGAATGCTCTAGTTATGGATGGACTATTAAGAGTTAAATGAAGTCACCAAGGATAAGTGATATCGTCTTCCTAGAGATGATAACCTACTTAATCCATTTCAAGATGCTACCTACATCTTAATTGATATCAGTCGTGTTTATAAGGAAAATGACATTTCACAAATAACAGTTGAAATCAGATATGGCAAGTATGAAGGTTGTGGTCAAGCCCGTGTTGGAGGACCTACACATCTCATGTAATTAGGAGTCTCATGGATAGAATCTGTAGGAAATAATTAGACATGTCTGTCATTTTGCCACTACTACTAAGCATGAAATTCGAGACAAATCGCTATAGTTGAAGCTATAAAATTTCAGGAAGAAGTAAAAACCACATTGAGATGCGTCAATGCTTAGGGTTAGGAGAAAGTTGTAAAGGATTAACAAAAACTTGATTCATCTAACTATACGACTGGCATCGTTATCCTTAGAGAAAAGCGGAATTCGTTTGGGCGCGTATAAGAAAGTTACAGATGTGTGTTTATACGACAGTACAAGACAATTTTCTAGTTGCCCGATTAAAGCTGAGAATATATATGGAGAGCTACATTAAGCATGAACTGGAAACTTCCGTAAAATAAAAGGGTGCACCTGGACACATTATCGATGCGACACTACCCACTACACATCAGAATACTAGACCAAGCACAATAGGGTGATCGACAATCGGTAATGTCAACCGCGTTGGCAAGTGCGAATAGGAGGCCATCATCCGCATTGTCCTAAGACATCCGTATTACCAAATGCGAGAGAACAAGTATTGACCGCATTTGTATCTGCTTACCCTCGTCGAGGAATGCAGATAGCCTACAGTTAGGCTTTCCTTCTATTACCTACACCGTATCATTTCTTGAACTTGTGATTCTACCAGCGTCAGTTCACGTGAATATGTATATATAGCACATCCCATTTCGGAGAAACTCTTGTCATGCGTCAGATAAGATGAACGGATCCACTCGAAGACTGAGGTTCTGATATACAGAACCGTTTCGGAAAAGGATGCATACTAGAAGAAGCACGTAGTGGAAGAAAGGACTTAACCCCTTAAGATAAAATCATAGACGGAAGAGATCGAAGAAATTTTTCGGAAGGAAGTTGAGAACTAAAAAGTAGGCTTTGAAAGCTGAAGACCTTTGTGCATGACCTAATCTCTCTATTCTTAGAAATCGTGAAAATGTCTTAGTCTTAGCTTCATAGGAATGATCGTGCGATGCCTAGATATTCATCTGTATCACGACTATCCTGTCTAATTAATGGCATTCACGCTAATATCCTCCCCTTTTCAATCATTCTTAAGATTCTCAGTAAGGACGGTAACACCGTCGGGATATTGGGAATCGTCTCCTTGCTAGATCTATTTTGTAGGTCGGTGTATTGAACCACAGTGGAGAGTCTCTTCTTGTTAATTTTGTACGGTTGTTAAATGATCTGATTGTAAAGCCAAAAACCTGCTCATAGTTTGACTCACTGATCCTGTCAAGCATGATTCTAACATTCGGATAGTTACTCCAATTCAAATCAAACCTGATTATTTGACACCTAATCATCAACATTTGTCCTGGGATGCTCAGCTAAATAACTTTAAATCTTCAAGACTCATACTATGAGTGTATCACACTCGAAAACAATGTTAGCAATACTAAAATTTCGAGGACGAAATTTCTTAAAGGAGGGGAGAATGTAACACCTATGAAATCTAGCCCATTTAGAAAGCTCAATGTATTATAGGAAGCAATAAAGGTCCGGATTGATCTGGGCTTACCAAAAAAATCTTGCAAAACGAAACTAGCCTTTTGGGCCCGATAAGCCCAATAAGGGCCCGAACTTATAAAAGGCCCATTTAAGGCCCAAATACACGTTTAGAAACTAATTAAACAAGAAACCATTAAACAATGAATTATTAGTTGATTTGAAATAACTATGGAAAGATCCAAGCTAAAAACAGATTCAGAACCCATACCGGGTAAAATCCGGTAATTTACCGCGTACCAACGTCTGAATTCCATCAGAAATTCATAAAATGGTTTGTCATCCAATCTAAATCATTATTAACCTTAACTAAAATCATAAATAATGCTTGCTAAAAGATTTTCATGAAACATGCATAAGCAATGGAAATACGTAAGCGAAACGCGAATACCGGTTTCCACCGGCATTTAACTGACGCCTGTTATGGCCACCGAGCCTCGTAACTCCGTAAATATTCGTCTAACCATTGTTTATTATCATAACATATTAAATTGCTGAGTGAAACGTTGTCTGGAATAAATGTGTTCCGAAAACACGATCGTGACGTGAATCGGGTCTAGAATTATGTCAAAACCCGAGAATGGGACAGATAAGGCTCTAACACGACCGACCTGGGAAGATAACGCTCAAAATATCATTTATATACATAATTGCATGCATTTAGATATAAAAATAATAATAAAAGCGCTCGTTCTAGGAAAACGCGTAAAACCGTTAACGTGTCTATTTCGCGGTATCATTTAACTGTTCGGTATGTTTTTAGTGCAATTAAATTCATAATCCCAGAATACTTATAATGTTTCGTATAATTGAATCAAAAGGGTAGCGAAATTATAAAGTCGTGCGAAAAACTTAATCGAACGCGTTACAAACCGACCCTTTTAACGAACCCAATCACTTAACCCCTATATAAACAAACTTTCTCCCATTTTAGGGTTTTGCACATCAAACTAGGGCAGAGAAAAGAGAGAGAGAGGGCAAGTCGCGACCTCCCCCCTTCCTCGAATCCGGCTGCTCCTCCGGCCACCGACTACGTTTTCCGAGTGTCGGCGTGTCACTCCCCTCCTACGACTCCCCTCGATGCCCTGAGCACTGCGGTGACCTTGATTTCTCGCATAACCCAACAGAGTGACGGTAATCGAAGGCAAAGAGGGCGGTTGCAGGTCGATTTCGGAGTGGTGGTCACTAATCGAGGGCTCCCGGAGACGGGCCACGGTGATATGCGCCCTATGACCTCACAGCTCTCGACCAAAGAGGCCCGATGATGGTTGCATGTCAGTTGTGTCGGCTGCGGGGGATGAAAGGGGTCGCGAACGGGGGCCGGCGTAACCGTTGGATATGGGTTATCGGTTGTGGTCGACGGTGGCAGTGGTTATTGTGGTGGTGGAGATTGACCACGACTGTGGTTGGTGTTAGGTTATGGTTGTGACGGCAGTAGTGATGGCGGCCGTGGTTGGTGTCGGGATCTGGAAGTCTGCGGTGGTGTTGATTGTGGTGGTTGTGGTTGGTGGTCGGAGACCACCACAACTCTCGGCTAGGGGTGGTGGTTGAGCAGCAGCTATGGTGATGAAGGTTGTCGGTTGGGTTCGTGTTATGTTTGGGGGAGGTTGTCGAGTCAAAGTGATGGTTGTTAGTTGCGGTTGTGAGTGTTGCTGGTTGTTGTTGATTTTTGGCTGTGATTGTGTCGATGGTGGTTGTTGATTTCGGGTGATAGTTGTGTTAGCGATGGTGGTGTCGGTTATGGTGACGGTGAAAGTTATAACCGATGGTGGTGATGTTGGAAAATCTAGTAGTGGTAATCTAGGGCTTTGATTGTGGTTGCATGCGGTGATAATGGCGGTAAGTGCTGCGACGAGATTGTTTGGTAATGTACCTTGCGGTTTTGGTTGCGTTTAGGTAAAAGTCTATGTTGTTTTAGTGCTTATAAATGATTTTGGTACGTTTTGGTTAGGTAAAATATCGGTCAAAGCTGGTCAAAATTGGTCAACAAGCAGTCAAAGGAACGGGAACGCGATTAAATTGAGGCGTAAACGAGTGGGTTAGAAAATATAAACGAGTGGAAGGTAAAATCGCACGCTCAACGCATTGAAATTGAATTATAAATTGCATGTGTGTTGTTTGAGCTTTAGTTATATAAAATACGTGAATTAACGAAAATGAATAATCACTTGATATAATTAACTGATTTAAATGGATAGTTCGGGCTCGAGATTTAAATAACAATGCTAGTTATTAGAAACCAACCTAGGTAAGATATATGAAGCATTACATTTTGGGAAATGGTTATAACATGTTATTGATTAAACAAATAAGTTGATCACATGCCACGTTAAATCATTACAAGACTTAGAGATTTAAAATACAGTCAAATACGATTGTGCATTTGTATATATATATATACAATAAACATTTAGGTTAACCGACATCTATACGTTTTATTTAAGGTAAAAGACCTAAAATGCGATAATGTTCCACTATCTTGTTGTTATTAATAGGCAGTCATCTCATTGTTATTGAAACAAATATTATGTGTAACCCTCTTTCTATTCAAAATATTGTCAACTATTATCAATAATTGGATTACTTAGCGTCAACAAAGTTAACAAATACGATATAAACGCGAGCATTATAAACATCGTTTGAAACATTTTATATTACCTACATTCTTAATGCAAGTTATTTATAAAGATTTGGAATCTACGATATAAATTGATTTTTCGACATTCTTCATACTAAGACACAACTCTTGATTAAATGCAGTAATTAACCTAATGTACACGAGTTAATTCATAAAAATTAACAAATACACAAGAAGCTAAGATACATTAAGGATACTAATCACCAACTTAAATTTAACTAAAGAGCTCAACCGCACGCATGTAATAACATCATGCTAATTCTAAACGTGAATCTTATATGTTCTAGTTAGGTTTGCTTTGTTGGTGATCATCACTTTTCTTTATCAAGCTCTGAAATTATATAAGGATACCAGGTGAGCTCTCGTGTTACCCTTTTTACTTTGGTTTTGGGGATGAAGCATGCTCTTTTAAACTGAAACTTTTATTTGTGAGTTCTAGTGATCCCTTTTTACGTACTGTTTTTGGGATGGAACATGCTCTTTGTTATGAACTATAATTGTGCTTTATTTGATGCTTGTATGTGGGACTTTTTGGATACCTGCTGATACTTTTGTCTTGATCATTAATTCTTTTGTGAACCGTTTGTTTTATGTGAATGGATATATTTGGGGAATCCCCCACGCACAGTGGCTCCCGCTACAGGGAGGTACCCCACTGAGATCCTGAGGGGTCGTTTGTGGCATTTAACAGGTTTTGAATAAGATACTATGGTGAACCATCCTAGCAGGAATGGTTCACTATTCTAAGGCTTGGTTCTTTCCTACGGGAATATCCGGTTAAACACAAGTTTAGAAGAGGCCAACCGGGGAACAAGTGCAGGGTTGATTGTGATGCCCCATGATGACTGATACTAAAAATGATGCTTTTAAAATCAAATGAGATTTTTCATAAGCTTTTACACTTGATTCTAAACTTTTAAATGTGGACTTTCAGAGTCTCTTTTGTTTAAGACTTAAAGCACATATGTTTTGAAAATTTTACTAATGGATTCTAAAGAGACTTTTATTTTCTGAAACTTTAACCACTTGAACTCACCAACTTTATGTTGACACAATTTTCTTTTGAGCATGTCTTCAGGTACAGCTAGGGAGAATAGTTGAGCTATAGAAGTTACCCAAATCCGAAGCAAGATACGAGGGTAGAGGTTAAAGACAAAGGTTGAGCCTAGAAGCCTTAGTTACTGAAGCTTCAAGAAATATTTCCCGAGAGATTGATCACGACACCTATAGATTGTAGGTTGAAGCACCTTTTGAATTGGAAGCAAAGCCAATATTTTAATGTAAACATCATGTGACACTTTGTAATAAACCATTTAGTTTCCGCTGCATTTTGATTGTTGTTTACTAATCGTGACGTCCCGCCTCTCTGGGCCCGGGGTGTGACATAATGTTACATCTTCTAACATATGGGTATTGGATACCGGATGTGGAACTCATATTTGCAATTTGTTGCAGGGGTTCAATAGAAGTAGGGACTTTAATCAAGGGGATGTTAGCCTCTTCATGGGCAATGGAACTAAAGTCAAAGTTGAAGCTGGTGGGGACTACATCCTAAAACTTCCAAGTGGCTTGGATGTAATTTTGAAGAATGTTTTCTATGCTCCTAGTTTGACTAGGAACATTATTTCTATGTCCCAATTAAGACATTATGATTATGTATTATCTTTTGTTGAAAATGATATTTATGTTTCTTTAAATGATATGTTCTATTTTAAAGCTATTCCCATTAATGGTATTTATGAATTGGTTCATGAAAATTTTTTAAATAGTTTATTGTACCAAACTAAGACCAAGAAACGAAAGTTGGATTTGAGTGATACCTATCTTTGGCATTCTCGTCTTGGTCATATAAATAAGAAATGTATACAAACACTTCAAAAGAGTGGTCTTTTAAAAACAAATGAATGTGATCCATTTGATGTATGTGAATCTTGTTTGCAAGGAAAAATGACTAAGGCACCCTTTAGTGGAACTAACAAAAGGGCAAACGATTAATTAGGAATCATACATTCGGATGTATGTGGTCCTTTTAAGCCAATGACTAGGAATGGCGAAAGATACTTCATTACCTTTACTGACGATTATAGTCGCTATGGGTACGAGTACTTATTAAGGCACAAAGATGAAGCTTTTGAAACGTTCAAAATCTTCAAGAATAACGTAGAAAATCAACTCAACATGTCGATTAAAGTTCTCCGCACCGACAGCGGAGGTGAATACCTAAGTGATGCTTTTCAAGATCATCTTAGGAGTTGTGGGATTGTCTCACAACTCACTTCACCTGGAACACCAGAAGATAATGGTGTGTCTGAGATGAGCAATCGAACCTTATTGGATATGGTCCGATCTATGATGGCTAGAAGCACATTGCCTCTATCATTTTGGGGTTTCGCTTTGCTCTCCACGGCCCGTATTCTAAATATGGCCCCAACCAGAAAGGTGGAAAGGAAACCCTTTGAAATATGGCATGGAAAACTTCCATCCCTATCATACTTAAGGGTCTGGGGTTGTGGGGCTTATGTTAAGACTCCTACCCCAAACAAATTGGAAGTCCGATCCACCAAGTGTATCTTTGTTGGATATCCTAGAGATTCTATGGGATATTATTTCTATGATCCACTAGAACAAAAGGTGTTTGTTGCCAGAAAGGGTGAGTTCTTAGAAGCAAAATTCCTTATGGAAGAAACTAGCAGTAGAACAGTGGATCTTGAGGAGGATCAAGAACCACAACCCGATGCACGTTTGGATGAAACAAGCACTCAACATGAGGATGTTAAGGATGATCAAGCGGTTGATCAATACACAAAAAACATTCGCAGAAGTGGTAGAACTAGTAATCCACCTAAAAGAAACGGATTTTTCATGGATGGATGCTATGTGGTAGATTCAGATGAACCAACCACATACCATGATGCAGTGTGCAATTCAAATTGTGACAAATGGCTTGAAGCCATAAACGTTGAGATGCAATCCATGTATGAAAATCAAGTTTGGGAACTTGTTGTACCACCTCTTAATTCCAAGGTAGTTAGAAGTAAGTGGGTTTTCAAGAAGAAAACAGACATGCATGGAAACTTGGATACTTACAAAGCTAGACTTGTAGCAAAAGGCTTCACTCAAACTCAAGGTGTTGATTATGATGAAACCTTTTCTCCTTTCGCTATGCTTAAGTCAATTTGGATATTATTTGCCATAGCCGCATATTATGACTATGAGATATGGCAAATGGATGTCAAAACCTCTTTTCTAAATAGATATCTTGAGGAAGAGGTCTATATGGTTCAGCCTGAACGTTTTGTCGATCCCAAACATCCTAATAAAGTATGCAAGTTAAGGAAATCAATCTACGGATTGAAACAAGCATCAAGAAGCTGGAATTACCATTTTGATGAGGAGGTAAAAAATTTGAGGAGGTAAAAAAATTTGGCTTCAAAAATGCTGATGAGGCTTGTGTGTATAAGAAGGCTAGTGGGAGCACAATAACTTTCCTAGTATTATATGTCGATGACATTCTACTATTTGGGAATGACGTTCCAACAATGGAAGGTGTAAAAGCCTGGCTTGGAAGCTGCTTTTCCATTAAGGATCTTGGTGAAGTCTCCTATATTTTGGGAATAAAGATCTATAGGGATAGATCAAGGCTTTTGATTGGTTTAAATCAAAGTGCATACATTGATAAGATCTTGAAAAGGTTCAAGATGGAGAACTCTAAGAAAGGTACCGTACCTATTCAAAGAGGAACGATATTGAGTATGACTCAATGTCCAAGCTCAAAGGATGAGCAAGATAAAATGAAGGTAATCCCATACGCATCTGCTATTGGATCCATCATGTATGCAATGATATGCACTTGACCGGACGTTTCATGCGTCTTAAGCATGACAAGCCGATACCAGCAAAATCCTGGAAGCAGTCATTGGATGGTTGTTAAGAACATACTTATGTACCTAAGGAGTACTAAAGATATGTTCCTAATCTATGGTGTGGTAATAAGGAACTCGTTGTAAAACATTACACGGATGCGAGTTTCCAAACTGATCGTGATGATTCATGATCACAATCGGGATACATTTTCATTCTGAACGGAGGAGCGGTCTCTTGGAAGAGCTCTAAACAGGATGTGGTGGCCTTATCAACTACAGAATCTGAATACGTCTCCGCCTCATTGGCAGCTCAAGAAGCTGAATGGTTGAAGAAATTCATTACCGATCTAGGGGTTGTCCCTTCCATTCAGGACCCCCTAGAGATCTTTTGTGATAACGAGGGTGTGATTGCTCAAATGAAAGAACCTCGTGCTCATCAAAAGACTAGGCACATTGAGCGGAGATTCAACTACATACGAGATGAAGTTGAGAAAGGAAAGATAAATATTCACAAAGTTCACACGGATCAAAATATTGCGGATCCTCTCACGAAGCTCCTAGAAAAGACAAAGCATGAAGGTCATACCTGTGCCATGGGACTTTGATATTCTAGTGATTGGATTTGATCTGTATTTTCGTATTTGGATATTTGGAACTCTCTTATTACATGAATAAAATAATTTGGTTATAATATTTCAATAAATGTTCCAATTTAGCATGTTTAATCCATGGGTAAATTGTTTACTCTAAATGTCTGTAGTCGTTCATAGTTGTGGAAACAAGTATAAGAGTAAGATTATTATGAATTTGGATTGGTGGATATTCATAAGGATGAATATATAGCAATTGGTTGCTGGCAAAGTTCATAGATATTTGTGGGATGCAAATATTGGACTGACCTGCATCTGAAATATTACTACATGGAATCTTCGTGATTGATCATAAGAAATTTTGAGTAAAGGCGAACATCATTTGGTATCCTCTGACCTAAGATACATATTGCGTCTTGATATTTACCAAATATTATACTTTGGCTCAGTTCTTCGCTGTTTTGAAATATGGCAGTACATAAGTTTGAGTTCCGGTATGATATAAGGTAATTGTGGGAGACGTATGTAGTCAAGAAGGGATTTGTCCCTCTTACTCGTTGAGAGTAAGATGTCTAAGGCCTGATAAAGTTAAATTAGTGGGAATGATCACTCCGTGTCTCTAGGATTTAACATGACATCTGTGACAGAAAGATAGATGATTGATTCACCTAAAACATTTCAAGTATGGTACTTGAAGAGGATGATGTTATTGAATGCAACTAAGTCATACGTATTAAGGTAGTAAACCGTTGCTAGGCGGTATTTACTGCTTGCATCAATCTTCTATGAATCTTGTGCAAGTGGGAGATTGTAGGATCTTATATGCCCAAGACACATACAAGATTGATATGGTTAGTGCGTTATGATCCAAGTCAGGTCATACCCAATAACAAGCTATACAAATACCAACAAACATTTGTTTATTGATAAGATCATACCACGAATGTTTGACACCTATTTAGAAATTGGTTTTCTAAATATTGCTTTTGTGATAGAACAACATTATGTGGATAATTTGCTCATGAGATATTTATCTGTTTCATTATTTAAGTTGGTTAAATAATGACATATAAAAGAGTGTTATGTTATAAAATCAAACTAGGTTTTAATTTTATAATTTAGTTGATTGGAAGAGTGTAAAAATTACAAAAGATGAAAATGGGTGGGAAACCCATTTGGTTCAAAAGCCACGGCTGCCCAAAGGGGCCTAGATATTCCCACTTTGTCTTGTTTTCTTGCATGACTTAAACCACTAAAACACTCTTCCATTAATTGCTCTTACACTCCTTTTCTCTCTCACACACATGCAATAAGTCTTTCTTTCCTTCTTCTCTCAAGTTTTTTGAAATCTTTGGCTGATTTCTAAGTTCATTTGGCTGAACTTGAAGCTAATTGTTGGCTGAAATTTCGGGTTCAAGAAGAGGGACAAGATTCGGTGCCATACTACCTAGCAAGTAGTGTTTGGAGGGCTTGTAGTTATCACGGTTTGAGGTCCTCTACTTTGAAGACTTTCTGCTCAAAGACATCATCATCCTCATCTTTTTCGACCCCTTTTTGGCTGCCCAAAGGTAGTTTATGGCAGCCTCTTTGTGGCTGTCCATAATGTGTTGTATGTATATTCATAGCTAGCATCATTCACATAAAAGATCCCCTTGTTCTTGGGTTTGTTTAAAACTTATAACAGCAAAATAAACTTGAAATTTCAGTTTATAAACAATGTTATAATGGTCAACTTCCGCTGCGTTTTAACAAAGTCTAAATGTTTCAACTATGTTCATGTTCTAACAAACCCAACAATATACGTACGTATGTATCTATATATACGTAAATATGTATATATATATACGTACGTATGTATCTATATATACGTAAATATGTATATATATATACGTACGTATGTATCTATATATATACGTATGTATGTATATATATATACATATGTATCTATATATATGTATATGTATATGTATATGTATATGTGTGTATATAGATATACACACACACACACACACACATATATATATATAACATGTTGCAATTTACCTGTTTGTTCATTAGATGGCAAGAAAACAGAACAAAGGAAAGACCATAGACATTAGTGACTCACCTGATGCACCTCCCCCACCTTATCACCAGACCACTATTCCACCACCCACCTATGCACCATACATTGGTGCAGGACCCTCGAGATGCCCCTGGTCCTATGAGATTGCGGAGTATGCTCCTCTTGGGCCTAAGTATTGGAACCCTAACTAGTTCCCATCGGCCCCTTATGAGCACATGATGCCTGACCCTAGCAAGGATTGGGAGATGGAGGAATCGGAGCCTATAGAGGATTCGTCGGGTTTATTAGTGTTAAAGTTGGTTTGCCCAAGACACATATTAAGTTGATGTGGCTAGTACGTTATGATCCAAGTCGGGTCATACCCAATAACAAGTTAGTCAAACACCAAGATATTTATTGTAGATACGATCTTTCAAATAAATATTAACACATATGCTATTTAGAAAATAGGTTTCTAAATATTTGCACTTAAGGAATAAATAAATTATATGGACAATGGTTATAAAATATTGCATATACCTTATGGGATATTAATGTTTTACGTGTCATATTATTTATTTTATGACTTGTTTAATGTGTTAGTGGGAGGTTAAATAAAATAAAACAATGGCATATAAATGGGTTTATATGACTTTGATATTCTTTGTTAAAACCAAACAATGGCATCAAGAGCCGCTTATATGGGTACATGCTTCTTGAAATTTCACATTTTCAGGTTTTATGGTGTGTTTCACCATATGGCCGAACCCTTCTTGGGTTGTTTGGATTTCCCATGCCTTTTCAAGGTTATTCTTTACATGCTTGTGATAATCTTGAAAGGTTAAATCATTTAGTTGATTGGTTATTTTGTTTGGACAAAACCTGAAACTTTCGGTTTTCATGGACCTTGACCGAAAATTTGGGGTTCAAAAGGGAACCACTTGGTTTGTATATCTTGCATATTGGATGTGTATTGGATGTTCATAACCTAGCCTTAGCCTTGTGTTTGTATGGATGTTTGTGTTGGTTGATTATTCATTATTCCATACAGTTGTAATATTCTTTTATTTCGATTTGTAATCTATTTATGTATTTCATATTGGTTTGTAATAGTAATTAGATTAGTTGTATTTCTTTTACTAGAAAAAATGTATTAGGATAAAATTTTGTAAAAGGAAGATGCAACAATGTTAGGGATTGGGTTTTGGACCTTAATAAACCTCATGGTCCAAAATGGGATTCTAGCCCAAAAAACAAAGCCCAAACTTGGAGGGCCATGGAAGATAGGAGCTGAAATTAAAGCCTATAAAGAAGCCCAAATAAAGTGAAGAGATCACAACACAAAAGTGGACACTTTAGGTATTTGGATGTGAAATCAAGTGGGAGTTCACCGACACATGGTTATGTTCTTTTGGTCCCTTAGGAGAGATCCTTTGGCACACTTGTTTCGGTCAACAAGTGTTGATACATATGTCCCTAGTTTAAAGTACTTAAATGTTTATGTCTTTCATTTCTTACATATCTGTAATACAAGGGTATTATTGTAATATGATATATGTTTGGATGTCTATTTACTATTGATTATATTGTATTCTTATAATGTTTATTACTACACGCTTGACTGAATATTATATATATGGGTTTGTAGTAGTTATTCATAGTTCTGAGTTAGTAATGATTCAGAAATGCGTTTGACTTAGTCTTGTGGTCATTAATGCTAATGGACCATGCTTATGGATTAGTCGCATGACTGAACCAGGTGATTGGATGAGTCGCACGACTGAGTCATAAGACTGGCTCAGTCGCATGACTGAACCAGGTGACTGGATCAGTCGCACGACTGAGTCATAAGACTGGCTCAATCCCACGACTGAACCATTCATAGAGTTCAGTCATGAGCATGAATCAATCGCTTGACTCAGTCACACGACCAAACCATTGTCACACCCCTGGCCCAGAGAGGCGGGACGTCACGATTAGTAAACAACAACCAAAATGCAGCGGAAACTAAATGGTTTATTAAACAGTGTCACATGATATTTACTTTAAAATATTGGCTTTATTTCCAATTCACAATGTGCTTCAATCTATGATCTATAGGTGTCGTGATCAATCTCTCGGTAAATATTTCTTGGAGCTTCGATAACTAAGGCTTCTAGGCTCAACTTGTGTCTTTAACCTCTACCCTCATATCTTGCTTCAGATTTGGTAACTTCTATAGCTCAACTATTCTCCCTAGTTGTACCTGAAGACATGCTCAAAAAGCATTGTGTCAACATAAAGTTGGTGAGTTCAAGTGGTTAAAGTTTCAGAAATAAAAGGGACTCTTAGAGTCCACAAGTGAAAGTTTTAGAATCAAGTGTGAAAGTTTCTGAAACTCTCATTTGATGTTAAAAACATCATTTTTAGTATCAGTCATCGTGGGGTGTCACAATCAACCCTACACTTGGTCCCCGGCTGGCCTCTTCTAAAGTTATGTTGTACCGGATATTCCCGTAGGAAAGAACCAAGCCTCAGAACAGTGAACCATTCCTGCTAGGATGATTCACCATAGTATCTTACTCAAAACCTATCACATGCCACAAACGACCCCTCAGGATCTCAGTGGGGTACATCCCTGTGGCGGGAGCCACTGTGCGTGGGGGATTCCCCAAATAGATCTATTCACGTAAAAACAAGCGGTTCACAAAAAAATTAATGATTATGACTAAAGTATCAGCAGGTATCCAAAAAGTCCCACATACATGCATCAAGTAAGCATAATCATAGTTCATAAAACAAAAGATCATGCAAAACAGTAAACAGTATCACACATAAGAGTTTCAGTTTAAAAGGAGCTTGCTTCATCCCCAAAACAAAAGTAAAAAGGGGGAACACGAGAACTCACCTGATGTCCTTATATAATTTCAGAGCTTGACAAAGAAAAGTGATGATCACCAACAAAGCAATCCTAACTAGAACATATAAGATTCACGTTTAGAATTAGCATGATGTTATTACATGCGTGCGGTTGAGCTCTTTAGTTAAATTTAAGTTGGTGATTAGTATCCTTAATGTAGCTTAGCTTCTTGTGTACTTGTTAATTGTCATGAATTAACTTGTGTACATTAGGTTAATTAATGCATTAATCAAGACTTGAGTCTTAGCATAAAGAATGTAGAAAAATCAATCTATGTCATGGATTCCAAATCTTTATAATTAACTTGCATTAACAATGTAAGTAATATATAATGTTTCATATGATGTTTATAATGTTCATGTTCACATCATATTAGTTAACTGGATTAACGCTATGTAATTTGTATAAAAAGAGTGTTACAATCAATATTTGTCAATAACAATTAGATGACCGACAATTAATAACAACAAGATGATGATGGATCATTATCGCATTTTAGATCTTTTATCTTAAACAAAACGTGTGGATATCGGTTAACTTAAATATTCATTGTATAAATATACAAATGTACAATCGTAATTGAATGTATTTACATCTCTAAGTCTTGTAACAATTTAACGTGACATGATATCGACTTATTTGTTAAATTAACAACATGTTATAGCCATTTCCCAAAATGTAATGCTTCATATATCTTATCTAGGTTGGTTTCTAATAACTATCCTTGCTATTTAGATCTTGTGTCATTCGCTCTCGCTTTATAATTTGTGTATTTTGTATTAATTAGAGCTCAAATAACACGTATATAAATTATAATTAAATTTCAATGCGTTGCGCGTGCGACTATACTTTCACTCGGTTCACGTTGGCTAACCCACTCGTATTGATCTTGATCTGATCGTGTTCGCGTTCCGTTGTCCGCCCGTTGACCAAGTTTGACCAGCTTTGACCGATGTTTTACCTAACCAAAACGTACCAAAACCATTTATAAGCACTAAAACAACATATACTTTTACCTAAACGCAACCAACATCGCAAGGTATGTTACCAAACAACCTGTTCGCAACACTTACCACCATTATCACCGCATGCAACCACAATCAAAGCCCTAGATTACCACTACTAGCCTTTTCCAACATCACCACCATCGGTTATAACTTTTACCATAACCGACACCACCACCGCAAGCACAACTTTCACCCGAAATCAACAACAACCATTGACACACTCACAGCCAAAAATCAACAACAGCCAACAACCGCAGCCAACAACCATCACTTTGTAACCACCACTACTAACCGTCACAGCCATACCATCACATCTTACGTCACTACCGTTTTGGGCCTCAACATAACCAAATCCTATGGATCTAGTCTAGAACCCAACATGCAACCACAAGAACAACATCAAATGGCTGTAATTCACCTCAAACAGTAACACCCTCTACAAACCACCATCAATCCTAACATACAACAACCATCGCCAAACACCAACCATGGCTGCCATCACCACTGCCGTCACAACCATCACTTAACATCAACCACGGCCGCGATCACCACTGTCGTCGGAACCCACCTGCAACCATCGATGACCAGCCTTGCAATTCCCCGAACCTGCACCCCATTGTCCACATCGCGCCCACGACAACCGCAGACAACCACTGCCATCACAGCAACTACAACCACGTTCACTACCAAAACCACCATCGCGACCGACCAACACAACCAGAATCACAGTCCACCACCATCATCGCGACCTCACACCGCAAAAATCACCACCACAGCTTCAACCATCATCTGCATTCGCCACCCAAAACAGCCACTGTGACCAATAGAGCCGCCTCCTTGGTGGTCGGCCACCATTTCCACTTTGAGGACTCATAGAACCGGTGCCTTCTTTCTTCGATTCCCCTGCTGTGCTGCGTTGGAGGAGAAATTGACGGTACCCTTGTGACTGGGGTGTCAAGGGGGTTCCGGCAAGGTGCGGCCCTCATCGGAGGAGTCGCCGGTGGCCGGAGCTCGGTGTTCAACCGAGAGAGGAGGGGGAGAAGAGGCTGCGTACGCCTCTCTTTCTCTCTGCCCTAAATTTTTTTTCTTTCAACCCTAAATGATAGAACATTTGCTTATATAGTGGGTTTAAATGATAGGTTCATTAACAGTTCGGTTCGTAACGCATTCGATTAAGTTTTTTGCGCGACTTTATAATTTTGCTACCCGTTGGATTCGATTATACAAAACGTTATAAGTATTCCGGGATTATGAATTTTATTGCATAGAAGCATACCGAACAGTTATACGATACCGCGAAATCGACATGTTAACGGTTTGACGCGTTTTCCTCGAACGAGCGCTTTTATTATTATTTTGACATCTAAATGCATGTAATTAAATATTAAAATGATATTTTGAGCGTTATCTTCCCATATTGGTCACGTTAAAACCTTATCTGACGAATTCTTTGGTTTTGACCTAATCCCAGATCGACGCGCGTCCCGGTGGCGTTTCGGAACACATTTATTCCGGACAACGTATCACTCACCAAATCTACTATGTTATGATAATAAACAATGGTTAGACAATTTTTTACGGAGTTACGAGGTTCAGTTGACGTATCAGATATCAATAAATGCCGGTGAAAACCGGTGTTAGCGTCTCGCTTACGTATTTCCATTGCTTATGCATGATTGATGAAAAATCTTTTAGCAAGCATTATTTATGATATTAGTTAAGGTTAACAATGATTTAGATTGGATGACAACCCATTTTAAGGATTTCAGATGGAATTCAGACGTAGTACGCAGTAAATTACCAGATTTTACTCGGTATGGGTTCTGAATCTGTTTTTAGTTTTGATCTTTCCATAGTTATTTCAAATCACCTAATAATTCATTTTTCATGGTTTCATGTTTAATTAGTTCCTAAACGTGTATTTGGGCCTTAAATGTGCCTTTTTATAAGTTCGGGCCCTTATTGGGCTTATTGGCCCAAAAGGCTAGTTTCGCTTTGCAAGGTTTCTTTGGTAAGCCCAAATCAATCCGGACCTTTATTGAGTTTTATAACATTTATAGGTTTTCAATTGGGTCATATTTGAGAGGTGTTACATTCTCCCCTCCTTTTAGAAATTTCGCCCTCGAAATTTTAGTATCTTTAATATTTGTTTCCAAGTGTGATACACTCATTGTATGAATCTTGAGGATTTAGAGTTATTTAGTTGAGCATTCCAGGATAAATGTTGATGATTAGGTGTCAAATAATCAGGTTTGATTTGAATTGGAGTAACTATCTGAATGTTAGAATCATGCTTGACAGGATCGGTGAGTTAAACTATGAGCAGATTTTGGCTTACAATCAGACCATTTATCAACCGTACAGAATTAACACGAAGAGACTCTCCACTGTGGTTCAATACACCGACCTACAAAATAGATCTAGCAAGGAGACGATTCCTAAAATCCCAACGGTGTTACCGTCCTTACTGAGAATCTTAAGAAAGATTGGAAGAAGAGGATATCAGCGTGAATGCCATTAATTAGATAGGATAGTCGTGATACAATAGATTAAAGGTTTCTATCGAGAAGGGTTTGTGTTTTCCAAACGAGTACAGATGAACATCTAGGCATCGCACAATCATTTCTATGAAGCTAAGACTAAGAAGTTTTCATGATTTTTTAAGAATAGGGAGATTAGGTCATGCACAAAGGTCTTCAGCTTTCAAATCCTACTTTTTAGTCCTCATCTTCCTTCCGAAAAATTTCTTCGATCTCTTCCTTCTATGATTTCATCTTAAGGGTTAAGTCCTTCTTCCACTACGTGCTTCTTCTAGTATGCCTCCTTTTCTGGAACGGTTCTTGTATATCAAAACCTCAGTCTTCGAGTAGATCCGTTCATCTTATCTGACGCATGACAAGAGTTTCCCCAAAATGGGATGTGCTATATATACATATTCACGTGAACTGACGCTGGTAGAATCACAAGTTCAAGGAATGATACAGTGTAGGTAATATAAGGAAATCCTAACGGTAGGCTATCTGCATTCATCAATGAGGGTAAGCAGATACATATGCGGTCAGGACTCGTTCTCTTTCATTTGGAAATATGGATGTCTTAGAACAATGCGGACGGAAGCTACTTATCCGCACTTGTCAATGCGGTTGTCATTGCCGATGGTCGATCACCCTATTTTGCTTGGTCTAGTATTCTGATGTGTAGTTGGTAGTGTTGTACCCAAAGTGTATTCGGATGCATCTTTTATTTTACGGGAGTTCTAGTTCCTGCATAATATAGTTCTCCATATATTTTCTTGAATCATCGGGATACTAGAAGATTGCCTTGTACCGTTGCATCAACACATTTGAAACTTTCTTATCCATGCCCAATCAAGTTCCGCACTTTCCCAAGAATAACGATGATAGTGGTATAGCTGCACAGATCAAGTTTTTGTTAATCCTTTTACAACTTTCTCCTATCCCTAAGCATTAACGCATCTCAATGTGGTTTTTACTTCTTCCTGAAATTTTATAGCTTCAACTATAGCGATTTGTCTCAAATTTCATGCTTAGTAGTAGTGGAAAAATGACAGACATGTCTAATTATGTTTTACAGATCCTATCCATGAGACTTCTGATTACATGAGATATGTAGGTCCTCCCACACGGGCTTGACCCCAACCTTCGTACTTGCCATATCTGGTTTCAACTGATATTTGTGTAATGTCATTTTCCTTATAAACACGACTGATAACAGTTGAGATGTAGGTAGCATCTTGAAATTGATTAAGTAGGTTATCATCTCTAGGAAGACGTTATCACTTATCTTTGGTGACTTTATTTAACTCTTAATAGTCCATCCATAACTGGAGCATTCTATTTTCCTTCCGCAAGGAGCATTAAGTTTCCTCAAGACGACATACTAGGTCTTATGAACTGTTTATCTAACAGCTATTGAATCTGCTTTCCTTCCACCAGCTCATTAATATAAGCTTCAAGTCCAGTACCTCCATTTATAGATTTTACTTCTATTCTCCGACTCAATTTACTTAAGAGCAACCTCAACTGTTGTCTTAAGCTACAGAATTGCTGCAAACGTTCCTACTAATTTCTTCATAATGCTTCCCAATTATGGTCAACCTTCTAGATGACCTCTTCCTCGGTCCATATTCTTCGAGGCAACTGTGCCCTATAGAGGGTCTATTCGTGAAGCAAGTAACTCTGTTCAGGTTCTAATTTCTTATAAGCTTGTCGATTGTTCCACGAGATATGAGAGTAAGACTTTTTGCTCGAATTTCTGACGGTACGGAGCCATCTGGGGTAAGGTATTAGAGAATCAATTTAGGAGAGGTTTGAAAATTTAGAGAGGAATAACACCAACGCTTACGATCGGGGGTGATTATGCAGACTTTCTTTGTCTACAATCTGCTGCATGTTTATCACTTCTTTGCAGTTGGATCTCAAGTGTTTTATCACATGAGATTTCTTGTAGCTGATCTTCTATGCTTCTTAATACATCTTTTGAGCAATACCATCCTTTAAGTTCGATCATGAGTCTTCCCATGAATTCTTCATTATTATCGACCGTATCTATTCGAACAAGTTTAGGACTTTATCAAGCTGCTCGCTAGTACATGAAGGTTAACTACCACTCTAATAACTTATCGTATAGTTCGAGATCGTATTCTACTTCAGATCTTCGCGCTCGAATCATGAACTTATCACTCAGGTAGTAGAGGTCTCCAAGTAGAGATATCTTACAAGGTTTTAAAGTTTTCCGCATCGGCTATCACAGTTTCCAAAGATGAGGGTTATGCTAGAGGGCTTAAGGTAAGTAACACTACTAGTAAGAGAATAAATCGAGGACAGAGGGTGAGTGGAAAAATCAGGGATCCACTAAAGTTGTACATTCATATTTTTGTCTTGATTCTCGAAGGTTAGCTTTTCTCGACAATTATCCCTGGCACTTGAATTTTGATCTCTGAAGAATCTGGATTTTACGACAAGGATTCATTTCCTGCGAAATCTGGTGCTCAGAAATTTACTAACAACTAGGTCGGTTAAAAGCATGGTTAAGATAACTCAACTTAAGTTTCGAGTGAAGATTGTCATTAGGGACTAACGGTTGAAGATGATGAAAGATTTCACGAGTGTAGTACTGAGAAAGGTGATTATCAATCACAATCGGAGCTGATATTAAGAATATTCCTTTGAGTTAGGTGGTTCCATTACAATGAATAGGTGGAGAGAATTCATATTCCTCAAAGGATTTGAGAAAATAATCAGAGAAATTCTAGAATCCAGAAGATCCTGTGAAGTGTGAACTACTGAGAAAGAAAGAAGTGACAAGTCTTCTATGTCATTGACCACAAGAGGCGTTTCTCGGAAATTTATTACTCTGGTATGTTCTCCGTTGCACGAGCCTTGTTAGAGAGTCTTCCACTATGTTAAAGAAGTTTTGACGGATTCAATGTTAGGTAGGAAGGAATTTTTAGGCATCGCTCAAAGTAGTATGGCTAAAGTACACGCACAACGAGGTGGAGTGCCTTACTCAGCACGAGACCAGTTAAGTTTGAGAACATCATTTAATGATCTTCAGAGTCTGATGGTCTTATCATCATAATTCCAATAGGAGAGTAGAATAAAAGAAAAGAGGAGTAGAAGAAAAGGAATAGTTACTGTAACATCATCCTTGGTAGCTCTTCAAGTGTCAAATGGTTTTCACCCAGCATGAAAGTTTTGAACCTGAAATTATTGAATATATTCCAAATATTTGTGTTTATTCTTGCATTTATTTGTTCTTTAAGTGTTATACCTTGATATTAGTTTTCATGATGGGGCCCACCAGAATTCAAGTTTACCTGTAAATTCACCATTACGTGTCCACCCGTAATCGTCAATTTACCTTAGATTATCATTCTAGTCATTCCCATCATAAGTTCCAAGTTTTGTGTATTTAGGTCCTGGAGTTAATAATTTTCATTTAGTCATCATTTGCAATTAAGCACACTTAGTTTCCAACTATGTTAATCATTCAAGTTAACCCAGAAATTGTCTCGAAGTAAGTCTCAGCAAATCAAGCAATAAATGAGCATTCAGGTACATGTTATCCTAGGGAGCAGAACAACAAAAAGGCATCATGGTTAATATCTTATCACTAAATTCCAACATGTATCATCTTACAAATGAGGCATAATAGCAAGTATCATCATTTCAAACAAGTATCATTATAACAGTTGTCTCATGTAACGACACAAGTTGTATCGAGTGTATAGCTAACAACAGTTGTTTCATATAGTGACAAAAGTAAACCGTGCAATCAGATAAGTATCTCTCCAGGATTTAAGTCCTAGTTTATATGCACACCTTTGGTTTCTAATATTCTTACTACTTGACAGTCAGTAGTCCTAAGAGTTTGACAATCAGTGGTCCTAAGAGTCAACTCTCAAAAGATTCCACACTTTCATGGTTTACTCGGGTGCACCTATCATAGGTAATACCCTAATGTATCAAGGTTTCTTATAGAGTACGGAATTCTTAATAGGGTATATGTAATCCTTAAGGTATAAAAGTTAAGACGGGAGTTCTTAAGGGAACCCACTCTTGTTGCAAACTTTGGATCACTGTATTGTGGAAACAACCTACTAGGATGGTCCTATTTATGGTTACGACATAGGTATTGCAAAGCAAACATGTATTTCTACACCATTGGTTCAGCAAAGCTCAGAAGAGTCATCTTACTAAGGTGGTCCTATGAGGTTCATATGGTTGTAGTTTAGGTCTCGTGAAGCAGACCTACTTCGCTACAACCTTTGGCTCTGATACCAATCTGTCACACCCCAGGCCCAGAGAGGCGGGACGTTACGATTAGTAAACAACAACCAAAATGCAGCGGAAACTAAATGGTTTATTAAACAGTGTCACATGATATTTACATTAAAATATTGGCTTTATTTCCAATTCACAATGTGCTTCAATCTATGATCTATAGGTGTCGTGATCAATCTCTCGGTAAATATTTCTTGGAACTTCAATAACTAAGGCTTCTAGGCTCGACTTGTGTCTTTAACCTCTACCCTCATATCTTGCTTCGGATTTGGTAACTTCTATAGGTCAACTATTCTCCCTAGCTGTACCTGAAGACATGCTCAAAAAGAATTGTGTCAACAAAAAGTTGGTGAGTTCAAATGGTTAAAGTTTCAGAAATAAAAGGGACTCTTAGAGTCCACAAGTGAAGGTTTTAGAATCAAGTGTGAAAGTTTCTGAAAATCTCATTTGATGTTTAAAACATCATTTTTAGTATCAGTCATCGTGGGGTGTCACAATCAACCCTGCACTTGGTCCCCAGCTGGCCTCTTCTAAAGTTATGTTGTACCGGATATTCCGGTAGGAAAGAACCAAGCCTCAGAACAGTGAACCATTCCTGCTAGGATGATTCACCATAGTATCTTACTCAAAACCTGTCACATGCCACAAACGACCCCTCAGGATCTCAGTGGGGTACCTCCCTGTGGCGGAAGCCACTGTGCGTGGGGGATTCCCCAAATAGATCTATTCACGTAAAGACAAGCGGTTCACAAAAGAATTAATGATTATGACTAAAGAATCAGCAGGTATCCAAAAAGTCCCATATACATGCATCAAGTAAGCATAATCATAGTCATAAAACAAAAGATCATGCAAAACAGTAAACAGTATCACACATAAGAGTTTCAGTTTAAAAGGAGCATGCTCAACCCCAAAACAAAAGTAAAAAGGGGGAACACGAGAACTCACCTGATGTCCTTATATAATTTCAGAGCTTGACAAAGAAAAGTGATGATCACCAACAAAGCAATCCTAACTAGAACATATAAGATTCACGTTTAGAATTAGCATGATGTTATTACATGCGTGCGGTTGAGCTCTTTAGTTAAATTTAAGTTGGTGATTAGTATACTTAATGTAGCTTAGCTTCTTGTGTATTGTTAATTGTCATGAATTAACTTGTGTACATTAGGTAATTAATGCATTTAATCAGGACTTGAGTCTTAGCATGAAGAATGTTGAAAAATCAATTTATGTCATGGATTCCAAATCTTTATAATTAACTTGCATTAACAATGTAAGTAATATATAATGTTTCATACGATGTTTATAATGTTCATGTTCACATCATATTAGTTAACTGGATTGACGCTAAGTAATTTGTATAAAAAGAGTGTTACAATCAATATTATGTCAATAACAATTAGATGACCGACAATTAATAACAACAAGATGATGATGGATCATTATCGCATTTTAGATCTTTTATCTTAAACAAACGTGTGGATGTCAGTTAACCTAAATATTCATTGTATAAATATACAAATGTACAATCGTAATTGAATGTATTTTACGTCTCTAAGTCTTGTAACAATTTAACGTGACATGATATCGACTTATTTGTTTAATTAACAACATGTTATAGCCATTTCCCAAAATGTAATGCTTCATATATCTTATCTAGGTTGTTTCTAATAACTATCCTTGCTATTTAGATCTTGTGTCATTCGCTCTCGCTTTATAATTTGTGTATTTTGTATTAATTAGAGCTCAAATAACACGTATATAAATTATAATTAAATTTCAATGCGTTGCGCGTGCGATTATACCTTTCACTCGGTTCACGTTGGCTAACCCATCGTATTGATCATGATCTGATCGTGTTCGCGTTCCGTTGTCCGCTCGTTGACCAAGTTTGACCAGCTTGACCGATGTTTTACCTAACCAAAACGTACCAAAATCATTTATAAGCACTAAAACAACATAGACTTTTACCTAAACGCAACCAACATCGCAAGGTACGTTACCAAACAACCTCGTCGCAGCACTTACCACCATTATCACCGCATGCAACCACAATCAAAGCCCTAGATTACCACTACTATCCTTTTCCAACATCACCACCATCGGTTATAACTTTACCATAACCGACACCACCACCGCAAGCACAACTTTCACCCGAAATCAACAACAACCATTGACACACTCACAGCAAAAAATCAACAACAGCCAACAACCGCAGCCAACAACCATGACTTTGTAACCACCACTACTAACCGTCACAGCCAATACCATCACAGCTTACGTCACTACCGTTATCGGGCCTCAACATAACCAAATCCTATGGATCTAGTCTAGAACCCAACATGCAACCACAAGAACAACATCAAATGGCTGTAGTTCACCTCAAACAGCAACACCCACTACAAACCACCATCAATCCTAACCTACAACAACCATCACCAAAACACCAACCATGGCTGCCATCACCACTGCCGTCACAACCATCACTTAACATCAACCACATCCGCCATCACCACTGTTGTCGGAACCCACCTGCAACCATCGATGACCAGCCCTGCAATTCCCTGAACCTTCACCCCATTTTCACATCACGCCCACGACCACCGCAGACAACCACTGCCATCACATCAACTACAACCACGTTCACTACGAAAACCACCATCGCGACCGACCAACACAGCCGGAATCACAGTCCACCACCATCATCGCGACCGACACCACAAAATCACCATCGCAGCTTCTTCCATCATCTGCATTCGCCACCCAAAACTGCTGTGACCAATAGAGCACCCAAAACGGCCATCATTTCCACTTGTGAGGACTCACAGAATAGTGCCCTCCCGGTGGTCGGCCTGTGCTGCGTTGGAGGAGAGAATTGACGGTACCCTGCTGTGACCGGGGCGTCAAGGGGATTCCGGCAAGGTGCGGCCCTCGCCGGAGGAGTCGCCGGTGGCCGGAGCTCGGTGTTCAACAGAGAGAGGAGGGGGAGAAGAGGCTTCGTACGCCTCTCTGTCTCTCTGCCCTAAATTTTTTTTTCTTTCAACCCTAAATGATAGAACATTTGCTTATATAGTGGGTTTAAATGATAGGTTCATTAACAGTTCGGTTCGTAACGCGTTCGGTTAAGTTTTTTGCGCGACTTTATAATTTCGCTACCCGTTGGATTCGATTATACGAAACGTTATAAGTATTCCAGATTATGAATTTTATTGCATTAAAACATACCGAATAGTTATACGATACCGCGAAATTGACACGTTAACGGTTTGACGCGTTTTCCTCGAACGAGCGCTTTATTATTATTTTGACATCTAAATGCGTGTAATTAAAAATTAAAATGATATTTGGAGCGTTATCTTCCCATATTGGTCACGTTAAAACCTTATCTGACGAATTCTTGGTTTTGACCTAATCCCAGATCGACGCGCGTCCCGGTCGCGTTTCGGAACGCATTTATTCCGGACAACATATCACTCACCAATATACTATGTTATGATAATAAACAATGGTTATACAATTGTTTACGGAGTTACGAGGTTCAGTTGACGTATCAGATATCAATAAATGCCGGTGAAAACTGGTGTTCGCGTTTCGCTTACGTATTTCCATTGCTTATGCATGATTGATGAAAATCTTTTAGCAAGAATTATTTATGATATTAGTTAAGGTTAACAATGATTTAGATTGGATGACAACCCATTTTAAAGATTTCAGATGGAATTCAGACGTAGTACGCGGTAAATTGCCGGATTTTACTCGTATGGGTTCTGAATCTGCTTTTAGTTTTGATCTTTCCATAGTTATTTCAAATCACCTAATAATTCATTGTTTCATGGTTTCATGTTTAATTAGTTCCTAAATGTGTATTTGGGCCTTAAATGGGCCTTTTTATAAGTTCGGGCCCTTATTGGGCTTATTTGGCCCAAAGGCTAGTTTCGTTTTGCAAGGTTTCTTTGGTAAGCCCAAATCAACCCGGAGCTTTATTGAGTTTTATAACATTTATAGGTTTTCAGTTGGGTCATATTTCAGAGGTGTTACAACCATGCTAATGGCTCAGTCGTATGAGTGTACACTACAACCTATAAATACCACGTAATTCATGGAAAAACATAACACTTCGAATATTATTATACCCTAGCCGTCCGGAGCGTCCTAGTTCATCATCCAACTTCATAGTTCGTTCCTGATCGATTTCTACTCGTTCGTAACATTTGTTTAATCGTTAAATATATCTGGTTGTCATTCTCACTTATTGGATTGCCAATCAAATTGGATTCCACACTATTTGATCTGGTTTCATGTTGAATCTGTTAGTACTCTATCCGTACACAGTCCTGACAAGTGTTATCAGAGCTTTGGCTCTTGATTCTTCTTGAATTTGATTGGTGTTTTTGTTAAAATTAACATTTTTAATTCAAAGGATTCGTGGTTTGATTCAAAAGTGTTTTTGAAGTGTGCATGATTCAAAAGTTTCAAACATTTCGACCTACGGCAGATTAGGGTCCGTGAAAAATTGGTTTTTGGTGTGAAAGTGTTCAAAGTTTCGATTTTTTCATCCATAGCAACTTCAGTCACATGATTGGCTTAATCACACCACTGAATCACAATCTCACGATTCAACTACATGACTGGACTTAGTCGTATTACTCATTCATATGATTAAGCTAACCCACCGGTTGAACTCATTCGTATCCTTCAATCGCACGATTGAACTCAATCGCACGATTGAACTTTGTCACAGACTCTAATCGCACGATTGAACTCAGTCGTACTCTCCAATCACACGATTGACTCTGTCGTATACATATTTTTCAAGTTTGAATCCATGGACGATTAGAACTTTGCGTTTACTGCTAGAAAGGACTCACGGATCCAGAATCTATTACTTCTGGAAAATGAGATTGGAAATCATAACAAACCACCAAATTTTGACCTTGGATAAATACTCACAATGGAAACAACAGTTTGAAATCTACCTTAACAGAGTTGACCCAAACTTATGGACTTCAATTGAGACTGTTTATACAATACCTGTTGGAGCAAATGGAGTTAAACTGACTCTAAGTGGGATGAATGAAGTGCAAAAGGTTACACATAACGCTAAAAAGAAAGCCTATGCCTTACTGACATAGTCGATTCCAAAGGATATTTTCCATTAGTTTTCGGAACACAAAAATTCAAAGATGTTATGGGAGGCACTGGAAAAGAGATATGATGGTGATGCAACCTTAAAGGCACTGAAGTCTAAAGCACTCAAGAAGGAATTTGATAACTTCTCATCCATGGGAAATAAAAGCTTGGATGATATTATAGATAGGTTTATCATCTGATGAGTGAGCCACATACTCATGGTGTAACTACCTTAATGGAGGATAAAGTTGCAAGTTTTGCTGATGGTCTGTCGGATAAATAGGATTCTTTTGTGTCTAATCTGAGACAGAATGATACTTTAGCCACTCTAGACATAAATGATTGTATCTTTAGGTTGATGGAGGAGGAGCTAAGGATGAAATACAGGTCCAAGAAAGGGTCATACACATAGAATCCATCACTATATAATGTTATTCCCACACCAGTTTCATCCGGTGCACTTCTTCAAACAGCATTTGTTTCCAACATGTCCAGAACATCTCAAAGTCGTTCTTCTGAAAGTGAATCATCAGGATGATCTGGAACTCAGTATATTATCACTGACTCTAATCCTACAAAGCTAAAGACTGAGAATCCGGGAAATGTTACTGTTGAGGTAGCAAAGAGCATATGGATCTTCTCATTGCGGTTGTACACTCATATGATAGTTTGGTTGCTGGTAGAGTAGGAAACTGTCATCTTGCGGTTGAAGATTATGAGTAGGTGGATGAGACAGAGTTAGAAGGGATGGATATCATGTGGGCTTTGGCTAGTGCTGTTAGAAGGGCTAAGAAGCTTGTAAAGAAGACAGGGCAAAACCTGGTTACCACCAAAGATACAACCTTTGGTTTTGATAAAACCAAAGTTACATGTTTTAAATGTGGTGAAAAGGGACAGTTCAAAAGAGAGTGCCAGAAACCTAAGAAGACAGGAAGTAATAACCCTTTTCTCATCAATCAACCATTAGGAAAAGGAAAAGAATGTGACTTCAACCAGTCAAGATTCCTAAGCTATGGTTGCTCAAGGAGATGAAGGACAGGATTGGACATTTCGGTTCATCTCTGGTGGTGATGCAAATGTGGCGTTTGTGGAAGATCCTAATGATGATTCAGTAAGTAAAGGAGATAACATAGCCGATTATGCTAATTCAGATGTTGAAAAAGCTATGGATGTCGTGGATCATTGGTTGAAAACGAACTGGCTGCTGCGAGCACAGAATCTCAAACTAACAAGGAATCTAAGGTTGCTTTCATGGCTGACACCTCCAACACATCACAGGTAAGTATCAAAGATGAACTTTTTGATAAACATGCCTGTAAAGAATGTAATAAATTTCACGGAAGCATAGATTTAAAATTTGCTAGGTTGTTAGATCACAATGACAGTCTGGTAAATGATTTGAAACTATGTACTGAAGCTAACAGGGTGTTAAAACAAAATGAGAGCGGTTTTAAAGAAAAACTTGATCTGTTAGTAAAGCAACTTAGGGAAACCGAGGTTGTTGCCTTTAATCAAGGAAATGACATTAAGTTCTATTTATCAATAATAGAGGAAACTAAGAAAGAAAAAGCTATTTTGCAAGTTGAAATTGAATCGTTAAATCAAAAACTTCACAGTCTAGCTAGTTCCTCTCATATTGTTCAACTTAGTCAAATTGAGAAATGGTGGGGAAGGGCTTGGTTATAAAGTAGTGCCGCCACCACATGCGATCCTTTTGAACGCAAAATGTCGCCACCCATAATAATAACCCTATCAAGGATCATATGGTGACTACCCCTCTAGTCAGTGATCCAGATTCCACAGCTAAACTATGCAATCTGTTACTGAACAAAAGGCATCTACTTCTAGCACTAAAGATAAGGCTGTCATTGAAAATCGGATGATGAGAATAGAAATGCTTCTCTTCGTTTGGTTTAAAGTTCATGTTTCAAAACCTAAAATTTCGTAACCAACTCATTCTAAAACTGTTCATCATCAAAATCTTAACAAAATGAAAGGAAAAGATAGTCAAAATGTGAAACCAATTAAATTTGTCAAAGAAGGTGAGAAACCTAAAGTTGAGAAGAAACAGGAAAATCCTAGACCATACTCCCCACTACACTTAAGATTTCCTACTCTAGCAGAATGGAGATCATGTTTTAAATGTGGAAAATGAGGACATATACCTCTAAATTGTCCCTACTATCAGACACCAACGAACGATTGATCTTGTTCAAGATAACCACCCATGTGTCACTACAACAAGATCAAACACTCCTCCAAAACACCACATGCAACACAGAAAAGCCACTAGCAAACCTGTGATGACTGAGGTAAAACAAGTTGAGGAAAGCAAACCATGGGCTCAACAATCAGCCATACGTCTATTTATCATAAACAGTCCTTACACAAGACTGCTTTGTGGAAAGCCAAATCATCAAGTGTGTCTGAAAGTAAGGACAAGATGAAGAATGTTGTGTCTCCAACTTCACAAGGATAGTGGGTAGAATTTGTTATATGTGATGCCTCTAGGAAACCCAAGCCAGTAAAGGCTTGGGGCCCACTCCTGAACTAATCTTTTCTACTTTGTGCAGGTTGTCCGCTACAGCCCTATCACTAACACCGGGATTATTGATAGTGGGGCATCCAGCAGCATGACCGGGAATCTGTCTCTCCTTTTCAATGTCATCAAATCAAAGGGGACATGTATCTTTTGCGGGAAACAAAGGAGGCTATATCACAGCTCAAGGTGAAGTCGAATGGGAAATGAACTTTGATAAAGTAAACTATGTTCAACAGCTGGAGAACAATTTACTTTCAATTTCCGAAATCCGTGACAAGGGCTTTAAAGTGGTGGTTTTGATAATAAGAAATGCTATATTCCGAAGAAGTATTATGTTATCCCTGAGGAGCAATTTTAAGGTCAGCATCAGATATAATGACTTGTATGTCTTGGATACATCAAGAGCTCCACAACTGAGTCAACTGCACAGTGTTTCTTGTCTAAAGCCATAGAGAGGAATTTTATTTCTTGACACTGGAGAATGCGACACATCAATCCCGAAATATGAATCACTTGGTTCAAAATAATTTGGTTGGAGGCGTTACAGTAAAAAAATTTTAGCTTCTAGATTTCTGCATATCATGCAAGAAAGGGAAACAACCCAAGAAATCTCACAAAAGAAAGAAAGTTCATTCTATTGAGATACCACTAGAGCTTCTGCATATGGATTTATTTGGCCCTATTAGTACTAAGAGCATAGCTGGGGACTGGTACTGTTTTGTGGTCATAAATTTTTATTCAAGATTTTCATGGGTTATGTTTATTAAAGAAAAGTCAGAGACTTTTGAGTAATTCAAGAATTTGGTTGCTACTCGGGAGTCTCTGTACAAGTTAAAAGTGAGGAAGATTCATTCAGACAATGGCACAAAATTTAAGAATCAGTGGATGGAGCTTTCTGTCGAGAGAAATGGATTGTTCATGAATTCTATTCTGCCTACACTCCACAGATGAACGGAGTTGTTGAACGGAAAAATCAAAGTTTGATTGAAACGGCAAGGATGATGTTGGCAGATTCAAAACTGCCTATTCAATTCTGAAATGAAGCATTGCTAATGCATGCTACACACTCAATCGTGTATTAGTTGTCAAACGTCATGGTAAAACTGGTTATGAGTGCTTCAAAGCGTAAACCGAACTTGGAGTATTGGGACCATTTGGAGCTCCTTGCATGTTGCTGAAGAAAACTTAGACTGGCAAGTTTAATGAAAAATCGGATGAAGGTATCTTTCTTGGATACAATATACCGGACAAAGGAGTTTACAACAACTATACAGGTCAGTTAAAGTGTGGTGTAACGTTGATGTGCAAAGACACCCCCCCTTGCTGGAAAATGTCCATCATTTTTTTTATTATGATGGATTTTTAAGTCATTCAATCTTCCTCCTGAATATTCCAATGATGAGGTGGCTGCTCAAATGATGTATGACGTTCTGAACTCTCCTAATCCAGACTCGAGCACTACGACTTTAATCGATGGCATTTCTGGGTCTTCAGGGGCAGATTTAGAACTCATTGATCACTCCTTAGATGATGAGGAGGCTACAAATAAAAATGCAAGCAATAATGAACCTGTCAGCCTAGATGAAAGTACATATGTAGGTGAAATGAGTTGGTTGATTCCTCGGGGGCTAGTCCCCCAATTGCACAGAAAATGAACTAGTGATTACAAGCCTGGATAATGAAATGGTCGTTTCTACTACAACCAGTGACAAGGATTAGTATGAATCGCCCCCCAGACAACATCATCGGGGATCTCTCTCTGGGGTATAGATAAGAAATCAGTTGTACACAGCTGACTATGCAGCTGTGATGGAAAAGGGATACATTTATGATGGTGCCTATAAGTGTTTTGTTTCTCAAGTCAAGTCCAAGTATGTCAGTGATGCCTTGAAGATTTGGGCATGGGTTAATGCGATGCAGGAAGAACTTCAGTAGTTTAAGAACTAGGTGTTTTGAACACTAGTGGACAAACACCTAGCTTCTTAAACTGCAGGAAGAACTTCTTCATTTAAGAAGGTAGGTGTTTGGACACTAGTGGACAAACCTAAGGGAGCTAAGGTAATTGGTATGAAATAGGTTCTTCATTGCAAGAAGAAGACCAGGGGTCATTATTAGAAACAAGGCACGGTTATAGTTCAAGGGTTAGACAAGTTGAGGGTGTGGACTACATGAGGTATTTTGCACTAGTGGCAAGGATGAAAGCAATTAGGATTTCCTAGCTTATGCTCCTACATGAAGATCAAAGTATATGAATTGGATGTGAAGAGTGCATTTCTACATGGTTAAATCTGTGAAACAGTATACGTCAGTCAACCCAAAGGATTCGAGATCCTTATCATCAGGACAAAGTTTATAAGTTGGACAAGGCTTTGTATGGGCTACATCAAGCCTCTCGAGCCTAGTATAGAAACTCTCCACACATCTTCTGAAACATGTATTTGAAGAGGAGTGATTGACTGCACATTATTCACCAAAGAAATGATGGTGATTTACTGACGGTTTAGATATATGTGGATGACATAATCTTCAGTTCAAAAAAGAAAGCATTTTGTAAGAATTTGAATATATGATGAAAGCTGAATTTGAAATCAGTGCCATGGGAAAGATGAAGTTCTTTCTCGGACTATAGGTGGATCAGACACCCACTTGATATTTCTACATCAGACCAAATACATGGGGGACATTCTGAGTCTGTTTGATATGGAAAATGTAACGATTGCTGGTAGCCCTCTTGCCATAAACCAAGATGTGGCACCCGATGAATATGGGGATTTGGTAGATGCCACCATATATCATGGAATGATCGAATCTCTATGTATCTCATAGCTTCTCGTGCTAATATCATGTACGCCACGTGTCTCTGTTCGAGATATAGTCAAAGCCAAAAGTAAATCGTATAATTGGGGCGAAACGGATCTTTCATTATCTAAAGGGTACTCCAACACTCGGATTGTGGTATCCTCATGATGATGACTTTGAACTTACAGTGTATAGTGACTCAGACTATGGTGGATGCAAGATGAACTACAAGTCAATATCTACAGGATGCCAATTTTTTGAAAGGCGGTTAGTCCCTGGCAATGTAAGAAGCAGACGTCTGTTGCTATGTAACATGTGAAGCTAATATGTTGTTGCTACAAGTTGATGTTCTCAAATCATCTGGATTCAACAGCAAATGTGGGATTAGGTTTGCAATTTACTAACACTTCTATTTTTGTTGATAATTCTACTATCATAGCTGTAACTAAAAATCCGTACAACATCCTAAAACCAAACACATCGGCATTAAATATCAATTCATACGTGATTGTATTGAAAAGCATTTATCGATGTAATTAAAATTAACAAGGATTTTCAGCGCCCTGACCTCTATACAAAAGCTTTTGATAAACCGAGATTTTATTATCTATTAGAGGTTAACAGCGTCAAAAAGAAAGATGATGTGATTCCAGAGGAGTCGAGTTCATAGTCCGTCCGTATGTTCTTAGTTTAATTTTTTCTGTCAATTTATTTTATTTTATTTTATTTTATTTTATTTTATTTTCTTTCTATCTTAAAAATATCAAAAACACAAAAAGATTTTATGTTTTAGAATTTTAGGGGGGAGTAGTTTCAGGTTCAGTATTTATTACTTAAAAAAAGGGGGGCAGGGAGGTAAGCTGAAAAACCAATAAATCAAATCCGAGAAATTGATCCAGTACAATGAAAATCATAGTACACACGCATCGAATCGTTAGAACACCAAAAGGATTTTCATTTTTGAATTGTTATATTGAAAGTCACAGAAAATTATAAGTCTGAGAAGTCAAAGCCTAACAAGTTAAAAATGATAGTAAGCTAGTCCGTTACTATGGTTACATGGAGAAAGAAGATCTAGGGTTGCATGTCCATTATATGATGTGTCGGTAGATTCAACACAATAGACTAGTAGACGTCATTGGTGAATCAATTAAATTAAATCAATCAACATGTTGTGGGTTCCCATCTTCTTCCTGGTCTATACAATCATTAAATTTCCAATAAGGGTGAGGAGCAAAATGAAAGCCACAAAGTGTGCTAATGACGAAAAACATGAGCAATGCATATGACAAATGTCATAAGTTAATCAAGTGAAACGCAATCAAGAAAATGACAAATGTCATTGCTGCGTTAAACAAATTATAAAATTAGTCTAACAAGAAGATAGGTTGTGTGCCTTTCTGCTGTGCTATGGCACTGTCCTGAGGATAAGTGTCACACCCCATGCCCAGGTAGGGTGGGACGTCACAGACTAGCAATAACATAGGGTAGAAGAAACAACCCATCATAAGAGCTCAAGGGAGTGAATATCACATGGAATAAAACATTAAAGAAAATCTGGACTAGATACAGGTCTAGTCCCTATTACAAGTGTTTAATTATTTCAGTACAATTGTTTCAAATTGAAATATACGAACATTTGAAATTGTCCAATTGTTCTCAAGACTAATTGAGTTAAATGCCATGGGTCACGGTGCTAAGTCGGCAAGGTTCTCTAAAACGCAAACCTCCATCAAAGATTACCTGAAACATGCTCAAAAGAAAATTGTGTCACTATAAAGTTGGTGAATTCAAGTGCTTAAAGTTTAAAAACAAAAGGATTCAACAAAATTCTCATTGATTTAAAAGAATCACAGTTTTCAATATCGTGGGGGATCACAATCAACCCTGTACTCAGTCCCGCTAGCCTCTCCTAAAATCATCTTTTACCTGTTAATCCCGAAGGAAGAACTGAGCCCCAAACCAGTGTACCATACCTGCCGGATGGTTCACCATAGTTTCTTATAAAAACCGTCATATGCCACAAACGATCCTCAGGATCTCAGTGGGGCACCTTCCTAAACGGAAGCCACTGTGTTTGGGGGATTCCCCAAATAGGTCGATCCATATAAAACAGCGTTCACACAAGAATTAATATCGTGATATAAGCATCAGCAGGTAATCACATATCCTACATACAAACATCAAGTAATGCATAGATATAGGTCAGTTATAACGAGCATGCTTCATCCAAAACCAGTAATAAGGGAATCAAAAGAACTCACCTTAAGATTCAAGCTAATATTCTTCGCATGCTCGGGAAGTCTCAAGCCATCACCCTAGCATCAAATTTAGTGGTAAGCTACTGGTTCTAAGCTTATATAAGGTGTACTAGGTGTGCCAAGGAGTTGGTTGTCAGATTCGACTTTGATTCGTTAAGGTTTGTATAAAAAGTTTCCTTTTATGGAAAGTCATGGTTTCTTATATAATTAAGGATTTTACACCATTAAGTTAATGATACAAGTTAAATGAGTTTGTTCAAGTGATTAGTAGCTTCATATGAGTCGGTTATGGAGCTTGTATAATTTTACGGTTTAGTCCCTCAAGTTTCAAAATTAACAATTCTACACCAAAGTTTGGTTTCTTGCATTTATTGACTTTTATGATCAAATATCAGGCTCTTGAAGTTAATTAACTCCTTTAAGTTAAGTTCACCTCAAAATTTTCAGAATGTAGGTCCGGGTTTAATATTCTTACGTTTTATGTTCCCGGTTACGGTAAAACCGAAGGTTTTAAAGGTTAAGTATGGATTCCCATATTGGAGTCTTAGACTCTTACATATTATTTTTAGGACATTTTTATAAGTTCCTAATCTGTTGAATCTGAAATTTTAGCCTTTTATAGTGAAAGCCTCGTTTTTCGTTTAACCCGTTAAAACACGTTTTTACCCGAATTTAACCGTTTAAAATTTTCATTATGTTGGATTTTATATCATTAAATTAGTGAAATATTATAGTTTTTTATAGTTCTTGGTTTAACCTTTTTGTTTTCAAGATTTACCCTCAAACGTTACCCGGTTACGACCGTTTTTAGTAAAAATCCCATTTTAAAATGTACTTTGACCATTTAGTCACAAATCAGATCTAAAACACTTTGTTACCCTTTTTGAGCCTGGAATTGTTGGTTTGTCGGACACATTATCAAAGTAGTTTAACCATTTAAACTTGAAAAAGCAGCGGAATAAAACCTTAATATCATGTTTTTAAATCTGAAAATTAAAGCACATAACTTAATTTCAACAAACCCAAGAATATAGGATCATTTATATGTGTATGAACTAGCTATCAAGAAGAATAAAACAACCACCACACAAAAGATACAACCTTTGTAGAGCTGTAAAAAACGTGAGATTTGATGAAGACGGAGCTGTTTTGAACGACCAAAACACCGAGGATTGGTGTCCTCAGCTTACATACCCACAAGTGTGAAGCAAACACCTCTTGTTGCTTTATTGTTCCAAAGCAACAAAAAGACCAAAGATGGCCCTTAAGGGGCGGCTGAAATTGTGTTTTCAAAGGGTTTTCCCCCCATTTTAAACACCTATTTATTTATTACTACTTACATAATAAGTTGTATAATTAACCTTTTAATTATAAAACTTATACATACTTTTATTATTTGATGTTATTTAAACCAACTTAAATAACATTACAAATAATGTCCATGAACAAAGTATCCTATAAGTTGTTCTATCTCATATACAATTTATTTAGAAAACCCATTTTCTAAATTGGTGTAATTATTTAATTCCATGATCATATCATCAATTAAATATTTATTGGTGTTTGCTAACCTTGTTATTGGGTATGACTCAACTTGGATCATAACGTACTAACCACATCAATGTTCTATGTGTCTTGGGCATAAGGAATCCAACAATTTCCCACTTGCACAAGATTCATAGAAGATTGATGCAATCAGTAAATACCGCCTAACAACGGTTTACTACCCTTAATACGCATGACTAAAAGCCATTCAATAAAATCATCCCCTCAAGTATCCAACTTGAAATGATTTAGGTGAATCAATCATATATCCTTTATTACAGATGTCATGTTAAATCCAAGGACACATAATGATCATTCCTTGTTGATATAACTTAATCAGGCCGTAGACATCTTACTCTCAATGATAAGAGGAACAAATTCAATTTTGACTACATACATTTCTCACGATCACCGGGTGTCATACCTGAACATAACCTTATGTACTATCCATTATTTTAGAGTAGTGAAGAACTAGCTCAAGGTATAACATAGTGGTGAATATCAAAACCCAATATGTATCTCAGGTCGGAGGATACCAAATGATATTCGTCTTTACTCAATTTACTTATGATCAATCTAGAAGGTTCCATGTAGTAAAATTTTAGACACGGGTCAGTCCAATATTTGTAGCGCACAAATATCTATGAACCTTGGTAGGAACCAATTTCTCTATACTCATCCCTTATGAATATCCACCAATCCATGTTCATATAGTCTTACCACCTTCATAATTGCTCCTACAAACATGACCGACTACGGACGTTTAGAATAATAAACATATTCATGGATGTATACATGCTAAAATGAACATAACTCAGAAATCACAAATATATGAAAGAGTTAAATTTTACATTGTTCCATACTTTTAAATACTAAACAAATCAATTCCAATCACTATAATCGAAGTCCTATGGCACAAGTATGACTTCATGCTTTGCCCTTTCAAGGAGCTTCGTGAGTGGATCTGCAATGTTTTGATCAGCGTGAACTTTACGAATACATATCATTCCCTTTTCAACTTCATCCCATATATAGTTGAATCTCCGCTCAATGTGTCTAGTCTTTTGATGTGCACGGGGTTCCTTGATTTGTGCAATCGCACCCTCATTATCATAAAAGATTTCTAGGGGGTCTTGAATAGTAGAGACCACCCGTAGGTCGGTGATAATTTTCTTTATCCATGCAGCTTCCTGAGCTGCTAATGAGGAGGCTATGTATTCGGATTCTGTAGTGGACAATGCTACCACATCTTGTTTTGAACTATTCTAGGACACTGGTCCTCCATTCATAATAAAGACATACCCCTACTGTGATGTGAGAATCATCTCGATCATTTTGGAAACTTGGAATCTCGTGTAACCCTTTACAATGAGTTACTCTTCATCAGATCCGTATATTAGAAACATATCCTTAGTCCTCCTAAGGTTTCAATATGCTTTACAGCCATCCAATGGCAATTACCTGGATTCTGCTGATATCTGCTTGTCATGCTTAACGGGCATGACACGTCCGGTCTAGTGCATATCATCACATACATGATGGATCCTATATCTGACGCATATGGGATGTCCTTCATTCGATCTTGCTCATCCTTTGAGCTTGGACATTGAGATGTACTCAATATTGTCCCTCTTTGAATAGGTACCATACCCTTCTTAGAGTTTTCCATCTTAAACCTTTTCAAGATTTATCAATATATGCACTTTGGCTTAACCTATCAACCGCCTCGATCTATCCCTATATATCTTTATTGCCAAATATAGGCGGCTTCACCGAGATCTTTTATGGAAAAAAGACTTCCAAGCCAGGTTTTAACACCTTCCATGGTTGGAATATCATTTCCAAATAGTAGTATGTCATCAACATACAATACTAAGAATGTAATTATGCTCCCACTAGCCTTCTTGTATACACAAGCCTCGTCAGTGCTCTTGATGAAACCAAATTTCTTGATTTCTTCATCAAAACGCTGATTCCAACTTCCCGATGCTTGTTTCAATCCATAGATCGATCCTTTTAACTTGCATACTTTATTAGGATGTTGTGGATCGACAAAACCATCAGGCTGAACCATATGGAAAGTCTCTTTGAGATGTCCATTAAGAAAAGCGGTTTTGAGATCCATTTGCCAAATCTCATAGTCATAATATGCAACTATGGCAAATAATATCCTAATTGACTTTAGCATTGCCACAGGCAAGAAGGTTCCATCATAATCAACCCTCTGAGTTTGAGTGAAAACTTTTGCAATAAGTCTTGCTTTGTAAGTATCCAAGTTTCCATGCATGTCCGTTTTCTTCTTGAAACCCCACTTGCATCCACCGGTTTGGAGTTAAGTGTAGGGTCACCCATTCCTAACTTGGTTGTCATACATGGATGGCATCTCTACGTTCATGGCTTCTAGCCATTTGTCACAATCTGAATTGGACATTGCATCATGGTATGTAGTTGGCTCATCGGAGTCAACCACGTAGCATCCATTCATGAAAAATCCATATCTTTAAGGTGGAATGCTAACTCTACCAGTTCTGCGAACGTTTTGTGTGTATGATCAACCTCTTGATTATCATCAACAACCTCTTGTTGATTGCTAGTGTCAACCAAACGTGTATCGGCTTATGGATCTTGATCCTCATAAAATTCCACTGTTCTATACGTCATTCCTTCCATAAGGAACTTGGCTTCCAAGAACTCTGCCTTTCGAGCAATAAATATCTTTTTCTCTGTTGGATCAAAGAAGTAGTATCCTATACAGTCTTTGGGATATCCAACAAATATACACTTAGTAGATTGATTTTCCAACTTGTTTTGGGTGTTTTGTTTAACATAAGCTTCACACCTATACTTTTAAATATGATAGCGATGGACCTCTTCTATTGATATTTCAAAAGGTGTCGAATCCACTTTCTTGGTTGTGGCCATATTCAAAATACGAGCTGCGGAGAGTAATGCGAAACCCCAAAATGATAGAGGTGGTGAGCTTACAGCCATCATAGATCAAACCATATCCAATAAGGTTCGGTTTCTCCTTTCAGACACACCATCATATTGTGGTGTTCCAGGTGGAGTAAGTTGTGAGACGATCCCACTTCTTAGATGATCCTGAAAAGCCTCACTGAGGTATTCACATCCTCTATTTGAATCAAGAACTTTGATAGATTTGTTGAGTTGATTTTCTACTTCATTCTTGAAGATTTTGAACATTTCAAAAGTTTCATATTTATGTGTCATCAAGTACACATACCCATAGCGACTGTAATTGTCGGTAAAGGTAATGAAGTATCTTTCACCATTTCTTGTCATTGTCTTAAAAGGACCACATACATCCGAATGTATGATTCCCAATAAGTCTTTTTCCCTCTCGTTAGTACCACTAAAGGGTGATTTGGTCATCTTACCTTATAAACAAGATACATACTTATCAAATGAACCATTCTCATTTGTTTTCAAAAGACCATTCTTTTGTAGTGTTTGAATCCGATTCTTCTTTATGTGACCAAGATGACAATGCCAAAGATATGAATCACTTAAATCCATTTTAAGTTTCTTGGTGTTTGTTTGGTATAATGAGTTATGAAAGGATGAATCATCATGAACCAATTCATAGATACCATTAAAGGGCATAGCCTAAAATAAAATACATTATCCATAGAAACATAAATACCATTGTTTACAAACTTTAAATCATAACCATATTGTTTTAAAATGGAAACAAAAATTATGTTCCTAGTCAACTAGGAGCATACAAAATATTTTTAAGAACAACTTCCAAACCATTTGAAAGTTTCAAAATATAGTCTCCTTGGGCTTCGACATCAACTTTTGCTCCGTTGCCCATGTAGAGACTCGTGTCTCCCTTCTTGAAGTGCTTATTTCTTTTGAACCCCTGGAACAAATTGCAAATGTGAGTTCCACATCCGGTATCCAATACCAATGTGTTTGAAGAAATAACATTCAAACCAATATGAATCATGAAAGTTGTACCTGAGGTTTGCCCACCATCCCTCTTGTTTCTTAACTGTTTGAGATAGGTTGGACAATTCCTTTTCCCATGTCCTATATCTCCACACTCAAAGCATGGATCGTTCTCTGTTACCTTAGGCTACTTAAGCTTAGGTTTTGGAGGTTCTGCTTTAGCCTTTCCCTTCCCCTTGCCGTTGATGTACCCCTTTCCTTTGACAATATTTGCCTTGGGATCGGGGAATGGCCTTTTCTTATAGCCTCCCTCATTGATCGAGAGAACAGGTAGAATCTTTCTACCCATACCTACCTCGGCTGTTTTGAGCATTGCGTGAAGCTCACCAATGCTCTTGTCCCATCCGTTCATATTGTAATTCATTATGAACATCTCAAACTTTTTAGTTAGGCCATTAAGGATCAAATCCATGGCCAACACCTTGGAGACGGGACAGTTAAGCCTCTCGAGGTGTAACACCCGGAATATTGACTTTTTTGAGTGTCATGTGACTGGAGGCTCACTCGCATTGAACTCATACGACTGGAGGTCCAATTGCATGATGTTCGGGTGACCGAATGTTCAATCGCATGGAACTCAGGCGACTGGAGGTCCAGTCACATGGTGTTCAGGCGGCCGAAGGTCCAGTCGCCTGGAGCTCGGGCGACTAAACAGTAGCTATAAAGGAGGGGCAGCCATCTCCCCTCCCACACTTGCAAAACTCAGTGAAAAGAATAGCAGAGAGAGAAAGAAGAGAGAAAGAAGAGAAAAGGAGAGAAAGTGGTGATTCGGGCTTGAAACATGTTGAGTGACTAGTCCAAATGAAGCTCTTCATCTTCTTCTTGTTTGTGTGAGTTCTAGGACCCCTCATTTACTTGTTTTCAAACAATTTTAGGGCTGGAACACATATAAACCCGTTTTTGAAATGTATGAGTTTGACCCATTTGGGTGTAGTGTATGTAATGTGTTTAAAGTGCGATTTTGGACTTGTATGTGCTTGTATGATACCCTAGTATGATTCCCTAAGGTTTAGGAGGGGTAATTTGGGCTGGAAATGAGTTTGGAAGAGTTTGAAGGCCGTGTGTCGCGGCTGCAGTTCGGGATGAACTCCAGTCGCTGCCCAGTTAGGGCTAGGCGACTGAAGCGCCAATCGCACGACTGAGGAACGACTGACGTTCAATCGCACGACTGAGGCTCAATCGCACGACTGGGGACTCAGTCGCACGACAGGTCATGCGACTGGGAGTTCAGTCGCATAAGTCCAGTCACATAGTTGTTCAGTCGCACGACTGAGGGTTAAGTCGTATGGGAGTCCATTTGCATAGTGTTCCTTCACACGATAGGAGGTCCATTCGCACGATTGTATGGTCATTCGCCTAGGTGCCCAATCGCATGATCCAGTCGCGTGGATGCCATGCGACTGAGGTAGGCCCAATCGCCCAAGTAGGGCTGTTGTGTATGAGGTGAGATATAGTCCAGTTACTGGCCTTTGGGAGAAGGGTAAGGGTAAGTAGCGATGTAATAGCTCCCGTAGGTACATGTGTGATAACTATCGATGCTTAGAAGTTACGTTGGGTACGACAGTGGTAGTATTGCACGTTTATGCATGATGTATGTATGATAAGTATGATGTACCCCAATATGATGGTAACGACTGATGACTTGTATATGTCGATGCTCCCTGTGTCGATGTATGTTTATCTTTCCGTGACTTTACGTGCTATGATTAATGAAATGAAAGTAATAAGAACGTAAAGTGAAAGATAATGAAAGAGGAACATTATGAATGAATGCATGCATTAATGAATGAATGCATGCATTAATGAATGAACGAATGAACGTAAGAAAAGGCTTGCAAGCAAATGTATGGAGGTGCACGCCCATTGCTGGTGTTAGCTCAACGGTGTGCGGGTAAGCTACCCCGAAGGATGCACATTGGGGTCAGTCTTTGTGATTGACCATATGTATGTATGGGCTCCTTGCCGCTTACCCTAGGTGACTGGATCAGCAGTAGTGCACAACATTCGTGATTAATCATCACAAGTCCAGCACCAGCAGTAGTGCACAATGTTCGGGGTATAGCGCATGGCATTGATCCAGAATGAATGAGGAAAGATAAGTGGTGCATGTACCTACCCTAGGTGACTGGATCAGCAGTAGTGCACAACATTCATGATTAATCATCACAGGTCCAGCACTAGCAGTAGTGCACAATGTTCGGGGTATGGTACATGTCATCGAATGTAATGAATGTACGAATGAACGTACTGAACATACGAATGAACGTACTGAACATACGAATGAACGTACTGAACGTATGAATGAATGTAATGAACGTATGAATTAATGGAATGAATGTATGAATGAACGCAACGAACGTATGGTCAAAGCTAATGAATGTATGTAAAAGACGTATAAACGCAAGAAACAATGTGACTGTTAATAATGAACAGTACACGAATGAAAGTTAATGAACGAATAATGAAGATAATAATAAGATTATCTATATGTACGTATGTTGTGTGATTGCATGTATGTAAGAACGGTTTTAACAGAAGAAAAGTATGTTTTATTATAAAACTAGAACTCACTCAGCAATGCTGACTTTTTATGTGTTTCCAGATGACAGGTAGTGTTGCTGAAGATGGCACGAGGCGGCTATTCAGCTCTTTTGGGATGGCATTCCTTAGTTAATATTTTTGTAATGTATTATGTTGAATGTATTTAGAAAACGAAGTGGTGTTTGTTGAGGATTCAAATAAACGGGATTCTTAAGGAATCCTCTCACTACTAAAAGTCACCGTATATGACTATTTTGTAATTGATTAACGATGTATTGCTTTGCAAAAGCTTTTATGATGAAATGAGATATCTATTTTGAATGCTTCCGCTGAGATGTTAATTTAAAATATATACGAATGTACGTTTTACGAGCAATGATTGACCAGCTGTAAGCGTCCCGGGAACGGGGCCTTACAAGTTGGTATCAGAGCCAAAGTTTAAGTGAAACGGGTAAATTTTCAAAATAAACCTTAACTTAAACTGAGAATGGGATGGAACGGGAAGGAATGCCAATCTAAGTAGCTGCGTGCCATCAGGTATTTTCTTAATGTTAACTGGTAGTTTCTGTGCATGTTATGTGATTTATGTGTTACTGCTAGATTTAGATACTAATGTAGCCAGGACAGGTAATGCTCGGGTATGAAGAGTAAATTTAGTGGCTAATCACAATTGGCCACTGTAATTAGGGACTTATTATACTTGACATAAACTGAGTTATTCCCTTGAATGACCGTGTTGGTGTTTGAATCTTTCAGTGTGTGATAGAGAATGGCTGGTGGTAGATCTTCTAAGGATTCACGGGGTGGAGGTGGTGGCGGACGTGGTGCTGAACCACGGGCCACAAGAGGAAGACCTACGGTGGAGAAAGTGGTTCATGAAGAAACCGAGACCCCTCATCAGGAGGGTGTAGAGGAAAGCGCCAATTTGAGAGCCTCGGTAAAAGAGGCAGTGGTTGAAGAGGTGCATCAGGTCATGCAGACGATCTTACCGTCTGTGGTGACCGAAGTGATTAAGGCTGTCCGGGATGGAGAAAGAGAAGACAGGAACAGGTCCTCAGGAAGGCAGGAGCAAGCAGGGCCGGAAACGGTTCTTTCTGATGATGAAGAGGAAGAGGAGGAGGAGCCTGTGCATGAGACAGCGCGAGGCTGTAATTACGGGGCGTTTATGAGGTGCAAGCCCCCTACTTTTGATGGTAATGGCACTGCCACGGCTGCTCATCGATGGGTGAGAGAAATGGAGGGTGTCCTCGATATCAGTGAGTGCCGGGAGGACCAAAAAGTGATGTTCGCTACCCACTATTTCACGGATTCGGCTCTATGCTGGTGGGACAACATAGTCCAAGCTGAGGGTAGCAGGGCCAATGGAAGAATGAAGTGGTCTGAGCTGAAAAGGTTGGTGATCGAGGAATTTTGTCCTCATCCGGAAATGGATAAAGTTGAGAGAGAGTTCCTGCAGCTGAAGGGGGGACGATGACCCACCAACAGTACACCACGAAGTTCAACGAAATGGCACGTCTGGTGCCAGATCAGGTGACACCTCTGTCGTGAAAGATCAAGAGGTATATTTAGGGTTTGCCGGGTGATGTTCGCAGGCATATGATCGCCGACCGACCAATCACCTTTAAGTCGGTGGTGGACTTGGCGAGGAGACTGTACGATGAAAGGGCAGTGGTGGTGGTGGCTGATGGTAGTAGGAAGGGTGGTGGTGATACGAATTGGAACGGGAAGAGGTTTGGCCGGGGCGATGCCTCGACAAGTAACAAGAAGGCACAGGTGGATGACCGCCGTATAGCCACGCTGGGTACGGGACTGAAAAGATGTGGCAAATGTGGGAAGGAGCATAGTGGGGAGTGCAGAATGGGGTTGAACGTCTGTTTCAATTGTTGAAAGCCTGGTCATATGGGTAGGGAGTGTTGGAGCATAAGGTGCTTCAACTATGGGGAGAGTGGTCATATGAATAAAGACTGCAAGAAGCCGAGGTCTGAGAGTTCCGGCGTGAAGAAGACAGGGAATGAAGGATCGAAGGCAAGCGCCAGGGCATTCACGATGACGCAGGAGGAGGCTAGGACGGACCCTGATGTTGTGTCTGGTATGTTTCTAGTGAACCAAACTTTAGCCTCTGTATTATTTGATTCGGATGCCAGTAGGAGTTTTATTTCTACGGCTTTTTGTGCCAAACTGCCTGTTAGTAGTAGGCGCGTTGACGTACCGTTTGATGTAGAAACTGCGATAGGTAAGTCTACCAGGATTTCCGAGGTGGTAGAGGGTTGTGATGTGGAATTAGAGGGCCCCAAATTTCTGGTTAGACCATTTGCGATGACCTTAGGTGGTTTTGATTGGGTGCTTGGGATGGATTGGTTGGCGGACTTCAAGGCGAATATAGTGTGTCGAAAGAAGATGATTCGTTTGATAGCGCCTGACTGGAGTTCAGTAACTGTTTGTGGGGATCGGGTCACGACGATTCCGAAGGTGATCTCAATGGCGGTGGCGGGAAAATGTATGAGGCGTGGATGAAGCGCCTTCTTATGTTATGTAAAGGATGTGGAAACGCCAACACCTCAACTATCTGATGTCCCTGTTGTGTGTGACTTTCCAAATGTGTTTCCCAAAGACCTATCGGGAGTGCACCTGATCGAGAGATTGAGTTTCAGATTGATCTGATACCAGGACCCCAACCTGTTGCCAAAGCACCGTATCGATTGGCTCCGACAGAAATGAAAGAGTTGATGGAGCAGTTGCAAGAGCTGCTAGATAAGGGGCTCATTAGACCGAGTATCTCTCATTGGGGTGCTCCGGTCCTGTTTGTAAAGAAGAAAAATGGTAGTATGAGGATGTGTAACGACTACCGCCAACTGAACAAGTTGACGGTGAAGAACCGATACCCCTTGCCGAGAATCGATGATTTGTTTGATTAACTTCAGGGTGCCAGTTGGTTTTCAAGGATAGATCTATGATCGGGCTACCATCCACTGAAGGTGAAAGAGCAGGATATCCCTAAAACAGCTTTTCGCACGCGCTACGGTCACTATGAGTTTCTTGTCATGTCTTTTGGGTTGACCAATGCGCCAGCTGCTTTTATGGATTTGATAAACCTGGTATGTTGGCCGATGTTGGAAAAATCAGTGATTGTGTTTATTGATGACATCTTGATTTATTCGAAGAGCGAGATTGAGCATGCCGGTCACATCCGAGAGGTTCTGGAGACGTTGAGAAGGGAGAAGTTGTATGCTAAATTCTCCAAATGCGCATTCTGTTTGCGTGAAGTTCAGTTCTTGGGTCACGTGGTGAATCCGGAGGGGATTATGGTTGATCCGGCAAAGGTGGAAGCGGTGATGCAATGGAAGTCTCCAAAGACGCCATCTGAGATCCAAAGTTTTTTGGGTTTGGCGGGCTATTACAGGAGATTCATTCAAGACTTCTCCAAAATCGCTTCTCCACTAACCAAGTTGACCCGAAAAGATGTAAAGTTTGTATGGGGTCAAGCTCAAGAGAAGGCGTTCGAAGAATTGAAGGCGAGATTGACCCAAACTTTTGTTCTGTGGTTGCCTGAGGGAAGTGAAGATCTGGTGGTTTATTCTGGTGCTTCCTATTTGGGATTGGGGTGAGTGTTAATGCAGAGGGGAAAAGTTATAGCCTATGCATCCCAGCAGTTGAAAGTTCATGAGGTTAACAATCCTACTCATGACTTGGAGCTAGCAGCTGTGGTCTTTGCATTAAAGATTTGGAGGCACCATCTTTACGGGACAAAGTGCACCATCTTCACCGACCACAAGAGCTTGAAGTATTTCTTCGAGCAGAAGGATTTGAATATGAGGCAAAGGCGATGGTTGGAGCTTATAAAGGATTATGATTGTGAAATCCATTACCATCCGGGCAAGGCCAACGTGGTGGCGGATGCCGTTAGCCGAAAAGAGAGGCCCGAGCTGATTCGGGTGAAGGCGTACCAGCTGATTATGACCTCAGACGTGATGAAGCAAGTCAAAGAGTTCAAAGATAAGGCACTAAAAGAAGATCATCTTAACTCTGAAAGAATAAGAGGTCTGGTCGCAGAGTTGGGTGAAAACACATTTGGTGTTAGAACCCGGTTTGAACATATGTGGATTCCTCATCTTGGAGATCTACGACTGAAGATTATGGATGAAGCTCACAAGGCTCGATACTCTATTCATCCCGGTGCTACCAAGATGTACCAAGACATGAAGAAGGATCATTGGTGGCCAGGTATGAAGCGTGATCTGGTGGAGTATGTGAGTAAGTGCCTTACTTGTCTACAAGTGAAGGCCGAACACCAGAAGCTATATGGGAAGATTCAACCTTTGGATGTACCAGAATGGAAGTGGGAACACGTCACCATGGATTTCATTACGAAGCTACCACGTACCCCGAAAGGGTATGATGCTATATGGGTGATTGTTGATCGTCTGACAAAGAGTGCTCACTTCCTACTAATGCGCGAGACGTATTCATCCGAGAGGTTGGCCGATCTTTTCATCAAAGAGATTGTGACCCGCCATGGTGTACCGGTGTCGATTGTGTCTGACCGCAACACCCGGTTTACATCTAAATTCTAGAAGAAATTCCACGATGCCATGGGGACGAGGTTACATATTAGCACGGCCTATCATCCGCAAACTGATGGTCAGTCGGAAAGGACCATTCGGACCATAGAGGACATGCTCCGGGCATGTGTTATTGACTTTGGGGAAGTTGGGATGACCACTTGCCGTTAGCTAAATTCTCGTACAACAACAGCTATCACACCAGCATTGGCATGCCACCTTACGAGATGCTATACGGTAGGAGATGTAGGACACCCGTTTGTTAGGGTGATATTGGTCAGAAGGAATTGGGGAGCGTCGATGTGATAGAGGCTACGACTGAAAAGCTTAAAAGGATCAAGGCCTGCACGAAGGCAGCCAAAGACAGACAGAAGTCGTATGCAGATAAACGACGCAGACCGATTGAGTTCCCAGTGGGTGACCGGGTTATGTTGAAGGTCTCACCATGGAAGGGTATCATTCGGTTCATAAAGCGGGGTAAGTTGAGCCCGAGGTATATAGGCCCTTTCCGAATCATTGCTCGAGCAGGAGAGGTGGCCTATAGGTTGGAGCTACCAGATGAGTTAAGTGGAATTCACCCGACCTTCCACGTATCTCATCTGAGGAAGTGTTTGGCCGACGAGGATATGATTGTCCCACTGGAGGATATCGAGGTAGACAAACGGCTCAATTATGTGGAGCAACCAGTGGCGATCACCGATCGAAAGGAAAAGAGGCTGAGAAATAAAGTGGTTCCTCTTGTGCGTGTACAGTGGCAGCACAGGAATGGATCCGAGTCAACGTGGGAAACCGAAGAACAGATGAGGCAACATTACCCACGTTTGTTCGAGTAATGACAGGTTTCGAGGAAGAAACCTAAATAAGGGGGTGGACTTGTAACACCCAGAATATTGACTTTTTGGAGTGTCATGCAACTGGAGGCTCAGTCACATGGAACTCACGTGACTGGAGGTCCAATCGCATGATGTTCGGGCGACCGAAGGTTCAATCGCATGGAACTCAGGCGACTGGAGGTCCAGTCGCATGGTGTTCAGGTAGCCGAAGGTCCAGTCGCATGGAGCTCGGGCGACTGAACAGTAGCTATAAAGGAGGGGCAGCCATCTCCCCTCCCCACACTTGCAAAACTTAGTGAAAAGAAGAGCAGAGAGAGAAAGAAGAGAGAAAGAAGAGAAAATGAGAGAAAGTGGTGATTCGGGCTTGAAACTTGTTGAGTGATTAGTCCAAATGAAGCTCTTCATCTTCTTCTTGTTTGTGTGAGTTCTAGGACCCTCATTTACTTGTTTTCAAACAATTTTGGGACTGGAACACATATAAACCCGTTTTTGAAATGTATGACTTTGACCCATTTGGGTGTAGTGTATGTAATGTGTTTAGAGTACGATTTTGGACTTGTATGTGATTGTATGATACCGTAGTATGATTCCCTAAGGTTTAGGGGGGTAATTTGGGCTGGAAATGAGTTTGGAAGAGTTAGAAGGCCTTATGTCGCGGCTGCAGTTCGAGATGAACTCCAGTCGCTTCCCAGTTAGGGCTAGGCGCTGAAGGGCCAATCGCACGACTGAGGAATGACTGACGTTCAATCGCACGACTGAGGCTCAATCGCACGACTGGAGACTCAGTGGCACGACAGGTCATGCGACTGGGAGTTCAGTCGCATAGTTGTTCAGTCGCACGACTAAGGGTTCAGTCGTATAGGAGTCCATTCGCATAGTGTTCCTTCACACGATAGGAGGTCCATTCGCACGATTGTATGTTCATTCGCCTAGGTGCCCAATCACATGATCCAGTCGCGTGGATGCCATGCGACTGAGGTAGGCCCAATCGTCCAAGTAGGGCTGTTGTGTATGAGGTGAGATATAGTCTAGTTTCTGGCCTTTGGGAGAAGGGTAACGGTAAGTAGCGATGTAATAGCTCCCGTAGGTACATGTGTGATGACTGTCGACGTTTAGAAGTTACAGTGATGTAGTGATGGACTGATGACTTGTATATGTCGATGTTCCTTGTGTCGATGTATGTTTATCTTTCCGTGACTTTACATGCTATGATTAATGAATGAAATGAAAGTAATAAGAACGTAAAGTGAAAGATAATGAAAGAGGAACATGATGAATGAATGCATGCATTAATGAATGAACGAATGGACGTAAGAAAAGGCTTGCAAGCAAATGTATGGAGGTGCACACCCATTGCAGGTGTTAGCTCAACGGTGTACGGGTTAACTACCCCGAAGGACGCATATTGGGGTCAGTCTTTGTGATTGACCATATGTATGTATAGGATCCTTTCCGCTTACCCTAGATGACTGGATCAGCAGTAGTGCACAACGTTCGTGATTAATCGTCACAGGTCCAACACCAGCAGTAGTGCACAATGTTCGGGGTATAGCGCATGGCATTGATCCAGAATGAATGGGGAAAGATAAGTGGTGCATGTACCTACCCTAGGTGACTGGATCAGGAGTAGTGCACAACGTTCGTGATTAATCATCACACGTCCAGCACCAGCAGTAGTGCACAATGTTCGGGGTATGGTACATGTCACCGAATGTAATGAACATATGAATGAGCGTACTGAACATACGAATGAACGTACTGAACGTATGAATGAATGTAATGAACGTATGAATGAATGAAATGCATGTATGAATGAACGCAACGAACCGTTTCGAATGCTTCCGCTGAGATATTAACTTAAAATATCGATGTATATGACTATTTTGTAATTGATTAACGATGTATTTCTTTGCCAAAGCTTTTATGATGAAATGAGATATCTCTTTTGAATGCTTCCGCTGAGATATTAACTTAAAATATATACGAATGTATGTTTTACGAGCAATGATTGATCAGCTGTAAGCATCCCGGGAATGGGGCCTTACACGAGGTGATCAATGTGACTTTTCATCTTGAGTACATAAGATGATACTGGTTGGGTTTCTTCCGTATGACACGCGTGAAGTGCTTGAACCGTTTCGAAGCGCTCTACCCTAGCTTGTTGAAGGAACATTTCCTTCAACTGGGTGATCATGTCATATGCCCCATGATGCTCCAAATCGTTTTGGAGTAGGAATCATAGTTCCCAACATGAGGCAGGAAACCTGCATGTAATCCTCTGTGTACTGAAGCCAATCGTTATAGGCCTTAACATCCTTAGGGACGGGTTGGTCAGGGATGTGTTCGTCAAGGACATAGACCTTTTTCTCTTGCTTAAAAACGATTCTCAAGTTTCGAAACCAGTCCATAAAATTATTGTGGTTAAGACGATCCCTCTCAAGGATAGTTCCTAGTGATAAGGTATGGATGGTCGGGGTGGTAGCATTATTGTTTGCGGACATTTCTACAAAATTTACAAAGTTCATATTAGTATTTCTGAAAAAATTCATTTTAATCATTAATACCCTTTTATGTCTCATAGACAATTAAAAATTAAAACCTAGAATCCAACATTACATTTAAATGATTGTTAGGTGACCATTATCCCATTATTTAAATTAACAAGGTAGTCAACATTTGACAATTGCAACCTTTTGCAACTTCTAGCCTTATAGGATCGGTTAAAAATCTCATGTTGAGTTGGCATGTAAAATCCCATCAACATCATTGTACGCCATGCTTCGGTGACCCTATGCACATGGTTTCCAATTTAAGTTGTCCTACTTACACGCACGTGTGAGTTTATACATACAAGTGGTTAGGTGACCTTTATTACACAAATACGTTAAGCCCAACTCAAACACACAAGTTCCCTAAAAGTGGTTATGTGACCTTTATCCCACAAATAGTTCTCAAGTGATTCGAGTGTCGTGTGAAAGGATGGTGTTAAACTTGTTTCCAAAGTGATTTAAGTTTTCATTAATTATAGTTTTGAAAACTCTATGTACCTTGTATTTACATGCTTTCAAAAACATGGTACCCTATGGTTCTATTTTAGTAAAACCCTTTTATTAAAATCATTAATCCTTTTAATAACCTTTTATTAATCACTTAATGATTAGGAACCATAAATTTTTAGCTTGTTTTGTTTGTTAATTAGTTTGTCATGCATATCCAAATATCAAACAATCAACCAAAATTAAACAAATTAAACAAGCACAACCATTCAATCACAAGTGCATAACCATAGCCACTAAGTTGACCACACTTGTTTGCCATCACAAGTGTTGTCATAAGGTCATCCCTAAGGGTTTGAAATTGACATTTCACAGTGTCCATGAACTCCTACTTGAATCCGCATCCGAATGCTTCAAGTGTCCCTGTCTTTTGTGTCCTTGCTTTGCACCTTCCTTTGGTTCACCATCTTGTGTATCTTCTTTAACAAAATATATCCTAATACATTTTTCTAGTAAAAGAAATACATCTAATCTATTTATTACACAACAAATGAATACAAACATAAAAGAAATTATTACAACCCTTTGAATGAATAAACCAAACATGACCAAATCATCCAAACATAACCAAAACCAAAACAAAATATGTCTAGGCCATGTTATGCACCAAAATATGTATCCAAATAAAACATTTCAAGAACAAAATAAAACCCCATTTAACCCTAAATTTTCAGCCAACATAAACCAAGAATTTAGGGTTTTTGTCCGAACAACACAATCAACCATTTGATACATATCTTTCAAGGTTTAATCATAAGCATGGATGATATAACTTTGAAACATGGGGATTCATAATATCCTCATAAAACAGCCCCTAAAAGGTTGTTAAAGTCCCATAAAACCAATTTCATAAGAACAAAAGAAGCTAGTCATCCACATATCCGGCTCTAGATGCCAATGTTAGGTTTGTTGGACACATTATCAAAGTAGTTTAACCATTTAAACTTGAAAACGCAGCGGAATAAAACCTTAATATCATGTTTTATAATCGAAAAATTAAGGCACATAACTTAATTTCAACAAACCCAAGAACATAGGATCATTTATATGTGTATGAACTAGCTATCAAGAAGAATAAAACAACCAAAACACACAAAAGATACAACCTTTGTAGAACTGTAAAAAAACATGAGATTTGATGAAGATGGAGCTGTTCTTGAATGACCAAAACACCAAAGATAGGTGTCCTCAAGCTTGCATACCCACAAGTGTGAAGCAAACACCTCTTGATGCTAGGATTTAACACCAAAACATGCAAGGATATAGCTGCAGAAAAACCACTTTTTTCAGCCTTGTTCTTCTTCAAAGATGAGAGAAAAATTTGTTCTTGCATGTATGAGAGAGAGTGCCAAAGTGTGTTGTGTGAACTAGTGAATATGGTTGTTATTCCAAAGCAACAAAAAGACCAAAGATGCCCCTTAAGGGGCGGCCGAAAATTGTGTTTTAAAATGGGTTTCCACCCCATTTTAAAACACCTATTTATTTATTAACTAGTTACATAATAAGTTGTATAATTAACGTTTTAATTATAAAACTTATACACACTTTTATTATTTGATGTTATTTAACCAACTTAAATAACATTACAAATAATGTCCATGAACAAAATATCCTTATAAGTTGTTCTATCTCATATACCATTTATTTAGAAAACCCATTTTCTAAATTGGTGTAATTATTTAATTCCATGATCATATCATCAAATAAATATTTATCGGTGTTTGCTAAACTTGTTATTGGGTATGACCCGACTTGGATCATAACGTACTAACCACATCAATGTTCTATGTGTCATGGGCATAAAGAATCCAACAGGAATTCTCTTTAAAAAGTTTAAAGTCTAAGATCTCTTATTTTTAAGTTGTTTCACCATGTTTCGGGTCCCGAAAATAACTAAAAATGCCTAGTTTTACCATGACTTTTATTTCCAGCCATTAACCATACATTATACAGTTAATATTATCCAAAAAACATCTGAAATCATGGTCCTAACTCACGGTTAAACTATTCAACACAGCAACAAGTTATTAATGTGGAGATTATGCCATAATCGACCTTTACACATGTGTAAACCATCATTATTTGTGTTCAAAGATTCCTAAATCCTTTTGTAACTTTCAAAACAGGTTATTAATAGTCTCTTGAGTCATTAACAAGCATATTACAAGCGTGAGTTTCGGTATGTTACAAGACATAAGATTCAATGATGCCAAAATCACCCAAAAGAGGGTTTTCAAGGTGTAAATCGTGTTCTACCTATAGAATAACTATCATATCAAGTGAGATACTCTTGGTGTTGTTCACTATTTGGTGAGTTTGCAGGGGCAAAATGAGCTGGAGGATCTTGAACAAGGGCTGGAGAGTCTCGGTTTTGCAAGAATCAAGCACTAAAGGTCCACGTAATGTCACCTTCTTGCTTGTTTATGCTTGGTCGTAGGTGGTGATATTGTTGTTCTTCGAATGTGAGCTGCAAGTTGAGAGGATTTTGGTGTTTTGGTGTGTGTTTTCTGCTAGAGAACTGAGAGAGAGGAAAGTGTAATGAAGGTGGACTGTGTGAGCTTGAATATTGAATGAATTGGTAGTGAGGAAGAGGTGTGGTGGTGTGTAGTGGTGGAGAAGAGAGGGGATTGGCCAAGTGGGGGCGACCGAGATTCTTGGAGTGTAGTGGGGTGTATTTTGATTTAATTTTAATGGAAATTGATATTATGTAGTATTATTTGTAGTCTAGTGTAGTATATTTGGTGGTATAATTTAGTTAGTTGATATGTATTGTGCATGATCATGCGTGCATTAAACCGAGAGTTATGTATTCATACACATGTTAATTTTTCAATTATGATTTAATTCCTATGCAAGGGTGGCTAATTGACTTTCTCGGGTCACTAAAATTTCTTTAAATTAAAGCTTGAACTAGTTAAAAGTCACTAAAAGTCACATAAAATAATAAAAATGGAACTAATAGCAATTGATGATTCTGATACTGCTGATAATATTAGAATGATACTATCATTAATTTAATATGATGGGTAATGATGCAGATAGATTAGGGTTAGAATTATGACCTAGAGGTCGGTCTTCCCATTCTCCACAGTTTAGGAAATTTCGTCCCGAAATTTTAGCTTCAACTAGATTCAGGACGGGAGGGTTTGAAGAGGTGCGGATGACTCTTTCTCATCTCGTCTTCTAGCTCCCAAGTGAATTCAGGTCCTCGCCTAGAGTTCTATCTTACCTTGACCTTGGGTATGCGGCTTCGTCGGAGTTTCTTAACCAACCGGTCAGTGATTTCTAATGGTTCTTCCACGAAGTTTAGCTTGTTATTGATTCTTGCTTCTTTTAATGGTAGCTCCAGGGTTTTGTCTACCAGGCACTTCTTCAAGTTTGACACATGGAAGGTGTCGTGTATGTAACTCAACTTCTGAGGCAGCTTCAATTTGTATGCCACGGGGCCAATTCTTGCAATTATATCGAATGGTCCTATGTACCTCGGGCTTAACTTTCCTCTCTTTACAAACCTCACCGTTCCCTTCCATGGTGCTACTTTTAGCATTACTCTGTCACCCACTTGAAATTGCAATGGTTTTCGTCTCTTGTCATTGCATTTCTCCTGACGGTCTCTGGCTGCCCGTAGACGCTCCTTGATTTTGAAAATCTTGTCGGTGGTCTCCAACACGATGTCTGTTACCATTATTTGGCTATCACCGATCTCATTCCAGCTCAATGGTGATCGACATTTCCTACCATACAGAGCCTTATACGAAGCTGCCTTGATACTTGTGTGGTAATTGTTATTATAGGAGAACTCCACCAAAGGAAGATGGTTGTCCCAGTTCCCACCAAAGTCAATCACGCAAGCTCTTAGCATATCCTCCAAAGTTTGAATGGTTCTTTCACTCTGACCATCAGTTTGTGGGTGGTAAGTAGTGCTTAAATCCAGTCGGGTTACAAAAGCCTGCTGGAGTGATTTCTAGAAATGAGAAGTGAAACGACTATCACGGTCAGAGATAATTGATAGTGGCACCCAATGCCTGGTCACTATTTCATCTATGTACAGTTGAGTCAGCTTCGTCAGGTCATAGTCTTCTCCAATCGGTAAGAAGTGAGCTGATTTAGTTAGCCTACCCACTATTACCCAAATAGCATTATGACCTCTAAACATTCTGGGTAATTTTATAACAAAATCCATCGTGACGTTACCCCATTTCCATTCTGGGATTTCGGGTTGTTGCAACGTTCCTGACGGTTTTTAATTTTCAACTTTTACCATGGCACAGGTTAGACATTTTCCATCATAAACAACGATTGATTTCTTGATTCCAGGCCACTAGAAAAGTGCCTTTAGATCCTGGTACATTTTGTCGCTTCCTGGGTGAACCGAGTACCTTGATTTGTGGGCTTCGTCGAGGATTACCTCTCTAATTCCCCCGTACTTCGGTACCGACGTTCTCCCTTCATATTTATTTATACCATCGCCATTCATCTCTACCCGCTTCTCCATTCCTGTTAACGCTTCCTCTAATAAATTCTTTTCCTTTAATGCTTCACCTTGCTCTCGTTCCCATACAAAAGCTGTATTCTTCTTAGTCAAAGTAGTCAACGGTTGCACAATGCGCGAGAAGTCCTTGATAAACCTTCTGTAATATCTGGCCAATCCAAGGAATTGTCTTATTTCTGTGGGCGTTTTAGGAATTTTCCAGTTGTTTATAGCCTCAATCTTGGAAGGGTCGACTTGAATCCCATTCTCATTTACCACATGCCCTAAAAATTGGATCTCTGGCATCCAGAATTCACATTTAGAGAACTTTGCATACAGTTGCTCATTCTTGAGTAACTCAAGAATCAGTCTGAGGTGTTTCTCGTGCTCTTCCTTGCTACAGGAGTAGATCAGGATGTCATCGATGAACACAATTACAATTTTTTCAAGATATGGCCGACATACGCGGCTCATGAGGTCCATGAACGCTGCTGGTGCATTAGTCAGTCCAAAGGGCATGACTAGATACTCCTAATGTCCATATCTAGTTCGAAAGGCCGTTTTGGGTATGTCTTCTTTTCTTATCTTCAGCTGATGGTACGCAGATCATAAACTTATTTCTAAGAAGTAACTTGCTCCTTGCAGTTGATTGAATAGGTCATCTATTCTCGGAAGAGGGTATTGGTTCTTTATTGTCAGCTTGTTCAGTTCCCTATAATCAATGCACATACATAGGGTTCTATCCTTCTTTTTCACAAATAGCACCGGGGCACCCCATGGAGAAACACTTGGACGTATGAATCCCTTGTCAAGTAGTTCTTGAATTTGTAACATTAGTTCCTTCATCTCAGGCGGGGCAAGTTGGTATGGTGCCTTGGCTATTGGTGCAGCACCATGCAGTAGATCTATTTGGAACTCAACTTGTTGATTCCGAGGTAGTCCCGGTAAGTCTTCGGAAAACACTTCTGGATACTCAGAAGCCACTGGAATATCTTCAATCTTCTCCTCCTCTTTAGCATTCATCACATAGACTATGAAAGCTGGGCTTCCCTTCATAAGACTCTTGGTAGCTTCTAAATAGGATATCATAGGGTATAGCAAGTTACTTCTTTCACCATGGACCACTAACACGTCCCCGTCACTTAAAGGTATCTTAAGTAGGCATTCATCACTTAAGATTTTGACTCTATGCCTAGCCAGCCAGTCCGTACCAACAACCATATCAAATCCTCGTAGTTTAACAGGCATCAGGTTTCTTAAATGTACTTCCTTCTAGATTCATTAATCAATATTTGATGACTTTGTTAGTTTCTAAGATGTTACCGTCAGCTAATTCTACGGTAAACATATCAGTTAGGATGCATGCACTCATGTCAATCAAAGGCCTGAAAGTACTAGAGACAAAACTAGCAATTGCTCCAGTATCAAATAGAACGGTAGCAGGATGGTTGTTTATAAGGAACTGCAGAATCGGATTTCGGGTGGTTTTTCTCTCAACTCACTTTGAATCAACACTCAGCAAACAGTCTTATGAAGAGTTGATCACAATATATCAAGTAACAAGCAGTAAGAAAATTAACACAGCAGGTAAATTTTCAAGGTACTTTTATATATTGCTTCTCAACTCAAAGGATTACAAGACACTTGGACTCAAATCGATTACATAGAGAGTTACAGGGAGAAGATATATATAATACTACCTACAGCCGGATATACTTTGATACCAGCTGGACACCTCTAACCTTACATCTATACTACAAGACTCTAGGTGAGGTCTTTCAGACATTTTGCCAGAGAGTTGGTAGTCAGGACATGTCCCTGACTTACCTTTTGTCACCAACTAAAGTTGGTAACATGTACTATCATAAAAAGGTGAACAGTAGAATAAAGTATGGTCAACAACATGGCTCTTTAGGAAGATGCCATGCTGTATCAGAGGTCTGCAGCGGACTGTCAGGGACCATACTTTTATCTGCTGGACATAGCAATGTCTTCCGAAGGATAAAGTACTTCGGAAGAATAACTTCTTCCGAAGGCACTTATACTTCGGAAGACTGCTTCTTCCGAAGCTTGGAGTCTTCTTTGTCTTCGGAAGCAGACTTTATCTTCAGCACTTTCATCAGACTTTGTCTTCGGAAGCTTTCAGACTTTGTCTTCAGCTCTTTCATCAGACTTTGTCTTCGGAAGCTTTCAGACTTTGTCTTTAGCTCTTTCATCAGACTTTGTCTTCGGAGGCTTTCAGACTTTGTTTTCAGCTCTTTCATCAGACTTTGTCTTTGGAAGATATCTTCAGCTGTTGGCTTCAGTTGTTGTCTTCAGTAGTTGACTTCAGCTTTTGCCTTCGGAAGATGTCTTCAGCTGTTGTTCCTTAGACTCTCGGAAGATCTCTTGCTTGGCTTCGGAAGCCCTTTAATGTAGTACCAAAAGTGACTATGAAGTGAATTTGGTTGCACCAGCCTTATCATGATCCAACAAACTCCCCCTAGGCTGATGCTATCAAAACTTCACTTCTCTCTTCTTCTCAAAGCTCTCAGCACCAAGGAGAGCAGGTCTTTATCAGTGTCTTCATTCTTTCCTGCTGTGGTGCTGAGAATCTTGTACAGATCCTTGGTGGACAGAACCTCCACTCTGTCACCTTGGATTATATGTACCCTCTGTTGTGGCCCTCTGGAAAGAGTTAGTTGATGGGAAGTATAGTCATATTCCCATCAAACTATTGGTTCCAATTCAGGACCTTCCACCATCTGTAGAAAGGCTGTGCCTTTGGTAGTTGATCTTTCCTTGTCTTCCACTCTCTTCAGCTTCAACTCTTCTTCAATCTTGGCTCTTCTACTTCGTTCAGCCAAGTGGAGACCACTGATATAGTTTCTGATGTGTGCAGCAGTCTCGGAGTTGGAGGGATTGGAGAATGGCTTCTCTGCAAGCTCAGCAAGATCAAATCTGCTGAGATGCAGTAAGAAGTGGCATTGAGCCTGTTGGTTTCACCATTCTCCCTTTCCACAACAAAGTTGTGAGAAGGTTCAAAGAACCTCCACTAGATTATAGCATTTCTAGGTCCAGGAGATTGACCAGAAATCCTGTCCTCTTTCCTGGTATCCAGCAGAGTCACCAGTCTTCTTCTTAGCCTCTTCTCCTCAGCATTGAGGGTATCGGAGTTGAGACCAAGAAGTCTTGCAGCCTGGCCCAAAGTGTCTCTAGGCAATTCAAGAAATTGGCCTAGGGTGAGGGAGTTTGAAGAGTTATCAACATAGGTGATGTTGATAACTTCTCCCTCACAGGAGATGCTGCTCAAGGTAGTGTAGTTGATGAGCCTCGTCTTGAACTCCTTAATCTCCTCAAAAGAGAGATGTTTAGAAGGCTGAGGGGATGGTCTTGGTTGTTGTTGGGTAGGCTTAGGTTTAGTGGTTTTGGGTTGAGTCTTGGGTTTTAGGATGGGTAGTTTGGGTTGTTGAGGTGATGTGCTAGGTTTGGGTAGAGTTGTGGGTTGAGGGGTGAAGGTTTCATCAGTGGGTTCAGGTTTAATGGGAAAAGGGGTTGGTTCTGGTGTGGGTTGTGGTTGTGGTTGAGTGGCTGGGGTGAAGACCATTCCTTTCATCCTCCTGTACATCTCCTTCCTTTTCCCCAAACGGATGTCAGCTTTAATTTCACTGACTATCCGCTGGAGTGTCCTTTCGGACATAGGTCCCACCTGCCTACCAGAGAAGCCATGAGCCCGGAGATAGTCCTTCATCCAGGCTTTGTCAGTTGACTTCTTGGCAGCAGTGAGCTCCTTCTCTTCCTCCCTCTTCATCTTCACCTTCAACTTCTCCCTAGCAGCCTTCTTCCTTTCCTTCTCCATTTGATCCTGCTCTTTGTTATGGAGCAGCAGGATCATGTCATCATCATGTGGAGACAGTTCAGGAAGACTGAAGCCACTTGAGAGGAGGAACTTGATCCTAGCCTCTCTCAGCTTCAGGGCTGCCTCCCTCTGTTCTTGTTCTTCCTTCTCCAAGGCCAACCTGGCTTCCCTTTCTTGTTGTAGCCTGGTTGACCTCTCCAAAGTCACCAACTCCTCTAATGGTAGCAGGAGTATTTCCTCATTGGCAGCTCCTAGATTGATGAGCTGGTCAATGAGTGCTGTTCTTCTCCTCTGGTTGATTTCTTCTGATTGGCTACAGCTGCCTTAGAACTAGCAGCTAGCAGCTTCTCAGTAGGAGACCGACCTTTCTTTTTAGCCTTCTCAATCTTCTCCTCCTCCTGAAGCTCTTCCGCAGTCAATTTTCTTTTGCCTTTGTCTTTGATTGTGCTTGACTGTGGTGGTTCTTGGATGGAGGGTTTGAGAGAGAAGTTCAGCTGGTGCTTGGGTTGGAGGAATTTCAGAAATGTCCTCCCTGCTCACCTCATATGCAATTTCAGCAATGACATCTGTGATGGTCAGTTCCTCGGACATCTGAAATAACCCTTCCGCAGCTTCTATTTCGGCCTCGGAAGACTTGTCTTGTTCTTCCGAGGCTTCCATGTAAGCTTCGGAAGCTTCAGCCAAAGCTTCGGAAGATGAGACTGCTGCAGATTCTGTCCCATCTGTTTCAGTTGCTGGGCCATCAGTCCCTATTTCCCCTTCGAAGCTAATCTCAGGTTCCATGAAGACCTTAGGTTGACCAACTTCTTCCACAGTGGTAAAAGGTGCAGTCAGTCTTTGAAGCTCCTCAGCCCCAAAGTATGCAAGTGTGGTGTCGGGGCTGGGACGTTCTAGGGATGATCTCAATACAAACTTTATGAAAAGTCTGTAGAGATCTTGAAGCATCCTTGAGTCAATCTCCAGAAAGGATTGAGATGACTCAATTGAGATTGACTCAGGTAGTGTAATGATTTGGGAAGAAATGAGTTGGGTCTGTGGTTCCTGTGGTGTTTGTCTCTGAACTTTCTCCCCCTTTTTGGTAGCATCATCTTGAGAGCTAGATGAGCTAGAGGAAGAAGTCATTGAGACCTGGATTGGTACATGCCTAACAGACCTCTCCGTCTGTTTCTCAGCTAGTTTAGCCTTAAGAGAATTAATCTCAAGTTGCTGAGTGGTAGTCCTTGATTCTAAGATCTTCACCTGTGATTCCAGGTTGGAGAACTTAGAAAGCAAGTACTAAAGTGTTAGTTGCATACTTCCCTCATCTTCCTGAGAAGAATCATGGGGAGATGAGATAACATATCTAGTATGCTCACTCTCACCACCAGATGTGGTTTCTTGGCACCCTGGTTTCCTTTGCTCAGAGTCATCTCTTTATGAGATGTCAATGGGCAAAGTTGTCGTAGACTCCGTCCTAATGATGTTACCACTGTCCTGAGAGCTCAATGAGAGACTCTGAGTAGTGGCAGCTGAGTCTACATGAGTCCCCTCCACATCAGTGGGACTCACCTCAGTAGCTGGCTTCTGATGGGGCTAGAGACAAGGGATCCCTCTTGGCTCTGTTGATCTTTTAGTGGGTGTTGTAGATCAACTTCATAGCCATGGAGAGATGTAATCTCTTCATCAGTTCGGAGTAAAAGGTCAGTGAAAGAGAGGGTGGTTAGTCCTACTGACCCGGGACCTTGATCAATGTCTACAGGCATTGAGCCTATGGTGGGGCTGTCCCTAGAAAGCTGCACAGGGGAGTGTAGAGACTCACCCTGTGGGCTAAAGGCTTAGGGTTCGGGCTCAGGGGTTTGAGACTGAGGAGACTCAAAACGCACATTGAGGTCAATTGTGAAGGATGGTGTGACCTCGGACTGAGTGGGAGCCCATGATTCCACTCTAGTCCTTTCGGTGTGAACAGAAGGAGCTTGTTCAATCAGAGTAGATTGAACAAGGGTTCGTTTGGGGCGTCTCTGATATGTAGCTTTAATGGGTAAAGAGGCTTTTGGTATTGTGGTGGATGTTGCTGGTGTGGGTTCATCACCTGTGGGGAGAACAGGGATGTCACAAGGAGCTATGCGCTCAGTCATCTCTGGAGGTAATGGAGTATACCGCCCAGTGAAGTTGGTGGACATCTTCTTAAGTGTCTTGAAGATGGTAGGCCTCATGTGTGGAACAGGAAGAGCAGCTGCGCAGACAAGCTTGCTTGGTTCCATCTCACAGTTGATTATGTGTTGAAGAAATCGGGGATACATGAAGAATGTATCCCTGCTCAGATTGGCGATTAGGTTGTTCAACACAAATCGTGAGTAGTTGAATCTGAGGCCTCTCACCAACCCATGAACTAGGCATCCTAGTTCATATGGGATTTGATCCCAACCCCCTGATTTGTTGGAGAGGCAATGTAGAACAATGTGCAGCAGGAACTTCCAATGGTAAGAGAAGTTGAACTTGTACACTGTAGACATGCTGACATCGCCTCCATATCCCATGAGGATATAGGTGCCTTCCAAGTCTTCCTTGGGGAACTCAGTAGGAGCCCCATCATCATGAAGCTCGAGATGCTCCCTGATGAGCTGTTCACTGATGACCAACTCTTGGCCACAAACTCTGGTTCTCAGGACTCGAACCCCATTCATCACTGTAGTTTCACCGCTGCTCCAAAATTCTGACATATGGTTGGAGTATACGGTTGGGTTAACTGTGAGTGCAGTGAGGTAGGTGGATTCGGTGAGAAAGGTGATGATTTGGGTGAAGTCGGCATCCCTTGACGAGTCAAGTAATGCGACTTGGTTGTGCTGAGGGTTTAGCGCCATTGGAGAAAAGGTAAGCTTGAAATTTTGGGTGAATTTGAGGGTTTGACAGTGAAGGGAACAGTTAGGGCTGTAAAGTGGTAAAAGAAGATGAAATTCATAAGTCAAGATTATTTAAAAAGGGTGAATAGTGGTAGTGGTGGTAATAGGGTAACTGTTTGGGTTACTGTGGGTGGTATGGTGGTTTACGGCGGAGAAATGATGTTGGCGGCAAGGATAATTTTAAATAATCTGACAATATCAACAAAATCTTTACTTTTTACAGAGTGGGGCCCAAAACATATCCGTTTACATATAAAACCTTTACATCCGAGGGTAAGACATTTCCGAAGGTAATTTTCTTCTGGGGGCAATTTCTCTTCCGAAGCATGATATTGCTTCCGAAGGTAAAATTGTCCTTTGAAGGCACTTTATCTTCCGAAGCAAGGCATTGCTTCCGAAGGTAAAGCTGTCTTTCCGAATGGAGAGTTGTATAAGTTTCGGAAGTAGATCTGATATAAAATCAATCGCTTCTTCCGAGACCAAAAACTCTTCCGAGAAGAAAATTTCCAATGAGGAATTTTGGCTTCGGAAGATATTCAGGAATATCTTCCGAGAGATAATTCCTCTTCGGAAGGAATTTACACTTTGAATAATGTAAAGATATTTTGTAACAGGGCTTAAATTGTATTGACACAAGACATTACACATTCAAAAAGGTTTTCAAAAGAGGTAGTTCTTCAATGTTTATCATCCCAATTGCTGATATGAGATACTTAAATCTTTGTTCATCAAATGCCTTTGTGAACAAATCAGCATATTGTTCATTTAAGTCAACTTTGATTAACTTTATCAGCTGTTTCTCATGAATATCTCTAATGAAATGATACCTGATATCAATGTGTTTTGTCTTGGAGTGCTTCACCGGATTCTCAGTAATGGAGATAGCACTGTTGTTGTCAATATGGATAGGAGTAGTCATGAAGTTGAATCCATAGTCTAACATCAGATTTTGAATCCATAGCAGTTGAGCACAGCAGCTAGCAGCAGCAATGTATTCAGCTTCAGCAGTTGATGTAGAGACACAGGATTGTTTCTTGCATTGCCATGAGATAATCCTTCCACCAAGAAATTGACATCCTCCTGATGTTGATTTCTTGTCATTGTTGCAGCCACCATAGTCACTGTCAGAGTATCCATAGAGATTGAAATCACTATTTCTTGGATACCAGAGACCTAGTTTAGGTGCTCCTTTGAGGTATCTGAGGATTCTCTTTGCAGCAGCTAGGTGAGACACCTTTGGAGCAGCCTGATATCTTGCACAAATGCATGTGGCAAACATGATATCTGGTCTACTTACAGTGAGATACATCAGAGAACCAATAATTGCTCTATACTGATGTTGATCAGTATCCTCCCCCTCAAGGTCAGGGCAAAGATTATGGTTTCTGGGTATAGGTGTCTTGGCTGGTTTACAGTCCTTCATTTCAAATCTTTCTAAGATGTCTGAGACATACTTAGATTGACTTATGAAGAACCCTTCCTTCATCTGTTTCACCTGGATTCCAAGGAAAAAGTCCATTTTTCCCATGGAACTCATCTCAAACTTCTGCTTCATAATGCTTTCAAAGTCCTTGCACATTTGGTCGTTTGAAGAACCAATATGATGTCATCAACATAGACTTGTACAAGCAAAATGTCTTTTCCACTCTTTCTGATGAAAAGAGTCTTGTCAATGGTACCTCTAGTTGTTGGGTTTGTTAGAACATAAAATCATAGTTTAACCATTTAAACTTTCAGAAAACGCAGCGGAAGTAAAGCATTATAACCATGTTTATAAGCTGAAAAATATGTTCATTAGATGACCATATTAATGTATAAAACAAACCCAAAGAACAAAGGATCATTTATGTGAATTAGCAAGCTATGAACATGTGAAAAAATACATAAAATCACAGCTTCATTGAGCTGTGATATATACCTTTCTGCAGCAGCTAAACTCGACAGAAAAGAGTTGTTAGATGCTCAAGAACTTGGCCAAGACTCCAAAGAAGAAACCCTCAAGCTAGTATACCCCAAGCTCCTTGCAAACACATTCTCTTGTTAGGTAGAAATCACCAAAACAACACCAAAACCCAGCTTGAAAACCCTTGTTCACTGCTGCTGAAAACCGTAGCTTAGAGAGAGAAAGGAAGCTGATTTTGTGATGTTAGTTGCATGCATGAATCATATTCATGGAGTGCATGATCTTCACACCAAGAACAACATGTAATCAGCTCAAAATTTGCTCTTCAAAGCTTCCCAAAGCTGCTGCCTAGTCCGAAATTTTGAGAGAGAAAGAGCTGAAAATGTTTGTCTCTTGCATGTATGAATGAATGAGAAGATGAGAGTTGTTTTTCTAGTTAGTAGTGGAGACAATATACATCTGTTTTGTTCTTTCCAAAGGAATATAGTTAGTGGAAACATGAAGCATGCATGAGTGTTCTTATCAAGAAAAGAATAAAACACCATCACATGCTTAGAGAGAGAGGACGGCATTATGGGTTTAAAAGAAGTCTCTCTCTTCAATTTTTATAAAATTGATACTAACATACACACATATATTGTCTACTAGTCCCCTTATTAGATATATACAACTAACCTTTTAATTGTATAATCCATACACTCTCATTATTAATTTGTAATATTATCTAACTTACTTAAATAACATTACAAATAATATTATTGAACAAAATATCCTAATAAATTGTTCCATCTCATATGCAACTTATTTAGAAAACCCATTTTCTAAATTTGGTGTAAATATTTAATTGCATGATCATATCATCAATTAAATATTAATTGGTGTTTGCTAAGCTTGTTATTGGGTATAACCCGACTTGGATCATAACGTACTAACCACATCAATATTTTATGTGTCTTGGGCACATAGAATCCTACACTAGTGTATCCATTCTTCAGGAGAAACTGAGACAAGGCCTCATACCACAGCCTAGGTGCTTGGTGCAGCCCATATAGAGCTTTATCCAGCTTGCACACATAGTTGGGGTGCTGTGGGTCTTCAAATCCTGGAGGTTGACACGCATAGATTTCCTTATCTATATCCCCATATAGAAAAGCACACTTGACATCAAGTTGGTAGACTGTGAAGTTCTTGGATGCAGCATAAGCAAAGAAGATCCTAACTGCCTCAAGTCTTGCAACAGGTGCAAAGACATCAGTATAATCAATTCCTTCCTCCTGGGTGTATCCTTGAACTACTAGCCTTGCCTTGTTCTTGATAATCAAGCCTCTATCATCTTTCTTGTTCCTGAACACCCATTTAGTGCCTATGAGTACTTGACCAGATGGTAGTGGGCATAGATTCCAGACCTTTTGTCTTCTGAATTGAAGCAGCTCCTCCTGCATCGATTCAACCCAACTACTATCCTTTAAGGCATCTTCTACCTTCTTTGGTTCCATCTGAGATAGGAAGCATGAGTACAAGCAGACATTCCCATGATGAGTTTGTCCTCTTGTTCTCACACCCTCAGAGACATTCCCTATGATGTTCTCAGTTGGATGAGTGTTGTGAATCCTAAGACGAGGAATCACTTCCAGTTGTAGAGATAGGTCTAGGTTAGACATATTCTGATCAGGAACTGGACCACTCTGTCCAACTGCTATTTCAGAATCATTCAATGAGGACTGATTGAATGATTGAGAAACATCATCAATGGTTGGTCGTGAAGTAGTATTAACAGTTGCCTGTTCCATCAGAATACCACTTCCCTCAACCTGGTGTTGTAGTGGATCACCTGAGGAACTTTGAGGTTGATCAAGTGATTCACTTGTTGAAGCTTCACTATTTCTGGAGATAGTTACACTGTCAGATCTATGAATAGTTGAAGCTTGTTGCCCTTAAGCTCTTGGAGAATTTGGAATAGGTCTGGGAAGCTCATATAGTTGACCTGCATCAGCATCAGCATCACTTTGAGCACCTGTTCCAGCTGAAACATTCTCACAAGATGGTTTAGAATAGTTTGGAAACAATTCTAAATCAAAGATATACTCAGGTCCATTCCCCCTAACACAAGGAGTGTGCTCATTAACAACTATGTTGGATGACTCCTCAAATTGTTGATTCTTGATATTGTATACTCTATAAGCTTTAGAGCTAGAAGAGTATCCAATAAAGATAGCATCATCCGACTTCTCAGCAAACTTTGCCAAGTTGTCCTTTGTGTTAAGTATGGTACACCTGCAGCCAAAGGACCTTAGAAAGCCAATGAATGGTGGCCTCTTGTTCCATAACTCATAAGGGGTTTTTCCATGGGGCTTTACTACAAGAACCCTATTCTGCACATAGCATGCAGTGCTGACTGCCTCTGCCCAGAATGTTAGAGGCAGCTTTGAATCAGCTAACATGGTCCGAGCAGCCTCAATAAGTGTCCTGTTCCTCCTCTCAGCAACACCGTTTTCTTGAGGAGTTCTGGGAGCACTATATTGTCTGGCAATCCCTTTTGAGTCACAGAATGAGTCAAGAACGAAGTTCTTAAACTCAGTCCCCTGATCACTTCTAATAATCTTAACCTTGTGATCAATTTGATTTTCTATTTTAAGAATAAAAGATTTTAAAGTTTTAGCAGTTTCATCTTACTTCTTAAAAAGAATACCCATGTAAATCTTGTAAAATCATCAACGATCACAAGGCAGTATGATTTCCTTCCAATGCTCATTATACTTGTGGGACCAAAGAGATCCATGTGCAATAAGTGTAATGGAGTGGTGATAGAGTTAACACATTTGGATTTATGAGATGATCTGTGTTGTTTCCCTTTCATGCAACACAGTTATCTTTGCAGAAAAATTCCTTTTTAGGCAAACCATGTACCAAGTTATTTTTAGCCAATTTATTCATTGTTTTAAAATTCACATGACACATGCGTTTATGCCATAGTGTTGACTCATCACTATCAGCTTTGGAAAGAAAGCATGATACTTCACCCATAGGAGAAGCATTGTTCATATCTAGCTTGTACATATCCCCTTTCCTGGGAGATCTGAGAAGCACCAATTCCGGAGGAATTGTCATCCCTGGTCTGAGGATAATGCACTCATGTTCTGTGAAAAGCATCTGATGCTTCTGGTCACAGAATTGAGAAACACTTAACAGATTGTGTTCAAGCTGTTTGACAAAGTGAACTTTGTCAATGTTTATTCTTCCATTGGATATACTTCCTCTGCTAGAAATATATCCTCCGGCCTCACCTCCAAATTGGACAGGCCCTCCATCAAAGTTCTGGAATTGTTGAAGGAGAGATCTGTTCCCTGTCATGTGCCTGGAGCATCCACTATCTACAATCCAGATATTGTTGTTCTTGTCAAATGGATGTCCCTGCACATAAGATGAGATGGTTAGTTTTGTTTGGAAGCCCAAGCCTTGCAGGTCTCGGGCTCTTCCAAGATAGTGACATAATTGAACCAAAAGATATGCAATGGGGATCAATAGAGGTCATTGTTGAAGAAGAGGTTTGGGCTGCAGCATCTTCCTTGATCTTCCAATCCATCCTTTGGTTGATCTTTGAGGATGAGCTTGTTGTAGCTTTTGCAGCATGGTCTTCTTCCGAAGCTTCTCTCTTTTCGGAAGAAGACTTCACCACCTTTTCTTCCGAAGTAATCTTCTTCTGAGATGGTTTCAAGGGAGCCTTCTTGTTCTTCCGAACCTTAGAAGGTTTGGCTTCCGAAGCCATTTTCCCTTCGGAAGAAGCAGTTTCTTCCTAAAGCAACTTGGCTTCCGAGACCAACTTTCCCTTTTTCATCATTTGGACCTTTTGAAGTGGTCCAACTGAGAAACCTTCTCTGACTACTTCTTTTCTAACATTATTTGCATAATGTGTGCTTGCTGGATTGTAGTAACAATCTTTAGCCATGTGGTTGTGCAGACCACACATTATGCATGCAATGTTAGTCTTTTGGGAACTTGCAGGTTGCTGTTTCTTGGGTTTCATCTCTTCATCAGCAACTTTCCCTTTCAACTTCTGATCCTTCAGTAGGACAGGAGTGCTGGTACTACACTCCTTTCCTGAATCAGGAGTACCTACCACTTGAAATCCGGCAGAAATAAAGACACCCTTTTGCTTAGGGTCAAACTTAAGCTTGGACTCTGCAACCTTCTTAGCAGTCCTTCTAGCAGCTTTAGCTCTGCTTCTTCTTGCCTTGGTGGTCAGGATTTGGTCATCACAGGTGGAGATGGGTGTATCCTCCTGTTTCTCCCCTGTGGAGGCCACTATTTTTGCTTCATCCTCTAGTTCCAATGGAGAAGGGTCAGCAGTTGGAACCTCTTGCTCTTCAGTACCACATCTAGGTAGTCTAATAGACTCATAAGAGTGTGGTGGAGCTATTTCACTGGTTCCCAACCCTTCTTTGTTTTGATAAAACATTTTGGAATGAGAGGTTGATGCAAGAATAGTTTGGAAGCTTTGCTTAGCAATAGCTTGCTTCCTGGCCTGAGCCTCAGCTGTGACTAACTGGGCTTGAACTTCAGAAAGTTTGGAGATCAGATCTTTGATTTGAGTCTTGTAGTTAGTCTTTTCATGTTTCAAAAGAGACACAGTTTTCTCTAACTCATCAATTTTCCTTTGATAGTCAGATTCAGCTCTTTTAAAGTCAGATTTTAGCACATTTAAAGACTCAACCTCAGATCTGATTTCCGAAATGTAATCCTTATACAATTTAACTTTAGCAATACAGGCAGCAGTACAAAGATGTTCATATACCTGATCATCATCTGTTCCGGCCATGAGTGCTTGAGCGGGAGTCACATCCTGTACCATGAAGCTCCAGTCAACTTCCTGAGCAACAGCAGCTGTTTCAGTTGACTTTTCTTCATGCTTGGGAGCAGTGGGATGTGTGGAGGCCTGTGGGGTTCCCGGGTTGTTCTTGGGAGCCTTGCATTCCCTAGCAAAGTGACCAAGTTGGTTGCAGTTGTAGCACCTTGCTTTGCGCTTATCAAACCCAAACTTGCTGTTAACTGGGTTTTGAGGGAATTGCCTTCCAGTTCTCTTGAAGAACTTCTTTGCTCTGTAAGTTAAAAGAGCCATCTGCTGGACAATGTCCATATACTCCACATCATCTGGACTGAAGCACTCAAGATCATTAAAGCAGTATTGAAAATCACCAGAGTGTCCACTTCCAGAGACAAAGGCACAACTATCCTGAAAGGAGTTGTATTGAACCTTTTGAGACATTGGAGTCTCAGGTAGAGTGATGAAGGGTCCAGTATGAGAGTTGTCAGGGTAGCATAGCAACCGATGTTGTGGTTCCATGCTTTCCCTTTCAACCATATGAAGGGCTGAACTCTGTTGGTTATTGGAGTGGTCAGAGGAGTTCTGCATGTTCATCTCCATCTGAAATGAACTTAGGATACCATACAACTCTGTGAGAGAAAGAGTCTTAAGGTCCGAAGTTCTCTTGATAACAAACACAGTAGTGAGTCCATAGTTTAGGAAGAGAAGACATGAACTTCCTAACTATGTCTCTGTTCTCAAGAGCTACTCCAATATCCGCCAGAGTATCTACTAGCTCAACATACGTGAAGTATTGTTGAGTCAAGGTCTCACCAGCCTTGAAAGTAAAGTTCTCAAACTGCTGCTTCAAGAGATCCTTCTTGTTCTCTTGGGTTTCCTTGGATCCCTCATACATCAGCTTCAATGCTTCCCATAAATCTTTAGCAGTCTTGCACTTCTTGAAGCGTCTGTAGACGGAGTTGGGGATAGCAGTTTGGAGACAAGTCATAGCCCTTTGATCTAGCTCTATTCTCTTCCTATCTTCCTCTGAGTAATCATCAACATCTTTTGGGATGATCCGATTACCAGTGGCAGATGTAGTGCTTGGTATGAAAGGACCATTGACAATGGAGTCCCATATCCTTGAATCTTGACACTTGATGAAGCCTTCCATCCTGATACACCATGTGTCAAAATCTTCAGGGGTGATCATGGGAGACTTGGTCAAGGTACCGGTTTCCATATCAGCCTTGGATAGAGTGGCCATTTGAGTGAGTGGATTGTGGTGAGGAGTGAAAAACAGGTTGATTAGGATGGTAAGATCTCACAATCAAGAGCCTGGTGCTCTGATACCAATTGCAGGATAGGATTTCGGGTGGTTTTTCTCTCAACTCACTTTGAATCAACACTCAGCAAGCAGTCTTATGAAGAGTTGATCACAATATATCAAGTAACAAGCAGTAAGAAAATTAACACAGCAGGTAAATTTTCAAGGTACTTTTATATATTGCTTCTCAACTCAAAGGATTACAAGACACTTGGACTCAAATCGCTTACATAAAGAGTTACAGGGAGAAGATATATATAATACTACCTACAGCCGGATATACTTTGATACCAGCTGGACACCTCTAACCTTACATCTATACTACAAGACTCTAGGTGAGGTCTTTCAGACATTTTGCCTAAGAGTTGGTAGTCAGGACATGTCCCTGACTTACCTTTTGTCACCAACTAAAGTTGGTAACATGTACTATCATAAAAAGGTGAACAGTAGAATAAAGTATGGTCAACAACATGGCTCTTTAGGAAGATGCCATGCTGTATCAGAGGTCTACAGCGGACTGTCAGGGACCATACTTTTATCTGCTGGACATAGCAATGTCTTCCGAAGGATAAAGTACTTCGGAAGAATAACTTCTTCCGAAGGAACTTATACTTCGGAAGATGCTTCTTCCGAAGCTTGGAGTCTTCTTTGTCTTCGGAAGCAGACTTTGTCTTCAGCTCTTTCATCAGACTTTGTCTTCGGAAGCTTTCAGACTTTGTCTTCAGCTCTTTCATCAGACTTTGTCTTCGGAAGCTTTCAGACTTTGTCTTCAGCTCTTTCATCAGACTTTGTCTTCGGAGGCTTTCAGACTTTGTCTTCAGCTCTTTCATCAGACTTTGTCTTCGGACGATATCTTCAGCTGTTGGCTTCAGTTGTTGTCTTCAGTAGTTGACTTCAGCTTTTACCTTCGGAAGATGTCTTCAGCTGTTGTTCCTTAGACTCTCAGAAGATCTCTTGCTTGGCTTCGGAAGCCTTTAATGTAGTACCAAAAGTGACTATGAAGTGAATTTGGTTGCACCGGCCTTATCAACCAACAGGAACGTACCGTTAACCACATCAACTCCTATGGGCGCCAGCTAGATCCATCACAAATGCTCTCCCTGGCTTGTTGGGCCTGCTATCTTTATCTCTCCCCAGCTTAGGACACTTATTCCTCATGTGCCGTGGATCCCCACACTCATAGCATTGTTTACAAGGCACATATGTAGAGTCTTTAATTAGATGGCCAGATCTCTGGCATCGAAAACAAGGCATGGGGTTGCACTCCCCTTGATGATGAGCTGCATTTGTTGCAAAAGGGGCTTGTGCCTAGATACAATCTCCTAGCCTTTGTACTATGGTCATTTCTTCTTGCCTCTTCACTAGACCTTTTGCTTGAACTGCCACTGCTACTGACCGTCTTCTACCCATAACCGACTTCCTTTTCTCTTCCACCGCCTTCTTTTATTCTCGTTTCTTCCGTGCTTAGTCCAACCAGCTCTAACTCTGTCATCGGTCAGACTACTGGTAAAGTCGACTGCAGCTTGTAGGGTAGCAGACCGGGAAGATCGAACCATGCCTATAACCCTAGGATATAATCCCTAAATTAAACGGGCTACACCTTGGATTCTGACATCATCAAGTGTGGTACCAGTCGGGACAATGCCAGGAATCGGTTGATGTATTCAGTGTAGTTTGGGCCTTTCATCTCCAAACTCAGGAATTCAGCCTCCAGTTTCTCTAACTGGTTGATCGGGCAGTACTTGTTGGTGATTTGTTCCCTGAACTCAGACCAATTCATTTACCAATGGCATTCTGGCCTCGAGGCTAAATGATGGTTTTCCATTATTCCAGTGCTGGTCCCTGAGAGATTAGGAAGCAAATCTCACCATATGCTCTAGCTTGCATTTGCTGATGTCCAACACGGCTTCAATTTCATCAAGCCACCTATAAGTTTCGATTGCACCCTCGGTGCCAAAGAAGTCCCTTGGCTTGCAAGCCATGAATGTTTTGTAGGAGCACCCATTTCTTATAGCCTCGGCTTCCTCATGGTTGCCTTCTCATTGTGGGTCCATTAGTCCGGTGGTGTTTCCCCCATCTGCGTGATTGTGCAATTATCGCTGGGATCACGTTAGCAATTTGCTGCGTCACCAGGTTGGCAATCCTTTCATCATTCACTTGGTTGGCGTTCCCCCTGGTGGTGCTTCTGGTGGAGTAGATGGTTGGTTCCCACCTCGGGTAGCACCTCGTCTTCCGAATCGAGTTCCTCTCCTAGTTGGCATTCCGATAGTATCATAGATAAATTTTTTAGCATCTCATACATTTTGTTTCAAGTATTTCTTTTTATCTCATAATTCCTATATACACTACAATCACGTATTTACGTTTCATTCAAAGTATACGGAGATAACTACCTATAAGTAACTATCAATTACGCAACACAAGGATTAGCACATTTTCAAATAACTCACCCTGCAAAAGTTAGCATCATCACCAAATAGTTTTCATAAATAGTTCAAACGTAGTTTCAACCATACATAATAATAATAAGCGTCATGGTTTCACAAACTGGAAGGTGCCATCACCCCATAAATAGAAATAGTTTCTGAAATAAATAGATAGATAGTTTCTCAAATAGTCTCGTAGCCTACTGTCATGCATTCAAACAATAACTACTCACCCCTGCCACTTCTTCTTTAACCATCTGAACCAACCTGAGCTTTTCTTCTTTTGCTCTTGCTCCAAGCGTTGCACTCCATGTGATGCCATCATCGCCTGAAACTGAGTGGACTATGAAGTTCATGTGTCGTGTTGGAGGGTAAACTCATGACGCTAGATGGTCTTCAGTATCTCACTCAAAGTAGGGTCTGACGGACCTAAGTCACTAGCCCGACGGCTAGACTGGGAGTACTGATCTCCAGCGAGTACGCTAGGGTCGTCATACATACTATGCCTACGTGGCATCCAGTACTCATCGTGAGGCTGACGTCTAGGCGGGGCAAGCATAGAAGGTGCTGGTGTCGGGCCCTTGCATATGGTGGTGGGGGAGGAGGCATCCTAAAAGAAACAGAAAGTCCTGGTCTAGCACTCTTCCTAGGTCAAGTGATAAGACATGCACCCCTATTCCTAATAGGTGGAATAGGTGAGTGGTTAGGAGCTACGACATGTGGTGAGTTGGAGCGTGTTCGGCTCCTAGCCAATGATGTCAGGGATGAGTCTTCAGATGGCTTGTTGTCGTTAGAGGTCACGGATAGCCAGCTACGGTGTCCGCATCTCCGTAAATATGCTCATACATAGTCTATGGCTTCGCCCTCCTAAGGGTCCCAACGGGAGCAGTCTTATTAACAGGGTGTGAAGGTGCTTTACCTCTGTTAGCCATAGTCTGGTTATCCTCTAAAAATTGTCATGAGTAATTTTGTTTCTCATAGCTCATGGTCAAAATAATAGTACTAGTAATAGTAGTGATGGTAGTAGTATCAGATATTCCAATAGTATCCATATCCAATGGTACCAATGAGTAATAGTATCAAATATCATTAGCTTTTTAAATAATAATAGGCAAAGCGGTTTATCTTATGAAAACTTTAGACCATTCAAAGAAATTTCAGAATCATAAGTTTCAAACAAGGAAGGTCCAATCATTACCTAAAGGTCCATGCTGGAATTTATGCGTGCGGTAAATTCCTGGTTACGTTGATCAAGTGTAATCATCAATTTACCCAACCCGATCATCCTAACACTTTCCCACAAGAACAGTCCTAAGGCATCTGGGTTGTAGCCTAGGGTCTACTGTGGTATTCCCAACTTCTCTACAAACTTTGGCTCTGATACCAATCTATCACACCCCGGGCCCAGGTAGGGTGGAACGTCACAGACTAGCAATAACATATGGCAGTGGAAACAAACCATCATAAGAGCTCAAAGGAGAGAATATCACATGACATAAATCATTAAAGAAAAATCCGGACTAGATAAAGGTCTAGTCCCCATTACAAGTGGTTAAGTCATCAGTACAAATTGTTTCACAAATTGAAAATACGAACAGTTTGAAACTGTCCAATTGTTTTTAAGACCAAATGAGTTAAATGCCATGGGCCATGGTGCTAACTCGTCAAGGTTCTCTAAAACAGTAAAACCTCCATCAAAGATTACCTAAAACATGGTCAAAATGGAAATTATGTCAACTATAAAGTTAGTGAATTCAAGTGCTTAAAGTCTAAAAACAAAAGGAATAAAATCCTCATTTTATTTAAAAGAAATCGTAGTTTCAATATTGTGGGGGATCACAATCAACCCTTCACTCAGTCCCGGCTAGCCTCTTCTAAAATCATGTTTTACCGGTTAATCCCGAAGGAAGAACTAAGCCCCAAACTAGTGTAGCATACCTGCCGGATGGTTCACCATAGTTTCTTATAAAAACCCATCATATGCCAACAACGATCCCTCAGGATATCAGTGGGGTACCCTTCCTAAACGGAAGCCACTGTGTGTGGGGGATTCCCTCAATAGATCTATCCATATAAAACAAGCGGTTCATACAACAATTAATGATCGTGATATAAGCATCAGCGGGTAATCACATATCCCACATACAAACATCAAGTAAAGCACAGATATAGTACAGTTGTAACAGAGCATGCTTCATCCTAAAAACAATAGTAAAAAGGGAATCACTAGAACTCACCTTAAGATTCAAGCTAATATTCTTCGCGTGCCGGGGAAGTCTCAAGCCTAGCACCCTAGCATCAAAATTTAGTGGTAAGCTACTGGTTCTAAGTTTATATAAGGTGTACTAGGTGTGCTAAGGAGTTGGTTGTCAGATTCGACTTTGATTCATGAAGGTCTGTATAAAAAGTTTCCTTTTATGGAAAGTCATGGTTTCTTATGTAATTAAGGATTTTACACCGTTAAGTTAATGATACAAGTTAAATAGAGTTGTTCAAGTGATTAGTAGCTTCATATGAGTCGGTTATGGAGCTTGGTAGAATTTTACAGTTTAGTCCCTTATGTTTTAAAATTGACAATTTCTACCCCAAAGTTTGTTTTCTTGCGTTTATTGACTTTTATGACCAAATATTAGGCTCTTGAAGTTAAGTAACTCATTTAAATTAAGTTTACCTCAAAATTTTCAGAATGTAGGTCCGGGTATAATATTCTACGTTTTACGTTCCCGGTTACTGTAAAACCGAAAGGTTTTAACGGTTATGGATTTTCATATTTAGAGTCTTAGACCCTTAAATATTATTATAAGGACATTTTGTAAGTGTCTGATCTGTTGAATATTAAATTCTAGCCTCTTATAGTTCAAAGACTCGTTTTTACGTTTAACCTGTTAAAACGCATTTTCACCCGAATTTAGCCATTTAAAAGCTTGTTTGCCCAAATTTTTATTATTTGGATTTATAATCTTTAACTTACTGAAATACTATAATTTTTTATAGCTTCTTGGTTTAACCTTTTTATTTCAAGATTTACCCTCAAACGTTACCCGGTTACTACCCGTTTTTAGTTAAAAATCTCATTTTAAAATGTACTTTGACCATTTAGTCACAAATTAGATCTAAAACTATTTTTTAACCTATTTTAAGCCTGGAATTCTCTTTAAAAAGTTTAATGTTTAAGATCTCTATTTTTAAGTTGTTTCACCATGTTTCGGGTCCCGAATATAACCAAAAATGCCTAGTTTTACTATGACTTTTATTTCAAGCCATTAGCCATACATTATACACTTAACATTACCCAAACTCCTTCTGAAATCATGTTCCTAAGTCATGGTTAAACCTTTCAACATAGCAACAAGTTATCAATATGGAGATTATGCCGTAATCGACCTTTACACATATGTAAACCATCATTCCTAAATCCTTTTGTTACTTTCAAAATAGGTTATGAATTGTCTCTTGAGTCATTAACAAGCATATTACAAGCATGAGTTTTGCTAGGTTATAAGACATAAGATTCAATGATGACAAAATCACCCAAAAGAGGGTTTTGAAGGTGTAAATCGTGTTCTACCCAGAGAATAACTATGATATCAAGTGAGATACTTCCAAGGATGTTAGAAGCACCTCAAGAACAAGGTGGTGGTAGTATGTTTCTGTTAGAATAAGATATGGTAAGGTTTTTAAAAGAATAGTGAAGGAAAACACAAGATATAGCCAAATCGGGTATAAGGTGGCTTACTCTTGGTGTTGTTCACGATTTGGTGAGTTTGGAGGGGCAGAATGAGCTGGAGTATCTCGAACAAGGACTGGAGAGTCTCGGTCATGCAAGAATCAAGCACCAAAGGCCCATGAAATGTCACCTTCTTGCTTGTTTATGCTTGGCCGTAGATGGTGATGTTGTTGTTCTTCGAATGTGAGCTGCAAGTTGAGAGGATTTTGGTGTTTTAGTGTGTGTTTTCTGCTAGAGAACCGAGAGAGAGGATAGTGGAATGAAGGTGGATGTGTGAGTTTGAATATTGCATGAATTGGTAGTGGGGAAGAGGTGTGGTGGTGTGTAGTGGTGAAGAAGAGAGGGGATTGGCCAAGAGGGAGCGGCCGAGATTCTTGGAGTGTAGTGGGGTGTATTTGATTTAATTTTAATGGAAATTAATATTATGTAGTATTATTTTGTAGTGTTACGTAGTATATTGGGTGGTATAATTTAGTTTGTTGATATGTATTGTGCATGATCATGCATGCATTAAACCAAGAATTATGTACTCATGCACATGTTAATTGTTTCAATTATGATTTAATTCCTATGCATGGGTGGCTTATTGACTTTCTCGGGTCACTAAAATTTCATTAAATTAAAGCTTGAACTAGTTAAAAGTCACTAAAAGTCACATAAAATAATAAAAATGGAACTAATAGCAATTGATGATTCTGATACTACTGATAATATTAAAATGATACTACCATTAATATTAATATGATGGGTAATGATGCAGATAGATTAGGGTTAGAATTATGACCTAGAGGTCGGTTGTCACAATAAGCATAATATATTCTAAGAATTCATTATTGTTTGTGCCTCTAGGCTGTGCGATGACATTCACCTGAGGCTTAGCATCTCTTTGAAAGTTCTTAAAATAGTTTCTTCTTGATAAAAACCAATAGATCGCTCAAATATCTCCTGAGGAAGGTTGATTAACATATAAGCATGGGATCCACAAATGCTTGTTGAACTAATAGACCTAAATTATCACCAATGTGTGTCACAAATCTGTGTATGGATTTAAGTGAAAAATATACGGACAATCATCGTGGCTGCATCTCTCGATGTTCAAAATCAATGTGTGCTATACAACAAATCTAGCATGATTTCCTGTTAGTGCTTTTGACTCTTAGATGAATGAGATCCAGTGAATCGTATTTATAATGTTCTGTGTTATTGATATAAATACAAAAGTGTAAGGCCCCATTCCCGGGCACCTCACAGTTGGTCCTTCATCGCAATTCAACATATAATTTACATATACTAAGTAAAATAACGCAGCGGAATTTATAAGAAAAACATTCTCATTTCATCATAAAAGCTTTTACAATGCATTACATCATTGATTTAAATACAAAATACAAGCTTTCTTTACAATGCCTAACTTTACTATGATTGTTGCGGAAGCATATGAAACCAAGGATTTCTTAAGTAATCCCGTTTATGTGAATCCTCAACAATCATAGGGTCATATACAGTGACCTGTAGTAAAAACTAATTTAAAGAAGATTCCTTAGGTAATCCGTTTATCGGGGTCCCTCAAGGAATCTTGCACTTGCATGCAACATAATGTGTTTCTTGCATTATGAGCCCGCAACACATTTTGTGGTAGCATTATCAAAAGAAGAATTCCATCCCAAAAGAGCTGAGTAGTCGCCTCGTGCCATCCCCAGCAACACTATCTGCCAACTGGAAACACATAAAAAGTCAGCGTTGCTGAGTGAGTTCTAGTTTTTGTAATAAACATACTTTGTTTTCTTTGTAAACCATTCTTTTCTTTTGTGCGATCATGCATCATACGTACATATAGATAATGTCTTCTATTATCCATTTTCATTCATTCATTCTTTCTTTATACATCATGTCACACCCGGGCCCAGAGAGGCGGGACGTCACGATTAGCAAACAACAACCAAAATGCAGCGGAAACTAAATGGTTCAATACATTACAACTTTCAATTTACATCAGAGTATTGGCTCTGTTTCAATTCACAAGGTGCCTAAATCTATAGTCTATAGGTGTTATGATCGATCTTTTGGTAAAGGTTTCATGATGCTTCAGTAACTAAAGCTTCTAGGCTCGACTTTTGTCTTCAACACCTACCCTCACTTCTTGCCTCGGATATAGGTATCTTCTATAGCTCAACTATTCTCCCTAGCTGTACCTGAAGACATGCTCAAAAAGAAAATTGTGTCAACATAAAGTTGGTGAGTTCAAGTGATTAAAGTTTCAGAAAACAAAAGTCTCTTTAGAATCCATTAGTAAAATATTCAAAACATATGTGCTTTAAGTATCAATCATCGTGGGGTATCACAATCAACCCTGCACTTGGTCTCCAGTTGGCCTCTTCTAAACTTGTGTTTAACCGGATATTCCCGTAGGAAAGAACCAAGCCTCAGAATAGTGAACAATCCTGCTAGGATGGTTCACCATAGTATCTTACTCAAAAACCTGTTACATGCCACAAACGACCCCTCAGGATCTCAGTGGGGTACCTCCCTGTAGCGGGAGCCACTGTGCGTGGGGGATTCCCCAAATAGACCTATTCACATAAAAACAAGCGGTTCACAAAAGAATTAATGATCATGAAAAAGTATCAGCAGGTATCCAAAAAGTCCTACATACAAGCATCAAGTAAAGCACAATAATAGTTCATAAAACAAAGAGCATGTTTCATCCCCAAAACAAAAGTAAAAAGGGGAACACGAGAACTCACCTGGTATCCTTATATAATTTCAGAGCTTGATAAAGAAAAGTGACGATCACCAACAAAGCAATTCCTAGCTAGAACATATAAGATTCACGTTTAGAATTAACACGATGTTATTACATGCGTGCAGTTGAGCTCTTTAGTTATATTTAAGTTGGTGATTAGTATCCTTAGCTTCTTGTGTATTTGTTAATTGTCATGAATTAACTTGTGTACATTAGGTTAATTAATGTATTTAATCAAGACTTGAGTCTTAGCATGAAGAATGTAGAAAAATCAATTTATGTCATGGATTCCAAATCTTTATAAATAACTTGCATTAACAATGTAGGTAATATATAATGTTTCAAACGATGTTTATAATGCTTGCGTTTATATCGTATTTGTTAACTTGATTGACGATAATTTGTATAAAAAGAGTGTTGCAATTTATATTTATGTCAATAACAATGAGATGACTGACAATTAATAACAACAAGATGATGATGGATCATTATCGCATGTTAGATCTTTTATCTTAAACAAAACGTGTAGATATCGGTTAATCTAAATATTCATTGTATAAATATACAAATGTACAATCGTAATTGAATGTATTTTACATCTCTAAGCCTTGTAACGATTTAACGTGACATGATATCTTCTTATTTGTTTAATTAACAACATGTTATAACCATTCCCAAAATGTAATGCTTCATATATCTTATCTAGGTTGGTTTCTAATAACTATCCTTGCTATTTAAATCTTGTGTCATTCGCTCTCGCTTTATAATTTGTGTATTTTGTATTAATTAGAGCTCAAATAACACACATATAAATTATAATTAAATTTCAATGCGTTGCGCGTGCGATTATACCTTTCCCTCGGTTCACGTTGGCTAACCCATTCGTATTGATCTTGATCTAATCGTGTTCGCGTTCCGTTGTCCGCTCGTTGACCAGGTTTGACCAGCTTTGACCGATGTTTTGCCTATCCAAAAAGTACCAAATCATTTATAAGCACTAAAACAACAGACTATTACCTAAACGCATCCAACATTGCAAGGTACGTTACCAAACAACCTCGTCGCAGCACTTACCACCATTATCACCGCATGCAACCACAATCCAAGCCCTAGATTACCACTACTAGCCTTTTCTAACATCACCACCATCGGTTATAACTCTTACCACAACCGACACCACCACCGCAAGCACAACTATCACCCGAAATCAACAACAACCATTGACACTCACAGCGAAAAATCAACAACAGCCAATAACCGTAGCCAACAACCATCACTTTGTAACCACCACTACTAACCGTCACAGCCAATACCATCACAGCTTACATCACTACCGTTATCGGACTCAACATAACCATAACCAACACCACCACGACCATAACCTAAAGTTATACCATAATAACCACCATTATCATCACCGCTATGGCCCTGCACCACCATCGGCCACCAGAACCCAACCTACCATCCAGGCCCGACAACCACAACCCACCGCAGTCACCATCTCGACCATTATCATCACCACATAACCCGATAACCACCACAATAATCACCAACCTACATCATCACAACCCATCAACAGCCACAACCGCGACCAACACTATCACCGCGACTGGCAGTCCACCACAACCACCAATTAGCAGCCACGATTTACAGTCAACCACAGCACCGCCACCTGAGTTGCCCTTAACATTGCGACCCCACCCAACATTGAGCTCCACGACCACAACATCCACAACCACAGCAGACAACAACACCATAACCATCATAGCCATGACCTCTGCAGTAACCTTCATCGATGGCCAACGCTAAAAGGGAGGGGTTGTAGCCGCTGATTCAGCCCACCAAAACAACCACATCCATGATTTACAGCCGACAACCATCACACAACCGACAACCACCCAACAGTACCGTCGGGCCAATCCGCGACCGGCCACTACTGCCTGCAACCGACCGCGAGCCTGAACCGCCACCTATACCTTGCCATCAACACTTTGTTTCAAGATCTAGATCTCGAACCACCCTCGACAGCAGCCTAACACCTTCGACCAGTTCAACTGCGAACACAACCACCACCACAACACCTACATCCGACCACCGCAACCACATCGCGACCCCTGTCGATTAACAACACCCCCGCCGGCGCAACCTATAGTCGCGGTCGATCTCCACAGACCCGAGAACCACCGTCGCGACAACCATAGCTTACCATCACTACCGTCGGCTTACCATCACCACCATCGGCTTACCATCACCACCATCGCGACCGATAGCCCTGAAATCCCAAAATCGACCTTTGATTCTTGCACCTTTAGCCCGGCTGCATCGCGAATAGCAAGGAATTAGGGCCTCCTTCGGCTCAGGGTGAAGGGAGTCAAGGGGGGGGAGTTTCCCTCGCCGGCACTTAGCCGGAATGGGGTGGCCGGCCGAGATTCGAAGAAGAGGGGGGAAGGGAGGAAGGCTGCGGCCGCTCCCCTGATTTATCTCAAATGGGTTTTGAACCCTAGAATGAATTTTTTGTTGTTTAGATACTAGGGTTAAATGAAACGGGTTCGTAAACAGTTCGATTCGTAACGCGTTCGAGTCAATTTTTCACGTATCGTTTTGAACTTCACTACTCGTTAGATTCGATTATTCAAAATGTTATAGATATTCCAAGATTATTAATTTTATCGTATTTTGATCACGCCGAAACATTAAACGAGTTGTAAATTATCACGTATTTAACACGTTAAACGGTTTTACGCGTTTTTATCAAATGTGCGTTAATATTACCATTTTGGTATCAAAATATATTCAATTAAGTATTAAATGATTTATTGTTCGTTAACTTCCCAATGTTAGTGACGTTAAAACCTTATCTGACGAATTCTGGGGTTTGACCTGATCGTAACCCGGTTCGCGTCACGGTCGCGTTTCGGAACGTATTTATTCCGGACACGCATCACTCACCAATTTAATATGTTATGATAATAAACAATGGTTAGATGAATGTTTACGGAGTTACGAGGCTCGGTTGTCATAGCAGATGTCAGTTAAATGCCGGTGAAAATCGGTATTCGCATTTCACTTACGTACCCCCGTTGCTTATGCATGTTTCATGAAAAATCTTTTAGCAAGCATTAATTATGATTTTGTTAGCATTAACAAGGATGAGATTGGATGACAAGCTATTATAAGAAATTCTGATGGAATTCAGACGTTAGTACGCGTTAAATTGTCGGAATTTCCCGGTATTGGTTCTGAATCTGTTTTCAGCTTGGATCTTTTCCATAGTTGTTCCAAATCACATAAGAATTCATTGTTTCATGGTTTCTCATTCAATTAGTTCGTAAGCATGCATTTGGGCCAAAAATGGGCCTTGTTTTCATGTTCGGGCCCTTATTGGGCTTATTGGGCCAAAAAAGCTAGTTTCGTTTTGCAAGATTTCATTGGTAAGCCCAAATCATCCGGCCTTTATTGGGTCCTATAATACATTAAGCTTTCTAATTGGGCTATATTTCAGAGGTGTTACACATCATTATCATTTAGTGCTTAACTAGATCTTGTCAGGCTTTACCCACTTCATAGCACTCAGCTTATGATTACTGTGGTCGAATGACAAGGATTCAGTTTCATCTATGCTTGCACACTGGATATCTTTTGTACCAATACCATATGCTATACCCCGATCAGTCTTAGCTACTGGGCCGAAGTCAACAAATGAACAACAAACTTATGCCACAGTACTAGTAGGTAAGCAGTAGAGGTACCATGCATATGGTCAATCACAAAGAAAGACCCGTTATTCCTTATTAGTTCATTCATTCATTAATGCATGTATTCGTCATCATATTTCCCTTTTCATTTATTCATTAATACATGCATTCCTTATCATGTTCTCGTTCGTTATCTTCCACTTTACTTTACATAATACTTCGTTCATTCATTATCATAACATGTAAAGGTTTGGAAAGATAAACATACAATATTATGAAGAACATACACACATCATTCATGCATCGTCATACAAGCAATCATACACATACACCATGCATGACCATCAAGCACACATCATCATGTCATCCACAACTTTAAAGTCAACTCATATAACCCCTGGGAATCTCCTAGGTCAAAGCCTATCTTACTCGTTTTAAGTTCCCAAAAGTCAGAATTCTGCTTATGTGTTTACCCGCATTTCCACTTTGATTCATCCGCATTTCATGGCCATCCGCATTGGTCAATGCGGATGAGGAAATGCCTTAACCGCATTTCCACACTGTCCGCATTAGTCAATGCGGCTGATGAAAAACCTTGACCGCATTTCGTGTCCTTACCCGCATTAGTTAATGCGGATGAGGGATGCCTTGGCTATTCTACCCGTCTTGTCCGCATTAGGTTAATGCGGCTGAGTAAATGCCTCGACTACATTTACTTAGTCATCCGTATTTGTTAATGCGGTTGAAATCTGCCTTAGCCATTTCATTTAGCTGTCCGCATTAGTCTATGCGGCTGAGTATGGTGACCTGCACTTAACCTGTTCCATTTCTACAACCCATTCATCATCTTAACATACCCCTAGCACAGATTTATCATGTTATCCACTTAGAACAAGTCATACATCATACACATCATAGGAAGGACTCCTAAAACATACATCAATAGTACGCACACGAACAACATACTGAAATTTGTAAATCTGCCCTAGAAATCTTATATACGGTAAGCATAGCAACCTGAGCAGTCCATACACACACATACTCGTACATACATACATGAGTTAAGCACTCAAGCTCGAAAACGGTGTTAAGATGTGTTCCAGCCCCAAAAATGATTCAAAAACGGGTAAATTAGGGGTCTTAGAACTCACCTTGTGTTGTTGTGAGTATGGCTTCTTCAAAACCAGTTGCTGTGAGATCTTGTACCTCGAATCGACCTTCTTCTTCTTGTTCTTCCTTCAGAATCTCGTATTCTGCTCTTTCTCTCTCTAAAGTGTTTGATGATTTGGGGGTTGTGAGAAAAGAATGGGCAGCCATCCCTATAAATATCAGATATTTATCCCCTCTTTGAACTTTTGACACAAAGCCCCCTCTACTTTTATTCCTTTCTCATTTCCTTTCAAGATACTTTCTTTTCTTTTCCTATTATTATTTTCTTCGTCTAATAAAGTTTCGGGTGTTACAAAAAGATCCTAAATGATTGTGTTGTCTGCCATTTTGATTACATGTGAATCTTTCTAGAAATGATGTTAATGTTTGAAGCTATTCTACTCAGGGGGTGAAATCTTTTAAGTAATGTTAAAATGATTTCGACCCTCCTCAAATAAAAAATGTAAAAATATGTCTTATTTCAGTTTTTATTTGAAGTTTTTCCTACTTTAGTTATGCTTGTATTGAGCCGATGTCGGACTATGTAAGAAGATTGAACTCTGTGAATGTCACATAATGAACCGAACGCTAACTGTGAAAAGCTTGTTTCTGAAAGATAAAAGGATCACGTCCGAGGTGATCATACGGTTTTCACTTAAAAAGATTATGTCTGAGTTGATTAAATGGTTTTCAATTAAAAGAATCATGTCTGAAATGATCAATGGTCAAAATGTCATATATCAAAGATAATTGTGTGAAATTCTGAGCCAAACGAAGCCAAATTCATAAGAGTATGGCCCAATCGTACGACTGGACCATGAGTATGGGCCTATCACACGACTGGACCACAAGTATGGCTCAATCACACGACTGGACCGTGAGGATGGACAAGTCGCATGATTGGCAACCTCAATATGAACCAATCGTATGATTGTTGAATGCGTATAGGTCAGTCGTACGATTGAACCTCAGTCGCACTTATGAACCATGGGCATGGGTCCAGTCGCACGACTGAAATTCACAAGAGTATAAAAGGTGGTTCAGTAGGTTGTAACCCTACACTTGGTTTCAAATTCTCTCAAATACCTGGCTATCTATAGGACCCCTTTTGAATTTTTCTTGTGATTTCCTCGATTTCTCGATTGTTAACGGTTCCGCGTTGATCTACAAGTACTTTCAAGATGATAACATGATGTAAAGTACCCAAAATAGATCAAAAATCAGATTGAACAATAACCAAACTAAACCAAAATGAAAAACACCAAATAGGACCTTTAAAAGAAATTAAATGTGAATCTAAGATATATCTTGTATTATGACAAGTAATGGCGCATCTAATGACTGTAATCTTGAACTGGATATTGCTGATTCGAAGTAAATTCAAAATTTTGGTCTTGCACAGTGTGTATGCGAGTGGACATACTGATGAACTTCAATCGCACGATCGAACCATACGCATGATTCAATCGCACGATTGAATCAATCGGTGCTTCAGTCGCATGACTGGTTTAGTCGTGTGACAAGGAACACGACTAAGCTCAGTCGGAGGCTTAATCGCGCAATTGAGTTCAGTCGTATAGTTTAATCGAACGATTGAACCAGTAAGAAAAAACCTGTTTCAAATTCAATGTTTCTTTCGTATGAATTGGTATAACTTGTTATTCAAATGGTTGTTGTGTGTGTTACAGTGAAATAGTGGAAAGATGGACCATGAGTACTAAGCACAACATTTGTGCTTACCTGAACACTACTTCAAGGAATATCGCCGAGTTTGTAGGAATTATCGAATTCCTAAACCGCTCCAGAATCTACAGTGTAATTTCTACAGCTTGCACACCTTACAGATCACTACAGTAAGCATTCTGGGAGAATGCTATAGTGGATCGTACCGTTGAGCCATATCGGATCAGGAAATCTATTTTTGTCAAGGCTATAGATATTGGTGAACATGACCGAGGAGAGTGTTGGATCTGGGAGACAACATGGATTATCTTACCAAACTACATCCTATGACAGTTAGGGTTGCTTTCTAAGGATTAAATACGTCGGTGACATCAATGCTGGTGTGCTTAATGAGAGCAACATGTACCCTCCGTTCAAGTATCTAGCTCATGTGATTCTGAAGTGCATAGCTTCTCAAGATGGTGGATTTGACGAGCTCAGTGATCAGATTCAGAACGCATTTGTGGTGTTAGTTTTAAACTATCCATTCAGCTTCTCCAAAATGTTCTTCAATTATATGAAGGAGAACATAGAGGTGAATGGGAAGGAGAGCTTTTGTATGTACCCGAGATTTCTCCAGATGATCATTAACGAGAAGCTACCCAACCTGCCAAAGAACAAAGAGGATGAGGTGTCATTGGAAGTGATGGATGGCACTACTTTGCGAATGATGAAGGTTTATAGGGGAAAGTAGACAAAGCCCCCGGTGAGAAGATTGTTTGGCCATCTGGCCAATGCTGACTACGCATCACCTGCAAGGAAGAAGTGGTGTCACAATGATAGTGACTCAGATGTTGAGCATGTGGTGATTCCAGACAATGAGGAGGATGATGATGATAATGACCCAGATGAGGGTCACAGAGGTGGTTCATCTGCTACGATTGGCTCTGACCAGCCTACAGTTCACCCAGATATCCCCCCTATGGAAGATTTGGGTACTTTTGACTTGGGAAAGGAATCAGAGGACTCTGAGGAAGAGCCTCTTGCTAGACAGGTTGGTAGCAATTCGGTTGCTATAGATAGAGGGAAGGAGGTGGTTGGTGCCCACCAGGCTAGTTCGAAGGGTGTTGATACTGAGGAAGCTGATCCATCCTACACACCCAAATAATCAATCAGCAAAGGAAAAGCACCTGCTGCCACGGGGACAAGGAAGAAAAGGATGGCCCACCCTATGGGAAAAAGGGGAAACGCCAAAGGATTATTTTGATGAGTTCTTCCACTGCCACTACCACTATCGCAACCACTACCACTATCACAAACGCTACCACCGACATACCCACCACCACACTAATACCCACATCTTCCTTACCCACAATACCTAAAACTACACCTCCACAAACCATTCCTATCCCCACACCTAACTTCATAACCTCAACCACCGAGCCTACCGTTACATTAGCCCATACCTCAACCTCTGATATTCCCCTTTCCCAGAGCACTACCCTTCCCACAGTTGGGTAAGAGGAATAGCTAGCAAGCCTTAACAGGCTGTGCTCAAGCATCTGGCAACTGATGATCTGAAGACTGCCTAGATTAGCCAATTGATGTCAGTGAATGCAGCACAGGGCCAACAAATTGCCAAACTGACTGAGAAGAACGAAGCCCATGAGTCGGTTTTAGTTTCACCTCATAAGGCCCTTCAAGCTCAAAACGAGCTAGTGCTAGCATCCACCAACAAGATCGAGGGTCTTGAGAAGAAGAACAAGAAAATCATGTTGAGGTTGAAGGGAAAAAGAGAAGAGACGTTAAAGATTAAAGGAGATGGAGATGATGATGATGATGACGACTCTAGTGATGATGAATCAGATGATGAGGATGATGAGGAAGAGTCGGATAAGAGTGGAGAAGAGAAGAAGAAAGATGATGATGAGGATGACGAACCCGAAGGTGACGCGAACGCGTCAGCCTCAAATCAATCTGAGAAGGAGAGGCGGACTAAGCAAAGTCGAGATTAGAGAGCCTCTTCCTTAACTCCTCAAGCCAATGAGCCTCAAGATAAAGATCAATTTAATGATTAAGAATGTCTATGTAGTTTGAAATCTTTATAATTGAACATTGTATTACATTAATGTAAATGATTATAATTTATATTTAATACCTTGATGAGTCATTAATGTGTGCTTTACTGATCATTCTTTCAAACAGATACAAATCAACACGTTGATGATTTTGATGTTGCTCCCCTTCAGTAAATTAAGACTCAGCTCATAACGATTCTTGATTTGCAAGGGATTGTAACAAGATCTGTGAGTTACAAACCTGAAGAGGGAGAGATTATTCACGACTTGACAGACGAACAACTTGCAAATATGTTCAGATTAAATCCTGATGAGGTTTTAAGAGATGCTCCTGAAGTTGATGTCACTAGTGATGAGGAGCTACAAGGAGTCGATGAGATAGAGATAGAGGATGTCACGTCAGAGTACTATCCACAATACACAAATAATAAGGGAGATATTTTACCAGACATGGGTGAAACCTTTGTCAGTGGAGCATTTAACAAGGTTAATGAGAAAGTCATAGAGAAAGAAGCTGAATAAAATAAAGCTCAAGATGATGATGCTAATGTGGAGCAAAGGAAGGCTGAATAGGCTGCATGTCCAGCTAAGATGAAAAATTATAAAAGCCTCCAAAGGAGAATGCCTACACCAAGCTGTATAAAGTTAAGAGACATCAGAAAGTATCAGGAAAAATTATCAGCTGGGCATATTTTGAGGATTTAATTGTTTATGCTGTCAAAAGGGAGAAAGCGATTGAGTATTACAGCATGATCTGAAAACCCTCCCAGTATTACAGACATCCACATGCTGAAAACCCTCCCAGCCTTTGAGCTGAATAGACTTGCCTAAACCTATTATATGCAAACCTAGGAAAGATGTCGGGTTGGTTTGAAAAGGCACTGAAGAAAGAGTACCACACGAGATGGGTGCACTTCAAACCTCAACAACCAAGGGGTTTGTTAGCAAAAATGAAGTTGATCCTATCTCTGGTAGACAGAATGTGGTGTTGAAGTGGAGACCTCCAAGAACAAGGTCAAAGATTTCATTGAGGGAAATGCCACAGGACTTCATACCTCATTTTAAATAGTGGTACTATGATTGGAGGACGGGCGAAGCGGCGATTGTACTTAACCAAAAGGGAAATATTAAGACTATCTGGTGTTTGACCCTATGTGGCTTACCAACTTGTCTGCAGATGATTTTTATACTATATACAAGTGGCCACTAATCTATGATACACAAGATATTGTACAAGCTCTACAATTTCAGCACGTGATCAGACTCTGTTTTGCATTTGAAATTCATGCTTGTGTCTCAAAAGAGGAGAAGTACAAGATGTTTGAAGAGCATGTGATGAATGTTAGAAAATAGAGTATAGTAGGTCCAAAGGGAAGTTTGTTGATACATGATGTCCCTAGTTTATAGTACATAAAGGTTTATGTCTTTCATTTCTAAGGGTATTCTTGTAATATGATATTTGTTTGGATGTCTATTTACTATTGATCATGTTGTATTCTTATAATGTTTACTACTACACGCTTGGCTGAAAATTATATATAGGTTTGTAGTAGTTATTTATAATTCTGAGTTTATTAATGATTCAGAAATGTGTTTCACTTAGCCTTGTGGTCATTCATACCAATGGACCATGCTTATAGACTAGTCGCACGACTGAACCAGGTGACTGGATCAGTCGCACGACTGAGTCATAAGACTGGCTAAGTCGCACGACTGAACCAGGTGACTGGATCAATCGCACGACTGAGTCATAAGACTGGCTCAGTCGCACGACTGAACCATTCGTAGAGTTTAGTCGTGCGTATGAATCAATCGCTTGACTCAGTCGGATGTCTGAACCATGCTAGTGGCTCAGTCGTACGATTGTACACTGCAACCTATAAATACCACGTAATTTGTGGAATAACATAACACTTCAAATATTATTATATCCTAGCCATCCAGAGCGTCCTAGTTCGTCCATCCAACTTCATAGTTCGTTCCTGATCGATTTCTACTCGTTCGTAACGTTTGTTTAATCGTTAGATCGATCAGGTTGTCGTTCTCACTGATTGGATCTTTAATCAAATAGGATTCTACACTATTTGATCTTGTTTCATGTTGAATCTATTAGTATTCCGTCTGTACACAGTCCTAACAACAAGTGTGGCCAAAAGTATATGGCTACGCTTATGTACTTTTGGTTCATTATTTATGCTTGCATGGTTATTTTTGAATTATCTTACATGGATAAGGATAATTAAACCACTTAATATAAACAACTTGTGTAAAATTGGTTCCTTAGAAATCATTAGGTGAGAAAATTGGTTTTTTTAAAGGTTAATGATTTCATAATAAAATGGGTTTTATTAAAAGGAACTTTGAAAATTGGTTTTCCAACTAAGTACCGTACATTTGAAAGCATGCATATGTTAGGTACATAAAAGCCTTCCAACCTAGAATTTAGAAAACTAAAATCCCTTTAAAAATAAGCCTAACACCATCCTTTTATACAACACTCGAATAACTTGGAACTCGATGTGGGATAAAGATCACCTAAACACATTAGAGGAAACTCATGAGGTTAAGGTGGGTTTACCATATTTGTGGGATAAAGATCGCCTAACCACTTGTATGTGCAAATTCACATGTGTGTGTAAGTAGGACGACTTAATTTGGAAACCATGTGAATAGGATCACTGAAGCATGGCCTACAAAGGTGTTGATGGGATTAGACATGCAAACTAAACATATGATATTTAAACGATCCCATAAAACTAGAAGTTGTAAATTGTTGCAATTGTTAATTGTTGAGTACCTTGTTAATTTAAATAATGGGATAAAGGTCACCTAACCAATATTTAAATGGAACATTGGATTCTATGTAAGGCCCAATTCCCGGGATGCTTACAGCTGGCCATTCATCGCTCTTAAAACATATAATTTCATTAACTTTGATAAACATTGCAGCGGAAACAATCAAAATGACATCTCATTTCATCATAAAAGCTTTTGCGAAATAATACATCGTTAATCAATTACAAAAATATATATTGTTTCATTACATCACAAAAGCATTATATGAATGGATGCCATCCAAAAGAGCTGAGTAGCCGCCCCGTGCCATCCTCAGCAACCTTACCTGCCAACTGGAAACACATAAAAGTCAGCGTTGCTGAGTGAGTTCTAGTTTTATAATTAAAACATACTTTTCTTACGTTAAAACCATTCTTTACCTTCATGCTATCGCACATCGTACATACACATAGGTAATATCATTATTATCTTCATCATTCATTTTCTTTTACTTCTAACTAAATCCTGTCAAACTTTACCCTCTTCATGGCACGCAGCCATGATTACTGATGTCGAGTGACAAGGATCCCGTTTCGTATAGTGTTATTATATTTTGTCCGTTCATTTCTTTCGTTCATTCATTATTTAACTTTCATTCATTCAACGTACGTCATTACCATTCACATTCGTTACTTTCCTTCACATTCGTTCATAAATTCTTACTTTCATTCGTACGTTCATTACTTTCGATGACATGTATATTACCCCGAACACTGTGTACGAAGCGGGTAACTAAGCCTGAGGTCTTTTATAGACCTTGAACATTGGGCACAGATCTGGCTCCAGTACTTAGGGTAAGTACATCTACCACTTATCTTTCTCTTTCATTCTGGATCAATGTCATATGCTATACCCCGAACATTGTGCACGAAGCTGATGCTGGACCTTTGGTAATTAAATCACGAACATTGTGCACGAAGTTGATCCAGTCACCTAGGGCAAGCGGCAAGGATCCTATACATATGGTCAATCACAAAGATTGGACCCCAGTGTGCATCCTTTGGAGTAGCTAACCCGCACACCGTTGAGCTAACACCTTCATTGGGTGTGCACCTCCATACATTTGCTTGCAAGCCTTTCTTACATTCATTCTTTCATTAATGCATGCATTCGTTCATCATGTTCCTCTTTTATTATCTTTCACTTTACGTTACATAATACTTTCGTTTCTTTCTTTAACATAACACGTAAAGCCAAGGGAAAGATAAACATTCATCATAATAAGGAACATCAACATACATAGTGGCAACATCATACAGGGCATCATCATACATACATAACCTACATCACGCATACCATGCAACATCATCATGCCCAACATACCCTCTATGACCTCAATGGTCATCTTACATGTACCTACGGGAACTTCCATGTCAAAACTTGCATTTGCACTTTCCCCCGAAAGCCAATAATTTAAACTATGCTCCTCCTCGGGTACAACACCCTATTTAGGCGTTAGGGCACCCTTCAGTCGCATGGCCTCCATGCGACTGAACATCATGCGAATGGACTTCATGCGGATGAACACTATGTGAGTGAGCATTTATACGAATGGACCTATACGGATGGACAATATGCGAATGAGCACTTATGCAAATCGACCCTCAGTCGCATGACTCCACATGCGACTGGCTCTCCAGTCGTGCGATTGAACCTCAATCGTGCGACTGAACCTCAATCGCATCCCATTCGGCCGTATGGCCTCCAGTCGGTCGTCTAGCCCTAACTGATGCAGGATGCAGTTCATCCCGAACCCAATCTGCCATTTTTGACCTCCAAGATCATCCAAACACATTCTAAGCCCAAATCAACCATCCTAAACCTTAGGATTGCATACTACAACACCATTCAAGCACACATAAGCTCGGAAACAAACTCCAAACGCATCACACGCAAACACATGCAAATGGGTCAAACACACACATACAAAAACGGGTTTACTATGTGTTCCTGCCCCAAATCAGTTGAAAACGAGTAAAATAGGGGTCCTAGAACTCACACAAACTACACAAAGTAGAAGAGCTTCGTTTGGACCCACTACACGAGGATTTTGCTCTCTTGAATCCACTCGAACCAACCCTTTTCTCTTCTCTTCTACCTTTTTCTCTCTTCTTTCTCTCTTTTGCTGAAAATGTGGGTGTGGGGAGAGGGTAAGGGCTGCCCTCCCCCTTCAGATATCCCCATTTACCCAACTTTCTCGCGTTGGTGAGTTTGGTCCCCCGACTTTGGACTTTATTTCTTTTTCTTCTTTTGTCGGCTTCAAAGAAAATATCCGGGTGTTACATTATATTTTAATTATTAATTGTCTATGAGACGTCAAAGTCTATTAATAATTAAAATATATAATCTTTAAAAATACTAAAATTTGGACATTATTAAATTGTGTAGACGGCCGCTAACAACAACGTCATCACCCCAACCGTCCATCGCCTATCACTAAGAACAATCCTCGAAAAGGATCATCTCAACCATAACAACTTTATGGATTGGTATCGAAACTTGAGAATTGTTCTTGTTAGTCCCAAACAACACTTGAATCAATGAGATTTGTGAAAATTGTTGGATCAAACACAAAATATAGATGAACAAATGATGAACACCTCAAGAACACAATGATATCCCTTGTTTGATCTTTGATGATTTGAACATGATAATACAAAGTGGAAACCCTCAAATCAATTGGCTCATTCAAGATCCAAACCCTAACTACAACTTATCTATTTATATGAATATAATATTCACTAATGACACATTAAGCCCCTAGACTTAAACTAATTAGGGAAAATACAAATAAAACATAAAATGATTAACAATATTAAATATATTTTGTTGACACAAAATATATTTATTAACTATAAAACACCTAGTCAAATATATCTTCAACGCCTCGTCTCGGTTCTTCATCTCAAACACGTCTATTTGACTTTTCCGATGACTTTGATCGTGATGTTGAATTTTGTTGACCTTGACTGTGTTGATAATATAGACTATCTTTTTCAGACCCAACAGTTCTCCAGCAAGAAAAGAAATCCTATGTGTTGGACGATCCTATTCCTGCTGAACCTGACATTAATGATGTTGATGCCTGTAACGATGGGATAAAGCACACTGAGGATTCAGTGCAAGTTTCTTGCCTAATGTTAGGAACCATGATTCCTGAAATTCAAAAGGACTTTGAACATCATGGAGCATATGACATGGTTACCCAATTGAAGGAAATGTTCATTCAACAAGCAAGGGTAGAACGCTTCAAAACGGTTCGAGCGCTTCATGCATGTCAGATGGAAGAAACCCAATCGGTATCATCTTATGTACTTAAGATGAAAAGCCACATTAATCGCCTCGTAAGGATGAATTGTCCTGTCTCCAAAGAGTTAGCCACGGATTTGATCCTCAATGGTCTAACCAAGAGATTTGAGACATCTGTCATGAACTACAACATGAACGGATAGGACAAGATTATGGGGGAACTTCATGCAATGCTCAAAACAGCCAAAGCGGAAACAGGAAACAGGGTTTTACCAGTTCTCACGATCAATGAGGGTGGCAATAGGAAAAGGCATCACCCCGAACCCAAGGCAAATGTTGCCAAAGGCAAGGGACATATTAAAGTGAAGGGTAAGGGAAAAGACAAAGCAGAACCACAAAAACTAAAAGAAAAGAAGCCTAAGTTACCGAGAATGATCCATGTTTTGAGTGTGGTGAGATAGGACATTGGAAGAGGAATTGTCCAACCTATCTCAAAGGGTTGAAAAATAAAAGGAATGCAGGGCAGACCTCAGGTACAACTTTCATGATTCATATTAAACTTAATGTCATTTCTTCAAACACATGGGTATTAGATACCGGATTTGGAACTCATGTTTGTAATTTGTTGTAGGGGTTCAAAAAAAGTAAACATTTCAACGAAGGGGACACTAGTCTCTTCATGGGCAACGGAGCAAAGGTTGAAGTCGAAGACCAGGAGACAACATTTTGAAGCTTCCAAATGGGTTGAAAGTTATTTTGAAGAACATTTTGTATGCTCCTAGTTTGAGTAGGAACATTATTTATGTTACCCTTTTAAGACAACATGGTTATGTTTTAAAGTTTGTCCACAATGGAATTTGTGTTTTTATGGATAATGTGCTTTATTTTAAAGCCATGCCTTTTAATGGCATTTATGAATTAGTTCATGATAACACATCCTTTAATAACTCGTTGTACCAATCAAGCACCAAGAAACTCAAAATACGTTTGAGTAAAACATATCTTTGGCATTTTCTTCTTGGTCACACAAACAAGAATCACATTAAGACACTTTAAAAGAATGGTCTTTTGGATGCAAATGAAGACGAATCATTTGACAAATATGAATCTTGTTTACAAGGAAAGATGACCAAGGAACCCTTTAGTGGCACCAACGATAGGGCAAAAGATTTATTAGGAATCATACATTTGGATGTATGTGATCCTTTTAAAGCAATGACAAGGAATGGTGAAAGATACTTCATTACCTTCATCGATGATTATAGTCATTATGGTTATGTGTACTTGCAAAGACACAAAGATGAAGCTTTTGAAATGTTCAAAATCATCAAAAATGAAGTAGAAAATCAACTCAATAAAACAATCAAAGTTCTTCGTTCGGATGAAGGATGTGAATACCTAAATGATGCTTTTCAAAATCATCTTAGAAACTGTGGGATCATCTCACAGCTTACACTACCCAGAACACCACAACATAATGGTGTCTAAAAGGAGGAACCAAACCCTATTGGATATGGTTCGATCTATGATGGCTAGAAGCACATTACCTCTATGGGTTCTTCCACGAAGTTTAGCTTATCATTGATTCTTGTCTCCTTCAACAGTAGTTCCAAGGTTTTGACTACCAGGCATTTCTTCAAGTTTGACACATGGAAGGTGTCGTGTATATAACTCAATTTCTGAGGTAGTTTCAACTTGTAAGCCACAGGACCAATTCTTGCAAGTATTTTGAATGGTCCAATGTATCTTTGGCTTAACTTTCCTCTTTTTCCGAACCTCATGGTTCCTTTCCATGGTGCTACTTTTAGCATTACTCTGCCACCTATCTGAAACTCTAATGGTTTTCGTCTCCTATCAGCGTATTTCTTCTGACGGTCCCTTGCTGCCCGTAGACGTTCCTTGATTTTGAAAATCTTATTGGTGGTCTCCAATATGATGTCTGGCCCCAACACTTGGCTATCAACAATGGTGACTGACATTTCCTACCATAGAGAGCCTCATACGGAGATACATTGATACTTGCATGGTAACTGTTATTATAGGAGAACTCCACCAATGGAAGATGGTTATCCCAGTTCCCACCAAAATAAACCATGCAATTTCACAGCATATCTTCTAAAGTTTGAATAGTCCTTTCGCTTTGACCATCAGTTTGCGAGTGGTAAGTCGTGCTTAAGTCCAGCCGGTTCCTAATTCTCGTTGGAGTGATTTCCAGAAACACGAAGTGAAACGACTATCGTGGTCGGAGATTATTGATTGTCGCACACCATGCCTAGCCACTATTTCATGCATATATAGTTGACCCAGTCTTGACATGTCATAGTCTTCCCGAATTGGTAAGAAGTGAGCTGATTTGGTTAGTCTATCCACTATTACCCAATAGCATCATGACCTCTAGACGTTCTGGGTAACTTAGTAACAAAATCCAACGTGATGTTATCCTATTTCCATTCTGGGATTTCTGGCTGCTGCAACGTCCCTGATGGTTTTTGGTTTTCAGCTTTTACCATGGCACACGTTAGACATTTTCTGACGTAAACAGTGATTGATTTCTTGATTCCAGGCCACTAGAAAAGTGCCTTCAAATCCTGATACATTTTATCACTTCCAGGGTGAACTAAATACCTAGATTTGTGTGCTTTGTCGAGAATTACCTCTCGAATTCCCCCATGCATTGGCACCCAAGTTCTCCCTTTGCACTTATATGTACCATCATTTCCTGTTTTAAATCGCTTTTCCATTACAGTTAATCCTTATCCTGCTAAATTTTCCTCCTTTAACGCTTCACTTTGAGCTTCTTTCAGCCTTGCAATTAGGTTAGTGTACACACTTATCCTTAAAGCTCGTACACGAAGTTGTTTTTCACTCCCCTTTCTGCTCAAAGCATCTGCCACCACGTTGGCCTTACCGGGATGATAACAGATTTCATACTTGTAGTCGTTTAACAACTCAACCCATCTTCTCTGACGCATGTTTAGCAACTTCTGGTCAAGAATGTGTTGCAAACTTTGATGGTCAGTGTAAATGACGCACTTCGTGCCATAGAGGTAGTGTCTCCACATTTTGAGAGCAAACACCACGGCACCTAATTCCAAATCATGCGTATCATAGTTCTTCTCGTGATCGTTTAGTAGTCTAGATGCATAGGCAATGACCTTTTTGTGTTGCATTAGCACGCATCCTAACCCCTGACGCGAGGCGTCACAATAGACTACAAAGTCTTCGACTCCTTCTGGGAGGGCCAAAACAGGTGCACTGCATAAATTTTCCTTAAGCGTCTCAAATGCTTCATCTTGCTCTGGTTCCCACACAAAGGTTTTGCTCATCTTAGTCAGTGCGGTCAAGGGTTGCACAATGCGTGAGAAGTGCTTTATGAATCGTCGGTAGTATCCAGCCAATCCTAGGAATTGCCTAATCTCAGTGGGAGTTTCAAGATTCTTCCAATTCTTTATAGCCTCAATCTTGGAAGGTCAACTTGAATTCCATTCTCATTCACTACAAGCCCTAGAAATTGGATCTCTCGCATCCAAAATTCACATTGTGAAAATTTGGCATATATTTGCTCATTCTTGAGTAACTCAAGAATTAGTCTGAGATGCTTCTCGTGCTCTTCCTTATTACTTGAGTATATCAGAATGTCATCGATGAACACGATCACAAACTTGTCGAGATATGGCCGGCATATACAGTTCATGAGATCCATGAATGCTGCTGGTGCATTAGTCAGCCCGAAGGGCATGACTAAGTACTCATAGTGCCCATACCTAGTTTGGAAAGACGTCTTGGGTATCTTGGAAAAGTAGCTTGCTCTTTGAAGTTGATCGAATAGGTCCTCTATCCTCAGAAGAGGGTAGCGGTTCTTTATGGTCAACTTATTTAACTCCCGGTAGTCAATGCACATGCGTAAGGTTCCATCCTTCTTTTTCACAAATAACACTGGGGCACCCCATGGAGAGACACTCGGACGTATGAATCCTTTGTCCAATAGTTCTTGAATTTGCATCATCAATTCCTTCATTTCAGGAGGGGCGAGTCGATATGGCGCTTTAGCTACCGGTGTAGCGCCAGGCAGCAAATCTATTTGGAACTCAACTTGTTGATTCAGGGGAGGTCCCGGTAGGTCTTCCGGAAACACTTCAGGGTATTCAGAAACTACTGGGATTTCCGCAATCTTCTTCTCCTCTTTGGTCATCATCACGTAGATAATGAAAGCTGAGCATCCCTTCCTTAAGCTCTTGGTAGCTTTTAAATGGGATATCATGGGGCATAAAGTGTTACTCTTTTCTCCTTGCACCACTAACCCTTCTTTGTCGTTCAACGGTATCTTGAGTAGGCGTTCATCACAAACAATTTCGACTCTGTTCTTAGCTAGCCTGTCCATGCCAACAATTGAATCCTCCTAACTTAATGGGCATCAGATCTATTTTAAATGTATTTCCATTTAGATTCATTGAACAATCCTTGACGATTTCATTAGTTTCTAAAATGTTGCCATCAGCTAATTTGATGGTAAACGTATTGGCTAAGGCACACGTAGCTAGTTCAATCAAGGATCTAAAAGCACTAGAGATAAAACTAGCAGTCGCTCCAGTATCAAACAAAATGGTAGTAGGATGATTGTTTACAAGAAACGTACCATTAACCACATCAGGTTCCTTTCGAGCTCCAGCTGGGTCTATCACAAAAGCTCTTCCCTTAGGATTATTAGGCTTGGCATCCTTATCTCTACCCAGCTTAGGACACTTGCTCCTCATGTGTCCTGGATCCTCGCATTCATAGCATTGCTTCCCTGGTATGAAAGTACAATCCTTGATTAGGTGCGCAGTCCTTTTGCACCTAAAGCAGGGCATTGGGTTGCATTCCCCTTGATGGTGTAGCTTGCACTTGTTGCAAAATGGGTTTGTTCCCGTATACAGCCTCTGGGTCTTGCTTCCCTGATCATCACGTCTCGCACCTTTGAAACTCTTCCTTCCTGACCCGCTACTACTTCTAACTGCTTTCTTTGCTTCAAACCACCTTCTTTTCTTTCCAACAAACTTCTTCTTCTCATCACTCCTAATTTGCTCAGTCCATCCAGCCCTAACTAGGTCATCGGTCAAACTGCTGGTGAGATCAGCTACAGATTGTAGAGTCAAGTGCTTGGAGGATCGGACCATTCCTCTAACTCTGGGATGTAGTCCCCAGATGAATCGTGCTACGCCTTTGGATTCGGGTGTCACCAGGTGTGGCACCAGCCGGGATAGGGCTAAGAAACGATTGACGTACTCCGTGTAATTGATACCTTTCATTTTCAGGCTCAAGAACTCCGATTCTAGCTTCTCAAGTAAATTGACGGGGCAATACTTGTTAGTTATCAGCTCTCTGACTTCGATCCAGCTCATTTGCATTGTAGTATCCCTTCCCCGAGCTTGTATGATCGTCTTCCACCACTCCAATGCTGATCCTTTCAGTGATTGAGAAGCAAATCTCACCATGTGGTCCAGTTTGCATTCGCTGATCCCCAGTACAGCCTCCTTCTTGTCAATCCATCTGTAAGTCTCTATAGCACCCTCAGTGCCATAGAATTCCTTAGGTTTGCATGCCATAAAGGTCTTATAGGAGCATCCATTCCTTAACCCCTCAGATTCCTCATTGTTTTCAGTCCCATTACTACCTCCGGCATCGTTCCGGTCAGCATTGATCGCGTGAGCAATTTGCTGTGCTACGAGATTTGCTATCCTCTCGTCATTCCCTGGGTTAGCATTCCCCCCGATGGGAGTCTCTCGAGGATTAGGAGGTTGATTTTCCAGTTCGCCTTGTTCCTTCATGACAACCTCGGTAGGCTCCTTGTCTCCCGATACGTGTCCCTCTTCTACTAGGCATTCTGATAGTATCACAGATAAAGTCATTTTAGCGTCTCATAATTTGTTCCAAACAATCTATGCATCAGTTCCCTACAAGGCTCCCTCTTTATGAGGGGAGAATACGGTGTATAATTGTACACAACCTTCCAATTTCCCACAGATTACTAATTTAAGCAGTTTAAACAGTCATCAAGAATGGCATGACCTAACACCATGAAATACACAACACATGGCAGATAATCATAAATGTTTCAACAGCATTGTATCATAGCAATCAGTTCAAAATAGGACAAAGTCAATAGTATCAGAGTCTAGCTCTTACAATTTCGAAGGTGCCATCACCCCCATGAATAATAATAATAATAATAATAATAATAGTGTCAGATAATGATAAGATTGTTTCCTTCAACTGTCCAATGACAGATAGTTCTTCCTCCTTCCACATGTCGCCTTCACGTCCACTTCTTCTTCAGCCATCCCATCCATCCAGAGCTCTTCTTCTTTTATTCCTGCTACAACCTCTTCACCCCATGTGAAGCCATCATAGCCTGGAATTGAGCAGACTGGGAGGTCCGGGTAGCATGCTGAAGGGTCAGTTTGTGGCGACGGACGGTCCTCAAGAGCTCCTACAGTGCTGCATCAGTGGGTCCTACGTCACTTGCCCGGCGGCTGGATTGGGAATACCTATCCCTTGCCAGTACGCTAGGGCCATCGTACATGCTGTGCCTCGGAGGCATCCAGGGCTCCTCAGGTGGGTGGCGTTGGAGTGAGTCAAACGGTGGTGGTGCGGGTATGGGAGTCCTAACAGGTGGTGGAGGAGGAGGTGGCATCCTAAATGAAACCGAAGGTCCAGGCCTAGCCCTCTTACGTGGATGAGTGACGGTGCGTGCTCCCCTATTCCCAATAGGCGGGATAGGTGATTGGGACGGAGCGGCAACATGTGGCGAGTGGGAGCGCGTCCGGCTCCTGGAAGGTGTCGTCGAAGAAGAGTCCTCGGAAGCTTCAGTGTCCTCTAACGTGATGGATATCCATCCTGGGTGTCCATACCTCCTAAGGTATTCCTCATACTCAATGCGTGGTTTTGCCTTCTTGGTGTCCCCCATTGGTGCTCTGCTCTTAGTAGGGTAGGCAGGTGCTTTTCCTTTGTCAGCCATAGTTGTTTCCTGTAAAAAGACATCATGAGTAATTTGGTTTCTCATAGCTCATGATAATCTTACTATTAATAGTATACTCATAGTACTAGTGATGCCAATAGTATCAGGGATCTCTACGTATCCCTCAAAATAATATTAGAGTCAATTGTTTCTCAAAATAATGTCAGGTAAAATAGTTCATCATTAAAATCCATTTTAACTCCCAATCAAAATATGTTTCAAAACTCATCAGAATTAAACAGAAGCCCAAACATAACTTAGAGGTTCGTGATGGAAATTACGCGTTCGGTAAATTCATGACTACGTTGGTCAAGTGTAATCATCAATTTACCCAACCCGATCATTCAAACACTTTCCCACAAGGATAGTCCTAGGGTATCAGGGTTGTAGCCTAGGGTCTACTATGGTATTCCCGACTTCTCTACAACCTTTGGCTCTGATACCAATCTATCACCCCCGGGCCCAAGTAGGGTGGGACGTCACAGATTAGCAACAACATACATGGCAGCGGAAACAAACCAATATAAGAGCTCAAAGGGAGAGAACATCACATGGCATTTCAAGTTTTTAAAAGACACCGGGCTGGAAACAGATCCAGCCCCAAATGTTTACATGTTTCAACATAAATTAAATAGTCATTATATCAAATTGTTCAAGTCACAAATTGGTCACACAAATAATTCCATGTTCTCGGGGTTGAGTCTAAGTCTTCCATGATAGCTAAGAGTCTTCACGGGTTACCTGAAACATGCTCAAAAGAAAATAGTGTCAACTAAAAAGTTGGTGAATTCAAGTGCTTAAAGTTTCAAAAACAATAAAAGGAACTCTTAAAGTCCACAGTAAAGGTTTTAGAATCAAGTGTGAAATCTTATGAAAAATCTCATTTGATTTTAAAAGCATCATTTTTAGTATCAGTCATCATGGGGTATCACAATCAACCCTGCACTTGGTCCCCGGTTGGCCTCTTCTAAACTTGTGTTTAACCGGATATTCTCGAAGGAAGGAACCAAGCCTCAAATCAGTGAACCATACCTGCTAGAATGGTTCACCATAGTTTCTTAATCAGAAATTGATACATGCCACATACGATCACTCAGGATCTCAGTGGGGTACCTCCCTGTAGCGGGAGCCACTGTGTGGGGGATTCCCCAAATAGATCTATCCATATAAAGCAAGCGGTTCACAAAAGAATTAATGATCATGATATAAGTATCAGCAGGTATCCAAAAGTCCTACATACAAGCATCAAGTAAAGCACAATCATAGTTCATAAAACAAAAGAGCATGTTTCATCCCAAAACAGTAAGTAAAAAGGGATCACTAGAACTCACCTTAGATATTAAGCAAAGAAATCCATCATATGCCGGGAATATCTCAAGTCTAGCACCCTAACATGAATATATTAAGTGATTAGCTACTGCTCTAAACCTATTTAAGGTGCAACAAGAGTGTCTAAGTCTTAGTTGGGCGGATTCAGCTTTGATTCGATTAGGATAAAAAAGTTTCCTTTTATGGAAAGTTAAGGTTTCTCATACAATTAAGGGTTTCTACATTACTAAGTCAAGAATATATGGTAAATGTGCTATTCAAGTGACTAAAGTGCTTATTAAAGTCGATTATCAAGTTTAACAAAATTTTACACTTTAGCCCCTGAACTTTCAAAATTGACAGTTTCTACCCTTAAGTTTGGTTTCTTGTATTAGATGACCTTTATAACAAAAATCAGGTTCAAGACCTTAATCTAACTTAATTTTAAGAACATATACCCAATTTTCAGTTTATGGACTCGGTTTATAAATTACGCGTTTAACGTTACTGGTTACGGTAAAACCGAAGGGTTTAAGATGGTTACCTATGAGTTTTCATGTTTTTGAGTCTAGGACCAGTAGCTAACTTTTAAAGTAATTTTTATAAGTTTCCAACCTTTTAAATCACAAAATTTTCCTCTAGTAGTGGAAAGACTCGTTTTTACGTTTAAACCGTTAAAACGCGTTTTTAACCGGGTTTGACCATTTTAAAAGCTTGTTTGACCAACCATTCTACTTTTGAAGTTATTTTATTATTTAACCTACTGGATTTGGGTTTGTTGGACCTTAACAACGTTGTTTAACCATTTAAACAAGAAAAACGCAGCGGATTAAATGCTTAATTTCATGTTTTATAATCTGAAATTTATGGTTCATTTCATAGTAACAACAAACCCAAGAACATAAGGATCTTTAATATGTGTTTGAACTAGCTATCTTCAAGAAATAACAACCAAATTATAACATACAAACTATCTCTTGTTATGCTGTTAAAACCGTGGCTGAAACATCATCCAAAAGACTGCTGGAAACGTGCATAAAGATGTAGATGGAGCAGCTATTGGATGACCAAACATCAAGAATAGATGTCCTCAAGTGTTCATACCCACAAGCCTCCAACAAACACCCTTTTGTTAGGATTTGTGCACCAAAAATCGGACCATGGATGCTGAAAATCGAATTTTCAGCAGCTTTTCTTCAAGAAGTTTTGAGAGAAAAAGTGTGTGTTCTTGGCCCTTGCATGTGAGAGAGAGAGCTAAATTTTTGGAGAGTGTGTTTTGTGTTAATGGGTGTGTGTTTTCAAGAAAACAAAATGACCAAAATTACCCTCAAGGGGGCAGCCACTTCTCTTTCAAAATGGGTTTCCCATTTTGAAACACCCACTAAATTGTTACTAGTTGTATTTTGTATTATTATTATTAGTTATATAGTTTAACCTTTTAAATATATAACTTAAACACAAACTCTTATTATTTGATGTTATTTAACAAACTTAAATAATATTACAAATAATGTCCATGAACAAAATATAATTAAAAGTTGTTCTTTCTCACATACAATTTATTTTAGAAAACCCATTTTCTAAAATTGGTGCAATGATTTAATTGCATGATCATATCATCAATTAAATACATATTGTTGTTTGCTAAACTTGTTATTGGGTATGACCCGACTTGGATCATGACGTACAAACCACATCAATATTCTATGTGTCTTGGGCATAAAGAATCCAACAATCTCCCACTTGCACAAGATTCATAGAAGATTGATGCAAGCAGTAAATACCGCCTAACAACGGTTTACTACCCTTAATACACATGACTTAGAAGCCATTCAATAACATTATCCCCTTCAAGTATCCAACTTGAAATGTTTTAGGTGAATCAATCATTTATCCTTTCGTTACAGATGTCATGTTAATTCCAAGGACACAGAATGATCATTCCTTGTTGATTTAACTTAATCAGGCCTTAGACATCATATTCTCAACGAACAAGAGGAACAAATCCCATCTTGACTACATAGGTTTCTCACAATCACCTTGTGTCATACCTGAACATAGCCTTATGTACTGACCATTATTTTAGATCAGCGAAGAACTAGCTCAAGGTATAACACTTGTGAATATCAAAACCCAATATGTATCTCAGGTCAGTGGATACCAAATGATATTCGCCTTTACTCAAATTTGCTTATAATCAATCAATAAGATTCCATGTAGTAAGATTTGAGACGGGGGTCAGTCCAATATTCGTATCCCACGAATATCTATGAACCTTGGCAGCAACCAATTGGTCTATATTCATGCCTTATGAATATCCGCCAATCCAAGTTCATAATAGTCTTACATTCATATTTGTTCCCACAAATATGACCGACTACGGACATTTAGAATAATAGAATTTCATGGATGTAAATATGCTAAAAGGAACATAACTCATAATATCGTAAATACATAGATGAGTTAAGTATTACAATTGTTCCATAGTAATACTAAACAGATCAATTCCAATCACTAGAATATCGAAGTCCTAAGGCACAAATATGACTTTCATGCTTTGCCCTTTCAAGGAGCTTCGTGAGTGGATCCGCAATGTTTGATCGAAGTGAACTTTACGAATACATGTCTTTCCCTTTTCAACTTCATCCCTTATGTAGTTGAATCTCCGCTCATTGTGCCTAATCTTTTGATGTGCTTGGGGTTCCTTGATTTGAACAATCGCACCCTCGTCATCATAAAAGATTTCTAAGGGGTCTTGAATGGTAGAGACCGTCCTTAGATCGGTGATAAACCCTTTTATCCATGCAGCTTCCCAAGCTGCTAACGAGGCGGCTATGTATTCGTATTATGTAGTGGACAATGCTACCCTATTCATGATGGAGACATACCCTGATTGTGATCGAGGATCATCTCTATCAGTTTGGAAACCCGCATCCGTGTAACCCTTTGTTGGGTTTGTTGGACCTAAACAATGTTGTTTAACCATTTTAAACAAGAAAACGCAGCGGAATATGAACTTAATTTCGTATTCTATAATCTGAAATTAAAGTTCATAATATTATTTCAACAAACCCAAAGACAAAGGATCATATATATATGTGAATAGATTAGTTATCAAGAAGCAACAAACAACCAAATCAACACAATGAACTACCTTATTCATGCTGTCAAAACCGTGGATGCATGCTGTTAAAACCATGGATGTATGATGAAGATCCAGTGCTTGGAGCGCCCCTATGGACGCTTGGAGCGCCCTTCTTGCAGCTTGGAGCGCCCTTCCTACAGCTTGGAGCGCCCCTCCTGCAGCTTGGAGCGTTCCTGATGCCGAGGCTGCTTTTGGATGGCCAGAACATCAACAATAGATGTTCTCAAGTGTTCATACCCACAAGCCCTTTTAGCAACACCCATTTGCTAGGATTTGTACACAAAAATCGTCCAAGAACAAGCTGAAATCGAATTCCAGCCGTGAACTATCATGAGGCTGCTGGAACTTTTGTTTCAGCAATGAAAAACGTCTTGGCTGCTGGAACCTTTTTGTTTCAGCAATGAAAAACCTCTTGTTGATGAAGAACACAGGTCTTGGATGTCGATTTTTGCATGAGAGAAAAGTTGGATTAATTGTGTGTATGTGTTCAAAGGAGTGTCTTGTTCCAAGAACATGAAAGAAAAGAAAGAGAGTGGCTGCCAAGGGCGGCCGATACCTGATGTCTTTGGGATTCCCTCTTTTAAAACCCTCTTTCAAATTTTACAAGAGTTTTTAAATTACCATACATAACTAACCTTTTAATTATATATGATATTCACACACTTTATTATCTAATGTTATTTAACTAAATTAAACAACATTACAAATAATATCCATGAACAAAATATCCTCATAAGTTGTTCTTTTTCACATGCAACTTATTTAGAAAACCCATTTTCTAAATTGGTGTAATTATTTAATTGCATGATCATATCATCAATTAATATTAATTGGTGTTTGCTAAGCTTGTTATTGGGTATGACCCGACTTGGATCACAACGTACTAACCACATCAATGTTCTATGTGTCTTGGGCATACAGAATCCAACAATCTCCCACTTGCACAAGATACATAGAAGATTGATGCAAGCAGTAAATACCGCCTAACAACGGTTTACTACCCTTAATACGCATGACTTAGAAGCCATTCAATAACATCATCCCCTTCAAGTATCCAACTTGAAATGATTTACGTGAATCAATCATTTATCCTTTTGTTATAGATGTCATGTAAATCCAAGGACACAGAATGATCATTCCTTGTTGATTTAACTTAATCAGGCCTTAGACATCATACTCTCAACGAATAAGAGGAACAAATCCCATCTTGACTACATACGTTCTCACAATCACCTTATGTCATACCTGAACATAGCCTTATGTACTGACAATTATTTCATATCGGTGAAGAACTAGCTCAAGGTATAACACTTGGTGAATATCAAAACCCAATATGTATCTCAGGTCGGAGGATACCAAATGATATTCGCCTTTACTCAAATTTACTTATGATCAATCAATAAGATTCCATGTAGTAAGATTTGAGATGCGGGTCAGTCCAATATTCGTATCCCACGAATATCTATGAACCTTGGCAGCAACCAATTGCTTTATATTCATGCCTTATGAATATCCACCAATCCAAGTTCATAATAGTCTTACATTCATATTTGTTCCCACAAATATGACCGACTACGGACATTAGAATAATAAAATTATTCATGGATGTAAACATGCTGAAAGGAACATCACTTAAAATATCGTAAACACAGATAAGTTAAGTATTACTATTGTTCCATATTAATAATATTAATACTAAACAGATCAATTCCAATCACTAGAATATCGAAGTCCCAAGGCACAAGTATGACTTTCATGCTTTGCCCTTTCAAGGAGCTTCGTGAGTGGATCCGCAATGTTTTGATCGGAGTGAGCTTTGCGAATACATATCTTTCCCTTTTCAACTTCATCCCTTATGTAGTTGAATTTCCGCTCATTGTACCTAATCTTTTGATGTGCGCGGGGTTCCTTGATTTGAACAATCGCACCCTCGTCATGACAAAAGATTTCTAAGGGTCTTGAATGGTAGAGACCATCCTTAGATTGGTGATAAACCTTTTTATCCATGCAGCTTCCCAAGCTGCTAATGAGGCGGATATGTATTCGAATTCTGTAGTGGACAATGCTACCCTATTCATAATGGAGACGTACCCCGATTGTGATCGAGGATCATCTCGATCAGTTTGGAAACTAGCATTCGTGTAACCCTTTACAACTAGTTCCTCTTCATCAGATCCGTATATTAGAAACAGATCCATAGTCCTCCTAAGGTATTCCAATATACATTCAACAGCCATCAAATGGTTGTTTACTTGGATTCTGCTGATATCTACTTGTCATGCTTAATGTGCATGACACGTCCAGTCTAGTGCATATTATCGCATACGTGATGGATCCTATAGCAGACGCATATGGGATGTCCTTCATACGATGTAGCTCATTCTTTGAGCTTGGACATTGAGATGCACTCAATATTGTCCCTCTTTGAATAGGTACTATACCTTTCTTAGAGTTTACCATCTTGACCCTTTTCAAGATTTTATCAATGTATGCACTTTGGTTTAACCCTATCAACCGCCTCGATCTATCCCTATAGATCTTTATTTCTAAAATAGAGACGGCTTCACGGAGATCCCTTTTGAAAACAATTTCCAAGTGTAGTATGTCATCAACATACAATACTAAGAACGTAATTACACTCCCACTAGCCCCTTGATACACACAATCCTCGTCAGCGTTCTTGATGAAACCCAATTTCTTGATCTTTTCATCAAAACGTTGATTCCAACTTCTCGATGCTTGTCTCAATCCATAGATTGATATCTTTAACTTGCATACTTTATCAGGATGACTTTAGCATTGCGATTGGCGAGAAGGTTTCATCATAATCAACCCTTTGACTTAGAGTGAAACCTTTTGCTACAAGTCATGCCTTGTAAGTATCCAAGTTTCCATGCATGTCAGTTTTCTTCTTGAAAACCCACTTGCATCCAACCGGTTTGGAGTCAAGTGAAGAGTCAACCAATTCCCAAACTTGACTGTCATATATGGATTGCATCTTTACGTTCATGGCTCCTAGCCACATGTCACAATCCGAATTGGACATTGCTTCATGGTATGTAATTGGCTCTTCGAAGTCAACAACGTAGTATCCATCTATGAAAAATCCACATCTTTCATGTGGAATGCTTACTTTACCAGATCTGCGAACGTTTTGGGTGTATTGATCAACCTCTTTATCATGATCAACAACCTCTTGTTGATTGCTAGTGTCAACCAAACGTGTATCGGCTTGTGGATCTTGATCCTCATCAAATTCCACTGTTCTATGCGTCATTCCTTCCATAAGGAACTTGGCTTCCAAGAACTCTGCCTTTTGAGCAATGAATCCCTTTTGCTCTGTTGGATCAAAGAAGTAGTATCCTATACAGTCCTTTTGGATATCCAACACATATACACTTAGTGAATCGACTTTCAGTTGGTTTGGGTGTTAAGTTTAACATAAGCTTCATAACCCATAATTTTAAATATGATAGCAATGGAACTATTCCATTTCATATTTTAAAAGGCGTCGAATCCACTTTCTTGGTTCGGACCATATTCAAAATATGAGCCGCGGAGAGTAGTGCGAAACCCCAAAATTATAGAGGTAGTGAGCTTATAGCCATCATAGGTCGAACCATATCCAATAGGGTTCGATCTCCTTTCAGACACATCATTATGTTATGGTATTCTGTGAGGAGTAAGTTGTGAGACAATCTTACAACTTCCTAGATGATCCCTAAAAGTTTCACTTAGGTATTCACCTTCTCTATCTAAACGGAGAACTTTGGTAGTTCTATCGAGTTGATTTCCTACTTCATTCTTGAAGCTTTTGAACATTTCAAATTCTTCATGTTTATGTGCCATCAAGTACACATAACCATAGCGACTATTATCGTTGGTTAAGGTAATGAAGTAAGTTTCACCATACCTTGTCATTTTCTTAAAAAGACCACATACATCCAAATGTATGACTCCTAATAAGTCTTTTGCCCTCACATTAGTACCACTAAAGGGCGTGTTGGTCATCTTGCCTTGTAAACAAGATTCACACTAATCAAATGAACAATTTTCATCTGTTGTCAAAAGACCATTCTTTTAAAGTGTTTAAATCAGATTCTTGTTTATGTAACCAAGATGACAATGACAAGAATAAGAGTCACTTAAACCATTTTAAGTCTCTTAGTGCATGATGGGTATAATGTTTTATTATAGGACGAATCATCATGAACCAATTCATCAACATCATTAGAAGGCATAGCCTTGAAATAATGTATATCATCCATATAAATATAAATACCATTATTTACTAACTTTAAATCATAACCATATCATTTTAAAAGGGAAACATAAATCATGTTCCTAGTCAAACTAGGAGCATATAACATGTTTTGAAGAACACCTTCCAAACCTTTTGAAAGTTTCAAAACATAGTCTCCTTTCTTTAAGTGCTTATTTCTTTTGAACCCTTGCAACAGATTGCAATAGTGAGTTCCACATGTGGTATCCAATTACCCATGTGCTTTGAGGAAATAACATTTAAGTCAATGTGGATTATGAAAGTTGTGCTTGAGGTTTGCCCAGCATCCCTCTTATTTCTCAACTCATTGAGATAGGTTGGACGATTCCATTTCAAATGACCCATCTCTCCATACTCAAAGCATGGATCGTTTTCGTTACCTTAGGCTTCATAAGCTTAGGTTTTGGAGGTTCCGCTTTGATCTTCCCTTCCCCTTTGCCTTTGATGTGCCCTTCTCCTTTGGCAACATTTGCCTTGGGATCGGGAATGGCCTTTCCTTATTGATCTAGAGAATAGGTAGAACCTTTCTACCCTTCCCTGCCTTAGCTGTTGCGAGCATTGCGTGAAACTCACCAATGCTCTTGTCCTATCCATTCATATTGTAATTCATTATGAATGTCTCAAACTTTTAGTTAGGCCATTAATGATCAAATCCTTGGTCAACTCCTTTGAGACAGGACAGCTAAGCCTCTCGAGGCGGCCTTAACACCGTCGGGGTCGGGTTGGTTAGGAATAGGATCGTCAAGGACATTTGCCTTTGCTCTTGCTTGAGAACAATTCTCAAGTTTCGAGATCAGTCCATAAGGTTATTATGGTAGAGACGATCCCTCTCTAAAATAGCTCTCAGTGATAGGGTAAGGACGGGTGGGGTGGTAGCATTATTGTTTGCGGTCATTCTACAAATTTTACAAAGTTCTTTTTAGTATTTCTGAAAAATTTCATTTTAATTATTAATACCCTTTATGTCTCATAGACAATTAATAACTAAAATCTAGAATCCAACGTTACATTCAAATAATGGTTAGGTGACCTTTATCCCATTATTCAAATTAACAAGGTAGTCAACATTTGACAATTGCAACCCTTTGCAACTTCTAGCGGTATGGGAACGACTTTAAACATCATATGCAAAGTCGGCATGTTAATCCCGTCAACACCATTTGGAAACCATATTTTAGGTGATCCATTCAACATGGTTTGCAAATCAAGTTACCCTACTTGCACACACATATGAGTTTACCAACACAAGTGGTTAGGTGACCTTTATCCCACCAATGTGGTATTCCCACCTTAAGTTATAAGTTCCCTCAAAATGGTTAGGTGACCTTTATCCCATTAAGAGTTTCCAAATGACTTAAGTGTTGTGCAAAAGGACGGTGTTAAACTTGTTTGAAAAAGGGATTTTTAGTTTTCATTGATTCTAGTTTGAAAACTCTATTTACCTTGTATTTGCATGCTTTCAAATACAAGGTATCCTATGGTTCACTTTTAATAAAACCTCTTTTATTAAATCATTAATCCTTTTAATAACCTTTTATTAATCTCTTAATGATTAGGAACCATAAAATTCAGCTTGTTAAGTTTGTTAATTAGTTTGTTATGCACATCCAAATGTCAAATAACAATCATACAACAAACAACCAAACAAGCACAATCATACAAACATATGTGCATAACTATAGCCACTAAATTGACTACACTTGTTTGCCATCACAAGTGTTGTCATAAGGTCTTTCCTAAGGGTTCAACACAACACAAATGATGAGGTCTTCAAAGACTCCCACTTGAACTTGCATCCAAATGCTTCAAGTCTATCCTTTATGTCTTCCTTTTGTGCTTCCTTCCCGAGCATCTTCTTTTACAAAATATATATCCTAATACATATTTTCTAGTAAAAGAAAAAGAATACTCCTAATCTATTTATTACATGGCCAAATGAATAAATAAATTACAACCCAAATAGAAACACCAAAAGGATTATTACAACCCATAAAGAATGAATACAACCAACATGACAAGATTACAATCAACCAAATCCAAAACACACATGGTCAAGGCTATGTTATGCACTAATATATGTATCCACATACATAATTCAAGAACCAAATGAACCCCATTTGACCCTAAATTTTCAGCCAACACAAACTAAGAATTTAGGGTCTTTTTGTCCAAACAAAAACCAATCAACCAAATTGATATCTTTCCTTTCAAGATCCAATCATAAGCATGCATGATTACAACCTTGAAAGGTTGGGGTATCATCAAATCATCACAAAACAGCCCTAATAAGGTTGTTAAAGCCTTATAAAACCAATTTTACAAGAACATAAGAAACTAGTCATCCACATATCCGGCTCTAGATGCCATTGTTGGGTTTGTTGGACCTAAACAATGTTGTTTAACCATTTTAAACAAGAAAACGCAGCGGAATATGACTTAATTTCGTATTCTATAATCTGAAAATTAAAGTTCATAATATTATTTCAACAAACCCAAAGACAAAGGATCATATATATATGTGAATAGATTAGTTATCAAGAAGCAAACAAACAACCAAATCAACACAATGAACTACCTTATTCATGCTGTCAAAACCGTGGATGCATGCTGTTAAAACCGTGGATGTATGATGAAGATCCAGCGCTTGGAGCGCCCCTATGGACGCTTGGAGCGCCCTTCTTGCAGCTTGGAGCGCCCCTCCTGCAGCTTGGAGCGCCGCTCCTGCAGCTTGGAACGTTCCTGATGCCGAGGGCTGCTTTTGGATGGCCAAAACATCAACAATAGATGTTCTCAAGTGTTCATACCCACAAGCCCTTTTAGCAACACCCATTTGCTAGGATTTGTACACAAAAATCGTCCAAGAACAAGCTGAAATCGAATTCCAGCCGTGAACTATCATGAGGCTGCTGGAACTTTTGTTTCAGCAATGAAAAACGTCTTGGCTACTGGAACCTTTTGTTTCAGCAATGAAAAACCTCTTGTTGATGAAGAACACAGGTCTTGGATGTCGATTTTTGCATGAGAGAAAAGTTGGATTAATTGTGTGTATGTGTTCAAAGGAGTGTCTTGTTCCAAGAACATGAAAGAAAAGAAAGAGAGTAGCTGCCAAGGGCGGCCGATACCTGATGTCTTTTGGGATTCCCTCTTTTAAAACCCTCTTTCAAATTTTACAAGAGTTTTTAAAATTACCATACATAACTAACCTTTTAATTATATATGATATTCACACACTTTTATTATCTAATGTTATTTAACTAAATTAAACAACATTACAAATAATATCCATGAACAAAATATCCTCATAAGTTGTTCTTTCTCACATGCAACTTATTTAGAAAAACCATTTTCTAAATTGGTGTAATTATTTAATTGCATGATCATATCATCAATTAAATATTAATTGGTGTTTGCTAAGTTTGTTATTGGGTATGACCCGACTTGGATCACAACGTACTAACCACATCAATGTTCTATGTGTCTTGGGCATACAGAATCCAACACCCTTTACTACTAGTTCCTCTTCATCAGATCCATATATTAGAAACATATCCTTAGTCCTCCTAAGGTATTTCAATATACTTTTAACAGCCATCCAATGGTTATTACTTGGATTCTTCTGATATCTATCTTGTCATGCTTAACGCGCATGACACGTCTAGTCTAGTGCATATTATCGCATACATGATGGATCCTATAGCAGACACATATTGGATGTCCTTCATAAGATCATGCTCATCCTTTGAGCATGGACATTGAAATGCACTCAATATTGTCCCTCTTTGAATAGGTACTATACCTTTCTTAGAGTTTTCCATCTTGAACCTTTTCAAGACTTTATCAATGTATGCACTTTAGTTTAACCCTATCAACCGCCTTGATCTATCCCTATAGATCTTTATTTCCAAAATATAGGTGGCTTCACGAAGATCTTTTATGGAAAAAACAATTTCCAAGCCAGGCTTTAACATGTTCCATGGTTAGAATATCATTTCCAAATAGTAGTATGTCATCAACATACAATACTAAGAATGCAATTAGACTCCCACTAGCCCTTTTATACACACAAGTCTTGTCAGCGTTCTTGATGAAACCAAATTCCTTGATCCCCTCATCAAAACATTGATTCCATCTTCTCGATACTTGTCTCAATCCATAGATTGATTTCTTTAACTTGCATACTTTATTAGGATAATTTGGATCAACAAAACCTTCAGGCTGGACCATATGGACAGTCTCTTCGAGATGTCCATTAAGAAAGCGGTTTTGACATCCAGTTGCCAAATCTCATAGTCATAATTTGTAGTAATGGCAAACAATATCCTGTTAGACTTTAGCACTGCCACAGGCGTGAAGGATTCATCATAATCAACATTTGAGTTTGAGTGAAACCTTTTGCTACAAGTCTTGCCTTGCAAGTATCCAAGTTTCCAAATCTGTTTTCTTCTTGAAAAACACTTGCATCCAACTGGTTTGGAGGTCAACCAATTCCCAAACTTGGTTGTCATGAATGGATTGCATCTCTACATTCATGGCTCCCAGCCACTTGTCACAATCCGAATTGGACATTGCATCATGGTATGTAGTTGGCTCATCGAAGTCAACCACGTAGCATCCATCTATGAAAAATCCATATCTTTCAGGTGGAATGCTAACTCTACCAGATGTGCGAATGTTTGTGTGTATTGATCACCTCTTGATCATTATTAACAACCTCCTATAGATGTTGGTGTCAACCAAACGTGTATCGGCTTGTGGATCTTGATCCTCATCAAATTCCACTATTCTATACGTCATTACTTCCATAAGGAACTTGGCTTCCAAGAACTCTGCCTTTCGAGCAATAATATCATTTGCTCTGTTGGATCAAAGAAGTAGTATCCTATACAGTCCTTTTGGATATCCAACTATATACACTTAGTGAATCGATTGTTCAGGTGGTTTTGGGTGTTGTAGCTTAACATAAGCTTGACAACTCCATACTTTTAATATGATAGCGATGGAACTCTTCCATGCCATATTTCAAAGTGTCGAATTCACTTTCTTGGTTGGGCCATATTCAAAATACGAGCTGCGGAGAGTAGTACGAAACCCCAAAAATAGAGGTAGTGAGCTTATAGCCATCATAGGTCGAACCATATCCAATAGGTTTGATTTCTTCCTTTCAGACACACCATTATGTCATGGTGTTCCGGGAGGAGTAAGTTATGAGACATTTACAACTTCCTAGATGATCCTAAAAGCTTCACTTAGGTATTTTCCTCCTCTATATAAACGGAGAACTTTGATAGTTCTATCGAATTGATTTTCTACTTTATTCTTGAAGTTTTAAACATTTCAAATGCTTCATGTTTATGTGCCATCAAGTACACATAACCATAGCCACTGTAATCGTCGGTAAAGGTAATAAAGTAACTTTTACCATTCCTTGTCATTGTCATAAAAGGACCCATACATCCGAATGTATGACTCCTTATAAGTCGTCTGCCCTCTCATTAGTACCACCAAAGTGACTTGGTCATCTTACCTTGTAAACAAGATTCACACTTATCAAATGAACAATTTTCATTTGTTTTCAAATGACCATTCCTTGAAGTGTTTAAGTCCAATTCTTGTTTATGTAACCAAGATGACAATGCCAAGGATAAGAGTCACTTAAACCGTTTTAAGTCTCTTGGTGCATGATTGGTATAATGTGTTATTGTAGGACGAATCATTATGACCATTCATAAATACCATCATTTACAAACTTTAAATCATAACCATATCGTTCTAAAAGGGAAACTAAAATTATGTTCCTAGTCAAACTAGGAGCATATAACCTGTTTTGAAGAACAACTTCCAAACCTTTTGAAAGTTTCAAAATATAGTCTCCTTTCTTAAAGTGCTTATTTCTTTTGAGCCCTTGCAACAGATTACAAAAGTGAGTCCACACCCGGTGTCCAATACCCATGTGCTTGAAGAAATACATTTAAGTCAATATGGATCATGAAAGTTGTGCTTGAGGTTTGCCCAGCATCCCTCTTATTTCTCAACTCATTGAGATAGGTTGGACAATTCCCTTTCCAATGTCCTATCTCACCACACTCCAAGCATGGATCGTTTTCTGTTACCTTAGGCTTCATAAGTTTAGGTTTTGGAGGTTCCGCTTTAGTCTTCCCTTCCCCTTATTGCCTTTGATGTGCCCCTTTCATTTGGCAACATTTGCCTTGTGATCGGGAATGGCCTTTCATTGCCTCTCTTATTGATCTACAGAACAGGTAGAACCTTTCTACCCCTTCCTGCCTCAGCTGTTTTGAGCATTGCGTGAAGCTTACCAATGCTCTTGTCCCATCCGTTCATATTGTAATTCATTATGAACGTCTCAAACTTTTAGTTCAGCTATAAGGATCAAATCCATGGCCAACTACTTTGAGACAGGACAGTTAAGCCTCTCGAGGCGGTAAATGTGGCTTTTAATCTTAAGTACATAAGATGATATCGATTGGGTTTCTTCCATGTGACATGCATGAAGCGCTCGACCGTTTCGATGCACTCTACCCTAGGTTGTTAAAGGAATAATTCCCTCAATTTGGGTAGTCATGTCATATGTCCCATGATGCTTCAAGTCCTTTTGGAGTTTAGGATCATAGCTCCCAACATAAGGCAGGATTCCTGCATGGAATCCTCTGTATACTGAAGCCAATCGATATAGGCCTCAACATCGTCGGGGTCGGGTTGGTCAGGAATAGTATTGTCAAGACATTGGCCTTTTGCTCTTGCTTGGGAACAATTCTCAAGTTTCGAGACCAGTCCATAAAGTTGTTATGGTTCAGACGATCCTTCTCAAAATTAGTTCTCAGTGATAGGTATGGACGGTCGGGTGGTAGCATTATTGTTTGCGGCCATTCTTTAAAATTTACAAAGTTCTTATTAGTATTTCTAAAAATTTTCATTTTAACTATTAACACCCTTTGTGTCTCATAGACAATTAATAATTAAAATCTAGAATCCAACATTACATTCAAATAATGGTTAGGTGACCTTTATCTCATTGTTTAAATTAACAAGGTAGTCAACATTTGACAATTGCAACCTTTTGCAACTTCTAGCCTTTATGGATCGGTTAAACATCTTATGTTTGGTCGGCATGTTTGATCCCATCAACACCATTGTATGCCATGCTTCGGTGACCCTATGCCATGGTTTCCAATTCAATCGTCCTACTTACACACACGTGTGAGTTTACTAATACAAGTGGTTAGGTGACTTTTATCCCACAAATATGTTAAGCCCAGCTCAAAACACAAGTTCCCTAAAAGTGGTTAGGTGACCTTTATCCCACAAATAGTTCTCAATTGATTCGAGTGTCATGTAAAAGGATGGTGTTAAACTTGTTCCCAAGGGATTTTTAGTTTTCATTAATTCTAGTTTGAAAACTCTATTTACCTTGTATTTGCATGCTTTCAAATACAAGGTACCTTATGGTTTATTTTAATAAAACCTCTTTATTAAATCATTAATCCTTTTAATAACCTTTTATTAACCACTTAATGATTAGAAACCATAAATTTTCAGCTTGTTAAGTTTGCTAATGAGTTTGTTATGCATATCCAAATATCAAACAACAATCATACAACAAACAACCAAACAAGCATAATCATACAAACATATGCATAACCATAGCCACTAAGTTGACTACACTTGTTTGCCATCACAAGTGTTGTCATAAGGTCTTTCCTAAGGGTTGAACACAACACAAAAGATGAGATCTCCAAAGACCCCCACTTGAACTTGCATCCAAATGCTTCAAGTTCATCCCTTGTGTCTTCTTTTTGTGCTTCCTTCCCCGGAGCATCTTTTACAAAATATATATCCTAATACATATTTTCTAGTAAACGAAAAATACTCCTAATCTATTTATTACATTTCCAAATGAATAAACAAATTACAACCCAAATAGAAACGCAAAAGAATTATTACAACCCATAAAGAATGAATACAACCAACATGACAAGATTACAATCAACCAAATCCAAAACACACATGGTCAAGGCTATATTATGCACTAATATATGTATCCATATACATCATCTCAAGAACCAAAATGAACGCCATTTGACCCTAAATTTTCAGCCAACATAAACCAAGAATTTAGGGTCTTTTGTCCAAACAAAGCACAATCAACCATTTTGATATCTTTCCTTTCATGATTAATCATAAGCATGCAAGATATAACCTTGAAAGGTTGGGTATCATCATATCATCACAAAACAGCCCTAATTTGGTTCTTAAAACCCTTTAAAAACCAATTTTACAATGACAAATGAAACTAGTCATCCACATATCCGGCTCTAGATGCCAATGTTGGGTTTGTTGGACCATAACAACGTTGTTTAACCATTTAAACAAGAAAAACGCAGCGGATTAAATGCTTAATTTCATGTTTTATAATCTGAAATTGAAGGTTCATTTCATAGTAACAACAAACCCAGAACATAAGGATCTTTAATATGTGTTTGAACTAGCTATCTTCAAGAAATAACAACCAAATCATAACATGCAAACTACCTCTTGTTATGCTGTTAAACCCGTGGCTGAAACATCATCCAAAAGACTGCTGGAAAACGTGGATAAAGATGTAGATGGAGCTGCTATTGGATGACCAAAACATCAAGAATAGATGTCCTCAAGTGTTCATACCAACAAGCCTCCAACAAACACCCCTTTTGTTAGGATTTGTGCACCAAAAATCGGACCATGGATTCTGAAAATCGAATTTTCAGCAGCTTTTATTCAAGATGTTTTGAGAGAAAAAGTGTGTGTGTTCTTGGCCCTTGCATGTGAGAGAGAGAGCTGAATTTTTGGAGAGTGTGTTTTGTGTTAATGGGTGTGTGTTTTCAAGAAAAAAATGACCAAAATTACCCTCAAGGGGGCGGCCACTTCTCTTTCAAAATGGGTTTCCCATTTTAAAACACCCACTAAATTGTTACTATTTGTATTTTGTATTATTATTATTAGTATATAGTTTAACCTTTTAAATATATAACTTAAACACATACTATTATTATTTGATGTTATTTAACAAACTTAAATAACATTACAAATAATGTCCATGAACAAAATATAATTATAAGTTGTTCTTTCTCACATACAATTTATTTTAGAAAACCCATTTTCTAAAATTGGTGCAATGATTTAATTGCATGATCATATCATCAATTAAATACATATGGTGTTTGCTAAACTTGTTATTGGGTATGACCCGACTTGGATCATGACGTACTAACTGTTGGGTTTAACATGTTTATCAAAGTTCATATGTACTTATATATATGAAAAACGCAGCGGAATATAAGATTTAAAACATGTTAAGATCTGATTATAAACCCATTTTATAATAACCCCAAGCCATGGATCTTCATATACAATGCATACAAATGTAAAACACTAGATAGTAAAGGAACCACAACCTTTGTAGCTTCCTAATCCGAAATTATAAGATGAGATGATGGTGATGATCTTGAAGGCTAGATTCCAACAAGCAATCCTCAAGTAGATGATACCCCAAGCTTGTAGAAAACACCCTTCTTGCTAGGACTTGCAACACCACTTGAAACTCACTTAGATCTCGAATTTTCAGCCAAGAATGAACTAGTTTTCAAGGCTGAAAATTAGTATTTCTTCAGCCCTAGAACCGATTTCTAGAGAGAAGAAGGAGAGTTTTCTTTTGCTTTTTCTTGTGTGTGTGTTAGAGTGTGAATCCAAGAGTGAATGGGGCTCTTTATTGCATGTTATTGGAACAAGCAAAAGCATCTTTCAAGACACAAAGGGGGCGGCCGAATAGGCTCCCCATTTTGTCTTTTTCCCTCTCATTTTTTTATATGTTATACACTCTTGTATTCTACTACTTTTTATAAAATTAACCACTTTAATTTTATAGCATTTACACACACTATTATATGTGTCATTGTTTAACTAATTTAAGCAATGAAACAAATAATCCCTTATGAACAAATTACAGTATATATATATATATATATGTAATCTTGTTCATTTGCAAAAGCAATGATTTAGAAAACCCGGTTCCTAAATTGGTGTATGTATTTATTTATTTGATCTGATCAACAAATAATATTTGTCGGTGTTTCTTTAGCTTGTTATTGGGTATGACCCGACTTGGATCATATCACACTAGCCACATCAATTTTATATGTATCTTGGGCAGATCAATTCTTTCAATCTCCCACTTGCACAAGATTCATAGAAGATTGATGCAAGCAGCAAATAACGCCTAGCAACGGTTTGCTACCCCTAATGTATATGATTAAGTGCCATTCAATAACATCATCCCTTTTCAAGTACCTTACTTGAACATGATTTAGGTGAATCAATCATCTATCCTTTTGTTACAGATGTCATGTTAAATCCAAGAGACACAGAATTGTCATTCTCCGATGATTTAACTTAATAGGCCTTAGACATCTAACTCTCACGAATAAGAGGAACAAATTCCATCTTGACTAGATACGTCTCTTACAATCACCTCATATCATACCTGAACTCAGCCTTATGTACTGCTAATTTTTCAGAACAGCAAAGTACTAAGTCAAAGTACAATACTTGGTGAATATCAAGACCCAATATGTATCTCAGGTCTGAGGATACAATGATATTCGCCTTTACTCAATATTTCTTATGACTAATCACAAAGATTCCATGCAGAAATAGTTGAGTGCGGGTCAGTCCAATATCTATATCCCATAGATATCAATGAACCTTGGTAGCAACCTCTTGCTCTATATTCATACCTTATGAATATCAACCAATCCAAGTTCATTATAGTCTTACATTCATAATTGTTCCCACAAGTATGATCGACTACGGACGTTTAGAATAACCTATTTATTCACGGATTTAAACATGCTAAAATATAAGAACAAATGTAAATTATAACCATATAATTAAGTCAAATAACACAAGTTCCAATATCCAAATACAAAGTACAACATTAAACCCAGTCACTAGAATATCTAAGTCCCATGGCACAAGCATGACCTTCATGCTTTGCCTTTTCAAGGAGCTTTGTGAGTGGATCCGCAATGTTTTTATCAGTGTGGACTTTGCGAATACATATGTTTCCCTTTTCAACTTCATCCCTTATGTAGTTGAATCTCCGTTCAATGTGCCGAGTCTTTTGATGAGCACGAGGTTCCTTGATTTGAGCAATCGCACCCTCGTTGTCACAAAAGATCTCTAGGGGATCCTGAATGGAAGGGACTACCCCTAGGTCGGCTATGAATTTCTTCAGCCATGCAGCTTCCTGTGCTGCCATTGAAGCGGCGACATATTCTGACTCTGTAGTGGACAACACTACTACTTCTTGCTTTGAGCTTTTCCAAGAAACAGCTCCGCCATTCAGAATAAAGATGTACCCTGATTGAGATCGTGAATCATCTCGATCGGTTTGGAAACTCGCATCCGTGTAACCTTTTACTACGAGTTCCTCTTCACCAGACCCGTAGATCAAGAACATGTCCTTAGTCCTCCTTAGGTATTTCAGAATGTTCTTGACAGCCATCCAATGACTATCACTAGGATTTTGCTGGTATCTACTTGTCATGCTTAAAGCGCATGACACGTCCGGTCTAGTGCATATCATTGCATACATGATGGATCCTATAGCAGATGCATATGGGATTGCCTTCATTCTATTTTGCTCCTCCTTCGAGCTTGGACATTGAGTCGTACTCAATATTGTCCCTCTTTGAATAGGTACAGTACCTTTCTTAGAGTTTTCCATCTTGAACCTTTTCAAGATTTTGTCAATGTATGCACTTTGATTCAAACCTATCAGCCGCCTAGATCTATCCCTATAGATCTTTATTCCCAGAATATAGGTGGCTTCACCAAGATCCTTAATGGAAAAACAACTTCCAAGCCAGGTTTTTACACCTTCCAAGGTTGGAATGTCATTTCCAAATAGTAGTATGTCATCAACATACAATACTAAGAAGGTTATTGTGCTCCCACTAGCCTTCTTATACACACAAGCCTCATCAGCGTTTTTGATGAAGCCAAATTTCTTTACTTCATCATCAAAACGGTGATTCCAACTTCTCGATGCTTGTTTCAATCCATAGATTGATTTCTTTAACTTGCATACCTTGTTAGGATGTTTTGGATCGACAAAACCTTCAAGCTGAACCATATTGACATCTTCCTCAAGATATCCATTTAGGAAAGCGGTTTTGACATCCATTTGCCAAATCTCATAATCATAATGAGCTGCTATGGCAAACAATATCCTTATAGACTTAAGCATTGCAACAGGTGAGAAGGTTTCATCATAATCAACCCCTTGAGTTTGAGTGAAACCCTTTGCTACAAGTCTAGCTTTGTAAGTATCCAAGTTTCCATGCATATCAGTTTTCTTCTTGAAAACCCACTTACTTCCAACTACTTTGGAATTAAGAGGTGGTACAACAAGTTCCCAAACTTGATTGTCATACATGGATTGCATCTCTACGTTCATGGCTTCAAGCCATTGTCACAATCCAAATTGGACACTGCATCATGATATGTGGTTGGTTCATCTGAATCTACCACATAGCATCCATCCATGAAAAATCCGTATCTTTCAGGTGGATTACTAATTCTACCACTTCTGCGAACGTTTTGTGTGTATTGATCAACCGCTTGATCATCCTCAACATCCTCATGTTGAGTGCTAGTTTCAACCAAACGTGTATCGGGTTGTGGTTCTTGATCCTCTTCAAGATCCACTGTTCTACTGCTAGCTCCTTCCATAAGGAACTTGGCTTCTAAGAATTCACCCTTTCTGGCAACAAACACCTTTTGTTCCAGTGGATCATAGAAATAATATCCCATAGAATCTCTAGGATATCCAACAAAGATGCACTTGGTGGATCGGACATCTAATTTGTTTGGGGTGGGAGTCTTAACATAAGCCTCATAACCCCAAACCCTTAAATATGATAGGGATGGAACTCTTCCATGCCATATCTCAAAAGGTGTCCTTTCCACCTTCTTGGTTGGGGCCATATTCAAAATACGGGCCGCGGAGAGCAAAGCGAAACCCCAAAATGATAGAGGCAATGTGCTTCTGGCCATCATAGATCGAACCATATCCAATAAGGTTCGATTCCTCCTCTCAGACACACCATTATGTTGTGGTGTTCCAGGTGGAGTGAGTTGTGAGACAATCCCACAACTCCTAAGATGATCTCGAAAAACATCACTTAGGTATTCACCACCCCTATCGGTGCGGAGAACTTTAATTGATTTGTTGAGTTGATTTTCTACTTCATTCTTGAAGATTTTGAACATTTCAAAAGCTTCATCTTTGTGTCTTATTAAGTACACATACCCATAGCGACTATAATCGTCGGTAAAGGTAATGAAGTATCTTTCACCATTCCTAGTCATTGGCTTAAAAGGACCACATACATCCGAATGTATGATACCTAATAAATCTTTTGCCCTTTCGTTAGTTCCACTAAAGGGTGTCTTGGTCATTTTTCCTTGTAAACAAGATTCACATACACCATTATGTTGTGGTGTTCCAGGTGGAGTGAGTTGTGAGACAATTCCACAACTCCTAAGATGATCTTGAAAAACATCACTTAGGTATTCACCGCCTCTATCGGTACGGAGAACTTTAATTGATTTGTTGAGTTGATTTTCTTCTTCATTCTTGAAGATTTTGAACATTTCAAAAGCTTCATCTTTGTGTCTTAATAAATACACATACCCATACCGACTATAATCGTCGTAAAGGTAATGAAGTATCTCTCACCATTCCTAGTCATTGGCTTAAAAGGACCACATACATCCGAATGTATGATACCTAATAATCTTTCGCCCTTTCGTTAGTTCCACTAAAGGGTGCCTTAGTCATTTTTCCTTGTAAACAAGATTCACATACATCAAATGAATCACATTCATTTGTTTTTAAAAGACCATTCTTTTGAAGTGTTTGTATGCGTTTCTTGTTTATATGACCAACACGACAATGCCAAAGGTAGGTATCACTCAAATCCAATTTGAGTCTTTTGGTGGTTGCTTGGTATATTGAGCTATCATATGTTGCATTTTCATGAACCAATTCATAAATGCCATTACAAGGTATAGCTTTAAAATAAAATACATGATTTAAAGAAATATGAATATCATTGTCAACAAACTTGAAATCATAATCATATTGTCTTAAACGGGAAACAGAAATTATGTTCCTAGTCAAACTAGGAGCATATAACACATTACTCAAAATAACTTCCAAACCATTTGGAAGTTTCAAAATGTAGTCTCCTTGGGCTTCCACGTAGACTTTTGCACCATTGCCCATGAAGAGACTTATTTCCCCTTTCTCATAATGCTCATTTCTTTTGAACCCCTGCAACAGATTGCAAATGTGAGTTCCACATCCGGTATCTAATACCCATGTGTTAGAAGAAATAACATTTAGTTCTATGTGTATCATGTATGTTATACCTGAGGTTTGCCCCGCATCCCTCTTTTCTCTCAACTCTTTGAGATAGACTGGACAATTTCTCATCCAATGCCCTATCTCACCACATTTGAAGCATGGGTCGTTCACAGCAACCTTTTGCTTCTTCTCCTTGGGCTTTGGAGGTTCCGCCCTAACAACCATCTTCCCCTTGCCCCAACGTGCCCCTTTCCTTTGGCAACAGTTGCCTTAGGAGGGGTAGAGACCTTCTCCTTCTCCCACCTTCATTAATGGTGAGAACGGGTAAAACCCTTTTACCCATTCCTGCCTCAGCTGATTTGAGCATAGAATGAAGTTCATTTATGCTCTTGTCCCATCCGTTCATGTTGTAGTTCATGACAAATGCCTCAAACTTTTTAGTTAGGTCGTTAAGAATCAAATCCGTGGCCAACTCTTTTGAGACGGGACAGTTCAGCCTTTGAAGGCGGTGATGTGGCTTTTCATCTTAAGAACATAAGATGAAACTGATTGGGATTCCTCCATCCTACATGCATGAAGCGCTCGAACCGTTTTGAAGCGCTCCACTCTAGCTTGCTGCTGGAACGTTTCCCGCAGCTGAGTGATCATGTCATAGGCTCCATGGAGCTCATACTCCTTTTGGAGTTCAGGTGTCATGCTTGCTAACATTAAGCAAGAGACCTGGATGGAGTCCTCCACATATCTAACCCAGTCATTATAGGCTTCCACATCCTCCTCGTTAGGCTCATCGGGGATGGGATCATCAAGGATATAGGCCCGCTTTTCCTGCTTGAGAACAATTCTCAAGTTGCGGTACCAGTCCATGAAGTTGTTAGGTGTTAGACGATCCCTTTGAAGGATCTCCCTTAGGGATTGGTTGCTTTGGTTTGGTACATCATTATTTGCGTTGTTGTTGTCGGCCATCTACAAGATTTTACAAAGTTCCATTTTAGTAATCGTTGATAAATTTATTCCATTTATTAATACCCTTTATGTCTCATAGACTATTAATAAACAAAATTTTAGAATCCAACGTTATATTTAAATATTGGTTAGGTGACCTTTATCCCATTATTTAAATAAAACAAGGTAGTCATAAATGACAATTGCAACCTATTGCAACTTCTAGTGGTATGGGATCGTTTAAACATCATATGTTTATCACGGCATGTTTATCCCATCAACACCTTTTATAAAACATATTTAGGTGATCCATTCAATATATTTTACAAATCAAGTCGTCCTACTTACACACACGTGTGAGTTTACTATATAAGTGGTTAGGTGACCTTTATCCCACAAACATGGTATTCTCACCTCAAATTACAAGTTCCCTCAAAGTGGTTAGGTGACCTTTATCCCACTAAGAGTTTACAAGTAACCCAAGTGTTGTGTAAAAGGATGGTGTTTAACTTGTTTTTCAAAAGGGATTTATATTTTGACAATTCTTGTTTTAGAAAAGTCTATGTATCATATGATTGTATGCATTCAACCATATGGTACCCTATTGGTTCTTTTAAATAAAACCCATTTTATTTTGCAAACCATTAACTCCTTTTATAGAACCATTCTATTTATGCTTAATGATTTGAGAACCAATTACTTGTTTATTTTTTTTTAGTTGACGGTTTGTTAATCATATCCAAATATTCAAAACAAACATCATCATATGCATTCAACCAAACATAAACAAAAACATTCATATATGCATAACAAAGCATGCTAAGTTGATCACACTTGTTTTAGCCAAAACAAGTGTGTCAAATGGTCATGTCCTAAGGGTTAAGAATCATGACACATGGTTGACCAAAGGGACTCCCACTTGAAACCACATCTTCAAGCATCCTCTTTGTCTTATCCTTTCTTCAAGTCTTGATCTTGAGCATCCTTTACAAAACATGTATCCTAATACATTTTTCTAGCAAAGAAAGAACTCCTAATCTATTTATTACAAACCAAATGAATGAATAGATTACAAAACAAAACTTGAAACCAAAGATAAATTATTACATGCCCAAATGAATACAACATGACAATCAATCATTCAATCCAAGTGGTCTAGGCTTTGTTATGCATAATAAACAACAATATATCCAAATATACACAAGAAGTCGATTTTTGGCAGCCCCTTAAAACCCATGTTTTTGGCCAACACAAACCAAGAACTAATGGGTTTAGTCCATGCAAACAATTATCTTATAAACTAGAGTTTTAAAGATCCTAATATGCATAATATAGTATCTTTAAAACATCAAAAGGGGGCACCAAACAGCCCCTTAAACCCACGGTTTGGTGCTGTCCAAAAGAAATACAATGTGTAATACATGTATGCATATGTATAAGTGGCTCTTGATGCCATTGTTGGGGTTTAACATGTTTATCAAAGTTCATATGTACTTATATATATGAAAAACGCAGCGGAATATAAGATTTAAAACATGTTAAGATCTGATTATAAACCCATTTTATAATAACCCCAAGCCATGGATCTTCATATACAATGCATACAAATGTAAAACACTAGATAGTAAAGGAACCACAACCTTTGTAGCTTCCTAATCCGAAATTATAAGATGAGATGATGGTGATGATCTTGAAGGCTAGATTCCAACAAGCAATCCTCAAGTAGATGATACCCCAAGCTTGTAGAAAACACCCTTCTTGCTAGGACTTGCAACACCACTTGAAACTCACTTAGATCTCGAATTTTCAGCCAAGAATGAACTAGTTTTCAAGGCTGAAAATTAGTATTTCTTCAGCCCTAGAACTGATTTCTAGAGAGAAGAAGGAGAGTTTTCTTTTGCTTTTTCTTGTGTGTGTGTTAGAGTGTGAATCCAAGAGTGAATGGGGCTCTTTATTGCATGTTATTGGAACAAGCAAAAGCATCTTTCAAGACACAAAGGGGGCGGCCGAATAGGCTCCCCTTTTTGTCTTTTTCCCTCTCATTTTTTATATGTTATACACTCTTGTATTCTACTACTTTTTATAAAATTAACCACTTTAATTTTATAGCATTTACACACACTATTATATGTGTCATTGTTTAACTAATTTAAGCAATGAAACAAATAATCCCTTATGAACAAATTACAGTATATATATATATATGTAATCTTGTTCATTTGCAAAAGCAATGATTTAGAAAACCCGGTTTCTAAATTGGTGTATGTATTTATTTATTTGATCTGATCAACAAATAAATATTTGTCGGTGTTTCTTTAGCTTGTTATTGGGTATGACCCGACTTGGATCATATCACACTAGCCACATCAATTTTATATGTATCTTGGGCAGATCAATTCTTTCACTAACCACATCAATATTCTATGTGTCTTGGGCATAAAGAATCCAACACTGGAATAACATGATTTTTATAATTTCTAACCTTATACCCATTTTTCTAAGATTTTTCTCAAAAACGTCTCTCGGTTAGCACCCGTTTTCACTTAAAAATCCATTTAAATTATCTTTTGACAACTAATAATTCCCATTGACTCCAGAACACTTTATTAGTCCTTAATGAACCTGGAGTTCTCTTTAAAAAGTTTATAGCCCAAGTATTCTTGTTTTTAAGTAATTTTAACATGTTTTCGGGTCCCGAAAGTGACCAAAATGGGTCTAAACACAACATGTCCTTTGTTCCAGAGATTAAACAATATTAACTCTCTTAATATTCATCAAAACCTACTGAAATAACAGTCCCAAATCATGTCCTAGTTGTTCTACACATCCATAGACTTCAATATATAGAAATATCATAACCGACCATTACACTTGTGTAAATCATTGTAACTTCAGTTTAACCATTACCACAACTTGGTCTAACTTAAAATCAGATAATTGGGGTGTTTAAAAGTCATATTTGAGCAGGTTATGAACCTTGTTTGAGAGGGTTTTCAACAAGTGTCAAAAAGAGGTTGCTACTTGTAGAAAGAGGGGTTTTTCATGGTGTTCTTGTGCTAATACCTTCAATTCATGGTGTACAACCATTTGTAACATTCAAAGCAGATTATTAGGAGTTTAATGAGCCATTAGAAAGCAGGTTACAAGGTTAGTTCTCAAAGGTTACAAGGTACACAAGTTGGATGTTGCAAAGCACCAAAAATAGGGTTTTCTACGGGGTAAATCGGGTTCTAGCCCTTAGAATGACTATTCTACCATGTGATATACCTTCAAGAACGTTGGAATCTCCTTAAGAACAAGGTGATGGTGAGAAGTTTCTGCTATAACAAGAAAAAGTAAGGATTTTAGGTGAAAAATGAAAAAAACAATAGAAATGTGCAAAACCGATCACATGGAGCTTACACTTGATGTAACTCATGGTTTGGAAGGTGTTGATGGTCGTGATGGCTAGAATCTCCTTGGACAAGTCTGGAGAATCTCGAACAAAAGCTGGAGTCCACGGTTTTGCAAGATTCAAGCACCAAAAGCTTAACAAAGAGACACCTTCTTGCGATTTTGGTGTTGGCCGATGTTGTTGTTGTTGTAGTTCACGATTTTGCTGCAGGAATGAGGCTGAAATGGGAGAGTTTGGGTGTGTGTTTCAGCTGAGTTCGAGAGAGAGAGTGGAGAGGAATGAGGGTGGAGTGAATCTTGCAAAAGTGAAGAATGCATGTGTGTTGTATGGATGGATGGAGTGGGTTGTGTGTAGTGGCAAGCAAAGGAGTCCATTGGTGGACAAGGGGGCGGCCGAAGGTTGTCTTCTAGTGAGGGATTTTCCTTTAATTTTTAATCTCAAAATAATTAGTAGTATTTTTTGTAGTGTAGTGTAAAATTGTTAGTTATAAAAGATGTTGTTAGTTGATAAGTCTAATGCATGATTATGCATGCTAGGTCTGAGAATTTCAAGTGTGTGTGCACATATACTTTTAATTGTTTCAATTGATATTGTATATCCTACTTAGGGTGGCTAATTGATATTCCCGGGCACTAATTTTCTAAAAGTCAAGACTTATAGTAACAAAAATTCACAAAATCACTTAGAATCATAAAAATGGATCAAATAAAAAATGGTGATTCTAACGTTATTGATATAATTAAATTATTTCTATTATTAGTACTCATAAGATGGGATAGGATACAATTAAATTAAGGTTTAGAATAGTGACCTTGGGACTGGTTGTTACAATTTAAGACCCTCTAGAGATCTTTTATGCTAACGAGGGTGCGATTGCTAAAATCAAGGAACCTCGTGCACACCAAAAGACCAGGCACATTTACCGTGGGTTTAACTACATAAGGGATGAAGTTAATAAGGAAAAGATATGTATTTGTAAAATTCATGCCGACCAAAACATTACAAACACGAAGCTCCTCAATGAGAGCCATACTTGTGCCTTAGGACTTCGATATTCTAGTGATCGGGTTTGATCTATTTAGTATTTGAATAACGGAACAATTGTTATTTTGATTCTTTCATATATTTAAATCCATGAATAAATTAACTATTCTAAACGTCAGTAGTCGATCATACTTGTAGGAACAAATAGAAGGTAAGACTATTATTAACTTGGATTGGTGGATATTCGTATGATATGAATATAGAGCAAAAGGTTGCTACCAAAGTTCATAGATATTTGTGGGATGCAAATATCGGACTGACCGCTCTCAAATGTTACTGCATAGAATTTCTGGAAATGATCATAAGTAAATTTGAGTAAAGGAGAACATCATAGTATCCGCCAACCTGAGATACATATTAGGTCTTGATGTTCACCAAATATCATACTTTGACTTGTTCTTCGTTGTTCTGAAATATGAACATAACATAAGACTAAGTTCAGGTGTAGTACGAGGTGATCGTGAGAGACGTATGTAGTCAAGAAGGGATTTGTCCCTCTCATTCATTGAGAGGAAGATGTCCAGGGCCTGCTAAAGTTAAATCAACAGAGAATTACCATTCTGTGTCTCTGGATTTGACAAGACGTCTGAGATATAAGGATGAATGATAGATTCACCTAAATCATTTCAAGTTAGGGACTTGAAGAAGATGATGTTATTGAATGGCACTTAGTCATACGTACTAGGGGTAGTAATCCATTGTTAGGCGGTTTACTACTTGCATCAATCTTCTATGCATCTTGTGAAAGTGGGAGATTGTTAAACATGGTCTGCCTAAGACACATACTAAATTGTTATGGCTAGTACATTATGATCCAAGTCGGGTCATACCCAATAACATGCTAGTCAAACACCAGGATATTTATTATAAATACGATCTTGCAAATAAATGTGAACACTTACGCTATTTAGAAAATGGATTTCTATTGGACCTTGAAAGGATCATACATGCCAATTGAAGTGGTGGATGGTTGTTCTGCTAGAAATCTCCCCAAGTCCAAGAGCCAGTGCTGATGAAGAAGAATCTGCATAAACAATAAGAAGACAAGTGTCAGCTATCCGCATTTGTTTATGCGGATGACCAAGAACAAATGCTGATAAGTATTTGTTAATCTGCATTAACAAATGCAGACAGCCGAATAAAAGCTGACAAGACTTTCGTTCATCCGCATTACTTAATGCGGTTAAAGAAAGCACAAATGCTCTTGAAGAAAGCACAAATGCTGTTGAAGAAAGCACAAATGCTGTTGAAGAAAGCACAAATGCTGATGAAGTCAACTCACCCGCATTAGTCAATGCGGATGCAAATGCACATGAAGACTTTGTACTTAGACTATTCTGTAATAGTTGTAAGGGTAGTTTAGTCTTTACAGGTTTTAAGTCAGCCATTAAATATAATAGAAACCTCGTATGTGAGGTAACTTTTGTAATTCAGAATAGACAATCAGAATATACGTTGTTTCATCCTATGTTAGGTGTCTTGTTACTGTAGATTGCTCAAACCCTAGCATTTATTGTAACAGTTCATCTAATCAACACAAAAGTGCATTTAGTATTTCATGTATTCAATGTTCATTGATTGTTTGATTCTACACTACAATCATTAACTCAATCATCATATTCAGTCCTTATTGATTCATATCAATAGAGAATATCATTCTCAAACCCTGTCAGTTGGTATCAGAGCTTTGGCTCTCGGTTCTTCTTCAGATCTGCTCAGATCTGGACTGAACTCGATTGATCTGGTGATTGAGCTGCTGATAATAGTTTTCGAACACCTCTAATCAGTATACCGTATGAATACTTGCTGAAATTCTCAATTGTTACTGTTCATCTGAAGATTTCTTCGAAAACAAAATAGTTTATAGGTTGCTTATCCATAAAATCAGAAAAACAAAAGTTGACAAAGGAAGTTCTTGCTAACATCTGCTTATTCTCAACAGATCCAAACTTACAGGACACTGTTTGAACTAGTTGGACCAGTTGGACTAATTGAACATAAAACTCATTTAATCTATATCTAACCAAGTTAAAACTAACTGTTAAAATGGATTCACATAGTTTTTTAGAACTCGGGCGTACCCCAAAACCCCTCATGCTTAAGCATAAATCTGAATATAAATAATGGAAAATCATATTCATGAACTATATTACAGGTGTTGATCCTGACTATTGGATCTCAATATGCAATGGCCCATACATTCCTGTTACACTGTCTGCTGATCAAGCTGCTCTTTATAAGACGTCAAGAATTGCCAATGAGGATCTTACTCTTGATGATAGTGATTACAAGAAGATCAAGATTGATCTCAAAGCCTACTCCATACTCACTCAAGCACTAAAGATGGATGTGCTGAAAAGACTTGAAAAGTATGGTACTGCAAAAGCTGTATGGGATGCACTGCAAATCATGTGTGAGGGAAGCAATGAAGTTGCTAAAATTAACAAAGACAAACTTGTGAATTAGTATGAAACATTTCATCATTCCAAAGGGGAGTCCATCTCTAAACAGTTACACAAATTTGTGTAGCTGGTGAATAATTTAGATATCATGGGAGTTATTTACAAAGCAAAAGAGTCAAACAAGAAGATGCTGCATAGTCTTCTGGAAAACTAGAAACAAAATGTAACTACGCTAAAAAATACTCTTGATCTGGAGAGTACTACCCTGGATATAATGATAGCCAAGATAGAAGCATTGGAGCTAGATGAAAGAAGCAGAAACCTAGGAGGACCTTGAGTAATTGAAGCATATATGTTTCCTTCAGACACTCACTCTGTTGAAAATTCATTTATTACTAAGGAGGATGATTTTCTTTCCTCCAGGGATCAAGTAAAGACTACAGGTTTCATTCCAGCTCCATCAATTAACACACCATCAACATCATCCCCATCAACATCAACAGACCAATCATCAGGATTCTCTGCAACCCCTACAAATACTCCTGATGATCCAAGATCTAAAGAGAAAAAGGCAACATACAATGCCTTTGTTGCTAGTTTTGAAGCTTTTAGGAGGAAGATTCACATGTGCACATCTGATCTAGGAAGATCTGGAAGAAATGGATCTAGATGATGTAGAGGAAATGGACTTGCAATGGCAAATGGCCATGATTGCGATGAGAGCAAAGAAGTTTTTCAGAAAAGGTAGAAAGCTCAGCCTTAATAAAAACACCAAGCTCGGGTATGACAAATCAAAAGTGAAGTGCTTCAACTGTGGCATGACTGGCCACTTCTATAGAGAATGCAACGCACCCAGAAGAAACTACAACTCTCAAAGACCTTCTCAGTGCCAGTCATCATCAGAACCAACTTGAAATTTTCATTCCAACAATCATCAACAGCAGCATCATCATCAACAACAACAACAAAAGTATCAGACTCAACCTCAACTGTCCAACCAAGCTTATGAAAGCAGTCAGTCATCAGCCAATGCTCTTGTTATCAGGCAGGATGGAGTATGTGAATGGAGCATGTATGCAGAGGAAGTAAAGCCTCAATTCTAAAACCATGCACTCATGGATCACATCAATGATGGTCCATCTCCCATGCCAACTGAGGTAAAATCTAACATTTGTAATAATAAATGCATTAATGAACTGCAAGGTTATAGAGAGCACAATCATAAATTGGCCAACAAAATAAAAGAAGAAAAGGTCAAGTTAGAGATGCTGAAGAGAGAAGTAAAAGGCTTGGAAATCAAAAGTAAATCTCTCATCTCTAACATTGAAAAATTGCATGGTGAAAAGTACACTCTTGCAGCTGAGAATGAGCAACTAACTGAAAAGGTGGCTCAATCTAAAGCTGAACAAACACTTACTGAAATGAAACTAGAAAAGTTTTAACAGTCATCAGTAAAGCTGCAAGAGACGCTTGATTCTCAAAAGGATCCCAAGGATATGTCTAGGATTGGATATAATTCTTATCCTCCACCATACAATGACAACTACACTATCATGCTTTAATCTGTTACACTCAAATAGCAAATTGAACCTAACGCTATTGAACCAAAAACAATAGTAAAACAAGTCACTAATCCTCAAAATAAACCAAGTGTTTACATTGAAACAAATGAGGATAAAATCAAGTTAGGTCACCCAATTTAAATCAAGGAGTGTTCAGACAAGACAGTGAGTGTCATCAAAACAACAATCCCAATCAAGCCATTGTTCCTTTTGTGAATTTCATTCCTGCAAATTCCAAAGAAAAGAAGATAAAAGATGATAGTGTGAATGTAACTGCTGAAAGCAGATCTGATTGTGAGACCAACTCTCCTAAGAATTCCATCAAATCAGATAATGATTCACCAAAAATCAAAAGAAAAATTTCTTAGGTTTCAAAAGCTAAAGTTAACTCAGACCCTCAAACATCAAAATCAAAGCAAGGGTTGGCTTTGATATTTTTAACAAAGAGCATGTGAACTAACTAAAAAAGGAGGTTAGGCAAAGATGAAGAAAGCAAAATCAGTCTAAGAAAAACAAAGTCAGTAGTGTTGTGAAACAAACTACTAACAAGGCTGATCAGGCTTTCTCATCAAAATCAAGGAATGAAACTCAATCCAAAACTAGTAAAGCTACAAAAGCCTCAACACCATGATCAGTAGCTAGAAACAAACACATTTATTGTGATATGTGTGAAAAGTCTAATCATAGAACAGAAAAATGCCTTTTCAATCAATACTGCTCAATCTGTGATATGAACAATCATTCCACCAAGAACTGCTATTTCAATAAATATTGTTCAGTCTGTAACATGATAAATAATAACACATCTGATTGTTTCTTCAAACAAAAGGGATTGAGAATTCCTCAAAACAAACCCATCTCCCCAATCATGTCTGAGAAACACAAGATCAATAGTCATGCCCATCAAAGAATTTCTAAGTCTGATGATATGAAAAATCTGAAAGTGTCAAACAGAGTTCAACAATATAAAAATCAACAAGTAAAACAAACTCGTGATATTTATAACTCTAAAACAAAATTTGACAACAAAAAACGTATCCAATTTCTGAAAAGAAATAGGGATCAAACGTTTGAATACTCATCTGACTCTTTAGTTGATATGATAAACCAACCAAGATTTAGAAAGTAATCAGGCATGACCTCATCACCAAAGCCCCAGTTTAGAGGAAAGTACCAACATCTTACTATCATGGATAGGAACGGGAAACCCAAGACCATCATGGCTAGCGTTTCACATTCTAATTAGTTCTTTCTATGCTTGTAGGGTCATTCATACATGTCGAACATCTTATGGTATGTGGACAGTAGATGCTCCCAACACATGACTGGAGATCGTTCCCTCCTTCTTGACTTCAAGCATATTCAAGGAACTACTATGGCATTTGGTGGAGATTCACAAGGTGGCAGAATTACTGGTGAAGGATCTGTGACAAATGGGATGCTGAGGTTTGACAGAGTGAACTACTGTGAACAACCTAACTTCAATCTGCTCAGCGTGTCAATGATCTGTGACAAGAAATATTCAACTCACTTCATTAACACTCATTGCCACATTCTGATACCAGGATTCCAAATTCCTGAAGAATGGATTGTCCTGAAAACCCCAAGCAAGAATAATACTTATGTCATAAACCTCAATTTTGCTTTACCAAAAGAAGAAACATGTCTTTTGTCAAAAGCATCTGTTGATGAGTCACAACTTTGGCACAGATGCTTGGGACACACAAATTTCAAAAACATGGACAAATTGGTTAAGGGAAATCATGTTGTTGGTTTCTCCCAAAAAGAATTTCACTTTATTGACCACTGTTCAGCGCGTCTCAAAGGAAAACAACACAAGTATTCTCACAAGCCAAAGTTGGTGAACACAAACAATTCTCCATTGAAGCTACTTCATATAGATCTTTTTGGACCTACTCATGTTATGAGTATTGGAAAGAAACAATATTGTTTGGTGATCATAGATGACTTTTCCAAATTCACAAGGGTCTTCTTCTTACTTCATAAAACGAAGCGTCCTAATTAATAAAAGATTTTATCACAATAATTGAAAATCAACTTGATCTTAAAGTCAAAACAATCAAGAGTGATAATGAGACAGAATTTAAAAATGTGGATATGAGTTCTGAATGTCCAATCAAAGGCATAGCTCATCAATTTAGTGCAGCTAGAACTCCACAACAAAATGGGGTAGCTGAAAGGCGAAATAGAACACTAATTGAAGCAGCCCGAACCATGCTAGCAGATGCTAAACTGCCAATCACCTTTTGGGCAGAAGCAGTTAACATATCGTACTTTGTACAAAATAGAACTCTAATTGTCAAAGAAAGTAATAAGACAACTTTTGAGCTTATATTTCAAAGAAAACCATTTGTTGGATTTTTCAAGTCATTTGGTTGTCCTGTCTCAGTATTAAACACCCGAGACCATTTGGAAAAGTTTTCATCAAAGTCTGATGAAGGATTCTTTGTAGGATATTCTTCTGTCTCAAAGGCTTACAGAGTATTTAATCCAGGATTAAACATAATTAATGAATCAACAAATGTTCAATTCAAGGAACATTCATTTCCAAATCAATCAATGGTCCTGACTGGTTGTTTGATATTGACTCATTCACAACTTTTGATCAATTTCACATGTCTGATGTAGGAAACCTATAATTAGTTGTACCTTCACTATTAGTAGAAAGAAGGAATGACTTTCTAACGACTCCTCTAACATCTACTAATCAACTTAATGAAGAGGTTCCTCTACAAGCTGATCCCACCAGACAAACAGTTCAAAATCAAAGTGCTTCAATTGAGGATGGTCCCAGCATAATTCCTTCTCCCTCAGAAGAACCCTCCATTGACGTCAGAATCAAGATGAAGTTAGAACTCAAAATCATGTCATCACTCAAGTTTACAATGAAAGAACTTCAAATGATGGAAGTAATCAAAGTCCTGCTGATGCTGAAGCAGGAACTAGAACAGAATTTGTTTACTTTCACAGCTCCCTAACAATACAGGATGAGGTTGCGTCACACGAAGATGATTTTAATGTCTCAAACCTTAGTGTAACCATTGCTGGTGACTCAATTCCATCCACCAGAATACAGAAGAATCATCCAGTAGACAACATCATTAGTGAACTTAAAAAACGGGTGACAAGAAGCAAGTCAAGCATAGCAAACATCTACTTGTTCTATTGTTTTCTGTGTCAAACAGTACCCAAGAATATCAAAGAGGCTCTTCAAGACAATAGTTTGATTAAAGCAATGTAGGAAGAGTTATTACAATTCAAGAAACAAGAAGTATGGCAGCTGGTAGATCTTCCTAAAGGACAATACCTTATCGGTACCAGGTGGCTATACAGGAATAAAACTGATAATAGGGGAATCATCATTAGAAACAAAGCAAGACTAGTAGCTCAGGGTACACACAAGAATAAGGAATTGACTATGATGAAGTATTTGCCCTTGTAGCCAGACTAGAAGCCATAAGAATCTTTCTTGCATATTCAGTATCCATGAAATTTACTGTTTATCAAATGGATATGAAATGTGCATTTCTGTATGGAAAGATTGCTGAAGAGGTATATGTGAGTCAACCTCCTGGATTTGAAGACCCAGATTTTCCATATAGAGTATACAAGCTGGGCAAAGCCTTGTATGGTCTTCATCAAGCTCCAAGGAAGTGGTACGGGACTCTATCATCCTTTCTTCTTGAAAATGGGTATGAAAGAGGGAAGATTGACCAGACTCTCTTTAGAAAAAGAAAAGGAAAGGACATGTTGCTTGTTCAGATATATGTGGATGATATCATCTTTGGCTTAACAAACAAGGCACTCTGGAAAGATTTTGAAGATCTCATGCATTCAAAATTTCAAATGAGTGCTATGGAAGAACTCACATTCTTTCTCGAAGTACAAGTCCAACAGTCTGTAGACGGAATGTTCATCAATCAATCAAAATATATGGAAAGAATGCTGAAGAAGTTCAAGTTTGATGATTGTCAGTCCATGAGAACTCCTGTTGATACTAAAGCGAAGATTGTCCCTGATCCTGAAGACAAATCAGTGGATCAGACTCACTATCGTTCTATGATAGGTTCACTTATGTATCTAACAGCTAGTAGGCCTGACATTATGTTGGTGTTTGTGTGTGTGCCAGATATCAAGCAGACCCCAAGGAATCCCATGTCAATGCAGTCAAGAGGATATTCAGATATCTTAAGGGCAGGCCTGCTCTTGGATTATGGTATCCAAAGGAAGGAGATTTCAATCTCTATGCATATACTAATAGTGATTATGGGGGATACAATTTCAACAGAAAGTCCACTTCTGGCGGTTGTCAATTTCTTGGTCCCAGACTGGTCTCCTGGCAGTGCAAAAAGCAGACAAATGTATCTGTCTCCATAGCAGAAGCTGAGTATATAGCAGCATCTGCATGCTGTTCTTAAGTACTCTAGATTCAAAACCAGATGCTTGATTATGGTTCTAACTATCTGCACACTCCAATGCACATTGACAACATAGCAGTTATGTTCATAACAAATAATCTTGTTCAACACTCAAAAACTAAACATATTGAAATTAGATATCACTTTTTGAGGGATTGTGCTGAAAAGGGATTAATCAAATTGATACAGGTTCATACTGATAATCAATTAGCTGATTTATTTACTAAGGCATTTGATCCAACCAGATTTGAATTCTTAGTACAGTCAATTGGCACGATTAATCTTGAGTAAAATGAAAATAAACAAAAAAATTCAAATATTTCAAAAATTACCAAAAAGAAATCAAAAGAAGAAGTAAATAGTTTATCTATTGGGAAATGATATAATTACAGTCGTTATATCATTCACTGTGCTTATTTATAAATCTCAAATGACTGACATGACTTATCTCAATATGGGTAGGCTCAACTTGGAAAATACACCACATGCAGTGATGAACTAAAGCTTATATTCAACTGTGATGCTGTCATCTCATCGTATGTGTAAGTTTTGGCTTATCCAAATGTGTGTGTAGCAACCTAAACACCCCAGGTAATGATGACTTATGAATCTCTTTTACTCACATCAGTTCCTCCTTTCTTTTGGTATGCAAAGACCTGGAGAAACAAACACATAGTGCTGATGTCATGATCCATCAAGATTCCCAATGTGGAACACATCCAATTTGGATGAATCAAAAGAACAAAATGCATTCCAAGTGAATGAAACAAAAGAATCCTTAAAGATCACCTTCCAAAGTGAAGTTAAAAGAATCCCAATATGGATCAAACTGATAAAAGGATCAAAACAAAAGAATCCTAACGAGGATCAAGCAAAATGAGATTTCATATATTAAGTAACCTGGTCAAGTAAGATGTTAAAAGTTCTACCATACATTGCATGCCGATGGTTGACCTTGCCATGCTTTTAAGTGTGAGGTACATGTTGAATACCAAATCAACTCAAATCATGATAAGATCACTTGCATCAGAATATTAACCAAGTATGAGTTTAAGAGGACAAACATACCTTCAATCAATATGTTCATGACCATGTCTGTTTTTACTAACAATTGCTGGCACTTGTGAAAGGTAAGATTGATACTTAAAAGTTTCAATCTATTATCAAAGCAAAACCCACAAAAAGATTCTCTATTCAAAATTTTCAAATACTTAAAAGCTTCTATCTATTATGGATATAAACTTTAGAGAGAGTAATTTAAAATTTTGATCATTTTGTACAGATGTTTCCTTTCTTAAAATAAGAAAACTCAAAAACATTTTGCAAAATCAGAAAACTGACTGTGTTATTGCAGAAGTTATACCATAGTATCTCAGTTCTTGCAGACATCTTGATGCATAAAAGTACAAGATCAGTCAACCATGGGAAACTTGTATCACCTCTGATGTACAAGTCAATCCAAGCAAGAATTGATATCCCAAGAATCAGTCAAAACTTCAAATAATCAAGCAACAGAAGGCAATAGACATTGCTTCGTAAAGGTAAAGCATCGAAGAAAAGTCAGCCAAAACCAGCCATAGCAGAAACATTAAGTTCAAAACTTAATGTGGGTAAGAGGGTTGGTTAATGCAGGTGAAGGTAACCCAAGCATTCAACCAATACGGGTAATGGTTTTGTGTGATGAAACACAAGTGAAAGTAATGCGGATAAGTTCACTCTACCGTATTAGTCTCACCACAACTGAAGTTTTCAAGTATGAAATCTAATGCGGACAAAATCTTGTTCATCCGCATTTGTTTTCTTTAGCCGCATTGCTCATGAAAGGCTAAAGATTTTTGTTCTACCGCATTTGTTGAAAAGTTGAAATTTGAAGAACTTGTTCTATCGCATTAGCTACAGTGAACAAATGCTGACAATCATTTATACTTCCGCATTTGCAACAGTATACAAATGTTGATTAACTGTTGTTCAATCGCATTTGCTACAGTGAACAAATGCTGAGAAGTGTTTGTTCTTTTGCATATGTAACAGTACACAAATACTGATGTACATTTTCTCGACCGCATTTGCTACAGTGAATTTAAAAAGTGACCCATTTGTTTTAAAACTTGTCAGATTTTGTGAAATACATTAAAGTGACTATATAAACCAAAATCAAAAGGTCATTTAATACTTTTCAAAATTGAGAGACTACAAAGTGCGACGAGTGCCATTAAAGTTACTGTTCATCTTCATCATCTTCTTCATCATCTAACCTGTGTTCTAAGTTCGATTTACAAAATTTACCCATCTTCGATTCACTACAATAGTATTATCGAGGAAAGGTGAAAATCCAAAATGTCCAAAACCCTAAAAGTCAAAAATTCACCTTAACCATGAACTTAGTAACCTAGGTCAAGAAAGAATCAAGGAAAATCAAACTAATGTTCATGAACCATTGACAATTTCGACTAAAGAACACTTGACAATCATGAGAAAATTCAACAAACAATTAATTTTCATAATTTCTGTTCATCCTATGAACAGGGCATGTCAAAATTAGAAATGTTGAAAAGAAAGTCAAGTCCAATGGTTGAAATGAGTTAAAATTGAGAAAGGATAATCAACATAATCATGAATAACTCATCAAAATGAACATGGATCACTAAATCAGATTAGGTCAAATCCATATGAAACAGTACATATGAACACTCAATTTTGACCAAAAAAAGTCAAACTGTGATAAACTTAGTCTGATTTATGATAAACTTTCTGATATATCTTAGTCATTATTCTAATTCATATGCCTTGAATGCAGGGTACAATGGCAAACCTCACATGGAGCAAGCTCCATAATGTCAGTGGTTATCTTGACCTTGATGTCACTGAGGAAGAAGGATTAAGAGATATGATTAAATTCATCTTGACTACAAGAGTGGCTCATGCTATTACAGTCAGACCTATTATCTATGAGAACTTCATAAGATCATTATGGGGAACTACTGAAGTAGTAGAAGTTGATGGTGTGAGGACCTAAATTGGAAGAATCACAGATGACCACACTCTTGCCATTACTGAGCAAACTGTGAGACAATATCTTCAGTTTGGATATGATGCTGATACTCCTTTGGATCTTGAGGATGATGAGATTATGACCTTCTTTGCTAACATTGGTTATGAAGGTGGTTATGAAGGAAAGCAAATAGTGAAAGGATTGGTATATTTGCAATGGAGATTTTGATTCACATCTTCCAACAATGCTTATCCAAGAGGAAGACCGGATGGAATGATATCCCAGTGACTATATCCTCAGCCATATGTGCTCTGGATACTAACCATCCTTTCAACATGTCTTCATATATCTTCAATGGATTGGTCTCTAATGTCCAAGAGGGTAGAAGACACATGTTCTTGATGTACCCCAGATTTATTTAGTGCTTCATCAATGAAGCTTTCCCTCACCTTGCACCTATAGGACCAGTGATGGACATCCTTCACTACAATGCTAAGTCCTATCAATACATCAAAAAGAGAGATCCAAGGAACTACTATAGTGGTGCATTCTTCCCTCTGTTGCCATGGATGTTGCAACAGATCAATCAAGGAGGGGTACAAGAACAAGAGGCTCCTACTGATGAGCCTGTTCATGAAGAAAAACAAGTTGCCCCTAGTAAACAACATGTTGAGGACCAAGCTGCTACGTCTGAGGATAGACAGAGGTCGGTGTCACCACAAGGTGGTGTAGGTGGTGATCTTCACACTGAACCTTCTGTTCATGAAGCTGATATAGCCTCTCCATTTATGCCTTCACCATTACCACCACCCCAAAGATCACCAATCTCATCTCAACAACCTCAACCTATCATCTCACCCCATATATCACCTATACACTCACCACATATATCACCCATACACTCACTAATCCATCATCCTATTCCATCTCCCACTCATCATTCACCTATCACATCTCCCTCTTCTACTAAACCTCAGGAGTTTGGTGATTCTGCCAGCTCTTCAGAGGAATCCAAATCATCACTAGATGAGGAGGATCGTCATCCAGGATGTCTGTGAGGCAACTTGTTTGATTATTCATTTTATGTTGATTGTTTGATATATGGATATGCTTAAGAATCTAAATAAATTATCATAACAAGCTGAATTTTATGGTTCATAATCATTAAGTAACTGATAAAAGGATATTAAAAGGATTAATGATTTAAAAATAAAGAGGTTTTCTTAAAAGAGAACCATAGGGTACCATGTATTTGAAAGCATGCGAATACAAGGTACAGAGTGTTTTCATAACTAGAATTGATGGAAACTTAAATCCCTTTGGCAACAAGTCTAACACCATCCTTTTACACGACACTCAAATCACTTGGGAACTATTTGTGGGATAAAGGTCACCTAACTACTTGTAGGGAACTTGTGTGTTTGAGGTGAGTCTAACGTACTTGTGGGATAAAAGTCACCTAACCGCTTGCATGTGAAAACTCACACGTGTGTGTAAGTAGGACGACTTAAATTGGAAACCATGTGCTTAGGGTCACCGAAGCATGGCGTTCAATGGTGTTTATGAGATTAAACATGGCAACCAAACATAAGATGTTTAACCGATCCTATAAAGGCTAGAAGTTGCAAAAGGTTGCAATTGTCAAATGTTGACTACCTTGTTAATTTAAATAATGGGATAAAGGTCACCTAACCATTATTTGAATGTAACGTTGGATTCTAGATTTTAATTATTAATTGTCTATGAGACATAAATGGATATTAATGATTAAAACGAAATTTTAAGAAATACTAATAAGAACTTTGTAAATCTTGTAGATTGGTCGCAAACAATAATGCTACCACCCCGACAGTCCATACCCTATCACTGAGAACTATTAAAGAAAGGGATCGTCTTGACTATAATAACATTATGGACTTGTTTCGAAGCTTGAGAATTGTTCTCAAGCAAGAGAAAAAGGCCTATGTCCTTGACGATCCTATTTCTGGCCAAACCCCGAGGATGTTGAGGCCTATAACGATTGGCTTCAGTATATTAAGGATTCCATGCAGATGTCCTGTCTCATATTGGGAACTATGATTCCCGAACTCCAAAAGGACTTGGAGCATCATGGGGCATATGACAAAATTACCCAATTGAAGGAAATGTTCCTTCAACAAGCTAGGGTAGAGCTCTTCGAAACGGTTCGAGCACTTCATGCATGTCACATGGAAGAAACCCAATCAGTATCATCTTATGTACTTAAGATGAAAAGCCACATTGATCGCCTCAAAAGGCTTAACTGTCCTGTCTTAAAGGAGTTGGCCACGGATTTGATCCTTAATGGCCTAACTAAAAGGTTTGAGTCTTTCATAATGAATTCCAATATGAACGGATGGACAAGGGCATTGGTGAGCATCACGCAATGCTCAAAACAGCAGAGGCGGGGATGGGTAGGAAGTTTCTACCTGTTCTCTAGATCAATAAGGGAGGCAACGGAAAGGCCATTCCTGATCCTAAGGAAAATGTTGCCAAAGGAGAGGGCACATTAAAGGCAAGGGAAGGGAAGGTTAAAGCGGAACCTCCAAACCTAAGCTTATGAAGCCTATGGTAACGGAAAACGATCCATGCTTTGAGTGTGGTGAGGTAGGACATTGGAAAAGGAATTGTCCAACCTATCTCAAAGAGTTAAGAAACAAGAGGGATGCTGGGCAGACCTCAGGTACAACTTTCATGATCTATATTGACTTAAATGTTATTTCTATAAATACACAGGTATTGGATACCGGGTGTGGAACCCGTATTTGCAATCTGTTGCAGGGGTTCAAAGAAACAAATACTTTAAGAAAGGAAACTGTGTTTTGAAACTTTCAAATGGTTTGGAAGTTGTTCTTAAAAACATTTTGTATGCTCCTAGTTTGACTAGGAACATAATTATAGTTTCCATTTTAAATCAATATGGTTATTATTTAAAAGTTGTAAACCATGGTATTTATGATTATATGGATGATGTATTTCATTTCAAGGCTATGCCTTTTAATGGTATTTATGAATTGGTTCATGATGAATCATCCTACAATAACACATTATACCAATCAAGCACCAAGAAACTTAAAATGGGTTTAAGTGATTCTTATCTTTGGCATTGTCGTCTTGGTCACATAAACAAGAATCGGATTCAAAAACTTCAAAAGAATGGTCTTTTGAAAACAAATGAAAATTGTTCATTGGATAAGTGTGAATCTTGTTTACAAGGTAAGATGACCAAGTCGCCCTTTAGTGGTACTAATGAGAGGGCAAAAGACTTATTAGGAATCATACATTCGGATGTATCTGGTCCTTTTAAGAGAATGACAAGGAATGGTGAAAGATACTTCATTACCTTTACCGACGATTACAGTCGCTATGGTTATGTGTACTTGATGACACATAAACATGAAGCTTTTGAAATGTTCAAAATCTTCAAGAATGAAGTAGAAAATCAACTCAATAGAACTATCAAAATTCTCCATTCAGATAGAGAAGGTGAATACCTCAATGAGGCTTTTCAGGATCATCTAAGAAGTTGTGGGATTGTCTCACAACTTACTCCTCCCGGAACACCATAACATAATGGTGTGTCTGAAAGGAGAAACTGAACCCTATTGGTTATGGTTTGATCTATGATGGCTATAAGCTCACTACCTCTATCATTTTAGGGTTTCGCACTACTCTCCACGGCTCGTATTTTGAATATGGCCGCAACCAAGAAAGTAGATTCGACACCTTTTAAAATATGGCATGGAAGAGTTCCATTGCTAACATTTTTTAAAGTATGGGGTTGTGAAGCTTATGTTAAGCTTAACACCCAAAACAAATTGGAAAGTCGATCCACTAAGTGTATATTTGTTGGATATCCAAAAGACTGCATAGGACACTACTTCTTTTGATCCAACAAAGAAAGAGTGTAACGCCCGTATTTTTTTTTAGCAAGAAATAAAGAAAAAGGAAGAAAAGAAAAGAAAATAAAAGAAACTAAAAAGGAGGGACCAAAAGTGCCAAATAAGCAAAGTTATTATTTATTTTGTACAAAAGGAAGGCATGGTCGCCCATTACCTCCTCCACATTTCTTTGCATCGGTTTTTAGAGAGAGAGACAGCAGGAACTTCGATTCTTAGAGAGAGAAAGAAGAAGAAATCAGATTCAAGGTATGAATTGATGTTTTTAAGTTGTGTTTGAGCTAAGAAACCGAGAAATGCATGTTCTTATGTGTATGTGTGTTCGGGTTTGTGTGTTTTAGACACATCTAGGCTTCGAATCCTTTGGAAAAGCTCGAGCAGAAGAGTTTGAACTTGAAGAGCAGCTAAGGTGAGTTCTATACCCCTTTTTACTGATTTTTAAACATTTTGGGGCTGGAATTGCATATATATATGTTTTTGTAAAGTTTGGGATGATACCCGTATGAAATGAATGTATGCATGTTTATGTTTATGCTAGATTTATGCCTAGAATCATGTGTATATGTTTAGAATTAGACATTATGATGTTTGGGACTTGGATTGTGGATTAGACACATGAACAAGTTGCAAATATGTCTGAAATGGGACTTAGAATAAATAAGAACAAGCTGATGAGTCCACCAGTGCTCATACGACCAACAGTGTGGTCGTATGACCAGGAGATATATTTTTCTAAGTGCTGATGAGTCTAACAGGACTCATACGACCAACAGTGTGGTCGTATGACCAAGTTATATTTCTAAGTATTGTCCAATAGGACTCATACGACCAACAGTGTGGTCGTATGACCAAAGTGATATTTTTCTAAGTATGATGATGAGACCACTGGTGCTCATACGACTAACAGTGTGGTCGTATGATCAGAACACATTTCTAAGTCTAGGGATGGTACGACAATAGTGCTCATGCGACCAACAGTGTGGTCGTATGACCATATGATAATTCTAAGTATAAGATGAAAAGTCCAGCAGTGCTCATACGGCTAACAGGGCTCATACGGCCAGAGGGCTTATACGCCCAACAGGGCTAAAACGCCCAGAATACTTAGAATTTTTCAGAAATTTCCTGCAATACCGAAGTTCGAGGTTTTGACCAGGGTTGACTAGGGTTAACAAATGATGATGTTTCATGCATGTAATGATGATTATGGTTAACCCTTATTGTTACTAATATTATTATCAATGTATTATTGTTAACAATATTATTAAATATTGTTAAGTATGTTATGATGCTATGTATGATGATGAATGTATGATGATGAATGTATGATGACGAACGTATGATGAGTATGTATGATGAGTGTGTATGTTCCTTGTAATTGTGTATGCTTATCTTTCTGAAACTTTACGAATAACGAGAATGAACTAATGAAGTATTATGTATGGTAAAGTGAAAGATAATGAAAGAGGAACATGATGACGAATGCATGTATTAACGAATGAACGAAAAGAAGAATGATGATGAATACATGCATTAATGAACGAACGAATTATGTCTTGCAAGCATTGAATAACGCGATTGGTCCTTCTTTGTGATTGACCATGGTCATGGTACCTCTACCGCTTACCTCTAGTACAATGGCATACGATTTTCCGTCATATGTTGACTACAGCCCGGTAGCTAATAACGATCGGGGTGTAGCATATGGTATTGGTACAATTCACCTTTCAATGCGTGCAAGTAAGTATGAACGGGATTCTTGTCATTCGACCACAGTAATCATAGCCAAGTGCTATGAAGTGGGTAAAGCCTGACAGAATCCATACGAGAAGTTAAAGATAACGATGAATAACGAATGATGAAGATAATAACGAATATTATCTCTGTGTACGTATGATGTATGAACGCATGCACGAAAGGATACTTTTAAATAAGTAAAAGTATGTTTTATTACAAAACTAGAACTCACTCAGCAACGCTGACTTTTATGTATTTTCCAGTTGGCAGATAGTGTTGCTGAGGATGGCACGAGGTGGCTACTCAGCTCTTTTGGGATGGCATTCTTTTGTTAATGTTTTTGTATTGTAATGCAAACAAACGATATTTTGTAATGGGTGTTGTATTACTTTGCAAAAGCATTTATAGTAAATTCAAAGTTTCCGCTGCATGGTTTTTATTAAGTTGTATTAAATGTATGTTTTATGGGTAATGACGACCAACTGTGAGGTGCCCGGGAACGGGGCCTTACAAGTTGGTATTAGAGCCAAAGTTTAAGTAAAATGGGTAAATTTTCAAAAATAAACCTTAACTTAAACTGAGAAATGGGACAGAAAGGAAGAGAATGCCATCTGAGTAGCTGCGTGCCATCAGGTATTTTCTTGAAAGTTAACCAGTGTTACGTGCGCATGTTATGTGTTTATGTGTACGTTAGACTTAGACACTAATGTAGTCAGGACAGGTAATGCTCGGGGTACGAAGAGTAGAGTAAGTGGCTAATCACAACTGGCCACTGTAATTAGGGACTTACTATACTTGACATAAACTGAGCTATTTCCTTGAATGACTGTGTTGGTGTTTGAATCTTCCAGTGTGATAGAAGATGGTCGGTGGTAGATCATCTAAAGCCCCACTTGGTGGAGGCAGTGGCGGAAGTGGTGCGGAACCACGAGCCACGAGAGGAAGGCCTAGACAAGAGAAGAAGGTTCCCGAAGAACCTAATACTACTCCCTCGGGGGGAGTGGATGAGAGTGATGATGTGAGAGCCTCGGTGAAAAAGACAGTGATCGAGGAGGTGCACCAAGTCATGCAGACGATTTTACCGTCTGTAGTGACCGAAGTGATAAAGGCAGTACGTGAAGATGATAGACGGGGGAGGAATCGGTCCTCAGGAAGACAGCAACAGACGGAAGCAGAAACAGTACTATCCGATGATGAAGAGGAAGAGGAAGAAGAGCAGTTACGGGAGACAGCCCGGGGTTGTAACTACGGGCATTCATGAGGTGCAAGCCCCCAACTTTTGATGGCTCTGGTACTACTACTGATGCTCACCAATGGGTGATGGAAATGGAAGCTGTCCTCGATATTAGTGATTGCCAGGAGGACAAGAAGGTGAAGTTTGCTACCCACTCTTTCACAGGGTCGGCCTTATGCTGGTGGAAAAATATAGTTCAAGCCGAGGGTAGCAGGGCTATAGGGAAGATGAAGTGGGCTGAGTTAAAAAGGCTGGTGATCGAGGAATTCAGTCCTCGTCGGGAAATGGATAGAATTGAGAGAGAGTTCCTGCAGTTAGAGGCAGGGACAATGACCCACCAACAATATACCACCAGGTTTAACGAGTTGGCGCTGTTGGTGCTGGAGCAGGTGACGCCGGTGTCTCGAAAGATCAACCGGTATATTCAGGGGCTGCCAGCTGAAATTCGTTGGCACTTGATTTCTGCCCGACCAAGCACTTTCAGGTCGGCAGTGGATTTGGCGGGAAGGTTATTCGATGAACGGGCTGCTTTGGTAAAGGCTGAGGGAAGCAAGAAAGGAAGTGGAGAGAAGAACTGGCAAGGGAAGAGATTTGGTCGGGGTGATACTTCGACGAACAACAAGAAGGCAAGGGTGCATGACCGCCGAGTGGTCATGTCTGGAGCTGGGGTGAGGAAGTGTGGCAAGTATGGAAGGGAGCACTCAGGGGAGTGCAAATGGGGATCCAACCTCTGCTTTAAGTGCGGGAGGACAGGGCACATATCAAAAGATTGCCGGATGGGCAAGTGCTTTAACTGTGGAGAAAGTGGCCATATGAGCAGGGACTGTAAGAAGCCGAGGGCTGAGGCTTCAGGGGTAAAGAAGACGGGAAGTGAAGGTCCGAGAGCAAGTGCCAGGGCTTTCACTATGATGCAGGAAGAGGCTAGGACGGACCCCGATGTGGTGTCAGGTACGTTTCTAGTAAATCAAACTCTTGCTTCTGTGTTATTTGATTCTGGTGCTAGTAGGAGTTTCATTTCTACTACTTTCTGTGCTAAATTGCCTGTTAGTAGTAAATGCATTAGTGAGCCTTTTTATGTAGAAACTGCTATTGGTAAGTCCACTAGAGTTACTGATGTGATAGAGGACTGTACCATAGAGTTAGAAGGTCATAGGTTTGCTGCTAGATTACATATGATGCCCCTAGGCGGATTTGAAGTAGTACTAGGGATGGATTGGTTGGTAACCTATGAAGCGAATATCGTATGTCGAAAGAAGATGATTAGATTGACGGCATCTGACGGGAGTCTGGTAACAATATACGGTGATCGGGTAACGATGATTCCGAAGGTGATTTCGATGGCGGTGGCGGGGAAGTGCATGAGGCGTGGGTGCAACGCCTACCTATGTTATGTAAGGGATGTGGAGACGCCAACACCACAATTATCTGACGTTCCGGTTGTGTGTGAGTTTCCAGATGTGTTCCCGGAAGACTTATCGGGATTACCACCTGACCGTGAAATCGAATTTCAAATTGACTTAATACCCGGTGCCCAACCTGTCGCTAAGGCACTGTATCGATTAGCTCCTACGGAGATGAAGGAGTTGATGGAGCAACTGCAGGAGTTGCTTGACAAGGGCTTCATTAGACCGAGTATCTCTCCTTGGGGTGCCCCGGTCTTATTTGTGAAAAAGAAGGACGGTAGCATGAGAATGTGTATCGACTACCGTGAATTGAACAAGTTGACAATAAAGAATCGGTATCCGTTACCGAGAATCGATGACTTGTTCGATCAGCTCCAGGGTGCCAGTTGGTTCTCGAGGATAGATCTTCGATCTGGCTACCATCAATTGAAAGTAAAGGAGCAGGATATCCCTAAAACAGCCTTTCGTACGCGCTATGGTCACTACGAGTTTCTTGTCATGTCTTTTGGGTTGACTAATGCGCCGGCTGCTTTTATGGATTTGATGAACCGAGTGTGCCGACCAATGTTGGATAAATCAGTAATTGTATTCATCGATGATATCCTGATTTATTCGATAAGTGAAGAAGAGCACGCTAGGCATATTCGGGAAGTATTGGAAACGTTGAGAAAGGAGAAATTGTACGCCAAGTTCTCCAAGTGCGCCTTTTGGTTACGCGAGGTGCAATTTCTGGGTCACGTAGTGAATGCAGAAGGGATAATTGTGGACCCAGCAAAGGTTGAGGCCGTGATGCAATGGAAGTCACCGAAGACGCCAACCGAGATTCGCAGCTTCTTAGGGCTGGCGGGCTACTATAGAAGATTTATTAAAGATTTCTCCAAGGTAGCCTCACCTTTGACAAAATTGACTCGCAAGGATGTAAAGTTCGTGTGGGGTCGAGAACAGGAGGACGTTTTTGAGGAATTGAAGGCGAGACTGACAAAAGCTCCTGTCTTGACATTGCCTGAGGGAAGTGAAGACTTAGTGGTCTATTCGGATGCATCTTATTCTGGGCTAGGTTGTGTGTTGATGCAACGTGGAAAGGTGATAGCCTACGCATCTCGACAGCTGAAGACCCATGAAGTCAACTATCCCACGCACGATCTAGAATTAGCCGCGGTGGTTTTCGCGTTGAAGATTTGGCGGCACTATCTGTACGGGACGAAGTGCACAATCTTCACTGACCACAAAAGCTTGAAGTACTTCTTCGAGCAGAAGGATCTAAACATGAGGCAGAGGCGGTGGTTGGAGCTGATAAAAGATTATGATTGTGAGATCCATTACCACCCGGGCAAAGCCAATGTGGTGGCTGATGCCCTTAGTCGAAAAGAATGACGTGAACCGATTCGGGAGAAGGCTTATCAGCTGATCATGACACCCGATGTGATGACACAGGTTAATGAGTTTCAAGACGAGGCTTTGAAAGAAGATCGTCTTAACTCCGAAAGGATGAGAGGCCTAGTTACGGAATTGGGTGAGAACACTCATGGTGTTAAGACCCGATTTGGGCGAATGTGGATTCCTCGATACGGGGATCTACGTGGAAGAATCATGGATGAGGCCCATAAGACCCGATACTCCATTCACCCCGGTGCTACCAAAATGTACCACGATATGAAGAAGGATTACTGGTGGCCGGGTATGAAACGCGACGTAGTGGAGTACGTAAGTAAGTGCCTGACTTGTTTACAAGTGAAGGCGGAACACCAGAAGCCCTACGGGAAGATCCAACCGTTGGATATACCCGAGTGGAAGTGGGAGCATATCACTATGGATTTCATCACGAAGTTACCACGTACCCCTAAAGGGTATGATGCAATATAGGTGATAGTTGACCGCCTGACGAAGAGCGCCCACGTACCCCGAGACGTACTCATCTGAAAGATTGGCGGATCTGTTCATCAAGGAAATTGTAGCTCGTCACGGTGTACCGGTGTCTATTGTGTCTGATCGTGACACCCGGTTTACCTCCAAGTTTTGGAAGAGATTTCACGATGCAATGGGGACGAGGCTACACATTAGTATAGCATATCACCCTCAGACGGACGGTCAGTCTGAGAGGACGATCCAAACACTCGAAGACATGCTTCGGGCGTGCGTGATCGATTTTGGAGGAAGTTGGGATGATCACTTGCCGTTAGCAGAATTCTCATACAACAATAGCTATCATGCCAGTATTGGCATGCCACCATACGAGATGCTATACGGTAGGAGATGTAGGACGCCCGTATGTTGGGGAGACATTGGGCAGAAGGAACTGGGAGGTGTTGAGGTGATTGAAGCAACGACGGAGAAATTAGAAAAGATCAAAGCCTTCATGAAGGCGGCGAAAGATAGGCAAAAGTCGTATGCTGACAAGAGGCGAAGACCGGTAGAGTTCAAGGTTGGTGACCGAGTCATGTTGAAGGTCTCGCCCTGGAAGGGAATCATTAGGTTCAGGAAGCGAGGTAAGCTAAGCCCGAGATACATAGGACCTTTCCGGATTGTCGCACGGGTAGGAGAGGTGGCCTATCGACTTGAATTGCCAGATGAGTTAAGTGGAATTCATCCCACATTCAATGTATCCCATCTGAGGAAGTGCTTAGCTGATGAAGACATGGATGTACCACTGGAGGATATTGAGGTGGATGAGAGGCTCAACTACATGGAGCAACCAGTGGCAATCATTGATCGTAAAGAAAAGAGGTTGAGGAATAAAGTGGTTCCTCTTGTGCGTATACAGTGGAAGCACAGGAAGGGATCCGAGTCTACGTGGGAGACTGAAGAAGAAATGAGACAGCACTACCCACATCTGTTTGAGGAATAACAGGTTTCGGGGACGAAACCTATATAAGGGGGGTGGACTTGTAACACCCGTATTTTTTTTTAGCAAGAAATAAAAGAAAAAGGAAGAAAAGAAAAGAAAATAAAAGAAACTAAAAAGGAGGGACCAAAAGTGCCAAATGGGCAAAGTTATTATTTATTTTGTACAAAAGGAAGGCATGGTCGCCCATTACCTCCTGCACATTTCTTTGCATCGGTTTTTAGAGAGAGAGACAGCAGGAACTTCGATTCATAGAGAGAGAAAGAAGAAGAAATCAGATTCAAGGTAAGAATTGATGTTTTTAAGTTGTGTTTGAGCTAAGAAACCGAGAAATGCATGTTCTTATGTGTATGTGGGTTCGGGTTTGTGTGTTTTAGACACATCTAGGCTTCGAATCCTTTGGAAAAGCTCGAGCAGAAGAGTTTGAACTTGAAGAGCAGCTAAGGTGAGTTCTAGACCCCTTTTTACTGATTTTTAAACATTTTGGGGCTGGAATTGCATATATATATGTTTTTGTAAAGTTTGGGATGATACCCGTATGAAATGAATGTATGCATGTTTATGTTTATGCTAGATTTATGCCTAGAATCATGTGTATATGTTTAGAATTAGACATTATGATGTTTGGGACTTGGATTGTGGATTAGACACATGAACAGGTTGCAAATATGTCTGAAATGGGACTTAGAATAAATAAGAACAAGCTGATGAGTCCACCAGTGCTCATACGACCAATAGTGTGGTCGTATGACCAGGAGATATACTTTTCTAAGTGCTGATGAGTCTAACAGGACTCATACGACCAACAGTGTGGTCGTATCACCAAGTTATATTTCTAAGTATTGTCCAATAGGACTCATACGACCAACAGTGTGGTCGTATGACCAAAGTGATATTTTTCTAAGTATGATGATGAGACCACTAGTGCTCATAAGACTAACAGTGTGGTCGTATGATCAGAACACATTTCTAAGTCTAGGGATGGTACGACCAATAGTGCTCATGCGACCAACAGTGTGGTCGTATGACCATATGATAATTCTAAGTATAAGATGAAAAGTCCAGCAGTGCTCATACGGCTAACAGGGCTCATACGGCCAGAGGGCTTATACGCCCAACAGGGCTAAAACGCCCAGAATACTTAGAATTTTTCAGAAATTTCCTGCAATACCGAAGTTCGAGGTTTTGACCAGGGTTGACTAGGGTTAACAAATGATGATGTTTCATGCATGTAATGATGATTATGGTTAACCCTTATTGTTACTGATATTATTATCAATGTATTATTGTTAACAATATTATTAAAATATTGTTAAGTATGTTATGATGCTATGTATGATGATGAATGTATGATGATGAATGTATGATGACGAACGTATGATGAGTATGTATGATGAGTGTGTATGTTCCTTGTAATTGTGTATGCTTATCTTTCTGAAACTTTACGAATAACGAGAATGAACTAATGAAGTATTATGTATCGTAAAGTGAAAGATAATGAAAGAGGAACATGATGACGAATGCATGTATTAACGAATGAACGAAAAGAAGAATGATGATGAATACATGCATTAATGAACGAACGAATATGTCTTGCAAGCATTGAATAACGCGATTGGTCCTTCTTTGTGATTGACCATGGTCATGGTACCTCTACCGCTTACCTCTAGTACCGTGGCATACGATTTTCCGTCATATGTTGACTACGGCCCGGTAGCTAATAACGATCGGGGTGTAGCATATGGTATTGGTACAATTCACCTTTCAATGCGTGCAAGTAAGTATGAACGGGATTCTTGTCATTCGACCACAGTAATCATAGCCAAGTGCTATGAAGTGGGTAAAGCCTGACAGAATCCATACGAGAAGTTAAAGATAACGATGAATAACGAATGATTAAGATAATAATGAATATTATCTCTGTGTACGTATGATGTATGAACGCATGCACGAAAGGATACTTTTAAATAAGTAAAAGTATGTTTTATTACAAAACTAGAACTCACTCAGCAACGCTGACTTTTATATATTTTCCAGTTGGCAGGTAGTGTTGCTGAGGATGGCACGAGGTGGCTACTCAGCTCTTTTGGGATGGCATTCTTTTGTTAATGTTTTTGTATTGTAATGCAAACAAACGATATTTTGTAATGCGTGTTGTATTACTTTGCAAAAGCATTTATAGTAAATTCAAAGTTTCCGCTGCATGGTTTTTATTAAGTTGTATTAAATGTATGTTTTATGGGTAATGACGACCAACTGTGAGGTGCCCGGGAACGGGGCCTTACAAAGAGGTATTTATTGCTCGAAAGGCAGTGTTCTTGGAAGCCAAGTTCCTTATGGAAGGAATGACGTATATGTGACAACCGGTCCCAAGGTCACTATTCTAAACCCTAACTTAATTGCATCATTTCCCTATCTTATGAGTACTAATAATAGAAACAATTTAATTATATCAATAAGGTCACCATTTGTTATTTGATCCATTTTATGATTTTATGTGATTTTTATGAGTTTTAGTTATTTCAAAGCCTTAACTTTTAGAAACTTAGTGCCCGGGAATGTTGATTAGTCGCGCTAGCTAGAATTTAGAATCCTAATTGAAACAATTAGCATGTGTACTCATACACACAATTAAATTTCGGATTAAGCATGCTAATCATACAAGACACATCAACTAACTAAAAACTTTTACCATCCAAAATACTACACTACACAACAAATTAATACTACATAATATTAATATACAATAAAATTTAAATGAAAAATCCCCACAAAATGACAATCTCGGCCGCCCCCCTCACCCCCAATGAACACTCTTGTTCACCACTACACTCTACCTCTCCTCTTGACCACTACAACCACATGCAAACTCACATCAATCACCATTCATCCATCTCTACTCCCCCTCTCGGTTCTCTCCTGAAACACACACACAATTTCTCTCATTTCAGCCTCAAAAACTCAAGAACAACATCAAGCACATCGGCCAAGCTCAAACCGGAAGAAGGTGCCACTTTGTGAACCTTTGGTGTTCGAATCTTGCAAGATATTGACATTCCAGCCATGTTAGAAGGTTCTCCAGCCTTTTCCAAGAGGTTTTACGCCGCCCACGACTCACTACACATCCTAAACCATGAGTTACATCAAGTGTAAGCTCCATGTGTCGGTTTTGGTCATTTTTCTAGTTTGTCTTCATTTTTCACTCAAAAACCTTACCATATCTTGTTCTAACAGAAGTTTGCTGCTAGCACCTTGTTCTTAGAGAGATTTTCAGGTTCTAAAAGGTATCCTACAAGTATAGCATGTCAATCTATAGGTGTAACACGAGCTACACCTAGAAAACCCTCTTTTTGGGTGCTTCTCACCATCCAACTTGTGCATCTTGAAACCCCGTGAAGCAAGACATGTAACCTGCTTTTTAATGATTCATGAAACTTCTAATAACCTGTTTTAAATGTTACAAATGGGTATACACCATGAATGCGAGGTTATAGCATAAAAACACCTTGAAAATCCTTCTTTCTATAAGTAACAACACACTTTAAACACTTGTTTGAAAACCCTCTCAAAAAAGGGTCATAACCTGCTCAAAAATAAGTTTTAGACACCCCAACAATCTCATTTCTAAGTTAGATGAAGTTTTGGTAATGGTTAAACTCAAGTTACAATGATTTACACATGTGTAATGGTCGGTTATGACATTTTCTATATGTTTGAAGTCTATGGATGTGTAGAACAACTAGGCCATGATTGGGACTGAAATTTCAGAATTTTATGATGAATATTAAGAGTTTTAATAATGTTTAATCTTTGGAATAAAGGACATGTTGTGTTTAGACTCATTTTAGTCACTTTCCGGACCCGAAAACATGGTAAAACTACAAAAAAACAAGAGAGCTTAAGCTATAAACTTTTTAAAGGGAATTATAGGTTCATTAAGGATTAATAAAGTATTCTGGAGTCAATGGGAAATTTTAGTGGTCAAAAGGTAATTTAAATGGATTTTTAAGTGAAAACGGGTACTAACCGAGAGATGTTTTTAAGGAAAATCTAAGAAAAATGATTATAAAGTTAGAAATTATAAGAACCATGTTATTTCAGTAGGATAAATGATTAAATAACTTATAAAGTAGAAAGGTTGGTCAAACAAGTTATTAAAATGGTCAAACTCGGTTAAAAACGCGCTTTAACGGTTTAAATGTAAAAATGAGTCTTTCCACTACTAGAGGAAAATTTTGGTGATTTAAAAAGTTGGAAACTTATAGAAATGTCTTTTAAAAGTTATCTACTATTCCAAGACTCAAAAACATGGAAACTCATAGGTAACCATTTAAAACCCTTCGGTTTTACTGTAACCGGGAACATGTAGCGTGTAATCAATAAACCGAGCACATAAACTGAAACTTTGGGTATATGTAATTTAAGGTCATGAACCTGATTTTTGACTATAAATGTCATCTAATACAAGAAACCAAACTTAAGGGTAGAAACTGCCAATTTTGAAACTTCAGTGGCTAAAGTATAAAATTTTGCCAAACTTCACAACCGACTCAAATGACCCTTTTAGTCACTTGAATAGCATATTTACCATATATTCGTGACTTAATAATGTAAAAATCCTTGATTTCATAAGAAACCTTGACTTTCCATAAAAGGAAACTTTCTATGCAATCCCTAATCGAATCAAAGCCTAACACGACAAACTAAGACTTAGACACTCTTGTTGCACCTTAATTAGGTTTAGGGTAGTAGCTAATCACTTAATATATTCATGATAGGGTGCTAGACTTGAGATATTCCAGCACACGAAGAGTTTCTTTTGCTTAATATCTAAGGTGAGTTCTAGTGATCCCCTTTTTCTTACTGTTTTGGGATGAAAAATGCTCTGTTATTTTATGAAATATGATTGTGCTTTACTTGATGCTTGTATGTGGGACTTATGGATATCTGCTGATACTTTTATCATGATCATTAATTCTTTTGTGAACCGCTTGTTTTATGTGGATAGATCTATTTGGTGAATCCCCCACACACAGTGGCTCCCGCTACAGGGAGGTACCCCACTGAGATCCTGAGTGATCGTATGTGGCATGTAACAGGTTTTGATTAAGAAACTATGGTGAACCATCCTGGCAGGTATGGTTCCTTCCTTCGGGAATATCCGGTTAAACACAAATTTAGAAGAGGCCAACCGGGGACCGAGTGCAGGGTTGATTGTGATACCCCACGATGATTGAAACAAAAATGATTCTTTTAAAAATTCAATGAAACTTTTTATAAGCTTTTTGATTGTAAACTTTAAGCACTTGAATTCACAAACTTTTTAGTTCGCTCTATTTTCGTTTGAGCATGTTTCAGGTAACCAGTGAAGATTTTTAGCTATCATGGAAGACTTAGACTAAACCCCCGAGACCATGACATTGTTTGTGTAACCAATTTGTGACTTGAACAATTTGATACAATGACTATTTAATTCATGTTGAAACATGTAAACATTTGGGGCTGGATCTGTTTCCAGCCCGGTGTCTTTAAAAAACTTGTAATCCCATGTGATGTTCTCTCCCTTTGAGCTCTTATATTGGTTTGTTTCCGCTGCCATGTATGTTGTTGCTACTCTGTGACGTGCCACCCTACCTGGGCCCGGGGTGTGACAGATTGGTATCAGAGCCAAAGGTTGTAGAGATGTCGGGAATACCATAGTAGACCCTAGGCTATAACCCTGATACCCTAGGGCTGTCCTTGTGGGAAAGTGTTGGAATGATCGGGTTGGGTAAATTGATGATTACACTTGATCAACGTAATCATGAATTTACCGGACGCGTAATTTCCATCACGAACCTCTAAGTTATGTTTGGGCTTTTCTGTTTAATACTGATGAACTTTGGAACTTATTTTGATTGGGGATTTGAAATGGATTTTTTTAGATGAACTGTTTAACCTTACATTATTTTGAGAAACAATTGATTCTAATCTCACTGATAAGGAATACATAGAGATTCCTGATACTAATGCCATCACTAGTGCTATGAGTATAATATTATTAGTAAGACTATCATGAGCTATGAGAAACCAAATTACTCATGATGTCTTTTTACAGGAAAACGAACAATGGCTGATAAGGGAAAAGCACCTGCTTACCCTACTGAAAGCAGTGCACCAACAGGATACACCAAGAAGGCAAAACCGTGCACTGAGTACGAGGAATACCTTAGGAGGTGTGGACACCCAGGATGGATATCCGTCACGTCAGAGGAAACTAAAGCTTCCAAGGACTCTTCTTCGACGACACCTTCCAGGAGCCGGACGCACTCCCACTCACCGCATGTTGCCGCTCCGTCCCACTCACCTATCCCGCCTATTACGAATAGGGCAGCATGCACCATCACTCTTCCATGCAAGAGTGCTAGGCCTGGACCTTCGGTTTCATTTAGGATGCCACCTCCTCCTCCACCACCTGTTATGACTCCTATACCCGCACCACCGCCGTTTGACTCACTCCGACGCCACCCACAGGAGGAGCCCTGGATGCCTCCGAGGAACAGCATGTACGACAGCCCTAGCGTACTGGCAGGGGATTGGTACTCCCAATCCAGCCGCCGGGCAAGTGACGTAGGAACCACTGATGCAGCACTGGAGGAGCTCTTGAAGACCATCCATCGTCACGAGCTGACTCTTCAGCACGCTACCCGGACCCCCCATTCTGCTCAATTCAAGGATATGATGGCTTCACATAGGGTGCAGAGGTTGGAGCAGGAACGAAAGAAGAAGAGCTCTAGATGGATGGAATGGGTGAAGAAGAAGTGGATGTGAAGGAGACATGTGGAAGGAGGAAGGATATCTGTCTTGAATAGTTGAAGGAAACAATCTTATCGTTATATGACACTATTATTATTATTATTAATATTCATGGGGGTGACGGCACCTTCCAAATTGTAAGAGCTAGACTCTGATACTATTCACTTTGTCCTATTTTGAACTGATTGCTATGATACAATGCTGTTGAAACATTTATGATTATCTCCCATGTGTTGTGTATTTCATGGTGTTGGGCCATGCCATTCTTGATGACTGTTGAAACTGTTTAAATTAGTAATCTGTGGGAAATTAGAAGGTTGTGTACAATTGTACACCATATTCTCCCCTCATATAGAGGGAGCCTTGTAGGGAATTGATGCATAGATTGTTTGAAACAATTTATGAGACGTTAAAATGACTTTATCTGTGATACTATCAGAATGCCTACCAGAAGAGGGATATGTATTGGGAGACAAGGAGCCTGCTGAGGTCGTCATGAAGGAGCAAGGCGAACCAGAAATCAACCTCCTAATCCTCCAGAGACTCCCATCGGGGGGAATGCTAACCCATGGAATGACGAGAGGATAGCAAATCTCGTAGCACAACGAATTGCTCACGCTATACCAACCATCATCGCTCATATCAATGCTGACCGGAACGATGCCGGAGGTAGTAATGGGACTGAAAACAATGAGGAATCTGAGGCGTTAAGGAATGGATGCTCCTATAAGACCTTTATGGCATGCAAACCTAAGGACTTCTATGGCACTAAGGGTGCTATAGAGACGTACAGATGGATTGACGAGATGGAGGCTGTACTGGACATCAGCGAATGCAAACTGGACCACATGGTGAGATTCGCTTCTCAATCACTGTAAGGATCGGCATTGGAGTGGTGAAAGACGATCACTCAAGCTCGAGGAAGGAATACTGCAATGCAAATGAGCTGGACCGAATTCAGAGAGCTGATAACCAACAAGTATTGCCCCATTAATTTACTTAAGAAGCTAGAATCGGAGTTCCTGAGCCTGGATATGAAAGGTCCCAATTACACGGAGTACATCAATCGTTTCTTAGCCCTATCCCGGCTGGTGCTACATCTTGTGACACCCGAATCTGAAGGTGTACCACGATTCATCTGGGGCTACATCCCAGAATTAGGGGAATGGTCGATCCTCTAAGCCCTTGACTCTACAATCCACATTTGACCTCACCAGCAGTTAACCGATGACCTGGTTAGGGCTGGATGGACTGAGCAAGCTAGGAGTGATGAGAAGAAGAAGTTTGTTGGAGAGAAAAGAAGGTGGTTTGAAGCAAAGAAAGCAGTTGGAAGTAGTAGCGGGTCAAGAAGGAAGAGCTTTGAAGGTGTGAAACGTGATGATCAGGGAAGCAAGGCCCGGAGGTTGTACTCGGGGACAAGCCCATTTTGCAACAGATGCAAGCTACACCATCAAGGGGAGTGCAACCCGATGCCCTACTTTAGGTGCAAAAGGACTGGGCACCTAATCAAGGATTGTACTTACACACCAGGAAAGCAATGCTATGAATATGGGGATCCAGGACACATAAGGAGCAAGTGCCCTAAGCTGGGTAGAGATAAGGATGCCAAGCCCGACAAACCTAAGGGGAGAGCATTTGTGATAGATCCGGCTGGGGCTCGAAAGGAACCTGATGTGGTTAACGGTACATTCCTTGTAAACAATCATCCTGCTACCGTTTTGTTTGATACTGGAGAGACTGCTAGTTTTATCTCTAGTGCTTTTAGTCCTTGATTGACCTAGCTACGTGCACCTTAGCCGATACGTATACCGTTGAATTAGCTGATGGCAACATTTTAGAAACTAATGAAATCATCAAGGATAGTTCAATGAATCTAAATTGAAATACATTTAAAATAGATCTGATGCCCATTAAGTTAGGAGGATTCAATATGGTTGTTGGCATGGACTGGCTAGCTAAGAATAGAGTCGAAATTGTATGTGAAGAGCGCCTACTCAAAATATCGTTGAACGATGAAGAAGTGTTAGTGGTGCAAGGAGAAGGGAGTAACACCTTATGCCCCATGATATCACATTTAAAAGCTACCAAGAGCTTAAAGAAGGGATGCTCAGCTTTCATAGTCTACGTAATAAAGACCAAGAGGAGAAGAAGATTGCAGATATTCCAGTAGTTTCTGAATACCCTGAAGTGTTTCCGGAAGACCTACCGGGACTTCCCCCGAATTGACAAGTTTAATTCCAAAGAGATTTGCTGCCTGGCGCTGCACCGGTAGCCAAAGCGCCGTACCGACTCGCCCCTCCTGAAATGAAAGAACTGATGATGCAAATTCAAGACCTATTGGACAAAGGATTCATACGTCCGAGTGTCTCTCCATGGGGTGCCCCGGTGCTATTTGTGAAAAAGAAGGATGGAACCCTACGCATGTGCATTGACTACCGAGAGTTAAATAAGTTGACCGTAAAGAACCGTTACCCACTTTCGAGGATAGACGACCTATTCGATCAACTTCAAGGAGCAAGCTACTTTTCCAAGATAGATTTAAGATCTGGTTACGACCAACTGAAGAAAAGAGAAGAAGACATACCCAAGATGACTTTCTGAACTAGGTACGGACACTATGAGTACTTAGTCATGCCCTTTGGGCTGACTAATGCACCAGCAACATTCATGGATCTCATGAACCGTGTATGCCGCCCATATCTCGAGATGTTTGTGATCATGTTCATCGATGACATTCTGATCTACTCCAGTAATAAGGAAGAGCACGAGAAGCATCTCAGACTAATTCTTGAGTTACTCAAGAATGAGCAACTATATGCCAAATTTTCAAAATGTGAATTTCGGATGTGAGAGATGTAATTTCTAGGGCATGTAGTGAATGAGAATAGAATTCAAGTTGACCCTTCCAAGATTGAGTCTATAAAGAATTGGAAGATTCCTAAAACTCCCACTGAGATTAGGCAATTACTAGGATTGGCTGGATACTACCGACGATTCATAAAGGACTTCTCACGCATTGTGTAACCCTTGACCGCACTGACTACGAAGAACAAAACCTTTGTGTAGGAACCAGAGCAAGATGAAGCATTTGAGACGCTTCAGGAAAAGCTATGCAGTGCACCTGTTCTGGCCCTCCTAGAAGGAGTCGAAGACTTTGTAGTCTATTGTGACGCCTCGCGTCAGGGTTAGGATGCGTGCTAATGCAACGCAACAAGGTCATTGCCTATGCATCTAGACTGCTAAACCATCACGAGAAAAACTATACTACACACGATCTGGAATTAGGTGCCGTGGTGTTTGCTCTCAAAATGTGGAGGCACTACCTCTTTGGCATGAAGTGCGTCATTTACACTGACCATCGAAGGTTACAACACATTCTTGACCAGAAGATGCTAAACATGCATCAGAGAAGATAGGTTGAGTTGTTAAACGACTACGAGTGTGAAATCCGTTATCATCCCGGTAAGGCCAACGTGGTGGCCGATGCTTTGAGCAGAAAGGAGAGAGAAAAAGCTCTTCGTGTACGAGCCTTAAGCATAAGTGTGTACACCGACCTAATTGCAAGGCTGAAAGAAGCTCAAAGCGAAGCATTAAAGGAGGAATATTTAGTAGGAGAAGGATTAACTGGAATGGAAAAGCGATGGAACATAAAAGTGCGAAGGGAGAACATGGGTGCCCAGGCATGGGGAATTCGAGAGGTAATTCTCAACGAAGCTCACAAATCTAGGTACTCGGTTCACCCTGGAAGTGATAAAATGTACCATGATTTAAAGGCACTTTTCTGGTGGCCTGGAATCAAGAAATCAATCGCTGTTTATGTCGGAAGATATATAACTTGTGCCATGGTAAAAGCTGAGAACCAAAAACCGTCGGGGACGTTACAACAGCCAGAAATCCCAGAATGGAAATGGGATAACGTCACGATGGATTTTGTTACTAAGTTACCCAGGGCGTCGAGAGGTCATGATGCTATTTGGGTAATAGTGGATAGACTAACTAAATCAGCTCACTTCATACCAATTCGAGAAGATTATGACATGACAAGATTGGCTCAACTGTATATTAATGAAATAGTGGCTAGGCATGGTGTGCCACTATCAATAATCTCCGACCGTGATAGCCGTTTCACTTCGCGTTTCTGGAAATCACTCCAACAAGCCTTAGGAACCCGTCTGGACTTAAGCACTGCTTACCACCCACAAACTGACAGTCAAAGCAAAAGGACTATTCAAACTTTGGAAGATATGCTGAGAGCTTGCATGATTGACTTTGGTGGGAACTGGGATAACCATCTCCCATTGGTGGAGTTCTCCTATAATAACAGTTACCATGCAAGTATCAATGCAGCTACGTATGAGGCTCTATATGGTAGGAAATGTCGGTCGCCATTGAGTTGGAATGAAATTGGTGATAGCCAAGTATTGGGACCCGACATCGTATTAGAAACCACCGATAAGATTTTCAAAATCAAGGAGCGTCTACGGGCAGCCAGAGACTGTCAGAAGAAATACGCTGATAGGAGACGAAAACCATTAGAGTTTCAGGTAGGTGATAGAGTAATGCTGAAGGTAGCACCATGGAAAGGAACCGTGAGGTTCGGAAAAAGAGGAAAGTTAAGCCCGAGATACATTGGACAATTCGAAATACTTGCAAGAATTGGTCCTGTGGCTTACAAATTGAAACTACCTCAGAAGTTAAGTTATATACACGACACCTTCCATGTGTCAAACTTGAAGAATTGCCTGGTAGACAAAACCTTGGAGCTACCGTTGAAGGAAACAAGAATCAATGATAAGCTGAACTTCATGGAAGAACCCATAGAGATCACGGACCGCTTGGTTAAGCAACTGAGGCGAAGCCGCATACCCAAGGTCAAGGTTAGATGGAACTCGAGACGAGGGCCGGAATTCAGTTGGGAACGTGAAGACGAGATGAGGAAGAACTACCCGCATCTCTTCAAACCCACCCATTCAGATTCTAATCAAAGCTAAAATTTCGGGAGGAAATTTCCTAAATGGTAGTAGAATGTGACAACCGGTCCCAAGGTCACTGTTCTAAACCCTAACTTAATTGCATCATTTCCCCATCTTATGAGTACAAATAATAGAAACAATTTAATTATATCAATAAGGTTAGAATCACCATTTGTCATTTGATCCATTTTATGATTTTATGTGATTTTTATGACTTTTAGTTATTTCAAAGCCTTAACTTTAAGAAACTTAGTGCCCGGGAATGTTGATTAGTCACCCTAGCTAGAATTTAGAATCCTAATTGAAACAATTAGCATGTGTACTCATACACACAATTAAATTTCGGATTAAGCATGCCTAATCATACAAGACACATCAACTAACTAAAAAATTTTACCATCCAAAATACTAGACTACACAACAATTAATACTACATAATATTAATATAAAATAAAATTTAAATGAAAAATCCCCACAAAATGACAATCTCGGCCGCCCCCCTCACCCCCAATGAACACTCTTGTTCACCACTACACTCTACCTCTCCTCTTGACCACTACAACCACATGCAAACTCACATCACTCACCATTCATCCATCTCTACTCCCTCTCTCGGTTCTCTCCTGAAACACACACAATTTCTCTCATTTCAGCCTCAAAAACTCGAAGAACAACATCAAGCACATCGGCCAAGCTCAAACCGGAAGAAGGTGCCACTTTGTGAACCTTTGGTGTTTGAATCTTGCAAGATATTGACATTCCAGCCATGTTAGAAGGTTCTCCAGCCTTGTCCAAGATGTTTTAGGCCATCCACGACTCACTACACATCCTAAACTGTGAGTTACATCAAGTGTAAGCTCCATGTGTCGGTTTTGGTCATTTCTCAAGTTTGTCTTCATTTTTCACTCAAAAACCATACCATATCTTGTTCTAACACAAGTTTGCTACTACCACCTTGTTCTTGGGGAGCTTTTAATGTTCTTGAAGGTATCCTACAAGTATAGTATGTCAATCTATAGGTGTAACATGAGTAACACCTAGAAATCCCTCTTTTTGGGTGATTCTCACCATCTAACTTGTGCATCTTGAAACCCCATGAAGCAAGACATGTAACCTAATTTTTAATGGTTCATGAAACTTCTAATAACCTGTTTTAAATGTTACAAATAGGTATACACCATGAATGGGAGGTTATAGCATAAAAACACCTTGAAAATTCTTCTTTCTACAAGTAACAACACACTTTAAAAACTTGTTTTAAAACCCTCTCAAAAAAGGGTCATAACCTGCTCAAAAATAAGTTTTTGACACCCCAAAAATCTGGTTTCTAAGTTAGATGAAGTTTTGGTAATGGTTAAACTCAAGTTACAATGATTTACACATGTGTAATGGTCGGTTATGACATTTTCTATACGTTTGAAGTCTATGGATGTGTAGAACAACTAGGCGATGATTGGGACTGAAATTTAAAAACTTTATGATGAATATTAAGAGTGTTAATAATATTTAATCTCTGGAATAAAGGACATGTTGTGTTTAGACTCATTTTAGTCACTTTCGGGACCCGAAAACATGGTAAAACTACAAAAAAACAAGAGAGCTTAGGCTATAACTTTTTAAAAGGAATTCCAGGTTCATTAAGGATTAATAAAGTGTTCTGGAGTCAATGGGAAATTTTAGTGGTCAAAAGGTAATTTAAATGGATTTTTAAGTGAAAACGGGTACTAACTGAGAGACGTTTTTAAGGAAAATCTAAGAAAAATGAGTACAAAGTTAGAAATTATAAAAACCATGTCATTTCAGTAGGATAAATGATAAAATAACTTACAAAGTAGAAAGGTTGGTCAATCAAGCTTTTAAAATGGTCAAACTCGGTTAAAAACTCGATTTAACGGTTTAAATGTAAAAACGAGTCTTTCCACTACTAGAGGAAAATTTTGGTGATTTAAAAGGTTGGAAACTTATAAAAATGTCTTTTAAAATTTAGCTACTGGTCCAAGACTCAAAAACATGGAAACTCATAGGTAACCATTTAAAACCCTTCGGTTTTACCGTAACCGGGAACATTTAGAGCGTAATCAATAAACCGAGCACATAATCTGAAACTTTGGGTATATGTTATTAAAAATAAGTTAGTTTAAGGTCATGAACCTGATTTTTGACTATAAATGTCATCTAATACAAGAAACCAAACTTAAGGGTAGAAACTGCCAATTTTGAAACTTCAGGGGCAAAACTGTAAAATTTTGCCAAACTTCACAACCGACACAAATGACCCTTTTAGTCACTTGAATAGCAAATTTACCATATATTCTTGCCTTAATAATGTAAAAATCCTTGATTCCATGAGAAATCTTGACTTTCCATAAAAGGAAAGTTTCTATGCAAACCCTAATCGAATCAAAGTCGAACCCGACAAACTAAGACTTAGACACTCTTGTTGCACCTTAATTAGGTTTAGGGCGTTAGATAATCACTTAATATATTCATGATAGCATGCTAGACTTGAGATATTCCCGGCACACGAAGAGATTCTTTTGCTTAATATCTAAGGTGAGTTCTAGTGATCCTCTTTTTCTTACTGTTTTGGGATGCAACATGCTCTGTTATTTTATGAACTATGATTGTGCTTTACTTGATGCTTGTATGTGGAACTTATGTATACAACCGGGGCCCGAGTGCAGGGTTGATTGTGATACCCCACGATGATTGAAACAAAAATGATTCTTTTAATAATTCAATGAAAGTTTTTATAAGCTTTTTGCTTTTAAACTTTAAGCACTTGAATTCACCAACTTTTTAGTTGACTTTATTTTCTTTTGAGCATGTTTCAGGTAACCAGTGAAGATTTTTAGCTATCATGGAAGACTTAGACTCCACCCCCGAGACCATGGCATTGTTTGTGTGACCAATTTGTGACTTGAACAATTTGATACAATGACTATTTAATTCATGTTGAAACATTTAAATATTTGGGGTTGGATCTGTTTCCAGCCCTGTGTCTTTTAAAAACTTGTAATGCCATGTGATGTTCTCTCCCTTTGAGCTCTTATATTGGTTTGTTTCCGCTGCCATGTATGTTGTTGCTAGTCTGTGACGTCCCACCCTACCGGGCCCGGGGGTGTGACAGTATAGAATTATTTGATGTGGATCAAGATCCATAAGTCAATACACGTTTGGTTGACACTAGCAATCAAAAGGAGGTTGTTGATGATGATCAAGAGGCTGATCGAAAAACACAAAACGTTTGCAGATCTCGTAGAGTTAGCATTCCACCTGAAAGATGTGGATTTTTCATGGATGGATGCTACGTGGTTGACTCCGATGAGCCAACTACATACCATGATGCAATGTCCAATTCGGATTATGACAAATGGCTAGAAGCCATGAACATAGAGATGCAATCCACGTATGACAACCAAGTTTGGGAACTGGTAAACCCTCCACTTGACTCCAAACTAGTTGGATGCAAGTGGGTTTTCAAGAAGAAAACTGATATGCATGGAAACTTGGATACTTACAAAGCCAGACTTATAGCAAAAGGTTTCACTCAAACTCAAGGGGTTGATTATGATGAAACCTTCTCGCCTGTGGCAATGCTAAAGTCTATTAGGATATCATTTGCCATTGCTTCTCATTATGATTATGAGATTTGGAAAATGGATGTCAAAACCGTCTTTCTTAATGGACATCTCGAAGAGACTGTCCATATGGTTCAGCCCGAAGGTTTTGTCGATCAAAACCATCTTAATAAAGTATGCAAGTTAAAGAGATCAATCTATGGATTGAAACAAGCTTCGAGAAGTTGGAATCAACGTTTTGATGAAGAGATCAAGAAATTTGGTTTCATCAAGAACGCTGACAAGGCTTGTGTGTATAAAAAGGCTAGTGGGAGTGTAATCACATTCTTAGTATTGTATATTGATCACATACTACTATTTGGAAATGATATTCCAACCATGGAAGGTGTTAAAACCTAGCTTGGAAATTTTTTTTCCATAAAAGATCTCGGTGAAGCCGCCTATATTTTGGGAATAAAGATCTATAGGGATAGATCGAGGCGGTTGATAGGTCTAAACCATAGTGCATACATTGATAAAATCTTGAAAAGGTTCAAGATGGAAAACTCTAAGAAAGGTATGGTACCTGTTCAAAGAGGGACAGTATTGAGTACATCTCGATGTCCAAGCTCAAAGGATGAGCAAGATCGTATGAAGGACATCCCATATGCGTCTGTTGTAGGATCCATCATATATGCAATGATATGCACTAGACCGGACGTGTCATGCGCGTTAAGCATGACAAGTAGATATTAGCAGAATCCAGGTAATGGCCTTTGGATGGCTGTTAAAAGTATATTGAAATACCTTAGGAGGACTAAGGACATGTTTCTAATATACGGATCTGATAAAGAGGAACTCATTATAAAGGGTTACATGGGTGCGAGTCCCAAACTGATCGAGATGATCCTCGATCACAATCGGGGTATGTCTCCATTATGAACGGGGTAGCATTGTCCACTACAGAATACGAATACATAGCCGCCTCATTAGCAGCTCGGAAAGCTGCATCGATAAAAAGGTTTATCATTGATCTAAGGGTGGTCTCCACCATTCAAGACCCCTTAGAAATCTATTGTGATAACGAGGGTGTGATTGCTCAAATCAAGGTACCCCGTGCACATCAAAAGATTAGGCAAAATAAGTGGATTTTCAACTACATAAGGGATGAAGTTGAAAAGGGAAAGATATGTATTCGCAAAGTTCACTTTGATCAAAAGATTGCGGATCCACTCACAAAGCTCCTCGAAAAGGCAAAGCATGAAAGTTATACGTGTGCTTTAGGACTTCGATATTCTAGTGATTGGAATTGATCAGTTTTAGTATTAATATTGAAAATATGGAACAATTATAATATTTAACTCATCTATATATTTACGATATTTTGAGTTATGTTCCTTTTAGCATGTTTACATCCATGAATATGTTTATTATTCTAAATGTCCGTAGTCGGTCATATTTGTGGGAACAAGTACGAATGTAAGACTATTATGAACTTGGATTGGTGGATATTCATAAGGCATGAATATAGAGCAATTGGTGACTGCCAAGGTTCATAGATATTCGTGGGATACGAATATTGGACTGACCTGCATCACATTTTACTACATGGAATCTTCTAGATTGATCATAAGTAAATTTGAGTAAAGGCGAATATCATTTCGTATCCTCCGACCTAAGATACATATTTGATTTTGATATTCACCAAGTGTTATACCTTGAGCTAGTTCTTCACTGCTCTGAAATAATGGTCAGTACATAAGGCTATGTTTAGGTATAACATAAGGTGAATGTGAGAAACATATGTAGTCAAGATGGAATTTGTTCCTCTTTTTCGTTGAGAGCAAGATGTATAAGGCCTGATTAAGTTAAATCAACAAAGAATGATCATTTCGTGTCCTTGGATTTAACATGACATCTGTAACAAAAGGATAAATGATTGATTCACCTAAATCATTTCAAGTTGGATACTTGAAGGGGATGATGTTATTGAATGGCTTCTAGGTTATGCGTATTAAGGGTAGTAAACCATTGTTAGGCGGTATTTAATGCTTGCATCAATCTTCTATGAATCTTGTGCAAGTGGGAAATTGTTGGATTCTTTATGCCCAAGACACATAGAATATTGATGTTGTTAGTACGTCATGATCCAAGTCGGGTCATACCCAATAACAAGTTAAGCAAACACCAATATGTACTTCATTGATGATATGATCATGCAATTAAATCATTATACCAATTTAGAAAATGGGTTTTCTAAATAAATTATATGTGAGATGGAACAACTTATAAATATATTTTGTTCATAGATATTATTTGTAATGTTATTTAAATAGGTTAAATAACATCAAATAATAAAAGTGTGTATAAGTTTTATAATTAATAGGTTAATTATACAAACTTATTAGAGAACAAGTTGAGAATAATTAAGTGTTTTAAAATGGGTGGGAAACCCAATTTAAAATTAAGTCACGGCCGCCCCTAAGGGGCATGCTTGGTCATTTTTCTTGCTTTGGAACAAGACACACATTCAAGTGTTCTCATTAGACACATTACCACTTCTCTCTCATACATGCAAGATACACTTTTCTCTCATTTAAGAAAGAAAACATGGCTGAAAAATTCGATTTCTGCAGCTACATTCTTGCGGTTTTGGTGTCCAAATCCTAGCAACAAAGGTACTTGCTTGGTGCTTGTGGGTATGGTTACTTAAGGACTTCTACCCTTAAAGTCTTGGCCATTTTTCAGCCTCATTTCAGCCCCCTTTTGGTCATTTTTGACAGCATCCATAAAGGTAGTGTTGTGGTATGAATATGTCATGTTTTGGGTGTTCTTGTTCATATTGTATACTAGCTTTTCACATTATAAAGATCCTTTGTCTATGGGTTTGTTATTTTACACATGATAAGGCTAATTTTCAGAAAATTCAACATGTTTAAAGTAGCATATTCCGCTGCGTTTCATATGTTTAAATGGTTAAACAAGTTGTAAATGGTATAATAAACCCCAACAAAAGAAGCAGCTGGCCTGCCTAATCAATGATCAGAAGAAGAGCTGAAAGATCTGTCTGACACCTCAAAGTATGAATTCCTCAATGTTGGAGGTTCATCATCAAAGGCAGGAGAGGGCCCAAGTGGAGCTGCAGATAATAGTCATGATGTTGATACTAATGAAGCTTGTCCTGAAGATATAGGTGAAAAGGATGTTGATGTTGATGTAAATGAGACTACTGATGATGTTGGTGAAGGTGCTGAGGGCAGTGGTGTAGAGAAAATGGTGGATGTTGGTGAAATGAGAATATCAGAGGCAGAATTTAACATGCAGTTTGATGTTGATCATGATTTGATTGGTAAGGAGGTAGAAGTGAATCAGGGAAATAAAGAATATAAGAAAGAGCCTAATAGGAGGCTGGTTGATGAGGAAGAAGATGATGATGAGCAACTGGTTGACTACAGTTAAGAGCCAGAATACTATAAGGTAGATGAGAGGCCGGTAACTTATGTAGCTCAACGAGGGTCAATAGAAGCTGATGTTATTGAGCTGGATGAGGAAGATTGGTTTGAGAAAGAGAAGGCACCTGAGGAGATAACACCCCTATTTCAAAACATACAAGAGGCCAGCAAGAAGGATGCTGACAAGAAGATCATTAGCTAGAAACACAACGCTTAGCTTAAACTATTTATGATTCAGAGGAGTGGTGGAAAGTAAAGATATCAAACAAAAGGAAGGCATTCAAGACCTTGCCTACATGGGACTTGAGGAGGTTAGCTGAGATCCCGCTGATAGATGCTGATGCCAGTGAAAGGGCAATTGAAGGATAACTTTGAAGCTTTTGGCTATATGAAGCCCGAGGGAAGGTGTAACACCCCTGAAATCTAGCCCAATTAGAAAGCTTAACGTATTACAGGACCCAATAAAGGTCCGGATTGATTTGGGCTTACCAAAGAAATCTTGCAAAACGAAACTAGCCTTTTGGGCCCAATAAGCCCAATAAGGGCCCGAACATACAAACAAGGCTCATTTAAGGCCCAAATGCATGTTTACGAATTAGTTGAATGAGAAACCATGAAACGACGAATTCTTATGTGATTTGAAACAACTATGGAAAAGATCCAAACTGAAAACAGATTCAGAACCCATACCGGGTAAAATCCGGCAATTTAACGCGTACTAACGTCTGAAGTCCATCAGAATTTCTTATAATGGCTTGTCATCCAATCTAAATCCTTGTTAATGCTAATGATATCATAAATAATGCTTGCTAAAAGATTTTTCACCAATCATGCATAAACAACAAAATTTCGTAAGTGAAACGCGAATACCTGTTTTCACCTGCATTTAACTGACGTCTGTTATGACAACCGAGTCTTGTAACTCCGTAAATATTCATCCAATCATTATTTATTATCATAACATATTAAATTTAGTGGGTGATACGTTGTCCGGACTAAATGCGTTCCGAAACGCGACCGTGACGCGAACCGGGTTACGATCAGGTCAAACCCGAAAATTCATCAGAAAAGGTTTTAACGTGACCAACATGGGAAGTTAACGCACAAAATATGATCCTAATGCTTATTGCATGCATTTAGATATCAAAATAATAATAAAAGCGCTCATTCGAGGAAAAACTAGTAAAACTGTTAACGTGTAGATTTCGCGGTATCGTTTAACTGTTCGGTATGTTCTAAACACGATAAAATCATTAATCTCAGAATAACTAGAATACTTGGTAAAAATCGAAGCTAACGGGAAATGAAATTTATTTCGTTACGCGAAAATTAAATCGAACATGTACGAACCGAACTCTTTTAACGAACCCATTCATTTAACCCTGCTATATAAACAAACTATTCTCCATTTTAGGGTTTTTAAAACAAAAAATTCAGAGAAGAGAGAAAGAGGCGCCGCGACCTCCCCCTTTCTCCCCCCTGTTCCCTTCGATCCGACCAAACCACCGGCCACTGGTGGTCGATTCCGGCGAGTGCCGGCGATTTGACGACAGCCCCGGCTCCCCTCGACGCCCCGGTCGTGATAGTGGCTTTAATTTCTCGTAAATGCAACAAAGCCACGGGAATCAAAGGTGAAAGAGTCGGTCGCAGGTCAGTTCGGGAGATGGTGGTTCCGTTGGTGTTGGCCCGACAGCGGTGATGGTCGACTCAGACGACTACAAGGGTCGTTCGACACCCGACGATGGTGGTGATGTCGGCAGTGGTTGAGGCGGTCACGGTTACGGAGGTCGGTCATGGGTGGTCACGATGGCGATGATGAGGATGGCGGTGGTGGTTCTGGAGCTGGAAGTCGGCAGTGGTGTTGATTGTGGATTGTGGTTCGTGGTCAGAGACCACCACAACTCTCGGCTAGTGGTGGTTGGTGTCAGCTGTGGCTGCAGACGTGGGATGCTCGAGGTCAATGGTTTTGGCGATGGTTGTTGGCTGTAATCATGGCTGTTGTTGATATTGGTCGTTGTGATGGTGCTGTCGGGTAGCAGTGGCTTCGGTTGTGGTGATGGTTGGGGCTGCATGTGGTTGGTATTTGGGTAATGGTTGCAAAACAACAGTAATAGTGAGGTAATCTGTGATTGGGTTTGTGTTGTTGTTTGTTATGGTGCATATTGGCTGTGATTTTGTCTGTTGTTGGGTGTTGTTGTTATTCGAGGTATATTTGGGGCTGTTAAAGTTGGTATATCAGTGTGCATGTCGACTGTGGTTGTCGGTTATGGTGTTGGTTGTGATTCAGCTGGCCGTCGTGGTTGTGGCAATCGATGGGGACGGATGTGAATATGGATGTTGGTTTGGGTCCACTTTGAAAATGGCCGAAAGATGATTAGAATGATCGTAGGAAATAGTAGTTGAAATGGCGTTTTAGTAGTGTTGGAGTGGTCTTGATCGTGTGGTTGTTGTTAATGGTTGTGGTTGTCGTTGTTAGGGGTTGTGGTCGTGATAGGATGGCAAGGTAAAGTTTTGGTCAAGCACGGTCAACCGAGATCAACGGGTAGCCAACATCAAGAACAATACGAGTGGGTTAGCGAACGTGAACCGAGCGAAAGGTATAATCGCACGCGCAACACATTTGAAATTGAATTATAATTTGCATACGTGTTATTTGAGCTCTAATTAATTAAAGGCTTAAATTATAAAATACGTGAATTATAAATGGAAATGAACGTTATTTATTCGAATTCAACCTAGATAAATATATGAAGCATTACATTTTGGGGGAATCGGTTATAACATTGTCATTGATTATACAAAGAAATTTACTTCATGTCACATTAATTCCTTACAATACTTCAGGATGTAAAACTGCATACAAAAAGACATATTTGTATAATAGATACATTAGGTTAACCAATGTTCACGCATACTTAATCATGGCAAATGGGCTTATAATTCTATAATGATCCATTATTTTGTCGTTATTAGTAATTGGCCATCTCATTGTTATTGACATAAATATTAATTGTAGCACTCTTTTTATACAAATTACTTAGCGTCAATCCAGTTAACTAATATGATGTCAACAAGAACATTATAAACATCGTATGAAACATTATATATATTACTTACATTTTAAGGCAAGTTAATATTAAGATTTGGAATCCATGACATAAATTGATTTTTCTACATTCTTCATGCTAAGACTCAGTCTTGATTAAATGCATAAATTAACCTAATGTACACGAATCAATTCATGACCATTAATAAATACGCAAAAAGCTAAGGTACACTAAGGATACTAATCACCAACCTTAAGACAACTAAAGAGCTCAACCGCACGCATGTAATAACATCATGCTAATTCTAAACGTGAATCTTATATGTCCTAGTTAGGATTTCTTTGTTGATGGTTATCACTTTTCTTTACCGAGCTCTGAAATTATATAAGGAAACCAGGTGAGTTCTCATGTCCCCCTTTTTCTACTTTTGTTTTGGGGATGAAGCATGCTCCTTTAAACTAAAATTCTTATGTGTGATACTGTTTACTGTTTCGCATGATCTTTTGTTCTATGAACTATGATTGTGCTTACTTGATGCTAGTATGTGGGACTTTTTGGATACCTGCTGATACTTTTGTCACGATTATTAATTCTTTTGTGAACCGCTTGTTTTACGTGAATAGATCTATTTGGGGAATCCCCCACGCACAGTGGCTCCCGCTACAGGGAGGTACCCCACTGAGATCCTGAGGGGTCGTTTGTGGCATGTGACAGGTTTTGAGTAAGATACTAAGGTGAATCATCCTAGCAGAAATGGTTCACTGTTCTGAGGCTTGGTTCTTTCCTACGGGAATATCCGGTACAACATAACTTTAGAAGAGGCCAGCCGGGACCAAGTGCAGGGTTGATTGTGACACCCCACGATGACTGATACTAAAAATGATGTTTTAAACATCAAATGAGATTTTCAGAAACTTTCACACTTGATTCTAAAACCTTCACTTGTGGACTCTAAGAGTCCCTTTTATTTCTGAGACTTTAACCACTTGAACTCACCAACTTTATGTTGACACAATTCTTTTGAGCATTTCTTCAGGTACAGCTAGGGAGAATAGTTGAGCTATAGAAGTTACCAAATCCGAAGCAAGATATGAGGGTAGAGATTAAAGACACAAGTCGAGCCTAGAAGCCTTAGTTATCGAAGCTCCAAGAAATATTTACCGAGAGATTGATCACGACACCTATAGATCATAGATTGAAGCACATTATGAATTGGAAATAAAGCCAATATTTTAATGTAAATATCATGTGACACTGTTTAATAAACCATTTAGTTTCCGCTGCATTTTGGTTGTTGTTTACTAATCGTGACGTCCCGCCTCTCTGGGCTCGGGGTGTGACAGATTGGTATCAGAGCCAAAGGTTGTAGCGAGTAGGTCTGCTTCACAGTGTAGAAATACGGGTTTGCTTTGCAATACCTATGTCGTAACCATAAATAGGACCAGCCTAGTAGGTTGTTTCCACGATACAGTGATCCAAAGTTTGCAGCAAGAGTGGGTTCCCTTAAGAACTCCCGTCTTAACTTTTATACCTTAAGGATTAAATATATCCCATTAAGAATTCCCTACTCTATAAGAAACCTTGATACATTAGGGTATTACCTATGATAGGTGCACCCGAGTAAACCATGAAAGTGTGGAATCTTTTGGGAGTTGACTCTTAGGACTACTGACTGTCAAGTACTAAGAATATTAGAAACCAAAGGTGTGCATATAAACTAGGACTTAAATCCTGGAGTGATACTTATCTGATTGCACAGTTGACTTTTGTCACTATATGAAACAACTGTTGTTAGCTATACACTCGATACAACTTGTGTCGTTACATGAGACAACTGTTATAATGATACTTGTTTGAAATGATGATACTTGCTATTATGCCTCATTTGTAAGATGATACATGTTGGAATTTAGTGATAAGATATTAACCATGATGCCTTTTTGTTGTTCTGCTCCCTAGGATAGCATGTACCTGAATGCTCATTTATTGCTTGATTTGCTGAGACTTACTTCGAGACAATTTCTGGGTTAACTTGAATGATTAACATAGTTGGAAACTAAGTGTGCTTAATTGCAGATGATGACTAAATGAAAATTATTAACTCCAGAACCTAAATACACAAAACTTGGAACTTATGATGGGAATGACTAGAATGATAGTGTAAGGTAAATTAACGATTACGGGTGCACACATAATGGTGAATTTACAGGTACACTTGAATTCTGGCGGGCCCCATCATGAAAACTAATATCAAGGTATAACACTTAAAGAACCAATAAATGCAAGAATAAACACAAATATTTGGAATATATTCAATAATTTCAGGTTCAAAACTTTCATGCTGGGCGAAAACCATTTGACACTTGAAGAGCTAACAAGGACGATGTTGCAGTAACTATTCCTTTTCTTCTTCTCCTCTTTTCTTTTATTCTACTCTCCTATTGGAATTATGATGATAAGACCATCAGACTCTGAAGATCATTAAATGATGTTCTCAAACTTAACTGGTCTCGTGCTGAGTATGGCACTCCACCTCGTTGTGCGTGTACTTTAGCCATACTACTTTGAGCGATGCCTAAAAATTCCTTCCTACCTAACATTGAATTCATCAAAACTTCTTTAACATAGTGGAAGACTCTCTAACAAGGCTCGTGAAACGGAGAACATACCAGAGTAATAAATTTCCGAGAAACGCCTCTTGTGGTCAATGACATAGAAGACTTGTCACTTCTTTCTTTCTCAGTAGTTCACACTTCATAGGATCTTCTGGATTCTAGAATTTCTCTGATTATTTTCTCAAGGCCTTTGAGGCATATGACTTCTCTCCACCTATTCATTGTAATGGAACCACCTAACTCAAAGGAATATTCTTCATATCAGCTCCGATTGTGATTGATAATCAACTTTCTCAGTACTACACTCGTGAAATCTTTCATCATCTTCAACCGTTAGTCACCTAATGACAATCTTCACTCGAAACTTAAGTTGAGTTATCTTAACCATGCTTTTAACCGACCTTGTTGTTGGTAAATTTCTGAGCACCAGATTTCGCAGGAAATGAATCATTGTCCTAAAATCCAGATTCTTCAAAGATCAAAATTCAAGTGCCAGGGATAATTGCCGAGAAAAGCTAACCTTCGAGAATCAAGACAAAAATATGAACTTACAACTTCTGTGGATCCCCGATTTTCATTCACCCTCTGTTCTAAATTTATTCCCTTAACGAGTAGTGCTACTTACCTTAATCCCTTTGGCATAACCCTCATCTTTGGAGATGCGTGAAAGCCGATGCGGAAAACTTTAAAGCCTTGTAAGATATCTCTACTTGGAGACCTCTACTACCTGAGTGATAATCTCGTGATTCAAGCGCGAAGATCTGAAGTAGAATACAATCTCGAACTATGCGATCAGTTATTAGAGTGGTAGTTAACCTTCTTGTACTAGCGAGCACCTTGATAAAGTCCTAAACTTGTTCGAATCGATACGGTCGATAATAATGAAGAATTCATGGGTAGAACTCATGATTGAACTTAAAGGATGGTATTGCTCCAAAAGATGTATAAGAAGCATAGAAGATCAGCTACAAGAAATCTCATGTGTTAAATCACTTGAGATCCAACTACAACGAAGTGATAGACATGCAGCAGATGGTAGACAAAGAAAGTCTGCATAATCATCCCCGATCATAAGCGTTGGTGTTATTTCTCTCTAAGATTTTCACACCTCTCCTAAAGTGATTCTCTAATACCTTACCCTAGAACGCTCCGTACCATCGGGAATTCGAACAAAAGTCTTACTCCCATATCTCGTTGGAACAATTGATATGATTATAAAGGATTGGAATCTAAACAGAGCTACTTGCTTCACGAATAGACCCTCTACAGGGCACAGTTACCCTGGAGAATATGGACCGTGGAAGAGGTCATCTAGAAGGTTGGCCTTAATTAGGAAGCATTATGAAGAAATTAGTGGGAACATTTGCAGCAATTCTGTAGCTTAAGACAACAGTTGAGGTTGCTCTTAAGGAAATTGAGTCGGAGAATAGAAGCAATATATATATATATATATATATATATATATATATATATATATATATATATATATATATATATATATATATATATATATATATATATATATATATATATATATATATATATATATATATATATATATATATATATATATATATATATATATATATATATATATATATATATATATATATATATATATATATATATATATATATATATATATATATATATATATACGGAGGTACTGGACTTAAAGCTTATATTAAGGAGCTGGTGGAAGGAAAGCAGATTCGATAGCTGTTAGATAAACAGTTCATAAGACCTAGTATGTCGTCTTGAGGAAACTTAATGCTCTTTGCGGAAGGAAAATAGAATGCTCCAGTTATGGATGGAGTATTAAGAGTTAAATAAAGTCACCAAGGATAAGTGATACTGTCTTTCTAGAGGTGATAACCTACTTAACCAATTTCAAGATGCTACCTACATCTTAATTGTTATCAGTCGTGTTTATAAGGAAGACGACACTACGTAAATAACAGTTGCAACCAGATATGGCAAGTACGAAGGTTGTGGTCAAGCCCGTGTGGGAGGACCTACACATCTCATGTAATCAGGAGTCTCATGGATAGGATCTGTAAGACATAATTAGACATGTCTGTCATTTTGCCACTACTACTAAGCACGAAATTCAACACAAATCGCTATAGTTGAAGCTATAAAATTTCGGGAAGAAGTAAAAACCACATTGAGATGCGTCAATGCTTAGGGATAGGAGAAAGTTGTAAAAGGATTAACAAAAACTTGATCCGTGTAGCTATACCACTAGCATCGTTATTCTTGGGCAAGTGCGGAACTTGATTGGGCATGGATAAGAAAGTTTCAGATGTGTTGATGCAACGGTACAAGGCAATCTTCTAGTATCCCGATGATTCAAGAAAATATATGGAGAACTATATTACGCAGGAACTAGAACTCCCGTAAAATAAAAGATGCATCCTCATACACTTTGGGTACAACACTACCAACTACACATCAGAATACTAGACCAAGCAAAATAGGGTGATCGACAATCGGTAATGACAACCGCATTGACAAGTGCGGATAAGTAGCTTCCGTCCGCATTGTTCTAAGACATCCATATTTCCAAATGAAAGAGGACGAGTCCTGACCGCATATGTATCTGCTTACCCTCATCGATGAATGCAGATAGCCTACAGTTAGGTTTTCCTTATATTACCTACACCGTATCATTTCTTGAACTTGTGATTCTACCAGCGACAGTTCACGTGAATGTATATATATCACATCCCATTTTGGGGAAACTCTTGTCATGCGTCAGATAAGATGAACGGATCTACTCGAAGACTGAGGTTCTGATATACAGGAACCGTTCCAGAAAAGGAGGCATACTAGAAGAAGCACGTAGTGGAAGAAAGGACTTAACCCCTTAAGATGAAATCATAGAAGGAAGAGATCGAAGAAATTTTTTGTTAGGAAGATGAGAACTAAAAAGTAGGATTTGAAAGCTGAAGACCTTTGTGCATGACCTAATCTCCCTATACTTAGAAATCATGAAAACTTCTTAGTCTTAGCATCATAGAAATAATCGTGCGACGCCTAGATGTTCATCTGTACTCGTTTGGAAAACCCAAACCCTTCTTGATTGAAACCTTTAATCTATTGTATCACGACTATCCTGTCTAATTAATGGCATTCACGCTGATATCCTCTTCTTCCAATCGTTCTTAAGATTCTCAGTAAGGACGGTAACACCGTCAGGATTTTGGGAATCGTCTCCTTGCTAGATCTATTTTGTAGGTCAGTGTATTGAACCACAGTGGAGAGTCTCTTCTTCTTAATTCTGTACGGTTGATAAATGGTCTGATTGTAAGCCAAAAATCTGCTCATAGTTTGACTCACCGATCCTGTCAAGCATGATTCTAACATTTGGATAGTTACTCCAATTCAAATCAAACCTGATTATTTGACACCTAATCATCAACATTTGTCCTGGGATGCTCAGCTAAATAACTTTAAATCTTCAAAACTCACACTATGAGTGTATCACACTTGCAAACAAATATTAACGATACTAAAATTTCGAGGACGAAATTTCTAAAAGGTGGGGAGAATGTAACACCCCTGAATCTAGTCCAATTAGAAAGCTTAACGTATTATAGGACCCAATAAAGGTCTGGATTGATTTGGGCTTACCAAAGAAATCTTACAAAACGAAACTAGCCTTTTGGGCCCAATAAGCCCAATAAGGGCCCGAACATACATACAAGGCCCATTTAAGGCCCAAATGCATGTTTACGAATTATTTGCATGAGAAACCATGAAACAACGAACTCTTATGTGATTTGAAACAACTATGGAAAAGATCCAAACCGAAAACAGATTCAGAACCCATACCGGGTAAAATCCGGCAATTTAACGCGTACTAACGTCTGAATTCCATCGGAATTTCTTATAATGGCTTGTCATCCAATCTAAATCCTTGTTAATTCTAATGATATCATAAATAATTCTTGCTAAAAGATTTTTCACCAATCATGCATAAACAACAAAATTTCGTAAGTGAAACGCGAATACCGGTTTTCACCGGGATTTAACTGACGTCTGCTATGACAACCGAGTCCCGTAACTCCGTAAATATTCATCCAATCATTATTTATTATCATAACATATTAAATTTAGTGGGTGATACGTTGTCCGGACTAAATGCATTCCGAAACGCGACCGTGACGCGAACCGGTTACGATCAGGTCAAACCCGAAAATTCATCAGAAAAGGTTTTAACGTGACCAACATGGGAAGTTAACGCTCAAAATATCGTCCTAATGCTTATTGCATGCATTTAGATATCAAAATAATAATAAAAGCGCTCATTCGAGGAAAAACGCGTAAAACCGTTAACGTGTAGATTTCGCGGTATCGTTTAATTGTTCGGTATGTTCTAAACACGATAAAATCATTAATCTCAGAATAACTAGAATACTTGGTAGAAATCGAAGCTAACGGGAAATGAAATTTATTTCGTTACGCAAAAATTAAATCGAACGTGTACGAACCGAACTCTTTTAACGAACCCATTCATTTATCCCTGCTATATAAACAAACTATTCTCCATTTTAGGGTTTTTAAAACAAAAAATTCAGAGAAGAGAGAAAGAGGCACCGTGACCTCCCCCTTTCTCCCCCCTGTTCCCTTCTATCCGGCCAAACCACCGGCCACCGGGTTGATTTCGGCGAGTGTCGGCGATTTGACGACAGCCCCGGCTCCCCTCGACGCCCCGGTCGTGATAGTGGCTTTAATTTCTCCTAAACGCAACAAAGCCATGGGAATCAAATGTGAAAGAGTCGGTCACAGGTCGGTTTGGGAGATGGTGGTTCCGTTGGTGTTGGCCCGACAGCGGTGATGGTCGACTCAGACGACTACAAGGGTCGTTCGAGACCCGACAATGGTGGTGATGTCGGAAGTGGTTGAGGCGGTCGCGGTTACGGAGGTCCGTCATGGGTGGTCACGATGGCGATGATGAGGATGGCGGTGGTGGTTCTGGAGCTGGAAGTCGGCAGTGGTGTTGATTGTGGTGGATTGTGGTTCGTGGTCAGAGACCACCACAACTCTCGACTAGTGGTGGTCGGTGTCGGCTGTGGCTGCAGACGTGGGATGCTCGAGGTCGATGGTTTTGGCGATGGTTGTTAGCTGTAATCATGGTTGTTGTTGATATTGGTCGTTGTGATGGTGCTGTCGGGTATCAGTGGCTTCGGTTGTGGTGATGGTTGGGGCAGCATGTGGTTGGTATTTGGGTAATGGTTGCAAAACAATAGTTATAGTGAGGTAATCTGTGATTGGGGTTGTGTTTTTGTTTGTTATGGTTCATATTGGCTGCGATTCTGTCTGTTGTTGGGTGTTGTTGTTATTCGAGGTATATTTCGGGCTGTTAAAGGTGGTATATCAGTATGCATGTCGACTGTGGTTGTCGGTTATGGTGTTGGTTGTGATTCAGCTGGCCGTCGTGGTTGTGGCAATCGATGGGGAAGGATGTGAATATGGATGTTGGTTTGGGTTATCAAATGGAGTGGCGAGTTGGTCCACTTTGATAATGGCCGAAAGATGATTAGAATGATAGTAGGAAATAGTAGTTGAAATGGCGTTTTAGTAGTGTTGGAGTGGTCTTGATCGTGTTGTTGTTGTTAATGGTTGTGGTTGTCGTTGTTAGGGGTTGTGGTCGTGATAGGATGGCAAGGTAAAGTTTTGGTCAAGCATGGTCAACCGAGGTCAACGGGTAGCCAACATCAAGAACAATACAAGTGGGTTAGCGAACGTGAACCGACCGAAAGGTATAATCGCACGCACAACACATTTGAAATTGAATTATAATTTGCATACGTGTTATTTGAGCTCTAATTAATTAAAGGCTTAAATTATAAAATACGTGAATTATAAACGGAAATGAACGTTATTTATTCGAATTCAACCTAGATAAATATATGAAGCATTACATTTTAGGGGAATCGGTTATAAAATTGTCATTGATTATACAAAGAAATTTACTTCATGTCATGTTAATTCCTTACAATACTTCGGGATGTAAAACTGCATACAAAAAGACATATTTGTACAATAGATACATTAGGTTAACCGATGTTCACGCATACTTAATCATGGCAAATAGGCTTATAATTCTATAATGATCCATTATCTTGTCGTTATTAGTAATTGGCCATCTCATTGTTATTGACATAAATATTAATTGTAACACTCTTTTTATACAAATTACTTAGCGTCAATCCAGTTAACTAATATGATGTGAACAAGAACATTATAAACATCATATGAAACATTATATATATTACTTTCATTTTTAATACAAGTTAATTATAAAGATTTGGAATCCATGACATAAATTGATTTTTCTACATTCTTCATGCTAAGACTCAAGTCTTGATTAAATGCATAAATTAACCTAATGTACACGAATCAATTCATGACCATTAATAAATACGCAAGAAGCTAAGGTACACTAAGGATACTAATCACCAACCTTAAGACAACTAAAGAGCTCAACCGCACGCATGTAATAACATCATGCTAATTCTAAACGTGAATCTTATATGTCCTGGTTAGGATTGCTTTGTTGCTGGTTATCACTTTTCTTTACCGAGCTCTGAAATTATATAAGGAAACCAGGTGAGTTCTCGTGTCCCCCTTTTTCTACTTTTGTTTTGGGGATGAAGCATGCTCCTTTAAACTGAAATTCTTATGTGTGATACTGTTTACTGTTTTGCATGATCTTTTGTCCTATGAACTATGATTGTGCTTACTTGATGCTAGTATGTGGGACTTTTTGGATACCTGCTGATACTTTTGTCACGATTATTAATTCTTTTGTGAACCGCCTGTTTTACGTGAATAGATCTATTTGGGGAATCCCCCACACACATGGCTCCCGCTACAGGGAGGTACCCAACTGAGATCCTGAGGGGTCGTTTATGGCATGTGACAGGTTTTGAGTAAGATACTATGGTGAATCATCCTAGCAGGAATGGTTCACTGTTCTGAGGCTTGGTTCTTTCCTACGGGAATATCCTGTACAACATAACTTTAGAAGAGGCCAGCCGGGACCAAGTGCAGGGTTGATTGTGACACCCCACGATGACTGATACTAAAAATGATATTTTAAACATCAAATGAGATTTTCAGAAACTTTCACACTTGATTCTAAAACCTTCACTTGTGGACTCTAAGAGTCCATTTTATTTCTAAAACTTTAACCACTTGAACTCACCAACTTTATGTTGACACAATTCTTTTTGAGCATGTCTTCAGGTACAGCTAGGGAGAATAGTTGAGCTATAGAAGTTACCAAATCCGAAGCAAGATATGAGGGTAGAGGTTAAAGATACAAGTCGAGCCTAGAAGCCTTAGTTATCGAAGCTCCAAGAAATATTTACAGAAAGATTGATCACGAAACCTATAGATCATAGATTGAAGCACATTGTGAATTGGAAATAAAGCCAATATTTTAATATAAATATCATGTGACACTGTTTCATAAACCATTTAGTTTCCACTGCATTTTGGTTGTTGTTTACTAATCGTGACGTCCCGCCTCTCTGGGCCCGGGTGTGATAGAAGGAGGTTCAAGAAGGACTTGGATTGGGCCACATGCAAAGGAAAGGTTGTTTTAAAACTAAAGCATGCAAAGACTGTAAATAGAATACGTGTGCCCAATCCACTTCCCTTGATACTGAAAGACTCTGTGAAGTGGTTTTATGACAACAATCCCGGGGTAGCTGCCATACGAATTACAGTGGATCAGGAGATCAGATTGTTTGATTCGATGGAAGTGTTTTTATTTGGCTATGAGGATTTAAAGATCTTATGTGAAAATCATATTAAAGCAGGAGCCGGTGCTGAGACCAGATCTGAAGCCAGTCTCTTTATGAGAGTGGCAAACAAGGCTAGAAGGGTGAGGGCTGAGGTCAGGGAGCTTACTCAGAAAGTGATCCAGGCTGACGAAATGAGAATTGGCGTGCAGGACGTAGCTAAGCAATTTCCACAAGAAAGTGCACATGCTGAGGATGATGTGATTGGAGTGGCTGGAGCAGATAAAGAAGCAAAACAGAAAGCCAATGAAGATGAAGGTCAAGGGGAGATTAGGCTGGAGCTGAAGTGGAGAATCAAGAACAAGCTGGTGAGGTCCAACCTGGGGGGAGTATTGAAGATCAAGAATAGGTTGGACTCACCTTAGTTAGTTTGTTTATTTTGGTTTATTTATAATAGGTTTAATGTTAGTTTGTTTATTGCATGTAAATAGTATTTAGTTTTTGTTTTTGTAGAAGTTTCATTGACCCAGGGAAACTACCAGCAAAACTATAGTTTTCCTGGTAGTCAGCTGACTTAAGTCACCTGGTGAAACTGAGTTTCTCAGCCGGGTGAAGCTATGGTATTAGTCTGGACAGTTTCGCTACCCAGCGAAACTGTCAGCAAAACTAGCTTTTCTATATATATGTAACTTTGTAATTAGTTGTATAAGTTTTGCACAACCCTAATTTGAGAATACCCTTTTGCATTACTGTTCTTATTGTGTTTATTGGCTGGAATCATCTATTTCTTATCTTTGAGCCTTGTTGTTTTATTGTTGTTTGATTTCAAATGGTTTTACATTGAAAATCTTTCATAGATAAGTGCTTGGATTGTATTATAGCGGGATTTGAATATCATTTATCATCATCTGCACTGTTGTCGATCATCAATGGACCAACACCAGAAGTGCATAATTAAGCCGTGGTCCCGTTATCATCGTCTCCGTCGTCATTGATGTAGTCGACACAAGTGTAGGCACCATCACCTTTATCAAGCCAAGGTAAACATTCAACACACATACACACATTTGTACACCATCAAATTCTTTCTTTCATTTCATTACTTGACCTAACCACCAATTTTGCACAGTGTTTTTTTAACATCTCGAGGTCTCATTCCAGTTGTTTGAACTCCCCCTCGGTCACCCAATTGCAAAGGTAACGAATTACAACCCGAAAACGCGTAAACGTCGCGTTTCTTCACGTTAGTGACATTACTAACCGCACAACACCCCCAACTTCTTGTGACACCATAAAACATATTATTTCTGAGTAACAAAAGGATACTCAAACCATCTCAAAACTCTATTCGATCACAAACATGGGTTTGTTAAGTTTAGCATTCGGGTGGAAAAGTCCAGGTCAGGCTTCATTGTGATACATTCTATATTGCATCATCGTACTTATATTGTGATTGCTATTATTATCAAACTTATTGAATATTAGATTGTCATGAATAGTAACGTGTCTTAAACTCATGGGTTCACCAACATTATGTTGACGTATTTTGAGTGTGTATTTCAGGTGATGTGTAATTGACAGGTGTCAAATGGATAGGTGCCACCTTACATGGACCCTTGGAGGCTTAGCCACCGCCTTATCAACCTTTCTATTTATGAACAATTATATAAATATATATTATTCGGATCCTTAGACAATTTGGTGTAAGAATATTTTGAATTATGTAATGATTAAGTTTGGATTTATTTATTTCCGCTCCATTGTGATGATATCAGTCGGTCATGGCGAGACTTGGTAAACGGGGTGTGATAATTAGTATATATCACACCAAGTAAGTAACATCATGAACACACTCTTTTTTATTTAGAAACATCTGACCATCCGCGGGACAGCGGGGGTTCAGGGGCGGCAGCCCCTGACAGTGGGGTACTAGGGGTAGCAGCTCCTAGTGGGGTCCAAGGGTCAGCATCCCCTAGTAGGGTCCAAGGGACAACGCCCCTGGCTGGGGCTGGGCTAGAGCTGAAAACATAGAAAAACTTGTAAATAAGGCGATCTAGAACTCACCTACTCTCAATAAGTAACTTCATGCTTAGGTTATCTAAGCTATGATCATGGTACATGATCTGCATATAAGTTAACACACAAATATGTCATTTTCTACAAAGTTTCGAACGTAGTTTCGCATGCAGTTTCGTTGACAGTTTCGCTGCCAGTTTCGGTACGAGTTTCACATGCACTTTCGCTGCCAGTTTTGCATGGCAGTTTCACCCAACTTTCATTGGAATTCAATGGCCGAGAAATTACCAAGAAGAAATCCATAGTTTTGCTGGAAGAACTATTAGTTTGGCATGACGAACTAACAGTTTCGCACGACGCATAAAAGTGACGTTTCAGGCCGTGAGTTTTTCAAAATATTGATCACTTAATACATACAAGAATTTTTCTTCCTCTCCTGACTTATAACCTTTCCTTTTATTTCTCATCAAGGCATAGAAGTATTCCTTATCCTCTTGATCATAAGGTGTTTTCAAAAATGCGCTTGATCTGTTTATGCCTTTGTTTAACAACTCCACAAAGAATTCACCACGCTTAGCTCCTGTCGGATTAATAAGAGGCAGTTTATCCAACTCCTTTAAGTCTTGAACTAGAAGCTTGATGATACATGAGAAGAAATGATAAACATTACATACAACATTAACGCTTTTGACAAAAAATGCATGAAAGACTTCATTATATTTCCAAGCTATTATCTTCACCTCTTTAGTTGTATCAGGAGCAATCATTGCATTTAGTAATTCTGATATTGATTGTCCTTTCTACAACACATTTCTTACTAGATCACCTGCATATCTGCCTTTTATGAACAACTGCTTTTGCTTAATACACACTTCGTATGCTTGCTTCTCATTTTCTATGAACATTTTCATCAGACCTTCCTCCTTTCATACACATTCGTCTTCTTAGCCATAGAGTCGATTTCTTGAGATTTCAATATTCTTGTCCTCTTAGTAATCTCCAGACACTGAGGATTATCTGTATCAAGTATAATCATCTTGTTGGTTTGTCTTTCTGTCTCCTGGAAGCTCCTTACCAAATTCCTTAGAGATTCAGATTGTAATCTCTTAAGCCTCTTCCGTGGATAGTTTCTAGCTTACAAACATGATCTTAGAGCTGGAATGCTCATATCTTCAGGGTCAGGATGCTGAAGCTTAGATCTAGGCATATCCTCTACATTAATACTTTCTTGTAGTGGATTCCACTCACCATGCTCAAGTATAATCTCATCCGGATCTACTGGAGCAACAGACTCAGCATTAATACACTTTTAGAACTCTTCATTAATTTGAGATGTAGTCAAATCATCCAGAAAAACTCTATTGTACTTTATCCTTACCAAATAATTGTATCTATCTTCAAAGTCAACTGGTATATCATCTTGAGTTGTTTCAACTGGTGAGAAGTTTTGTTCAAAATTAGCTTCAACTATGTCTTCATCTTCAAGAACTTCATCATACCAGTCATCTCCAAACTCATCTTCTATATCCTCAATAGCACTAATCTTTTCTTGAACATATTGCTCTTGTTCTTCTTAACTATGTCTAATTGATACCTGGCACAGACATAAGCAATATACATTATGTCTGGTCTAGATGCAGTAAGATACATCAAAGAACGAATCATAGATCTGTATAGGGTTTTGTCAACTGATTTTCTTTTGGATCAGGCTCAGCCTTGGAGTTTATGTCAGCTGGAGTTTTAATGGACTGACAATCTGGTAGTTTAAATTTCTTTAAGAGCTTGTCAACAAACTTCTCTTGATTGATGAAAATACCATATGCAAATTGTTGAACTGGTAGTCCAAGAAAGAAATTGATTTCTCCCAAATAACTCATTTGAAATCGACACTTCATGATTTCTTCGAATTCATTGCACAATGTTGGAATGGTAGAACCAAATATGATATCATCAACATACACTTGTACACATAAGAGATCATCAGCATCCTTCTTTTTGAAAAAAGTTGGATCGATTTTCCGTTACATGTATCCATGTTGGATTAAGTTTGTGACAATATTTCATACCGGATTCTTAGAGGTTGATGAAGTCCATACAGAGCTTTGCTAAGCTTGTACACACGATGTGGAAATTCTGAATCTTCAAAACCCGGAGGTTGTTTCACATACACATCATCGGTGATTGGACCATACAAGAATGCACCTTTAACGTCCATTTGATACACTTTGAATTTCATGAATGATGCATAATCCAAGAAGACACGAATGGATTCACGTCTTGCAACTGGGGCAAATACTTCATCATAATCAATACCCTCTTCTTGAGTGTGTCCTTGTACAAAAAGTCTCGCTTTATTCCGAATGATGTTTCCTCGATCATCTGTTTTGTTTCTAAACAACCATTTTGTGCCTATAGCATTTTCTCCTTCAGCTAAATCCACAAGATTATACACTTCTTGTTTGCGTAATTGCAGTAATTCTTCTTGCATAGCCTCAATCTAACAATTTTCCTTTAACGCTTCGGTAACGTTTTTAGGAACAACTTGAGAAAGAAAACACGAGTCTAAGCAAAGATTTGCTTGATCTGATTTGCTTCTCTGTTGTTCTCTCATTCAATGGATCAATAACCTGAGATATTAGATGGTTCTTGTGAAAACGAGATGTCAGAATCTTATTTCCATGAACATTAACATCCAGATTTTTTTGATTCAAGTTGGAGAGCTGATGCAGTAAGATAGAAGAATAAGGATTGAAATTTGAAACTTGAGTCGGTGAGTTGATAAAGTGATCTAGATTACCAGAATCAAATGCATCACCAGATCAGGATGATGTTCCAGACTCATATTGTACAAATTCAGTACCGTCATTAGGAATTGGTTGAGAAACATCATGATCTTCTAAAACTGAATGATGTGAATCTTGGTGAGAATGATCATTTTTATTGAATCGAATCGTTGAGTCCTTAACAAAAGAGAAGTATAGGTAATCTGGGCTTTGATCATCTGGGTCGTCTGAATCTGAGTCATCACTGAAAGAACAAAGATCACTTTGAGCTTTCTTCTTATCTGTAGAATCAAGTAAGTTAGATTGATCAAACAAGTTATAATGAAAAGAGTTTGACAATGAATCTAAATCAAATAACCAAGCAGGACCATTTGAAACTAATGGAAATGAATTTTCCAGGAATGTAACATTGAATGTCTCAATTATAACATTAGTCCTAGAGTTCTAAACTCGACAAGCTTTTGAAACATATGAATATCCAACGAAAAATCCATTATCAGATTTTGCTTAAAATTTTCCTAGATGATCACTTGAATTTAGAATCATGACTGGACAACTAAAAGTTTTAAGAAAATCGATGTTTGGTTTCCTGGAAAACATCAACTCGTATGGAGTTTTTAGTTTATCTTTGACGATTAACGTTCGATTGTAATCAGTTGAGATAGCTTCAACCCAGAACATGATCGGAATTTTAGCATATGCTAACATGGATCGTGCAACCTCAATCAGTGTTTTGGTCTTCCTTTCATCAACTCCATTTTGTTGAGGAGTTCTGGGAGCACTAAACTGATGAGCGATCCCTTTCTCTGCACAAAACATATCAATATTAGCATTTTTGAATTTCATACCATTATCACTTCTTATTATCTTCACTTTTTGATCTAATTTATTTTCAACTTTAATGATGAATTCTTTTAATAATTTGTCCATTTAAGATTTAGCATTCAAAAAGAAAACCCATGAAAATCTTGTATAGTCATCAATGATAACTAAACAATATGAATTTCTTCCAATACTCTTGACATTGGTTGGACCAAAGAGGTCCATGTGCAACATCTAGAGTGGTTTGGAATTTGAGTTTATCGGCTTGGTCTTATAAGACGCTCTGTGTTGCTTTCCCTTCAAACATGATGGGCAGTGATCAGTCATTGCAAACTTCTTGAATGGAAGTCCAATAACATGATTTCCTACTACAAGCTTGTTCATGTTCTTGAAGTTGGAATGCCCGAGACGTCTATGCCAAAGATGACTTTCATCATTTGATGCATTAGCCATGAGGCAAGTTGTTTCTGTTGATGGATCAACTTGAGACATATCCAATTTGTATACATCTTGATCCCTTTCAGCTTTAACAATCACCTAATCCTTGCTTATCTGAAATCCTAGCTTCATGACATAACAGAAGGAATCGTCAAATAGAACAGAATATGATTTATCATAGATTTGGGATACGCTTAAAAGATTAAAGTTCAATTGAGAACAAAAGTTGACTTTATTAAAGCTTATTATCCCATTGGATATTATTCCTTCTCCTGTTATCTTTCCACCTGCATCACCACCAAAGGCGACATGCGTTCCATCCTTTAACTTAAAACCTTGCAATAAGGCTTGATTACCTGTCATGTGCCAGGTACACCCGTTATCCACGTACCAAGTATTGAGTGGTCTTCTTGGACATGCGTGCAAAATAAAGAAATTTAAGTTGAGGTACCTACCCAAGCTGAGATGGTCTTAGGTTTTCTAAATTTATGAATAATGGTAAATTGCTTGAAATGAAGAGTATTCAAATCTGGCTTGTTCTTAATGAAGTTACCAATTTTGTTATTCATATGTTGTTGATAACTTTTGTAAAAGTTCATACCAGTTGATTGACCAACTTTTGAAAAATAATGATTACCAACGTTTTTATTAGTCATTCTTATAGATCTTGGTATGAATTGTTCTTTTAGAACTTGTTTTGATCTCACATAATTGTTCCTTTGCAAAGACCACAAACCTAAAGAAGGTTGGTAAGTAAATCTTTGAAATCCATTAGTTTGATTTCTAAAATACTGAGGATTAACATAACCTTTGCCCAAGTTTGAATTGACAATTCCTTTCTTAGGTGAAGTCTTCCTAAAGTAATAATTTTTAGTATTGTGAGTTCTCTTATCACAATAGGCAAAGTATTTGTTGAAATAACAATCTACTGTGAAATGATTCCTCATGTCACAAATGTGACAGTACTTATTGAAAAAGCACTCAGCAGTATTGTGATTGTACATATCACAAATTTCACAGTACCTTTGTGGAGATTTAAACAACTGCTTGTTAACTTTTGATGTTGATGCAATATTTGATTCTTGTTTATATTTTGGCATTAACAAGTTAAATTGTTGTTTTTGATTTCTCAAATTTCGCTTTTGACATGACATTTTATTCTTTGACAATTATTTTTAATCTTTTGCTCATGAACTTCCTTCTTTGATTCCTTAGGAACAAATCTTTTAGTAACAGCAAAAGTCTTAGAATCTGAACCCGTTTTCAGATCAGAGTGAGATTTGTTCTTAGGACTTAGTTTAACTTCTTGAAGAGAGTTCATGTTCAACAAACCAGCAGCACAAATTTTATAGGTTTGAGTTTAGTTTCTTGATTTTTTGGTTGTATCAAATTTTTAACATGGCATTTATTTTGATCATTTTTGGCTTTAGTTGATTTTCTTCTTCTTCTTTGATTCTTTGATTTAGAAGAACTTGGATTAATTTCAGATTGAACATCTTCAGGTGAAGATTCTTTTTCATTATCTTTCAGTTTCAGATCAACAGAGTTTGAATCTTCTGATATTCCTTCTTCAAGTTTTGCTCTTTCTTTACTTTTGATTAAAACTTCTTCCAACGCTGATTTCGTTGAAGCACAAGATTTCTGACTTTTCTTTTTAGGTTCATATGATTTAATCTTTATGAGATGACCATTTTTCATCTTTTCATCGTCCCTTTCTTCAAAGATTTTGATATAAGCTTTTTCTTCTTCATTGTCAGAATTCTTGTTTTTATTCTGAAAAGCTTTGAGTTTAGCTTTGTTTTCAGGAGAATGATCATGCGTGTTATAGTTTTTTGGTAGAGTGTTGGTTATTGATTCAGGCATTGGTTCATGAGTGAAGCCTAATCCTGCTTTTTGTTTATCTTTTCTTTCACTTACTAGTTTTTCAACAATCATTTTTGAACTTTTAACCTTCGCAAGGTCAACTTGAGTAGCAGCATGTGCTATCTTCTCCTGTTCTAGATTTTTAGTCATTTCTTCCAACTGTTTAGAATCAGTTTCTAACTCTTTAAAATTTTGTTCCATGATGTTTGAACAGAAATGATCTTTTCATTTGCTATTTTATGCTCAAATTTTAGTTTATTATGCATTGACTCTTCTTGTTTAAGTTTCTTGCAGATTTTATATGAATAGCTTCGATAGTATTCGACATGTTTTAAGCATGATTTCGTGGAAAGTTTTTCTCTTACTTCAGATGGTATTTCAGGGTATTTTGGTGTAGAAGTTTCAAAGTTAGAAGATGAAGTTTCAACCTTTGGATGATAAGACTGAGCCATCAAAGCAATTTCATCTGAATCCTCTTTAGGATCAGATTTATCACTCCAGTCATAGTCTTCATCAGCATTCTCTATGTTACCTATAGCTTTAGAGTCATAATCTTTAGACCAATCTTCTCCTTGAATTTCTGCAACAAGAGATAAACTTGAGGTTAAATCATCAGTAAATTGTTTGGCGTAGGCACTCCAATCATATCCATCTTTAATGCTGACAACAAGAGCTTTCTTTGGCTCTTCAGGTGACTTAGTTTCATCTTTAAGTTCAGGCATTGGAAGACTTTGATATGGCTTTTAGAATGTCTTCTAAGATTGAAACTTGTGATTGCTTAAGGTGGCTTGGCCATTTCCTCCTTTGTTTCTTTGAGCTTTGCTTTCCCTTGAGAAGTGACCATAGTTGTTACAGTTGAAACATCTTGATTTAGATTTTTCAAATCGAACTGTTTTGTTAGCACTTGACTTATAGTTCTTATTGACATATGAATGCTTCTGGGTTTTGTAAGCAATCATCACCATCTGCCAGTTAAGATCCATCTCCTCTACATCTTCTAGATCCATTTCAAACAAATCCTACAAAACAAGATCCAATTGTGTTAGATGGCTACCCTGATAAGCTTGAAACATAGCCATGAAAGCAGTGAAAGCAGTTTTAGACTCTTCATCCTCTAATAGGATGTTTATAACATCATTAACTTTGCTAGATTTAGCAGAGTTAACAGATGGAGTCTCTGTTTGAACATTAGAGCTTTGAGGTTTAGGAGAAGACTGAGGTTAAGACTATGTTGTATATGCAGGAGCACTTGTGAATGATGAATCAGTAAAGAATCCTGCTCCAACAAATAAATCACCCTCTTCTTCTGGTGCACTATCATTCTTTGCCATGAAGGCATTCTCAACAGAATTTGCAGGAGATGCAACAAATTGATACTGTGACATTGATGTTGTCTATCATTATTCCTCGAACTTTCATCAATTTCAACAGACTCAATATTTGCAATTAGCAGATCTAGATCAATGGGAATTTTATCAGTATGCTTTAATGATGTCACAGCTTGTTTCCATGATAAGGGTAAAGCATTGAGAAGTATAAGATTTAGATCTTCAAGATCATGCTTGATGCCAGCTGTTGACATCTGAGTAGTAAGCTGGACAAATTTGTTCATCATTTGGTTTATTTTTTCACCAGACAAAGGTTGAAACAACTCTAACTGCCTCTTCAACTTTTGTTTCAAGACATTTTGAATCTATTTCCCTCCTTCACACATAGTTTTTAAGGCTTTGCACATGGTGTATCCTATTTGATATCCATCAAGCCTAGTTAGGACTTCAAGTGGTAGTCCTTTACACAACAGAGAGTAAGCTTTGATATCATTCTTAACCTTTCTCAGATCATCACCTCGTAGACCATCTTCAGGGTAAGGTTCTGGTGAATTTTTGGTATAGACAAAACCCCTGTCAGGCCCATCCGTGGTTATAGGAATATATGGTCCTTTTTCTATAGATTTCCAAAGATCAGTATCAATGGAATTAAGGTGATGTTTTAACCTAAGTGAAAAATTTTTAAAATCTGCTATGTTTTTAAGCTTAGGAATTCTATTTTTAGAATCTTCTGATTTCACCATTTTTATATTTTGATTTTAAGAAACAGAAATATTTTTGTTGATTTTGAAGTTTTCAGTATTAAAGAAATGAATTAAAAATATTTTTGTATTTTTCAAATTTTTTAAGAAAAATTTCTAAGTGTTGAAGTTGATGCGCCTGAACAGTGTTGAAAAGCCCCAACAGTTGTGGTACTTCTAGCTTTGATGTAAAAACGTCTAAGGGATTGCCTTAGAAGTGTCACACCCTCAATTTCCATGAACGGAGTTTTACCGTTAGGCGTGCGAGATAACCGGGATCTCAGATAAGCACCAGTTACACTAAACGACTCGGTAATTGCAAAACATATAAGTTGCTTAATAATAGTGAAACAAACAAAACATATTGAAGTATTGCGGAAGCGAATTTGGAAAACTTTTGAACGTCTGTTAAAATGCACAAACATGCGCCCAAACCAATTTAAGTAAATTTAAGTGTAATTAAACCATGAACTCAGTTTAAAAGTAAATGCAGAATGATATGTAATGGATGCAGTGCTCCTTAATGTGCCACATCAACGACCTGAGAGAAAACATGCTAAGATCAGTACAAAGACTGGTGAGTTCACAGGCTTATCAGAAAACAATAATTAATAGTAATGAATTCCAGATTTAGTAATCAAAGCCTATAAGTAGGTAGCTAGCTTACAGCAAGTCACTATGTGTATGAAGTTACGACCGAGCTGACAGTAATAATAATAATGTATGCCCCGGCTGTGGAATCCCGACCACAACACTGTAAAACAGGCTAACCATTCATCCATTTGACCTCCAGTCAAGCTAGCGCGACTAGCCCAGGCGGGGTTTGTCAAACCCAGTAGATCTACTAACAACCACCTCGCTAATAACATATTAACGATCCGAAGAGGCTTAGTATAACACCATAGTATCAGGTATATGCAGTATTACGAAATCTAATGTATTGTATCGTTTATGAAAACCACATGTTCCTCTCCCCAAAAATGTGTATAAAGTAAAAGCAGGGCTGTAAACTCACCTCAATTAGCAAAGGAGATACAACAACAAAAGTAAGCAGTTAAGATTCCAGAAAACCTGAATTTAACACATATACCCTAATCATTAATTAAGTCTTAAAACATACTAACTTAAGTCGAAAACAATCGACACGTAACCCAAGACCCCATACATACTTTAGGTCATAACGTTTGTTAAATCAAGTTTATAAACTTCTTTTTATCAAAACATAACGTTTGTTAAATGGTGGTGAGTTACTTGCATCAACTAGGATTTTTTTTATTGTTCCACTTAAAACACATGTAATACTTATAAAATTCTAATGTGTTCACATACTGCATGCATAGATAAAGTCGCACACACATATATGCACTCAATCATAGAAACATGCTTTCATTTCACGCACATAAATACATGCAATTAAAGTCAAGGACAAATACATATGCACCCACTACATGCTTGCATATACATGCCAAACCACACACATGCATATTTTTTTATTCACATCACATGGAAAATCACACATACGGTTACATTAATACATATATATATATATATATATATATATGAATATATACATAATTATCCACACACATTCATATGTCAATACAAAGCCAAAGCACCCACAATTAACCCATCCTCACCCCTCGGCTATTGGAACCCAAGAGAAGCCACCCTTCACGGCTCCACACAACACACACACTAACACCGTAGAACAAGCACACCACAATACACCCTATCAACAACACACATACATACACATGCATACATACTCACAGAATATAAACATACATCTATGCATGCGTACAGACACACAAAACATGATATACAAATGTATAGCACAAAAATACCCCTATGAACACACACCAAAACACCGCGCGTGCTCACACACAACAACAACAACTCTACCCCACCCGCAAATCTTGGTTCCCCTCGGCTAAACCAAACCGATCACAACAGCTGTACCACCCGAAGTCCCCAACCCATTGATTCGACCGGATCGTGCCTAAGCCGAACGCTGTGGTACCGTCAGGCGCATACATCCACCACGTTCGTACATAAACATCATCCCCACGCCCGAAACTCGAAACCGTGTGGGAACGAACGCAAACAAAAAGAAAATACATCGAGGGAAGAACGTACCGACTTGGTTCTCGGTTGTACGATCTGCTCTTGCGGTCGTCGGAGAGCTGCCGGTGATGGACAAGGGTCGCCAAAGGACTACCGTTGAGAGGTATCAGGCTGCTAGGGTTTAATGGTTGTAGGTGATTGCGATCGTACGGGAAACCGTGTAGGGGGTTGGTTTATATTATAGAGTTAAGTTTTACCATTGCCACTTTTGATCCCTCTAATTAATTTATCTGGCTTTTTAGGTTAATTAAGTTTTGTTAGTTTTGGTTAGTTTTAGGTTAGGTTACACTAACTAATCATAATAATCATGATTGTGATAACACAATAATAATAATGATATTGATAGAAGTGGTAGTAGTAGTAATAATATAATAATAATAATAATAATAATAATAATAATAATAATAATAATAATAATAATAATAGTAATATATAATAATAATAATAATAATAATAATAATAATAATAATAATAATAATAATAATAATAATAATAATAATAATAATAATAATAATAACAATACAAACCATTAACCTTAAATAATAATAAAGTTGACTAATTTGCAATTAGCGGAGAGAGGCTAGATAATGGAACAGAGTTACCCTGAAAAACTCGGGTGTCACATCATTTGTTAAAGAAATTTTCGTCCCGAAAATTAGAACAATAGGTTACCAGGTTCAACAGAAAACACAAGACTCTAGATCTGTAACGCATATTGAATAAAGTCTCTGTGATTCCAGAACAAAAACAATAAGGAAGGATTATTAGGTTTTGCGAGAGTTATGACATTATCATCTTGTGGAAGGGAATTTCGTCTCAAAATTAAAAGAAAAGATATCCTAAGATAATACCTTAAGAAGTGGAAGTCTGATCGTTGAACAATTGTGGATATTTCTTTCTAATTTGATCCTTGCGTTCCCAGGTAAATTCTGGTCCACGTTTGGAGTTTCATCTAACGCGCACAATGGGGATCTTTCTACGCTTTAGGATTTTGACTTCCCGATCCATGATCTTCACTGGTTCTTCAATGAAACGAATTTGTTCATCAATTTCCAGTTCTTCTAATGGAACGAAAAGTAATTCATCGGCACGACACTTCCTCAAATTTGACACGTGAAACACGTTGTGTATTTCACTAAGTTCATCAGGTAAGTTCAGTTGATAAGCTACCGGGCCAACACGTTTGACAATCTCAAACGACCTAACATATCTAGGGTTTAGTTTCCTATGCTTTCCGTAGCGGATTACACCTTTCCACGATGAGACTTTTAAGAGTACTTTCTCACCAATCTAAAACTCCAATGGCTTACGACGCTTGTCAGCGTAACTCTTTTGTCGATCACGTGCTGCTGCCATACGGTTACGAATTTGCACGATCTTCTCAGTCATTTCGTGCACAAGTTCAGGTCCTATAAGTTGGCTTTCTCCAACTTCCGCCTAACAGATAGGTGATCGGCACTTACGTCCATACAGTGCCTCAAATGGTGCAGCCTTGATCGAGGTGTGATAAATGTTATTATAGGAGAACTCAACCAATGGTAAATGAGTTTCCCAACTACTACCAAAATCAATCACGCAGGCACGCAACATGTCTTCCAGTGTCTGGATCATACACTCACTCTAAACATTGGTTTGCGGATGATACGCAGTACTCATATCCTGCCGCGTTCCCAATGATCGTTGCAATGATTGCCAGAAGTGAGAAGTGAACCTAGCGTCATGACCAGAAATGATAGATATCAGCATGCCATGCCGAGAGACTATTTCTCTTAAACAGATACGTGTCGGATTCTCCATTCGATCAATCTCTCGGATTGCCAGAAAGTGCGTAGATTTCGTTAAGCGATGTACTATAACCCAAATGGTATCGCATCCGCTGGGAGTCCTAGGTAACTTCGTGATGAAGTCCATTGAGATCTGCTCCCATTTCCACACTAGAATTTCAAGTTGTTGGAGTAAATTGGATGGTCTCTGGTATTCCACCTTAACCTTAGAGCAAGTTAGGCATTTGCTTACGTATGTAGCTATCTTATCTTTCATGTTTGGCCACCAGTAAAACTCCTTAAGATCCTCATACATCTTGTGTGAACCTGGATGAATCGAGTAACGTGACTTATGAGCTTCATCCATTACCAGCTTTCTCAAATTCCCATACTGTAGTATCCAGATCCGTCCCGTGAATAAACGGATTCCATTAGCTTTGATCTCCAACTGTTTCTCTATGCCTTGCATGGATTCTGGTTTCAGGTTCTCAGCTTTCAAGGTCTTAAAATTGAGCAGCCTTGACTTATAATGGTAGGTCAGAGTTTATAGTCATTTGCAATGCGCGCACCCGATGAGGCTTTAGGGTTTCCTTGCGATTAAGGGCATCGGCTACCATATTAGCCTTTTGATCGTTGAGTAATTCTAACCACCGTCGTTGCCACATATTCACTTCCTTTTGATCGTATATGTGCTGGAGACTCTTTTGATCTGGATAGATCATGCACTTGGTTCCATATAAGTAGTGCCTCCAGATCTTCATGGAAAACACTACAGCTCCCAGTTCTAGATTATGTGTTATGTAGTTCTTCTCATGCACCTTGAGTTGTCTAGATGCATAAACTATAACTTTGTCACATTGCATCAGTACACACCCCAAACCCTAGATGGATGCATCATAGTAAACAACAAAGTCATCAGTTCCTTCTGGTAGGGCTAGGATCGATGTGCTGCAGAGTTTGTCCTTAAGTGCCTGAAAAGTTGTTTCCTCTTTGTTGCCCCTTTTGTAGACGGGTCCCTTGTGGGTTAGGGCAGTCAAAGGTTATGCCAACTTTGAGAATCCTTCAATAAACTGTCTGTAATTGCCTGCAAGACCAAGGAATTATCGCACCTCAGTAGGCGTTTTTGGTGCTGGCCAATCCTTGATTGCTTCAATCTTTGAAGGCTCTATATGTATACCCTTTTCGTTCACCACATGCCCATGGAATTTCACTTCACGCATCTAGAAGTCATATTTCAAGAACTTTGCATAAAGCTGTTCGTTCCACAACAAATCCATAATAGTTCTCAAGCGTTCCTCGTGATCTTCTTTATTCTGAGAGTAGATCAGTATGTCATCAAGAAATATAATGAAAAACTTATCCAAATGAGGCTTGTAGACACAGTTCATGTAGTCCATGAAAAATGCTAGGGCATTGGTCAATCCAAAAGGCATTAAAGCAAAGTCATAGTGCCCATAGCGAGTCCGGAACGCCGTCTTGGAGATGTCTTCCTCTCGAACCCTACTCTGATGATAACCTGATCTCAAATCAATCTTGAAATAGTAGCTTGATCCCCGTAACTGGTCAAACAAGTCATCAATGCATGGGAGTGGATATATGTTCTTGATCGTCACCTTGTTCAACTCCCGGTAGTCAATACACATCCAGAAGTTTCCGTCTTTCTTTTTAACAAAAAGCACTGGAGCTCCCCAGGGTGAGAGCTGGGACATATGAATCCCTTGTCTCGCAATTCCTGTAATTGCTTAGACAACTCTTGTAATTCGTTCGGTGCTGAGTGGTACGGCACCGGAGCCGTCGGAGCTGCTCCAGGTGCTAACTCGATCTGAAATTCCATCTGTTGGTACGGAGGAAGACCAGGTAGGTCTTTAGGAAATACCTCGGGAAAGTCTATGACAACCGAAATATCTTCGATACGCTTTTAATACACCTTCGTTTCAGTAACAAGTGCCAACAAAGCGAAATGCCCATTTCTGAGACATTTCTGAGCCTTCAGATATGAAATGATTCCAACCACAGCACCAACCTTATCACCTTCAACAGTAAGAATCTCATCACCCGAAATGGGTAACTTGATCAGCTTTTCCTTGCAAATGATCTTAGCGCTATTCTTGGATAACCAATCTATTCTGATTACTACATCGAAACTACCGAGTGTGACAGGAGCAAGGCCTATGTGGAAGGTGTGACCAGACAAACCTAGCTTATAGTTTCTAAACACTTGGGTTGCCGTTATCGTCCTGCCATCAGCTATTTCTATGGCATACTTAGAACTCAAGTCAGTAGGTACCATACCTAGTACTTTACTAAACTTAGTGTACACATAACTCATCGGCACCAGAGTCAAATAAAATAGAGGCATAACATGCATTAATAGTGAATCTACCAGACACTACAGTAGGGTCATTTCGAGCCTCACCTGAACCCATGATGTAGCTCTGCTTCTACCACCGCCACCACCATTGTTGTTGTCTTTAGGCTTATCAGCAGCACCATTGTCACTATTTCTTTTTAGCTTTGGACATTCCCTTTTAAAGTGACCGGGTTGACCACATTCATAACACCAAGTCTAATTGTAGTTTTGCTGCTGCTGAGGTGCTTTTCCTGAGAGGTTTACCCTTCAATATTTGGCAATGTTTCTGAACTTTCCGCACCTCTCGCAAGTGTTGCTTGTGCACTGCCCAGGATGATGGTACTTACATTTGTTGCACTTCGAAAGATTGCCATGGTAGCCACCAAAATTTCCCGTGTCATGAGGCGGTTGTGACTGGTTGAACATCTTATGTTGTTGTTGTTGATGAGTGGAGGATGAAGATTGCTTCCCACTGGAAGAAGTTTCCTTTTTCCTCTTGTTGTCATTGGAACAAGATGCAGCACCGTGTGGGGGCAACTTATCCTGCACGACAGCCTGATCCGTCAGCTTGTATGCCAGTCGGATAGCCTCTCAAATGGTAGCTGGTCTAGCAGTGGTGACCATGCTCTGTAATTCTGGAACTAGTCCATCGATGTACCTCTCAACCCGTTTGTAATCCGGCTTGATCATAATAGGGCACAGAGTAGCCAACTAGTGAGAACAAGTTGTGTAGGCTTCAATTTCAGAACCTACCATCTTCAGGTTCCAAAATCCGGTTTCCAGTTTTTGCATTTCATCTCTGGAACAGTATTCCTCTTTTAGCAGATTTTTGAAGTCTTCCCATGTCATGGCATTTGCAGTTTTGACGCCCATCATTTGCCAGCAGCATACTTCACCATATTCTCAGCAGGGTGGTTACAGATCTCAGACACTAACTCCATCTTTTCAAACCAACGGAGTAGTCCCACTGCTCCCTCTGTTCCCTTGAATGGGTTAGGCTTGCAGTCCATAAAGGACTTGTAGGTGCAAGCCGGTTGTCCTGAAATTGGATCGAGTTCAAGATTAGATATTGGAATTGAGATTAGGTCATGGAAAGCTATCACACGGATCTGGATAAGGGGTAAGGAAACCTTTAATTACAATAGGGTTCTGTTATGGAGGGTGTTGGCTTGCCAATGCTACGGTGACATTATGATTGATTAGCGCCACCAATTCCGCAAGCGTTATGGTAATATTACCTCTGCCAAGTCCACGGCCTCTTCCAGACATTCTTTAAAAACCACAACATACATAAATAAGTAAATATTCAACATATTTTACTTTGTTCCAGTATAAGCAATTAAAAAATTTAGCACACACAACTAAAGGTTCAAATAATAATCTCTGGCAAATAAATTGTAGATACGTCTACAACTAATCAAACCAAATATCAAAATTTAGAACATAAGTCGGATGGGAACAACCCTTCCCATCTAGTGTGAAAAGAATAAAGTCCAATGGAAAAAAAGAAATAATGAAAGGAAAGAAATAAGCAAGGAAATCAGTGAGAATCGACAGATCCATCACTGTTTTCCGCTTCGTCATCAGGTTGTTCCCCGGGCTTTTCTTCTAGTTCTTCCTCCTCCGGTGCTTCTTTCGGTCCATCTTCAGGTTCTTCCTCCTCTTCGGGTGCCTCTTCTGGTTCTTCCTCCGGGTCTTCTTCTTCTTCGGGTGCCTCTTCTGGTTCTTCCTCGGGGTCTTCTTGTTCGTCAGGTGCCACTTCTGGTTCGGGTACAACGTTCTGAGTGAAGACGTGGGATTCCAGATTTTCTAGTCGTTGGTCGCCGCTATCGTTAAAACGTTCCACCAGGTCGTTGTAGTATCCCACGAAGTTATCGAACCGAGTCATGAGTCGTTCAAGTTCCTTCGTAGTCTTGCTTGACGTCTTCTTCAGCTCCTTGCTTTCATTCTCAAGTTCGGCCACGCGCTTACGTTCCCAATGTGTTATGGCTGCCAAAGCAGCTATGGCCTACTCTGGAAGGAAAGGAAGTGGTGGAAACATAGGGGCATTAGGGTCCCTATCAGAAGTAGACCTAGTACAAGGTCGGTTCTAGGGAGGTGGGGTACATTCATCTCTAAGATGAGATCGGTTTATGTACTGAAGCTAACACTCCTACCTATGAACCGATGGGTACTCAGGTAAAGCAAAAGGCTGATCGTAATCGAGTCTCTCATTATTATTATAACGCAATGGCCAAATGCATGGGTTCTCAGTGGAAGGAACATGATCATAGTAGATAGGCCTTTTGCCCCGAGAAGAAGATGAAGGAGTAGATGACGAAGATGCCATTCTTGTAGTAAACCGTTATAGAAATAAGCCCAAGCCAGTAACAGCAAGCAAGCATAACATAACAGTCTACGTATATGTAACTAATGCAAATCCAGCCATTGTCTAAAATGCAATGCAAATAAGATGCAAAAGTTCATTTTAGTTCGCTATAACTAATGTTGTGATACCAATCTGTCACACACTCAATTTCCACAAACGATTTTTTGTCGTTAGGCATGTGACATAACCACCATCTCAGATAAGCACCAGTTACACCAAACGACTCGGTAATTACAAAACATATAAGTTGCTTAATAATAGTAAAACAAACCAAACATATTCAAGTTTTGCGGAAGCGAAATAGGAAAACTTTTGAACGACTTTTAAAATGAGCAAACACGCGCCCAAACCAATTTAAGTAAATGTAAGTGTAATTAAACCATGGACTCAGTTTAAAAGTAATGCAGAATGATATGTAATGGATGCAGTGCTCCTAGACGTGCCACATCAACAACCTGAGAGAAAACATGCTATGATCAGTACAAAGACTGTTGAGTTAACAGGTTTATCATAAAACAATAATTAATAGTAATTAAATTCCAGATTTAGTAATAAAAGCATATAAGTAGGTAGCTAGCCTACAGCAAGTCACTATATGTATGATGTCGCAAACGAGTTGACAGTAATAATAATAATGTATGACCCGGCTGTGGAATCCTGACCATAACACTATAAAACAGGTAAACCATTCACCCGTTTGACCTCCAGTCATGCTAGCGCGACTAGTGTAAGGCCCCGTTCCCGGGCACCTCACAGTTAGTCGTTCATCGCACGTAAAACATGCATTTGGTATATATTTATAAACATCTTAAATAAACACTGCAGCGGAAACATTCAAAAGATACATTTCATTTCATCATAAAAGCTTGTACAAAGGTTACATCGTTACTGATTACAAAATGGTCATAAACAGTGACCTCTAGTATAAAAACATAAAAAAATATTCTCATCATAAAGAAGATTTCTTAAGTAATCCCGTTGATCGTAATCCTCAAGGAATCACTTGACACTTGCATGCAACATAAGTTGTTGAGTGAGTTCTAGTTTTATAACAAAACTTACCTGCCAACTGGAAACACATAAAAAGTCAGCGTTGCTGAGTGAGTTCTAGTTTTATAATAAAACTTACTTTCATTCGTTAAGATCCGTTCTTATATACACGCAATCATACATCATACGTACATATGGATAATATTATTATTATCTTCATCATTCATTCTTTCTTTAACTTTCATTCGTCATGCATGCAAATCTCTAAGGGTCACCTCTCTTCTCTGCCCTCATGGTTCCAACCCATGAGCCGACAAAGCATACTGTAACATACTGGTGCCCCTATGGCTCTCAGTCCATAGACCGACACCTGATGCCCCTATGGCTCATAGTCCATAGACCGACACCTGGTTGCCCCTATGGCTCTCTGCCCATAGACCGACAACCTTGTTGCCCCTATGGCTCTCTGTCCGTAGACCGACAACACTTCTTCCCAGGGTCACGTTAACCCCGCGAGTGATCGTCACCACTCCTGCTGTAACAACTATCCCGCGACAGGTCATACAGACACTGCCCCGTTGTTCTTAAGGCAACTATGGCTCACTGTCCATAATCTACCCTAAGGCTCGTAATAGGCCTAGTTACTAGAACCAAGCACCATTTCCAAGACTTCTTAACCGTCAAATCCATCTCGTGCCCCTTAGACCATGCAAGACCTTCTTTCATTCATTCATTCATTCATTAATGCATGCATTCATTCATCATATTCCTCTTTCATTCGTTCATTCATTAATGCATGCACTCATTCATCATGTTCCTCTTTGATTATCTTTCACATTACGTTATTTATTACATTCATTTCATTCATTCATTCATTCATGTAAAGTCACTAAAAGATAAACATGCATCGACGCATGGAACATAGATATTTGCAAATCATCAGTCATTACCATCATATAAGGTAACATCATACTTATCATATTTACGTCCTACATACACATCTCTTCTCATTCCCAACAGCCCTATTTGGGCGATTTAGCATACTTCAGTCGCATGGCCTCCATGCGATTGAACCGTGCGATTGGACAACCGTGCGAATGGGCATACAGTCATACGAATGGTCTTCCTATCGTACAAATAGACACTATGCTAATGGGCTACTAGGCGACTAACCCTCAGTCGTGCGACTGAACTACTATGCTACTATGCGACTGAATCCTTCAATCGCATGGCCTGTCGGGCGTCTGAGCCCCAGTCGTACGACTGAGCCTCAATCGTACGATTGAACATCAGTCTTTCCTCAGTCGTGCGACTGGCCCTTCAGTCGCCTAGCCCTAACTGGGCAGCGATTGGAGTTCATCTCGAACAGCAGCCACGACCTACGACCTTCAAACTCCTCTAAACTCATTTCCCGCCCAAATTAGCCTTCCTAAACCTCAGGGATTCGTATTAGGACATCATACAAGCTTATACAAGTCCAAATTCGTACATTAAACATACTAAACACGATTTCACCCAAATGTGTTAAACATACACTTTACAAAAATAGGGTTTATATGTGATCCAGCCCTAAAATCGTATGAAAACATGAAAATGTGGGGTTCTACAACTCACATTATCAAGGAGAAGATGAAGAGCTTCGATTTGGCTAGGCACTCGACAAATCTTGAGCCCGGATCACCACTTTCTCTCCTTCTTTCTCTTCTTTCTCTGTTTTCTCTCTCTCTGCTCTTTCTTCCCGACTGAATGTGTAAGTGTAGGGAAGAAGAGGGCTGCCCCTCCTTTATAGCTACAGCTCAGTCGCCTGAGGTCCAGGCAACTGGACCTTCAGTCGTATGAACACCATGCGACTGGACATCCAGTCGCATGAGTTCCATGCGCTTGATCCTTCAATCGTCCGAGCATCATGCGATTGGGTCTCCAGTCGCATGAATTCCATGCGATTGAGACTCAGTCGCTATATCTCTCCAAAAGTCAAACTTCCGGGTGTTACAAGTCCACAACATTTATTTAGGTTTCGTCCCCGAAACCTGTTATTCCTTGGACAATCGTGGGTAATGCTGCCTTATTTCTTCTTCAGTTTCCCATGTTGACTCGGATCCCTTCCTGTGCCGCCACTGTACACGCACAAGAGGAACCACTTTATTTCAAAACCTCTTCTCCTTGCGATCGATGATCTCCACTGGTTGCTCTACATAGTTGAGCCGTTCGTCTACCTCGATGTCCCCCAGTGGGACGATCATATCTTCGTCCGCCAAACACTTCCTCAGATGAGATACGTGGAAGGTCGGGTGAATTCCGCTTAACTCATCTGGTAGATCCAACCCATAGGCCACCTCTCCTACTCGAGCAATGATTCGGAAAGGGCCTACATACCTCAGGCTCAACTTGCCCCTCTTTCGGAACCGAATGATACCCCTCCAAGGTGAGACCTTCAACATAACCCGATCTCCCACCTGGAACTCAACCGGCCTGCGTCGTTTGTCAGCATACGACTTCTGTCTATCTTTGGCTGCCTTCATGTAGGCCTTGATCCTCTCAAGTTTTTCAGTCGTAGCCTCGATCACTTCGACGCTCCCCAATTCCTTTTGGCCAATATCACCCCAACAAACGGGTGTCCTGCATCTCCTACCGTAGAGCATCTCATAGGGTGGCATGCCAATACTGGCATGATAGCTGTTATTCTATGAGAATTCAGCTAACGGCAAGTGGTCATTCCAACTTCCCCCGAAGTCAATAACACATGCCCGAAGCATGTCCTCTAAAGTCTGAATGGTCCTTTCCGACTGACCATCAGTTTGAGGATGATAAGCCATGCTAATATGCAACCTCGTCCCCATAGCATCGTGGAATTTCTTCCTGAATTTGGATGTAAACCGGGTGTCGTGATTAGACACAATCGACACCGGTACACCATGACGAGTCACAATCTCCTTGATGAAAAGACCGGCCAACCTTTCGGATGAATATGTCTCGTGCATCGGTAGGAAGTGAGCGCTCTTCGTCAGACGATCCACAATCACCCATATAGTATCATACCCTTTCGGGGTACGCGGCAGCATTATGATAAAATCCATGGTGATGTGCTCCCACTTCCATTCCGATATATCCAAAGGTTGAATCTTTCCATACAGGTTCTGATTTTCTGCCTTTACTTGCAAACAAGTGAGACATTTACTCACATACTCCACCTCATCATGCTTAATACCCGGCCACCAGTAATCTTTCTTCATGTCTTGGTACATCTTGGTAGCACCGGAATGAATGGAGTATCGAGTTTTGTGGGCTTCGTCCACAATCTTCACTCGTAGATCCCCAAAACGAGGAATCCACATCCGCCCAAATCGAGTCTTGACACCAAACGTGTTTTCACCCAGTTCCACGACCAGACCTCTCATTCGTTCTGAGTTAAGATGATCTTCCTTCAGTGCCTCACCTTGAAACTCTTTGACTTGCTTCATCACATCCGAGGTCATGATCAGCTGGTACGCCTTCACCCAAATCGGCTCGGGCCTCTCTCTTCGGCTAAGGGCGTCCGCCACCACGTTGGCTTTGCCCGGATGGTAGTGGATTTCACAATCATAATCCTTTATAAGTTCCAACCATCGCCTTTGCCTCATATTTAAATCTTTTTGCTCGAAGAAGTACTTCAAGCTCTTGTGGTCGGTAAATATGGTGCACTTCGTCCCGTAGAGATAGTGCCTCCAAATCTTCAATGCAAAGACCACGGCTGCTAGCTCCAAGTCATGAGTAGGGTAGTTAACCTCATGAACTTTTAGCTGTTGGGATGCATAGGCTATCACCTTTCCCCTTTGCATTAATACGCACCCAACCCCGAGTAGGAAGCATCAGAATAAACCACCAAGTCTTCGCTTCCATCGGGTAATGCCAATAGAGGAGCTTGGGTCAACCTCGTCTTCAATTCTTCAAACGCCTTCTCTTGAGCTTGACCCCATACAAACTTCACATCTTTCCGGGTCAACTTGGTCAGTGGAGAAGCAATCTTGGAGAAGTCTTGAATGAATCTTCTGTAGTAGCCCGCCAAACCCAAGAAATTACGGATCTCGGATGGTGTATTTGAAGACCTCCACTGCATTACTGATTCCACCTTTGCCGGATCGACCATAATCCCCTCTGGATTAACCACGTGACCCAAGAACCGAACTTCACGCAACCAAAATACACACTTGGAGAACTTGGTGTACAATTTCTCCCTTCTCAACGTTTCTAGTACTTCTCGAATTGACCGACATGCTCCATTTCGCTCCTTGAATAAATCAGGATGTCGTCAATAAATACAATCACTGATTTATCCAACATCGGCCGACACACTCGGTTCATAAAAGCAGCTGGCGCATTGGTCAAACCAAAAGGCATGACAAGGAATTCGTAATGACCGTAGCGCGTGCGAAAAGCTGTTTTAGGGACATCCTGCTCTTTCACTTTCCGTTGATGGTAGCCTGATCGAAGATCTATCCTTGAAAACCAACTGGCACCCTGAAGTTGATCAAACAAGTCATCGATCCTCGCCAAGGGGTATCTGTTCTTTACCGTCAGCTTGTTTAACTCACAGTAATCTATACACATTCTCATGCTGCCGTCTTTCTTCTTCACAAATAGGACCGGGGCACCCCAAGGTGAAACACTCGATCTAATAAACCCCTTATCCAACAACTCTTGCAACCGCTCCATCAACTCTTTCATTTCCGTCGGAGCTAATCGATATGGTGCTTTGGCGACAGGTTGAGCACCCGGTATCAGGTCAATCTTGAACTCGATCTCTCTGTCAGGTGGTAATCCCGATAAGTCTTCCGGGAACATGTCCGGAAAATCACGCACAACTGGAACATCAGATAGTTGTGGTGTTGGCGTTTCCACATCTTTCACATAACATAAGTAGGCGCTACATCCACGCCTCATACATTTTCCCGCCACTGCCATTGAGATCACCCTCAGAATTGTCGTGACCCGATCCCCATAAACAGTTACCGAACTCCCATCAGGCACTATCAGGCAAATCATCTTCTTTCGACACACTATATTCGCCTCAAAGTCCGCCAACCAATCCATCATAAGCACCAAATCAAAACCACCGAAAGTCATCGCAAACGGTCTGACCGGAAATTTGTGGCTCTCTAATTCTACATCAGAACCCTCTATCACCTCGGAAATCCTAGTAGATTTACCTATAGCAGTCTCTACATCAAACGGTACATCCACACGCCTACTACTAACAGGCAATTTGGCACAGAACGCAGCGGAAATAAAACTCCTACTGGCACCCGAATCAAATAATACAGAGGCTAAAGTTTGGTTCACCAGAAACGTACCGGACACTACATCAGGGTCTGTCCTAGCCTCTTCCTGCGTCATCGTGAACGCCCCGGCGCTTGCCTTCGACCCTTCATTCCCCATCTTCTTCACACCGGAACCCTCAGACCATGGCTTCTTGCAATCTTTATTCATATGGCCACTTTCCCCAAGTTTAAGCACCTCATGCCCTTACACTCTCTAGCCATATGACCAGGCTTCCCACATCTAAAACAAACATTCAGCCCCAGTCGACACGCCCCACTATGCTCCTTTCCACATTTACCACACCTCCTCAGTCCCGTACCCGGTGTGGCCACACGACGATCGTCCACCCGGTCCTTCTTGTTGCTCGTCGAAGCGTCACCCCGACCAAATCTCTTCCCGTTCCAATTCCTGTCACCACCCTTCCTATTACCATCAGTCACCACCACCACTGCCCGTTCGTCATACAGTCTCCCTGCCAAGTCTACCGCCGACCTAAAGGTGGTTGGTCGGGCGGCGATCATATGCCTGCGAATATCTGCCGGCAAACCCTGAATATACCTCTTGATCTTTCACGACAGAGGTGTCACCTGGTCCGACACCAGACGTGCCATTTCGTTGAATTTCGTGGTGTACAGTTGGTGAGTCATCATCCCCGCCTCCAGCTGCAGGAACTCTCTCTCGACTTTGTCCATTTCCCGATAAGGACATAACTCCTCGATCACCAACCTTTTCAATTCGGACCACTTCATTCTCCCAATGGCCCTGCTACCCTCGGCTTGGACTATATTGTCCCACCAGCATAAAGCCGAATCCGTAAAAGAGTGGGTACGAACTTCACTTTTTGGTCCTCCCGGCACTCACTGATATCGAGGACACCCTCCATTTCTCTCACCCATCGATGAGCAGCAGTAGCAGTACCATTACCGTCAAAAGTAGGGGGCTTGCGCCTCATAAACGCCCCATAGTTACAGCCTCATGCTGGTTCATGCACCGGCTCCTCCTCCTCTTCCTCTTCTTCATCAGAAAGAACCGTTTCCGGCTCTGTTTGCTCCTGTCTTCCCGAGGACCTGTTCCACTCCCTCCTTTCACCTTCCAAGACAGCCTTAATTACTTCGGTCACCACAAACGGTAAGATCGTCTGCATGACCTGATGCACCTCTTCAACCACTGCCTCTTTTACCGAGGCCCTTGAATTAGCGCTCTCGTCTACTCCCTCTTGATGACGGGTCTCGTTTTCCTCATGAACCACTTTCTCTACCCTAGGTCTTCCTCTTGTGGCTCGCAGTTCAGCACCACGTCCGCCACCACCTCTACCCCGTGAGGCCTTAGAAGATCTACCACCAGCCATTCTCTATCACACACTGAAAGATTAAAACACTAACACGGTCATTCAAGGAATAGCTCAGTTTATGTCAAGTATAGTAAGTTCCTAATTACAGTGGCCAGTTATGATTAGCTACTTACTTTACTCTTCGTACCCCGAGCATTACCTGTCCTAACTACGTTAGTATCTAACTCTAACAGTAACATATACATCACATAACATGCGCATGTAGTACTGGTTAACTTTAAGAAAATACCTGATGGCATGCAGCTACTCAGATGGCATTCTTCCCCTTTCCTGCCCATTCTCAGTTTAAGTTGGGTTTATATTGAAAATTTACCCATTTCACTTAAACTTTGGCTCTGATACCACTTGTAAGGCCCCGTTCCCAGGCACCTCACAGTTGGTCGTTCATCGCACGTAAAACATACATTTGGTATATATTTATAAACATCTTAAATAAACACTGTAGTGGAAACATTTAAAAGATACATTTCATTTCATCATAAAAGCTTGTACAAAGGTTACATCGTTACTGATTACAAAATGGTCATAAACAGTGACCTCTAGTATAAAAACATAAAAAATATTTTCATCATAAAGAAGATTTCTTAAGTAATCCCGTTTATCGGGATTCTCAAGGAATCACTTGACACTTGCATGCAACATATGTTGTTGCACGCATTATACGCCCGCACCCCATTGCGTGGCAGCATTATCAAAAGGAGAATGCCATCCCAAAAGAGCTGAGTAGCCGCCTCGTGCCATCCCCAGCAACCTGCCTGCCAACTAGAAACACATAAAAAGTCAGCGTTGCTGAGTGAGTTCTAGTTTTATAATAAAACTTACTTTCATTCGTTAAGATCCGTTCTTACATACACGCAATCATACATCATACGTACAAATGGATAATATTATTATTATCTTCATCATTCGTTCTTTCTTTAACTTTCATTCGTCATGCATGCAAATCTCTAAGGGTCACCTCTCTTCTCTGCCCTCATGGTTCCAACCTATGAGCCGACAAAGCATACTGTAACATACTGGTGCCCCTATGGCTCTCAGTCCATAGACCGACACCTGGTGCCCCTATGGCTCACAGTCCATAGACCGACACCTGGTTGCCCCTATGGCTCTCTGTGCACAGACCAACAACCTTGTTGCCCCTATGGCTCTCTGTCCATAGACCGACAACACTTCTTCCCGGGGCCACGTTAACCCCGTGAGTGATCGTCACCACTCCTGTTGTAACAACTATCCCACGACAGGTCACACAGACACTGCCCCGTTGTTCTTAGGGAAACTATGGCTCACTGTCCATAATCTACCCTAAGGCTCGTAATAGGCCTAGTTACTAGAACCAAGCACCATTTTGAAGACTTCTTAACCGTCAAATCCATCTCGTGCCCCTTAGACCATGCTAGACCTTCTTTCATTCATTCATTCATTAATTAATGCATGCATTCATTCATCATATTCCTATTTCATTCGTTCATTCATTAATGCATGCCTCATTCATCATGTTCCTCTTTCATTATCTTTCACTTTACGTTATTTATTACATTCGTTTCATTCATTCATTCATTCACGTAAAGTCACTAGAAGATAAACATGCATCGACGCAAGGAACATAGATATTTGCAAATCATCAGTCATTACCATCATATAAGGCAACATCATACTTATCATATTTACGTCCTACATACACATCTCTTCTCATTCCCAACAGCCCTATTTGGGCGATTGAGCATACTTCAGTCGCATGGCCTCCATGCGACTGAACCGTGCGATTGGACAACCGTGCGACTGGGCATACAGTCATACGAATGGTCTTCCTATCGTACAAATAGACACTATGCTAATGGGCTACTAGGCGACTAACCCTCAGTCGTGCGACTGAACTACTATGCGAATAGACCTATGCGACTGAATCCTTCTATCGCATAGCCTGTCGGGCGATTGAGCCCCAGTCGTACGACTGAGCCTCAATCGTACGATTGAACGTCAGTCTTTCCTCAGTCGTGCGACTGGCCCTTCAGTCGCCTAGCCCTAACTGGGCAGTGACTGGAGTTCATCTTGAACAGCAGCCGCGACCTACGGCCTTCAAACTCCTCTAAACTCATTTCCAGCCCAAATTAGCCTTCCTAAACCTCAGGGATTCGTATTAGGACATCATACAAGCTTATACAAGTCCAAATTCATACATTAAACATGCTAAACACGATTTCACCAAAATGGGTTAAACATACACTTTACAAAAATAGGGTTTATATATGATCCAGCCCCAAAATCATATGACAACATGAAAATGTGGGGTTCTAGAACTCACATTATCAAGGAGAAGATGAAGAGCTTCGATTTGGCAGGCACTCGACAAATCTTGATCCCAGATCACCACTTTCTCTCCTTCTTTCTCTTCTTTCTCTGTTTTCTCTCTCTCTGCTCTTTCTTCCCGACTGAATATGTAAGTGTGGGGAAGAAGAGGGCTGCCCCTCCTTTATAGCTACAGCTCAGTCGCCCGAGGTCCAGGCGACTGGACCTTCAGTCGTATGAACACCATGCGACTGGACCTCCAGTCGCATGAGTTCCATGCGCTTGATCCTTCAATCGTCCGAGCATCATGCGTTTGGGTCTCCAGTCGCATGAATTCCATGCGATTCAGACTCAGTCGCTATATCTCTCCAAAAGTCAAACATCCGGGTGTTACAAGTCCACCCACTTATTTAGGTTTCGTCCTCGAAACCTGTTATTCCTTGAACAATCGTGGGTAATGCTGCCTCATTTCTTCTTTAGTTTCCCATGTTAACTCGGATCCCTTCCTGTGCCTCCACTGTACACGCACAAGAGGAACCACTTTATTTCTTAACATCTTCTCCTTGCGATCGATGATCGCCACTGGTTGCTCTATATAGTTGAGCCGTTCGTCTACCTCGATGTCCCCCAGTGGGACGATCATATCTTCGTCCGTCAAACACTTCCTCAGATGAGATACGTGGAAGGTCACAATCTCCTTGATGAAAAGACCGGCCAACCTTTCGGATGAATATGTCTCGTGCATCGGTAGGAAGTGAGCGGTCTTCTTCAGACGATCCACAATCACCCATATAGTATCATACCCTTTCGGGTATGTGGCAGCTTTGTGATAAAATCCATGGTGATGTGCTCCCACTTCCATTCCGGTATATCCAAAGGTTGAATCTTTCCATACGGCTTCTGATGTTCTGCCTTTACTTGCAAACAAGTAAGACATTTACTCACATACTCCACCACATCATGCTTCATACCCGGCCACCAGTAATCTTTTTTCATGTCTTGGTACATCTTGGTAGTACCGAGATGAATGGAGTATCGAGTTTTGTGGGCTTCGTCCATAATCTTCATTCGTAGATCCCCAAAACGAGGAATCCACATCCGCCCAAATCGAGTCTTGACACCAAACGTGTTTTCACCCTGTTCCACGACCAGACCTCTCATTCGTTCTGAGTTAAGATGATCTTCCTTCAGTGCCTCATCTTGAAACTCTTTGACTTGCTTCATCACGTCCGAGGTCATGATCAGCTGGTACGCCTTCACCCGAATCGGCTCGGGCCTCTCTTTTCGGCTAAGGGCGTCCGCCACCACGTTGGCTTTGCCCGGATGGTAGTGGATTTCACAATCATAATCCTTTATAAGTTCCAACCATCGCCTTTGCCTCATATTCAAATCTTTTTGCTCGAAGAAGTACTTCAAGCTCTTGTGGTCAGTAAATATGGTGCACTTCGTCCCGTAGAGATAGTGCCTCCAAATCTTCAATGCAAAGACCACGGCTGCTAGCTCCAAGTCATGAGTAGGGTAGTTAACCTCATGAACTTTCAGGTGTCGAGATGCATAGGCTATAACCTTTCCCCTTTGCATTAATACGCACCCCAACCCCAAGTAGGAAGCATCAGAATAAACCACCAAGTCTTCGCTTCCATCGGGTAATGCCAATACAGGAGCTTGGGTCAACATCATCTTCAATTCTTCAAACGCCTTCTCTTAAGCTTGACCCCATACAAACTTCACATCTATCCGGGTCAACTTGGTCAGTGGAGAAGCAATCTTGGAGGAGTCTTGAATGAATCTTCTGTAGTAGCCCGCCAAACCCAAGAAACTACGGATCTTGGATGGCGTCTTTGGAGACCTCCACTTCATTATTACTGCTTCCACCTTTACCGGATCGACCATAATCCCCTCTGGATTAACCACGTGACCCAAGAATTGAACTTCACGCAACCAAAATGCACACTTGGAGAACTTGGCGTACAATTTCTCCCTTCTCAACGTTTCTAGTACTTCTCGAATGTGACCGGCATGCTCCATTTCGCTCCTTGAATAAATCAGGATGTTGTCAATAAATACAATCACTGATTTATCAAAAATCGGCCGACACACTCGGTTCATCAAATCCATAAAAGCAGCTGGCGCATTGGTCAAACCAAAAGGCATGACAAGGAATTCGTAATGACCGTAGCGCGTGCGAAAAGCTGTTTTAGGGGCATCCTGCTCTTTCACTTTCAGTTGTTGGTAGCCCAATCGAAGATCTATCCTTGAAAACCAACTGGCACCCTGAAGTTGATTAAACAAGTCATCGATCCTCGGTAAGGGGTATCTGTTCTTTACCGTCAGCTTGTTTAACTCACGGTAATCTATACACATTCTCATGCTGCCGTCTTTCTTCTTCATAAATAGGACTGGAGCACCCCAAGGTGAGACACTCGGTCTAATAAACCCCTTATCCGACAACTCTTGCAACTGTTCCATCAAATCTTTCATTTCCGTTGGAGCTAATTGATATGGTGCTTTGGCGATAGGTTGAGCACCCGGTATCAGTTTGTTGGACCAAAAGAACCAATGAGCCAAGATCAGGAAAACCTCTGTCCCACATGACATCACAACAACTGCTAAAGACTCCGATCAGCTGTTTTGACAAATTCTGAAGAATCAAAGTTTGAAGATCAAAGATCTGAAGTACAACAGCTGAAGATCCCAAAGTACTGAAGACAAGTACTGAAGTCTGAAGTACTGAAACATACAAGAACTGAAGACTTCAAGTACTGAAGACAAGTGCTGAAGATCAAAGTTGAAGAACTGAAGAACTGAAGATCATCTACTGATGCACAAAGTCTGAAAACAAAGACTGAAGATAACAGCTGACGACATCTACTGAAGTCATCAGCTGATACATCATCTGAAGCCCAAGTCTGGGGAACAAGTGCTGAAGCTTCAAAGTTTGTCACAACAGCTGAAGAAGTCTTCTTCTGTTGTTGTGATGGTTTTTATTTTTTAGTAGTTTTTATATTTTCTCTTTCAGTAGTTTGTACAACAGCTGAAGAGTTTGTTCTTCAGCTGTTATAGTTCAGTAGTTGTAAACGACTGAAGAGTTTGTTCTTCAGTCGTTGTAGCTTTCAGTAATTTCCTTCAGTACTTGTAATAGGTAGAACACTTAGGAAATTTTGTAAGAAGATGTCAGCTGTTGTGACATCTTCAGTAGTTGTGTTCTATCAGTAGTTAGTTAAATAACTGTTAAATGTCAGTGGAATCTGACAACAGTATGGGTCTTTTACCTATAAAAGGGCAATGACCTGATTGTATTCCACGCCGAAACAAGTGAAATAAACAGAATATTATTCCTTTTGAGGCAGAATTATTCTCTCTACATTTACTTTACATGCAATATTCTTTATGTTCTTGCTTTAATTGCTAATTTTCGTGCTAAATCTGCTGCGAATATAATCTAATTGATCAAACTAGAGGCTGAGATCCTGACAAATGGTATCAGAGCGGGTTAATCATTGATCGATTTCACTATTGATCATTTGAAACTGCTCTTTTGATCTCTACGTTTGATCGAATTAGCAATTTGCAAGAATTAGCTGTAGAGAGAAAGAGAGATTCTGCTGTTTCTGGCCGTAAACTTGAGGTTCTCTGGTGGTTTTGAGCTACATTTGTTTTGTTTAAACTTGAGTTTGACTAAAAACTGAGATGACCACACCAACAAATGATCCTCACAATACTGGTTCCTCAACCAAGCCTCCGATGCTTGTGAGGAATGAGTATAACATATGGCAGTGTCGTATGCTTCACCACTTGTCTGTCAACAGTGCTGGTTGTTGGAAGTCAGTGGTGCACGGACCATACAAGCCTATGGTGAGCGTCCCTGAATCTAATGAACAGGTTCCAAAGAAACCTGAACAATGTTCAGACGAAGATCTAAAGCTGTTCGAGATTGATGCTAGAGCCCATGGAATTTTAGCCATGGCTATTCCAAATGAGATTTACTCAGGGCTTTTGCATCATGAGACTGCTCATGAACTATGGGTTGCTCTAAAGGAACAATTTGGAGGAACTAATTCGGTCTTAGCAAACAATAGGAAATCCTCGCCTAACTATATGAGACTTTCTCATATGGAAAGGGTTAGACTCTGACCCAGCAGTTTGAGCGGTTCTCTTGTTTGATTTCTGAGCTGAAGATGGTCAAACAAGAGTACTCCAACAGCCAGATGAACAACAGGTTCCTCAGATCACTGCCTGAGAGATGGGACACTTATACCATTGTCCTACGCTCCAGTGCAGATCTGGAAACTCTATCTCTCACCCAACTTCATGGGAAGCTGCTCACATTTGAGAGAGAGATAGAGCAAAAGAGGAAGTTGTCCACCTCTGGCAAGCTCGCTGATGGCTTTGTTCAAGGCAATGCTGCCTTGATAAGTCAGGAGTCAGAATATGCTTCATCAGAGAGTTCTTATGATGAGTATATTGATTTCTCTACCAACTTAGAACAAGCTTTTGTTGGTGTTAGTAGCAGTTCAGGAGGCAGCAATGATAACTGGTGCTTTTTGATGGATGATTTGAAGGGCATTCCAGATGATGATCTAGAAGAGATGGATATTCTGAGCCAAATGGCAATGATCAATATCAGATCTCAAAAGTTCTACAAAAGAACTGGTAGGAAATTCCCTGGTCTCCCTGGCAAAACCAAAGTTAGTTTTGACAAGAGCAAGTTGAGGTGTCACAAGTGCCAAAGGCTTGGACACTTTGCTAGGGAGTGTAGATCATCTGGGTCTAACTCCTCTGCACCCTTTGTGACCTTTTTCGAGCAATAGCTCACAGCACAGAGGGCAACCTTCCACCAGTTCTGGTCATCCATCATAAGCACAGGCATCACCTGCTTATTTTGTGCCTCAGGGTTATATGCCATACTCATACCCCTGCTACTATGTGCCTCAGCCCAGTCAAACTCAAGCACCTTCTGCTCAACCACCACAGGCTCTTCCTGAGCCTCAATCTTCCCCATCTCATCATCAAACACAACCTCAACAACACAGCTTCTTCACCCCAGGAGTTGTTGACTGGAGTAGTCTGCCAGATGATCTATCTGGTCAAGAACAGCTACTCTAAGATGCTGGTCAACATGGTGGTGATAGTCCTTTTGGAAATCTTGCTCTGATGGCCCTCGAGTCTGCTGAGGGGTCATCATCCAATGCCTCATCACAGGTATCCTCTGAGGCCAAAGCCAAGCTTTGCTCTGAAGCATGCATAGCAGCATTTGCTTCTATTAGAGAAGCAAATGTAGCTTTAATAGATAAAAATCTTGAGCTAGAGCACACTATTTCCAAAAGAAAAGCTGTTTTTGAGGCCGCACTAAAAGAGAAAAATGATGAGATTTACAAGCTTAAATGCCAAATCAAAGATGGTAAAGCTAGGGAAGATGTACTTCTAGAGAAGTACTGAGTCCTCAAGGAAACTCTTGCAAACACCCAAGTAGAGTGTGATCGATGGGTGCAATCATGCAAGGGTTTTGAAATGCTTCTTAGCAAGCAGTCAGCTTCCAATGTGAAGTTTGGGATTGGTTATAATCACACTGCTCCTCCTACAGATTTCACTTCAAGAGCAGAAGTTGAATCTGATGGAGAGAGCAATAACCAATCCTTCCCATCATGTGACCTACTATCTTCTGATTCAGTATCATCAGAGATAAAAGTCAGCAACCAATCAGCTGATGCTACAAGAGCTGATGGTTCAAATGCTGACTGTCACATGATCAAAAAGTTGTTCAACTCAGGTGTTGTCTCTAGAAGTACTGAAAGTACTGGAGAGCAAGTGATAACACCTGAAGTTCAAACCTCAACTACTGCCAGCGCTGAAAAGAAGAAAACTGACAGTAGAAAAGGTTTGAAGACAACTAAAGAAGAGGTCAGGAAAGCAGGTACGAAAGGCAAGAAAACTACTAGTACTGGTAACAAACAGCTGAAGAACAAGTCTTCAGCAGTTTCATCTTCTTTAGTTGATGATCAACACAAGATGAAGAAGAAGCCATGTGAGATATGTGGCTTGTTCAATCATCTTACTGATGACTGCTGGTATAAAAGGGGTTCCAAACTCAAACAAAAGAGAAAATTAAAGAGCTAATAAATGAAATGAAAAATGAGTTTGAAACCAAGTTGTATTAGCAACATCAAAGCCTGAAATCCCTAAGGTCAAAGCTAATCTAAAAAGAAAGTAGCGATTACTCAGGGAACAGCTGAGGTTGCTCAAAGGAGATGGTGCAACATAGGAATCCATCATTAGCAAGTCCCAATGTGTCTGAAGAGCTGAAAGCTTTATCACAGAGTCAGACACAACTGGTGATGATGGTTCAGCATCTAATGGGAAGAGTCAACCATTTAGATGCACCTGTGTTGAAACCAAGCCAAAGGGTTCCTCTTCTACACCATCTTCTTCACCTCAGGCTGTTACACATAACACACCTGTTAGTGCTGCACCTATAGTTGAGAACAGACCCAAAACCAAACAGGTTTGGGTCTCTAATACTAAATAACATGTGGTTATGATTGCAGGGTTCTTCAACATGCCAAAAGAGCATCTGGTATGTAGACAGTGGAGGATCTATGCACATGACAGGAAGCAGCTCCCTTCTTAATGACTACTCTCAAGGAAAGAAGGGATTTGTCTCCTTGGCAGTGATGCAAAGGGTTACATCATCGGAAAAGGCTTTGTTTCCAATGGGGAAATAAGGTTTGATGATGTTAACCATGTGGAGAATTCAAGTACAGCCTCTCTAGTGTCAGTCAAATGTATGATAAAGGCCATGTTGCCCTTTTTACAAGCCAGAACTGTCGGATTCTGTCATCTAAAGTTCTAAATTTGATTGACAAGGTGTTGGATGAATACACTCTCCTGAAGGCCAACAGGACAGGAAGAGTGTATGCCTTAGATCTTTCTAAAAAGATAGATCTAAAAGGCCATCCTTGCCTATTCTCCAAGTTATCTCCTCAAGAGTCTACTCTATGGCATAGAAGGCTGGGGCATGTTAATTTCAAGAACATGAATCAGCTGATAAGCCATGGTTTAGTAAGAGGATTGCCTTTGAAGGAGTTCAAGTGTGAAGACAACTGCACAGCTTGCTTAAAAGGAAAATAACACAAAGTTTCATTCCCTTCAATAGAAGAACCAAAGTCCACTGCCTGCTTACAGCTCCTGCACATGGATCTCTTTGGTCCTGTCAGAGTGATGAGCATGGCTAAGAAGAAATACTGCCTGGTAATTGTGGATGATTATTCCAGGTTTGTATGGACTTTCTTCTTGCACTCTAAGGATGAAGCAGCCAAGACTATCATGAACTTTGTGTTATTTATAGAAAAGCAGTATTCCCTACAGGTCAAGTTTGTGAGGAGTGACAATGGAACAGAATTTAGAAACCACACACTTGATGACTTCTACCTGTCCAAGGGAATTAAGAGGCAGTTTAGTATTCATAGAACTCCTGAGCAGAATGGAGTGGTGGAGAGGAAGAACAGGACTCTCATTGAAGCTGCAAGGTCAATGCTGGCTGACTCAGGATTGCCATTGACCTTTTGGGCTGAAGCTGTCAATACAGCATGCTATGTACAAAATAGAACTTTAGTGAATAAGACGTTGATGAAGACTCCTTATGAAGTTGTTCATCGTTTGGCTCCTCTAATTTCATTCTTTAGAGCCTTTGGGTGTCCATGTTTTATTCTCAACACTAGCAACCCACTCCAGAAATTTGCTAGTAAGGTGGATGCAGGGTATTTTGTTGGTTATTCATCAACTTGCAAGGCATACAGAGTCTTCAACTGTAGGACAAAGGTGGTTGAAGAAACTCTGCATGTTAAGCTCAATGAATCTCCAAAGGACAAGATTCCACAAAACCATGTGGAGTTGTTTGATCTGGACATACTGCAATATGTTCCTTATCAACCTCCAGCTGTTGAGCCTGTCAACAGTTCTCCACCTGGTGGTACTGATGATGATGTAGTCAGTACTCACCTCTTCAGGTTTAGTGACAACCTGCCTGAGTTCACTAAACCTGATGCTCCTGTAGCTTCGGCAGCCCCATCCACAACAAATGTTGATGAGATTTCCGCATGCTCTACTTCATTTGAGCTGCCATCTCCTACATGGTTTCAAGAATCTCCATCACCATTTGTTGCTGCTGAAAGTCCTACAAACACTTGCACTGACATTATAGTCTATCAAGAGCTGAAGAATCACCCCACATCTCAAATCATTGGTGATATCAATACTGGAGTTTCAACCAGGAGTCAATTGTCCAATTTCTGCTTCTATGCTCTCTTCATCAGTCAGCAAGAGCCAAAGAACTATCATGTTGCCTTAAGAGACAATGGATGGGTTGAAGCAATGCAGCTTGATCTTCTTCAGTTCAAGAAACAGCAAGTGTGGGAGCTTGTTCCTTTACCCCAAGGCAAGTGTGCAATAGGCACCAAATGGGTATTTAGGAACAAAGCAGATGATAAGGGCCAAATTGTCAAGAACAAGGCTAGGCTGGTTGTCCAGGGGTTTGTACAAGAGGAGGGCATCGATTATGATGAGACCTTTGCTCCTGTGGCAAGACTGGAAGCAATCAGACTGTTCTTAGCCTATGCCGCCTTTCACAGTCTTAAGGTTTATCAAATGGATGTCAAAAGTGCCTTCTTATATGGTAAAATAAAAGAAGAAGTTTATGTGTGTCAACCACCAGGCTTTGAGGACAATAAACATCCTGATTGGGTGTACAAGCTTGATAAGGCTCTCTATGGGCTGAAGCAAGCTCCTAGAGCTTGGTATGAGACACTATCAACTTTTCTTCTCCAAAATAAGTTCACTAGAGGCACCATTGATAAACCTTATTCATCAAGACTGTGGGACAACATAAGCTACTTGTTCAAATTAATGTAGATGACATCATCTTTGCATCATCTGATCTAAAGTTGTGTGATGAATTGACAATGCTCATGAAGCAAAAGTTTGAAATGAGTGCTATGGGGGAATTACAGTTCTTTTTAGGCTTGCAAATCAAACAACAGGCTGATGGTATCTTCATCCATCAGTCCAAATACACCAAAGAGTTGCTGAATAAGTTTGATTTACAAACCTGTAAGCCCTGTTCTACTCCCATGAGCAGCATCACACAACTAGATGTAGATCAGAAAGGTAAAGCGGTTGATGAAACCCATTACAGATGTATGATTGGGTCCTTGATGTACCTTACAGCTTCTAGACCAGACATCATTTTTGCAACATGTGTCTGTGCTAGATTTCAGGCTGCACCTAAAAAATCCCATTTGATTGCAGTCAAAAGGATCTTTAGATATCTGCAAGGTACCCAGTCACTAGGTCTTTGGTATTCAACTGAGCATTCTTGCAAATTAGTTGCTTTCTCTGATAGTAACTATGCAGGGTGCAAAGTCATCAGAAAATCAACTTCTGGTGGTTGCCAATTCCTAGGCAATTGTTTAGTTTCTTGGCAGAGTAAGAAACAAACATCAATTGCTACATCCACTGCTGAAGCTGAGTACATTGCTGCTGCAAGCTGTACCTCTCAGATACTCTGGCTTCAGAACCAAGTCTTGGATTATGGCATTACAGAGACTAAGACTCCATTATTAATGGATAGTGCTTCAGCTCTTTGCATTGTTAAAAATCCAGTCCAGCACTCTAGGACCAAACATATAGAGATCAGACATCATTTTATTAGGGAATGCTATGAAAAAGGTCTGATTGATCCAAAGTTTGTGCCTAGTGCTGATGAGCTTGCAGATGTATTCACTAAGCCTTTAGATAGTGCCACATTTCAAAACTTGGTACTAAGGCTTGGTATGCTGCAGCTAGAATAATTTGACCTATACTGATGCACTCAGCTCACAAGTACTGATGAGCATTAGTATGCAAAGGTCAAATATAAGTACTGATGAGTAATTTAGTCTTCAGCATTTTCACAACTACTGAAGACTAAAATGCTTCAAAGTACTGATATACATTATTTGTTGAAAACAACTGATGTAGTGAGGTGGATTACAACTATTGATGTATTATTTTCAAACAAATAAGTACTGAAGAACAAATTTTGCTCACAAGTACTGATGTGTAATCTTACACAAGTACTGAAGACAAAATTTGTTCACCAGCTCTGAAGAGTATTTCATCAGCACTTGTGAACATCTGCTCACAAGAGCTGAAGGCATAAATATTCACAAGAGCTGAAGGGTCAATGAAACATCTGAAAGTCAGCCAAAGAGCTGATGAGTAAATGTGGAGGTTAGCATGAAACAACTGATTTGACGGAAACAGCTGATGAGTAATTTTACTCTTCAGCTGATACCAACAGCTGCTTTTTGATACCCAAACAACTGAAGAACAAAACCATGTCTTCAGTAGTTTCTACTGATGACTAACACCATGTCCTCAGTTGTTTACAACAACTGAAGCAATACCATGTCTTCAGTAGTTCACAACTACTGATATCAGTAGTTCACAACTACTGAAGGCTAACACCAAGTCTTCAGTTGTTACAACGTCTGAAGAAGAAAACTAGGTCCTCAGTAGTTTACAAATACTGAAGACTGACATATCTTCAGCCGTTTACAACATCTGAAGGACAAAAGTTTCATCTACTAAAGATGTCACCACTGAAGGTTAAAACCACGTCAGATGTTTCATCTACTGAAGACTAACACCAAGTCCTCAGATGTTACAACCACTGAAGGTTAAAACCACGTCATCAGTCGTTACAACAACTGATGACTAACACCAAAACCTTCAGTAGTTTTCTTTCAGCCTTTGCCATACCCTATAAATACCCAACCTTCAGAGCTTTTCATTCTCACTTGACCTAACTTTTTCAAAAAGCTCTGAAATTCCCATACACCATTAATGGCGGCCATGCAACTCAAACCTCGACACAACTATGTCACTCATCTCACCAAACCGCCATTCTGGGCCAAGTTTCACAATGCCGTCGATCTGATGACCTACTCACCATACCAGACGGCATTCCTTCTCAACCACAGCATATACACCGACTCCTTGGTGGAGTTCTGGACGAACATCATCATCCAAACTGGAGAGAATGATGGCGAGGTCTCTCTCCGGTCCTCCGTCAACAACCACCCAGTGGTTATCACTCCAGCCACTATTCGCCAAACCCTAAAGCTGGAGGATGCCACCTACCCAACCTCTTACCCCAAAGGCGCCCTCGATCTATGCTTCACAGCCAACGACTATCAGGGCTACCTCTCTGCCACCACCCTATTGAAGAAACACTTCCCAGATCCCCAATGACTAATCTTCCACATGGTGAATGTGTGTCTGGCTCCCAAAACATCTTCATGGGATCAGATGTCAACAAGGTGGCAACAGGTATTGTATTCTATCTTTATGAAACAGCACCTATTTTACTGATATTATATTTTGGGAACTCAGAGATATGGCCACAAAACCCATTTCTAACCGTTGGATCTTGTATCCTCGGTTCATAATGGCCATCATCGAGAGCCAGACTGCCATTGAAATGCACACTCCTCCCCATGTGCACTCTGCTTCCAGCCCATCTCCCACAGAAACCGCCCCATAAAGCCCTACCCTGATAATTGCCAAAGTGCTGACCCATCTGAGCACGCCACCCTCTCCCCAGAAACCAATTACAACTGGGGAGACTCCAACCGAAGAGGGGGTGGACACTAGTGCCGGTGGGAGCCAACAGCACAGAGAATCACATGTCCAATCTCCCAGTGTGGCTAGGGAGATAGGACATTCTGGTGAGGCTGCCACTTCCCCTGCATCAGCACATGAGCAGGGAGAAGCTGGTACAAGCAATAAGACCTCACCAGAGGCAACTGCCGATGATGGATCCAATCCGGAGGCTGGAAGTCCCCAGTACCAAGAACAAGGGGCACATGCTACTACTGAGCCACACTCAGAGCATGTATATCCTGACACAGTCAGGAGGTCAGGTGATTCAGTTCACACTGATGATGACCTGAGCTTCTTCTTTGACGTAGTTGCTCAAAACACTATCTTAGAGGATGAGATAAGCAGACTCAAAGAGCTGCTTGCTCAAATGACTCAAGATAGAAGTCCATCTGCCACCACAAACCCACAGATGGCACCTTCACCCGAAGGTCTCACATACACTGAGCCACTCCCACAAACTCGGCCACCAGCCCCTGCTTCTGGCACTAGCTCTCAGGGCCAGAACCCCCCTGAGCAGCCAGATGCTATCCTCCAGAAATCCCTGCCTCTCATCACACCCATAATCACAGAAATTGTGATGAAAACCATTGATGAGAGGCTTCCCACTCATATCCATCCTCTGGTGGAGGTTGCTGTTGCTAAAGCACTTGCTGAGTGTCAAACCCCAACCAATGCACCCAAAAGGGGGAGACCTCAGTGCAAGTTAAGAGGAAGAGGGGAGAGGAGGAGTTAGAAGTAGGAAGAAAGGATGTGATTGAGAGGGAGAAGGTTGTGGAAACTAAGGGGAAGGGGAGGGAGAAGGAGGAGAGAGCTGAAAAAGAAGTGGCTGAAATCCAAAAGGATTTCAGTGTCACTTATCAAAAGAGAGGAGAGAAGAGAGGAGAGGTGAGGGAGGGTGCTGATCCTGATCTAGCAGCCCTAGTCAAGGAGGCTGATGCTGAGCATAGCCGATCAATGGACTCTGTCATTGATCAGCTGTTCAGGCAAGGCTTTGACAAGGACACTGCCTTGCTAGATCAGGAGATCAGGAACATGGAGAGAAGAGAGATTGAGTATCGACGGACTACTTATAGCCAAGAGGAAAGAAAGAAACTTGAGGCTATGAGTAGGTTCACTTCAAAATACCTGGGCAGGCTAGTCCTTGATGTCAAGGCATGGACCAGGGACAGACTCTTGGCAATAACCACCAAGATCTGTTCGGCTGGTGAATTCACTAAAGGACTGGTCGCTGAGGCCCTCTCAGAAGCCGATGCTGGGAACAGGACCCTGCTAGTAAAACAAACCAAACCTGCTCTTATTTCTAGGTTACTAGCAGTACCTACCAACATTCCCACACCAACAACCCAAACACATCCTACAAAACCAACCCCTTCACCATCAAAACCCGCAGCCAGTGATCCACCCTTGAAGAAGATGAGAAGGGTGTTGAGGCTGCAACAAGAAGAAGAAGAGGAGGATGAGGAGGATAGACTGCCCCTTTCAGCAGTCATCCCTCTACCAAAAGCCAAACCTCAAACCATCACTCCCACCTCACAGATGGATACTATGAGGATTAAGATAGAGGAAGAGGAGCAGCAGAAGCTTCATGATGCTGAAATGCTTAAGTTAATTGACCAAGCATATGCTGCTTCCACCTCTATCATGAACATGAAGAAGGAAGCTCTGAGACTCTTCACTCTCAAACAAACCTTCCAATATAACAAAGAGAGAGTGAGGACTTGGCCTAATCCTAGGGTGGCTCACAGGATCACAAAGAAAGATATTCCTGTGAGGTACAAGAGCCAGATGAAGAGGATTGTAGATGAAGTAATCACTTTAGCTCTTGTATTAACACCCTGGGAAATTGTGGATGAGTTCGAGAAGGCCTATAAGTCTAAACAACCACCCGAAATGATGTTGGAGAATAGGGTGGTTAGGAAAGGCTTAGTTTATAAGAGGCTTGAGAACTTTCACAAAGATGAGCTCAACTTGTTGCTTGAGGGCAGACATCAAGATGAATTTGCATATAGGCAAATCACAACAGTTGAGCTCAAGAATGGCAAACAGGTCAAGTTTGTCTCAGAGCTGTACAAAGAAGAACAAATGATTTTTGTCCGAGCCTACACCAGAGAATCCTACAGGCTTGTACATGGGAGGTAGGTTTCATGGATGATATAACAGCTCTGTGTCCAATTCCCCAAAACAGAGCTCCCATCCATACTTAGCCAAACAAATACCAGAAACCTTCTCCCAGGCCAGTGCTTATCAGGGTCAATTTCTGATCTGATCCAGAAGGAAATAGACCAATCTTTATGCCAACAATAAGTGGGACAACAAATAATTAGAGGTTTTGGCTGCATTGGTTCAGGGGGAGTTTGTTGGACCAAAAGAACCAATGAGCCAAGATCAGGAAAACCTCTGTCCCATATGACATCACAACAACTGCTGAAGATTCCCATCAGTTGTTTTGACAAAGTCTAAAGAATCAAAGTCTGAAGATCAAAGATCTGAAGTACAACAGCTGAAGATCCCAAAGTACTGAAGACAAGTACTGAAGTCTGAAGTACTAAAACATACAAGTACTGAAGACTTCAAGTACTGAAGACAAGTGCTGAAGATCAAAGTTGAAGAACTGAAGAACTGAAGATCATCTACTGATGCACAAAGTCTGAAGACAAAGACTGAAGATAACAGCTGACGACATCTACTGAAGTCATCAGCTGATACATCATCTGAAGCCCAAGTCTGAAGAACAAGTGCTGAAGCTTCAGAGTGTCTCACAACAGCTGAAGAAGTCTTCTTCAGTTGTTGTGATGGTTTTTATTTTTCAGTAGTTTTTATATTTTCTCTTTCAGTAGTTTGTACAACAGCTGAAGAGTTTGTTCTTCAGCTGTTATAGTTCAGTAGTTGTAAACGACTGAAGAGTTTGTTCTTCAGTCGTTGTAGCTTTCAGTAATTTCCTTCAGTACTTGTAATAGGTAGAACACTTAGGAAATTTTGTAAGAAGATGTCAGCTGTTGTGACATCTTCAGTAGTTGTGTTCTATCAGTAGTTAGTTAAATAACTGTTAAATGTTAGTGGAATCTGACAACAGTATGGGTCTTTTGCCTATAAAAGGGCAATGGCCTGATTGTATTCCACGCCGAAACAAGTGAAATAAACAAAATATTATTCCTTTTGAGGCAGAATTATTCTCTCTACATTACTTTACATGCAATATTCTTTATGTTCTTGCTTTAATTGCTAATTTTCGTGCTAAATCCGCTGCGAATATAATCTAATTGATCAAACTAGAGGCTGAGATCCTGACACAGTTCAATCCGGAACTCGATCTCTCTGTCAGGTGGTAATCCCAATAAGTCTTCCGGGAACACGTCCAGAAAATCACGCACAACCGGAACATCAGATAGTTGTGGTGTTGGCGTTTCCACATCTTTCACATAACATAAGTAGGCGCTACATCCACGCCTCATATATTTTCCCACCACTGCCTTTGAGATCACCCTCCGAATTGTTGTGACCCGATCCATATAAACAGTTACCGAACTCCCGTCAGGCGCTATCAAGCAAACCGTCTTCTTTCGACACACTATATTCGCCTCAAAGTCCGCCAACCAATCCATCCCAAGCACCAGGTCAAAACCACCCAAAGTCATCGCAAACGGTCTGACCGGAAATTTGTGGCTCTCTAATTCTACATCACAACCTTCTATCACCTTGGAAATCCTAGTAGATTTACCTATAGCAGTCTCTACATCAAACGGTACATCCACACGCCTACTACTAACAGGCAATTTGGCACAAAACGCAGGAGAAATAGACCGACAACCTTGTTGCCCCTATGGCTCTCTGCCCATAGACCGACTACACTTCTTCCCGGGGTCACGTTAACCCCGCGAGTGATCGTCACCACTCCTGCTATGACAACTATCCCGCGACAGGTCACACAGACACTGCCCCGTTGTTCTTAAGGCAACTATGGCTCACTGTCCATAATCTAGCCTAAGGCTCGTAATAGGCCTACTTACTAGAACCAAGCACCATTTCCAAGACTTCTTAACCGTCAAATCCATCTCGTGCCCTTAGACCATGCAAGACCTTCATTCATTCATTCATTCATTAATGCATGCATTCATTCATCATATTCCTCTTTCATTCATTCATTCATTAATGCATGCACTCATTCATCATGTTCCTCTTTCATTATCTTTCACTTTACGTTATTTATTACATTCGTTTCATTCATTCATTCATTCACGTAAAGTCACTAAAAGATAAACATGCATCGACACAAGGAATATAGATATTTGCAAATCATCAGTCATTACCATCATATAAGGCAACATCATACCTATCATATTTACGTCCTACATACACATCTCTTCTCATTCCCAACAGCCCTATTTGGGCGATTGAGCATACTTCAGTTGCATGGCCTCCATGCGACTGAACCGTGCGTTTGGACAACCGTGCGAATGGTCTTCCTATCGTACGAATAGACACTATGCGAATGGGCTACTAGGCGACTAACCCTCAGTCGTGCGACTGAACTACTATGCGAATGGACCTATGCGACTGAATCCTTCAATCGCATGGCCTGTCGGGCGATTGAGCCCCAATCGTACGACTGAGCCTCAATCGTACGATTGAACGTCGGTCTTTCCTCAGTCGTGTGACTGGCCCTTCAGTCGCCTAGCCCTAACTGGGCAGCGACTGGAGTTCATCTCGAACAGCAGCCGCAACCTACGGCCTTCAAACTCCTCTAAACTCATTTCCAGCCTAAATTAGCCCTCCTAAACCTCATGGATTCGTATTAGGACATCATACAACCTTATACAAGTCCAAATTCGTACATTAAACTTGCTAAGCACGATTTCACCCAAGTGGGTTAAACATACACTTTACAAAAATAGGGTATATATCTTATCCAGCCCTAAAATCGTATGAAAACATGAAAATGTGGGGTTCTAGAACTCACATTATCAAGGAGAAGATGAAGAGCTTTGATTTGGCTAGGCACTCGACAAATCTTGAGCCCGGATCACCACTTTCTCTCCTTCTTTCTCTTTTTTTTCTGTTTTCTCTCTCTCTGCTCTTTCTTCCCGACTGAATGTGTAAGTGTGTGGAAGAAGAGGGCTGCCCCTCCTTTATAGCTACAGCTCAGTCGCCCGAGGTCCAGGCGACTGGACCTTCAGTCGTATGAACACCATGCGACTGGAACTCCAGTCGCATGAGTTCCATGCGCTTGATCCTTCAGTCGTTCGAGCATCATGCGATTGGGTCTCCAGTCGCATGAATTCCATGCGACTGAGACTCAGTCGCGTATCACTCCAAAAGTCAAACTTCCGGGTGTTACAACTAACCCGGGTAGGGTTTGTCAATCCCGGTAGATCTACTAACAATCACCTTGCTAATAACATATTAACGGTCCGAAGAGGCGTAGTATAACAACATAATATCAGGTATATGCAGTATCATGAAATCTAATGTATTGTATCGTTTATGAAAACCACATGTTTTTCTCCCCCAAAAGAGTGTATAAAGTAAAAGTGGGGCTGTAAACTCACCTCAATTAGCAAAGCAGATATCACAGCAAAAGTAAGAAATTAATATTCCAGAAAACCTGAATTTAATACGTATACCCTAATCATTAATTAAGTCTTAAAACTTACTAACTTAACTAGAAAACAATTGACACGTAACCCAAGACCCCATACATACTTCATGTCATATGATATTTTTATTTGTACTTAATTGTATAATTGCGCAGAGGAAAAATTATAATTTAGGTCACGTGAAATCAGGTTTATAAAATTTTTTTATCAAACGTAACGTTTGTTAAATGGTGGTTAGTTACTTGCACCAACTAGGATTTTTTTATTGTTCCACTTAAAACACATGTATTAGTTATAAAATTCTAACGTGTGCACATACTACATGCATATATAAAGTCGCACACACATACATGCACCCAATCAAAAAAACACACTTTCATTTCACACACATAAATACATGCATTTAAAGTCAAGGACACATACATAAGCACCAACTACATGCTTGCATATATATGCCAAACCACACACATGAATATTTTTTATTCATATCACATGCAAAATTACACATACTATTACTGTGACAACTGCTCCCAAGGTCACTATTCTAAACCCTAGTTTAATTGCATCATATCCCGTCTTATAAGTACTAATAATGGAAACAATTCAACTATATCAAGAGTGTTAGAATCACTAATTTTTATTTGATCAATTTTGATGATTCTATGTGATTTACGTGAAATTAGTCATTCTAAGTCTTGCCTTTTTAGAAAATTTGTGCTCGGGAATATTAATTAGTCACCCTAAGTAGGATATACAATATTAATTAAAGCAATTAAATGTATATGTGCACACACACTTACAATTTTCGGACCTAACATGCATTACCATGCATAAGGCAATTTACTAACTAACAATTTAAATACTACCCTTTTTATAAAAACTACTCTACAATTTAATTAGTTAGTTTTAAAAAGAAACAAAAAAAATAAAAGAACACTAGAGGACAAGGCCAAATCGGCCGCCCCCCTCTCCCCCAATAGAAACATTTTCTTTCTTCCAACACTTTACACCACCATATCACCCATACACAATCCATGCATTTCACTTCATCCTTTCAACTCTCTCTCTCTCATTTGAAATCCCAGCTGAAGAAAAACTCTCCCTCTCAAAATTTCTCTCTATTCCAGCCTCATTCCAGCTCCTTTCCAGCCCCAAAAATCGCAAACTACAAGCACATACCCATCGGCCAGCAGCAAACCGCAGCAAAGGTGGACTTTTGATGAAGTTTTGAAGCGTGGAAAGTGCAAAGCTTGAGGTTTCCAGCTTGTTTTCGACTTCTCCAGCCTCATCCAAGAAGATTCCAACCATCCACAACATTCTACACCTCTTAAACCGCAAGATAGATCGTGTGTAAGCTCACTATGTCGGTTTTGGTCATTTCTTGAGATTGTCTTCATTTTTCACCTAAAACCCTATCTTTTTCTTGTTGTAGCAGAAACATCTCACTCTATCTTTGTTCTTGAGGAGTTCCCCACGTTCTTGAAGGTATACCACACGTTATAATGCTCATTCCAAGGGGTAGAATCCGATTTACCCCTTGAAAACCCACTTTTTGGTGTTTTTGTCACCATGCACTTGTGAATCTTGTAACCCTTCAAAATCAAACGTTTAACCTGCATATTAAAGGGTTTTAAGACTAACAACAACCTATTTTTGAAGTCTCCAAGGGTGTACACCACCTACATATGGTACAAACATGCTTTACACCTATAATAGTCACTCCTTCTACTAGTAACAACTTCCTCTAGACATTTCTTGAAAACCCTCCTTGACAAGGGTTTTAATCTGATCAAAATGAATTTTAAGACACCCTAATAATCTGATTATGAAGTTAGATAAGGTTTTAGTAATGGTTAAACTCAAGTTACAAGGATTTACACAAGTGTAATGGTCATTTATGACACTTTCTACATGTTTTAAAGTCCATGGATGTATAGGACAACTAGGAAACGATTGGGACTGTGATTTCAGTAAGTTTTGGTGTATATTAAGTTTAATAACATGGCATGACCTCTGGAACAAAGGACATAATGTGTATAGGCCTAGTTTGGTCACTTTCAGGACCCGAAAAACGTGTTAAAAATGACCTAAAAATGGGAAACATGGACCATAAACGTTTTAAAGAGAATTCAGGTTCTAAATGGATAAATAAAGTGTTCTGGAGTCAATGAAAAGTTTTAGAGTCAAAAGGGTAATTTAAGTGGATTTTAGATGAAACCGGGTGTAAACCGAGAGGCATTTTTAAAGAAAAACCTATGATAAATGGGTTAAATGTTACAACTTATAAAAATCATGACTTTACAGTACGTTAATAGATAAAATAACCTCAAAAGTCAAATGGTTGGTCAAACAAGCCCTTAAAATGGTCAAACCCAACTAAATACGCGTTTTAACGGTCTAAACGTAAAAACGAGTCTTTCCACTTTTAGAAACAAATTTTTATAATCTAAAAGGTTTGAAACTCATAAAAATTATTTTAAGAAGTAGCTACTGGACTTAGACCCCAAAAGGTGAAAACTCATAAATAACCATTTTAAACCGTTCGGTTTTACCGTAACCGGCAACGTTAAACGCGTATTTTAGAAACCGAGTCTATAAACTGAAATTTTAGTTACAAATTCTTGAAATTAAGTTGAATTAAGGTCTTGAACCTGATTTTTAAGAATAGAGGACATTTAATGCAAGAAACCAAACTTAAGGGTAGAAATTGTCAACTTTGAAACTTCAGGGGCAAAACTGTAAATTTTACAAAACTTTATAACCGACTCCCATAAGTTCATTTGCCCTCTTAAATGGCATAATTACTATATATCCCTGGTCTAGTAAGGTAGAAACCTTTGATTCCATGAAAAACCTTGACTTTCCTAAAAAGGAAATTTTTACGCAAACCTAATCGAATCAAAACCGAAACCGTCTATTTATGTCTTAGGCACTAATGTTGCTCCTTAAATAGGTTTAGAGCAGTAGCTAATCACTTAATATATTCATATTAGGGTGCTAGACTTGAGCTATTCCCGGCACGCGAAGAATCTCTAGTTGCTTAATAACCAAGGTGAGTTCTCGTGTTACCGCTTTTCACTTTTGTTTTGGGGATGAAGCATGCTCATTTTAAACTGAAACTCTTATGTGTGATACTGTTTACTGTTTGGCATGATCTTTTGTTTTATGAACTATGATTATGCTTACTTGATGCTTGTATGTGGGACTTTTTGGATACCTGCTGATACTTTAGTCATAATAATTAATTCTTTTGTGAACCGCTTGTTCTTACGTGAATAGATCAATTTAGGGAATCCCCCATGCACAGTGGCTCCCGCCACGGGGAGGTACCCCACTGAGATCCTGAGGGGTCGTTTGAGGCATGTAACAGGTTTTGAGTTAGATACTATGGTGAACCATTCTAGCAGGAATGGTTCACTAATCTGAGGCTTGGTCCTTTCCTACGGGAATATCCGGTTAAACACAAGTTTAGAAGAGGCCAACCGGGGACCAAGTGCAGGGTTGATTGTGATACCCCACAATGACTGATACTAAAAATGATGTTATTAAAATCGAATGAGATTTTTATAAACTATCACACTGGATTCTAAAACCTTTACTGTGAACTTTTGTAGTTCCTTTTATTTGTTTTGAAACTTTAAGCACTTGAACTCACCAACTTTTTAGTTGACACTCTTTTCTTTTGAGCATGTTTCAGGTAGCCCGTGAAGACTATTAGCTTATGGATGACTTAGACTCACCCTGAGACCATGGCATTGTCTGTGTGACCCAATTTAGAACTTGAATAATTTTGATACAATGACTATTTAACTTGTGCTGAAATATGTAAACATTTGGGGCTGGATCTGTTTTCAGCCCTTTGTCTTTTAGTACTTTAAATGCCATGTGATGTTCTCTCCCTTTGAGCTCTTATAATGGTTTGTTTCTGCTGCCATATATGTTGTTGCTAATCTGTGACGTCCCACCCTACCTGGGCCCGGGGGTGTGACAGTTACATTCATACATATATATATGAATATATACATAATTATCCACACACATGCATATGTCAATACCAAGCCAAAGCACCCACAATTAACCCATCCTCACCCCTCGGCAATTGGAACCCCAGAGAAGCCACCGTTCACGGCTCCACACAACACACACACTAACACCGCCGAACAACACACAACACCACAACAAGCACACTACGATACACCATATCAACAACACACATACATACGCATGCATACATACTCACAGAATATATACGTACATCTATGCATACGTAGAGACACACACAAACATAATGTACATATGTATAGTACAATAATACACCCATGAACACACACTAAAACACCACGCGGTGCTCACACACAACAACAACAACTCTACCCCACCCAAAAATATTGGTTCCCCTCGGCCAAACAATACCGATCACAATAGCCGTACCACCTGAAGTCCCCAACCCCTTGATCCGACTGGATCGTGCCTAAGCTGAATGTTGTGGTATTGTCAGGCGCATACATCCGCCATATTCATACATAAACAGCAGCCCCACGCCCGAAACTCGAAACCGTGTAGGAACGAACGCAAACAAAAATAAAATACATCAGGGGAAGAACGTATCGACTCGGTTCTCAACTATACGATCTGCTCTTATTGTCACTGGATGGCTGCCGGTGATGGAGAAGGGTCGCCGGAGGACTACTGTCAAGAGGTATCAAGCTGCTAGGGTTTCACGGTTGCATGTGATTGCGATCGTAAGGGAAACCTTGTGTGGGGGGGGGGGTTGGTTTATATTATGGAGTTAAGTTTTACCATTGCCACTTTTGATCCTTCTAATTAATTTATCTTGCTTTTTAGGTTAATTAAGTTTTGTTAGTTTGGGTTAGTTTTGGGTTAGGTTAACCTAACTAATCATAATAATCATGATTGTGATAATACAATAATAATAATGATTTTGATAGAAGTAGTAGTAGCAATAATAATAATAATAGTAATAATAATAATAATAATAATAATAATAATAATAATAATAATAATAATAATAATAATAACAATACGAACCATTAACCTTAAATAATAATAAAGTTGACTAATTTGCAATTAGCGAAGAGAGTCTAGATAATGGAACGGAGTTACCCTGAAAAACTCGGGGGTCACAAGAAGAATTCTCAAAAACGCCCAACTAGATGCGCCTGAACAGTAGTGATGCGCCCAAACAATTGTCAAACGCCCTGGGAGTAAAAACACCCAAACAGTTCTAATGCGCCTAAGTAGTTCAAATGCGCCTAGAATTACTTAGTTTCTGAGTAATTCCAAAGTGTCCACACAATTGAATTAAGTCTCAAGAAATGTTAAACGCCTGACTGTAAGGCCCCGTTCTCGAGCACCTCACAGCTGGCGTCATCGCACTTAAAACATATCATTATATACTCTTTAATAAACATGGCAGCGGAATCAGTGAAATAACTTTTCATTTTTACTATAAATAGTTTTGCAAAGTAATACAACACTCATTACAGAGTATCGTTTGTTTGCATTACAATACAAAAACATTAAACAAAAGAATGTCATCCCAAAAGAGCTGAGTAGCCGCCTCGTGTCATCCTCAGCAACACTACCTGCCAACTGGAAACACATAAAAAGTCAGCGTTGCTGAGTGAGTTCTAGTTTTATAATAAAACATATTTTACTTTCATTTAAAACCGTTTCTTTACTTTTATGCTATCACACATCATACGTACACATAGATAACATCATTATTATCTTCATCATTCGTTATCTTTGTTTCTATATAGATCTTGTCACACTTTACCCTCTTCACGGCACGCAACCATGATTACAGAGATCGAGTGACAAGGATCCCGGTTCATACTTTATCATTATACTCTTCCGTTCATTACTTTCATTCGTTCATTCTTTAACTTTCATTCATTCATTGTACGTCTTTAACTTTCTTACTCTTTCATCTTTATCTCTTTTCTTTACATCACCCATAAACCTTACCTTTCTGTATCATGGTACTGGACCTAGGCCTATCATAGACCTTTTATAACGGTGCATCGCACCTCCTGGCCACGGTACCTAAGGTAAAGTTTAGGGGTACCATTGCTATATACAGTACCTTTCTATTTCAAGGTGCTGGACCTAGACCTATCGTAGACCTTCTTTATCGGCGCACCGCCCCCTCCTGGCCACAGCACCTAAGGTAGAGTTTAAGTGTACCATTGCCACATGTAATATCCATATGTATCATGGTACTGGACCTAGGTCTATATCATAGACCTTCTATATCGGCGCACCGCACCCTCCTGGCCACAGTACCTAGGATATGCAGTGATGGTTCTATACAATGGTTGATCCCAGTGTCAGGATTTTACCCTCTTCGTAGCACACAGCCACGATTACTGAGGTCACAAGACAGGGATTCCATTTCGAGTCTGCTACAACAACAAGGTTGCTCACCTCCTATATTTGCTTGCAAGACTTTATTACTCTCATTCATTATGAATGCATATATTCGTTCATCATGTTCCTTTTTCATTATCTTTCACTTTACGTTACATAATACTTTCATTTCATTCATTAATCATAACACGTAAAGTTACATGAAAGATAAACATACATCGAAACAAGGAACATCGACATTTACCAGTCATCAGTCATCACCATCATACATGGCAACTTCATACTTAACATAACATACATCATGCATAACATGCAACACTATAATCATCGTGCCCAACATAACTTCTAAAGCCTCAACAGCCATCTAACATGTACTTACAGGAACTACCACATCATTACTTACCCCTGCTCTTTTCCCCGAAAGTCAATAATTAAACTATGCCTCTCCTTGAACACAACAGCCCTATTTGGGCGATTGGGCACCCTTCAGTCGCATGGCCTCCATACGACTGAACATCATGCGACTAGACCAATGCCAATGAACTCCCATGCGACTGAACCTCCAATCGTGCGAATGGACCCTCCATTGTGCGGTTGGACACTAGGCGAATGGACAGCTATGCGACTGAGCCCTCAGTCGTGCGAATGAACACGTATGCGACTGAGCACCTATGCGACTGGGCTCTCAGTCGTATGACATGTCCTGCAAATGGACCCCCAGTTGTATGACTGAACCTCAGTCGTGCGATTGGACCCCAGTCGCCTCTTATTCGGCCGATTGGCCTTCCAGTCGCATAGCCCTAACTGGGCGCAGACTACAGTTCATCCTGAACTGCAGTCACGATTTTCGACCTCCAATCCCTTCCAAACTCATTCTAAGCCCAAATCAACCCTCCTAATCCTTAGGAAAGCATACTATGACACCATTCAAGCACACACAAACCCGAAATTACACTCCAAACACACTATACACAATCACACCCAAATGGGTAAAACACACACATTTTCAAAAACTGGTTTCTATGTGTTTCAGCCCCAAAATCAGTTGAAAACAAGTAAAATAGGGGTCCTAGAACTCACACAAACCAGAAGAAGAAGAAGAGCTTCATGTTGACTTGCTACTCGATGATTTTCATGCTCGGATCCACCTGAACAACCCCTTTTTCTCTCTTTTCTTCTTTTCTCTCTTCTCTTCTTTTCTTTAGTTGAAAATGAGAGTGTGGGGAGAGGGTAAGGGCTGCCCTCTCCCTTAAATACTCTCATTCACCCGTCTTTCATTCGTTGGCGAGTTTGGTCCCTCGACTTTGGTCTTTATTTCTTTTTCTTCTTTCGTCGGCTACAAGGAAAATATCCGGGTGTTACAAGTACACCCCCTTATAGGTTTCGTCCCCGAAACCTGTTTTTTCTCAAACAAACGTGGGTAATGCTGTCTCATTTCATCTTCGGTCTCCCACGTTGACTCGGATCCCTTCTTGTGCTTCCATTGTACATGCACAAGAGGAACCACTTTATTTCTCAGCCTCTTCTCTTTTCTATCGATGATTGCCACTGGTTGCTCCACATAATTGAGCCGTTTGTCTACTTCAATATCCTCCAAAGGAACAATTATATCCTCATCTGCTAAACACTTCCTTAGATGAGATACGTGGAATGTCGGGTGAATTCCACTCAACTCATGAGGTAACTCCAATCTATAGGCCACCTCTCCTACTCAAGCAATGATTCGAAAATGGCCTATATTCCTCGGGCTCAACTTGCCCCGCTTTCGGAAACGAATGATACCCCTCTAAGGTGAGACCTTCAACATAACCCGATCATCCACCTGGAACTCAATCGGTCTGCGTCGTTTATCAGCATACGACTTCTGTCTATCTTTGTTTACCCTCATGAAGGCCTTGATCTTTTCGAACTTTTCAGTCGTAGCCTCGATCACCTCGACGCTCCCTAACTCTTTATGACCAATATCACCCCAACAAATGGGTGTTCGACATTTCCTAACGTATAGCATCTCATAGGGTGGCATACCAATGCTGGCATGATAGATGTTATTGTATGAGAATTCAGCTAACGGTAAGTGGTCATCCCAACTTCTCTCAAAATCAATCACACACGCCCGAAGCAGGTTTTCCAATGTCTGAATGGTCCTTTCTGACTGACCATCAGTCTGGGGATGGTAAGCCGTGCTAATATGTAACCTCGTCCCCATCGCGTCGTGGAATTTCTTCGAGAATTTGGATGTAAACCGGGTGTCACGATCAAACACAATAGACACTAGCACACCGTGACGAGTTACAATCTCCTTAATGAAAAGATACGCCAACCTCTCGGATGAATATGTCTCGCGTATCGGTAGGAAGTGAGCACTCTTAGTCAAGCGGTCAACAATCACCCATATAGCATCATACCCTTTCGGAGTACGCGGAAGCTTCGTAATGAAATCCATGGTGATGTGCTCCCACTTCCATTCCGGTATATCTAAAGGTTGGATCTTCCCATACGGCTTTTGATGCTCGGCCTTCACTTGCAAGCAAGGCACTTACTCACATACTCCACCACGTCACACTTCATACTCGGCCACCAATAATCTTTCTTCATGTCTTGGTACATCTTTGTAGCACCGGGATGAATAGAGTATCGAGTCTTATGAGCTTCATCCATAATCTTCACCGGTAGATCCCCAAAACGAGGAATCCACATCCGTCCGAATCGGGTTCTAACGCCAAAGGTGTTTTCACTAACTCTTCGACCAGACCTCTCATTCTATCGGAGTTAAGGTGATATTCTTTCAACGCCTCATCTTGAAACTCCCTGACTTGCTTCATCACATCAGTGGTCATAATCAACTGGTACGCTTCCACTCGAATCGGCTCGGGCCTTTCCTTCCGGCTAAGGGCATCCACTACTATGTTGGCTTTGCCCGGATGATAATGGTTCTCACAATCATAATCTTTTATGAGCTCCAACCGTCTCCTCTTCCCCATGTTCAAGTACTTCAGCTCGAAGAAGTATTTCAAGCTTTTGTGGTCAGTGAAAATGATGCACTTCGTCCCGTAGAGATAGTGCCTCCAAATCTTTAATACAAATACCACAGCTGCCAGCTCCAAGTCATGAGTAGATAGTTAACCTCATGGACCTTCAACTGTCGGGATGCATAGGCTATAACCTTCCCGCTCTGCATTCCCGAGTAGGAAGCATCAGAATAAACCACTAGATCTTCACTTCCCTCAGGTAATGACAATACATGAGCTTGCGTCAGCCTCGCCTTTAACTCCTTCATCTCAGTCGGAGCCAGCCGATACGGTGCCTTGGCAACAGGTTGGGCTCCTGGTATTAGGTCGATCTGAAACTAAGTCTCTCGGTCAGGTGGCGCTCCTGCTAAATCTTCTGGGAACACATCTGGAAAGTCACACATCACTGGTACATCAGATAGTTGTGGTGTGGGCGTTTCCTCATCCTTTGCATAACACAAGTAAGCGCCACATCCGCGCCTCATACACTTTCCCGCCACCGCCATTGAGATTACCTTCGGGATCATCGTGAACCGATCCCCATAAATAGTTACCGAACTTCTATCAGGCGCTATCAAACAAATCATCTTCTTACGACTATTGGATCTTATATGCCGAAGACACATACAAGATTGATATGGTTTGTACGTTATGATCCAAGTCGGGTCATACCCAATAACAAGCCAAACAAACACCAATAAATATTTGTTCGTTGATGAGATCACACAAATAAATATTGACATCAATTTAGAAAATGGGTTTTCTAAAACATTGATTTTGTAATTGAACTACGTTATGTGGATAATTTGTTCATGAGAAATTATTTGTAACATTATTTAAGTAAGTTAAATAATAACAAATAATAGTGTATTGATGTTATAAAACTAAAAGGGTTTTAGTTTTATAAATCTTATGATAAATAAATAATTGGAGAGTGTGAGTTTTATAAAAACTAAAATAAAAAATGAGGGGGAAATCCATTTCAAAAGGGTTCGGCCGCCCCTTGGCCTAGAACCCCCCACCATTTTGTCTTGAACTTCTCTAAGACTTGAATAGACTTACACTCTTCACAATACACTATCTCTCTTACATGCAAGAGCTTTTTTTTCTCTTCCTCCTCTCCAATACTCGAAATTCTTGGCTGAATTTTGAAGTCTTGCTTGCTGAAAATTCGGATTTGCAAGGAGGAAAGAGTTGGTGTCAAGCTCCCTAACAAGCTTGGTGTTTGAAGGGGTTTGTGGGTATCACAACTTGAGGTCCTCTACCTTAAAGGCTTGCTGCTCAAAAACATCTTCATCTTCAATCATTTCAACCCCTTTTGGGCTGCTGAAAGGTGGATTATGGCCAAAACATAAGATGATCCTTTGATTCTTGGGTTTTGTTTATTGTTTAAAATGGCCAAAACATTCAGATTATAAATTATATGTTATACTATATATCCACTGCGTTTTTCTAAGTTTAAATGGTTAAACTTACTTGTTTTACATGTGACAAAACCCTTCAATGGCATCTAGAGCCGGTTATGTGGATAGCTTGCTTGTATCTTGCCCTTTAAAAATCGGTTTTAAAGGATATTTTTCAACCCATTAGAGGCTGATTTTGGTTGATTTAATACACCCCATATCTTTCAAAGTTATATCTTCATGCTTATGATTAAACTTTGAAAGATAGGAATGTCAATTGGTTGATATGTTTGGTTGTTGTTTGTTTGGACAAACAAACCCGAATTTTCAGTTTATGTTGGTAGAAAATTTGGGGTTTGATGGGGTTTATTTTGTTTATTGAATGATGTTTGTGATTGTTCATTTGATAGTGCATAACCTAGCTTAGACCTTGTGTTGATTTGGTTTAAAATGGATGTTTGTTTCGGTTGTTTTCATTTGGGTTGTAATATTATTCTTTTGTGCTTGTTTTGGGATGTAACTTATTTATTCATTTATTTGTAATGTAATAGATAGATTAAGTGGTTTTTCTTCATTAGAACATTTGTATTAGGATATAACTTTTGTAAATGAAGATGCACAAATTGGAAGCACAAGAGGAAGATACAAAGAGAAGGACTTGAAGCATATGGATGCAAGTTAAAGTGGGGGTCTATGAAGATCTTATCTTTGTGTTGTAGTCAACCCTTAGGGAAGACCAAATGACAACACTTGTGATGGCAAACAAGTGTTGTCAACATAGAAGCTAATATAAAAATAGTTCTTAATAAAAATGATCTTAACAAGCTAATATAAAATAGTTCTTAATCATTAAGTGTTAATAAATGGTTATTAAAAGGATTAATGATTTCATAATAAAATGGGTTTTAAAAGAACCATAGGGTACCAAGTATTTGTAAGCATGCAAATACAAGTACACAGAGTTTTCTAAACTAGAATTAAGAAATCTTTAAATATTTTAAAACAAGTCTAACACCATCCTTTTGCACAACACTTGAGTCACTTGAAAACTCTCAATGGGATAAAGGTCACCTAACCATTTTGAGGGAACTTGTGATTTGAGGTGGGGATACCACATTTGTGGGATAAAGATCACCTAACCACCTATGTTAGAAAACTCATATGTGTGTGCAAGTAGGGTAACTTGATTTGCAAACCATGTTAAATGAATCACCAACAATATGGTTTCCAAATGATGTTGATGGGAATAACATGCCAACTTTACATATGATGTTTAAAGTCGATCCCATACCTCTAGAAGTTGCAAATGGTTGCAACCATCAATCGTTGACTACATTATTAATTTAAATTGTGGGATAAAGGTCACCTAACCACAATTTAAATGTAATGTTGGGTTCTAGATTTTAATATAAAATGACCATAAAAGGTATTAATTATTAAAATAGCAATATCGAAAATACTAAAATAGATCATTGTTAAATTTTGTAGATGGCCACCAATAATGATAATCATGATAACTCATCCACGTCCACCCAATCTTTACGAGCGATTCTCCAAAAGGAACGTCTAAATCATAACAATTTCATAGATTGGTATCATAACTTGAAAATCATTCTCAAGCAAGAGAGACGATCATATGTTTTGGACGACCCTATCCCCGATCAACCTACTGAGGATGATGAGGAGGCCTATAACGATTGGCTGAAGTACACTGTGGACTCCATCCAAGTGTCTTCTCTCATGCTAGCGAGCATGACTCCGGATCTCCAAAAGAATTATGAACATCACGGAGCTTATGACATGATAACCCAGCTGAAGGAAACGTTCCAACAGCAAGCAAGGGTTGAGCGCTTCGAATCGGTTCGAGCACTCCATGCATGTCGTACGGACGACAACCAATCGGTTTAATCTTATGTACTTAAGATGAAAAGCCACATTGACCGCCTCGAAAGGCTTAATTGTCCTGTCTCGAAGGAATTGGCCACGTATTAGATCCTTAATGGCCTTACCAAGAAGTTCGAGACATTCGTGTTGAACTACAACATGAATGCTTGGGACAAAAGCATTGGTGAGCTTCACTCAATGCTCAAAACGGGCGAGGCGGCCATGGGTAAAAGGGTTTCACCCGTTCTCACCATCAATGAAGGTGGGAACAAGAAAAGACCTCATCCCGCACCCATGGCAAAAGTTGCCAAAGGTAAGGGACTCGTTTGGGGAAAGGGGAAAGGGGAAAGGGGTGGCAAGTGTGCCACCCAAACCATAAGAGAAGAAGCAAAAGGTTGCTACTAATGACCCATGCTTCAAGTATGGAGAGAATGGACATTGGGCAAGGAATTGTCCTATCCATCTCCAAGAGTTGAAAGTAAAGAGAGATGACGGGCAGACCTCAGGTACAATATACATGATTCATATTGATCTTAATGTTACATCTTCTAACACATGGGTATTGGATACCGGATGTGGAACTCATATTTGCAATTTGCTGCAGGGGTTCAAAAGAAGTAGGGACTTCAATCAAGGGGATGTAGCCTCTTTATGGACCATGGAACTAATGTAAAAGTTGAAGCTCGTGGGGACTACATCCTAAAACTTCCAAGTGGTTTGGATGTTATTTTGAAGAATGTTTTGTATGCTCCTAGTTTGACTAGGAACATTATTTCTGTATCCCAACTAAGACATTATGATTATGTATTATCTTTTGTTGAAAATGATATTCATGTTTCTTTAAATGATATGTTCTATTTTAAAGCTATTCCCATTAATGGTATTTATGAATTGGTTCATGAAAATACTTTAAATAGTTCATTGTACCAAACTAACACCAAGAAACTCAAGTTGGATTTGAGTGATACCTATCTTTGGCATTGTCGTCTTGGTCATATAAACAACAAACATATACAAACACTTCAAAAGAAAGGTCTTTTAGAAACAAATGAATGTGATTCATTTGGTGTATGTGAATCTTGTTTACATGGAAAAATGACTATGGCACCCTTTATTGGAACTAACGAAAGGGTAAAAGATTTATTATGGATCATACATTCGGATGTATGTGGTCCTTTTAAACCAATAACTAGGAATGGTGAAAGATACTTCATTACCTTTACCGACGATTATAGTCGCTATGGGTATGTGTACTTATTAAGGCACAAAGATGAAGCTTTTGAAACGTTCAAAATCTTTAAGAATGAAGTAGAAAATCAACTCAACAAGTCGATTAAAGTTCTCCGCACCGATAGAGGAGGTGAATACCTAGGTGATGCCTTTCAAGATCATCTTAGGAGTTGTGGGATTGTCTCACAACTCACTCCACCTGGAACACCACAACATAATGGTGTGGCTGAAAGGAGGAATCGAACCTTATTGGATATTGTCCGATCTATGATGGCTACAAGCACATTGCGTCTATCATTTTGGGGTTTCGCTTTGTTCTCCGTGGCGCGTATTCTAAATATGGCCCCAACCAAAAGGGTGGAAAGGACACCTTTTGAGATATGGCATGGAAGAGTTCCATCCCTATCATACTTAAGGGTTTGGGGTTGTGAGGCTTATGTAAAGACTCCCACCCCAAACAAATTGGAAGTCCGATCGACCAAGTGTATCTTTGTTGGATATCCTGGAGATTCTATAGGATATTATTTCTATGATCCACTGGAACAAAAGGTGTTTGTTGCTAGAAAGGGTGAGTACTTAGAAGCCAAGTTCCTTATGGAAGAAACTAGCACTAGAACAGTAGATCTTGAGGAGGGTCAAGAACCACAACCCGATGCATATTTGGTTGAAACTAGCACTCAACATGAGGATGTTGAGGATGATCAAGTGGTTGATCAATACACACAAAATGTTCGCAGAAGTGGTAGAACTAGTAATCCACCTGAAAGATACGGATTTTTCATGGATGGATGCTATGTGGTAGATTCAGATGAACCAACCACATACCATAATGCAGTATCCAATTCAGATTGTGACAAATGGCTTGAAGCAATGAACGTTGAGATGCAATCCATGTATGACAATCAAGTTTGGGAATTTGTTGTACCACCTCCTAATTCCAAGGTAGTTTGAAGTAAGTGGGTTTTTAAGAAGAAAACCGATATGCATGGAAACTTGGATACTTATAAGGCTAGACTTGTAGCAAAGGGTTTCACTCAAACTCAAGGGGTTGATTGTGATGAAACCTTCTCACTTGTTGCGATGCTAAAGTCTATAAGGATATTGTTTGCCATAGCTGCTCATTATGATTATGAGATTTGGCAAACAGATGTCAAAACCACTTTCCTAAATGGATATCTTGAGGAAGATGTCTATATGGTTCAGCCTGAAGGTTTTGTCGATCCAAAACATCCTAACAATGTATGCAAGTTAAAGAAATCAATCTATGGATTGAAACAAGCATCGATAAGTTGGAATCACCGTTTTGATGAAGAAGTAACTAAATATGGATTCATCAAGAATGCTGATGAAGCTTGTGTATATAAAAAGCTAGTGGGAGCATCATCACTTTCCTAGTATTGTATGTTGATGACATACTACTATTTGGAAATGACATTCCAACCTTGGAAGGTGCAAAAACCTGGCTTGGAAGTTGTTTTTCCATCAAGGATCTTGGTGAAGCCACCTATATTCTGGGAATAAAGATCTATAGGTATATATCAAGGCGGTTGATTGGTTTAAATCAGAGTGCATACATTGATAAGATCTTGAAAAGGTTCAAGATGGAAAACTCTAACAAAGGCATGGTACTTATTCAAAGAGGAACGATATTGAGTACAACTCAATGTCCAAGCTCAAAGGATGAGCAAGATAAAATGAAGGCAATCCCATACGTATCTGCTATTGGATCCATCATGTATGCAATGATATGCACTCGGCCGGACGTGTCATGCACTTTAAGCATGACAAGCCGATACCAGCAAAATCCTGGAGACAGTCATTGGATGGCTGTTAAGAACATACTTAAGTATCTAAGGAGGACTAAAGATATGTTCCTAATCTATGGCTCTGGTGATGAGGAACTCTTGTAAAAGATTACACGGACGCGAGTTTCCAAACCGATCGTGATGATTCATGATCACAATCAGGATACATTTTCATTCTGAATAGAGGAGCGGTGGTTGAAGAATACGTCGCCGCCTCATTGGCAGCTCAAGAAGCTGCATGGTTGAAGAAATTCATTGCCGATCTAGGGGTTGTCCCTTCCATTCAGGACCCCCTAGAGATCTTTTGGGATAATGAGGGTGCAATTACCCAAATCAAGGAACCTCGTGCTCATCAAAAGATAGGCGCATTGAGCGGAGATTCAACTACATACGTGATGAAGTTGAAGAAGGAAAGATATGTATTCACAAAGTTTACACGGATAAAAATTTTGCAGATCCTCTCACGAAGCTCCTAGAAAAGGCAAAGCATGAAGGTCATACTTGTGCCATGGGACTTCGATATTCTAGTGATTGGATTTGATATGTAAATTTTGTATTTTGATATGTGGAACTTTTATTATTTGAATAAAATTATTTGGTTATAATGTTTCAATTAATGTTCCAATTTAGCATGTTTAAATCCATGAGTAAATTGTTTACTCTAAATGTCCGTCTTGTGGGAACAAGTGTGAGGGTAAGACTATAATGAATTTGGATTGGTGGATATTCATAAGGATGAATATAGAGCAATTGGTTGCTGCCAAAGTTCATAGATGTTTGTGGGATGCAAATATTGGACTGACCTGCATCTCAAATATTACTACATGGAATCTTCCTGATTGATCATAAGTAAATTTGAGTAAAGGCGAATATCATTTGGTATCCTCTGACCTGAGATACATATTAGGTCTTGATATATACCAAATATTATACTTTGGCTTAGTTCTTCACTGTTCTGAAATATGACAGTGCATAAGTCTGAGTTTAGGTATGATATAAGGTAAATGTGAGAGACGTATGTAGTTAAAAAGGGATTCGTCCCTCTTATTCGTTAAGAGTAAGATGTCTAAGGCCTGATAAAGTTAAATCAATGGAGAATGATCACTCTGTGTCTCTAGAATTTAACATGACATCTGTGACAAAAGGATAGATGATTGATTCATTTAAAACATTTCAAGTATCAGACTTGAAGAGGATGACGTTATTGAATGGCACTTAGTCATACGTATTAAGGGTAGCAAACCGTTGTTAGGCGGTATTTACTGCTTGCATCAACCTTCTATGAATCTTGTGCAAGTGGGAGATTATTGGATCTTATATGCCCGAGACACATACAAGATTGATGTGGTTAGTACGTTTAGATCCAAGTCGGGTCATACCCAATAACAAGCGAAACAAACACCAATAAATATTTGTTCGTTGATGAGATCACACAAATAAATATTGACATCAATTTAGAAAATGGGTTTTCTAAAACATTGATTTTGTAATTGAACTACATTATGTGGATAATTTGTTCATAAGAAATTATTTGTAACATTATTTAAGTAAGTTAAATAATAACAAATAATAGTGTATTGATGTTATAAAACTAAAAGGGTTTTAGTTTTATAAATCTTATGATAAATAAATAAATGGATAGTATGAGTTTTATAAAAACTAAAATAAAAAATGAGGGGGAAACCCATTTCAAAAGGGTTCGGCCGCCCCTTGGCCTAGAACCCCCCACCATTTTGTCTTGAACTAGTCTAAGACTTGAATAGACTTACACTCTTCATAATACACTATCCCTCTTACATGCAAGAGCTTTTTTTTCCCTTCCGCCTCTCCAAAACTCGAAATTCTTGGCTGAATTTTGAAGTCTTGCTTGCTGAAAATTTGGATTTGCAAGGAGGAAAGAGTTGGTGTCAAGCTCCGTAACAAGCTTGGTGTTTGAAGGGGTTTGTGGGTATCACAACTTGAGATCCTCTACCTTGAATGCTTGCTGCTCAAAAACATCTTCATCTTCAATCATTTCGACCCCTTTTGGGCTGCTGAAAGGTAGATTATGGCAGCCTCATATGGCTGTCCATAATGCATGTTTTATGTTTACATAGCTTGCTTATTCACATAAGATGATCCTTTGATTCTTGGGTTTTGTTTATTGTTTAAAATGGCCAAAACATTCAGATTATAAACTATATGTTATACTATATATCCGCTGCATTTTTCTAAGTTTAAATGGTTAAACTTACTTGTTTTACATGTGACAAAACCCTTCTGCGACACACTATATTTGCCTCGAAGTCCGCCAACCAATCCATCCCAAGAACCAATTCGAAACCACCTAAGACTATCACAAATAATCTAACCGGGAATCCATGACCTTCTAACTTCACCTAGCAGTCTCCTATCATCTCAGAAGTCCTGATAGACTTACCTTTGACGGTTTCTACGTTGAAGGGCTTATCAATACTTCTACTCCCAATGGGCAGCTTAGCATAGAAAGCAGCAGAGATAAAACTCCTGCTAGCTCTGGAATCAAACAACATAGAAGCAAGAGTTTGATTACTAGATACATACCTGACACGATATCGGGGCTCGTCCTAGCCTGCTCCTGCCTTATCGTGAAGGCCCTACACTCCCTGCCCTTGGTTTCTTGCAATCCCTGCTTATGTGACCCTTTCCTCTGCAATTATAGCACCGTACTACCCCACACTCTCTGGCCACATGACCGTGCCTCCCACATCGGAAACAGACATTGGTCCCCAGTCTACATTCCCCGGGGTGTTGGCGTCCACATATGATGCAGAGGTTTGGCCTCCACATACATTCTCCAATGTGCTCTTTGGCACACTTACCACACTTCCTCGTCCCCGCACCGGACGAAGCTGCACTTCGGTCCTCCGTCCTGGCAACCTTTTTGTTGAGAGTGGCCCTGCCACGTCCAAACCGCTTTCCGTTCCAGTTCTTGTTGTCGCTACCCTTTGTGCTTCCTTCAATAGCAGTTGTCTCCTTCACCGCCATACTTACCTCAGTCACCATAGACGGAAGAATCGCCTGCATGACTTGTTGGACTCCCTTAACAACAGCCTCTTTCAGGGTGGTCTTCAAACAAGCACTATCATCGCTGCCTTCCAGGTGAGGGGCATCGGGCTCTTCGAGTGCCATTTCAGCGGCCCTAGCCATGCTTCTCATGACACGCGGTTCAACAGCACGTTCACCACAACCTCCATCCTACAAAACCTTAGGAGATCTACCGCTAGTCATCCTCTAACACACACTGAAAGATTCAAACACCGACACGGTCATTCAAGGGAACAACTCAGTTTATGTGAAGTATAGTAAGTCCCTAATTACAGTGGCCAGTTGTGATTAGCCACTTACTTTACTCTTCGTACCCTGAACATTACCCGTCCTGACTACATCAGTATCTAAATCTACCAGCAACACATAAACACATAACATCCGCATATAATACCAGTTAACTTTAAGAAAATACCTTACGGCACGCAGCTACTCAGATTGGCATCCCTTCCCTTTCCGTCCCATTCTCAATTTAAGTTAAGGTTTATTTTTTTGAAAATTTACCCGTTTCACTTAAACTTTGGCTCTGATACCAACTTGTAAGGCTCCGTTCCCGGGCACCTCACAGCTAGTCGTCATCGCACTTAAAACATATCATTATATACTCTTTAATAAACATTGCAGCGGAATCAGTGAAATAACTTTTCATTTTTACTATAAATACTTTTGCAAAGTAATACAACACTCATTACAAAGTATAGTTTGTTTGCATTACAATACAAAAGCATTAAACAAAAGAATGCCATCCCAAAAGAGCTAAGTAGCCGCCTCGTGTCATCCTTAGCAACACTACCTGCCAACTGGAAACACATAAAAAGTCAGCGTTGCTGAGTGAGTTCTAGTTTTATAATAAAACATACTTTACTTTCATTTAAAACCGTTTCTTTACTTTTATGCTATCACACATAATACGTACACATAGATAACATCATTATTATCTTCATTATTCGTTATCTTTGTTTCCGTATAGATCTTGTCACACTTTACCCTCTTCACGACACGCAACAATGATTACGGAGGTCGAGTGACTAGGATCCCGGTTCATACTTTATCATTAAACTGTCCCGTTCATTACTTTCATCCGTTCATTCTTTAACTTTCATTCGTTCATTGTACGTCTTTAACTTTCTTACTCTTTCATCTTTATCTCTTTTCTTTACATCACCCATAAACCTTACCTTTATGTATCATGGTACTGGACCTTGGCCTATTATAGACCTTCTATAATGGTGCATCGCACCTCCGGGCCATGGTACCTAAGGTAAAGTTTAGGGGTACCATTGCTATATATAGTACCTTTCTGTTTCTTGGTGTAGGACCTAGGCCTATCATAGACCTTCTATATCGGAGCACCGCACCCTCCTGGCCACAACACCTAAGGTAGAGTTTAAGTTTACCATTGCCACATATAATATCCTTATGTATCGTGGTACTGGACCTAGGTCTATATCATAGACCTTCTATATCGGCGCACCGTACCCTCCTGGCCATAGTACCTAGGATATGCAGCGATGGTTCTGTACAATGTTTGATCCCAGTGTCAGGATTTTACCCTCTTCGTAGCACACAGCCACGATTACTTAGGTCGCAAGACAGGGATTCCATTTCGAGTCTGTTGCAACAACAATGTTGCTCGCCTCCTATATTTGCTTGCAAGACTTTATTACTCTCATTCATTATTAATGCATACATTCGTTCATCATGTTCCTCTTTCATTATCTTTCACTTTACGTTACATAATACTTTCATTTCATTCATTAATCATATCACGTAAAGTTATGGGAAAGATAAACATACATCGAAACAAGGAACATTGACATTTACCAGTCATCAGTCATCACCATCATACATGGAAACTTCATACTTAACATAACATACATCATGCATAACATGCAACACTATCATCATCGTGCCCAATATAACTTCTAAAGCCTCGATGGCCATCTTACATGTACTTACGGGAACTACCACATCATTACTTACCCCCGTTCTGTTCCTCGAAAGTCAGTAATTAAACTATGCCCCTCCTTGTACACAACAGCCCTATTTGGACGATTGGGCACCCTTCAGTCACATGGCCTCAATGCGACTTAACATCATGTGACTAGACCAATGCGAACGAACTCCCATGCGTCTCAACCTCTAATCGTGGGAATGGACCCTCCATTGTGCGGTTGGACACTATGTGAATGGACACCTATACGACTGAGCTCTCAGTCGTGCGAATGAACAACTATACGATTGAGCACCTATGCGACTAGGCTCTCAGTCGTATGACCCGTCATGCGAATAGACCCCCAGTCATACGATTGAACCTTAGTCGTGCGATTGGACCCCAATCGCCCCTTAGTCGGTCGATTGGCACTCCAGCCGCATAGCTCTAACTGGGCGCAGACTGCAGTTCATCCCGAACTGCAGTCACGATTTTCGACCTCCAAACCCTTCCAAACTCATTCTAAGCCCAAATCAACCCTCCTAATCCTTAGGAAAGCATACTATGACACCATTCAAGCACACACAAACCCGAAATCACACTCTAAACACACTATACACAATCACACCCAAATGGGTCAAACACACACATTTTCAAAAACTGGTTTCTATGTGTTCCAGCCCCAAAATCGGTTGAAAATAAGTAAAATAGGGGTCCTAGAACTCACACAAACAAGAAGAAGAAGAAGAGATTCTTGTTGGCTCACTACTCGACGATTTTCGTGCTCGGATCCACCAGAACAACCCGTTTTCTCTCTTTTCTTGTTTTCTCTCTTCTCTTCTTTTCTTTAGTTGAAAATGAGAGTGTGGGGAGAGGGTAAGGGCTGCCCACTCCCTTAAATACTCTCATTCACCTGTCATTCTTTCGTTGGCGAGTTTGGTCCCTCGACTTTGGTCTTTCTTTCTTTTACTTCTTTCGTCGGCTACAAGGAAAATATCCGGGTGTTACACTGACCCAAAAATGCCTTAACAGCTGTAAAGTGCCTGAACAGTTGTAAAGTGCCTGAACAGTTGTAAAGCGCCTAAATACTTAGGCAATTTTCAGTAGTTTTTCAATCCTAATGCGCCAAATTTAACATGTTCTTATGAACATAACGAACTCAAATCTTCTGAAATTCTTCAAAACTTGATGAATTGATTTGAAATCTTCCAATTTGGTAGATTTTATATCGATTAACAATCATTTAATTTCAATTTCTTCAATTGAAAACAATTCAGTGTTTTACTCGATTTTTAGTTCGAAAATGCAGACAACTTCCGAACACAAATTTGATCAATTCACTGAAATGGGATGAATTAAACCGCTAATTGTGATTCAATTCATGTTTCTGATGATGAAAGACAACTGAAATCAACAATATTTCAATCGAATTGCTTATCAATCACAGATTCAAGTGATTTATGAGTTTGCAAGTTCGTACAAGCTTAGTCACTGAACCAATAGCTCTGATACCATTTGATAGGATCAAATGTATAGATCTATGATGATATTAGAAGGCAATTCAATCAAATACAAACATAATAATCAAATCAATGTACAAAATCAAGAAAAATTCATAGAAGTTTATTGATAATAACAAAGACAATTAGAACTGTAAGTAGCAGTTCTTTCAAGTCTCTCCTACACTAAACTATATAAGTTATTTATACTATCAACAAACGATATGAACACTATTTACATAAACAGGCCCTATACTATGACAAAAACTTGTATCAAAGACAAATAAAGACAACATGTTAATCTTTAAGAAGTTCTAACATAATTTTTCAAACATCATCTTTAAAAACCTTTGCAAAAATGTAACTACTTCTAAAAAACTTATGTTTTAATGTACACTACGTTCATTCAACTGATTTTGAATGAAGATTTACGTACCAAGCTTAAACATGAATGAGGTATACGTGCCTTAGGAACTTTAAACAAAGTAATTTTCTCAAAGTTCAAGGCAACTATTAAATATTTTTTAGGGAAGGTCACTCCCTTGTTTACACATATGCATGAGGTCACTATTAATCCAAGGATCAAAACATGAATTATCAGTTTCTATTGAGCGAATAGTGTGACAACCGGTCCCAAGGTCACTATTCTAAACCCTAATTTATTTGCATCATATCCCGTCTTATGAGTACTAATAATGAAAACAATTCAATTATATCAAGAATGTTAGAATCACTAATTTTTAGTTGATCCATTTTCATGATTCTATGAGATTTATGTGAATTTAGTCATTTTATGTCTTGCCTTTTTAGAAAATTTGTGCCCGGAAATATTAATTAGTCACCCTAGCTAGAATTAAGAATATCAGATGAATTAATTAAGTGTGTGTGCATTAGAAATTTCGGATCTAGCAATGTACCTTGTGCAAGACTAAACCAATAAATTAACAACTTATACCACCAAAAATACTACCCTTTTATAAAATCTACCCTATAATTAATTAATTAGATTTAAAAATTTAAAATGGCACTAGAAGACAAGCCATTTTCGGCCGCCCCCCTAGTCCTCCAATAGGATTGCTTGCTTTCTTCCACACACCACCCACATAACACTCCATTCACATTACATGCAATTCATTTGCATACCTTCCCACTCTCTCCTCTCATTCTCGATTTCCACCAGCTGAGAACTCCTCTTCCTCTCAAAAGTTTCTCTCCATTCTCTCCATTTTTAGCCCCAAACCGTGAGCAACAACAAGAACAACAATCGGCCAGCAGCAAATCGCATGTGAGGTGACTTTTGGTGATGTTTTGAGGCTTGAAACTTGCAAGATTTGTGGTTTCCAGATTTTGTTCGAGATTCTCCAGCATCATCCAAGAATATTTCAACCATCCATGACATTCTACACCTTCTAAACCGTGAGATGTACAAGTGTAAGCTCACTATGTCCGGTTTTGGTCATTTCTTAAGCTTACCTTCATTTTTCACCTAAAAACCTATCTTTTTCTTGTTGTAGCAGAAACATCTCACCCTCACTTTGTTCTTGAGGATATCCCACGTTCTTGAAGGTATATCACATGATATAATGCTGATTCTAAGGGGTAGAACCCGATTTACCCCTTGAAAACCCTCTTTTTGGTGTTTTTGGCACCATTTACTTGTGTATCTTGCAACCCATCAAAATAAAACGTCTAACCTGCATATAAATGGATTTTAAGACCACTAACAATCTGTTTTTAAAGTTTCAAATACTAAATACCACCTACATGAGGTAAAAACATGCATTACACCTTGAACAATGCCTCTTTCAACTAGTAACAACCTCTTTTAGACATTTCTTGAAAACCCTCTTAGACAAGGGTTATAACCTACTCAAAAATTCGTTTTAGACACCCCAACAACCTTTTTTTAAGTTAGATGAAGCTTGGTAATGAATAAACTTGAGTTACAATGATTTACACAAGTGTAATGGTCGGTTACGACATTTTCTATGAATTTGAAGGCTATGAATGTGTAGAACGACTAGGCAACGTATTGGGACTGTTATTTCAGTAAGTTTTGGTGCATATTAAGTTTAATAACATGGTTTGACCTCTGGAACATAAGACATAACGTGTTTAGACCCATTTTGGTCACTTTCGGGACCCGAAAACGTGTTAAAATGACTTAAAAATAGGAAAACATGGACTATGAACTTTTTAAAGAAAATTACTGGTTCATTAAGGATTAATAAAGTGTTCTGGAGCTAATGGAATTTTTAGTGGTCAAAAGATAAAGTAAATGGATTTTAAGTGAAACCGGGTGTAAACCGAGAGGCGTTTTTAAGGAAAAATCTATGATTAATGGGTTAAATGTTAAAACTTATAAAAATCATGACTTTCCAGTAGGTTAAAAGACAAAATACCCTCAAAAGTAAAATGGTTGGTCAAACAAGCTTTTAAAATGGTCAAACCCGACTAAAAACACGTTTTAACGGTTTAAACGTAAAAACGAACCTTTCCACTTTTAGAGACAAATTTTTGTAATCTAAAAGGTTTGAAACTCATAAAAATGATTTTTAAAAAGTATCTACTGGTCTTAGACTCAAAAAGGTGAAAACTCATAGATAACCATTTTAAACCGTTCGGTTTTACCGTAACCGGCAACGGTAAACGCGTAAATTACAAACCGAACCTATAAACTGAAAATTTGAGTATATATTCTTAAAATGAAGTTATATTAAGTTCTTGAAACTGATTGTTGGTTATAAAGGCCATTTAATACAAGAAACCAAACTTAAGGGTAGAAACTGTCAATTCTGAAACTTTAGGGGCTAAACTGTAAAATTTGGTTAAACTTCCTAATCGACTCCAATGAGCACTTTAGTCGCTTTATTAGCATAATTAACATATATTCTGGACTTGGTAATGTAAAAACCATTAATTGTATGAGAAACCTTAACTTTCCACAAAAGGTAACTTTTAAACAAACCCTAATCGAATCAAAACCAAAACCGTCCATTTAAGTCTTAGGCACTATTGTTGCTCCTTAAATAGGATTAGGGCAGTAGCTAATGACTTAATATATTCATGTTAGGGTGCTATACTTGAGATATTCCCGGCACCCGAAGCATTTCTTTTTCCTTGATATCTAAGGTGAGTTCTCGTGTTCCCCTTTTTACTTTGGTTTTGGGGATGATGCATGCTCTTTTAAATTGAAACTTTCATATTGTGCTTTATTTGATGCTTGTATGTGGGAATTTTTGGATACCTGCTGATACTTTTTTCATGATCATTAATTCTTTTGTGAACCGCTTGCTTTACGTGAATGAATCTATTTGGGGAATCCCCCACGCACAATGGCTCCCGCTACAAGGAGGTGCCCCACTGAGATCCTGAGGGGTCGTTTGTGGCATGTAACAGGTTTTGAATAAGATACTATGGTGAACCATCCTAGCAGGAATGTTTCACTATTCTCAGGCTTGGTTCTTTCCTACGGGAATATCCGGTTAAGCATAAGTTTAGAAGAGGCCAACCGGGGACCAAGTGCAGGGTTGATTGTGATACCCCACGATGACTGATACTAAAAATGATGTTTTAAGTTTAAATCAAATGAGATTTTCATAAACTTTCACACTTGAATTAACCAACTTTTTAGTTGACACTCTTTTCTTTTGAGCATGTTTCAGGTAACCCGTGAAGACTCTTAGCTTATGGACGACTTAGACTCAATCCCGAGACCATGGCATTGTTTGTGTATGACCAATTTGTGACTTTAACAATTTGATACAATGACTATTTGATTTATGTTGAACATGTAAACATTTGGGGCTGGATCTGTTTCCAGCCCGGTGTCTTTTGAAAACTTGAAATGCCATGTGATGTTCTCTTCCTTTGAGCTCTTATATTGGTTTGTTTCCGCTGCCATGTAAGTTGTTGCTAATCTGTGACGTCCCACCGTACCTGGGCCCGGGGGTGTGACAAATAGTGATCACGGAATTAGTACATACACTTTGTTTAATAGGCTGAAGATGAAATGACAATTGTATTATGAATCAACGAAGAACAATTCTGATAATGTAAACAAATGAATGTAATAAATGAACAAACATGTTTGATTCAAAAGTTTTTCATTAATACTGATTAATGATTACAATTGAACAAATAATGATTGAATGATTGCTATAATTGATTGCTAGGGTTCTAATGGTGATGATTTGGTGTGTATTGTTATGGTTGCTATTAGGGTTGCTAGGGTTTGTTGTTAGGTTATGATAGGTAGCAATCTGTTATAATCAGTGCCTAAAAGTGTGCACCTATGCCTTGTATTTACAGGCTCAGAGTTCAACTGTTTAGGGTAATACTAACTTTCTTATTATGGTAAGAAAGTTACTCAGAGAATGCCTTGATATGACCTTTTCTGACTAAAGTGAAGTCCGTAGAAGTTGACTTTATGACATCACTTTAATGTTTGACTTGATGACTTGATGCACTTGGTGAAGTACAAGCGTGTCTTTGGTCTTCCGTAGGACTTGAGTCTTCAGTAGAATTTTAGCTTTCCGTAGGACTTTGATCTTCCATAGGAAACTGTCACTTGGAACTTCATCTGCAATAAGCTGTTCTTTCGTAGAAATTCCTCGGATGCACAATTCCTTGTTGTTCCAGTAGAACATCTATGGAGGTACAGAATGTTCATCTGTAGATAGTTCTTATACTTAGTCAATTTACATAATTGACTAAGTATGATGTTATTCCTTCAATCAACACAGACAATGTGATAACCTATAAATATATTGTATACAAGAAAATAAATATGTACAAGAGTTTATTATAAAAAGATGATCAATGTTCTAAGCCTATACAATGAATCTGGACCTATTGACTCTACATGTAACAGTGACTGAGCCTTAGGATGATAGCATGGCTACACTTTCCACTTCTGATCCCACACCCTCCATTTCAAAGCCTAAAGTTTCCTCTAAGAAACAAACCCCCGCATCTTCTATGTAGGCCCCCAAATCACCTTCACCAAAAAAGGCAGGGTTGGAAACTAGGGTCCCAGCTAAGCCAAAGGTGTCAATTACATCTAAACAAGGCTCAAAGAAGAAGGTTTCTCCCCCTTTACTTGAGCGAACCCACTCTATCTCCACTAGCCCTTAATTAGAGTCCTAAAACTCTATTAAGAAACCAATATACCCCCATAATTCAGACAAATTTTGAGAATGAAGTCTCATTAGGATTTGGCACACATCCTATGCAATTAGACACAACTCCTCATACTCCCATTCACATGTCTATAAACTAGGATGAAGATGTTCAAGTTACTATTCAACATGACCCACTATCTTTCCTATCCCATACATTTTAGATAGTGGATATTGAGGTATGGTTAAATATGTGACCCCATCCTTAATTTTAAGAGATTGACCCTAGGGGTGAAATGGTCAATGCGAGAAAGGTTGTCTCTACTGATGGTCCACAGCAAGACATAGACATCGTAACTAGGACCTTAACAATGACAACTTACCTTGAGAATGTGTCTTTGAAGTCATCTCTTGAGTAGAGGAGTCCAGGACACCAAGAAATCACATCTTGTGGTGAGGGTGTACAGGCTTAGCCTAGGACCTCACCTAGTCCCGAGCATTCCACAACTATGGATGAGTGAAGTATTAAACATATACATTAATTAACCCATAACCTTGAACTTGCACAAACATTATGTTAGAGCCTCTTTGAAGAATAGCATTAGTCATTTTATCTTTTTTTTGTCATAGTAGAGGGACTTATTTGTAAATATATGTTCCTTTGTTTTCATTTTTAGTATAAATAGGATATTGTATGTATTTTGCAAGTGTTCGAAATAGTCAGAACCTACTATTGTTATTTACCTTGCACATTGTATCCATTTGAATCTACTATCAATGAAAACAACAATGAATTTTGAAGTATTTGCATGTGTTTGATTACTTTGTGTTTATATTTGATCACTGCATTACAATATCATCACAGATCAATCCATTTTAAACCTATGAAATGGCATCAGAGCTTTCGGTTCAGTGATAGAGCTTAAAATCAACATTTTAAGCTCTGTGAATCACTGGAGTATGTGATTGATAACAATTTGATCAATTAATTGTTGAATTCAGTTGTGTTTCATCATTAGAAACATGAATTGAATCATAATTTGGTGTTTAATCCATTCAAATCTGAATTCTCATCAGATTTGTGTGCGAAAGTCGTTCTTCATATTTGAACTCAAATTCAGTGAGCAAACCTATTTGTTGTTGTTAATTGAAAGAAATGATTATTGAGGATTGATAATCTATCTGTATACTACCTAATTGGAAGGTTTTAGATCAATTCAACAAGTTTTGAAGAAATTGATGTGATCAGGTTGTTATGAAGATGATGAATTAGGCGTTTGAAGTGTAAAAATCAACTGAAATTTGCTTTTAGGCGCTTGAATACTGTTTAGGCGCATTAGCACTGTTTAGGCGTTTTATATATTGACGTTGTACCACTATTTAGGGGCTTGAAGACTGTTTGAACTTCTAAATTTTAGACGTTTGAAGACTATTTGGGTGTTTTAACCCCTAGGCGTTTGACAACTGTTTAGGGTCAAATTAGTGTTTAGGCATTTTACAACTCTTCAGGCGCATCATCAGTTTGAAAACGTTTTAGATTCAACTAAGGCATTCCTTTAGGTGTTCAAAGTAAGGCGTTTCACAAGCAGTAGGCGCATCAGAATTCAGACTTTTCATTCAAAACTTAGAAATTAAAAAAATCTAAAATCCAAAAATATTTTCGTTTCTTTGTTTCATTTCAAATTCTAAAAACAACAAAAACAGATTATTTTCATTAGTTCAAAATAAAAAATGGTTCAGTCTAAAGATTTTGAGAACAGGGTTCCAAAGTTGTAGAATGGAGCTGATTTCAAGATCTGGTCACTTAGATTAAAGCATCACCTAAACTCTATTGACACTGACTTGTGGAAGTCAATAGGGAAAGGACCACACATCCTAGTTACTTCTGATGGTCCTGATAGAGGATTTGTGTACCCCCAAAGTCTCTCAAGAACCTTATCCTCAGGATGGTCTTATTGGTGATGATTTAAAGAAAGTCAAGAATGACATTAAGGCTTACTCAGTGATGTGTAAGGGATTACCTTTAGAGGTCTTGACTAGATTGGAAAGTAATCACACTGGTTATACCATGTACAAAGCATTGAAGATTATCTATGAAGGTGGTAAAGATATTCAAGATCTCAAAAAGCAGAAGCTCAATAGGCAGCTAGAGTTATTTGAGCATCTATCTGGAGAAATAATCAACCATATGATGAACAGAGTCGTGCAACTTACCATTAAAATTTCAATAGATGGCATCAATAATGATCTTAAAGATCTAAATGATAGACTTCTAAATGCTCTTCCATCTTCATGGAAGCAGACAGTTACACTATTAAAGCATGCTGAAAAGTTTCAAATGCATCTTGATCTTCTCATTGCCAAAATTGAGTCTGTTGAAATTTATAAGAGTCTAGAAACAATAATAGAGCTGCATCAACCTCTCAGTATAAGTATGTTACTGCAACTGCTAATATAGTGGAGAATGCATTTCTGGTAAAGGATGAAGGTACTCTAGAAGATTGTAAGGCCCCGTTCCCGGGACGCTTACAGCTGGTCATTCATCACACATAAAACATATATTTTCGTTTATCTTTCGTAAACATTTTAGCGGAAGCATTCAAAAGAGATATCTCATTTCATAATAAAAGCTTTTACAATGTACTACGTCGTTAATTGATTACAAAATAGTCATAAACAATGACCTTTAGTAGTAAGAGGATTCCTTAGGTAATCCTGTTTATCCGAAATCTCTACAAACACCATTTTGTTTTTAATAAATACATGCGAGATAATACATTGCAAAAATATTAACAAAGGAATGCCATCCCAAAAGAGCTGAGTAGCCGCCCCGTGCCATCCTCAGCAACACTACCTGGCAACTGGAAACACATAAAAAGTCAGCGTTGCTGAGTGACTTCTAGTTTTGTAATAAAACATACTTTTCTTCCGTTAAAACCGTTCTTACATACATGCGATCACACAACATACGTACACATAGATAACATTATCATTATCTTCATTATTCATTCATTAGCTTTCGTTCGTGTACCGTTCATCATTAACATTCACATTCTTTCTTTCGTTCATACGTCTCTTACATACATTCATACATTCATACATTCATTACATTCGTCCGTACGTTCGTTACGTTCATTCATACGTTCATTACATTCATTCGTACGTTCATTACATTCATTCGTATGCTCATTACATTCATTCGTACGTACATTACATTCGGTGACGTGTACAATACCCCGAACATTATGCACTACTGTTGGTGTTGGACCTGTGATGATTAATCACGAACGTTGTGCACTACTACTGATCCAGTCACCTAGGGCAAGTACACGCACACTTATTTTTCCTCTTTCATTCTGGATCAATGCCATGCGCTATACCCTGAACATTGTGCACTACTGCTGGTGCTGGACCTGTGACGATTAATCACGAACGTTGTGCACTACCGCTGATCCAGTCACCTAGGGTAAGCAGCAAGGATCCCGTACATATGGTCAAGCACAAAGACTAAACCCCAGTGTGCATCCTTCGGGGTAGCTAACCCGCACACCATTAAGCTAACACCTTCATTGGGTGTGCACCTCCATACATTTGCTTGCAAGCCTTTTTTACATTCATTCGTTCATTCATTAATGCATGCATTCATTCCTCATGTTCCTCTTTTATTATCTTTCACCTTATGTTTCTTATTGCTCTCGTTTCATTCATTAATCATAACACGTAAAGTAACAGAATGATAAACAAGTATCGAAACAAGGAACATCGATATTTACAAGTCATCAGTCATTACCATCATATAGGGCTACATCATACTTATCATACATGCATCATGCATATACATGCAATACTATCACCATCGTGCCCAACGTAACTTCTAAGCCTCGACAGTTATCACACATATACCTACGGGAGGTATTACATCCCTACTTACCCTTACTTTTTTCCCGAAGGCCAGTAACTGGACTACATCTCTCCTCGTGCACAACAACCATATTTGGGCGATTGGGCATACTTCAATCGCATCGCCTCCACGCGACTGGATCATGCGATTGGACAACTATGCGAATGAACTTCCAATCTTGCGAATGGACTCTCAATCGTGCGAATGAATACGAGGCGATTGGATATCATGCGAATAGGACTAATGCAGATGAGCACCTATGCGACTAGACTCTCAGCCGTGCAATTGAGCACTAGGCGACTGAGCATCCATGTAACTGGGCTTTCAGTCGTGCGATTGAACCCCAGTCGTGCGATTGAGTCTCAGTCGTCCCTCAGTCGGCCGATTGGCCCTTCAGTCGCCTAGCCCTAACTAGGCAGCGACTGGAGTTCATCCCGAACTGCAGCCGCGACATACGGCCTTCAAACTCTTCCAAACTCATTTCATGCTCGAATTAGCCCTATGACATCATACAATCACATACAAGTCCAAAATCGCACTATAAACACACTACACACAATTACACCCAAATGGGTCAAACACACACATTTCAAAAATGTGTTTATATGTGTTTTAGCCCCAAAATCATTTGAAAACAAGTAAATGAGGGGTCCTAGAACTCACATAAACAAGAAGAAGATGAAGGGCTTCATGTTGACTAGTCACTCGACGAGTTTTGAGCCCGAATCACCACTTTTCTCTCTTTTTCTCTTCTTTCTCTCTTCTCTTCTTTTCGACTGAGTTTTGCAATTGTGGGGAGGGGGAGATGGCTGCCCTCTCCCTTAAAAGCTACAGCTCAGTCGCCCGAGCTCCAGGCGACTGGACCTTCGGCCGCCAGAACACCATGCGACTGGTCGCATGAGCTCCGTGCGATTGGACCTCCAGTCGCATGACACTCCAAAAGTCAAATTTCCGGGGCGTGACAAAGAAGAGGGTGATTTGTTTGTTGGATCTGGTTTCTTCACATGTGCTCCTATCTATACAACTCAACCTCAGTCTCCTCCTCAAGCTCAAACTCCCAAACCTGAATCTGAGACTCCATCTTCTAACTGTGTTAAACCTATCAAAGTTAAAGATGTCATTAATATCCTTTTACAGGACGAAGAGTCAAAATCTGCTTTTATAGCTTTTATGGCAAGTTTTCAAGCTTATCAAGGAAGTCATTTAACTCAAGTTGATCTTATGTTGCAGGATTTGTTTGTAATGGATCATGATAATGTGGAAGAGATGGACTTGAACTGGCAGATGGTGATGATTGCTTATACAGGCCAGAAACACTCTTATATGAATAGGAACTACAAGCCAAGTGCAAACAAAGCTATTGGTTTTGACAAGTCAAAGTCAAGGTGTTTCAACTGTAATAGCGATGGTCATTTTTCAAAAGAATGTAAAGCTCCTATGAATCAAGGAGGAAATGGTCAAGCTAGTTCTAGTAGTCAAAGATATCATCAACAACAGTCAATGAAAACATTTCAGAAGCCTCATCAAAGTCTTCCCCATGCCAGAACTGAAAGATGAGACAAAATCAACTGAAGAGGCAAAGAAAGCTCTTGGTGTGAGCATAAAAGATATCTATGACTCGAGTGCATATGCTAAACAGTTTACTTCTGATCTTACTTTCAGTTTAGCTCTTGTTGCTGAAACTCAGAATGAAGACTGGTCTGAAGATAATGATCCTAAGGCTGATGGTTATTTAGACAATGATGACGAAGACTATGATTGAAGTGATAAATCTGATCCAAAATAAAACCTGAAGAAATTGCTCTCATGGCACAATCTGAACAACCAAAGGTTGAACACCGATTCTGAGACATCATCTTCAAGTTATCCTGAAATTCCCATTGAAGTTAGAGAAAAAATGTGCACAAAAGCATGTTTTGATCAAGTTGAGCATTACAGAACTTATTCATTCAAAATATGTGATAAACTAAAACAAGAAGAAGTAATGCTAACAAATTGAAAAATGATCATAAAATCTCTGATGAAAAGATCATCTCTTCAAACTTCATGGAAGAAAACGCTAAAAGAACTTGAACTTGTTAAAAACAACTTGAAGAGATGACAAAAAATCTTGAACAAGAGAAAATAGCTCATGCTGCAACTCAGGTTGAACTTGCTAAACTTAAAAGTTCAAGAACCATTGTTGAACAATTGGTAAGTGGAAGAAAATATAAAGATAAAACAGGTTTAGGTTTCACACATGAGCCTATGCCTGAATCTACCTCAAACACTTTACCAGAGAACTTTAACAAGCATGATCACTCACCTGAAAATAAAGCTAAACTAAAAGCATTTCAAGATAAGAAAAAGAATGTGCATTCTAATGGAGAGAGTGAGGAAGAAAAGATAAGTGTTGAGATATTTGAGGAACAAGACTCTGAAAAGACTAAAAATGGCCATCCAGTTAAAATTAAATCTTATGAACCACGACCAAAGAATAAGAAGGTATTTGTTCCTAAATGATCGCATGAAGTTGTTATTGAAAAATGTGAGTCTAAAAATTGTGTTAATGAAGGTGTTGAATCCAGTGACAAACCAAATCTAAAGAAGAAAGAGAAGGCAAAAGAAGATGTCATTACATTTGATGATTCATGTTCTTCTCAAATTGCTAATAAATTCCAAGGCAACACACCATCATCAAAATCAAGAAATAAAAGAAGGAAAAGGAAAAATTGAAGGGTTTGTTAGAACATAAAATCAAAGTTTAACCATTTAAACTTTCCGAAAAACGCAGCGGATATATATCTCAAAAGGATCGAAATGTTTGAAGATGATGATGTTTTTGAGCAGCAAGTCTTCAAGGTAGAGGACCTCAAATCATGATACCCACAAGCCTTCCAAACACTTACTTGCTAGGTAGTGTTACACCAAGTCTTGTCTCACTTCTTAGATTCGAAAATCAGCCAAGAACAATCTTCCAAAAGGCCAAGATTCTCAGTTTTGAGAGAAGAAAATGAGAGAGAACTTTTGCTAGTGTGTGTGAGAAAGAGAGTGTAAGAATGCTAATCATAGAAGAGTGTAAGTATGTATTAAGTCATGCAAGAAACAAGACAATCAATTGGATGTTCCCTAGCCCTTGGGCGGCCGAATTTGTTGTATTCAAGCGGGTTTCCTACCCTTTTCATCCTTTAATTTTATAACACTCTTACAATTAACAAACTTATAAAATTAAAACCTAGTTTAATTTTATAACATAACACTCTTTTATATTTCATTATTTAACCAACTTAAATAATGAAACAAATAAATATCTCATGAACATATTATCCATATAATAATGTTCTATCACAAAAGCAATATTTAGAAAACCAATTTTCTAAATAGGTTTCAAACATTTATTGTATGATCTCATCAATGAATAAATCTTTGTTAGTGTTTGTTTAGCCTGTTATTGGGTATGACCTAACTTGGATCATAACGTACTAACCACATCAATCTTGTATGTGCCTTGGGCATATAAGATCCTACAATCTCCCACTTGCACAAGATTCATAGAAGATTGATGCAAGTAGTAAATACCGCCTAACAATGGTTTACTACCCTTAATACGTATGACTAAGTGCCATTCATTAACATCATCCTCTTCAAGTACCATACTTGAAATGTTTTAGGTGAATCAATCATCTATCCTTTTGTCACAGATGTCATGTTGAATCCTAGAGACACAGGGTGATCATTCTCCATTGATTTAACTTTATCAGGCCTTAGACATCTTACTCTGAACGAATAAGAGGGACAAATCCCATCTTGACTACATACGTCTCTCATAATTACCTTATATCATACCTGAACTTAGTCTTATGTACTGCCATATTTCAGAACAGCGAAGAACTGAGCCAAAGTATGATATTTGGTAAATATCAAGACCCAATATGTATCTTAGGTCAGAGGATACCAAATGATGTTCGCCTTTACTCAAAATTACTTATGATCAATTATGAAAAATCCATGCAGTAATATTTGAGATGCAGATCAGTCCAATATTTGTATCTCACAAATATCTATGAACTTTGGCAGCAAGCAATTACTTTATATTCATTCCTTATGAATATCCACCAAACCAAATTCATAATAATCTTACCCTCATGCTTGTAACCACAAGTATGAACGACTACAGACATTTAGAGTAAACAATTTACCCATGGATTTAAACATGCTAAATTGGAACATTAATTGAAACATTATAACCAAATAATTTTATTCAAATAATAAAGAGTTCCACATATCCAAATACAAAATTTATAGATCAAATCCAATCACTAGAATATCGAAGTCCCATGGCACAAGTATGACCTTCATGCTTTGCCTTTTCAAGGAGCTTCGTGAGAGGATCCGCAATGTTTTGATCCGTGTGAACTTTGCGAATACATATCTTTCCCTTTTCAACTTCAACTCGTATGTAGTTGAATCTCCGCTCAATGTGCCTAGTCTTTTGATAAGCACGAGGTTCCTTGATTTGAGCAATCGCACCCTCGTTATCACAAAAGATCTCTGGGGGTCCTGAATAGAAGGGACAACCCCTAGATCGGCAATGAATTTCTTCAACCATGCAGCTTCTTGAGCTGCCAATGAGGCAGCGACGTATTCTGATTCTGTAGTTGATAGAGCCACCACATCCTATTTGGAGCTCTTCCAAGAGACTGCTCCTCCATTTAGAATGAAAATATATCCCGATTGTGACCGTGAATCATCACGATCGGTTTGGAAACTCGCATCCGTGTGACCTTTTACAACGAGTTCATCATCACCAGATACATAGATTAGGAACATATCTTTCGTCCTCCTTAGGTACTTAAGTATGTTCTTAAGAGCCATCCAATGACTGCTTCCAGGATTTTGCTGGTATCGGCTTGTCATGCTTAAGGCGCATGACACGTCCGGCCGAGTGCATATCTTCTCATACATGATGGATCCAATAGCAGATGCGTATGGGATTGCCTTCATTTTATGTGGATCATCCTTTGAGCTAGGACATTGAGTTGTACTCAATATCGTTCCCCTTTGAATAGGTACCGTACCTTTCTTAGGGTTCTCCATCTTGAACCTTTTCAAGATTTTATCAATGTATGCACTTTGATTTAAACCAATCAACCGCCTTGATCTATCCCTATAGATCTTTATTCCTAGAATATAGGCGGCATCACCAAGATCCTTGATGGAAAAACAACTTCCAAGCCAGGTTTTTACACCTTCCAAGGTTTGAATGTCATGTCTAAATAGTAGTATGTCATCAACATACAATACTAGGAAAGTGATGATGCTCCCACTAGCTTTCTTATAAACACAAGCTTCATCAGCTTTCTTGATGAATCCGAATTTAATTACTTCTTCATCAAAACGGTGATTCCAACATCTTGATGTTTGTTTCAATCCATAGATTGACTTCTTTAACTTGCATACTTTATTAGGGTATTTTGGATCGACAAAACCTTCAGGCTAAACCATATAGACATCTTCCTCAAGATATCCATTTAGGAAAGCGGTTTTGACATCCATTTGCCAAATCTCATAATCATAATGAGCAGCTATCGCAAACAATATCCTTATAGACTTTAGCATCGCAACAGGTGAGAAGGATTCATCATAATCAACCCCTTGAGTTTGAGTGAAACCCTTTGCTACAAGTCTAGCCTTATAAGTATCCAAGTTTCCATGCATATCGGTTTCTTCTTGAAAACCCACTTACTTCCAACTACCTTGGAATTAAGAGGTGGTACAAGAAGTTCCCAAACTTGATTGTCATACATGGATTGCATCTCAACGTTCATGGCTTCAAGCCATTTGTCACAATCCGAATTGGACACTGCATTATGGTATGTGGTCAGTTCATCTGAATCTACCACATAGCATCCATCCATGAAAAATCCGTATCTTTCAGGTGGATTACTAGTTCTACCACTTCTGCGAATGTTTTGTGTGTATTGATCAACCGCTTGATCATCCTCAACATCCTCATGTTGAGTGCTAGTTTCAACCAAACGTGCATCAGGTTGTGGTTCTTGATCCTCCTCAAGATCCACTGTTCTACTCCTAGTTTCTTTCATAAGGAACTTTGCTTCTAAGAACTCACCCATTCTGGCAACAAACACCATTTGTTCTAGTGGATCATAGAAATAATATCCCATAGAATCTCTAGGATATCCAACAAAGATACACTTGGTGGATCGGATTTCCAATTAGTTTGGGGTGGGAGTCTTAACATAAGCCTCACAACCCCAGACACTTAAGTATAATAGGGATGGAACTCTTCCATGCCGTATTTCAAAGGGTGTCCTTCCCACCCTTTTGGTTGGGGCCATATTTAGAATACGTGTCGCGGAGAGCAAAGCGAAATCCCTAAATTATAGAGGCAATGTGCTTTTAACCATCATAGATCGGATCATATCCAATAAGGTTCGATTCCTCCTCTCAGACACACCATTATATTGTGGTGTTCCAGGTGGAGTGAGTTGTGAGACAATCCCACAATTCCTAAGATGATCTTGAAAAGTATCACTTAGGTATTCACCTCCTCTATCAGTGCAGAGAACTTTAATCGGCTTGTTGAGTTGATTTTCTACTTCATTCTTGAAGATCTTGAACTTTCAAAAGCTTTATCTTTGTGCCTTAATAATTACACATACCCATAGCGACTATAATCGTCGGTAAAGGTAATGAAGTATCTTTCACTATTCCTAGTCATTGGCTTAAAAGGACCACATACATCTGAATGTATGATTCCTAATAAATCTTTTGCCCTTTCATTAGTTCTACTAAAGGGTGCCTTAGTCATTTTTCCTTGTAAACAAGATTCACATACATCAAATGAATCATATTCATTTGTTTCCAAAAGACCATTCTTTTTAAGTGTTTGTATACGTTTTTCGTTTATATGACCAAGACCACAATGCCAAAGATAGGTATCACTCAAATCCAACTTGAGTTTCTTGGTGTTAGTTTGGTACAATGAACTATTTAAAGTATTTTCATGAACCAATTTGTAAATACCATTAATGGGAATAGCTTTAAAATAGAACATATCATTTAAAGAAACATGAATATCATTTTCAACAAAAGATAATACATAATCATAATGTCTTAACTGAGATACAGAAATAATGTTCCTAGTCAAACTAAGAGCATACAAAACATTCTTCAAAATTACATCCAAGCCACTTGGAAGCTTTAGGATGAAGTCCCCACGAGCTTTAACTAAGACTTTAGTTCCATTGCCAATGAAGAGGCTAACATCCCCTTGATTGATGTCCCTACGTCTTGTGAACCCCTGCAACAAATTGCAAATATGAGTTCCACATCCAGTATCCAATACCCATGTGTTAGAAGATGTAACATTAAGATCAATATGAATCATGTATATTGTACCTGAGGTCTGCCTGGCATCCCTCTTTGCTTTCAACTCTTGGAGATGGACAGGACAATTCCTTTCGCAATGTCCAATCTCTCCACACTTGAAGCATGGGTCATTAGTAGCAACCTTTTGCTTCTTCTCTTGTGGTTTGGGTGGCACCCTTGCCACCCCTTACCCCTTTCCCCAAACGGGTCCCTTACCCTTGGCAACTTCTGCCTTGGGTGCGGGATGAGGCCTTTTATTGTTCCCACCTTCATTGATGGTGAGAACGGGTAAAACCCTTTTACCCATGGCCACCTCGGCCGTTTTAAGCATTGAGTGAAGCTCACCAATGCTTTTGTCCCAAGCATTCATGTTGTAGTTCAACACGAATGTCTCGAACATCTTAATAAGGCCATTAAGGATCAAATCCATGGCCAATTCCTTCGAGACAGGACAATTAAGCCTTTCGAGGCTGTCAATGTGGCTTTTCATCTTAAGTTCATAAGATGAAACCGATTGGTTGTCGTCCATATGACATGCACAGAGTGCTCGGACCGTTTCGAAGCGCTCAACCCTTGCTTGCTGTTGGAACATTTCCTTCAGCTGGGTTATCATGTCATAAGCTCTGTGATGTTCATACTCCTTTTGGAGATCCGGAGTCATGCTCGCTAGCATGAGACAAGACACTTGGACGGAGTCCTCAGTGTACTTCAGCCAATCGTTATAGGCCTCCTCATCATCCTCATAGGTTGATCGGGGATAGGGTCGTCTAAAACATATGATCGTCTCTCTTGCTTGAGAATGATTCTCAAGTTTCGATACCAATCAATGAAATGTTATGATTTAGACATTCCTTTTGGAGTATCGCTCATATAGATTGGGTGGACGTGGATGAGTTATCATGATTATCATTATTGGTGGCCATCTACAAAATTTGACAAAGATCTATTTTAGTATTTTCAAAATAGTTATTTTTAATAATTAATACTTTTTAAGGTCATTATCATATTAAAATTTAGAACCCAACATTACATTTAAATTATGGTTAGGTGACCTTTATCCCACGATTTAAATTAATAAGGTGGTCAACGATTGACGGTTGCAACCATTTGCAACTTCTAGTGGTATGGGATCGACTTGAAACATCATATGTAAAGTCGGCATGTTAATCCCATCAACACCATTTGGAAACCACATTGTAGGTGATCCATTTAACATGGTTTGCTAAACAAGTTACCCTACTTACACACACATGTGAGTTTTCCAACATAGGTGGTTAGGTGATCTTTATCCCACAAATGTGGTATCCCCACCTCAAATCACAAGTTCCCTCAAAATGGTTAGGTGACCTTTATCCCATTGAGAGTTTGCAAGTGACTCAAGTGTTGTGCAAAAGGATGGTGTTAGACTTGTTTTATAATATTTAGAGATTTCTTAATTCTAGTTTTAGAAAACTCTATGTACTTGTATTTGTATGCTTTAAAATACAAGATACCCTATGTTCCTTTGATTAAACCTATTTTAATCTTTAAAATCATTAAATCATTTTAATAACCTTTTATTACCATTTTTGATCATGGATAGGTTGTTAAAGCAAATATCACATACATGCCATCAACCACAATAATATAAACAAACCAACATTGCATATGTTCATAACCATAGCATCTGAAGTGGTCCACACTTGTTTGCCATCACAAGTGTGGTCCATAGGGCATTCCTTAGGTCATAACAAAACACATAGAAAGCTTCCAAAAGCCTCTCACTTGAAACCGCATCCAAAATGCTCCATGTTTCTTTTATGTCTTTCCTTTGTGCTTCCAACGCGTATGTCTACATATTACAAGATATAAAGTCCTAATACAAGATATCTAGTAAAATGAAAAATACACCTAATCTATTTATTACAACCCAATAATAAATAAATTATATTTTTAAACAAAGCACAAATTAATTAATATACAACCCCATTGAATAAACCAAAACAACCATTGCATATGTCCAAAAATACATAAGGCCAAATTCTAGGTTATGCACCAATATAAACATTCATCATATCATCCAAATATAAAAAAGAATCCCCATTAAAACCCATGAAATTTCAGCCAACAGAAACTGAAAATTCGGGTTTTAAACATTGTCCAAACAATATACATATCATCATACATATCTTTCAAGGTTTAATCACAAGCATGTGTAATATAACCTTGAAAGTTTGGGGATTCAACATACAAGAATATTGCAGCCCTTAAAAGGGTTGTAAAGTCCCATAAAATGATTTTTAAAGGACAAGAACAAGCAAGTTATCCATATAACTGGCTCTAGATGCCATTGAAGGGTTTGTTAGAACATAAAATCAAAGTTTAACCATTTAAACTTTCTAAAAAACGCAGCGGATATATATGTTTTGGAACATGATTATAAACTGAAAAATCACGTTCTTTAGGCGACAAATATATGTATAAAACAAACCCATATTACAAAGGATCATATTATGTGAATAAGCAAGCTATGAACACATAAAACATGTATTATGGACAGCCATATACAGGCTGCCATAAACTACCTTTCAGCAGCTCAAAAGGATCGAAATGTTTGAAGATAATGATGTTTTTGAGCAGTAAGTCTTCAAGGTAGAGGACCTCAAATCGTGATACCCACAAGCCTTCCAAACACTTACTGGCTAGGTAGTGTTACACCAACTCTTGTCTCACTTCTTAGATTTGAAAATCAGCCAAGAACAATCTTCCAAAAGGCCAAGAATCTCGGTTTTGAGAGAAGAAAATGAGAGAGAACTTTTGCTAGTGTGTGTGAGAAAGAGAGTGTAAGAATGCTAATCATAGAAGAGTGTAAGTATGTATTAAGTCTTGCAAGAAACAAGACAATCAATTGGATGTTCCCTAGGCCCTTGGGCGCCGAATTTGTTGTATTCAAGTGGGTTTCCCACCCTTTTCATCCTTTAATTTTATAACACTCTTACAATTAACAAACTTATAAAATTAAAACCTAGTTTAATTTTATAACATAACACTCTTTTATATTTCATTATTTAACCAACTTAAACAATGAAACAAATAAATATCTCATGAACATATTATCCATATAATAATGTTCTATCACAAAAGCAATATTTAGAAAACCAATTTTCTAAATAGGTGTCAAACATTTATTGTATGATCTCATCAATGAATAAATCATTCCTAGTGTTTGTTTAGCCTGTTATTGGGTATGACCTGACTTGGATCATAACGTACTAACCACATCAATCTTGTATATGCCTTGGGCATATAAGATCCTACAAAAATTCTAGATCTAAAACCTCATAAACTCAAAATCAAACAAATCAGTTTAATCTAGTGAAGTTTGTGTCTGCTGGTACATTTGACATGAACACAATTCTTGAAATAACATCAAACCCTAAGATCAAATCTAACTCTGATCTAAAAACAGGTTCAGGTCCTAAGTCTTCTTTTGTCAATAAAAGATTTGAATCAAGGGAATTAAGGGAAAGTGTAAATGATCAAAAACCAATACCTAAATTTCAAAAGAACAAACTCATAACTTAAAAACAACTGTTTAACCTTACTACTCCTAAATCAAATCAAGGATCAAATGTGGTTTTAACATTAAATGTTAACAAATAGTTGTTTAAATTTCAAGAAAAGTGCTTAGATATATATGATATGTACAATCATAACACTATTGATTGTTTCTTTAATAGGTACTGTCACATATGTGATATGAACAATCATTCAATAGTTGATTGTTATTTTATCAAGTATTATGCTTTGTGTGATGGAAGAAATCGTAATATTGAGGATTGTTACTTCAGAAGGAACTTGCCAAGGAAAGGTTATGTTAACCCACTAATTCAAGGATATAAAAATCATGGTTTTCAAAGGTTAACAAAACAACCTTCCTTAGGCATGAGATCTCTCAGAAGAATCTGTGACAATCCTCAATTTCCGGGTAATTTCTCTAGAAACCCTAGATCTTGATTTCTATTCTCAGTCTTGTTTTATAATATATAGCACTAATAAACTAATCTAAAGATTTATTAGAGTCCTACGTGTGCTTATGTTTCTATTTCATGCGTGTTCGACCATGAAAACCCGAGTCCGCCGAATGTCTAAAATAAACGCCATTACGAACTGACCGGGAAATAAATATTAACGTAATAGGTAAAAATGTGAATTTGGCCTAATTTAATCTTAGTTACACTAATATTAATGTTATTATGTGAGGAAACGACTATCGTAACGAGAAAACCCGATAACAGCATCTACACGCCTTAGTGCGACGAGATGGCTCAATCTAGCAGATAAATAATAAAATGCCCAAGTGGACGACAAAACCAAGATATGGGGCATCTAAATAGTCGTTTGGACTAGAATTTCACAAGGAATTAGAATTTAACATGTTCGAGTTTTGAAAGTCGGGTCGAGACGGGAGAAAAAAGAAAATGACCGTTCAACCCCCTCTTTCCCCCCTTGCTTGCGGCCGCCCCTTACCCTCCCTCCCCTCTCTTTCCCTTATAAATACCTTTCCCCTCTCTCATTTGTTCTCTTTATTTCATTTCAAAAGAAAGAAAATCATCTCTCCCTTTCTTTTCTTAAACTCACGGCCACACCACCACCACCGTCATCATCTTTGTTTTTCATCCAAGTTCTTGGAGATTTAAGCTTGGAATCCCGAGTTGGAAGTGTTCCTAGCAAAAGGTGGAGCTCTTTGGTGGTAAAGCAAGAAGAAAACCATCATCTTACAACTTTTTCATGTGAATAGCTTCTAGGACTAACGTATCTTTAATCTTTTGTTTTAGTTACGTTTATGTTGGATAATGGCTACCTAAAAGCTATAGTTTGTTCATCCAAGTAGAAGTTTAGTAAAATATGGGTTGAAATCTGAAAATGATGATCAAAAGTGAAGTATTTTGTGTATGCATGTGCGTGTATGTATGATCGTATGCGTGTATGTGTGTATGTTGATGTTTGGGTGCTTGATGGTTGCTTAATAGTGCCTTGAATGTTGTTTGATCGTTCATGCAAGTATGGATAACTTTATAGATGGTTAGAACTGAATATGTCAGTGTTTTGATGAAGGATTTTATGGATTTAATGTGTGTATGGATCTCGTATATATATACATATATATGCGTGTGTTGGTTCATATCTTGCGAAATGTGATGAAATAAGACTTGATCGTTGACATGCAATAAGTTGTTTGTATTGGACAGTTTATAATAGTAATTTGGGGCATAATGTAGCATGAAAACATGATAAATAGTGTATGGATCATTGTTTGGTTGATTTGAACGTTTATGGTTGAAATATACATCGAAATGCATGCTAGAATATGTATTTTTGTACGGAATAAAAGGAATTATTGAAATCTGGAACTAGTACTATAAAGTGATGATATTTTATGTGTAAATAATGTATTTTTGATAATATATATGATTCTTGGTGATTGGATGGATTACATTACGTTTTAGGCTTAACTAGTCGTAAAAACGTTGACTTTTGGCATGAAAATTCGGCATAATATTGGTCTGAGTTTGATCAGTAGTTATGGACTTGTATGTATTATTTATAGCCATATGAGGTACAATTGGTTCATAAAGTGATACGTGCGTTTGAACATGTTTTATGATGCCTAAATGGTCACTTATGCGTAGAAATTGCCATGATTTATAGACTTTTATACCAAGTTGGTTAAAGTTGTTTGATTCATGAAATGTGATTTAGGATTTATGTACATATACATATATGTGTAAGGATTCCTAGAAGTCTGATGCAGCCAAAAACACTCTTCTAACTATCTGCTGAAAGACAACAGCTGAAGGTAATAGCTGATCACATCAGTTGAAGACATCAGCTGAAGACATCAACTGAAAGACAACAGCTGAAGGTAACAACTGATCACATCACCTGAAGACGTCAACTAAAGACAATAGCTGAAGACAACAGATGAAGACATCAGCTGAAGATATCAACTGAACACAAAGTCTAAAGAACAGTTTTCAGTAGTTGTCACAACAACTGAAGTACTCTTCAGTAGTTGTGCTAGTCTTTCAGTAGCTATCACAACAGCTGAAGAAGTACTCTTCAGTAGTTGTGCTAGTCTTTCAGTAGCTATCACAACAGCTGAAGAAGTACTCTTCAGTAGTTGTGCTAGTCTTTGGGTAGCTATCACAACAGCTGAAGAAGTACTCTTCAGTAGTTGTGATGATCCTCTTTCAGTAGTTATCACAACAACTGAAGAAGTATTCTTTAGTAGTTGTGATAGTCTTCTTTTAGTAGTTCTATGTAATGATCAAGTCTTCCTGCATGCTGCACAAAACATGAAGTAGTATTGCTACGAAAGTTTTACACCACTTCAGAAACATTCTATGTGTAAAATCTTTTGTAGCGAAGACCAATATCTTCTGAAGCCAGAAATGAAGTCTTCCCTAGCTTCAAGACAAAGTCTTCCAAAGCCAAGAAATCAAGACAGATTCTTCCGAAGACTTTTATCATACATGCTTTTATCTGATGTACCTTTTCTGATAAAGCTGAACCACTTTGCCGCTGCCCACTCTAGTTGGTCACCAACTTGTATGAGTTGGTGAAAGGTTCCATGGTTTAGGAAAACTGTACATTGAGGTCTTGGGTCAAACCTTTCTACTTTATGTACCTTTATCCTTTTTGTAATATATTAGGATGTGAGCTATGGCATGTCATAGTCACTAGCCAAAAGGCAATCTGCCTTTTGACTCTACATGGATTGTGTTGTCTAATTCATGTATCCAGCTAGCCTTCAAAGTATGGCCGTCTGTAGGTTGTATTATATAGTATCTCAAAGTCTTGTAATGTATGCATGTTGAATACTTGTAACTTGAATTTGAGAAGCAATATACAACATCCTTGAAAACCAACCACTAGTGTTGTTATCTTGTTCTTTCTTTCTGAGTTTACTTTTGTGTTCTTAGCATCATCATAACTGGTTCCCCATTTGATCTGTTAAGTGTTCTAATACACTCTCCTCATTGTGTTGTTGTGTTGTAAAAGTGCTAACCCCTTCACCCGGTCCTGATTTGGTATCAGAGCATTCCAGGCTCTTGATATAAGATCTCACTATCTTAAGATCCCTCACATACACAAAATACTTAACAACTCAAATGGCAGCTCTTTCTGAAGCTGATATGGAAACTGGTACTATGACCAAGTCCCCACTGATCACTCCTGAAGATTTTGACACATGGTGTACAAGAATGGAAGGCTTCATCAAATGTCAAGATTCAAGGATGTGGGACTCAGTTATCAATGGTCCCTTCATACCAAGCACTCCTTCTGCTACTGGTTATCGTATCATCCCTAAAGATGTAGATGATTACTCAAAAGAAGACAGGAAGAGAATAGATCTTGATCAAAGGGCCATGACTTGTCTTAAAACTACTCTCCCAAACTCCATCTACAGAGGCTTCAAAAAGTGCAAGACAGCTAAAGATCTATGGGAAGCACTGAAGCTCATGTATGAAGGATCCAAGGAAATTAAATAGAAAAAGAAGGATCTCTTGAAGCAGCAGTTTGAAAACTTCACCTTCAAGGCAGGTGAGACACTGACTCAACAATACTTTAGGTATGTTGAGATAGTGGACACTCTAGTGGATATTGGAGTAACTCATGAGAACAGAGACATAGTAAGGAAGTTCATGTCTTCTCTTCCTAAACTATGGACACATTATTGTGTTGTGATCAAGAGAACTTCAGATCTTAAAACTCTTACTCTTACAGAGTTGTATGGTATCCTGAGTGCATTCCAGATGGAGATGAACATGCAAAATTCCTCTGGTAACTCCAATAACCAAATGAGTTCAGCTCTTCATGTGAATGAAAGGGAATGTACTGAACCACAACATCAGTTGTTATGCTACCCTGACACCTCACAGAAGGGGCCTTTCATCACTCTTCCAGAGACACCAAGAGAAAGCTACACTCAAGGAAGTCCCTTCCAAGAGACAAGTTCTTCTCATGCCTTTGTCTCAGCTGATAAAACCTCTGGCAACCTTCTCTTCACTCTTGAAGACATGGACTGTATCCTTCCAGATGATCTGGAGTATATAGAGATAGTTCAGCAAATGGCTCTTCTCACTCACAGGGCCAAGAAGTTCTACAAGAGGAATGGGAGAAGATTTCCAAGCAATACATCCAGTGGAAAGTTTGGGCTGGACAAAAGCACGGTAAAGTGCTACAACTATAACCAGATGGGGCACTTTGCAAGAGAGTGTAAGGAACCAAGAACAAATGGTGGTCAGACACAAACCAGACCAAACTACACTGAGAAAGTTCACCAGAATAAGAACCCAAAGCAACAGGCTGCAGTTGCTGTTGAAGAGGGAGGCTTTGACTAGAGCTTTCAGATAGAGGATGCATCTCCAAACCAAGCTCTTATGGAAGATCATGATGAAACCAAGGTATTGGAAAATCTTTGCTCTTCTGAATGCATTGCTAAAGTTAATAGATACAGGTCATACAACTTAGAGTTGAGATCTGACCTTGAGTCTTTAAACATCTTGAAAGCTTATTTTAAAAGAGCTGAAAATGACTATAAACTTAAAATAGAAGATTTACAGAAAACCATTTCAACTCTTAAACATGAGCTAACAAATTACAAGACTCAGATTAAAGATCTCATAGCTAAGTTAACTGAATGCCAAGCTGAGCTTGTGATCAGCAAAGCTAAGGCAGAAAATTGTGTTCTTGAAGAAGATACCTTCAAGAACATAATATCCTCATCCTTGCATGCAAAAGTGTATTATCAGAACAAGCAGGGACTAGGATCCAGTGAGATAGCACGTCCACACACCATCATGTCTGTATGATCACCTAGGTGTGGAACTTGTGAAGATGAGCTTCCTCTCATAGATCCTTTGAATGAAGAGGATAAAGAGGAGTTAGTGAAGAATGACTTTGGTTTGAGTGAAGAAAAGCATTCTGAGAAGGGTCACCATTCCTCTGAGGAGAGTAAAGCTGTTGGGATGACCAAGTCAAGGAGAAAGAACTTGATCAGGAAAGCCAAAAGAAAATCAAGGAAGGCTCAAGAGATCAAGGATACTTTTGACTCTAAGCAGAAACAAGTCTTTATATCTGCAGGGTTTGAAGTAGTTAAGACTGATGACATGAATTCTGGTTCATGTGCAACTCATCTCAGTAACAAGAAGAAGACTGATCTGTTGTGTGTTACTACTACACAACCTGGACCATCCAACTCCAAGAACGGTTCTCAACCCAAAAGAACTGTCTCAGCTCCTGCAAAAGGTGAAGATGGAGAAGGGATGTGACCAAAGTCAGTGCTCTTCCTTGATGAAGACTCTTGAAAGAAGAATCTGATGTGTGTCATGTGTGAGAGTACTCATTTGGCCAAGGATTGTCCATATAATCCTAAAGGTACTTTTCACATGATAAACAAAGAAAGTTCCAAGATGAAGAAGAAGGCAAGTGGAAAACTGCCTTCGGAAGAAAATTTGGTCTCTGAATAAAGGAATGCTTCAGAAGTACTGAAGCTTGCTGCAGTAAAGGCAAGATCTTCCGAAGGACCAGTCATCAAAACTTTTAAAGTCCCAAAAGCTTCTGAAGTTTTGATGGTCAAGTCTAAACTTCCAAAGGTGGTGTGGAAGTCAAAGAAAGACCAAAAGACTGAAGGTTCTTCATCAACAACAGCTCAAGATCCTCAAAGCACAACCTTAGGATCTATTACTGTTGCATTGTCTTCAACTGTTTTAAATGAGCCCAAGACCAATGAGGCTTGGGTTTCAAATGTAACTAGCTATCTCTTTGTGCAGGAATAGCTACAGACAAACAAAAATGTGTGGATCATTGACAGTGGTTGTTCCAGGCACATGACAAGCAATAGGTCACTACTTCAAATTTTGAAAGAATTGATGGAGGACCAGTTGCTTTTGGAGGAGATGTAGGTGGTTACATTACTGGAAGGGGCAAGGTTACAAATGGTAAGCTCAGCATTGACAAGGTAAACTTTGTCAAAGAGCTTGGATACAATCTTTTGAGTGTATCTTAATTTTGTGATCAGAGTCATAACATGCTGTTTACTGAGCATGAGTGCATTGTTCTCAAGGTCATTCCTCATGAGCACATCCTACTCAGAGCCACCAGGAAAGGGAACATGTGGATTTGCAAGAAACATCTCCCTCAGGAGAAGTTTCATGCTTTTTATCTAAAGCCAAGGTGGTGTGGAAGTCAAAGAAAGACCAAAAGACTGAAGGTTCTTCATCAACAACAGCTCAAGATCCTCAAAGCACAACCTTAGGATCTATTACTGTTGCATTGTCTTCAACTGTTTTAAATGAGCCCAAGACCAATGAGGCTTGGGTTTCCAAATGTAACTAGCTATCTCTTTGTGCAGGAATAGCTACAGACAAACAAAAATGTGTGGATCATTGACAGTGGTTGTTCCAGGCACATGACAAGCAATAGGTCACTACTTCAAAATTTTGAAAGATTGATGGAGGACCAGTTGCTTTTGGAGGAGATGTAGGTGGTTACATTACTGGAAGGGGCAAGGTTACAAATGGTAAGCTCAGCATTGACAAGGTAAACTTTGTCAAAGAGCTTGGATACAATCTTTTGAGTGTATCTTAATTTTGTGATCAGAGTCATAACATGCTGTTTACTGAGCATGAGTGCATTGTTCTCAAGCCCGGGGTGGTCATTCCTCATGAGCACATCCTACTCAGAGCCACCAGGAAAGGGAACATGTACAAGATGGATTTGCAAGAAACATCTCCCTCAGGAGAAGTTTCATGCTTTTTATCTAAAGCTAATAGTGATGAATCTTTCCTTTGGCATAAAAGATATGCCATGTAAACTTTAAGAACATGAATAAATTGATTAGAATGATTTGGTAACTGGAATACCAAAAAGAGAGTTTATAAGTGATGATCATTGTGTTGCATGCCTAAAAGGGAAGCAACACAAGGTATCTCACAAGCCTAAGGAAAGAAATTCCATCACTACACCCCTACACTTGTTACATATGGATCTCTTTGGCCCCACCAATGTAATGAGTTTTGGAAGGACCTCTTACTGTCTGGTGATCACAGATGGCTTTACAAGATTCACATGGGTCTTCTTCCTTAGAACTAAGGATGAGACTCCTGAGATTCTGAAAAATTTCATCTTAAAGATTGAGAATCAATGTGATCACAAGGTCAAAACCATAAGATGTGATCAAGGTACTGAATTCAAGAATCAAATACTTGAAACATTTTGTGATGAAAAGGGTATACAAGACAATATAGTGCTCTCAAGACTCCTCAGCAAAATAGAGTTGCTGAAAGGAGAAACATGACACTAATTGAAGGTCAAGAACTGTTGTCTGACTCTAAACTGCCATCACCTTCTGGGCAGAGGCAGTCAATACTGCTTGCTATGTGCAGAACAGAGTTATAGTAGTTAAGACACATGGTAAGACTCCTTATGAACTTTGGCACAAGAGAGAAACTTTCATTGGTTTTCTCAGGTCTTTTGGATGTCCTTGCACCATCTTGAATACCAAAGATCATATAGCCAAGTTTGTTGAGAAATCAGATGATGGACACTTCATTGGATACTCTTCTCAAGCTAAGTCTTATAGAGTATACAATCTCAGAACTAGAGTAATTGAGGAGTCAGCTAATGTGACCTTCAATGAACACACTCCTAGTGTGAAAGGTTCTGGTTCGGATTGGCTGTTTGATCTTAACTTAGTTACCAACTATGTTAACAAATCTTGTGAGAATGTTTTAGGATCCACAGATATATTACCTACAGGTGATGTTGATCCAAGAATTGAGCTGAGAAGATCTTCAAGCAACATATCTCCAGCTCCAGTAGTAACTAATCCTGCAAATGAAGCTTCTACCAGCACATCAATGATAAATCCTGCTGATACATCTGAGTTGCCTTCATGTTCCAGTTTTGAGGCACAAAACTCAAATGTAGGAACTTCAAATGTTGGAGAACATGGTGGTGGTGACAGTGATCAGGAATTCCTTGATGCTGAGAACCATCTCATTGAAGAAAATCTTAATGATGTCACACACTCAATGGATCAAGTTAATCTTGATAGGTGTGCTACTGTAGAGGGTGAATCCTCCTTGCCAGATCAGAATTTCTCCAATTTGGATCTGTCTAAACAACTTGCTGTGATTCCTCAACTAAGGATCCACAAGTGTTACCCCACTACAAACATCGTTGGAGATGTGGAACTGGTGTAAGAATAAGAGGACAGTCTCATAATGCCAATATCTGTCTTCACTCTTGTTTCTTATCCCAAATAGAGCCAAAGAAGATTGATGAAGCTCTAAAGGATGGAAGTTGGGTTGAAGCTATGCAAGTGGAGTTGCTTCAATTCAAGAGACAAAAAGTTTGGAACCTATGTCCTCTTCCACATGGAAAGACTACCATAGGTACAAAATGGGTTTTCAGGAATAAGAAGGATGATAGAGGACTTGTCATCAAGAATAAGGCTAGACTAGTTGTTCAAGGGTATACTCAAGAAGAAGGGATTGACTACACTGATGTCTTTGCTCCAGTAGCAAGACTTGAAGATGTTAGGATATTCCTAGCTTTTGCTGCATCCTAGAACTTCAAGGTCTATCAACTTGATGTCAAGTGTGTTTTTCTGTATGGAGTGATTGATGAAGAGGTGTATGTCAAACAACCACCTGGTTTTGCAGATCCTGATCATCCTGATTATGTCTACAAGCTTGACAAAGCACTCTATGGGCTACATCAGGCACCAAGAAAGTGGTATGAGACTCTATCCCAGTATCTCTGTCAGCATGGGTTCAAAAGAGGTACTATTGATAGAACTCTCTTCATCAAAGGAACAAGAAATGAAATAATGCTAGTTCAAGTATATGTAGATGATATCATCTTGGGTCAACTAATCCAAAGCTCTGCAAAGACTTTGAGAAGCTGATGAAGGATAGATTTGAAATGAGTGCCATGGAGGAACTCAATTTTTCCTAGGGATTCAAGTGAAGCAAGTTGATAATGGTATCTTCATAAATCAGTCAAAGTATGTACAAGACATACTTAAAAGGTTCAACATGACTGAATGTAAGATTCCTAAGACCATAGCTAGAAACCACTCCCTTGGACCTGATCTGAGAGGAGTGTGTTGATAAACATCTCTACAGGGCTATGATTGGGTCTCTTATGTATCTTACAGCTAGCAGGCCATATATTATGTTTACCACTTGCATCTGTGCAAGATATCAGGCCAACCCCAAGATGTCACACTTAATCACTGTCAAAAGGATTTTAAGATACCTTAAAGGAGCCCATCTCTTGGCCTTTGGTATCCTAAAAATTCTGACTTCAATCTGTGTGCGTTTACAGATAGTGATTATGGTGGATGCAATATGACTGCAAAGTCTACATCAGGGGGCTGCAAAGTCTACATCAGGGGGATGTAAATTTCTTGGTGGAAGGATAGCCTCTTAGCAATGCAAGAAACAATCCTGTGTATCTGCATCAACTGCTGAGTCTGAACACATTGCTGCTGCAAGCTGCTGTACTCAAGTGCTTTGGATTCAAAATCAAATGCTAGACTATGGATTCAACTTCAAAGAGACTCCCATTCACATAGACAACAATAGTGCTATCTCAATCACAGAAAATCTAGTGCAGCACTCAAGAACTAAGCACATCAACATCAGGTATCATCTGATTAGAGATAACTTTGAAAGGGATTAATCAAACTAATCAAAGTTCATATAGATGAACAATATGCTGATCTGTTCATAAAAGCTTTTATGAACAGAGATTTAAATATCTTATATCAGCTATTGGGATGATCAACTTTGAGTAGCTTTTCTTAAAAACTTGATCATATTATTTCCAAAATATGTGTGTTTTATGTTGTTTATTCTATCACTTCAATAAGCCCCAGTTCTCTTTGGAAGAAAATTTTTCAAAAATCTTTGAAATTTTTGGAGGCAAAATTTGCCTTCGGAAGCTTTCTAGTCAAAGCTTTCGAAGCAAAATAACCTTCGGAAGATTTTGGTCAAAACTTCCAAAGTTAAATTATCTTTGGAAGATTTTCTTTTCCAAGAAAACTAACTTTGGGCAAAAAGCAAACTACTTTTCAGAGGTGGGACCAACACAATGGATTTCAAAGTTTATCCTTTTCTATTAACTTTGTCTCAAATCCAAATTCATACAAATATCCAACGGTTACACCTCTTTCCTCTACCTGCTGCAAAATTCACCCATACCTCAAACCTAATCTCTATGAAACAACCCCAAGCTTTTGCTCTTCACCATTTCTTCATCCTTAAGTTCTTCATAAATGGCCAACATTCCAAACAGAAACAACCAAATTTCTCGATGCAACTCCATAGGCAGCACAATCAAGTTGCCTTGTTGCACTCTGCGAAAGATCATAGTTTCTCAGAGGTTTATCGTTTTCTGACTCTATCCAACTACTTCACCTCACTCACCATTGATCCTATTCTCTATGAGGATCACCTGCTTGACTTTTGGAGGACATGTCAAGAGGTTATTAAGGATGGGGAGAAGGCCCTATCTGCCATAATGCAGGGGAGGACAGTCTTATCACTCCAGCCATCATCAACACCCATCTTCAGCTGGATGATGAAAAAGGTGAACTGTCTTTCCAAAGTAAGCTGTCAACTATTCCTTTGAGCAGATGGGCTATAAGGGAGTTCTCTGTAAAGACCTTCAGGAAAGGGAAGGTCTCATCCCAGTGGAAATACCTACTCCATGTAGTGATTCACAGCTTGTCCAACAAGCATGGTGGGTGGGACCAGATTCCTGAGGATCTCTCCTTTATAGTTCATGGAATGGTACAAGGGGTCAAGTTCAGATACTCACAATTTGTTTACACAAACTTGCTTGCTAACTTGGATTCCTTAGAATACTAATGTTTCCTAGATATGTTCAACACATTCTCAACTGTGAACTTGGATCACAGTTAAGGGAAACAAATACTATTCTTAAATTGGGAAAGACGAAGCCAGGCATCTTTAAGATTATGAAGAAGCCAACTGTAGGCTTCTCAGGGTAGAAACAGCCCTGGTCCCCAAAATGTTAGAGCTCATTATGCAAGGTGACAACCTAGCAACACAAGCTAGTGTTGAACCCACCTTCTACGTCTCAACCACCAAAACAGCCTCAAATCACCCTCACCTACCAAAGAAAATTCAAACGAACCCCTGCTCAAGCTATTAAGTCTGTGCAGGTTCCTATATACTCACCCATACAGGAAGAAGTGGATCCTAGAGCTCCCACTTCTCCTAAGGAGAAAACCACTCCAATCTCTTCAAGAATCAGTACTGATGTTCCTCATGATCTGCCTGATGAGCTCATAAGCCCAAATGCCTTAAGCCTTCACTCTGAGTCTCAACACTCTAGTGAACAACATTCAGGGGACAGTTACCATCCCCAGCCTTTGGACTTAAACACCCAAATTCCCAACCTTGAATTCTATACTGATGAGGACTTAGGCTTCAGTGAACACCATGAATCGTTCTACTCTTCCTCTACTCAAAGAAAGAGGAGTGCTTCTGAATTCCCTATGTCTATCCCACATCAGTCACCATTGCTGAGGTGGGCCCTTCTGAACCTGTTCAGGGGATCCATATGGAAGAGGCTCTCACTTCTGCAAGTGAATACATTATTAAGACCTCAACCATGGCAACTCAACCCATTGACACTTCATCTGAGGCTGTCAATGAGTAGAGGAAATCCAGCAGCCAAGAACCTCAAGCTGGTGATGAGAGTGAAGACTTAGGTCCAATTCTCTCACCCCCCCATGATTCTTCTGATGAAGATGAGGGGAATCTGAGACTAAAGGTGCAACAACTGTCAAAATTATGCACCTACTTAGTCTCTAAGGTCAGTCCTCTTGAATTTCAAGTAACTACCTTAAACCGTAGGGTCAATGATCAGCAACTTGGGATATCTTATCTTAAAGAACAACTAGCTGAGAGACCTTTAAGAAGAGCTCAACCAGGAACACAAGAACCTGAGGATGTGGTTGACCTAGCTCCTAGCTCACCTATACAAGAAGGTGATGCTACCAAAAAGGGGGAGAAAGTCACTAAAATCACAGAACCTGGGAGTTCTTCAAGGAGTATGGACATTGAGGACTCACCATCCTCTCTTGTAACTGTACCTACTCAGCTACCTCCTCAAGTTCACATTGATGTGAACATCCTAGACTACTTGTTTCAAAGTATCTTTGGGGAGGGTGTATCAAGGCAAGAAGCTGAGAAGATAGACCAAGGCAATAAGGTAATGTCATTGGTCAACTGGATGTGAGGCAGACCCTGAGATTAGCTTCAAAGGGAAAACCTTGACTGAAGGCCCAGTGATAGAGCCTGAAAGTCCTGTCTTACAATCAATGAAGAAGTGACAGAGATTGAAACACCTATCACAACACAACTACTTTAGCAACTCAACCCCTCAGTGAAACACCTGTTGGTGAAGTGTCTCATAGTCTCTCTCCGGCCAGAGCTTAGATGCTGCACCAAGCAATGAAGGCCAAAGCTTTCTCCACCCTGTGTCACTAAGGTCTGTGGGTGACAAAGGGAAAAGGATTCTAACCCATGAGGAGATTGAGGAGGAGGAAAGAGAGAGAAAGAGGAAGCTAAGGGGAATAAGTTCCATACAGTCTTCAAGCTTCATGCAAGCTGCAATCAGGGCTGCCCCAGACCAACACTAAAATGATGAGTTGAGGGTAGTCAGGATTACTTACTTACAGACCAGGAACTATGACATAGATGAGATTATCTCTCTCTCCTCTTAGAAGATTTGAATCATCTGACTGACATGGAAATGTCAAGAGAAAGGACGGAAGCTGAAGATGCAAGAATTCTTCTTGAGAACAAAGAGAAGAAAAGACAACAAAGGTTATACAAGTATGTTCCTACTCTCTCGCCATTTCAAGAAAGTCATGTGCAAGAGGCTGTGGCTGTTACACAAGAACCTCAGGTAGATAAAGAAAAGATAGACAAAGGATATTAGACTACCTGAGTGCCACAGGTCTCTACCAGGCAGAAGCACTTGTTCCCTTGCCCTTTGAATACATTGAGTTTGAGTATCTCAAACAACTTGAACTTCAAGTACTCAAGAGCAGAAGACAACAAAGAAGAGAATGAGGGAAGAGGCTGCTAAGTCAAGAGCTGTCATTCAGAAAACCTTAAAGAAATCTGCTGATAGACAAAGAATGATGAGCTTCTTGAAACTGTATGGATTCTCCGGAAGGAGGCTTGGCCCTATGTCTCTATCCACTATGGATGAGCATATCAGGGTAATCAAGCAGAAGATCAAGAATGGAGAGCTTTCTGACTTGCACACTCCTCCAAGTCAAGCTCTACCTCAAGTAGAGGTAAGTTTGAACAACAATAGACAACTCAAACTAAACCTCCAACTTCATCTTCTGATCCACAGCAGGGTCAAAGGCTAGCGTCTTCAACTATTGACCAACAGCACTCAAAGGCCAGCCTTAACATCTGACCCATAACAGGGTCAAACTCCCTCTCCTTCTGAACCTGTGAGGGAGGAACACCCACTGAGGAAGACACAACTAATCTACAAGGTGCTGCAGACCAGTCTTCTCAGTTAAATACTGCAAAGAGGAAGAAGAGGATGGCTTCTAAATCTGATGCAAAGAAGAAGAAGAAGTCAAAACCAACCTCCTCTGATCCTCAGGATGAATCAGAGCATCCTAAGGAAGTGCAAGAAAAGAAAGCCCAAACATCTCCAATTCAAATGGCTCCTCTTGCATCTGGAAGACCCATCTTATCTTGGACTTACTCAACTAATCCGGAGGGATGGCATGTAGTCAGAGATCAAGGTGAAGTAAATGTCTACTCTTGGGAAGACCTCTATAATTTACCTCTGTATGATCTTTTTGACATGAGAAGATACTTCATAGGTCTGAGTGATCCTGACCCTCTAATGAAGAAAGGAATGGTCATAATCATGTTAAGGACTGTGAACTGTTGAGTATCTTCAAGTGTTTTGGGAGCATCAGCTAGGGGGAGTTTGTAAGGATTCCTAGAAGTCTGATGCAGCCAAAAACACTCTTGTAACTATCTGCTGAAAGACAACAGCTGAAGGTAACAGCTGATCACATCAGCTGAAGACATCAGCTGAAGACATCAACTAAAAGACAACAGCTGAAAGTAACAGCTGATGACATCAGCTGAAGACATCAACTAAAGACAACAGCCGAAGACCACAGCTGAAGACATCAGCTGAAGATATCAACTGAAGACAAAGTCTGAAGAACAGTTTTCAGTAGTTATCACAACAACTGAAGAAGTATTCTTCAGTAGTTGTGCTACTCTTTCAGTAGATATCACAACAGCTGAAGAAGTACTCTTCAGTAGTTGTGCTAGTCTTTCAGTAGCTATCACACAGCTGAAGAAGTACTCTTCAGTAGTTGTGCTAGTCTTTGGGTAGCTATCACATCAGCTGAAGAAGTACTCTTTAGTAGTTGTGATGATCCTCTTTCAATAGTTATCACAACAACTGAAGAAGTATTCTTCAGTAGTTGTGATAGTCTTCTTTCAGTAGTTCTATGTAATAATCAAGTCTTCCTGCATGCTGCACAAAACATGAAGTAGTATTGCTACGAAAGTTTTACACCACTTCAGAAACATTCTAAGTGTAAAATCTTTTGTAGCCAAGACCAATATCTTCTGAAGCCAGAAATGATGTCTTCCCTAGCTTCAAGACAAAGTCTTCCAAAGCCAAGAAATGAAGACAGATTCTTTCGAAGACTTTTATCATACATGCTTTTATCTGATGTACCTTTTCTGATAAAGCTGAACCACTTTGCCGCTGCCCACTATGGTTGGTCACCAACTTGTATGAGTCGGTGAAAAGGTCCATGCTTTAGGAAAACTGTACATTGAGGTCTTGGGTTAAACCTTTCTACTTTATGTAACTTTATCCTTTTTGTAATGTATTAGGATGTGAGCTATGGCATGTCATAGTCACTATCCAAAAGGCAATCAACCTTTTGACTCTACATGGATTATGTTGTCTAATTCATGTATCCAGCTGGCCTTCAAAGTATGGCCGTCTGTAGGTTGTATTATATAGTATCTCAAAGTCTTGTAATGTATGCATGCTGAATACTTGTAACTTGAATTTGAGAAGCAATATACAACATCCTTGAAAACCAACCACTAGTGTTGTTATCTTGTTCTTTCTTTCTGAGTTTACTTTTATGTTCTTAGCATCATCATAACCAGCTCCCCATTTGATCTGTTAAGTGTTCTAATACACTCTCCTCGTTGTGTTGTTATGTTGTAAAAGTGCTAACCCCTTCACCCGGTCCTGCAATATGAGTGTTTTTATGTGTATATGGTTAGAATTTTCACATTTTAGTTGTTAATTAGTACGTGTCTAAGTAAGGTGTAATTTACCTTTTTCGTTAAGATCTTAACCGAGTGTTATAATCACCAACTACTCGCGTAAACAAACATTTCTTAAAAGTAGTATAAGTCTAGTAGGTTGCATGAACAACTTGCTTGTAAGACTTAAGTATCAATTCTTAAAGTGTCTATCATATTTAGGGCACTAATAGGATTGACTGGATGTTCGTGGGTATAATTGCACGTATTATCAATTCCGTTGATCAAGATGAGTTTCTACGGCCCCTTTTTAAACTTGTTATCATTTTACAAAATCGTGTGGGAAATACATGGCTTCGTTTGTTGTATCATGATCATGTGGCTTACTCGTAGGTGTTCGTATGATAGTCTCGAGTATGGGTGGTTTGTTATTGTGTTCATGTGAGTCGTTAAAGAATACCCCTTTCCCATATAATCATTAGCCTTGGGGTAGGCCGCAGTGTATATTGGTAGATCTATTTGGGTTTGACAGCCTGCACTCATGATCAATAGCTCTGATCAGGCGTTTTGGATGCGAGTGAATATAGTGAATTGATCGTTTCATGGGGATTGCTTACTTTATGTAAAGCCTTCATGTTTTGGTTTGATTATAGCTCCAGGTGCTATCATTAAGTTGTATTCCTAGCTAGTTTGCAACTTGCCACATTGTTTGTCAATGATATATGATACAGTTGTATGTAATGTTTTCGTAAACCCGTGAAACTCGCTCAACTTAATGTTGACTTTTTAAGCATGTATTTTAGGTACATAGGAGCATGGATGGTGGTATGAACTGGGCTTGGGCAAACGTGGATGTGGCATCTTTTTGCTATTTATGTAAAAACACGATCTTTGTATATGATCGTTGTTAAACAAATTGGACTTTTTCTTATTTTGAAATGTTGTGACAAAATCCTGTGGTTTGTAATTTAAAACTTATGTTTTAACGTTTGCCTATACATCATGTTGGTTTCCAACTATGTCATCGCCATGCTTAACGCATATACAATTCCGCTGCGATATTCAACGTCGTTTTTGGGGTGTGACAGAAGTTGGTATCAGAGCCAATGGTTATAGTGAACTAGAAAAGGATTTAAAAAAATTTATCTAGACTATAACTTTTCGTAAAAAGAAGAAAGTTTCGGGGATTTTGGGAAAAAGGCATGTTCATACCAATTGCCCTTAGTAGACGTAAGATTTTATTTAAATTGCCTGAATTAAATATGCCATACTTTAGGTGCCGTGTGTGAATATTTAAACTGATACGTTAGTTGTTTAGCATGCGTAAGTGCTATATTGATTTCGGATTCATATGATGAAATTGTTTGCATGCGTAAGTGCTTACATTTTAATTTGAGTGCCATATGAGACATTGTTTAGCATACGTAAGTGCTATATTAAGTTTGGATTCATATGATGAAATGGTTTGCATACGTAAGTGCTTACATTTAATTTGAATGCCATATGAGACGTTGTTTAGCATGCGTAAGTGCTATTTTTAGTTTGAATTCATATGATGAGATTGTTTGCATGCATAAGTGCTTACATATTATATGATTGTTTGCATGCGTAAGTGCTTACATATGAGTTGACTCTAGAATATTCTAGTTGTTGTATGATTTCATGATTATATGCAGGATAAGATATTAATATCATATAATTACCCTTTTGTCATAGAATTCGACAAACCCGAGTGATAAGGATCAGGAGCCTAAGGTCCTGCAGGTTGAGAGATCATCATTTACTTCCAGTTTCTATGCTGATCCCAGTACCTTTGCACCCGCTATATCACCTCATGCTAGTGATCCTAGTAATAGGAATGGGTGGATCGAGGAGTCAGAAGAAGAGGAGCCCATTGAAGTTCCATCCGAAGATGAGACAGAGCCTGTAGTTCCTATAGTTGATGGTATTGGGGACTCTAGTGATAGTGATGATGGTGATGACAGTTCTGGGATAGTGATTCTAGTGATGATGGATCTAGTGGGGATGGTTATGTTAATGGTGATAGTGATTATGATTGTAGGGATAAGGTTAAGGAGGTTGAGTTGTCTACTGGTAGAGTTAGGAAGAGAGCTAGAACTCCTATTCGAGCTAGTACTATAGGGATGCGTCCGTCGCATAGGTCATTCCGTTTATTCCCTGAAGGACATAGAATGAAAATCACTCCACGAAGGCAATGTTACAACACAAAAAGAGGACCCTTGTTAATAGGGATGTAGATGGAGAGACACTAGGATATGTTGTGGAGCGACCCCTTAAGAGGACACGTGCATGTGTGGCTAGGAAATGGGAATGGTTAGGAGATCAAGTTCAGAGGTGGACTGATGAAGAGGGTATACCAGTGATTAGAGGAGTTGGAGAGTCTTCTGACTGGAGAGCATTACCCTTGACGAGGCAACCGATGGAGAGGACTGTACCTCTACTAGCTGCTAGGTGCGTCCGGTTAGAGAGTAGGTTAGACTCGCTGGAGATGAGGAATGGTGGGGCTAGTGATGACAGGTTGGATGAGATAGATGGTAGACTGGGTATGTTGGAGGAAGAGAATGTAGCAGATGATGATGCATAGGCACATATGCATCACAGGATTCAACTGTTGGAGGTTAAGATGCTCGAGATGCAGAGAAAGTTGATCGCTACTGAAGCCAAGATTGAGGACATGACACTAACTGCTGATATGGCCAGGATGAGGTTGGATGCCTCAAGAGTTAGGTGTCACGCCCTAAACCCAGCAGGGCATCGGAGCCACGTCACGTAGTTTGATTAATACTTTAAAACACAAATCAGAGCTTTCTACTTACAGCTGAAGACTTAAGCAACATTATATATTAACCCAACTTTTTAAAACATTTTTACATATAATTGTATGTAATTATACATTGCCCTATTTACATTATTAACAGGTCCTATATCCTATGCCAGCAGCTACTCCGGGATAGCATCCTCGTTCAGCTCATACTTGCTTTCCTCTATTATTAGACGATCCCTCCTTACCTAGCACACATAACATACTCAAAACATCAGATAAACTGGTGAGTTCTAAATTTTATTAAAACATTAACAGCATCATTACGCACTCAAGAGTTATATTTACATTGGCAATATTATAAATTCAACTTTTATCATTACTTTGTCCTACTGGACCTGTCCCACCGAACGTCGGTTGCCCACATCTAGCAACTACCAGTTCCCCACATTCAGAAACGTCAGTTGCCCACATCCAGCAACTACCAGTTTCCCATACCCAGAAACATCGGTTGCCCACATCTAGCAACTACCAGTTTCCCATACCCAGAAACGTCGGTTACCCACATCCAGCAACTACCAGTTTCCCATACTCAGAAACGTCGATTGCCCACATCCAGCAACTACCAATTTCCCATACCCAGTAACTGACAGTTTCCCACATCCAGAAACTAAAGTTACTATCTCTCATCCAGTAGGATGCCAATTAATCATCTAGGGTCGTCACCACAAGATGTTCACAAATCTGAGTGATCGTCATCACTCCTATCAAACTGTACAGTTTATACACTCAAGCATATTACCCTAACTGGCCTGTTGAGAATTACATTACATTACCATTTCAAAAACATTTCTTTTACTTATTGCCAATATTATCACATTCATTTACCCCCCACACATTCTTTCTTTTAGCACCAGTTTTATCATATTTTCATTAATCATTACACCCCATCTGGCCCATTGGGATCATCACCATCACGTAATGATTAACAATGTTTAGATGACCATCTTTTACATTCTACCTGGCCCCGGAAATCATTACCATCACGTAATGATTAACAATGTTCAGGTAATCATTCATTACCCCCACTTTCCCCCTAACAGCTTTACAAACTGTTAGAAACATATCAACATCAAACAGGGCCCTCATGCAATTGAACACTTATGCGAATGAGTACTCATGCGACTGGACCTATGCGGATGAACCATGCGAGTGAACCTTCAGCCGTACGACTAGCCACTCACTCGCATGACTGAGTTCTCATTCATACCCAGTGTTCACTCGTCTTCATTCGGCCATCTAACCAGGCGACTGGGTTCCAATCGCACAACTGAACCTCCATTCGCACTCAGTCGCACGACTAGACTCTCATTCGTACGACTGAGGCATGCGATTGAGCCCATTCGTCTGAAACGGATCAGCAGCTGTGTTCTTGACGTTTTTTATTCAAACTAACTCAAAATTTGAGTTTTAACCATCCAAATCATGTCATATTCAAAACAGATCATATAAACATCGTTTACCATGGTTTCGGACCATTATTTCATCAAAACTACACAAAAACTTGGATACGAATTCTTGGATTTTAATTTAGAAATAAACCAGACCAATTCAATGATTTAAAACATGTTGTTGGATCAAATTCAACCATTTACACAGCTTATAACATCTCCGGATTGATCCGTGATGTTCAAAATTACCAAAACGGAGTTTAGCCTAGTCGATTGGCAAGAACAGGGGTGTTTGGGTGTAAAGAGAACAAGTGATTGAAGATGATGCAGATAGGAATCTGCCTTTAACCCTATGCACCGCCTTACTTATCCATTCCTACAACTTAACCGCCTTACTTCCAGTCGCACGACTGAATCATTCGCATGACTGAATCGTGCGATTGAAGCTCATACGCCAACTATTCGTACGACTGAGTCTCAATCGCACGTAAGGGTGCGACTGAAGTTCATTCGCATATAACTCGTGCGACTGAACACTTAAACACTCAAACAACTCAACTTAATTAATTAAATACAACTATAATTTAATTACAAGTCCGGATTTAGAAACCGGATGTTACAACTCTCTCCCCCTTAAATAGGTTTCGTCCCCGAAACGACTATTCAAACAACTGAGGATAATCTCTCTTCATCTCATCTTCTAATTCCCAAGTGAAATCAGATCCCTTTCTTCGACCACTGCACTTTAACTAACTCCATAGTTTTATTCCTCAGCCTTTTCACCTTTCTGTCTACTATAGCAGTAGGTTTCTCAACATAGTTCAACTTATCATCTATCTCTATATCATCTAAAGGTACATAAGCATTCTCATCAGCCAAACACTTGCGCAACTGTGATACATGAAAGGTTGGGTGAATTCCTTGCAATTGATCGGGTAATTCCAGTTTATATGCTACTTCCCCAATCCGTTCTATAATTCTAAACGGTCCTATAAAACGAGGACTTAATTTTCCCCTCTTTCTGAATCTGATACTTCCCTTCCAAGGAGATACTTTCAACATAACTTTATCCTCTACTTCAAATTCTATATGCCTTCGCCTTTTATGTTCATAAGACTTTTTTCGATCCTGAGCCGCTTTAAACCGAGCTTTAATTTGATACAACTTCTCATTTGTAGCCTGCACAATTTCCAGACTGCCTAACTTTCTGCCAACTTCTCCCCAGCATATCGGACTCCTGCACTTTCTTCCAATATAACATCTCATAAGGGGCTCTCCTAATCGTAGAATGATAACTGTTATTGTAGGAGAATTCAGCTAATGGCAGATGACTATCCCAGCTACCCCCGAAATCTATAACACAAGCTCGTAACATGTCTTCAACTGTTTGGATAGTCCTTTCATTCAACCCATCAGTTTTTAGGTGAAAAGATGTGCTATGTAATAAACGAGTAGCCATATCTTCATGAAACTTTCTCCAAAACCTCGAAGTAAAACGTGTATCTCTATCTGACACAATAGATACTGGTACCCCATGACGAGCAATAATTTCTCGAATAAACAATTCTGCTAACTTCTCGGAGTTATACGTTTCCTTGATTGGTAAGAAATGCCCGCTAAGTGTCAATCTATCCATCCACTATCATCCAAATGGTATCATAACCTTTAGCTGTACATGGAAGCTTAGTTATGAAATCCATTGTCAATTCTTCACACTTCCATTTTGGGATCTCTAAAGGTTGAAGCTTACCATATGGTTTCTGATGCTCAGCTTTGACCTGAAGACACGTCAAACACCTATTTACATACTGCATCACATTAAACTTCATACCGGGCCACCAATATTCTTGTTTTAAATCTTTGTACATCTTAGTAGCACCAGGATGTATAGAATATTTAGACATATGAGCTTCATCTAACACCAAATCCCTCATCTTAATCGGAACCCACATACGACCACATTTTATCTTGACCCCAAAACTATTTTCTTCTAGATCTTTCATTTGACCCTTCATTCGTTCTCGCTTCACGCTCTCTTCTTTCAATGCTTCTAATTGAGCTTCTCGTAACTGGTGCATAAAATCTGGGGTTATTACTAACTTATTTGACTTAACTCGGATCGAATGGTGTTCATTCTTTCTACTTAACGCGTCAGCAACCACATTTACTTTACCCGGATAGTAAAGTATTTCACAATCATAATCTTTCACCAACTCTAATTATCTCTGCTGGCGCATGTTTAATTCCTTCTGATCAAAGAAATATTTCAAACTCTTATGATCCGTGTAAATCGTACAATTCGTCCCATATAAGTAATGCCTCCATATTTTAAGGCAAATACCACTGTGCCAATTCTAAATCATGCATCGGATAATTCTTTTCATGTTCCTTCAACTGTCTGGAAGCATAAGCAATCACTCGTCCCTCTGCATCAATACACAACCTAAGCCTTGATATGAAGCATCTGAATAGATTACTAGATCTTCATTTCCATCTGGCAACGACAATACTGGTGATCGAGTTAATTTCTGCTTCAGTTCTTGAAACGCATTTTCTTGTTCTGGTCCCCATACGTATTCTTCATTCTTTCTCGTCAGCTTCGTTAACGGGGATGCAATTTAGCAAAATTCTGAATAAACCTTCTATAATAACCAGCCAGACCCAAGAAACTACGAATTTCAGATGGCGTCTTTGGAGGACTCCATTTCACTACTATTTCAATCTTTGTAGGATCTACAAAAATACCTTCTGCATTGATCACATGTCCTAAAAACTGTACTTCCCGCAACCAAAATTCACACATAGAAAATTTTGCATAAAGCCTTTCTTTTCTCCTTCATTCTTCGAATAGATCAGTATATCATCAATAAACACAATTACTGATCGATCTAACATTGGCTTGCACACTCTATTCATCAAATCCATAAAAGTAGCAGGTGCATTCGTCAACCCAAAAGAGATAACCAAAAATTCATAATGACCATAATGTGTATGAAAAGCTGTCTTAGGTATATCTTCTTCTTTAACTTTCAGTTGATGATGCCCCGAACGAAGGTCTATCTTAGAAAACCAACTGGCTCCCTGTAACTGATCAAACAAATCATCTATTCGTGGAAGTGGATACTTGTTCTTTATCGTCAACTTATTCAACTCTCTGTAATCGATACACATACGCATACTCCCGTCTTTCTTCTTTACAAATAATACTGGAGCACCCCACGGGGAAGAACTACGTCTAATAAAACCTTTTTCTAACAAATCTTCAGTTTGTTTCATTAATTCCTTCAATTCCGATGGAGCTAATCTATAAGGTGACTTGGCAACTGGCTTAGCACCCGGAATCAAATCAATTCTAAACTCAACTTCATGATCTGGAGGAATACCCGGTAATTCTTCTGGGACACATCTACAAAATCTCTAGCCACAAGGATATCCTCTATGTTTCGTATAGGTTTTGAGAATCAATTACATATATTAAATAAGATGTACACCCGCGGGTCATTAACTTGTCAGCTTTCATCATAGATATTATTTTCATTGTTGTCTCCTTTCTATTACCATACACATTAATAGTTTTCCCATCCGGTGCTCTTAACTGAATTAACTTCTTATTACATACAATATGGGCTTTATGGTTTGCCAACCAATCCATTCCCAAAACTACATCAAACCCTCTTAACACCATAGGATATAGTTCAACAGGCAATCTATATCCTTCTAATTCAATATAACAACCATCAATCATACTACTAATCATCATAGATCTATCATTAGCAGTTTCAACTACGAAAGCTACTTCTAATGGTCGAATTTCACACACAAGCATAGGGTAAAAATCAACAGATACAAAACTTCCACTTGCACCAGAATCAAATAACAATTAGCTGGAATCCCATTAACTAGAAACATACCTGAGACTACATCTGGCAAAGCTTTAGCCTCACTAGCTGACATAGAATAAGCTCGCCCCTTCGTCACATTCAACCCTTCTCCTGACCTTTCATCGAACTAATCGGTTCAGGCTTTCTAAAAGTTAATTTTGGACATTCACTACGAATATGCCCTGTTTCTCCACACTCATAACATCTACGAGGACTCTCACTGCATCATTAGCATAATGCCCGAACTTCCCATATCTAAAACAAGTTCTACTACCAATCATACATTCACCCTGATGTAGCTTGCCACGTTTCCCGCAACGAGGCAGCGCATTTCCGACATTCCTCGGAATTGACACCTTCCAAACCTACCCTTCTTTGAAAACTTGAGTTCTCAAATCTTCTTTGCACTAAGGTTCTTCACGCCCTTTTACTCCCATCAGGAGCAACATTACTACCATAAACTTCTTGATACATATCTGCAGCTAAGTTTACCATCAGCTGGTAACTACTCGGACCAGATGATCTAACCAACTTTCTGACTTCCTGAGGCAACCCTGAGTGTACCTCAAGATTTTCTTTTCTTCGGGAACCACCAATGAGGCACCAACCGCGCCATCTATTCAAACTTAGACGTGTATTCCCTATGGGACATATTATCTGCCTGAAACTGCAGGAAACTCATCTCTATACGATCCATCTCACCCTTCGGAAAACTTATCCGACACTAACTTTCAAAATTCAGGCCATAACATTTTGTCAGTAGCCTCCTCGCCTAATGTTTGGATAGTTGTATCCCACCAATACAGAGCCTCACCTACAAACGAGTGGGCTGTAAACTTTACTTTCTGATCCTCCCTACACTCACTCAACTTAATCACGGCTTCCATTTCACGAAGCAATTTATAAGTGGCTACCACATCCATAGCCCCAGAAAATCATGGAGGACTACACTCTTTAAGCTGACTATATGTAACTCCCTTTCTCTCGCTAGACCCCTCAACTTTATCAACATTCCTACTTTCATCAGGTCTAGCTACATTCAAGGCTGTACGAACCTCCTCAGCAATTGCATCTCGAAATTGCTGTCTCGTCTTACTAAGCACCTCTGCGCTCTCATCAACATTTCTTTCCGAGGTTCCACCTTGCATTCTTTCACTTTCCCTATCAGCCATAACCTATTAAACGAGATCAAGATTATTTGGTACTCGCATGTAAGTATATAACCATTATACTATAAGTAAAGTAAATTATTAATAATGGGCCAAGTACTATTAATTGTTTACTTTACTTTTACTATTCTCGTTATTCCTTCTCATGATAGTCCCATCACCTTTCTTGTTTAATAAACTATTCTATCTAGCTATCCCTGCTGGCATATCTATTTTCTAGTTAAAGTGTAGTTATTATGACAATAGATCCCTTTAACTACTGCTCTGATACCAACCTGTGACGCCCTAAACCCGGCAGGGCACCGGAGGCACGTCACGCAGTTGGATTAATACTCTAAACACAAATCAGAGCTTTCTACTTACAGCGGAAGACTTAAGCAACATTATATATAACCCAACTTTTTAAAACATTTTTACTAATTGTATGTATACATTGCCCTATTTACGTTTTAATAGGTCCTATATCCTATGCCAGCAGCTACTCCGGGATAGCATCCTCGTTCAGCTCATACTTGCTTTCCTCTATTGTTAGAGGATCCCTCCTTACCTAGCACACATAACACTCAAACATCAGATAAACTGGTGAGTTCTAAATTTTTATTAAAACATTAACAGCATCATTACGCACACAAGAGTTATATTTATATTGGCAATATTATAAATTCAACTTTTATCATTACTTTGTCCCACTGGACGTGTCCCATAGAACATCGGTTGCCCACATCTAGCAACTACCAGTTCCCCACATTCAAAAACGTCGGTTGCCCACATCCAGCAACTACCAGTTTCCCATACCCAGAAACTTCGGTTGCCCACATCCAGCAACTACCAGTTTCCCATACCAGAAACGACGGTTGCCCACATCCAGCAACTACCAGTTTCCCATACTTAGAAATGTCGGTTGCCCACATCCACAACTACCAGTTTCCCATACCCAGTAACTAACAGTTTCCCACATCCAGAAACTGAAGTTACTATCTCTCATCCAGTAGGATGCCAATTAAGCATCTAGGGTCGTCACCACAAGATGTTCATAAAGCTGAGTGATCGTAATCACTCCTATCAAACGGTACAGTTTATACACTCAGGCATCTTACCCTAACGGGCCTCTTGAGATTTACATCACATTACCATTTCAAAAACATTTCTTTCTACTTATTGCCAATAATATCACATTCATTTACACCCCACACATTCTTTCTTTTAGCACCAGTTTTATCATATTTTATTAATCATTACACCCATCTGGCCTATTGGAATCATCACCATCACGCAACGATTAACAATGTTCAGATGACCATCTTTTACATCTACCTGGCCCACGGAAATCATTACCATCACGTAATGATTAACAATGTTCAGGTAATCATTCATTACCCCACTTCCCCCTAACTGCTTTACAAACTGTTAGAAAATATCAACATCACTAATACATTTCTTGTACTAAAACATTCAATCATTATCATTGTATGTGTGCTAGCCCGAATGTTAAAACCAAACATTGAAAAGGGCTTAGAACTCACCTTATCAACTTCCTCACCACAGTCTACACAATCCACGTACACAAGGTAACTAGTCCTCCTCTAATAAAGGTATATCTAAGGAAATAAACCTTGATTCAGTAAACTTATTCTCAAACAGGGCCCTCATGCGATTGAACACTTATGCGAATGAGTACTCATGCGACTGAACCTATGCGGATGAACCATACGACTGAACCTTCAGCCGTACGACTAGCCACTCACTCGCACGACTGAGTTCTCATTCGTACCCAGTGTTCACTCGTCTTCATTCGGCCTTCTAACCAGGCGACTGGGTTCCAATCGCACGACTGAACCTCCATTCGCACTCAGTCGCACGACTAGACTCTCATTCGTACGACTGAGGCATGCGATTGAGCCCATTCGTCTGAAACGGATCAGCAGCTGTGTTCTTGACGTTTTTGATCCAAACTCACTCAAAATTTGAGTTTTAACCATCCAAATCATGTCATATTCAAAACAGATCATATACCCATCGTTTACAATGGTTTCGGACCATTATTTCATCAAAACTACACAAAAAACTTGGATCCTAATTCTTGGATTTTAATTTAGAAATAAACCAGACCAATTCAATGACTTAAAACACGTTTTTGGATCAAATTCAACCATTTACATAGCTTATAACATCTCCGGATTGATCCGTGATGTTCAAAACTTACCAAAACGAAGTTTAGCCTAGTCGATTGGCAAGAACAGGGGTGTTTGGGTGTAAAGAGAACAAGAGATTGAAGATGATACAGATAGGAATCTGCCTTTGACCGTATGCACCACCTTACTTATCCATTCCTACAACTTAACCGCCTTACTTCCAGTCGCACGACTGAACCATTCGCATGACTGAATCGTGCGACTGAAGCTCATACGCCTACTATTCGTACGACTGAGTCTCAATCGCACGTAAGGGGTGCGACTAAAGTTCATTCGCATACAAGTCATGCGACTGAACACTTAAACACTCAAACAACTCAACTTAATTAATTAATACAACTATAATTTAATTACAAGTTCGGATTTAGAAACTGGATGTTACATTAGGGGGATGGATGCGAACCGTTGTGTGCAAGTGATGGAGCAGCATGTGAGGGTTACCATGCCACTGATGGTAGTTTGCGTGCTGCTTCTCATGGTTGCTGCACGTTCGGGAGTTTACTTTGGCGTGAGCTATCCAAGAGCTAGGCACAGATTCCCATGATTGTCTTTTTTCCAGTTTGTCTATTTCATTTCATCATTGTAATTGTTGTGTGAAACAATTTATTAACTCGCGTAAAAACATGTACTTGTTAGGGATGGCATTTGACCGCCCCAGTATTTTTGTTGGGCTAAGTTGTTCTTTTGGCATTTGATGAAAAACAAGTAACATTGGTTTTTAGGTTAATTTTTGGATGAATGAAATGAGGGCGGGCCTTGGCGTAGCGGTTGAAGCTGTTCCTAAGAGGCCAAAGGTCTCAGGTTCGATCCGTGGAAACGGCCTCCCCACAAAATATAGGGGAAATACCGCGTACACCTTCCCTTAAATGGGACGGACACTCCCTGGACCCTACGAACGCGAGAGCTCTTTGCAGCACCAGGTACGCCTTTTTTTGGATGAATGAAATGTGATGAATGGTTATGTTATGATGTTATGGTTAAATTTCTTTGCTTACATACGCGACTAATTCGGATATTGCGTGATATATCCACTCACTTATATCATGATTATTATGTTATAAAAGAAAAACCATGGCTCCAAGACGAGAAACCCACGAAAACCCACTTCCACAAACTGCTAAGGAATTAACTCCATTGATTTCGCAACACGTTCAAGCTGCCGTCGCCCAACATAACGCAAATCAATTGAACCAAAATGAAGGATGCAGCTACAAGACCTTCCAAGCATGCCAGGTAAAGAATTTTGCTAGAACAGAAGGACCAGTTGGAGTTCTCCGCCGGATAGAGAAGATGGAAGCAGTTATGATGATCAGTAACTGTAAGCCAGCTCCGCGCATGAAGTATGCAACAAGTTCACTCCAAGATGAGGCGTTAACTGGTGGAATGTACAAATCCAGGATTTAGGTGAGGTGCCTGCCTATGCACTCACCTGGGACGCATTCAAACTTTGTTGATGAAGGAATACTGTCCGCGTAATGAGATTCGAAAGGTTGATGCCAAGTTTTGGAACCTCTCGATGGAAGGAGCAGATGTTTGTGGATACACTACACTGTTCAATGAAATGGCAAGAATTGTACCCCATCTCGTAACCCCTGAGTACAAGAAAATCAAACGCTACATTTGGGGATTGGTGCCTCAGATTCGTAGCATGGTGACATCATCAAACCCTACTTAACAGGAAGCAGTGCAACTAGCACATATCCTGACCGATGATGCTGTACGAATGGGAACATTAAGGAAGCGAGCACAAGGAAGAAGCCAATGGAAATTTTGAGAGTCCAATGGAAAGGAAAAGTCGGTTATTCTGAAAGAGGAAATGGTCTGAAGGTTCAGGAGGTCGTTCTGGAAACATCCGTCTAAAGAAGAGAGGCCCTGTCAGGATGTATACTGCTAATGAAGCAAAAGAAACCAAGGACCTAACCTTAAGTGCAACAAATGCAAATACTACGATACAGGCCCCTGCAACGTATGTGAACGCTGTGGAAAGTTTGGACACCAAATAAGAGATTGTCGAGTGAAGTTGGACGAGTGGAAAGAAGGTCAGAGCCAAGGTTGCTATGAATGTGGAGCATTAGACATTTTAAGAGGGAATGCCCTAAGTTGAAGGAACAGGAAGCCCGTGGCAGAGCATTCGTGATGGAGGCGAAGAAAGCTCGTAAGGATCCCTCCGTTGTCACCGGTACATTTCTTGTTAATAACCGTTATGCTTACGTATTATTCGATACTGGAGCTCATAGAAGTTTTGTTTCTAGAAACTTCGAGTCTTTCCTTGACTCACATCTAGTAAGTTGAATAAGAAGTACCCGATTGAGTTAGCTAATGGGAAATTGATAGAAACTAATGAGGTGTATAGGGATTGTACTATACTCTTAGGAGGCCACACGTTTAGAATTGACCTTTTGCCTATAGATTGGGAAGTTTCGATGTTGTAATAGGGATGGATTGGCTATCAAAGAATCGTGCTGAAATCGTATGTCATGAGAAAGTAGTCAAGTTGCCCCTCGAAAATGGAGAGCCATTAGAGATTCAAGGTGATGAAAGTGCTCCGTTAAAGATTATGAATGTGATGAAGGTGCAAAAGTATTAAAGGAAAGGATGCACAACTTTTATAGCCCATGTAATCGACACGAGAGCCGAGGAGAAGAAGCTAGAGGAAATACCGATAGTGCGCGACTATCCGGAAATGTTTCCTGAGGAGTTTCCTGGATTGCCGCCGCAACGGCAAGTTGAATTTAAAATCGACTTATTACCAGGAGCAGCGCCAATTGCACGATCTCCATATACGTTAGCGGCACCTGAAATGCAGGAGTTATCCAAGCAATTGCTGGAAATGTTGGATAAAGGATTTACAAGTCCAAGTTTCTCACCTTGGGGAGCGCCAGTCTTATTTGTGAAAAAGAAGGATGGATCAATAAGGATGTGCATCGATACAGAGAACTGAACAAGTTAACCATCAAAAACCACTACCCATTGCCAAGAATAGATGACTTGTTTGACCAATTGCAAGGATAGAGTTACTATTCGAAGATAGATTTGCGCTCTGGGTATCACCAGTTGAGAATTGCTAAGGATGATGTTCCTAAGACAGCATTTCGAATGCGATATGGTCACTATGAATTTATGGTCAGATTTGGAGTTAGGAGCAGTAGTTTTCGCACTCAAGATCTGGAGACACTACCTATATGGTACGAAGTGTAGAATCTTTACAGATCACAAAAGTCTCCAGCACATCTTTGAACAGAAAGAGCTCAATAGAGACAACGACGTTGAGTGGAATTGCTCATGACTACGACTGTGATATTCGTTATCACCAGGTAAGGCCAACGTTGTTGCCGATTCCTTAAGTAGAAAGGAGCATGCAAACCCTTGCGTATGTGTGCACTAGGGTTGACCATCCAAACAAATCTCACAGCTCAGATCCGTGACGCTTTACGTGAAGCTTTAAAAGAAGAGAAATTGAAGGATGAGAATCTCCATGGAATGATTCGAGAACTTGTACCTATGTCTGATGATACGTTATACTTAATGAATTGAATATGGGTACCCCTTACGGGAAATATGTGTGAATTCGTACTGGATGAAGCTCATAGGTCTAGATATTCGATTCACCCAGGATCGGATAAGATGTACAAGGATCTTAAGGAACATTACTGGTGGCCAATATGAAAGGAGATATTGCTGGGTACGTTGGTAAATGTTTGACTTGCACACAAGTCAAAGCCGAGTACCAAAAACTGTCTGGACTTCTTCAACAACCAGTGATTCCTCAGTGGAAATGGGATCGTATCGCTATGGATCGTCACCAAGTTACCCGCACAAGGAGTGGTTATGACACCATTTGGGTAATTGTGGACCGTTTGATAAAATTGGCACATTTTCTACCTATTAGAGAATCCTACCCTATGAAGAAGTTGGCTAGCATTTATCTAAAAGAGGTTGTGTTCCGGCATGGAGTGCCGATTTCGATTATCTCTGATAGAGATAGCCGCTTTACATCAAGATTCTGGAAGGGATTGTACTATACTCTTAGGAGGCCACACGTTTAGAATTGACCTTTTGCCTATAGAATTGGGAAGTTTCGATGTTGTAATAGGGATGGATTGGCTATCAAGAATCGTGCTGAAATCGTATGTCATGAGAAAGTAGTCAAGTTGCCCCTCGAAAATGGAGAGCCATTAGAGATTCAAGGTGATGAAAGTGCTCCGTTAAAGATTATGAATGTGATGAGAGGTGCAAAAGTATTAAAGGAAAGGATGAAAACTTTTATAGCCCATGTAATCGACACGAGAGCGAGGGAAGAAGCTAGAGCGAAATACCGATAGATGTGCGAGACTATCCGAAATGTTTCTGAGGAGTTTCCTGGATTGCCGCCGCAACGGCAAGTTGAATTTAAAATCGACTTATTAACAGTGGCCAGCAGCGCCAATTGCACGTCTCCATATACGTTAGCGGCACCTGAAATGCAGGAGTATCCAAGCAATTGCTGGAAAGTTGGATAAAGGATTTACAAGTCCCAGTTTCTCACCTTGGGGGAGCGCCAGTCTTATTTGTGAAAAAGAAGGATGGATCAATAAGGATGTGCATCGACTACAGAGAACTGAACAAGTTAACCATCAAAAACCACTACCCATTGCCAAGAATAGATGACTTGTTTGACCAATTGCAAGGATAGAGTTACTATTCGAAGATAGATTTGCGCTGCTGGTCTAGTCGTACACAGTTGAAATGCTAAGGATGATGTTCCTAAGACAGCATTTCGAATGCGATATGGTCACTATGAATTATGGTCATGCCCTTTGACTGACAAACACCCCTGCTGTATTCATGGATCTAATGAATAAGGGTGCAGACCGTATCTGGATAAATTTGTAATCGTGTTCATAGATGACATACTTGTATACTCGAAAACTAAGGAGGAGCATGAACACATCTGATATTGCTTTTGGAGGTTACTAAAAAATGAGAAGTTATATGCAAAATTTCCAAATGTTAGTTCTGGATTCGAGAAGTTCAATTTCTTGGACATGTCATCAATGCTGAAGTCATACACGTCGATCACGCCAAAATTGAAGCATTAAGAATTAGGAAATACCATGAAACCCAACCGAGGTACGACAATTCCTTGGATTGGCAGGATAGGATATTTATCGTAGATTATCGAGAACTTCTCAAAGATAGCAAAGCAGTTGACTGCATTGACACAGAAGAACAAGGAGTATCTTTGGTGTGAGGAGCAAGAGGAAGCGTTTCAATTGCTCAAGGCAAAGTTATGTAGTGCCCCTATTTTGTCAATTCCTGAAGGGACTAACGGATTCGTGGTCTATATTGTGATGCCTCGCATCACGGAGTAGGGTGTGTTCCGATGCAAAACAATAAAGTGATCATTTATGCATCACGACAACCTAAAGTGCATGAGCAGAACTACACGACTCATGATTTGGAGTTAGGAGCAGTAGTTTTCGCACTCAAGATCTGGAGACACTACCTATATGGTACGAAGTGTAGAATCTTTACAGATCACAAGTCTCCAGCACATCTTTGAACAGAAAGAGCTCAATATGAGACAACGACGTTGAGTGGAATTGCTCAATGACTACGACTGTGATATTCGTTATCACCCAGGTAAGGCCAACGTGTTTGCCGATTCCTTAAGTAGAAAGGAGCATGCAAAACCCTTGCGTATGTGTGCACTAGGGTTGACCATCCAAACAAATCTCACAGCTCAGATCGCGTTACGCTTACGTGAAGCTTAAAAGAAGAGAAATTGAAGGATGAGAATCTCCATGGAATGATTGAGAACTTGTACCTATGTCTGATGATACGTTATACTTAATGAATTGAAATATGGGTACCCTTACAGGGAAATATGTGTGAATTCGTACTGGATGAAGCTCATAGGTCTAGATATTCGATTCACCCAGGATCGGATAAGATGTACAAGGATCTTAAGGAACATTACTGGTGGCCAATATGAAAGGAGATATTGCTGGGTACGTTGGAAATGTTTGACTTGCACACAAGTCAAAGCCGAGTACCAAAAATGTGGACTTCTTCAAAACCAGTGATTCCTCAGTGGAAATGGGATCGTATCGCTATGGATTTTGTCACCAAGTTACCCCGCACAAGGAGTGGTTATGACACCATTTGGGTGGTAATTGTGGACCGTTTGTTAAAATTGGCACATTTTCTACCTATTAGAGAATCCTACCCTATGAAGAAGTTGGCTAGCATTTATCTAAAAGAGGTTGTGTTCCGGCATGGAGTGCCGATTTCGATTATCTCTGATAGAGATAGCGCGCTTTACATCAAGATTCTGGAAAGCATTACAGAAAGCCCTAGGTATAAAGCTAGATATGAGTCGGCTTATCATCCACAGAGTGATGGTCAAAGTGAAAGAGTTATTCAGATCTTAGAAGATATGTTGTGTGCTTGTGTAATAGATTTTGGTGGTAATTGGGATACCTACCTACCGTTAGCTGAATTTCCTATAATAACAGCTATCAAATTAGTTTCAAACGGCTGCACCATTCGAAGCTCTTTATGGGAGAAAATGTCGTTCTCCACTATGTTGGAGTGAGGTGGTGATAAAAAATGATAGGACCTGATATTATCTAGTAGACAACAGACAATATCTTTAAGATAAAGGATCGATTGAAAGTTGCACAGGACAACCGAAAAAGTATGCCGACCGAAGAGGAAAAACCGTTGGAATTCAAGGTTGGAGATGGAGTGTCACACCCGGGCCCAGAGAGGCGGGACGTCATGATTAGTAAACAACAACCAAAATACAGCAGAAACTAATGGTTTATACAAAGTGTCACACGATATTTACATTAAAATATGGCTTGGTTCCAACTCACAAGTTGCTTCATCCTACAATCTATAGGTGTCATGATCAATCTCTTGGTAAATGTTTCTTGATGCTTTAGTATCTAAGGCTTCTAGGCTCAACTTTTGTCTTCAACGCCTACCCTCATATCTTGCTTCAAATTTGGATAACTTCTACAGCTCAACTATTCTCCCTAGCTGTACCTGAAGACATGCTCAAAAGATTTTGTGTCAACATAAAGTTGGTTAGTTCAAGTGGTTAAAGTTTCAGAAAACAAAAGTCTATTTAGAATCCATTAGTAAAATTTTCAAAACATATTTGCTTTAAGTCTTAAACAAAAGAGACTCTGAAAGTCCACATTTAAAATTTTGGAATCAAGTGTAAAAGCTTATGAAAAATCTCATTTGATTTTAAAAGCATCATTTTTAATATCAGTCATCGTGGGGTATCACAATCAACCCTGCACTGGTCCCGGTTGGCTCGTCTAAACTTGGGTTTAAACGGATATTCCCGAAGGAAAAACCAAGCCTCAGAACAGTGAACCATTCCTGCCAGGATGGTTCACCATAGTTTCTTATTCAAAACCTGTTACATGCCACAACGACCCCTCAGGATCTCAGTAGGGTACCTCCCTGTAGCGGGAGCCACTGTGCGTGGGGATTCCCCAAATAGATCTATCCACATAAACAAGCGGTTCAAAAAAGAATAATGATCATGATATAAGTATCAGCAGGTATCCAAAAGTCCCACATACAAGCATCAAATAAAGCACAATCGTAGTTCATAAACATAAGAGCAGGTTCCATCCCAAAAACAGTAAGTAAAAAGGGATCACTAGAACTCACCTGGTATCCTTATATAAATTCAGAGCTCGATAAAGAAAAGTGATGATCACCAACAAGCAATCCTAACTAAAACATATAAGAGTCACGTTTAGAATTAGCACGATGTTATTACGTGCGTGCAGTTGAGCTATTTAGTTAAATTAATGTTGGTGATTAGTATCCTTAGCTTCTTGTGCATTTGTTAATTGTTGCGAATTAACTCGTGTACATAGGTTAGTAATGCACCTAATCAAAAATTGAGTCTTAGCATAAATAAGGTAGAAAATCAATTTATGTCATGGATTCCAAATCTTCAAAAATAACTCGCATTGATGATGTAAGTAATATATAATGTCTCAAACGATGTTTATAATGTTCGCGTTTATATCATTTTGTTAACTCGGTCGACGCTAACTAATCCAATTATTGATGATAGTTAACGATATTTTATATAAAAGAGTGTTACAATTAATATTTATTTTAAAAATACATGAGATGACCAACAATTAATAACAACAAGATGATAGATCATTAAAGCGTTTTAGGTCTTTTATCTTAAATAAAACGTATAGATGTCGGTTAACCTAAATATTCATTGCATAAATATGCGAATGTACAATCGTATGTGTATGAATTACATCTCTAAGTCTTGTATGATTATATGTTACACAAAATAAACTTATTTGTATCGTCTATTACAAATTATAACCATTTCCAAAAATGAAATGTTTCCTATATTTTATCAAGGTTGATTTCTACAAAATATCATTGTTATTTAAATCTCGTATCAGAACTATCTATTTAAACTAGATAATTATCAAGTGGCGTTCATTTTTCATTTTATAATTTATGTATTCGTATAATTGGAGCTCAAGTAACACGCATATAGATTAATATTCGAATTCAAATGCGTTGCGCGTTCGATTATACCTTCCACTCGATTCGCGTTCACTAACCCACTCGTATTGCTCTTGATCTCATCACGTTCTTGTTGTTGACGACCCGTTGACCTCAATTGACCATCAACTTAGGTCATGACTTAACCTAGTCAAAACATAGTAAAAACATTTACAAACGCTTTGATATTGATATCTCATACCCAAACGACACTATAACCGCAATAATGTTCCATATACTTCGGTTTTTGCCTTGAATCTAACATGCATCATAAGAGCAGCCTTAGATCACACCACTAACCTTTACCAACATCATCACCTTGGTTGCTCAACCACCATCGACTACCACCATCAAACAGCACCGTCACCATGACCACTAACAACTACAGCCGCATCACAGCCAAAACCGTCGATCGCCAACATCACCGCCATCACCGGGCCTCAATACCATCGTCACAGCCACATCGCAGTAGCCTAACACCATTTCTACAGCCTACCACACCATTGCAATCAGCATCCAACTCCACAACCGTCACATGCAGCAGCTTATTAACCCTATTGCAGCAGCCTATCGCAGCACACTGCCCTCACCACCACCATCACCATAACCGCAGCCATTATCATCACCGTCCGACCACCATGGACCACCAGCACAAATATCGAACCCCTGTCGACTAACAACACCACCATAGCAGGCACATCCCTTATCACAGCCGCTAACCACAGCCAACCACACCAACAGTCGCGACCACACAGCCCTCGAACCAAACCCAGCTGCTGCTACCTTCTTTGCCTCATAACTTTCAATCTGCTATGAGTTAGAGGGGAGGCTACCACCATTGGAAATGTCTCGTCGAGACTAAGAAGACCATGGGTGGCACTCGCCGCCACTCGATGCCAGCCGCCGGCTGCGGCGGCCGGAATCCTGCCGGAACCCTAGCCGCCACAGCTCCTTCTCTCTTCCATAACTTGCTCATCCTTGCGAATCAGAAGGAGCCACTACCGCCATTGTGTTCGTCTTTCCGGGAGCTTCGATTTGATATATGGTACTAGCCGGGGCGTCGCCGGAATCGCCACCGATGGCCGGAACTTCGCCGGAGTTCGCAAAAAAAGGGGGAGGGTTGCGTTTCTCTCTCTCTATCAGCCTTATTTTGAATGTGTAAAACCCTAAAATGGGGGAATAAGTTATATTTATACTAGGGTTAAATGATGGGTTCGAATACGTGTCGGTCGTACACGTGCGATTAAGTTTTCGCGCAACGTTAAACTTTTCTTTTCTCGTTAGATTCGGTTATACAAAATGTTATAAATATTCCAATATTATAAATTTTTATCGTATTAAAAATATATTGAATGATTAAACGAGGTTGTGAATTGACGCGTATTTAATACGTTTAATGGTTTTACGCGTTTTTATCAAACGAGCGTTAATATTATCATTTGGTATCAAATTTATGCAATCAAGTATTATCTGATGAATTCTCGGGTTTGTCCTGATCGTAACCCGGTTCGCGTCACGGTCGCGTTTCGGAACGCATTTATTCCAGACAACGTATCACTCACCAATTTAATACGATATGATAATAAACAATGATTAGATAATTGTTTACGGAGTACGAGGCTCGGTAGACGTATCAGATGACATTTAAATGCCGGTGAAAACCGGTATTCGCGTTTCAGTTACGAAATTCCGTTGTTATGCATGATTGATGAAAAATCTTTTAGCAAGCATTATTTATGATATGTTAAGGTTAAAAATGATTTAGATTGGATGACAACCCATTTTAAGGATTTCTGATGGAATTCAGACGTAGTACGCGGTAAATCGCCGGATTTTACTCGGTATGGGTTCTGAATCTATTTTTAGCTTGGATCTTTCTATAGTTATTTCAAATCACCTAATAATTCATTTTTTCATGGTTTCTTGTTTAATTAGTTCCTAAGCGTGTAATTGGGCCTTAAATGGGCCTTTTTTAAGTTCGGGCCCTTATTGGGCTTATTGGGCGCAAAAGGCTAGTTTCGTTTTGCAAGGTTTCTTCGGAAAGCCCAAATCAATCCGGACCTTTATTGGTTACTATAATACATTAAGCTTCCTAAATGGGCTAGATTTCAGAGGTGTTACATGGAGTTCTGCTGAAAGTCTCCCATTGGAAAGGAGTTGTTAGGTTTAGCAAACATGACAAACTTAGCCCCGCTATATTGGTCCATACAAGATCGTAGCCCATGTAGGCCCCGTTGCATATTGTCTAGAGTTACCGCGTGAATTGAAAAGTGTGCATAATGTGTTCCATGTGTCCAATCTAAGAAGGTGTTTGTCTAATAAAACGCCTATTATTTCTCCGGAAGAAGTTTGTCTTGATGATAAACTTCATTTCGTGAAGAACCTGTTGAGGTTACTGATTGGAAGGAAAGTAAGACTAGACGTAGTCGCATTCGCCTAGTGAAAGTGAGATGGAACTCGAGACATGGACCCGAGTATACTTGGGAACAGGGAAGACATGATGAAAAGATAGTACCCGCACTTATTCAAGACAAATCGTAACCCTACCTCTTAGAAAATTTCGGGACGAAATTTCTTTAAGGAGGGAAGGCTGTGACAACCCTCGATTTCCGGGTAATTTCTCTAGAAACCCTAGATCTTGATTTCGATGCTAGTCTTGTTTTAGAATATATAGAACTAAATAAACTAATCTAAAGATTGATTAGAGTCCTACGTGTGCTTATGTTTCTATTTCATGCGTGTTCGACCATGAAAACCTGAGTCCGGCGAATGTCTGCAATAAACGCCATTACGAACTGACCGGGAAATAAATATTAACATCATAGGTAAAAATGAGAATTTGGCCTAATTTAATCTTAGCTACACTAATATTAATGTTATTATGTGAGGAAGTGACTATCGTAACGAGAAAACCCGATAACAGCATCTACGCGCCTTAGTGCGACGAGATGGCTCAATCTAGCAGATAAAACAATAAAATGCCTAAGTGGATGACAAAACCAAGATATGGGGCATGTAAATAGATGTTTTGGACTAGAATTTCGCAAGGAATTAGAATTTAACATGTTCGGGTTTTGAAAGTCTGGTCGAGATGGGAGAAAAAGGAAAATGGCCGTTCGACTACTCCCTCTTCCCCCTGCTTGCGGCCGCCCCTTACCTTACCCCCCCTCCCCTCTCTTTCCCTTATAAATACCTTCCCCTCTCTCATTTGTTCTCTCTTTATTTCATTTCAAAGAAAAGAAAATCATCCCTCCCTCTTTCTCTTAAACTCACGGCCACACCACCACCACCATCATCATCTTTGTTTTTCTTCCAAGTTCTTGGAGATTTATGCTTGGAATCCTGAGTTGGAAGTGTTCCTAGCAAAAAGTGGAGCTTGTTGGTGGTAAAGAAAGAAGAAAACCATCATCTTACAACTTTTTCATGTGAATAGATTCTAGGACTAAGGTATCTTTATCTTTCGTTTTAGTTAAGTTTATGTTGGATAATGGCTACCTAAAAGCTATAGTTGGTTCATCCAAGTAGAAGTTTAGTAAAAGATGGGTTGAAATCTGAAAATGATGATCAAAAGTGAAGTATTTTGTGTATGCATGTGCGTGTATGTATGACCGTATGCATGTATGTGTGTATGTTGATTTGGGTGCTTGATGGTTGCTTAATAGTGCCTTGAATGTTGTTTGATCATTCACACAAGTATGGATAATATTTACGTATAGATGGTTAGAACTGAATATTTCAGTGTTTTGATGAAGTATTCACTACTAGAAAACTGTTAATAGATGACGCGCAAAAAGATGACGTGCGAAAAACGATGACGCGCATTTACGCGTATCATAAAATATATGTCGGATTTTAAAATATTTTTAGAAAAGATGACACGCATTTTTGCATGTCATCTTTCTATGTCATTTTTAAAATTTTTTATAACCCTTCCCCCTTTCAATATCTACATCTCGCGCCTCTCCTCTCCCCTCAAATCCCCAAATCGACCGACCCTAAATCCCTTACAACCAGACACCCACAAATCCCCAAATCCCTAAAATCAACCGACCCCTTACCACCACTGCAGGCTGGTGTGGCCACCAACTCCTCCTCCAACCACCACCGATCGACGATGGACCGCCCCACCACCTCCTCCGCGCAGCCGACGCCCACCACCACCACCACTGCTCAATCAACGGCCAACTACCACCTTCGCGCATCCGACGCCCACCACCACCACCACTTCTCAATCGACCGCCAACAACCACCACCATTGCAGGTCACCACCACCACCCGGTCGACCACCACTGCAGTCCCCTCCGCCGCAGGCCACCACCACCGCAGTCCACTCCGGCCACCCACCAACGCAGCCCATCGCAGGTGCTACTACATTGTTGATTTACTTGTTTTGTTTGCTAATTTTGGTTGATTGTGGATGCGTTATAATTAAGGTTATACCTTCGATGCTTAATATAAATAGGAACATCTCTTTGTATATTTATATTTGTGTCTTGCTTTGCTTTCTACATGGGCTATGTCCTAGGTACTGGGTTTGTATATTTATATTTGTGCCTTGCTGATCTAGATGATGCACTCAATTTGGCTAGTTTACGTGTGTGTGCCTAGCTCTCATTTGGAAAATCTTTTTACAGCTTTTATGTGAATAAGCTGAGGGATATATAAATGACCACTTTTTGAGCATTGATTTCTTCATAGTTGTCATGCAACAGCACAAGAACAAAGCCCAGGCAAGCTATACCTTGGTGACATACCACAGTATAGTTTAGCACTCTGCTGGCCACGCTCATTAGAATAGCAACAGTTTAATCTTCTGTAACCCGAGGTGTTGTAAGAAATTAGGAATTATTCTTCCTTGACTCGCATTGCCCGTCATCTTTTGCACCGTCATAAAATGCGCGTCATCTTTTGCGCGTCATAAACAGATGACGCGCGGATGCGCGTTATCTATCATTTATGACTACCCCTTCCTTGACACGCATTTGCGCGTTATCTGACCCCCAAAGATGACACGCAATGCGCTTCATCTATTGCTGTTTTTCTAGTAGCGATTTTGACGGATTTAATGTGTGTATGTGTCGTATAATTATATATGCATGTGTTGGTTCATATCTTGCGAATGTGATGAAATAAGACTTGATCGTTGACATGCAATAAGTGTTTCTATTGGATAGTTTATATACAGTAAGTTGGGGATAATGTAGCATGAAAACATGATAAATAGTGGATGGATCGTTGTTTGGTTAATGTGAACATTTATGGTTGAAATATACGTCGAAATGCATGCTAGAATAGGTATTTTGTATGGAATAAAAGGAATTATTGAAATCTGGAACTAGGACTATAAAGTGATGATATTTTATGTTTAAATAATGTATTTTGATAATATGTAGGATTCTTGGTGATTGGATGCATTACATTATTTTTAGGCTTAACTAGTCGTAAAAACTTTGACTTTTGGCATGAAAAATTGGCATAATATTGGTCTGAGTTTAATGGTAGGTATGGACTTGTTGTATGTTTTTACAGCCATATCAGGTACATTGGTTCATAAAGTGATACGTGTGTTTGAACATGTTTTATGATGCCTAAATGTCACTTACGCGTAGAATTGCCATGATTTAGAGACTTTTATACCAAGTTGCTTAAAGTGTTTGATTCAGAAATGTGATTTAGGATTTATGTACATATACATATTGACTTTTTTATGTGTATTGGTTACAATTTTCACATTTTGGTTGTTAATTAGTACGTGTCTAAGTAAGACGTAAATTACCGTTTTCGTTATGATCTTAACAGAGTGTTATAATCACCAACTACTCGCGTAAACAAACATTTTTAAAATAGTATAAGTCTAGTAGGTTGGATGAACAACTTGCTTGTAAGACTTAAGAATCAATTCTTAAAGTGTCTATCGTATTTAGGGCACTAATAGGATTGACTGGACGTTCGTGGTATAATTGCACGTATTATCAATTCCGTTGATCAAGGTGAGTTTCTACGGCCCCTTTTTAAACTTGTTATCGTTTTACAAAATCGGGGGGAAATACATTTTGTATCATGATCATGTGGCTTACTCGTATGTGTTCGTATGATAGTCTCGAGTATGGGTGGTTCGTTATTGTGTTCATATGAGTCGTTCATGAATACCCCTTTCCCATATAATCATTAGCTTTGGGGTAGGCCACAATGTATATTGGTAAATCTATTTGGGTTTGACAGCCCCACTTGTGATTAGTAGCTCTGATCAGGCGTTTTGGATGCCAGTGAATATGTTGAATTTGTTTCGTGGGGATGCTTACTTTATGTAAAGCCTTCGTGTTTTGGTTTGATTATAGCTCCAGGTGCTATCATTATTTGTATTCCTAGCTAGTTTGCAACTTGCCACTTGTTTGTCAATGATATATGATACTTTGTAGTAATGTTTGTAAACCCGTGAAACTCGCTCACTTTATGTTGACTTTTAAGCATGTATTTCAGGTACTAGAGCATGGATGGTGGTATGAACTGGGCTTGGGCAAACGTGGTGTGGCATCTTTTGGCTATTTATGTAAACATGATCTTTGTATATGATCGTTGTTAAACAAATTGGAACTTTTTCTTATTTGAAATGTTGTGACAAAATCCTGTGGTTTGTAATTTAAAACTTATGTTTTAACGTTTGCCTATATTATGTTTGTTTCAACTATGTCATCGCCAGCTTAACGCATATACAATTCCGCTGCGATTGAACGTTGTTTTTGGGGTGTGACAGAATCAATTATGATATGATGATTATTTTGTGTGAAATTAAAACAGTAATACAGGCATTTCATTTACGATCTGTGAGAATGAACATGGAGGTTTAGCAAGCAATTTTTCAGAAAATGCTTCAACTTATCTTGATGATGAACTTGAAAAACGTTACAATGCTTTGAGGATTAGCAAAACAAGATAATCAGATTTTTCAGATAGAATTGAGAAAATGAAATCTCAAAGAAGCCTGATTTTAATAATCTTATTTTCAGCAGTTTGCCATTGTTGATAAGTTTCGTAAGACTAAGACCATCTCGGCTGGTTTGATAACTCATCTTAATTTATTAGATATGCAGGTACGCCCAAGAAGACCTATTAATACATGGTATGTTGATAGTGGGTGTAGCCGGCATATGACAGACAATCATGCCTTACTTCAGATTTCCAAATGAAAGATGGTACTCATGTTGCATATAGGTGGTATGATCACATGAGAAGGAATAGTGTCAAATAGGATTATCAGCTTTGATAAAGTCAACTATTGTGCTTAGTTGAACTTTAATCTTTTAAGTGTTTCCCAAATTTATGATAAATCTTACTTACTGTATTTGATTATTCTTATTGTTACATATGAAGTTAGGTTTCTAGATTAGCAAGGAAGGGTAGTTGTTAAAGCTGTTCATGATCGGGATGTAATCAATTAGATATGTCTCAAGTTGATCCTTCTATGAAACAACATGCCTTATCGCTCAAGCATCAAATGATGAAAGTTATTTATGGCATGGACGTCTCGGCATTCAAATTTCAAGAACATGAACAAGCTGCTATAGGAAATCATGTAGTAGGCATTCCTACAAAGAAGTTGCTACCACTGATCATGCACAGCTTGCTTGAAAGAAAAGGAACATAGAGCGTCTTACAAGCGAAGCTGATAAACTCAAATTCCAGCCTCTCCAAATGTTACATATGGATTATTCGGTCCAACAAATGTGCAAAGTATTGGAAAGAAATCTATTGTTTAGTTATCATTGATGACGTTATAAGATTTTCTTTGGTTTTCTTTTTGAATGCTAAATCTGAAACAACTAATTATTAAAGAGTTTAAGATTAAGTTGAAATCAATTAGAACAAAATGTGAAAATCATTAGAAGTTACAATGGAATGAATTTAAAATTGCAATTTGATATGTTTTGTGCAGAGAAAGGAATTGCTCGTCAGTTCAGTGCTCCTCGTACTCCATAACAAAATGGAGTTACTTAAAGGAAAGCAGAACTTTGATCGAGGCTGCACGTTTCATGTTAGCATGTGAAAGATTCCAATCACTTTATGGGATAAAGCCATATCACAGCATGTTTTATGTAGAATCGTACATTACTTGTAAAAGATAACAGAAACTCCGTATGAGTTGATGTTTGGCAGGAAACCTATATAGATTTTCTAAATTTTTTTTGGTTGTCCTATGTTGATTTAAATTCAAGTGATCAAGTAGTAAATTTTATGCGAAATCTGATGATAGGTTTTTCGTTGAGATCTGGTTGTAAGTATATTTCAGGTAAATAGTGAGAAGATGTACTTTCTTGCGTTACTTGATGACGGTTGATCTCTCTAAGTCTTGGTAAGGGTACAATAATGTCATATCTAATCAAACAATAATCAATCCAAGAATTGAAAAAGTAAGTGTGCTGATCATTTTGCCAAAACACTCGCCTGTCCTTGGATCTTGTATCTCCTTTCTTGGAAATCACTGACCTGCAACACACCTGATCAGGATTTAATCACTATCTATGACTATCCAAATTTATTATTTTAATGTGCCAATCTTAATTCATTATGTATATAGTAGACTTTTATTCTGATTTATTTTTACTTTTGCATGATTTTTTATGTGCAGGTATGTTCATAATGATTGGTTTACTCTATTTTCCCACATAAATAAACTTCTAAGTTTGTCAACCTAAAAGTTTAGGGGAGTAAAATGAAAAGAAATAATCGGAATCAAATGTTTAGATAAAAAGGATGAAGCTATGATGAAAACATGAGCTTGAAAAGATTTTAGCACAATATGTAAAGCTTCATGTTATAAAAAATGTGACCATTTGTCTTTTTGAAAAATTTCAAAATATAGACTAAATGTCACACCCCAGGCCTAGAGGGGACATATGAACTAGTATACAACAACCAAATAGCGGAAACCAAATGGTATATATAACATCTTATAAAGTTTACACTAGGATATTTGCTTGATTCCAATACACGAAGTACCCCAATCCATAATTTAAAAGTATCATTATTAGGCTCTTGATCCAACATTATTTGAGTCTACTGTATCTAAGGCTTCTAAGCTCAACTTTTGCCTTCTACAACTACCCTCAACTCTGCTTCAGCTTTAGATCTCTTCTATAGCTCATCCATTCTCTAGTTGTACTTGAAAGACATGATCAAAAGGATTTTGTGTCAATATAAGTTGGTGAGTTCAAGTGCTTAAAGTTTAAAAACAAAAGGCTCTTTAGAGTCCTTAGTTGACTTTAAAAACATAAGTATCACTATTGTGGGGACACAACCAACCCTGCACTCAGTCCCGCTAGCCTCTTCTAAAGTTATGTTATACCGGTTAACCCCAAAGGGAGAACTGAGCCTAAAACCCTGTCACATGCCACAAATGATCCCTCAGGATCTCAGTGAGGTACCCTTCCTATAAGGAAGGCACTGTGTGTGGGGGATTCCCCAAGTAGATCTACCCATATAAAACAAGCGGTACACAAAAATATTAATGATTGTGATTCAAGTATCAGCAGTAACAACATTATCCATACATAAGCATCATAAATAGCAGAGTAAAGATTTCAGTTCAAAAGAGCATGCTTCATCCCCAAGCGATAATAAAAATAGGACACGAGAACTCACCTGGTATCCTTATATAGGTTCTGCGCTCGGATAGAGTGAAGGCTCCAACAATGCCTTCCTAATTTGTACATATAGATTTATGTTTAGCATTAGCACGACGTGTTTTTATGTGTGTGGTTGAGCTCTTTTGTTATCCTAATGTTGGTGATTAGTATCCTTGTTGTATCTTAGCTTTTTGTACAAGTATTTGTTGTCATGCAATAGTTTGTGTATATTAGATTAATTGCTGTTCTTATTCGAGCAACGATTCTCAGTACGATGATTGTAGCAATACTCTGTTGATATTAATAATGATAAGCCAAAAGAAATGTATTTTAATAATTACACTTACTCTGTCAGTATTCATTATATCTAAAGTCTTGCATGTATTGTTAATATTAATTTGGTTATAATTTCTTAATAATGGTAATCGTTTAAATATCAACAATGGTATTATATTAACATTCGTATCGAATTTAAGTACATATCAAATTGTATGTATGAGAGAGGGTTATTCCACAATATATATACACACACACACACACACACCACACACACACACACACACACACTATATATATATATATACTATAGTTTTCAAGAATTAATAATCATACATCCTCAAATATAGTGTTTATTATTGTTAACATGTTTAACTATTTCTCATAAATAGATATCCATCTTTACCTAGATTTTACATGAAGTCTCATTATATAATGTTATCCATCTTTACCTAGATTATTGTGATATTAAATATACTAATAACAATTTAATAAAATAATGTTATCCCATTATATATACATATTTGTACTTTTGAAAACACTAACATGTCACGTGCATTTGATGCATACTTTGTGTTAATAATCTATACACCAGCTATAGTAACTTCTTGATCACAAAACATATCATTTCTTTAGTCCCTAACATTATTGTATCAAAATCACGTTTGTAATTATATGTGAGTAGTAAATACATTACATGACTTAACAATCAACATGTTGCACGGTATATAATTATCTCATATTAATTGATCCATGTGATCTTTCGTTACCTAGTAATGAGTAGCTATTATAAATTTTGTGTAACTTTCTCAATTCTATAATTACTATGATTATAGTTTGTTTTCATTTTACGATTCATGTTTATTATCAAGTTAGAGCTCAACGTTTTTCAAGTGCGCACCTGTAAGTTATTTCTCAAACTTTGACATAAACGATGTGCGTTTATATCTTTCACTCGCTTTGTTCGCACACGCAAACACGTTCAAATTGATTTGTGTCGACACCGTTAACATTGTTGGTTTCGCTTTACGTCGCGAAACGTTTCTCCGTTGACTATTTGTGTTGTTGACCGCGTTGACCATCAGTTGACCAGCCTTGGACTTGATTTGACCGATAATCGTTCACCATAACATCACTCCAAACGTTAACTTGTTACCAACAACCCTTTTTATGTTCCACCACCCACCATGAACCACCATCCATCATGTACAACCATCATTGACTGTTTTTAATGACAACAACCATGTAGATCGGGCTACTAGAGAAATTTGCAAGCTAGATCTGCAGGTTTACAGCTCTCTCAACTAAAAGATCAGAAAATAAAAATACCCAAAAATCACAATGAAGCGTCCATTGTCTAATGGATAGGACAGAGGCAGGGTTGTCGGGGGCCACCGGAACATGACTTCCACTACCAAACAGCACAATCACCATGACCAACAACACTACACACCGCAATCACAGCCAACAACCATCAACAGCCAACATCACCACCATCATCGGGCCTCAACACTATCGTCAAGATCACCATAGCCATCATCGGCTTGCGCCCCCCCGGCTTGCGCCCCACCTCCTATAACCTAAGCACCACCATCACAACCCTCACAACCGCCAACACCAAAACCCCAAAATTTTCATAGATCACCTCACCATCACCGTCTCTGACCACTGACCTACAGCAACCACAACAACCGCTTTCGAGGCTGACTGCCACCACAGAAACCCATACCATAGCCATCGACAACCAGCCCTGCAACATCCCTACCATGACCACATTCATCGCCATCTCAATTAGATGTCCCAAGCAACACTTGAATCAATGAGATTTGTGAAAATTGTTGGATCAACACACAATATGGATGAACAAATGATGAACACCTCAAGAACACAATGAAAAACCTTTGTTTGATCTTTGATAATTTGAATATGATATTACAAAGTGGAAACCCTCAAATCTAGCTCTTGCAAGCTTACCTTTTAGCTAATTACTCTAGCTATTTATAGTTAATGACATTATACTTAATGACATTTAGCCCCTAGACTCTTAAACTAGAAATTAACAAATAAACCAATAAAAGACTAATAAAATAATAATATATTTTTGTTGACACAAATATATTTATTACATTAAAATCCCTTAGTCTATAACTTCTTCACAGTCTTGTCTTGATTATTTGTCTCGAATGCGTCTGTTTGACTTTTTCGATGACTTTGACCATGATGTTGACTTTTGTTGACTTTGACTGTGTTGATAATATAGACTATCCTTTTCAGACCCAACAATACTCCACATTAGTATACCATTATAAACGTCTTGTATCATCTCAGCTAAGTCAACCATATAATGTTCTTCAATCCCCCACTAGATTGACGATTTGTTGCTGAAGATATTTCATCTCATAGGCTCCCCTTTTTGTATGCTCCCTCTCTTCATGTGCATCATTTTGAATGAATAGAAACAACTTTTCCAACTCTCTATACTTGAGTGCGTCAGAAGATGTAGGAGAGGATCCTAGCTTGTAATCTCTGCAAACTTGAAGAACAGGTTCTCTTGTCTGGTTCATTGCTCAGGTGATGATCGGCCATCCTTGTAGCAAAATTGCAACACAAACAGAACATTTTACACATTTCTGTGTAATGATTCACAATACAATAAACTCGTGTTATATGCGTGTGCAATTTCAGGTGAACATGAGAAAATGATAATATTTTAATAGCATGATATGGAAGATGAAAATAATTTGAAATGGAAAATATTTTTGGATTTTTCTTAATTTTAATTTTAAGAAAAAGTAGACAAAATTTAGTGCTAATAAATCTAATTATAAGACTCTAACCTATAATAAAATAGTAATTTTTTTTAATATTATTTTGTTTGTTTTTTTTGTTTTTTTTAAATTTTTATTATTATTATTTTTTATTTTAATAATCATTTTACACCCAAACTGATTTGATCATGAGATCACATCCTCAAATATACTAAAGCACAAAGTGTTTTTAATATTGACGAGTTAGTGAGATCACACTGATGCAGATACTAATCACAATTTTAAGTTTTTGATAGCCACAACGGTTTCAAGAATGATTATCGGTATGTTTGTCCAATTTAAACCCATGCCTTATTCTTTTCAACGAGTGACCTACAACTAATTTTATCATGTTTTAGTTTCAATTAGAGAAGCTCAAGTGACTTGGTTCCCACAGACATCCGGCAAAGAGTTTATCTCGCATCAAGGTTTACTAAGTGTAATCATTGACTTTGCTTGATGTTGGTCCATATGATCGATTATCAATACAAATGAAGGTTGAATTGTTCAATACCAGAAATAACAACACACACATGATTTTAGATGAGCATAATGACCAAAGTAGTTTCAATATAATCCCTAAGCAACAATACAATTAAAAGAAGATAAGCTCAATGTATATCAGTAAATAACAGCTTACAAATGACTCTTGCAACTCAAATACTCGATTAGGGTTTTCGCAAGGATACGCAACAATGAACAAGATCATTTCTATTTATAGCAGTCTTAGTTTTGTAGACAGTTTCGCTGACTGTGAATGTGCTGCTGAAACTATAGTTTCGCCCGGCAGAAACAACAGTTTCGCCAGGTAAACTAAACAGCTAACTGGCTCACAGTTTTGCTGGACTACAAAATATCATAACTGAACTAATCAACTTACAAAAGTAACTGACATTAATCCTATTTCTAGAATATACACATAAACTAATCTAAGTTGAGTCCAACCTATACTTGATCTTCAATACTCCCCCTAGGTTGGATCTCACCGACTTCTCTTGTATTGATGTCTCTATTCACCTCTAGTCTCCCCAGCTCCTGCATCTGATTTAGCTTTTCTCAGCAACCTTCATTGTTCTTCTTGTGAGCATTAGCAACTGTCCACTCTGGTCACCTCCTGCTTCATCAGCTCCTTCGGGATGAGCACTAGCTTGTGCAAATTGGTTTGTCAAGTCCCGATCTCCATGTTATATCATCATCAGCTCTCACTTTCTCCAACAGCTCCATCACCTCGGCTCTCACTCCTCTCACATTATTAGCCACTACCATAAATAGCCTTGCCTCTTTCTCATCTCCCCCCTGCTCTTGCTTTAATATGGTACTCACAAAGAACAAGTAGGTCTTCATCAGAGAATCAAAAAAGCTCCATTGGATCAAAAAGTTCTATATTCTATTCCATCCTTCACCCTGACCACCGCCTCCCCCGTATTGTTATCACAAAACCAGTTCTCAAATCCTTGTAGTCGTTAGGGGGAAGGATTCGCCAGCCTAACTCTGTGTAAGTCTTTGGGGTTTCACACTCAATACAATCTTTACATTTCCCATCTCCCACCTTGTCCTTCTTTGACCTTTTCCGCTCACCTTCATAAACCTGAAAGACTCAAAGTTTTTGTTCAGTCCATTCTTTATCTCCTTCTCTAACACTTCGCCCTTTCGCTTAGATCGGCATCAAGTAGAGCAAAACTGCCATATTCTTCGATCCCAACTCTACAAGGTCTTGAAAGCCTTCCTTTTATGCAGATATGTGATGCTCCCCCTCTCCTCTTAATTATAAATATCTTGAGGCCAGGGTTATACTTTCAGCTTATGATCCTTTTATCAGCCTCCTTTTTCCTCAACCCTTCCATGTTTTGGAATTGAGTAGTTCTTCAGGCTCCTTTTCATTCATAAACCAATCTTCCTTTTCCATCTCTATCATGTCATTCTCATTATTCACCTTCTAGAACACATAAGTCAGAGGCCTTTCATCCACCTCATAGTATCTGGTTCAGATCATAGTCTACCAGTTATTCATCATCTTCCTCCTCATCTACTAATCACTTCTCAATTGTCTTCTTAGTAGCTTCAGTCGGTTTTGCTATTCTCTCCTCTCCATAAAATCATCAATTTTATACCAACATCTACAAACCCAACCTCATCACCTCTTCTACATTCTCCATATTCTTACCCTCTGTTCTTCTTTCTGACCCTCTTGTTTTTTTGCTTCCTGCTCCTGCACCTATGCCCTCTCCCCTCTCCCGCCTGGAAGAAGTACCCATATTCAAAGTTAGTACTTGGAAATATTAGTCAAATCATCTAACTCATGTTGAGTAAGCTGATTGGGTAGGACGGCTGCAGCTTTTAACTCGTTCCCCTCAAGAGTCTTTTCATCAGTTTCATTTGATCAATCTTTGTTTGGCTCTTAGTCATTTCTTTGCCCTCTTCTCCTTCTCAGTCCTGGCCTCATACGTCATGTCCTCAGACTCTATCACCCTCATAATATATGCCCAACATTTTGGAGAGTACATGTTCTCCCACAGATGGGTGATCTTCCCACTATAGTCATGCCTGATTGCACACATCAGCAAAAATGCATGTGTTCGTCAACATTAATCTCTTTACCTCTCCATGTCTTGGTAACGCTTGGAATGAGGTCATCTATGATCATCTGAAGAAACGAGGGTATATCAGCCATTTGTCCTTCTTCAGGGCCATCACATTCTCAACCATGCACTCAAATATCAAGCTACTATATTGGCCTTCTCTCCGCTACAACATATCACCATTGCCTTAGCCCAATCCAGGTTCAACCCGTCTGATCCACCTTTAACTTGATCTAAGCACATAATAAAAACATGTACTATATATCTCCACTCCTTGGGGGAAGGGACTTATTTATTTCCTTTCTCGTCCCGAAAGGATGACCCTTATATCCCATCGAGCGGAAGGCGTCACAATACTTCCTGGTCAGATATTCCCATCCTCTCCAAATCCTCATCTAGCCTCAATACTCTAGATATAACCTCATCAGTATAATCCACTCGTTCTCCAATAACTCTGCTGCAAGCCTCTGTTGAGTCTCCCCTGTATCATACTCAGCTGTAGGCCATAAGTCTCGGATGTGCAAATCCTAATAGTGGTGGAGTGTGAGATAGCGTAAGCAATCGGGGTCTCTACAACCACCGTATGCAGTCTCTAACCCGGCAACTTTTGGGTGTGTATCATCTAAATGGTCGTGATGTTGTTCCTCTCATCAAACTTGAGATTAGGTATTTAAATTGAAAACTAGGTAGAACAAGTTAGCATGATATATAAAAAAATAATATTAGAAAAGATAATAATAACTATAGTAATAATAATAATTAAAATTAATCATGATGATAGTTTCGCTAGCCGAAACTGTAGTTTCCCAGAAATTATTTTAGTTTTGGCAAGTGAAAGAGACAATTCGGTAGCAGAAACTAACGTTCCGACAAGACATGTGGTAGTTTCGACCGGCCGAAACTATATTTCGGCCCACGAAACTGAGTTTTGTTTTACGAAACTATTAGTTCGCTATGACAGCATAACTGCACAGTTTCGCAGAATAATCAGAACTTCCGTTCAGTTTCGCTGGACATAGGTAGTTTCGCAGTATGAACTGCGAGACACCTAACGGTCTCAATCAAAATAAACCTCATTGAATGACTAAAACCTAAAATAACTATGGTCCTGAGTTTGAAACTCACTTGCGAAGACGAATCAGTGCAAGAATAACCCAAAACATCACACAAATTCCAATTCGCTAAATAACCCTCTAAAAAACCTAAAACCCCTATTTTCTCGAAACTACGAAAGTAGGAACGCAGTTTTGGAGAAAGACTTAAATTGTAGATAGTTTCGCTGAAGCATCTATTCTTTCACAGTGAATAATTACGCAACAATTTTACTTTTGCTGCAGTGAAACTCTGGTTTTGCTAAGTGAAAGAATGGCGAGAGAAGCAGGCGAAAGTTCAGCGAAGCTGCAGTCTCGCCAGGCGAAACTACAGTTTCGCTTAGTGAAACTACCAGCGAAATATAATTTCGCAGGAAACCCTAAAATTAAAAAATTGTTTTCTTTTCATTCAAATTAAAATTTAAAAGCAAAAATAAAATAAAGATTTAAGATAAAATAAACACAACAAAAGAGAAAAGCAAAAGAAAAAGCCCCACACGATCACACCAACATCATATCATTTTTGACAAAAACAAATAAAAGAGCTTAGGGAAAATGAAAGCTGAAGGAATCTTCTAGAGAGTCATAGTTCAGTGAGATTGTAGATATACTTGTCCTTTTTAACGCCCATGCCTTTCTTCTTTTTCGATAAGTAAACCGTAGCTGTTGTTATCATGTTGTTGGTTAAATTAAAGAAGACATTGAATGACTCAGTGCCCACAGACATTTGGGAAAGAAACTTATCCTATCCTCATATTTCTTGAACGAATGACATCAACTGATTGACTAATTGTTTTGACGTACAACAAATATCCTTTTTCAGAAGAAGCTAGAGACATATTGACAGCAATTGATGATAGCTCCAGTCAGTACTCACGTACAGCAAAAGATCATCAAGTTGCACTGATGAACACTCCAGGTCAAAACTATCATACAACAGAGGAGTTCTTCATATTGTGTCGATTAGAGCTCCAGGTCAGTACGATCGTATAGCAGAGGAGATCATCACTTTATGCCGATGAGAGCTCCAGGTCAGTACTTCCTTACAGCAGTGGAGATCATCACTCCAGGTCAGTACTACCATACAACAAGGAGATGAGCACAAACATAAAACACAACAGTACACAAAGAAGCTTTTAGGTACAAAGATATAAGCGTAAAGCTTTGAGAACAGATGGGTATTTTAGAAACAAGGATACACAAGACAAGAGCAAACAACAGAGATGCCCTGTTCTCAATCCTTTTTGAACAAGACTTGAAACTTTATGAAGGCCAAAGATGTCAAGGGGTTTATTCGAGTAATCAAGTTCTTGTCTTTTAGTTAAGCTACAGGAGTACTATCTACTTTGCTTTCGGGCTGAGCCTATCAAGCAAATCCCGACAGGATACTGTTGACCTCTTTCATATCGTTCAGACATCACAAAGGGTCATAAGTTATGCAAAAGAATACAAGAGAAGAAGTTATTACTATTCTCCCTCGAAATCTCTACGACTAACAAAATGAGTTTTAAAAAGATATTAATCCCAACATCAAGATCAATTCATAAAACAAGGTTTATCAAAAATTTTTGTGAAAAGATCTGCTTTTTGATGTTTTGTATCAATGGGGTTAATATCATGAAACCCTTTTCCTGAGCATCACGGATTGCATGAATCCATGTCTCGATGTACTTGGTTAGGGAATGATGAATAGGATTCTTGGCGATGCCTATAGCTGCTTTGTTGTCACAGAACAACGTTGTATGGAGAAAGTTGATCCCATAGTCAATCATCTGGTGCTGAATCCAGAGCACTTGAGAACAACAACAAGAAGCGGCAATATATTCTGCTTCTCCCGTAGAGAGAGAGACAGTGGTCTGTTTTTTGCTTTGCCATGATACCAGACAATTGCCCAAGTATTGACAGCCTCCATTAACCGACTTTCTGTTTAACCTGCAGCCATTAGATCACTATCAGAATAGGCATGTAAATCAAAATTCCCACCATAAGGGTACCAAAGTCCTAAATAGAAGAGCCTACAAGATAACGAAAGATTCGTTTGATAGCCTTTTCATGAGACTCTTTCGGGGCTGATTGTATCGAGCACAATATCCCACGGCAAAGGTGATGTCAGGGTGACTTGCTTTAAGATACATAAGGGAACAAATCATGGATCTGTAAAGATGAGGATCAATCGATTTCCATTCTCATCAGGATGAGGCAGGTTTGAGTAAAACGGTGTCATCTCAGAAGAAGCGTCATCCATCTTGAATTTCTTCAGCATTTCTTTAATATACTTTTCTTGATGAATGAGAATTCCTTCTGGCTTTTGTTCAAATTGCAACCCGAGGAAAAGCACATCTCTCCCATCATGCTAATTTCAAATCGACTACGCATGACTTCCTCAAACTCCCGACATAACTTTGGATTGGTGGAGAAAATAATGTCATCGACGTATACTTGCACGATCAACATCTCACCATCTACTTCCTTCTTAGTAAAGTCATATCAATGGTGCCACAAGAAAAACCATTGCTTAAGAGTAATGTGTCAAAGTCTCATACCAGATTCGAGGGGCCTGATGAAGACCGTAAAGAGATTTTTATCAAGTTGTAGACTTTGTATAGAACTGGATCCTCAAACCAGGTGGCTAACATACATATCTCTTCGTCAATGTCTCCATAAGAAATGCGTATTTGACATCCATCTGATAGACTTTGAATTGCTTGTGGGCTGCATGTGCCAAAATGATTCCGATAACTTCAAGACGAGCGACAGACACAAAGACTTCGGTTAGTCAATCCCTTCTTGAGCAAAACCCTGGACCACAGTCAGACTTGTTTCTTACCATAATGCCACGGTCATCGGGTTTGTTTTTAAGCACCAATTTCGTGCAAATTGGGCATTTTTTTGGTGGAAGATCGACCAAAGTCCACACCTTGAGTTTCCTAAACTGTTGTAGCTCTAATGCATTGATTCAACCCAGCAAGGGTCCTGAAGAGCTGCATGAACATTTTTAGGGTGATTTGTGATATAAACAAGGGAATAGACAAACGTTAATCAAACCAGATTGACTTTATGTCCGAACTCCATCGGTGATAGTCCTATGATGTTATCATGTAGATGATCTTTCAAGGTTTTGAAATCGACAGTCATGGTGGGGTGTGTGTAAATGGTTGGCTAAAGGATTGTTCATGAGTAGTTAAAGGTGAAGAGGATAAAGGTGATGGGGAGGTAGAGTGAATTAGAGGTATGGGGAATGCCGGTTGAGATGTGGTGCATGTAGGTGATGAGGGAAGGGATGCTGACACAGGTGGGGGTGGAAGATCAAAAGAGGATGAAGAAGATGCAACATCGACTGATGTAGCATCATTTACAGGTGTGGTTGGAGAGACAGGAGGTTCGACAGGTAATGGGGTTGGAGGAATAATGTTTGTTTGAAAATGGGAGACGGACGCATCATCATCGGAAACTGGAAGATTAAATGAGTTGAACACCATATCAGAGTCAAAGAACCATACAGGTTCAGATCGAACATCAGAGGAATTAGATTCCTGCCAATCAACATAGAATGACTATTGAACAATACGTGTTCTCTTGTTATATACCTGATAAGCCTTTTGAGAAGAAGAATAGCCCACAAAATAACATTCATCAGACACGACACCAAACTTTGTCTTCTACGCTGTGTATTTAATAAAGTGCATGAGCAACCAAATGGTCGAAAGAACTCGATCAAAGGCTTTCTCTTATGAAATAGTTCATAAGGAGTCCTCATTTTGTCCTTGACGATTAACACCCTGTTGAGAACATATGAAGCACAATTCACCGCCTTAGCCCAAAGATGATGGGTAAGGAGGATTCTATTAACATTGTACGAGCAGCGTCAACGAGGGTGCAATACTTTCATTCAGCCACACCATTCTGTTGAGGGGTCCTTGCAGCACTGTATTTTCTTAAATTCCCTTGGCAGCACTGAATGAATTAAAGATCTGATTTCTGAATTCAGTACCGTTATCACTTCGGATCGCCATAACCTTCCTATTACTTATCGTTTCAATCGAAAGGATTAACTTCTGTAGCTCCTCAGCAGTCTCTCTTTTGTGAGCAAGAAATCTCACGCAGAAGTATTTGGAAAAATCATCTATAACCACAAGACAGAAAGATTTCTTAGCAATTGATTTAACGCTTATTGGGCCAAACAGATCAATATGTAACAACTCGAGGGGATTGGATATTCTATTTCAATTTTTGGTTTATGTGGTTTCTTATGTTGTTTTCCCTCTACGCACGCATGCATCTTTCAACCACAGAAAAGTCTTTTAAAGGTAATCCCCTAACAAGATTGTTTTTAACTAATTTGTTTATATTTTAAAAATTAACGTGGCCAAATCTATGATGCCATAAGAAAGACTCAAAGGTGGAAGCTTTGGACAAAAGAAAGGTAACGGTAGATGTTGAATCCTTTGAATTTATATCAACAAGATATGTATCATGCTTCCTTGGAGCCCGCATTAGTACCATATTATCTGGAGTATCAATCTCAGATTTCAATAAGGGACATTCATTAGACTTGAATAAGACCGAAATGCTTTTATCATAAATCTGAGAGACACTCAACAGATTGAATGCAAGCTTAGGTACGTAGTTGACTTTCTCTAATGTAAAAGAGCCGTTGGAAACTTCTCCTTGACCAATCATTTTCCCTCCTTTCTTCTCGCCAGCGAATGCGACGTAACCTCCATTGATTATTTGGTAATTGGTCAATAGATCTTTAAGTCCCATCATATGTCTGGAGCATCCACTATCGACATGCCATACACTATTTACAACTTTAGTGGATGACTCCTGCAGGAATACCAAGGAAAAGGTTAACCAGGTGAAACAGGAACCCAAGTTTGAACAACTTTTGGTTTAGGAGAAACAGATTTCTTAGAAAAGAAATTATTAACTAATTGAGTTAACCTATTCCCAAAAGAATTTCTATTAATATGTCCACGATGAAGCTGAAGACAGTGCTTGACTACATGATCATCTTTACCATATCGAAAACAATGTGGTTTTAATCTTGGTTTATTGTGTAATGAGGTTGGGATTTTATCAATGCATATTTCCTCATCACATTTAGACAATCTAGAATCAACATCACTGTATGTCTCATACATGTCAACAGATGTGCTTTTATTTAAAGAAGAATGATTATCTACAGAAGAAGATGAGATGTCATCTGAAATACATGTGGTACAATACCACTTGTACTTGCCTTAGACGAAGATATGACCTTTTCATTTGACACAACAATTTTAGCTAGAGTAAAAGATGGAATAGGGTGAGAAAAGAATTTTTTAAAGCAGTTAATCTTAATTCCTCAATACTCTTCATGGTTATATCAGTCATAAGATTAACACAAGCAGAAGGAGTTATAACATCACACTCCATAGAATTTAAAGATGAAACTGAAAAATCACTAGAATATGAAGAAACAGAGTCTTTTACAGAATAACTAGAGACAAAAATAGAATTTAAACTAGATTTATGATCTAAAACAGAATGCTGAGATTCAGGTGTACTAAGGCTAGAGCATCCAAGCCCGCTAGTTGGTCCATAATCATTGTCCTCATGAACATGCTTAGGGTTCACACCTTCTAAACCTGCAGGCATACTGTTAGTATCTATTTGGATCAAATTATTAGTAGGATGATCAACAGGCATAGGTGAATAACAGTAAGTACTAGGGGGAGGATAAACATTAGCATTTTCATATCCCAAACCTATTTTAATCCTTGCTCCTTATTGAAATTAACATAAATCTTCATGTTTCATTCCCGATATAGTCCATTTATCAAGCTTTGACTGAAGCTTGCTTGTTTCAAACTCGGTAAGAGCAACCCTTTTAGTCAAATTATTAACCTCAACATTTCTTTCCAAGACTATTCTTTCTAAATGATCATTTTGTTTTAAAGCCTTGTTTAATTTAACAAAATATTTAGACTCATTTATTATAAGCTCCTCATTAATTCTTTTCAAATCCTTTTCATTATCAATCAATAAACGATTAGCTTTATAGACCCCAAATAACCTGATTTTGCAAGCTGATGAACACATATCTTGAATTACCTCATAAGGAAGTCCCATCACAACCTTTTCAGCTGCAAGAGCTTTCTCGCATTGACACACTGGAGTACTCATTTTGTTTTCCTCGATAGTGGTAGCAGCATCATCCTTCTTTTTTCTAAGTTAGTGGTTTGACTTCCTTCCTTCCTGATCTCTTCCATATCACCTTCTTTCACATTCTCATCCTCCTTCATCTCCTCACACACTTCAACTTCATCCTTAAATTCCTTGAATGGATCAAAGTCATCCTCATAATTCACCTTTATCACCTCTTCAATAATCTCAGCTACTAGTGCTTGATTTACCTCTTCTCTCGTCTCTTCAACTTCAGCACTCCAATCAAAGTTAGAAATCAATGCGGTCTCTTTCTTGTGACTTGCTTCCTCTTTACCTCCACTTGAAACTAATCTTGGAACTCCTGAATTACCAGGATCAGTGACAATTGGCAGTGGACATTCGCGTTTGAAGTGTCTCAACTGTTTGCAATTGAAACACCTCAGTTTAGACTTATCAAAGCCAAGGTTCGAGTTAGAACTTTGACCCTAAAATTCTTTCTACCAGTGCACTCTATAAATCTTCGCGCTCTAAGTGTCAACATTGCCATTTGCCTTTGAATATCAGTCTCTTCAAGATCATTAGGACCCACCTGATACATATCCTCTATCATGATCCCTTTTCCTTTCAAATCCCCAGCTACAAGAGCTTCATAACTCTGAACAAACATAGCAATAAGTGCTATCGTCTGAAATGGAACAGAAGTTTTAACAGTTGCTTTCAAGTTCGCTTGATTTCTCCCAGTACTACCACAACCTCCAGAATAGTCACTGGTGTTTACTCCGCCTTGACGAGATGCCTGTATTGGAGAGCTTGCAGCGGAACACAGTAATGCCGTATTATGAGTGTAACCGGATCTAGGCATCATAGTCTGATTAAATTCCCATCTCTTCAGATCTAAATCAAAGGATTTCAGTTTGTTGATTACATCCATAAGCTTGTAATCAGCAAAGTTTCTTTCTTGCTTCAACATTCTCACTTGTAAGCTCCATTGGGGTGGTAGAGAGTCTAGGAGCTTATTCACCTGCTCATGATTAACCAACTGATCATCATATTTCTTTAAAGTACTTGATACTAACAAAAATCGATTGGTGATGTCGGTGAGGTCTTCATTTTTATGTTCGACAAATGAATTGAACTCCTTCTGAGCTTGGGCTTTCTTGTCCTTCTTAAGATCTTTATTTCCATCATAGAATTCACACAACGCATGATTTAAAGATTTTGCATCCTTGTGTTCAGCAAATCGATTATAGATATCAGGTGCAAGACAAAGAGTTAATGCCCCAAAAGCTTTCTGGTCTCGATCAATCAGCTTCTGATCCTTCTCGGTGAATGTGGCAGGATCCATGTTTTGAGATACGATACCACCAACCGTAACCATTGGCTTATGCGGACCAGTGATAATATATTCCCATTGGTTGTTGTCGATGTAGATGAAAAAGGCTTTGTGACAACTCTTCCAGTTTTTATAGTTGTGCCTGTTTATGATTCTTGGAGGCCTATTGGGAGCAACACTCTCTAAATTGGCAAGGGTGAGAGAAGTCATCTTTGACATGCTAATTTTGCGGAAGAGAAAGGTAGTTTCGCAGAAAAAGATAATTTCGCTGAGCTAGTTTCGCAGAAACTAGTTTCGCTGAGGAAATGGTAAATTCGCTGGTAATTTCGACAACAATTTCGCTAGCCGGAAGCAATAAAATGCTTAGTTTCGCTGAGAGTTTCACAGGAAACAAGCTTGAACTTTCATTTAGGGTATTTCGATAGCAATTTCGCTTGAAATGAGACACAAGAACAGTTGAACTTTCATTCAAAATTTATACTTTCGTAGAAAAGCTATGAACAACTACAAGTGTGAAACAATTGTAGTTTCGCTGGAAAAAATGAGAGTTTCACAGAAAGAACTCTAGTTTCGTTGTAAGAATCTGAAAACCTTTTAAACCTGAAAACAACCTAAAATCACCCAAATCATAATGGATTTGAGATCTGATGATTCATAGATCTTTCCCAACCAAAAGCAAGCAAAATTCAATCAACATCCATATCAAATACACTCAAATTTGATCTAAAATTGAAGAAATAGTTGTATTGAAACAAAAACAACCAAAAACCTCAAACAATCAAGAGCACCAAGGCTCTGATACCATTTTGTTGGTCCATATGATCGATTATCGGTACAAATAAAGGTTTGAATCGTTCAATACCAGAAATAACAACACACACAATGATTTAGATGAACAATAATGACCAAAATGTATTCAAATATAATCCATAAAGCAACAACACAATCAAAAGAAGATAAGCTCAATGTATATCAGTGAATAACAACATACAAATGACTCTTGCAACACAAATACTCGATTAGGTTTTTTGCAAGGATATGCAACAATGGACATGATCATTTCTACTTATAACAGTCTTAGTTTCACAGACAGTTTCGCTGACTACGACACTGTGCTGCCGAAACTATAGTTTCGCCCGGCAGAAACAACAGTTTCGCCGGGTAGACTAAACAGTTGACTGTGAGCGAAACTACAGTTTCGGTCACAGTTTCGCTGGACTACAAAATATCATAAACTGAACTAATAAACTTACAAAAGTAAACTAACATTAATCCTATTACATAGAAATATACACATAAACTAATCTCAGGTGAGTCCAACCTATAGTTGATCTTCACTTGAGTAGTTCATAATTGACACGGATGCATGCATATGATAGCATGAACTTTTGACGAGACACGATTTTAGACAGACTCTAAGATGATATCCCCAGGTATATACTTACATATAATAGAGAAGATGTACATCTAGTCCAACAGATGAGAGCTTCAAGTTAATGCTTCCGCATAGCAGAGAAGATCATCGTAGCATGTTGATGAGAGCTTTAGGTCAATGCTTTCGCATAGCAGAGAAGATCATCACTCCAGGTCAATGCTCACGCATAGCAGAGGAGATAAACACGCATTTTATTATACATAATATACAATTTGGGCTAAGAAATATTAGACCCAACATGGACTTATGACAGACTTAAGACAAAAATCAGCCACTCTCAACCGAGTGTTAGTACACGATGTCCCTAGTTTATGTACTTCAATGTAAATGCCTTTCATTTCTTACACATATGTAATACAAGTGCTTAATGAAATATGATATGTGTTTTGAAGTTTATTTGTCTTTGATTGTATCTTATTCTTATTATATTTAGTATTACTCATATGTATGAACATTACATATTGGTTTGAGGTTGTTGTACATAGTTCTAAATCAATAATGATTTAGAAATGTGTTCAACTTAGTCGGGTGGTTATTCATGCCAATGGACCATACTTATGGACCATACACACGAATGAACCAAACTTATGGATCAGTCGCATGACTGAACTAGGTGACTGGATCAGTCGTATGACTAAGACATAAGATTGACTCAGTCACATGACTGAACCTTCAGTCGTGCGTATGAATCAAACACATGACTCAGTCGCATGGCTGAACCATGCTAATGGCTCAGTCGTACAACTGAACACTGAAAACCTATAAATACCACATAATTCATGGAAAAACAAAACACTTCGAATACTATTGTACCCTAGCCGTCCAGAGCATCCCACTTCATCCATCCAACTTCATAGTTCGTTCCTGATTGATTCCAACTCGTTTTTAATGTTTGTTTAATCGTTAGATCGATCAGGTTGTCGTTCTCACTCATTGGATCTATTGTACGACTGATTCCCATTCGCATATTCCAATCGCACAACTGGACTCAGTCGCATCGTTCATTCGCATATTTAAGCTATTCCAGTCGGATGACCTCAATCGTCCTCTTCCTTTGCACAACTGAATCCATTCGCACGATTGAATTCATTCGCATCGTTCAATCGTACGATTGACCCAGTCACCTTGCTCAATCGCACGATTGAATCTGTCTTGTCTTAAGTTTGTCAAGTTTTAAGCCATGGAAGAGCAGTTTATTGCGTTCACTGCCGGAGAAGACTCGCGTATCCAGAATCTTCTTCTTCTGGAAAATGAGATAGGGAATCACAACAAACCGCCGAAAGTTGTTGAGGTTGGATGAGTACCCACAGTGGAATCAGCGGTTTGAGATATACTTCAACGGTGTAGACCCTAATCTATGGACATCTATTGAGACTTCTTATATTGTAACAGTTAGTGCTAATGGGGTGAAGTTGACTCTGGGGGGTATGAACGAAGCTCAGAAGGTTCTACAGAATGCTAAAAGAAGGCATATGTACTGTTGACTCAGTCGATACCTAAGGATATATTCCATCAATTCTCAGAGAACAAGGAGTCGAAGAAGTTATGGGAGGCTTTAGAAAAGAGATATGACGGTAATGCAACCTTGAAGGCGCTAAAGGCTAAAGCTCTCAAAAAGGAATTTGATAATTTCTCTCCAATAGGAAATGAGAGCTTAGATGACATCATTGATCGATTTTATCCTTTGATGAGTGAGCTGCATACTCATGGTGTGACTACATCTATAGAAGATAAAGTTTCAAGCTTTGTTGATGGTCTGCCGGACAAGTGGGATCAATTTGTGTCTAATCTGAGACAGAATGACACTCTTACAACTTTAGACATAAATGATTTTATCTTGATGTTAAGGGAGGAGGAACTACGATCAAAAGACAAGTCTATGAAAGGATCCTACACTCAGAATCCTTCACTGTACAACGCTGTTCCTACTCCGGTTTCATTAGGCGCACCGCTACAAATGGCATTTGTGTCAAATTCATTCGCTCCTTCCTAAAGCAGTTCCTCAGGAAGCGAAGTGTCAGGTTCATCTGGAACCCAATACATTGTCCCTGATTCCAACCCAACTAAGCTGAAGACTGAGAATTTCAGAAATGTCACTGTGGAAGTTTCCAAAGAGCACATGGATCTACTAGCTATAGTGGTTCATTCTTATGATAGGTTAGTCGCTGGGAAGATTGGAAATTGTCATCTCGCTGACGAGGACTATGAGCAGGTGGATGAGACCGAGTTGGAGCATATGGATATAATGTGGGCATTGGCTAGTGAGGTGAGAAGAGCCAAAAAGTTTGTTAAGAAGACGGGGCAGAACTTGGTTGCCACTAAAGACACTACATTTAGGTTTGATAAAACCAAGGTCACATGCTTCAACTGTTGAGAAAATGGGCATTTCAAATATGAATGCGTAAAGCCGAAGAAGACTGGTAAAGGAAACCCTTTTTCTTCGATCAACCGCCAAGATAAAGAGAAGATTAGGGCATTATCGAGTAAAGAGTCGAAAGCTATAGTTGCTCAGGGAGATGAAGGACAAGACTAGTCCTTCCGATTTGTATTTGACGGAGAATCAAATATAGCATTAGTTGATGATTTAGATGATGGATCTGTGAGTGAGGGAGACATCATAGCTAAGCATGCACGTTCAGATATTGAAGAAGCTATGGATGTGGTAGATCATCTTATTGAAGAAGAATTGAGTGCTGCAAACTCAGAATCTCCAGTTATCGAAGAGTCTGAATCTGCATTTATGGCTGATTCATCTAGTTGTGCATAGGTATTCTAAAGACAAATTTTTTGATAAACATGCTTGTGATGAATGTGATAAATTTAGAGAATGCATTGATTTAAAATTTGCTAGGTTATTAGAACACAATGATAATCTAGTAAATGATTTAAAACTCTGCACTGAAGCGAACTGTGTTTTATAACAAAATGAGTGCAGTTTTAAAGAAAAGATAGAACTTGTAGGGAAACAACTAGGGGAAACTGAAGTTGTTACCCTAAATCAATCAAATGACATTAAGTTCTATTTAACTACTTTAGAGGAAATTAAAAAGGAAAAAGCAGTTGTGCAAGTTGAGGTGGAGTCATTAAAACAAAAACTGCATAGTTTAGCTAGTTCCTCTCACATAGTTTAGAACTTAGTAATAGAACGTAACAGCGGGGAAGGTCTGGGATATAAAGTAGTGCTGCCTCCACATGTGATACTTTTAAATACTAAATGTAGACCAATAAATAATAACCCAGTTAAGGATCATGTGGTGACTACTCCTCTGGTCAGTGATCCAGAGTCCACAGGTAAACCTGTGCAGTCTGTCACTGATCAGAAAGCTACTACTTCAGGATTGAAAGATAAGGTGCTTATAAAGGATTTGTGTGATAAACTTGAAAAGGATATGCAGGGGTTTGATTCACCATTTTCAGATTGTTCAACCATTTAAACAAATGAAACGCAGTGGAATGTACTACTTTAAAACATGTTAAAGTTTCTGAAACTTATGTTTTTAGGTGATAAACATATGCATAAACCAAACCTATAATACAAAGGATCATTTTTATGTGAATAGACAAGTTATGAAAGCATAAAACATGCATTATGGACAGCCATATAGAGGCTGCCTTAGACTACCTTTTAGCAGCTAAAAAGGGGTCGAAATCTTTGAAGATGATGATGTTTTGAGCAGCAATCCTTCAGGGTGGAGGACCTCAAATCTCGATACCCACAAGTCCTTCAAACACCAAGCTTGTTACGACAGCAACACCAAAAGAAAACCCCTTAAAAGAACAATCTGAATCAGCCAAATCAGCCAAGAAAAAACGATTTTTCAGCTTTGTTTTGCTTCTTCAATCCAAAAATTAGCTTTCTTCAAAGAGAGAAATGTTGCTTTGTGTGTGAGAGAGAAAGTGTTTCATGGATGGTTGCTTGAATGAATGAATTAAGTCTTGTAGAAGCCAAGACAAAATGTGTTTCCCTATGCCTTTGGACGGTCGAAGGGTGGGGTTCAAAAATGTTCCCCCCATTTTGAAACTTAATCTTTTAATTCATTCTTTCATCCGTTTTGTTTTATAAAATTAAAACCGGTTTTAATTTTATAACAACAAGACACTTTTATTTGTTATTATTTAACCCATTTAAATAATGAAACAAACAACCTCTCATGAACAAATTATCTATGTTGTTCCTTTCCGAAAGCAACATTTTTAGAAAAATCCATTTTTCTAAATTGGTGTCGGTACTTATTTGTTTGATCTCATCAGCAAATAAATATTAATTGGTGTTTGTATAGCTTGTTATTGGGTATGACCTGACTTGGATCATAACGCACTAACCACATCAATCTTGTATGTGTCTTCAGCATATAAGGTCCAACAATCTCCCACTTGCACAAGATTCAAAGAAGATGAATGCAAGCAGTAATACCGCCTAACAACGGTTTACTACCCTTAATACGTATGACTAAGTGCCATTCAATAACATCATCCTCTTCAAGTACCATACTTGTAATGTTTTAGGTGAATCAATCATCTATTCTTTTATTACAGATGTCAAGTTAAATCCAAGGACACAGAATGATCATTCCTTGTTGATTTAGCTTAATCAGGCCTTAGACATCTTGCTCTCGATGAATAAGAGGAACAAATTCCATCTTGACTACATACGTTTCTCACAGACACCTCGTGTCATACCTGAACATACCCTTATGTACTGTCCACTATTTCAAGATAGTGAAGAATTAGCTCAAGGTATAATACTTGGTGAATATCAAAACCCAATATGTATCTCAGGTCGGAGGATACCAAGTGATATTCGGCTTTACTCAAATTTACTTGTGATCAATCTATAAGATTCCATGCAGTAATATTTGAGATGCAGGTCAGTCCAATATTTGCATCCCACAAATATCTATGAACCTTGGTAGCAATCCATTGCTCTATATTCATCCTTACGAATATCAACCAATCCATGTTCATAATAATCTTACCCTCGCACTTGCTCCCACAAGTCTGAACGACTACGGACATTTAGAGTAAACAATTTACTCATGGATTAAACATGCTAAATTGGAACATTAATTGAAACATTATAACCAAATAATTTTATTCAAATAATAAGGAGTTCCACATATCCAAATACAAAATTTACAGATCAAATCCAATCACTAGAATATCAAAGTCCCATGGCACAAGTATGACCTTCATGCTTTGCCTTTTCAAGGAGCTTCGTGAGAGGATCCGCAATGTTTTGATCCGTGTGAACTTTGCGATTACATATCTTTCCCTTTTCAACGTCATCTCGTATCTAGTCGAATCTCCGTTCAATGCGCCTAGTCTTTTGATGAGCACGAGGTTCCTTGATTTGAGCATCACACCCTCGTTGTCACAAAAGATCTCTAGGGGGTCCTGAATGGAAGGGAGTACCCCTAGATCGGCAATGAATTTCTTCAACCATGCAGCTTCTTGAGCTGCCAATGAGGCGGCGACGTATTCAGATTCTGTAGTTGATAAGGCCACCACATCATGCTTGGAGCTCTTCGAAGAGACCTCTCCTCCCTTTAGAATGAAAATGTATCCCGATTGTGGCTGTGAATCGTCACGATCGGTTTGGAAACTCGCATCCGTGTAACCTTTTACAAAGAGTTCCTCATCACCGGATCCATAGATTAGGAACATATCTCTTGTCCTCCTCAGGTACTTAAGTATGTTCTTAACAGCCATCCAAGGACTGTATCCAGGATTTTGCTGGTATCGGCTTGTCATGCTTAAGGCACATGACACGTCCGCTCAGTGCATATCATCGCATAAATGATGGATCCAATAGCAGATGCGTATGGGATTGCCTTCATTTTATCTTGCTCATCCTTTGAGCTAGGACATTGAGTCGTACTCAATATCGTTCCTCTTTGAATAGGTACGGTACCATTCTTAGAGTTCTCCATCTTGAACCTTTTCAAGATTTTATCAATATATGCACATTGATTTAAACCAATCAACCGCCTTGATCTATCCCTATAGATCTTTATTCCTAGAATATAGGCGGCTTCACCAAGATCATTAATGGAAAAACAACTTCCAAGCCAGATTTTTACACCTTCCAAGGTTGGAATGTCATTTCCAAATAGTAGTATGTCATCAACATACAATACTAGGAAAGTTATTGTGCTCCCACTAGCCTTCTTATATACACAAGCCTCATCAGCATTTTTGATGAAGCCAAATTTCTTTACCTCCTTATTAAAATGGTGATTCCAGCTTCCCGATGCTTGTTTCAATACATAGATTGATTTCTTTAACTTGCATACTTTATTAGGATGTTTTGGATAAACAAAACCTTCAGGCTGAACCATATAGACATCTTCCTCAAGATATCCATTTAGGAAAGCGGTTTTGACATCCATTTGCCAAATCTCATAATTATAATGAGCAGCTATGCAAACAATATCCTTATAGACTTTAGCATCACAACAGGTGAGAAGGTTTCATCATAGTCAACCCCTTGAGTTTGAGTGAAACCCTTTGCTACAAGTCTAGCTTTATAAGTATCCAAGTTTCCTTGCATATCGGTTTTCTTCTTGAAAACCCACTTACTTCCAACTATCTTGGAGTTAAGAGGTGGTTCAACAAGTTCCCAAACTTGATTGTCATACATGGATTGTATCTCAGCGTTCATGGCTTCAAGCCATTTGTCACAATCCAAATTAGACATTGCATTATGATATGTGGTTGGTTTATCTGAATCTACCACATAGCATCCATCCATGAAAAATCCGTATCTTTCAGGTGGATTACTAGTTCTACCACTTCTTTGAACGTTTTGTGTGTATTGATCAACCGTTTGATCATCCTCAACATCCTCATGTTGAGTGCTAGTTTCAACCAAACGTGCATTGGTTCCACAGCTTCAACTTGGGCTTTGGTTCCATTGCCCATGAAGAGACTAACAACCCCTTGGTTGAAGTCCCTACTTCTTGTGAACCCCTACAACAAGTTGCAAATATGAGTTCCACATCTGGTATCCAATACCCATGTGTTAGAAGATGTAACATTAAAATCAATATGAATCATGTATATTGTACCTGAGGTCTGCCCGACATCCCTCTTTGCTTTCAACTCTTGGAGATGGACAGGACAATTCCTTGCCATATGTCCAATCTCCCCACACTTGAAGCATGGGTCATTGGTAGCAACCTTTTGCTTCTTCTCTTGTGGTTTGGGTGGCACCCTTGCCACCCCTTTCCCCTTTCCCCAAACGGGTCCCTTACCCTTGGCAACCTTTGTCTTGGGTGCGAGATAAGGCCTTTTCTTGTTCCTACCTTCATTGATGGTGAGAATGGGTAAAACCCTTTTACCCATGGCTGCTTCGGCTGTTTTAAGCAGTGAGTAAAGCTCACCAATGCTTTTGTCCCATGCATTCATGTTGTAGTTCAACACGAATGTCTCGAACTTCTTGGTAAGGCCATTAAGGATCAAATCCGTGGCCAATTCCTTCGAGACGGGACAATTAAGCCTCTCGACGTGGTCAATATGACTTTTCATCTTAAGTACATAAGATGAAACAGATTGGTTGTCGTCCATACGACATGCATGGAGTGCTCGAACCGTTTTGAAGCGCTCAACCCTTGCTTGCTGTTAGAACGTTTCCTTCAGCTGGGTTATCATGTCATAAGCTCCGTGATGTTCATACTCCTTTTGGAGATCCGGAGTCATGCTCGCTAGCATGAGACAAGACACTTGGACGGAGTCCTCAGTGTATTTCAGCCAATCGTTATAGACCTCCTCATCATCCTCAGTAGGTTGATCGGCGATGGGGTCGTCTAAAACATATGATCTTCTCTCTTGCTTGAGAAGGATTCTCAAGTTTCGATACCAATCAATAAAGTTATTATGATTTAGACGTTCCTTTTGGAGGATCGCTCGTAATGATTGGGTGGACGCGGCTGAGTTATTTTGATTGTCATTATTGGTGACCATCTACAAAATTTAACAAAGATCTATTTTAGTATTTTCGATATTGCCAATTCTAATAATTAATGCCTTTTAAGGTCATTTTTATATTAAAATCTAGAACCCAACATTATATTAAAATTATGGTTAGGTGACCTTTATCCCACAATTTAAATTAATAAGGTGGTCAACGATTGACGGTTGCAACCATTTGCAACTTCTAGAGGTATGGGATCGACTTTAAACATCATATGTAAAGTTGGCATGTTAATCCCGTCAACACCATATGGAAAACATATTGTAGGTGATCCATTTAACATGGTTTACAAATCAAGTTACCCTACTTGCACACACGTGTGAGTTTACCAGCATAAGTGGTTTGGTGACCTTTATCCCACCAATGTCGTATCCCTACCTTAAGTCACAAGTTCCCTCTAAATGGTTAGGTGAACTTTATCCCATTAAGAGTTTCCAAATGACTCAGGTGTTGTGCAAAAGGACGGTGTTAAACTTGTTTGATAAGAATCTAAAGTTTTCATAATCTTAGTTTAGAAAACTCTTTGTACTTGTATTTGCATGCTTTCAAATACAAGATACCCTATGGTTCTTTTAATAAAACCCATTTTATTATGAAATCATTAATCCTTTTAATAACCATTTATTAACACTTAATGATTAAGAACCATTTTTATATTAGCATGTTATGATCATTTTTATTAAGATTGTTTATCATATCCATATATTATACAATCATTCACAAAATCATAATCAAACAAGCATAATATAAACAACTACAATGTGCATAACCATAGCTACTATTGTGACCACACTTGTTTGCCATCACAAGTGTGGTCATTTGGTCTTTCCTAAGGGTTGAATACAACACAAATATGAGGTCTTCATAGACTCCCACTTGAACTTGCATCCATATGCTTCAAGTCCTCTTTGTGTCTTCTCTCTTGTGCTTCCTTCCCGAGCATCTTCTTTTACAAAATATATATATCCTAATACATATTTTCTAGTAAAAGAAAAATACTCCTAATCTATTATTACATCCCAATGAATAAATAGACAAAATATAAGCACAAAACTTTACAACCCAATTGAATGAATATAATTAAATAAATACATTCAATTCAAACCAAAACAATACGAGGTCTAAGCTAGGTTATGCACTATCATATGAACAATCATAAACATCATTCAATAAACAAAATAAACCCCATCAAACCCCAAATTTTGAGCCAACATAAATTGAAAATTAGGGTTTGTTTGTCCAAACAAACAACAACCAAAACTATCAACCAATTGAGATTCCTATCTTTCAAAGTTTAATCATAAGCATGAAGATATAACTTTCAAAGGAATGGGGTTTATTGAATCAACCAAAATCAGCCTCTAATGAGTTGATAATCATCATTTAAAACCAATTTTAAAGGACAAGAACAAGCAAGCTATCCACATAACCGGCTCTTGATGCCATTGCAGGGGTTTGTTACACCATTTTCAGCTTGTTCAACCATTTAAACAAATGAAACGCAGCGGAATGTACTACTTTAAAACATGTTAAAGTTTCTGAAAATTATGTTCTTTAGGTGATAAACATATGCATAAACCAAACCCATAATACAAAGGATCATTTTTATGTGAATAGACAAGCTATGAAAGCATAAAACATGCATTATGGACAGCCATATAGAGGCTGCCTTAGACTGCCTTTCAGCAGCTAAAAAGGGGTTGAAATCTTTGAAGATGATGATGTTTTGAGCAGCAATCCTTCAGGGTGGAGGACCTCAAATCTCGATACCCACAAGTCCTTCAAACACCAAGCTTGTTAGGAGAGCAACACCAAAAGAAAACCCTTTAGAAGAGCAATCCAAATCAGCCAAAACAGCCAAGAAAAACCGATTTTTCAGCTTTGTTTTGCTTCTTCAATCCGAAAATTAGCTTTCTTCAAAGAGAGAAATGTTGCAGTGTGTGTGAGAGAGAAAGTGTTGCATGGATGGTTGCTTGAATGAATGAATTAAGTATTGTAGAAGCCAAGACAAAATGTGTTTCCCTATGCCTTTGGGCGGCCGAAGGGTGGGGTTCAAAAATGTTCCCCCTATTTTGAAACTTAATCATTTAATTCATTCTTTCATCCCTTTTGTTTTATAAAATTAAAACCGGTTTTAATTTTATAACAAGACACTTTTATTTGTTATTATTTAACCCATTTAAATAATGAAACAAACAACCTCTCATGAACAAATTATCTGTATAATGTTGTTCCCTTCCGAAAGCAACGTTTTTAGAAAAACCCATTTTTCTAAATTGGTGTCGGTACTTATTTGTTTGATCTCATCAGCAAAGAAATATTAATTGGTGTTTGTATAGCTTGTTATTGGGTATGACCTGACTTGGATCATAACGCACTAGCCATATCAATCTTGTATGTGTCTTGAGCATATAAGGTCCAACAAGATAATGTTGGGTCGGGTTCACAAACGTCTACTTTAGAACCTAAAAAATCAAAACCAACAAACCCTAAACGTGTTAATCATCAAAATTCTGATAAAATGAAAGAAAAAGGTATGATAATGTGAAACCAATTAATTTTGTTAAAGAAAGTGAAACATCTAAGAAGGAAGAGAAACTGACCAGCCCCCTACCATATTCAACCCCTCACCAATGTTCTCCTCAACCTGTTGTAGGGAGATCCTACTGCAGTTGTGGAAAATAAGGACATCTTTCTCCAAAGTGTCCTCATTATCAGACACCTAAAAGAAAAATTAAACTTTTTGATGAAAAACAAAGATTTTTTAAAATTAGATCTAATACTCCTCCAAGATACCAAAGGCAACACAGACAAGCTCAAAGCGAAACTGTGCTACCTAAGGTTAAACCTAGGAATATTAGTGAACCTAAAGTTCAAACCATAAGCTAGACGTCTATTTACCACAAACAGGCCTTGCACAAAACTGGTTTGTGGAAGGTAAAATCATGTAATGTTTCTGATAGTGAGGACAAGAAGAAGAAAGATATGTCTTCGTCCTCCAAAGGTCAGTGGGTTGAGTTCATGATATGCGATACCTCTGGGAAACCCAAGCCAGTAAAGGCTTGGGTCCCAAACTAATCATTTCCATTCTTTGTGCAAGTTGTCCGCTACAGCGCTATCACTAATACCTGGATTATTGATAGTGGGGCTTCCAGGCACATGACCGGGAATTCGTCCCACCTATTCAACATCAAGAAATTAAAGGGGGACATGTATCTTTCGCAGTAAGTAAAGGAGGATATATCACCGCTCAAGGCGAAATGGGAAACGAGAAGTTAAAGTTCGACAAGGTAAACTACGTTTAGCAATTACAAAACAACTTGCTTTCGGTTACCCAAATTTGTGATAAGGGCTTTAAGGTCGTGTTTGACAATAAGAAGTGTTACATACTTAAGAAGGAGTATGTTATCTAGGAGGAGAAAGTTCTAATGTCGGCCTCAAGATATAACGATATGTAATGCCTTGGACCATTCAAAAGCCTCAACAACTGAGTCTACCGCTCAGTGTTTCTTGCAAAAAGCAACTGAGAGGGATTCAGTTTCCTGGCATAGGAGAATGGGACACATCAATCCCAGGAAGATGAATCATCTGGTTCAGAATGATCTGGTGGACGGAGTTACTGTCAAGAACTTCTAGCTCCCAGATTTTTGCATAGCTTGCAAGAAAGGGAAATAGACAAAGAAGTCTCACAAGTCGAAGAAAGTTCATTCTATCAAAATTACTCTTAAGCTTCTACATATGATTCTGTTTGGCCCTGTCAGCACAAAGAGCATTGCTGTAGATTGGTACTGCTTTATGGTGACGGATGATTACTCAAGATTCTCTTGGGTGATGTTTCTGAAAGCGAAGTTAGAGATATTTGAATCATTCAAACATCTACTTACCAAATTTGAGTCACTCTACAAGCTGAAAGTGAGGAAAATACGTTTAGACAATGGGACAGAATTCAAGAATCAGTGGATGGAGGCATTCTGTCAAGAGAAATGGATTGTTCATCAATTCTCTTCTGCTTACACTCCATAGATGAATGGAGTTGCTAAACGCAAGAATCAAAGCTTGATAGAAACAATAAGGACAATGCTAGCTGACTCAAAACTACCGGTTTAATTCTGGAACGAGGCAGTGGCTAATGCGTTCTATACTCTTAATCGGGTCTTAGTGGTTAAACGTCATGGTAAAACTACTTATGAGTTGCTCCAATAGCGTAAACCCAATTTGGAGTATCTAGAACCATTTGGAGCCCCCTACATGCTTTTAAACAAAAACCAGACTGGGAAGTTCTATGAGAAGGCAGAAGAAGGTATCTTTCTTGGCTATAGTATACCAGACAAAAGAGTTTATATTAACTCAACTAGTCAGGTAGACGTATGGTGCAATGTTTATGTCCAAAGATACACCACCCCCTGCTGGAAAAGGACCTTCCTTCTTCTTTGACTACGATGGATTTTTTTAATCCCATTCTGATAATGAGGTGGTCGCTCAAATGAAGTACGTTGTTCTAAATACTCCTACTCGAGGCTCGACATCCTCGGCTCCATTAGAAGGTACTTCTAGTCCTTTAGGGGGAGAACTAGAGATAAGCAATCCTTCATTTGATGATGAAGAAGCTGCAAATAAGAATGTGAACCATGAGGCACAGGTCACCAATGCTAAAGTACACCTGCTGCTGATCATGAAGTGACTAGAACTTATAAACCTATTCATTCAACAGTCACATATACTGAACATGTGATTCAAACTGGATGATGAAGTAGCAGTTCCCACAACTCCCAGAACTAGGATTAATATGAATCATCCCGTGGATAACATCATCCGGGATCTTCTCTCGGGAGTTCAGACAAGAAATCAGCTATACTCAGCTAACTATGCTGCGGTCATGGAAAAGGGGTACATACACGATGGGGCATATCGATGTTTTGTGTCTCAAGTTGAGCCTAAGTATGTAACCATTGCCTTAAAGGATGAGCCATGGGTAAGTGCCATGCAAGAAGAACTCCAACAGTTTAAGAAGTTAGGCGTCTGGACACTTATGGATAGACCAAAAGGTGCAAAGGTGATTGGCACTAAGTGGGTTCTTTGGTGTAAGAAGGATGATGTAACACACCACCTTATTATCATAATTTATAAAACATGTTGAGGTGTAAAAGATTTTTAATTTAGGTCCCAGTTAAAATCTCTACTTTTAAAACTCTATTACACAACTATGATTACATCAACACACTACTAACGTTTACACACCTCAAATTACATTTATATAATTTACATAACGTTAAGTTTGTTTAAAAGAAACTAGTTAACAACCCATTGTTCGATCCACAAGCATCCTCATCGATCACCTTTGCCTTCTTGAAAAATTCCTACAAAACAACCACTTTTATCACATTAGTCCATTAGAACTAAGTAAGGACTCTTATACTTACTTTACAGATTATTAGGAGGTGTTTTAAAGCTTAAAATATCAATCGAAAACACAAGTGGCAAGTTATACCCACCGTAAGTTACGGTGGGTACCGTAAATTACGGTACCCCCTGGATATTAAACCCACCGTAAGGCAGAAATTTTCTGCCGTAATAGTTTTCCAGGCTACCGTAAATTACGGTGGCTACCGTAATTTACGGTAGGCCCAGTTATTTTGTGCCTCTCAACATCTTGACCCGTTTCGTTTGTTTCGACTTTTCAATGATTCCGGATCCATTTCAACATTCTCTATTTGCTCAATTTAGAAGCTTTAACTCTCTTAGCTTCGACTCTTTACATCTATCACATTATCACCCATTCGATAATCACACTTTCATGTTTAAATAGGAATGGGTCATAATTCCATTTTCAAGCTAGTCATTCCCTAACTTGGACTAGCATATTAGATTCAGATCACACACCTATACACTTCGCCATACATCTTTATGTTTGGCATACACACAGTCGCCAAACCACACGTTTATCACCCACTGGTGAATTAGGCTTACACACAGTAGCCAAAACATAGTTTATCACTCACCAGTGATTTAAATGTTACCACCGTAACTAAATATAGTTATAACCCCTCCAGGTTTGGTTCACACACCTGTGAACTATACCGGTATATTGATTTCATGCACACGCGCATGTAGCTTCAACCCAATTCATACACTCCAGCATGTATACTTACTACTACTATGACCATTACTTATGGTCATTATTCACAACTCACATTTACTCAAGAATAAACATAATAAAATCATAAAGATAAAACTATATATGATTATGAGGCTAATGTCCTTACCTTAGACAAGCTTCAACTCAACCTTTGTCTTTGCCCACCGCTTTGCTAATACTCCCTTCACCTAAACATATGTTTAGGATTAATTTAGCACATACATACATATGGTATAAACCAATCCATATGACCCATTTTTTTTACTAGTTCAAGCATAACTAACTCTATATTGACCCACCGGTCGTTTTATTCCCACCTTGCCCTTCCTTTCATATTTTGAACTTCTTGGAGGCATTTTATCAAACACCTTATGGGCATGATTTATAACTCAACATATTTCATACAACTAATTTGCTATAAACCACCAAGTTTCAAAATTGGCATACATGATACATAGAACACCTAATACATACTATTCTAAGTTCAACACATATCAATTTGATCATGGATGAATTTCTCCTCAACACCCCAATCATGAACTAACTACTTAGCAAGAAAACATTCAATTAAGACTCACCTTATGAGTTAGATGCAGAAATTAGATGATTCATAACTCAATTCCACAATTAGAAGCTTGAATTCAACACAACCGCGACTCAATTTGACTAGGGTTCTTGATCCCTTCCTCCTTCCCGTTCTCCTCCCCTTCATGTATGTGTGTGTGAAGTGTCCAGGAGGTTCTACACCTCCTTACATATAGATAAATTTGATTTTTCTCAATTGGCAAAAGTAGCCCCTCTAGTTACTTGTAGTTATTTACACTAACAATACTAACTTAACTCAGTTAGTTCTAATTTACCACTCATTTCATTTTTAAAAAAAAAACACAAATTATAAAATTACCTAAAATGGGACGTTACAAGTTCTCCCCCACTTGGGAAGTTTCGTCCCCGAAACTTACTGACGCATCAAATAAGTAAGGGTAGCATTCTCTCATCTCGTCTTCTAGCTCCCAAGTGACATCCGACCCCTTTCGGTTCTTCCACTGTATCAGCACTTGCTTTACCTCTTTGTTTCTCAGCTTTTTGATTTTTCTGTCAAGTATTACCACAGGTTCTTCCACATAATTCAGCTTATTATCAATCACTAAATCCTTATACGGGATATATGCTGATTCATCTGCTAGACACTTTCTCAAATGAGAGACATGAAAGGTATTATGGACCCCACTTAGTTCTTCTGGTAGCTCAAGACGATAAGCAACCTCGCCCACCCGAGCTATAATTTTAAATGGTCCAATGAATCGCGGTCCTAACTTTCCTCGCTTTCGGAATCGAATTATACCTTTCCATGGGGAAACCTTTAATAACACATAATCTCCTACCTGGAATTCAATCGGTTTTCTTCTTCTATCTGCATACGACTTTTGACGATCTTGAGCCGCCTTTAGATGAGCTCGCACTTGATCAATGTGTTCATTAGTTTTTCTCACCACTTCGGTACTAGCTAGCTCTCGTGGACCGATTTCTCCCCAACATACGGGAGTTCTACATTTTCTCCCATATAACATTTCATACGGCGCCATTTTCATACCCGAATGATAGCTGTTATTATACGAAAATTCTGCCAAGGGTAGATATGTATCCCAACTACCTCCGAAATCAATAATGCACGCGCGTAACATATCTTCTAGGATCTGGATAATCCTCTCACTTTGACCATCTGTCTGTGGGTGATATGCGGTGCTAATCAACAGTTTGGTACCCATTTCTTCATGAAATTTTCTCCAGAACCTTGAAGTAAATCGAACATCTCGATCTGATATTATGGATACAGGTATGCCATGCTTAGACACAATTTCCTTGATGTATATTTCTGACATTGTTTCCGATGAGTAAGTCTCCCGGATTGGAATGAAATGAGCACTCTTTGTCAATCTATCCACTACTACCCAGATGGTATCATAGCCTTTTCGGGTTTTTGGAAGCTTTGTTATTAAGTCCATGGCTATACGATCCCACTTCCAAACTGGAATTTCTAAAGGTTGTAATTCACCATGTGGTTTTTGATGTTCTGCTTTTACTTGTAAACATGTTAAACACTTTTCCACATATTTAATGATATCACGTTTCATTCCTGGCCACCAATAGTTCACTTTTAAATCACAATACATCTTAGTAGCTCCTGGGTGAATCGAATACTTAGATTTATGTGCCTCATCCAGTATCAATTCTTTTACTGGACAAATTGGAGGAATCCATACTCGTCCCCTCATTGTTTTTAATCCATAACTGTCTTCCTTTAGGATATGCACTTGACCCTGAATACGGTTTCGTTTCCAATTCTCCTCTTTGAGTGCCTCCATTTGCGCTTCTTTAATTCGCTCAATTATGCTTGAGTTAATCGTTATTCTCATCGCTTTTACTCTAATAGGCTCATACTCATCTTTTCTACTTAATGCATCCGCTACCACGTTAGCCTTCCCAGGATGATATAGGATTTCACAGTCGTAATCCTTTAATAATTCCAACCAACGCCTCTGTCTCATATTAAGCTCTTTCTGAGTGAAAAAATATTTTAAACTTTTATGATCGGTAAAAATAGTGCATTTCACACCATAGAGATAATGTCTCCAAATTTTTAAGGCAAATACCACTGCGGCCAGCTCTAAATCATGTGTTGGGTAGTTCACCTCATGTGTTTTCAGTTGTCTTGAGGCATAAGCAATCACTCTACCCCTTTGCATCAGAACACACCCCAACCCAAAATAGGACGCATCAGAATACACAACAAAATCCTCATTCCCCTCGGGTAATGCTAGTATTGGTGCCTGCGTCAATCTTAATTTCAACTCTTGAAACGCTTTTTCTTGTTCGACATCCCATTTAAAAATAATCCCTTTTCTAGTAAGTTTAGTCAATGGAGAAGCTATTTTGGCAAAGTCTTGAATAAACCTCCGGTAATACCCTGCTAGGCCCAAGAAACTTCTAACCTCAGTCGGAGTTTTTGGAGGATTCCATTTCATTACTGCTTGAATCTTTGAGGAGTCTACTTGAATCCCATTTGCATTTACAACATGCCCTAAAAATTGCACTTCTCGTAACCAAAAATCACATTTTGAAAATTTAGCATATAATTTTTCTTGTTGAAGAGTTTCCAAAACCTCTCGTAAGTGACGCGCATGCTCTTCTTCACTTTTAGAATACACTAATATATCATCAATGAAAACAATAACCGAACGGTCTAACATAGGTCGACATACCCGATTCATTAAATCCATAAACGCCGCCGGTGCATTTGTTAACCCAAAAGACATCACAAGAAACTCATAGTGACCGTAGCGAGTACGAAACGCTGTCTTAGGCACATCATCCTCCTTTATCCTTAGCTGATGATACGCTGACCTTAAATCAATCTTTGAAAACCAAGACGCGCCTTGTAGTTGGTCAAATAGATCATCAATCCTAGGTAAAGGATATCGGTTCTTGATAGTCACCTTATTTAATTCTCGATAATCAATACACATTCTAAAACTTCCATCTTTCTTTTTAACAAAAAGCACTGGTGCACCCCACGGGGAGATGCTTGGGCGAATGAACCCTTTATCAAGGAGTTCTTGTAATTGTTTCATCAACTCTTGTAATTCAGATGATGCTAACCGATATGGGGCTTTAGCAATAGGTTTAGCTTTGGGTACTAAGTCAATTCGAAACTCCACATCTCTTACAGGTGGAAGGCCTGGTAAGTCATCTGGAAATACCTCAGGAAATTCTCTAACCACTGGAACATCTTCTAATTTCGGTACACTTTGGTTAGTATCAACTACATATGCCAGGAAACATTGCCCTTCACGTCTCATATGCTTTAGGGTCTTAATTAATGAACACAACACCACTCCTTTACACTTTTCTCCATGAACAACTACCTTATGGCCCCTCGGAGATTTTAACTTTATCTTTTTATGATGACATACAATATCAGCCTGGTATGTAGAAAGCCAATCCATTCCCACAACCACATCAAACTCACCTAAGGTCATAGGTATTAGATCAATAGGATACTCTTCCTTCTTAATAGTTAACCTACACCCTCGGTAAACTTCAAACACTAAAAATGTTTTAGAATTAGCCACTTCGACCTCTACTGGTGCAGGCAATGTACTTATTTCAAACAAAGGATGAGACGCAAATTTAATCGACACAAACGATCTATTAGCACCGGAATCAAATAACACATACGCAGGTAAAGAATTTAACAGGAAAGTACCCGACACCACATCGGCGGTCTTTTTAGCTTCTTCAGCTGAAATTTGAAAAGCCCTTCCCCTTGCTTTCGGTATTTCAGGTTTCTTTACACTGCTCTGAGCGCTCGAACTTCCACCAGTTTTCAAATCTGGACATTCACTCCTCTTGTGCCCAGGTTTATAACAATTGAAACACAGCTCCAACTGACTGGTGCATTGGGTAGACAAGTGTCCGGGCTTCCCACATCTAAAACATGTTCTTGGAGGTAAACGGCATTCCCCCGGATGCCTCTTGCCACAGTTAACACACGGTTTAATTTCTTTAACCTGACTCGGCTTCTTAAATTGGGTAGAAAATTTAGGCTTCTTGGAAGGTCCTTCATCTTTATGTACGGGCCTTTTTTCACCATGCTCCATCTGTCGTTTCAACTCAGCTTCTCTCTCCCGAGCACAATCTATAAGTTCCACTAGGGTCTCACATCGAGAAGGTGTAAGAAACTCCCGATATTTAGCATTTAACATCCCATAGTACTGATTAATCCACATCCTTTCTGTTCTTAAAAAGTCGCGACAAAACTTAGCCTTTTCATAGAAAATCGCCGTGATGGTATCTATGTCCTCGTCCTTCTGTCGCAGTTGTAAGAATTCTTCATAAATTCGGTTGATCGCCGCTTGCGAGCTAAACCGCTTTAAAAATCTCTCTTTAAACTCCTCCCAAGTCATTACTCGTATACCTTCCAAACCAACTTCTTCTCGCACTAAATCCCACCAGTCTTTACCTCGCTGTTTTAACTGGCCACCCGCATATATCACCCTATCATTAGGATCACAATGTGAAGTTTCAAACGTCCCCTCTATATCCGAGATCCACCGAATTGCTAGTAATGGGTCCACCTCACCATTAAACTCAGCTGGTTTACATGCTACAAAATCTTTATACGTTACCCGTTTAGGTGCTTTCTCAGTTTTCTCGCCAACCTGCAACACTGTAAGTTCATGCTGTATAAACTCTTGTAGCGTTCTTTGCATATCTTCCATGTACATTGGTAAATTGGCCCCTATGGCTTTAGCCACTTCTTCATTAATAATCTTTCTCATCTCTGAATTACTTGATTCACATTCCTCGCGAATATGTTCCTCAGCCATCCTTGATGACTGAAATATAACTCAAGTTCAATTTTAGATTTACTGCATCACTATGCTTATAATCATGTAAATCACGTATTTATATTCATAAAAACTTTCACACATATCACGTATTAACACAGGTACACTAACCTTAATTGATGGCTCAGTGATCGAATCTTGGGATCGAACAAGTTCTCTTCTATTATCACGAGCACAAGGTTTGAGTTCAAGCTTTCTCTACTCACTTGAATCCCTCAAACCACGGCTCTGATACCAACTTGTAACACACCACCTTATTATCATAATTTATAAAACATGTTGAGGTGTAAAAGATTTTTAATTTAGGTCCCAGTTAAAATCTCTACTTTTAAAACTCTATTACACAACTATGATTACATCAACACACTACTAACGTTTACACACCTCAAATTACATTTATATAATTTACATAACGTTAAGTTTGTTTAAAAGAAACTAGTTAACAACCCATTGTTCGATCCACAAGCATCCTCATCGATCACCTTTGCCTTCTTGAAAAATTCCTACAAAACAACCACTTTTATCACATTAGTCCATTAGAACTAAGTAAGGACTCTTATACTTACTTTACATATTATTAGGAGGTGTTTTAAAGCTTAAAATATCAATCGAAAACACAAGTGGCAAGTTATACCCACCGTAAGTTACGGTGGGTACCGTAAATTACGGTACCCCCTGGATATTAAACCCACCGTAAGGCAGAAATTTTCTGCCGTAATAGTTTTCCAGGCTACCGTAAATTACGGTGGCTACCGTAATTTACGGTAGGCCCAGTTATTTTGTGCCTCTCAACATCTTGACCCGTTTCGTTTGTTTCGACTTTTCAATGATTCCGGATCCATTTCAACATTCTCTATTTGCTCAATTTAGAAGCTTTAACTCTCTTAGCTTCGACTCTTTACATCTATCACATTATCACCCATTCGATAATCACACTTTCATGTTTAAATAGGAATGGGTCATAATTCCATTTTCAAGCTAGTCATTCCCTAACTTGGACTAGCATATTAGATTCAGATCACACACCTATACACTTCGCCATACATCTTTATGTTTGGCATACACACAGTCGCCAAACCACACGTTTATCATCCACTGGTGAATTAGGCTTACACACAGTAGCCAAAACATAGTTTATCACTCACCAGTGATTTAAATGTTACCACCGTAACTAAATATAGTTATAACCCCTCCAGGTTTGGTTCACACACCTGTGAACTATACCGGTATATTGATTTCATGCACACGCGCATGTAGCTTCAACCCAATTCATACACTCCAGCATGTATACTTACTACTACTATGACCATTACTTATGGTCATTATTCACAACTCACATTTACTCAAGAATAAACATAATAAAATCATAAAGATAAAACTATATATGATTATGAGGCTAATGTCCTTACCTTAGACAAGCTTCAACTCAACCTTTGTCTTTGCCCACCGCTTTGCTAATACTCCCTTCACCTAAACATACGTTTAGGATTAATTTAGCACATACATACATATGGTATAAACCAATCCATATGACCCATTTTTTTTGACTAGTTCAAGCATAACTAACTCTATATTGACCCACCGGTCGTTTTATTCCCACCTTGCCCTTCCTTTCATATTTTGAACTTCTTGGAGGCATTTTATCAAACACCTTATGGGCATGATTTATAACTCAACATATTTCATACAACTAATTTGCTATAAACCACCAAGTTTCAAAATTGGCATACATGATACATAGAACACCTAATACATACTATTCTAAGTTCAACACATATCAATTTGATCATGGATGAATTTCTCCTCAACACCCCAATCATGAACTAACTACTTAGCAAGAAAACATTCAATTAAGACTCACCTTATGAGTTAGATGCAGAAATTAGATGATTCATAACTCAATTCCACAATTAGAAGCTTGAATTCAACACAACCGCGACTCAATTTGACTAGGGTTCTTGATCCCTTCCTCCTTCCCGTTCTCCTCCCCTTCGTGTATGTGTGTGTGAAGTGTCCAGGAGGTTCTACACCTCCTTACATATAGATAAATTTGATTTTTCTCAATTGGCAAAAGTAGCCCCTCTAGTTACTTGTAGTTATTTACACTAACAATACTAACTTAACTCAGTTAGTTCTAATTTACCACTCATTTCATTTTTAAAAAAAAACACAAATTATAAAATTACCTAAAATGGGACGTTACAGATGACCAAGGGGTCATAATCAGAAACAAGGCTCGGATAGTTGTTCAAGGGTTCAGGCAAGTAGAAGGAGTCGACTATAATAAAGTGTTTGCACTAGTGACCAGGATAGATGCAATTAGAATCTTCCTATCCTATGCATCCTTTATGAAGATCAAAGTATATCAATTGGATATGAAAAGTGCATTTCTTCATGGTGAGATCCATGAAACAGTTTATGTCAGTCAACCCGAAGGATTCGAGGATCCTTATCATCGAGATAGAGCTTATAAACTAGACAAGCTTTGTACGGGCTCCATCAAGCCCCTCGAGCCTGGTATGAGAAACTCTATACTCATTTGCTGAAACATGGCTTTCGTAGAGGTATAATTGACTGCACGTTGTTCATAAAGGAAAAATATGGTGATTTACTAATGGTGCAGATATACGTGGATGACATAATATTCGGTTCCAAAAACGAAAGAATTATGTAAAGAATTCGAATCGGTGATGAAAGTTGAGTTTGAAATGAGTGCCATGGGAGAGATGAAGTTCTTTCTTGGTTTACAGGTAGATCAGACACCTAATGGAATCTTCCTGCATCAGACCAAATATGTTGGAGATATGCTTAGTCGGTTCGACTTGGAGAATGCAACGGTTGCTGGTACTCCACGTGCAACGAACCATGATGTGTAACCTGACGAAAATGGTGATCTGGTAGATGCCACTATGTATCGAGGAATGATCAGACCTCTGATGTACCTCACAGCTTCTCGTCCTGATATTATGTACGCCACGTGTGTCTGTTGTAGATATTAGGCAAACCCAAAACTAAATCATCTAATCGGGGTAAAAAGGATCTTTTGTTATCTGAAGGGTACTCCAACGCTTGGGTTGTGGTATCCTCATGATGATGAATTTGAGCTAACAGCGTACAGTGACTCAGATTATAGTGGTTGCAAGATGAATTACAAGTCAACATCTGCGGGATGTCAGTTCTTTGGAAGACGATTAGTCACCTAGCAGTGTAAGAATCAGACGTCTGTTGCTCTGTCAACATGTGAAGCTGAATACGTTGCTGCTGCAAATTGCTGTTCACAAATCATCTGGATTCAATAGCAAATGCGAGAATATGGTTTGAAATTCTCTAACACCCCTATATTTGTTGATAATTCTGCTGCTATTGCTGTCACTAAAAATCCGGTCCAACACGCCAACTAAACACATCGGCATTAAATATCACTTTATACATGACTGTTTTGAAAAACAATTAATCGATGTGGTTAAAATTAACATGGATTTCCAACGGGCCGACCTCTACACAAAAGCTTTTGATAAACCTCATTTTCATTTTCTATTAGTGGTTAATGGCGTTAAAAAGAAAGATGATATGATTCCAGACGAATCAAGTTCATAGTCCATCTCTATGTCTTATTTTTTATTTTATTTTTTTCTTTATTTTATTTTTTCTGTCTTTAAAATTTCAAAAACACAAAAAGATTTTCGGTTTTAGAATTTTAGGGGGAGAATAGTTTTAGTTTCAGTGGTTAGTATTTAGTTACTTAAAAAAATGGGGGCGGGCAGATATGCTGAAAAGCAAAGACAACAAATCTGTGAAATTGATTCAAGATTATGGAAAATGATAGTACAAAGGGATCGAATTGGTTGGGATACCAAAAAGATTTAAATGTTTTACAATGTTATGTTCAAAGTTACATGAAACTATAAATCTGAGAAGTCAAAGCCTAATAAGTTGAAAAATGAAAGTAAGCTGGTCTGTTACTGTGGTTACATAAAGAAAATAGATTTAGGGGTTGCTAGTCCATTAAATGATGTGTCGGTAGATTCAACACAATAGACTAGTAGACTTCATTGGTGAACAAATTAAAACTAAATCATTCAACAGGCTGTGGGTTTCCATCTTGTCCCTTGTTAACAAAATTAACGTATTTCCAATAAGGGGTGAGGAGCAAAATGAACGCACAAATGTGTGCGGACGACCATAACAATGAGCAAAGCGCGTGAAAAATGTGAAACACAATCAAGCTAATGACAAATGTTGTTGGTGCGTTATATGTAAAATAAAATTGCTCTAACAAGAAGATAGGTTGTGTGCCTCTCTGCTGTGCGATGACACTAACCTGAGGATAAGCACAACCTAAATATTATAGAATTCATTTTCGTTTGCGCCTCTCTTCTTTGCGATGGCACTGACCTGAGGCTTCGCATCACTTTGAAAGCTTTTAGAATAGTTTCTTCTTGTTCAAAAACCCATAGACCACTCAAAATCTCCTAAGGAAAGTTGATTACCATATAAGTGTGGGATCCACAAATGCCTGTTGAAATAAGAAACCTAAATAATCACCAATGTGTGTCAAAAACCTGTGTATGGATTTAGGTGGACAAATATACTGACAATCATCGTGGCTGCATTCCCGTTGGTCAAAATCAATGTGTTCTAGATAACAGCTCTAGCATGATTTCCTGTTAGTGCTCCTGACTCTTAGATGAATAAGATTCTTTGATGGGTAAATATAACTTTCTCTGTTATCCAAACAAATATAACACGTCCCAAATTATTATGTTTATGCCTGTATGATTCCATATGAATCGTTCTTGAAATGATGAAAATGTTTGAAGTTGTTCTGCTCAGGGGGAGAAATCGTTTAAGGAATGTTAAAATGTTTTCAACCCACCTCGAATGAAAAATATTAAAATATGTCCTAGTTTATTTGTTTAAAGTTTTTATTGTATTTAGTTGTTTGTATTGAGTCAATGTCGGACTATGTAACAAGATGAAATCTGTGAATGTCACAAATTGAACCGAACATTATTTGATAAAAACCTATTTCTGAAATGTTAAAACGATCGCGTCTGAGGTGATCACAAGGTTTTCACCTAAAAGGATCACCTCTGAGGTGATCAAAAGGTTTCATTTAAAAGGATCACGTCTGAGGTGATCAAACAGTTTTCATGTAAAAGGATCACGTCTGAGGTGATCAAATGGTTTTCATATAAACGGATCATGTCTATGGTGATCAAAAGTTTTTACTTAATAGGATCATGTCTGAGAGGATCAATGGGCATAATGTCATATAACAACGATGAGTATGTGAATTAATAGAAGAAACCAAGTAAAATTCACCTGAATGACTGTGAATCCAAGGATCTCAATTCAGGAATTATCAGTATTAAAATAACGACAAGTTAATGAGTGCGGAATAATCATTAATTATTGTTAATTGTTTTAAATGTTAATTGAAGAACACAATTATAAAGACACAGTAAATACGAACACAATAATTAATTCAAATGTATTTCATTAATATAGAGTAATGATTACAAAAGAATAATTATAAAACTATGAACAGTGATTCTTTAATCGAATTGATATTGTTGTTGATGTGACGACGGCTAGGGTTACACAAGGATGTGATAATCGACAGCCGTAATATTGCTAAAATTGTGTTCTTCAAGATGTGAAACCTAGGACTCATATTTATAGGCACTTTGAGTCAGTTAAGGAAACACTGGATCTCATGGGATTTGTTATTGACTTGTTGACTTATTGACTGGTTGACATTGTACAAGTGTTCTGGTCTCCCGCAGAAATCTTGTCTTCCGCAAGAACTTCGGTTCTTCCGTAGGAACCTTGCCTTCCGTAGGAATCTTCACTTCAAGTAATACTTAGGTGATGTTGTTCATCCGTAGACACAAAGGATGTCTTGTAAGAAACATATCTACGGATTAGCATTATTGTTCATCCGTAGATGTTTCTAACACTTAGCCGATTTCAGAAATTCACCAAGTATATTGTTTTTGCCTGTCATCATGTACATCACACAACACATAAGGGTTAACCTATGCATTCAATGCATACATAATGATAGTCAGTTACAATTATTTATTACAAGTATTGATTAAAGTTCTAAGCCTATATAAAAATGATCTGGACCTATTCTTGTAGGGTTTGTTTAAAGATAAAACCTATTTTTATCCTCTTAATCTTTCAGAAAATGCAGCGGATAAGTATATATATTAAAACATGATTATGAATCTAAAATTTCATGTTTTATGGTGGCATATGTAAGAAAGAACAAACCCAAACAAAGGGATCATATATGTGAATAAAGCAAGCTATGAACAATATGCAAGTGTACATAAAATCACAGCCACATAAAGCTATGATTAACTACCTTTCTCCAGCAAAATGTCGACCAAAAGAGGAAGATTATTGATGCATGAAACGGCCAAGTCTTCAAGAAAGAAGTCCTCAAGTATGTATACCCCAAGCCTTAAAGCAACCACCACTCTTATTAGGTAGATGTACACCAAAATCAAGCTCCAAAAACTCTTTCTTCCTGCTGAAAGTTCCGTAACTTGAGAGGGAGATTAGAGAGTTTGTTTTCAAGTTTTGCATGTATGGGTTAGAGAGTTGATTGAGTGTTGTGCTAGTTAATATTTGTGTGTCTCAAGAAACCAAGAGGTCCAATCAAAAATAAAGAGGGGGACGACCAAATGGCATTTAAAATGAGTTTCCCTCCTTTAATTTTTTAACACACAACCTATTATAACTAGTCATATATCACACATTAAAAAGTCACCATCTAGACTTATTTTATAATTGTGACATATGTCTTCTTTAATTAAACAATTTAATTAAAGTACACTCATATGTTATTAGTGTTATTTAAACCACTTTTAAATGACAAGAATAACAATAAACTCATCAACAAATTATCCATATAATTTGTTCCATCTCATGTGCAATTTATTTAGAAAACCCATTTTCTAAATTTGGTGTAAATATTTAATTGCATGATCATATCATCAATTAAATATTAATTGGTGTTTACTAAGCTTGTTATTGGGTATAACCCGACTTGGATCATAACATACTAACTGCATCAATATTCTACGTGTCTTGGGCATATAGAATCCTACAATTCTTTCTAGATCTAACAATACTTCCCCCTTAGGCTTAGATCCTTGTAATCAATCCTTCAAAACTGCAAGTTCTTTGACTCTAGCAATAATCTTGTTGTAGAAGTAAGACACAACAGTCTTCTCATTATCATACTTGTAGTTGATCTTCATCTTGCTGAGCTTCTTCAAAGTCTCAAAACTTAGTCCTAGAACATCTTTCACAGTAGTGAGTGTCTCTAACACTTTGTTGTTATTTACCACTTCTAGCTCATCTTGCTCTGAGATTTTGAGTTCTATTACTTCATCAAAAGATGTTCCCTTCAGCAGTCCAGCATTATGTCTTCTTCTTTTGTATGCTTTTGCATGTAATTTATCAATCACTAGAATGACATGGACATGCAGAAACAGATCATTTTGTGCTTGTTCATCACCCAGCTTTCGAAAGTACTTGTCATGTAGATAGGAGGTGTAGTTGGGATGAAGTAGCTTGATTTCCACAGGGCCAAAGATCCTGATCCGATCAGCCTTTTTGTTTTCTGCATTTCTCAGCAGCACAAGCTCTTTTGTTTTCTCAACGTAACCCCATTCAGTTAATAGGTATGTATATTGAGTCCCTTCAATGACCTTTGATTGCTGTTGATTTCCTGCTATTGTATCCAACCCTCTTCAAGAATTCATCATCTACTAATTCTGAGGCATTGGACTTGTATCTTTTAAGGCCCTTGATTCTCTTTCTATGCCCTGCATCTTCCCTTTTAGCCTCTACAAGCACATCATCCATAAATTTGGTTTTTAGGTTTCCCACTAGAGTTGAGAAGTCCCTTCCTCTTGGGTGAATTGGGTAATTACAGATGATCAGGCTTTGTAGATCTTTGATTTCATTCTCTGGCAGGCACACCACCGAAAATACATCATGGAATTATTCAATTTTTCCAGATGTTCGTTTAGTAATGGCACAATCCTAGTTTGGATCATATTTCCAGACCATGATCCTGTTCTCTTCTACAGAACTGGGAGTTGTGAGGTGGTCTATCAGTTGTATCAATATTGACTTCCGTTCTGTTATTTCCTTCACAGTAGTTCCAAGAGGCCAAACTTTCCTCGGAATTACTTCTTTGGGCTCTCTGATCAGTTTATCATTTTCTTTGTATTGATCTTTGCTTTCCACCACAACTGGTTTAGCAACCATTTTGTTATGATACTCAACAGCAGGATTAGGAGCTTCAGTTCTGAATCTGACTCCTATATCAAGCTCAACCTTCATTACATGCTCCATCATTCTTCTAAGCTCTCCAACTGACATTTCTCTTATCTCATGTGGCTTGTAGTTGTGACATTTCCTGTTCTCTTCCAACTGACATTTCTTTCTTTATCTCTGAATTGATTGAAAGGTCCTGAATGTTTCGTAATCGCAGTTAGGAATAATGAATCTTGCAAGCTCAAATTTTTCCGTAGATTTTTCATCTCAGTCAAGTTCAACCTTTCAACCATATCATAAGGGAAACCATGGTTTATAAGAGTCATAAACATTGTTGACTCAGGCCTCTCTTCCATAATATCTTTAGTTGTTAGAAGATCATCAGCCTTTGAGTCTTTAGGATCAGTTGGTGAGTCCATCTTGATTAGCTCTTCCCATTCTTCATCACTCTCATTATCTTTGTTAGATCTCATCTTCACAGTAGACAGATCTACTGAAGGAGTATGTTCAGGTGATGTCAGCTTTTGCTTCTTAGGTGAACCTTCATCTTCATTCATCTTCTTCTTGATAGAGCCCAAGTATTGTCTCTTCCGTGAATACAGAGTAAGTTGCTTTGAAGCTTTAGTAGATTGTTTTGATTGTTTAACACTTGGGGCACCCTTTGATTCCAAAGCACAAATCTTCATTTTCAATTGTTCAATCTCCTCATCTTTCAGCTTGATCAGCTCAGGTTTTGCACACAAGGATTCATTGATTTGATCGACTTTTAAGGGCAGTTTTTCCTTTTCAATCTTCTCATGTCTCACTGATTCCTGCAACTCTTGTTCATGTTGTAGAAGTGCATCAATTACTTTATTGTTGGTTTTGGCATCATCTCTAAGCCTTTTCAGTCTAGCTTCTTTCTTCATTGACTCTTCAACCTTTTCTTTCACAATCCCTTTAAGCTCTTGAATTCTTTGTTTTCTTTATTGGATTTGAGGACTAATTTATTGTACTCAGCAACCAAGTAGCTCTTACTCACAGGGATGTCTTCATCACTCAGGTCATCTTCATGATAAGCAATTACATCCACTAGATTCCCCTGTTCTTCTTCTTCAACAGGAGTCTCATTGTTGTTTTCTTCAGTTGCAGCTGCACTTGAGAAGTGTTCACTGACTTCATTTGCATGCTCTAGAGCTTGTTTTTGGGCCATGTGGTGCTAATCAGTGATTGGAGATACTGGTTCAGTGTGATCAGACAACACTTGGTTCGGTGAGTTTGAGACTAAATTAGGAATAGTGCTTGCTTGTGACATTAACTCAGTCTCCCTAGTGTGAACAGAGCTCTGAGACTGAGTTATATGCACGGGCTCAGTGTTTGCACTTTCCGGTGATGGTTGTTTAGGAGTATCTGGATGTGGGTTCAGAGGTGATATGGTTTGGAAGGGTGAGATTGGCTTTGTGTTTTGTGATGATAAGAGTGAAATCATTGGTAATTCTTGAAGTATAGGAGAGATAGGCTGGGTGTTTTGAGTAGAAGTGGATAGTTGTTGTGGGGATTCATGATGATGAATAGGTAAGATGGGCTCAGTGTTCATGTTGGCTGGTGATTGATGTTGGTGAGGGGTGTTTGATTTGGTGAGTGTGTGGCTTGATCGGAATCAACAGATGACTCTCCTTGTTGCTCTACACATACCAACTCTTGAGGAATGTTGGCATTCGCATCCATCATATGAGCAAACATTAGCATATCTTCACCTTGATACTTGCCACTGATCTTGTTCAGTACAGACCTACCCAGATGGGTTTGTACAAACACATCTCCTTCCCGTGTAATCCTAGGAAGTACAGCATTGATGATTAGTTGCAGAAACCTTGGGAACATGTACATCTTGTCTGGCCTTTGTACTTTAATTTTGTCACAGAGGCAATTAAAGATGTATTTTGCATAGTTGTATGTCCTTCCTTCAAAGATTCCTATGATTCCTGAAGATATGTGCCTAGAAAATCTATCTAATCCGGACTTTCGGTTAGATATGCACTTCAGATAAATGTGGCACAGAAATCTGTATGATTCTTTTGAGAGCTGAGATATGATGCTCATAAGGTCACCAGGACTTTACTTTCGTAAAACAAAGGTGCTTTCATCCCTGGTCTTTGTTTACACAAAACAGGAGGAGAATGAAGATCATACTATTTAATCATATACCCAGGTCTTTGTTCACACAAAACAGAGTGAATATGATTTTGAAAAGATAGAAGATTATAAAGTGTTTTTCATAGTGTGTTTGGGTGAGTGATTTGATCATATCAGGATAAGACTTACTTGCTTGATCCTCAAAATCGAGTTCCCACAAACAGTCACTTTTGCATTATATTTGCAATGCTCTTATTGTAGTTTCCACTCAAGATGAACGTACTCACATATCAAAAAGTGTTAACTCAGTTTTGTATTTAGTTGATGTTAATAAAGTAAGCCAAGGCATAATGTACTATCATTTCCCATACACATGACATGTAGAAACAAACACATAATATTAAATAAAGACAATATTTTTGTGTTTTTTTATTAATTAATGTACAAGGGCAGTCACATGCTTTTCTTTGTTGATGATAAATTAATCTAAGTTAATCATACCCAAAGACTCAATTAGAAAGTTAAATCTAACTGAATCAAAGACTTTAGTGAATAAATCAGCAAGTTGATTTGTTGTATCCACTTTGATTAGCTTGATTAACCCTTTTTCTGAACAATCCCTCAGAAAATGATATCTGATTTCAATGTGCTTTGTTTTGCTATGTTGAACTGGGTTAGCAGTTATAAACATAGCAGCTGAATTATCAATATGAATTGGTGTTTGAAGGAAATTGCAACCATAATCAAGTAATTGGTTTTGCAACCAAAATACTTGAGAGCAACCAGCTGAAGCAGCTATGTACTCAGCCTCAGCTATGGACAAAGACACATTGGTTTGCTTCTTGCACTGCCATGAAATAAGTCTTGGTCTCAAAAATTGACATCTACCTGTTGTTGATTTTTTGTTGTTGTTGCATCCTCCAAAATCGCTATCTGAGTACGAGTAAAGACTGAAATCTCCATCTTTTGGATACCACAGTCCTAGAGCTTGTTTTCCATTCAGATATCTGAAAATTCTCTTGACAACATTCAGATGAGACTCCTTTGGATCAGATTGATACCTGGCACAAACACACATAACAAACATTATGTCAGGCCTACTGGCAGTTAAATACATTAAGGATCCGATCATTTATCTATACAACCTTGATCTATAGATTTTCCATCAGGATCATGCACAATCTTGTTTACTATTGAAGCAGGAGTTTTGCATGAAGATGTATCAACAAGATTGTACTTCTTTAAAATTTGATGAATGTATTTTTCTTGATTGATAAAAATTCCATCTGTTTTTTGATGAACTTGTAAGCCAAGGAAGAAGGTTAATTCTCCCATTGAGCTCATCTGAAACTCAGATTTCATTAACTCTTCAAAACTCTGACAAAGCTTCTTGTTGGTTGATCCAAATATGATGTCATCTACATATATTTGAACCACCAAAAGATCTTGATGTTCTTGTTTAAGAAAGAGAGTCTCATCAATAGTCCCTCTTTTATAGCCATGCTTCAGAAAGAAAGATGATAATGTTTCATAACACTTTCTTGGTGCCTTGTAAAGTCCATACAAAGCTTTATCTAACTTGTATACTTATCTGGGTAGTCCGGATTCTCAAAGCTAGGGGGTGGAGCCACATAGACTTCTTCATCAATTTTTCCATAAAGGAAAGCACACTTGACATCCATTTGATACATAGTGAACTTCTTGTATGAAGCATAGGCTAGAAATACCCTGATTGCTTTAATTCTTGCAACAGGAGCAAGTACTTCATCATAGTCTATTCCTTCTTCTTGAGTTATCCTTGAGCAATCAGTCTAGCTCTATTTCTCACAATTATACCTCTGTCATCTAGCTTGTTTTTGAATAGCCACCTTGTATTAATTGGATGCTGACCTTTAGGCAAATCTACAAGATTACAGACTTTTTGTTTTCTCAATTGTTGTAGTTCTTCTTGCATAGCTTCAATCCAGCTATTATCCTTTAAAACAGCTATTATGTTTGAAGGAACAACTTGAGATAAGAATCAAGAGAACAAGCAAATGTTTGCCACTCCCCCTTTGCTTCTTGTAGTTCTTGCATTCAGGTCTCCTATGATATTATCTGATGGATGAAACTTATGAATTCTGGTTGTTGAAATAGTATCAACTGGGATGGTTGATTCTAAATTTGTGAAATCCATTGGAGCAGAGGGATTTAGCTGTGATGATGAGTCTATGAAGTAGTGAAAGTGTTCTTCAGGTTCAATAGTATCAGCTTGAACTTTAGTTGCATCATGTTATTCTTCCGCAGGAACTTCTACGGAAGCGTTTTGTTCATCCGTAGGAGTTACAGCACCATCTACGGATTGATTTTGTTGATCTGCTGACAAGTTTTGTGGATGCAAAATACCCCCTCCATAGCTAGGAGCATCTGCTGAAGAGTTATTCATGTCTTCGAATGAATGATGATCATCTGCGGATGCATGTTCTTGTACTGTGGATGAAGGATTTGCATCTCCGGATGTATCTTCATTCTGCTAACTTGTCAGATTATTTGATTCTTGCTGTAGAATATTTGGAGTTGGTGGTCTTGGAGGATCAGCTGATGGTGACACTTCATTCAAACTTAGAGGAACAAATGGATAGCATGTATCAGCAGAACCTGCATTGATTAAAAATCCATTGTTAAATGACTCTGTTAATGCATCTATATAAATAACCAAGATGATCCTTTTATAGTAGTTCCAAGAGGCCACACTTTCCCTGGAATTACTTCTTTGGGCTCTCTGATCAGTTTATCATTTTCTTTGTGTTGATCTTTGCTTTCCACCACAACTGGTTTAGCAGCCATTTTGTTACGATGCTCAACAGCAGGATTAGGAGCTTCAGTTCTGAATCTGACACCTGTATCAAGGTCAACCTTCATTACATGCTCCATCATTCTTCTAAGCTCTCCAACTGGCATTTCCTTTAACTCATGTGGCTTGTAGTTGTGACATTTCCTGTTCTCTTCCAACTGACATTTCTCTCTTTATCTTCTGAATTGATTGAAAGGTCCTGAATGCTTTGTAATCGCAGTTAGGAATCATGAATCTCGCAAGCTCAAATTTTTCAGTAGATTTTTCATCTCAGTCATGTTCAACCTTTCAACCATATCATAAGGGAAACCATGGTTTATAAGAGTCATAAACATGGTTGACTCAGGCCTCTCTTCCATAATATCTTTAGTTGTTAGAAGATCATAAGCCTTTGAGTCTTTAGGATCAGTTGGTGAGTCCATCTTGATTAGCTCTTCCCATTCTTCATCACTCTCACTATCTTTGTTAGATCTCATCTTCACAGTAGACATATCTACTGAAGGAGTATGTTCAGGTGATGTCAGCTTTTGCTTCTTAGGAGAACCATCATCTTCTTCTTGATTGTGCCCAAGTATTGTCTCTTCCGTGAATATAGAATAAGTTGCTTTGAAGCTTCAGTAGATTGTTTTGATTGTTTAACACTTGGGGCATCCTTTGATTCCAAAGCACAAATCTTTATTTTCAACTGTTTAATCTCTTCATCTTTCTTCTTAATCAGCTCAGCTTTTGCAGGCAAGGATTCATTGGTTTGATCCACTTTTGAGGCCCGTTTTTCCTTTTGAATCTTCTCATGTCTCACTGATTCCTGCAACTCTTGTTCATGTTGTAGAAGTGCATCAATTACTTCATTGTTGCTTTTGGCATCATCCCTAAGCCTTTTCAGTCTGGCTTCTTTCTTCATTAACTCTTCATCCTTTTATTTCACAATCCCTTTGAGCTCTTGAATTATTTGTTTTCTTTTATTGGATTTGAGCACCAATTTATTGTACTCAGCAACCAAGTAGCTCTTACTCACAGGGATGTCTTCATCACTCAGGTCATCTTCATGATAAGCGATTACATCCACTAGATTCCCCTATTCTTCTTCTTCAGTAGGAGTCACATTGTTGTTTTCTTTAGTTGCAGGTACACTTGCTGTACTTGAGAAGTGTTCACTGACTTCATCTGCATGCTCTAGAGCTTGTTGTTGGGCCATGTGCTGCCGATCAGTGATTGGAGATACTGGTTTAGTGTGATCAGACAACACTTGGTTCTGTGAGTTTGAGACTGAAATAGGAATAGTGCTTGCTTGTGACATTAACTTGGTCTCCCAAGTGTGAACAGTGTTATGAGACCGAGTTATGTGCACGGGCTCAGTGTTTGCACTTTCCGGTGATGGTTGTTTAGGAGTATCTTGATGTGGGTTCAGAGGTGATATGGTTTGGAAGGATGAGATTGGCTGAGTGTTTTGTGATGAAAAGAGTGAAATGATTGGTAATTCTTGAAGTATAGGAGAGATAGGCTGGGTGTTTTGAGTGGAAGTGGATAGTTGTTGTGGGGATTCATGATGATGAATAGGTAAGATGGGCTCAGTGTTTATGCTGGCTGGTGATTGATGTTGGTGAGGGGGTTTTTGATTTGGTGAGTGTGAGGCTTGATCGGAATGAGCAGATGACTCTCCTTATTGTTCTACCCATACCAACCCTTAAGGAATGTTGGCATTCGCATCCATCATATGAGCAAACTTTAGCATATCTTCACCTTGATACTTGCCACTGATCTTGTTCAGTACAGACCTACCCAGATGGGCTTGTACAAACACATCTCCTTCCCTTGCAATCCCAGGAAGTTCAACATTTATGATCAGTTGTAGAAACCTTGGGAACATGTACATCTAGTCTGGCCTTTGTACTTTAACTTGGTCACAGAGACAATTAAAGATGTATTTTGCATAGTTGTATGTCCTTCATTCAAAGATTCCTATGATGCCTGAAGATATGTGCCTAGAAAATCTATCTAATCCGGACTTTCGGTTAGATATGCAGTTCAGATAAATGTGGCATAGAAATCTGTATGGCTTGCACAATCTTCCCTTCTTGATCTCCCCTTATCAAAATCTCCATCATAGCCCATCAGATAGAACACCTTCTCAATGTATTTATTCTCAAACACATCTGGGTGCCTTACTTCTTAATCTCCTAACTCAAGCGAGCTTCTAATATTTTGCTTATCAATCCTTAACCTTTCATTGTTGATTTCAGCCACGATAACTTCATTTTCTCCATTCTGTTCCACTCGGCCTGATTCCCAGAAGTTGATGATGTGTGATTGATGGATCACAGGCTCTGCCGTCAGGGCATAGAAAAGCCTGGATCGTCGAAGATATCAGATGATATCTCGACATCCTTCTGATGCAGGATCATCCGTATTTAGGAATGCACACACATTGTGCTCTTTCGCCAACCTATTTGACGTCTGTACATAAGAACAATGAAGATTACGTTAGCATCAGTGTAACAGGCATGAATACAAACCATTTTAATGATAATAAAAAATTAAACAGTTTATTATTGATGATTAGAACATGATTTACCTTTGAAACACTGATTTACGATTACTATACTGTGTTTTTTACGAATCGTTAGTTCGATTTTTTGAATGTTTGAGAAAGTTTGAAAGTTTGAGAAAAGGGGAAAGTGTGCGCTTTTCTAGGTCAAACGAAAATTGGTCTGAAAAGTGATTAATGAATTCTTAAATTCAAAACCTCATTTACAAGCGGATGTTTCACAGCTTCCGCAGAACACTCCGGAATCATAACATCTGCGGATGCCTTAATTAAAAATTAATGTAGCATTACTGTTTATTGAGTACATCTTATTAATTCATAGATTACCATTCTATGAACATGGATTATGCTTTTGAAAGTCATTTGCACATCCGTAGTTTACCAACTCTACGGTTATGAAAAATGCCACATTTTTACTTTTTACTGTTCCTTTTACTGATGCTGAAATTTCACTGTTACTTCTGCGGATGCAAAAATTTTACCGTTACTTCTGCGGATGCAGAAATTGTACTGAAACTTTTGCGGATATTAAAGTTTATTTGAAACTTTAAATGTATGATTATAATTAAGTGATAAAATCATTTATTAATGTTGGACCTAATTGACTTTGTTTGCATGGCAATTGAGTACAAGAAAACTTCCTATATCCTGCATCCAAGTTAGTGCTCAAGTTCCAATTTTTTCAAAGATGTGTTGATAAAAATCAGCTTTTTATTGATTTTCATGCATTACTTACTCCCCCTAAGTTTCTGATTAATGTTAAACTGTTTCATTCATCATAAATTTATGTTGGAAATAAGCATGAAAGGCATATGACTGTCCAAATGAGAGGTAATCAGTTAAGAGGAAAAAATTAAACAAAGGACTTAAACGATACAAGCATGCATATACATAGAGGGATCATACTATGACTCTAGGCTTCTGCTGATGTTGATTATTTGAATGATACTTGATCTGTTGCACACCTGATTGTGAGTATATATATCCACTTAAATTCATACACGAGTAATGTATCAACTAGGCATGCTGTTTATCAAGTTCTGAAGTTTGTTAATCAGTAACTATCATGTGCTCCACATTCAATTCTCATTAGAGTTTATCCTCCGTTAGTGAGTCAAATTATCCACTTTTTCACACTTAGTGACTATGTACATTAAATTATAAATTCTATCTTGAGACAGACTTGAAGTCTTATAAATGCTTGGATGTTTAAGCTCTTTAAGATAATATACAGTTGATCACAAAGGATTCTTTTGAGAGCTGAGATATGATCCCCATAAGGTCACCAGGTCTTTACTTTCGTAAAACAAAGGTGCTTTCATCCCAGGTCCTTGTTTACACAAAACAGAAAGAGAATGAAGATCATACTATTTAATCAAGGTCTTTATTCATATAAAACAGAGGGAATATGATTTTGAAAAGATAGAAGATTATAAAGTGTTTTACATAGTGTGTTTGGGTGAGTGATTTGATCATATCAGGATAAGACTTACTTGCTTGATCCTCAAAATGCAGTTCCCACAAACAGTCACCTTTTGCATTATGTTTGCATACTCTTAGTGTAGTTTCCACTCAAGATGAACCTACTCACATATCAAAATGTGTTAACTCAGTTTGGTATTTTAGTTGATGTTGATGAAGTAAGCCAAGGCATAATGTACTATCATTTCCCATACACATGACATGCAGAAACAAACACATAATAGTAAATAATGACAATATTTTTGTGTTTTTTTATTAATTACAATGTACAAGGGTAGTCACATGCTTTTCTTTGTTGATGATAAATTAATCTAAGTTAATCATACCCAAAGACTCAATTAGAAAGTTAAATCTAATTGAATCAAAGGCTTTAGTGAATAAATCAGCAAGTTGATTTGTTGTATCCACTTTGATTAACTTGATTAACCCTTATCCCTTAGAAAAGGATATCTGATTTCAATGTGCTATGTTTTGCTATGTTAAACTGGGTTAGCAGTTATAAACATAGCAGCTGAATTATCAATATGAATTGGTGTTTGAAAGAAATTGTAACCATAATCAAGCAATTGGTTTTGCAACCAAAGTACTTGAGAGCAACCAGCTGAAACAGCTATGTACTCAGCCTTAGCTGTGGACAAAGACACATTGGTTTGCTTCTTGCACTGCCATGAAATAAGTGTTGGTCCCAAAAATTGACATCCACCTGTTGTTGATTTTCTGTTGTTGTTGCATCCTCCAAAATCGCTATCTAAGTATGAGTAAAGACTGAAATCTCCATCTTTTGGATACCATAGTCCTAGAGCTGGTTTTGCTTTTAGATATCTGAAAATTCTCTTGACAGCATTCAGATGAGACTCCTTTGGATCAGATTGACACGTGGCACAAACACACACAACAAACATTATGTGAGGCCTGCTGGCAGTTAAATACATTAAGGATCCGATCATTGATCTATACAACCTCTGATCTACAGATTTTCTAGCAGGATCAGGCACAATCTTCTCTATTGTTGAAGCTGGAGTTTTACATGAAGATGTATCAACAAGATTGTACTTCTTTAAAATTTGACAAATGTATTTTTCTTGATTGATAAAAATTCCATCTGTTTTCTGATGAACTTGTAAGCCAAGGAAGAAGGTTAATTCTCCCATTGAGCTCATCTAAAACTCAGATTTCATTAACTCTTCAAAACTCTGTCAAAGCTTCTTGTTAGTTGATCCAAATATGATGTCATCTACATATATTTGAACCACCAAAAGATCTTGATGTGCTTGTTTAAGAAAGAGAGTCTCATCAATAGTCCTTCTTTTGTAGCCATGCTATAGTCCCTCTTTTGTAGCCATGCTTCAGCAAAAAAGATGATAATGTTTCATAACACTTTCTTGGTGCCTGATAAAGTCCATACAAAGCTTTGTCTAACTTGTATACTCTATCTGGGTAGTCCGGATCCTCAAAGCCAGGGGGTTGAGCCACATAAACTTCTTCATCAATTTTTCCATAAAGGAAAGCACACTTGACATCCATTTGATACACAGTGAACTTCTTGTATGAAGCATAGGCTAGAAATACCCTGATTGCTTCAATTCTTGCAACAGGGGCAAAGACTTCATCATAGTCTATTCCTTCTTCTTGAGTTATCCTTGAGCAATCAGTCTAGCTTTGTTTCTCACAATTATACCTCTGTCATCTAGCTTGTTTTTAAAGAGCCACCTTGTATTAATTGGATGCTGACCTTCAGGGAAATCTACAAGATTCCAGAATTTTTGTTTTCTGAATTGTTTTAGTTCTTCTTGCATAGCTTCAATCCAGCTATTATCCTTTAAAGTAGTTGTTATGTTTGAAGAAACAACTTGACATAAGAAGCAAGTGAACAAGCAAATGTTTGTCACTCCCCCTTCGCTTCTTGTAGTTCTTGCATTCAGGTCTCCTATGATATTATCTGATGGATGAAACTTATGAATTCTGGTTTTTGAAATAGTATCAACTAGGATGGTTGATTCTAAATTTGTGAAATCCATTGGAGCAGAGGGATTCAGCTGTGATGATGAGTCTATGAAGTAGTCAAAGTGCTCTGCAGGTTCAACAGTATCAGCTTGAACTTTAGCTGCATCATGGTATTCTTCAGCAGGAACTTCTACAGAAGCATTTTGTTCATCCGTAAGAGTTACAGCAACATTTACGGATTGATTTTGTTGTCTGCTGACAAGTTTTATGGATGCAATATACCCCCTCCATAGGTAGGAGCATCTGCTGGAGAGTAATTCATGTCTTCGGATGAAGGATGATCATCTGCGGATGCATGTTCTTGTATTGCGGATGAAGGATTTGCATTTCCGGATGTATCATCATTCTGGTGACTTGTCAGATTATTTGATTCTTGCTGTAGAATATTTGGAGCTGGTGGTCTTGGAGGATCAGCTGATAGTGACACTTCATTCAAACTTAGAGGAACAAATGGAGAGCATGTATCAGCAGAACCTGCATTGATTAAAAATCCATTGTTAAATGACTCTGTTAATGCATCTATATTAAATAACCAAGATGATCCTTATATAGTTGTAGTAAATATTGATTCGTCAAAAGAAACATTAGGGGTTTCTTCAACAATGTTATGTTCTGGAATGTAAGTCCTATATGATTTAGATGTGGATGAATATCAAACAAAGAAACCATCATAGGCTTTTTCAAAAAAATTTCCCAATTGTTCTTTAGTGTTTAATACAGATACACGACACCTAAAAGCTCTAAGATATCCTATAAGAGCTCATAAGGAGTTTTATTATGTTCTTTGACAATTAAAGTTCTGTTTTGAACATTGCATGTTGTGTTCACAGCTTCTGCCCAGAATGTGATAGGCAACTGAGAGTTAGCTAGCATTGTTCTAGCTACTTCAATGAGAGTTCTATTTCTTCTTTCAGCAACTACATTTTGTTGTGGAGTTCTTGGTGCACTAAATTGCCTTGCAATGCATTTATTCCTGCAAAAAGCATCTAGATCAGCATTAACAAATTCAGTCCCATTATCACTCCTGAAAATCTTAACTTTTAGATCAAGTTGATTCTCAATATTGATCACAAAGTCCATTAATGTTTCAGATGTTTCACTCTTTTGTTTTTAGAAAAAGACCCAGGTAAATCTGGTGAAATCATCTACTATCACCAAACAATATTTCCTTTTTCCAATGCTCATCACATTGGTTGGAGCAAAAAGATCCATGTGAAGCAATTTGAGTGGTGTAGTGTTAGTGTTGATAGTTTTGGTTTTATGAGACACTCTATGTTGTTTTCCCTTGTAACATGAAGAATGGTGATTTGAACAATAAAATTCTTTCTTTGGCAGACCAGCAACTAAGTCATTTTTCACCAATTTGTTCATATTCTTCAAGTTGGAATGAACAAGTCTTCTATGCCACAATTGAGATTCATCTTCAGAGGACTTGGATAAAAGACATGTTTCATGATTTATGAGTGTTGTGTTGTTCATATCCAAAACATAAGTGTTTTCTTTTCTTGATGCTTTAAGAAGGATCCATTTTTCTGGAAGTGAAAAACCTGGCTTAAGAATGTAACAATTAGTGTCATCAAATAATGTTGTGTAGTTTTTATCACAAATTTGAGATACACTAAATAAATTGTACTGCAAATTTTCACAATAATTCACTTTTTCAAATGTTAGTACACCATTTGTTACCATTCCTTCACCAACTATTTTACCTCCCTTCTTATCCCCACCAAATGCCACATATGAGGCATGTTTATGTTTGAAGTCATGGAGAAGAGAACAGTTTCCTGTCATATGGCTGGAACAAGCACTGTCAACATGCCTGGAACAACTACTGTCAACATACTACTTGTTGTCAGCTCTCCAAGATTGTTCCTGTACAAATAAAGAAATCAATTAGAACTGACAACCCAAGCCTTAATTGTCTTGGGTTTGCCAACAGTGTCTAAAATTGTTACTCCTTCATGAATCAGTCTTGAGGTTTCAGTATTAATTTCAGGCCTAATTGATTCATTTTGATTTGATGGTGGTGAGGATGATTCTATTGAAGATGAGGCAAATGTTTGGGTGTCTTCTTTCTTGATTAATTCTACCTTCATCTTATCTTTCTTGGTTGATATTTTGATTTTGAGGTTGATCCTGAATTTCTGAAAGTTTCATCATCTTTCAATTATGATTGAGTCACAGGAGTTCCTTCCTTCAAAATTATCAAAGTAATCATCATTCAATTTTGTCTCTAACATATCCATCTTTTTATGAGGTGTTTTGGACAGATTTGATACTCTTTTCTTCAAAGGCTTGTCCTCAGCAGATGTTTTCTGCTTTGATTTTCGTTAGGCTTTCTTGGACTTTGATCCTTTGTCACTTTCAGAAGATTTAGAATCTGATTCAGACACTTTAGCATTTGACTTCTTTAAGCTCTTTGTCTTATTCTTTTTGTTAAAATAACATTCCTGAGTTGAATGATTATTTTTATTGCAGATTGCACAATGTTTGCTGAAGTAGCAATCAGAAGTCATGTGATTGTTCATATTGCATATGGAACAATAGCTACTGAAGTAGCAGTCATCTGTATTGTGATTTTTCATATCACACCATTTGCAGTATTTTCCTTCTGAATTTTCTTCAGACTCAGACAACTTCTTTTTCTTGTTCAGCTTGTGGGACTTCAACTCCTTTTCCAATGGATCACTTGATTTCTCCTTGCTTTTGCTAGAAGAACCATCCACTGAGTCTTGTTTAACTTTAGCTAACCTCGTCTTCTTGAAATCCAACTTTTTCTAAGCATGTTTTTTGCCAGTCATTTTTGATGTTTCTTCCGTAGATTAAGCTTTAATCTTCCACAGATGTTCTACGGATTCATCACATTTTGCCTTCCGCAGATCTTCAACTGAAGAGTTTTTTGTATGTTTAGTTGATACTTGTTTCTATTTACCTTTATCTGCATGAGATGAAGGTACTTCCTCACTTGATCCGTAGTTACCAACTTCCTTTCATGATGAACTTTTGTGAAGATTCAATTCTTGATGTCCTTCAGTTAGTTCAGCAATCCTCTTGCATATTGTCTTCAACATGTTTCTTTGCTTTGGAGGATATTACAGCTTTGATTCTTCAAGAACTTTTGGAAGACCAGTTTCAACATGAACATTCTTACCAATGTTCAGTTGATCAACATCATGTTTATCAAAATCATCCAAGCCATCACATTTATCATAATCAAATTCGGAGTCATTATGTTTTAAAGATTCTGATTCAGAAGACTCAGTTTCACTCACCTCAGCTTCATTGTTAATGTTGATTTGATTTGTTTTTATTTCAATCTTGGTGCTAGGCACAAAATGATTTGACAATGTGTTTGTCATTGTTTCTGGTAGAGTTGTGTATTTATCATTTATTGGTGTTGCAACAGCATTATAACCTAACCCGTACCTGTTCTTTGACTCAATATGAGAGTTTAACAGCTTCTCATATTGCTGAGATGAAAGTTGAAACTTCTAAAGTTTCACTTCAGTTGATGCATGATCAGCCATAGATTTGGTTAAGGAAGTGGTCAGATGCTCAACTTGGGCTTTTAGGCTGTAGTTTTCAGAAACAAAATTTCTAAATCCTTTTGCAAAGAGTTAATTTTGATTTGATATAATTTATGCTCTCTAACATGGGACTTATTTGAAATTATAGTTTCTTTTACTTTGTCAGCCAACTGTTAAGATGGACTCTATAACGTTCAACTTCCTCAACACATGATGATGAACACAACCTTTCTCTTACTTCTCTGGCCATTGGAGGAACTTTGTTTTCCATGTGAGCCATCAATGCTTGATCTCTTCCAAGACTTCCTTTTCATACATACTCCAGTCACATGTTCCATCTTGAAGTATGATCAGCCTTGACTCCTTTTAGATACTTGGTCCTGCTGATTCATTTGTGGCTGGTGGGGAAGTATTGGTCAGCTGAGGTTGTCTGAGCAGAGATCTTTGAGAATTTGATTGTTGATGAGTTTGAGTCTGATGTTGCTGATGCTGCTGATGTTGTCTCATCTTCGGATTTGAATGTTGGTTGCATTATCTAGAGAAATGTCCATAGAGATTGCATTTGAAGCATCTTACCTTGACTTGTCAACACCAATCTTTGATGTTTTGCTTGATGCAGCCAACTTCTTGTTTCTCCTGAGATATTGCTTAGCTCTATAAGCAATCATTGCCATCTGCCATTGTAAATCCATCTCCTCCACTACATCAGGATGTAGTTCTTCCAAGTTTTGCTTACAGATATTTGCTGAAGTTAGAGAGCTTCCCAGGTAAGATTGAAAACTAGAACTAAAAGCTGCAAATGCTGCTTTTTGTTCTTCAAAATCCAATATCACAGTGATTGGTTCTTACTGATTGTTTTGTTGTGAAGTCTTTGTTGTGGTTGTAGTTGTATCTCTTCTGTCAGCAGTTCTTCCTTTATCCTTTTGATTTTTACTTTGAGTTGATTTCTTTGAGTGTTTAGAAGTATAGAAACTGACTTCCTCTTCGTCATCACTCAAAACACAAGAGTTATCACTATCATTGTTTGAAATAAATGCACTTCCAATACTTTTTGTTTCTTTGAAGTGATAAGGTGAGACATGAGTTCTCACACTTTTGTTTCTTGATTTTTCATCCATTTCAAGTGCCTCTACTTTTGCAACCAAAGTGTCTAAACCTGTTGACATAAGATCTATGGTGTTCTTGAAAATGGAGACAGTTTGCTTCCAACTTTCTGGAAAATGTGGAGCATTTTCTTGTTTAACTCCTCATTAGTATCTTTCAACTCCAAGATATTCATCTCAGTGACAAGTTGCATGAATCTGTGGAGTTGTTGAGGAATTGATTCACCCTCAATATGATGAAAGGTTTCATATTGTGATCTGAGGGTGTCTTTCCTGATGCTTCTAATCTCATCACTCCTTTCACAGAGAGTATGAAGTATCTTCCACAAGGAATTTGCTGTTTGTAGTTCTCACACCTGATCAATATATCTTCAGGCAAAGCCATAATTAGCAAACTGTATGCTTCAATATCAACTTTGACCTTTTTAACATCATCGGGTGACAGATCTTTGGTGCGTAGAGAAAAACAAAATGGATGACATGGCGAAATCATACAAAATCCTTCCCCACACTTGCAATGTACATTGTCCCGCTGATCAGTTGATTCTTATCATTATAATCTGGCCCAGGAGTGGGTGGAATATAAGGACCTTCAGTGATGGACTCCCACAAGTTAGAATCAGTGTAGTTTACATAATTCCTGAACTTGATTTTCCAGGATTTAAAATCAGCTTTTGTTTCCAACTTTGGTGGTTGATATGATCCACCAAAAGTACTCATTTTTATTTAAATATTAAGAATTTAACTCTGAATGTTAAAGTAGACAAATCTATCAAAGACTCAAATATAGTATTCAACTGATTTGAATATAGATCTAAATTAATCAAGCAATGAGATAATGCTTGCTGAATGATATGTCACTGAATTAATTGTCTTAAAGACAATTAAACAATTTTAATACTGATAGATCAATTGATCTAAATCAATAAGCACTTGGCTCTGATACCACCTGTGAATCCAAGGATCTCAATTCAGGAATTATCAATATTAAAATAATGACAAGTTAATGAGTGAGGAATAATCATTAATTTCTGTTTAATTGTTTTAAATGTTAATTGAAGAACACAATTACAAATACACAGTAAATACGAACACAATAATTAATTCAAATGTATTTTATTAATATTGAGTAATGATTACAAGAGAATAATTATAAAACTATGAACAATGATTCTTTAATCGAATTGATATTGTTGTTGATGTGACGACGGCTAGGGTTGCACAATGATGTGATAATCGACAAACGTAATATTGCTTAAAGTGTGTTCTTTGAGATGTGAAACCTAGGACTCGTATTTATAGGCACTTTGAGTCAATTAAGGAATCACCGGATCTCTTGGGATTTGTTATTGACTTGTTGACTGGTTGAGATTGTACAAGTGTTCTGGTCTTCCGTAGAAAACTTGTCTTCTGCAGGAACTTCTGTTCTTCCGTAGGAACCTTGCCTTCCGTAGGAATCTTCACTTCAAGTAATGCTTGGGTGATGTTGTTCATCCGTAGACACAAAGGATGTCTTGTAAGAAACATATCTACGGATTAGCATTATTGTTCATCCGTAGATGTTTCTTACACTTAGCCAATTTCAGAAATTCACCAAGTATATTGTTTTTGCCTGTCATCATGTACATCACACAACACATAAGGGTTAACCTATACACTCAATGCATACATAATGATAGTAAGTTAAAATTATTTATTACAATTATTGATTAAAGTTATAAACCTATACAAAAATGATCTAGACCTATTCCTTGTAGATCTAACAATGACCCAATCGCACTATTGGATCATAAGTATGGGCAAGTCGTATGATTGGATCATAAGTATGAGCTAATCGCACGAAAGGACCATAGATATGGCCCAGTCATACGATTGGACCACAAGTATGGCCCAGTCATGCGATTGGACAACAAGTATAGCTCAATCGCATGACTGAACCATGAGGATGGCCGAGTCACACGATTGGAAGCATCAGAATGAACCAATCGCACATTTGGAAAAGGGAGTATGAGTTAGTCGTACGATTGAACCTTAGTCGCACGTATGAACCGTCCGAATTGGACCAGTCGCACGACTGAAACTCAAATCAGTATAAAAAGGGGGCTCAGTTGGTCATAGCCCTACACTTGATTTTAAATTCTTCCAAACTCCCGAATACCCAAGAACACTCTTTTCAAATTTTTCTCTGTGATATCTATCGATTTCTCCATACTAACCCATTGATATTCATCTACAGGTATAGTGAGAACAAATTCATGATACTTCAGAACATAAAATCAAACTAAACCTGTCCGAATATTTACGACTCAAACCATAACAGATAACCCCAAAAGTGGACCTCTAAATGGACTTAAATGGGAACTTAACAGATAATGAGTGTAACGACGAGTCTATGCACGTCTAATGAATCCAATCTTGATGTGTAAATGACTGTTTTGACAAAGATTCATAATCTTGGACTCGTATAGTGCGTATGAGAAAGGACATATGGATGAACTTCAGTCGCATGATTGAGCCAGATGCATGATTCAATCGCATGATTGAATCAATCGGTGACACAGTCGTACGGCTAACTCAACCGCATGTCATGGCACACGACTAAGCTCAGTCGGAGTCTCAATCGTATGACTGAGTTCAGCCGTATGGTTCAATAGTACTATTGAACCAGTTTGATATGATCTGTTCAAGTTCTAATATTCTTTCTTGTGAACGGATCTAACATGTGTGTTGCGTGTATTGCAGTAAAGTGGCTGATAGATGGACGATGAGCACTTAGCATAACATCTGTGCTTATCTCAACACCACATCTTAGAACGCATCATATTTTGTCAGGATTATTGAGTTCCTACGTCGATCGAGGATACACCACGCTATATCTACTCCCAGCACACCTTACCGCTCATTACAAAAGGCATTCTTGGAGAATGCTGTTGTAGACCGATCTATTGAGCCTTTCTGGATTCGAAGTTCTATCTTTGGAGAGGATATAGACTTAGGGGAGGATGACTTGAGGCGAGTCTTGGATCTGGGAGACGACTCGATCTATCCCACCAAGCTACATCCATTGACTATGAGGGGATGCTTTCCGAGGATCAAGTACGCCAGTGACATCAATGTCGGCGTGCTCAACAGGAGCAACATGTGCCTGCCGTTCAAATATTCGGCACATGTGATCCTCAAGTGCATAGCCTCACGACGTGGTGGTTTTGATAAGATGAGCGACCAAATTCAGAACACGTTTTGTTGCGTAGGTGCTCGACCACCCATTCGGTTTCTCTCGGATGTTCTTTAACTACACGAGAGAGAACATCGAGGCTAAGGGGAAGGAGGGATTTTGTATGTATCCTAGGTTTTTATAGCTGATTATTGACGAGAAGCTACCTCACCTACCCAAGCTGAAGGATGATGAGGTGTGTTTGGAGGTTATGGATGAAACCAAATTAGGCAGGATGAAGGTGTACCGGGGTAAGCAGGTGAAGCCCCCGGTTAGGAGGTTATCTGGTCATCTGGTCAACATCGACTATGTCGCACAAGCCAGAGAGAAGTGGCTCCATGACGACAGCGACTCCGATGTTGAGCCTTTAGAATTCACGATGACGATGAAGATGATGATGATGATGACCAAGATCATGGTCAAGGCGGTGGAGATGATGGAATTAGTAACCAAGAGCCACTGACACATCTACTATTCCTCCACCACCTTAGTAGAGTGGTTCCTCAGCTCCTGGTGGATCTGAGCAAGCTGCCATCCACCAGGACTTTCTGATAGATGAAGATGATGATTCTGATGAGGAGCCTCTCACAAGGAGAGTCGATAGCAAGGTCGTGACTACCGAGAAAGGGGAAGAGGAGGTTAGTGGACGCCAGGCTGGAGCTGAGGGTGTTGACACTGATGTCATAGATCCAACATACACACCCGACTAGCCTATTAGCCTAGGGGGAGCCCCGATCGCCAAGGGGTCCAGGAATAAAAGGATGGCCCAACTCTATGACAAGAAGCGAAAGGGACAAAGGATTGTACTGATTAGATCTTCCACCACCACAACCACTACTACCACCACCCCCACTATCTCTTCCATTACCACCACTTCCATCTACCTCACCCACCATACCCAAAACAGTTCCAGCATAATCCATTCCCATTCCTACTTCCATCAACACTACTTCCACTACTACACCCACCATTCCCCAAGCTGGCACATCCACCCAGTTCCCACCTCCACAGGCCGTCACACTACCCACGGTTGGGTTAGAGGAATAGTTAGTAAGCCTAAAAAGACTGGTACTTATGCTATTGGCTACAGATAACCTTAGGTCCAATCAGATGAACCACCTGATGCTGTCAATACAGCACAGGGCAAGTTGATTGCCCAACTCACTGAGAAGAACGAACCTCATAAGGGAGCTTTAGTTAGAGCCCACAGTGCCTTGCAAGCTCAAAATGAGCTAGTGCTTGCATCCGCCAAAATGATTGTGGATTTGGAGAGAAAGAACAAGAAGATAATGTTAAGGCTGAAGGGAACGAAGGGTGAGCCTCTGAAGATTAAGGGAGATGGAGGTAATGACGATGATGATGATGATGATTCAAGTGGATGATGAATCAGAAGAAGACAGTGATGAAGAGGAAGATAAAGAGAGTGGAAAGGGGAAAAGGGATGATGATGATGAGGAGGATGATCCAGCAGGTGATGCAACTGCATCAGGCTGAAATCAATCAGCAAGGGAGAGGCGCACTAAAAGAAATCAAGATCAAGGAACCTCGTCCTCAGCTCCTCAAGCTGACGAGCCTCAAGTACAAGAGAAAAGTAATGATTAAGATGTTTATGTATTTGAAACTTTTTGTACTTGAATTGTGTATTACATTAATGTAATTAATGATAATTTATGTTTCATGTTTGGATTAGTAATTAATGTGTGTATTGTTGATTGTTTAATCGAACAGATGAAACTTAACAGACCGATGATTATGATGTCGCTCCCCTTTAGCAAATCAAGACTCAACTCACTATGATTCTTGATTTGCAAGGGATTGTGAGACGGCCTATGAGTTACACTCCAGAAGAAGGAGAGATTATCTACGACCTTACGGACGAGCAGCTTGCTAAAATGTTTCGACAGAATCCTGATGAGCTTGTCAAAGATGCTCCGAAAGTCGATGCAGTGAGTGACGAGGGGTTACAAGGAGTAGATCAAATAGAGATAAAGGATATCACAACTGATCATTATCCTCAGTACACTGACCCCGATGGCAATGTTATCCCCGACTTGGGTGAAACATTTGATAGTGATATGTCTAAAAACTAGCTGAGAAAGTGACTAAGAAAGAAGAGACTTAAGGTAAAGCCCAAGTTGCAGACGCTGATGTTGATCTAAGGAAAGCTGAATAGGCTGCATGTTTGACAAAGATGAAAGCTCAACATGAACCTTCAAAGCTAAATGCCTACACCACATTAAACAGAGTTATGAGACATCAGAAGGTGTCAGGCAAGATTATTAGTTGGGCTTACTTTGAGGATTTGGATGTGCATGCAGTGAAACAGGAGAAAGGGATTGAGTACTTCAGATATCCACATGATCTTAAGACTCTCCCTTGTTTTGAGTTAAACAGATTGGCCTGTTTAGATCTGTTGTATGGCAACCCGAGGAAGATGTTAGGATGGTTTGAGATGGCCTTGAAGAAAGAATACCACACAAGATAGGTAAACTTCAGATCTCAGTAACCTAAGAGGTTTATTCATAAGACTAAAGTTGACCCTATCACTGGAAGGCCTAAGGTGGTGTTGAAGTGGAGTCCCCCATGCATGATGTCTAAGATCCTGTTACAAGAGATGCCTCAGAACTTCACTCCACACTTCAAATGGTGGTATTATGATTGGAGGACGGGGGAAGCGGTCATAGTTTTGAATAGAGATGGAAAAATAGAGACTATCAGGGTATTCGACACAATGTGGCTTACCAACTTATCAGCTGATGATGTTTATACATTATACAAGTGGCCACTGTTCTATGACACGCAAGATATTGTACAAACTCTCCAGTTTTAACATGTTATACGACTCCGCTTCGCTTTTGAGATACACGCGGGAATCACTAAAGAGGAGAAGTACAAGAAATTTCAAGAACATGTGAAGAATGTTAGACAATAGGGCAAACTAGGTCCAAGGGGGAGTTTGTTAGTACACGACGTCCCTAGTTTATGTACTTCAATGTAAATGTATTTCATTTCTTACACATATGTAATAAAAGTGCTTGATGAAATATGATATGTGTTTTGATGTTTATTTGTCTTTGATTATATCATATTCTTATTGTATTTAGTATTACTCATATGTATAGACATTATATATAGGTTTCAGGTTGTTGTACATAGTTCTAAGTCAATAATGACTTAGAAATGTGTTCAACTTAGTCAGGTGGTTATTCATGCTAATGGACCATACTTATGGACCATACGCACGAATGAACCATACTTATTGATCAGTCGCACGACTAAACCAGGTGACTGGATCAGTCGTATGACTAAGACATAAGATTGACTCAGTCGCTGCGTATGAATCAAACGCATGACTCAGTCGCACGACTAAACCATGCTAATGGCTCAGTCGTATGACTGAACACTAAAAACCTACAAATACCACATAATTCGTGGAAAAACAAAATACTTCGAATACTATTGTATCCTAGCCGTCTAGAGCATCCTCGTTCGTCCATCCAACTTCATAGTTCGTTCCTGATCGATTCCAACTCCTTCTTAACACTTGTTTAACCATTAGACCAATCAGGTTGTTGTTCTCACTGATTGGATCGCCAATCAAATAGAATTCCGCTCTATTTGGTCTTGTCTCACACAGAATCAGTTAGTACTCCGTATGAAATTGGTCCTAACACCGAGATTTTTGACGAGACTTGTATCTTTATGCAGGCCAAAATGTCATGAGAATGATCATTATTACCAAGTTCTTGATCTTTAGTTTAGCTCCACGATCATTGTTTACTTTGTTTTCAGGCTGAGTCTACCATACATATCCCGACCCAAGCCGTTGACCTCTTTTTTACTTTTTTTTCTGGGGATTCCTCAAAGAGCAAAATTGGAAAACGCTTTAAAAGTATATTCTCCCCTTAAATTTCTATTTACCCCCACGGGGATAGAAATTTATATAGTTTTCAATATATTAAGGTAAAAAAAATAGAAAATAACATAGAATAAGAAGGAATATGGGATATCGGAAATTATTTTACAAATGTAAAAGAAAAAAGATTATTTATTAAAGAAGGAGATTTTATTAGGAAAAGAGATTTTCAGAAAGATATTAGACCCAACATAGAGACCAGTTCATAAAAACGAGGTTTGTCAAATGTTTTAGTGAAAAGATCTGCTCTTTGACTTTTTGTGTCAATTGGAATAATATGTAACGCCCCGTTCCCGGGCACCTCACAGCTGGTCATTCATCGCACATAAACATTTTAAATCGTTCATCTATTTTGCAGCGGAATTTAAAACTTTTATTTATAACTGAAAACATGTCATTTCATAACATTACAATATTCGTTTTCATCTCAAAATACATTGACATTTCAAAATATGGATGCCAGCCTAAACGAAACTGAGTAGTCGCCCCGTGCCATCCTCAGCAACATACCTGCCAACTGGAAACACATCAAAGTCAGCGTTGCTGAGTGAGTTCTAGTTTTATATTAAAACATACTTTTCTTTCGTTAAAACCGTTCTTTACTTCTTTCAAAAACATACTATACTTTCGTATATGAACACACATCATACGTACATACACATAGATAATATCATTATTATCTTCTTTTCTCATTCATTCTTTATCTTTAACTTTCATTCATTCTCTGTCTATCATTCGTTCATTATCTATCATTCACTTCTATTTAGATCCGGTCACACTTTACCCTCTTCATGGCACACAGCCATGATTACTGAGGTCGAGTGACAAGGATCCCGTTTCATACGTCATCCTTATGTTCCTTCCATTCATTACTTTCATTCATTCATTCATTAGCTTTCATTACGTTCATTATTTTTCATTCATTTCATACATTCTTTCTTTCACAATTATCTCTCTCATTCATCAACTCACGCAATAGTCCCGACTCATGTCCGAAGAATGATACTGTGCCGAGGCCTGTACACAAACCCCCGACTCATGTCCGAAGACTGACACAGTACCGGAGCACGCTATCTGTTCCTTATTCGTCTCATCTCACTCTCACGCACTACTCGCGACTCATGTCCGAAGACTGATACTGTGCCGGGGTCTGTACATAAACCCCCCGACTCATGTCCGAAGACTGACACAGTAGCAGAGCACGCGATCCTCTACTCATCCTCTTAGATCATGTCTCATGCAATATCCCCGACTCATGCTCGAAAGCTGATGCTGTGCCGGGGCCTACTCACAAACCCCCGACTCATGTCCGAAGACTGACGCAACACCGGGATACGCGACAAATATCCCATACGAGTCAATCACAGAGATTGAACTCCATCCGAGTCTGTTGCAACACAAAGTCGCTCACCTCATAACTATGTTTGGCTTTATGCCACACCCCGAAGTTAAACATAACTCGGGTAATAACACCCCCACCGAAATGGGTAACATCACCCCCACCGAAGTGGGTAACTACACCCCCACCGAAGTGGGTAACATCGCCCCCACCGAAGTGGGTAACTATGACATACTACACCCCCACTATGTGGGTACCTACTATACACCATGTACCACACCGAAGGTCAGTCACAAGACTGGAACCTCTACGTGCACCCTTAATGATTAGCTGAACCTCATGCGGTTGAGCTTGAGGTATTTAGAGCCGTGCACTTTGGTACACTTCGCTTGCAAGTCTCTCACGTTTTCCTTCATTCATTAATGATTCATTCAATCATCGTATTCCTCTTTTATTATCTTTCACTTTACGTTATTAATACTTTTCATTCGTTCATAAACAATACACGTAAAGATACGGAAAGATAAACATACATCGAAGCAAGGAACATCGGCATTTACAAATCATCAGTATTCACCATCTATTATGGCAACATCATACTTAACATACATACCTCAAGCATATACATGCAACACTATCGTCATCGTGCCTAACGTAACTTCTAAGTCTCAACAGTCCTCTCACATGTACCAACAGGAGCTATCACATCATTACTTACCCTTACTCTTTTCCCGAAGGCCAGTAATCAAACTATGTCTCTCCTCGTGCACAACAACTTTACTTGGGCGTTTGGGCACCCTTCAGTCACCTGGCCTGCATGTGACTGAACACTAAGCGAATGGGCTTCTATGCGACTGAACCCTCAGTCGTATGATTGGACAGCTATGCGAATGAACCAATGCGACTGAACCATGCGGATAAACATCTATGCGACTGGACCTCAGTCGCTTGACTCCCGTGCGACTGGATCCCCATCCGACTGGACCCCTATGCGACTGGACCTCAGTCGCTTGACTCCCATGCTACTGGATCCCCAGTCGTACGACTAGACCTCAGTCGTGCGGTTGAGCCTCAGTCGTCCCTCAGTCGGCCGATTGGCCATTCCGTCGCCTAGCCCTAGCTGGGCGGCGACTGGAGTTCATCACGAACATCAGCCGTGACATTTGGCTTTCAAACCCTTCCAGACCTCGTTTGAGCTCAAATTAGCCCCTCTAATCCATAGGGAAACATACCTCGACCTCATACAAGCCGATCCTAGTCCGGAATCAAGCCTTAAACGTACGATACACATACACATACGTACATACACGGGTTAAACACCCAAAACCCGAAAAATAATATTCAGATGTGTTCCAGCCCTAAAATCATTCAAAAACTTGTAAAAGAGGGGTCTTAGAACTCACCTTAGTAGCCTCCTCGGTTAGAGCTTCGTTTCAACTCGTTACACGTCGATTTTGCACCCTTGAACCCGCTTGAACCAAGCCTTCTTCTCCTCTTTTCCCTATTTCTCTCTTCCTCTCTTCTTTCTCTCTAATTTCGCAAGTATGGGGAGAGGGTAAGGGCTGCCCTCTCCCTTAAATACTACAGTTCAATCGCCCGAGCTTCTATGCGACTGAACCTTCAGCCGCATGAGCTCCATGCGATTGGACTCTCCAGTCGTGCGACTACCATGCGTATGGAGCTCCAGTCGCATGTCTTCCATGCGTATGGAACTCCATTCATGCGACTACCATGCGATGGGATACTCCAGTCGTATGACACCTCATACCGAAATTTCCGGGTGTTACAAGTCCACCCCTCTTAAACGGGTTTCGTGTAACACCTCTGAAATATGCCCAATTTGGAAACCTCAAAACATTATAAAACTCAATAAAGGTCCGAATTAAGTTGGGCTTATGAAAGAAATCTTGAAAAACGAAACTAGCCTATTTGGGCCCAATAAGTCCAATAAGGGCCCGAACTTATAAAAAGGCCCAGTTAAGGCCCAAATACACGTTTAGGAACTAATTAAACAAGAAACCATGAAACAATGAATTATGAGGTGATTTGAAATAACTATGGAATGATCCAAGCTGAAAACAGATTCAGAACCCATACCGGGTAAAATCCGGCAATCTACCGCGTACCACGTCTGAATTCCATGAGGAATTCTTATAAGGGCTTGTCATCCAATCTAAATCATTGTTAATCTCAACTAATACCATAAATAAGGCTCTCTAAAAGATTTTTCATCAATCATGCATAAACAACAGAATTTCGTAATTTAAACGCGAATACCGGTTTTCACCGGCATTTACTGATATCTGATACGTCAACCGAACCTCATAACTCTGCAAATATTTATCTAATCATTCTTTATTAAAATAACATATTGAACTTGATGAATGGTACGTTGTCCGGAATAATTGCGTTCCAAAATGCGACCGTGACGCGAACCGGGTTACGATCAGGTAAAACCCGAGAATTCGTCAGATAAGGTTTTAACGTGACCAACATGGGAAGATAGCGCTCAAAATATCATTATAACACTTAATTGCATATATTTTGATACCAAAATGATAATATTAACGCTCATTCGATAAAAACGCGTAAAACCGTGGAACGTGTTAAATACGCGATAAGTTACAAACCCGTTTGATTATCCGGCATGTTTAAATACATAATCTCGGAACACTTATAATGCTTTGTATAAATTAAGACTAATGAGAAACGAATTTAAACATTACGTGAAAAACTTGATCGAGCGTGTGCGAACCGTTTTACGAACCCGTTTCTCTAACCTAGTATATAAACAACCTAATCTCCACTTTAGGGTTAGCAAAGAAAATTAGGGCAGAGAAGAGAGAAAGAGGGAGAGAGCCGGTCGCAGCTCCCTTCTCCCCCCTTCATCCCAGTGAAACTCCAGTCGATTTCCGGCCATCCACGGCGGATCTCCGGCGATTGCCCCACCTTCTTGACTCCTCTCTTCTTTCCGAACACGATGGAGGCGACGGTTTTAACTGAAACGCAGTGGTGATGGTGTTGTAGGGCAGATTCAGAGGCGGTGCTTGTGCGGGATGTGATTGGGGGCTATCACGATGGTGGCTTTCTACTGATTGCAATGGTGGCCACCGGTGAAGGTTACTGCGGTGGTCGTGGTTGTGGCGATCGGGCATGGTTGCCGTGGTCGTGGTGTCGATGGTTACAGCTGCTCCGATAAACCCCACGGTGGCGAGTGGTGGTGTTGTCGTGGTGTTCCCGCACCACTAACGATGGCGGTCGAGGTCGTGACGGGAACGGGATGTCCGATGGTGGTCTGGACCCGCCCCACTGCCTTCTCTCTCGGTAAGGTTCCTCTAGAACCGATCTAGTTCATTCATCCTTCCTTTTCATGAACTACAAATCAGCAATTTAGTTAGATCTTGGGTTGCATGTGTAGATCTATACCAGATCGGGGTTTCAAAAGTGGCGGTTGTGGTGGTGGCAGCTGTGATTGTGGACTGTGGTTTATGGTTGTGAATGTTACCGGCCGATGGTGATGACTGTGGCTGCGGTCGTGTGTTGGTGGTCAATGTTGGTGAAGGTGATAGCAGCAGGGGCTGTTGGTTGTGGTGATGGTGCGATTCGGTGGTTTTCGTTGAGGGCTGCCACAGTGGCGATGGACTGATGGTGATGGTGCTGTTTGGGAGGCTACCAGTAAGGGCTGTTACGGTGATGATGAAGACGGTGGCTTATACGGCAGTGGTAAGTCACTTGTGGTGGTTATGATGGTTGTTTGATGATGGTTGTGGTTGTAATCGTGGGCGTGAATGTTGCTGGTTGTTGTGATAGTTGTGGCTGTTGAGTTATAGATGTGGATCTAAGCAGAAAAACGATAGTGTTAAGCTGTTGTGATGGTTTCGGCAATGGTGGTGGTGTTAACAGTTGTGGTTGATGGTTATTGGTTACTGGGGTGGTGTAAGGCAAGGGTAATAGGCTGTTGAGTTGGTAATAGTGGCTGGAATTGAAGGTTGTTGGCTGTCGGTTGTGATTGTGTTGGCTGCATGTGGTGCATGGTGATGGTAAGAGACATAACCGAGGTGTTTGGTAACGTATGTTGAGATTTTGGTTGCGTTTGGGTACTAGATAACAATATATTAGTGTTTGAATATGATTTTGGTACGTTTTGGGTAGGTAAAGCGTCGGTCAAAGCTGGTCAAACTTGGTCAACGAGCGGACAACGGAACGTGAACACGATTAGATCAAGAGCAATTCGAGCGGGTTAGTGAACGTAATCGAGTGGAAGGTAATATCGCACGCGCAACGCATTGAAATTGAATTATAAATTGCATATGTCTTGTTGAGCTCTAATTATATAAAAGGCATAAATTATAAAATATGTGAACTATAAACGAAAACGAACGTCGCTTGTTATAAATGTTTGATTTAAATGGATGGTTTGGACCCGAGATTTAAACAACAATGCTAGCTATTAGAAACCAACCTAGATAAGATATATGAAACATTACATTTAGGGGAAATGGTTATAACATGTTATTGATTAAACAAATAAGTTGATCTCACGTCACGTTAAATCCTTACAATACTTCGGGATGTAAAATTGCATACAAAAAGATATATTTGTACAATGGATACATTAGGTTAACCGATGTTCACGCATACTTAATTATGGCAAATGAGCTTATAATTCTATAATGATCCGTTATCTTGTCATTATTAGTAATTGGCCATCTCATTGTTATTGACATAAATATTAATTGTAACACTCTTTATACAAATTATCGTCAATCAAGTTAACAAATACGATATAAACGCGAGCATTATAAACATCGTTTGAAACATTATATATTACTTACATTGTTAATGCAAGTTATTTACAAAGATTTGGAATGCATGATATGAATTGATTTTTCGATATTCTTCATACTAAGACACAATTATTGATTAAATACATAAATCAACCTAATGTACACGAATCAACTCATGACAATTAATAAACATACAAGAAGCTAAGGATACTAATTACCAACATTAATTTAACTAAAGAGCTCAACTGCACGCATGTAATAACATCGTGCTAATTCTAAACGTGAATCTTATATGTTCTAGTTAGGATTGCATTGTTGATGGCCATCACTTTTCTTTATCGAGCTCTGAATTCATATAAGGACACCAGGTGAGTTCTCGTGTTCCTTTTTACTTTTGTTTTGGGGATGATGCGTGCTCTTTTAAACTGAAACATTCATATTGTGCTTTATTTGATGCTTGTATGTGGGACTTTTTGGATACCTGCTGATACTTTTGTCATGATCATTAATTTTTTTGTGAACCGCTTGTTCTTACGTGAATAGATCTATTTGGGGAATCCCCCACGCACAGTGGCTCCCGCTACAGGGAGGTACCCTACTGAGATCCTGAGGGGTTGTTTGTGGCATGTAACAGGTTTTGAATAAGATACTATGGTGAACCATCCTAGCAGGAATGGTTCACTATTCTGAGGCTTGGTTCTTTCCTACGGGAATATCCGGTTAAACACATGTTTAGAAGAGGCCAACCGGGGACCAAGTGCAGTGTTGATTATGACCCCACAACCGTTATAATAGATACAAAAACTTTAACTTGTGGACTCTAAGAGTCCCTTTTGATTTCTGAAACTTTAACCACTTGAACTCACCAACTTTATGTTGACACAATTTTCTTTTTGAGCATGTCTTCAGGTACAGCTAGGGAGAATAGTTGAGCTATAGAAGTTACCCAAATCCGAAGCAAGATACGAGGGTAGAGGTTAAAGACAAAGGTTGAGCCTAGAAGCTTTAGTCACTGAAGCTTCAAGAAATATTTCCCGAGAGATTGATCACGACACCTATAGATTGTAGGTTGAAGCACCTTTTGAATTGGAAGCAAAGCCAATATTTTAATGTAAACATCATGTGATACTTTGTAATAAACCATTTAGTTTCCGCTGCATTTTGGTTGTTGCTTACTAATCGTGACGTCCCGCCCTCTGGGCCCGGGGTGTGACAGATTGGTATCAGAGCCAAAGGTTGTAGCGAAGTAGGTCTGCTTCGCGAGACCTAAACTACAACCATATGAACCTCATAGGACCACCTTAGTAAGAAGAGTCTTCTGAGCTTTGCTGAACCAATGGTGTAGAAATACGGGTTTGCTTTGCAATACCTAACATGTAACCATAAATAGGACCAGCCAATTAGGTTTTTTCCACGATACAGTGATCCAAAGTTTGTAGCAAGAATAGGTTCAAATAAGAACTCCCATCTTTAACCTGTATACCTTAAGGATTACATATATCCCATTAAGAATTCCTTACTCTATAAGAAACCTTGATACATTAGGGTATTACCTATGATAGGTGCACCCGAGTAAACCATGAAAGTATGGAATCTTTTGGAGTTGACTTTTAGGACTACTGATTGTCAAGTACTAAGAATATTAGAAACCAAAGGTGTGCATATAAATTAGGACTTAAATCCTGGAGAGATACTTATCTGATTGCACAGTTGACTTTTGTCACTATATGAAACAACTGCTGTTAGCTATACACTTGATACGACTTGTGTCGTTACCTGAGAGAACTGTTATACTGATACTTGTTTGAAATGATGATACTTGCTATTATGCGTCATTTGTAAGATGATACATGTTGGAATTTAGTGATAAGATATTAACCATGATGCCTTTTGTTTGTTCTGCTCCCTAGGATAGCATGTACCTGAATGCTCATTTATTGCTTGATTTGCTTAAACTTACTTTGAAACAATTTCTGGGTTAACTTGAATGATTAGCATAATTGTAATCTAAGTGTGCTTAATTGCAAATGATGACTAAATGAAAATCATTAACTCCAGGGCCTAAATACACAAACTTGGAACTTATGATAGGAATGACTAGAATGATAGTTTAAGGTAAATTGACGATTACGGGTGCACACGTAATGGTGAATTTATAGGTACACTTGAATTCTAGTGGGCCCTGTCATGTAAACTAATATCAATGTAAAACACTTAAAGAACCAATAAATACAAGAATAAGCACAAATATTTGGAATATATTCAATAATTTCAGGTTCAAAACTTTCATGCTGGGCGAAAACCATTTTACATTAGAAGAGCTACCAAGGACGATGTTGCAGTAACTATTCCTTTCTCTTCTCCTATTTTCTTTTATCCTACTCTCCTATTGGAATTATGATGATAAGACCATCAGAATCCGAAGATCATTAAATGATGTTCTCAAACTTAACTGGTCTCGTGCTGAGTATGGCACTCTACCTCGTTGTGCGTGTACTTTAGCCATACTATTTTTAGCGATGCCTGAAATTTCCTTCCTACCCAACATTGAATTCGTCAAAACATCCTCAACATAGTGGAAGACTCTCTAACAAGGCTTGTGCAACGGAAAACATACAAGAGTAATAAATTTTCGAGAAATGCCTCTTGTGGTCAATGACATAGAAGACTTGTCATTTCTTTCTTTCTTAGTAGTTCACACTTCATAGGATCTTCCGGATTCTAGAATTCCTCTGATCATTTTCTCAAAGCCTTTGAGGAATATGACTTCTCTCTTCCTATTTATTGTAATGGAACCACCTAACTCAAAGGAATATTCTTAATATCAGTTCCGATTGTGATTGATAATCACCTTTCTCAGTACTACACTCATGAAATCTTTCATCATCTTCAACCATTAGTCACCTAATGGCAATCTTCACTCGAAACTTAAGTTGAGTTATCTTAACCATGCTTTTAACTGACCAGGCCGTTGATAAAGTTCTGAACGCCAGAATATATAGGAAATGAAACCTCGTTCTAAAAATTCAGATTCTCCGAAGATAAATGCTCAAGTGCCAGGGATATTTGCCGAGAAAAACTAACATTCGAGATTCCAAAATAAAAATATGAATATACAACTTCAGTGGATCCCCGATTTTTCCACTCACCCTCTATTCTCGATTTATCCTCTTAACGAGTAGTGCTACTCACCTTAAGCCCTATAGCATAACCCTCATTTTTGGAAACGCGTTATAGCCGATGCGGAAAACTTTAAAACCTTGTAAGTCATCTCTACTCGGAGATCTCTACTATTTGAGTGATAAGTTCATGATTCGAGCGCAAGATCTGAAGTAGAATATGATCTCGAACTATACGATAAGTTATTAGAGTGGTAGTTAACTTTCTTGTTCTAGCGAGCACCTTGATAAAGTCCTAAACTTGTTCGAATCGATGCGGTCGATAATAATGAAGAATTCATGGGGAAGACTCATGGTCGAACTTAAAGGATGGTATTGCTCAAAAGATGTATTAAGGAGCATAGAAGATCAGCTACAAGAAGTCTAATGTGTTAAAACACTTGAGATCCAACTACAACAAAGTGATAAACATGCAGCAGATTGTAGACAAAGAAAGTCTGCATAATCATCCTTGATCGTAAGCGTTGGTGTTATTCCTCTCTAAATTTTCAAACATCTCCTAAATTGATTCTCTAATACCATACCCTAGAACGCTCCGTACCGTCGGAAATTCGAGCAAAAAGTCTTACTCCCATATCTCGTTAGAACAATCGATATGATCACAAAGGATTGGAATCTAAACAGAACTACTTGCTTCACGAATGGACCCCTTACAGGGCACAGTTACGTTGTAGAATGTAGACCGAGGAAGAGGTCATCTTGAAGGTTGACCTTAATTAGGAAGCATTATGAAGAAATTAGTGGGAACGTTTGCAGCAATTCTGTGGCTTAAGACAACAGTTGAGGTTTCTCTTAAGGAAATTGAGTCGGAGAATAGAAGTAAAATATATAAATGGAGGTTCTGGACTTAAAGCTTATATTAAGGAGCTGGTGGAAGGAAAGCAGATTCGATAGCTGCTAGATAAACAGTTCATAAGACCTAGTATGTCGTCTTGAGGAAACTTAATGCTCTTTGCGGAAGGAAAATAGAATGCTCCAGTTATGGATGGACTATTAAGAATTAAACAAAGTCACCAAGGATAAGTGATATCGTCTTCCTAGAGATGATAACCTACTTAATCCATTTCAAGATGCTACCTACATCTTAATTGATATCAGTTGTGTTTATAAGGAAAACGACATTTCACAAATAACAGTTGAAATCAGATATGGCAAGTACGAAGGTTGTGGTCAAGCCCGTGTGGGAGGACCCACATATCTCATGTAATCAGAAGTCTCATGAATAGGATCAGTATGACACAATTAGACATCTCTGTCATTTTGCCATTACTACTAGGCACGAAATTCGAGACAAATCGCTATAGTTGAAGCTATAAAATTACGGGAAAAAGTAAAAAAACCACAATGAGATGCGTCAATGCTTAGAGTTAGGTGAAAGTTGTAGAAGGATTAATAGAAATTTCATTCGTGTAGCTATACAACTGCCATCGTTATCCTTGAGAAAATGCGGAATTCGTTTGGGCGCGAATAAGAAAGTTTCCGATGAGTGTCGATGCAATAGTATAAGACAATTTCTAGCCGCCCGATGAAGCTAAAAAAATGTATGGAGAGCTACATAAAGCATGAACTGGAACTCCAGCAAAATAAAAGGATGCATCTGGATACAATATCAGTGCGACACTACCAACTACACATCAGAACACTAGACCAAGCACGATAGGGTGATCGACAATCTGTAATGTCAACCACGTTGGCAAGTGCGAATAGGGGGCCATCACCCGCATTGTCCTAAGACATCCGTATTACCAAATGCGAGAGAACAAGTATTGACCGTATTTGTATCTGCCTACCCTCGTCGACGAATGCAGATAGCCTACAGTTAGGCTTTCCTTTTCTTACCTACACCGTATCATTTCTTGAACTTGCGCTTCTGCCAGCGTCAGTTCACGTGAACATGTGTATATAGCACATCCCATTTCGTGGAAACTCTTGTCATGCATCAGATAAGATGAATGGGTATACTCGAAGACTGAGGTTCTGATACACAGAACCGTTGCGGAAAAGGATGCATACTAGAAGAAGCACGTAGTGGAAGAAAGGACTTAACCCCTTAAGATGAAATCATAGAAGGAAAAGATCAAAAAAAAAATTTCGAAGGAAGTTGAGAACTAAAAAGTAGTCTTTGAAAGCTGAAGACCTTTGTGCATGACCTAATCTCTCTATTCTTAGAAATTGTGAAAAACTTAGTCTTAGCTTCATAGAAATGAACGTGCGATGCCTAGATATTCATCTGTACTCGTTGGGAAAACCCAAATCCTTCTTGATTTGAAACCTTTAATCTATTGTATCACGACTATCCTGTCTAATTAATGGCATTCGCGCTAATATCCTCTTCTTTTCAATCGTTCTTAAGATTCTCAGTAAGGACGGTAACACCGTCAGGATTTTGGGAATCGTCTCCTTGCTAGATCTATTTTGTAGGTCGGTGTATTGAAGTACAGTGGAGAGTCTCTTCTTGTTAATTCTGTACGATTGTTAAATGATCTGATTGTGAAGCCAAAAACCTGTTCATAATTTGACACACTGATCCTGTTAAACATGATTCTAACATTTGAATAGTTACTTTAATCCAAATCAAACCTGATTACTTGACACATAATCATCAACATTTGTCCCGGGATGCTTAGCTAAATAACTTTAAATCATTAAGATTCATACTATGAGTGTGTCACACTTGGAAACAAATATTAACGATACTAAAATTTCGAGGGCGAAATTTCTAAAAGGAGGGGAGGATGTAACACCTCTAAAATATGCCCAATTTGGAAACCTCAAAACATTATAAAACTCAATAAAGGTCCTAATTAAGTTGGCTTATGAAAGAAATCTTGAAAAACAAAACTAGCCTATTTGGGCCCAATAAGCCCAATAAGGGCCCGAACTTATAAAAAGGGCCAGTTAAGGCCCAAATACACGTTTAGGAACTAATTAAACAAGAAACCATGAAACAATGAATTATGAGGTGATTCGAAATAACTATGGAAAGATCCAAGCTGAAAACAGATTCAGAACCTATACCGGGTAAAATCCGGCAATCTACCGCGTACCACGTCTGAATTCCATCAGGAATTCTTATAAGGGCTTGTCATCCAATCTAAATCATTGTTAATCTAAACTAACACCATAAATAAGGCTCTCAAAAAGATTTTTCATCAATCATGCATAAACAACAGAATTTCGTAATTTAAACGCGAATACCGGTTTTCACCTGCATTTACTGATATCTGATACGTCAACCGAACCTCGTAACTCCGTAAATATTTATATAATCATTGTTTATTAAAATAACATATTGAACTTGATGAATGGTACGTTGTCCGGAATAATTGCGTTCCGAAACGCGATCGTGACGCGAACCGGCTTACGATCAGGTAAAACCCGAGAATTCGTCAGATAAGGTTTTAACATGACCAACATGGGAAGATAACACTCAAAATATCATTATAACACTTAATTGCATATATTTTGATACCAAAATGATAATATTAACGCTCATTCGATAAAAACGCGTAAAATCGTGGAACGTTTTAAATACGCGATAAGTTACAAACCCGTTTGATTATCCGGAATGTTTAAATACATAATCTCGGAACACTTATAACCTTTTGTATAAATTAAGACTAACGAGAAACGAATTTAAATGTTACGTGAAAAACTCGATCGAGCGTGTGCGAACCGTTTTACGAACCCGTTTCTCTAACCTAGTATATAAACAACCTAATCTCCAATTTAGGGTTAGCAAACAAAATTAGGGCAGAGAAGAAAGAAAGAGGGAGAGAGCCGGTCGTAGCTCCCTTCTCCCCCCTCATCCCAGTGAAACTCCGGTCGATTTCCGGCCATCCACGGTGGATCTCCGGCGATTGCCCCACCTTCTTGACTCCTCTCTTCTTTCCGAACACGATGGAGGCGACGGTTTTAATTGAAACGTAGTAGTGATGGTGTTGTAGGACAGATTCAGAGGCGGTGCTTGCACGGGATGTGATTGGGGGCTATCACGATAGTGGCTTTTCTACTTATTGCAATGGTGGCCACCGGTGAAGGTTACTGCGGTGGTCGTGGTTGTGGCGATCGGGCGTGGTTGCTGTGGTCATGGTTTCGATGGTTACAGCTGCTCCGATGAACCCCACGGTGGCGAGTGGTGGTGTTGTCGTGGTGTTCCCGCACCACTAACGATGGCGGTCGAGGTCGTGACGAGAACGGGGTGTCCGATGGTGGTCTGGACCCGCCCCACTGCCTTCTCTCTCGGTAAGGTTCCTCTAGAACTGATCTAGTTCATTCATCCTTCCTTTTCATGAACTACAAATCAGCAATTTAGTTAGATCTTGGGTTGCATGTGTAGATCTGTACCAGATCGGTGTTCCGAAAGTGGCGGTTGTGGTGGTGGCAGCTGTGATTGTGGACTGTGGTTTATGGTTGTGAATGTTACCGGCCGATGGTGATGACTATGGCTGCGGTCGTGTGTTGGTGGTCGATTTTGGTGAAGGTGATAGCAGCAGGGCCTGTTGGTTGTGGTGATGGTGTGATTCGGTGGCTGTCGTTGAGGGCTGCCACAGTGGTGATGGACTGATGGTGATGGTGCCGTTTGGGAGGCTACCAGTAAGGGCTGTTACGGTGATGATGAAGACGGTGGCTCATATGGCAGTGGTAAGTCACTAGTGGTGGTTACGATGGTTGTTTGATGATGGCTGTGGTTGTAATCGTGGGCGTGAATGTTGCTGGTTGTTGTGATAGTTGTGGCTGTTGAGTTATAGATGTGGATCTAAGTAGAAAAACAATAGTGTTAAGCTGTTGTGATGGTTTCGGCAATGGTGGTGGTGTTAACAGTTGTGGTTGATGGTTAGTGGTTACTGGGGTGGTGTAAGGCGAGGGTAATAGGCTGTTGTGTTGGTAATGGTGGTTGGATTTGAAGGTTGTTGGCTGTCGGTTGTGATTGTGTTGGCTGCATGTGGTGGATGGTGATGGTAAGAGACACAACCGAGGTGTTTGGTAACGTATGTTGGGATTTTGGTTGCGTTTGGGTATTAGATAACAATATATTAGTGTTTGAATATGATTTTGGTACGTTTTGGTTAGGTAAAGCGTCGGTCAAAGCTGGTCAAACTTGGTCAACGAGCGGACAACGGAACGTGAACATGATTAGATCAAGAGCAATTCGAGTGGGTTAGTGAACGTAATCGAGTGGAAGGTAATATCGCACGCGCAACGCATTGAAATTGAATTATAAATTGCATACGTATTGTTGAGCTCTAATTATATAAAAGGCATAAATTATAAAATATGTGAACTATAAACGAAAACGAACGTCGCTTCTTATAAATGTTTGATTTAAATGGATGGTTTGGACCCGATATTTAAACAACAACGCTAGCTATTAGAAACCAACCTAGATAAGATATATGAAACATTACATTTTGGGGAAATGGTTATAACATGTTATTGATTAAACAAATAAGTTGATCTCATGTCACGTTAAATCCTTAAAATACTTCGGGATGTAAAATTGCATACAAAAAGATATATTTGTGCAATGGATACATTAGGTTAACCGATGTTCACGCATACTTAATTATGGCAAATGAGCTTATAATTCTATAATGATCCATTATCTTGTCATTATTAGTAATTGGCCATCTCATTGTTATTGACATAAATATTAATTGTAACACTCTTTATACAAATTATCATCAATAAAGTTAACAAATACGATATAAACGCGAGCATTATAAACATCGTTTGAAACATTATATATTACTTACATTGTTAATGCAAGTTATTTACAAAGATTTGGAATCCATGATATGAATTGATTTTTCGACATTCTTCATGCTAAGACACAATTCTTGATTAAATACATAAATCAACCTAATGTACACGAATCAACTCATGACAATTAACAAACATACAAGAAGCTAAGGATACTAATCACCAACATTAATTTAACTAAAGAGCTCAACTGCACGCATGTAATAACATCGTGCTAATTCTAAACGTGAATCTTATATGTTCCAGTTAGGATTGCTTTGTTGATGGCCATCACTTTTCTTTATCGAGCTCTGAATTCATATAAGGACACCAGGTGAGTTCTCGTGTTCCCCGTTTTACTTTGGTTTTGGGGATGATGCGTGCTCTTTTAAACTGAAACTTTCATATTGCGCTTTATTTGATGCTTGTATGTAGGACTTTTTGCATACCTGCTGATACTTTTGTCATGATCATTAATTCTTTTGTGAACCGCTTGTTCTTACGTGAATAGATCTATTTGGGGAATCCCCCACGCACAGTGGCTCCCGCTACAGGGAGGTACCCCACTGAGATCCTGAGGGGTCGTTCGTGGCATGTAACAGGTTTTGAATAAGATACTATGGTGAACCATCCTAGCAGGAATGGGTCACTGTTCTGAGGCTTGGTTCTTTCCTACGGGAATATCCGGTTAAACACAAGTTTAGAAGAGGCCAACCGGGGACCAAGTGCAGGGTTGATTGTGACCCTACAACCACTATAATAGATACAAAAACTTTAACTTGTGGACTCTAAGAGTCCCTTTTGATTTCTGAAACTTTAACCACTTGAACTCACCAACTTTATGTTGACACAATTTTCTTTTTGAGCATGTCTTTAGGTACAGCTAGGGAGAATAGTTGAGCTATAGAAGTTACCCAAATCCGAAGCAAGATACGAGGGTAGAGTTTAACGACAAAGGTTGAGCCTAGAAGCCTTAGTCACTGAAGCTTCAAGAAATATTTCCCGAGAGATTGATCACGACACCTATAGATTGTAGGTTGAAGCACCTTTTGAATTGGAAGCAAAGCCAATATTTTAATGTAAACATCATGTGACACTTTGAAATAAACCATTTAGTTTCCGCTGCATTTTGGTTGTTGCTTACTAATCGTGACGTCCCGCCCCTCTGGGCCCGGGGTGTGACATTTCGTCCCCGAAACCTATGTTTCCTTACACCTTCGCAGGCAATACCGTCCCATCTCTTTTCCAGTCTATTACTTGGAATCCTATCGCTCCACATCGTTTGTCAACATTCGACTTCGGGTCTATCTTGGACTATCGACATTGCCAACCCACGCATACTGATCAATGTTTATTTGGCCAGCACCTGCGACCTCAAACATGCCATGTAGAGTGCGGTCACTACAATTAAAAGAAACATCACAATATCCGTGAAAAGACTCGCCATCATAATCATTGAGCTTCAGAGCATCACTGAGAACCTTCAGCTTTAATGCTTGAAAAACACAGCCATCAACTTGCATAAAGTTGCTAGCCCTTGATTGATATTCTTTATGTATGAATAATGACCATCTTGCAAACCAGACAACTGGCAAGAAAGGCATTCATTAATCGTACTAGGTGTTGTTCTAAATATACTGCACCGAGATCGGTTTCTCTCAGGTTCCTCGCAGGTATATTGTGATAGAAAAGGCAAATCGGCTTCTTTGGTAGCCCAACCAAATCTATCTTTTCCTTTTGCTTCCGATCCCCCATTCTATCTGTTCGCTCCAACGTCGAAACTAGGCGTACGTTGCAGTTCGATGAACCAATCATAGGCCGAAACGGTTCCTCAGCAACGGGTGGTACAGCCTTCTCAATTGCGTCATGCAATCCTCTAGGGCATCAAGTGACCTAGTGAAACTACCAATAGTAATCTCTACGTCGAAGGGCTCCTAGACATTTCTTCTCCTACCATGCAACTCATAAGAGAAGGCACTAAGAACGAACTACTACTAGCATCGCATTCAAGGCGTAATGGCACAAACTTAATTTACGAGAAACATACCTGTCGTCAGGTCGAAGTCCGCTCTAGCCTTCACCCTCTGTCCTCCTTTCTCGCACCGGAGCTTCTCGCCTTTGACCTCTTACAATCCCTGCTCAGATGTCCAGTCTCGCCGCAATTGTAGCACTTAGCCATGTGGCAATCCCTTGCCATGTGGCCTTCCTTCCCACACTGAAAATAGACATTCAGTCCCCACTTGCACTCTCCTTCATGGCCTCTACCACACTTCTTGCATAGCTCACCCTTTTTTGTTATCCTCTCCCGATCATCGATCCTCATCATCTTACCTTCGGCCACCATTCTACCATCACTATCTCGCCTTCCCCTCCCCTTCTTATCATATGCTCGCTCCCCCGTTTCGCCTGTTATCGCTATCGTCTCCCGCTCGTCATACAACCTTCCCGCCAAATCCACTGCCGACCTAAACGTGCTTGGTCGGGCAAGCCCTGGATATACCTTTTGATCTTCCACGAGAGCGGTGTCACCTGATCCGGCACCAGTCGTGCCATTTCATTGAATTTGGTGGTGTACTGCTGATGTGTCATCGTCCCCGCTTCCAATTGCAGGAACTCCCTTTCAACTTTATCCATTTCACGGTGAGGACAGAACTCCTCAATCACCAGCCTTTTCAACTCTGACCATCTCATCCTTCCGATAGCCCGACTACCCTCAGCATGGACTATATCGTCCCACCAGCACAAAGCTGAGTCCACGAAAGAATGAGTGGCAAACTTAACTTTCTGATCTTCCCGACACTCACTAATATCCAGCCGATGAGCGGCAGTAGCATTACCGTTACCATCAAAGGTTTAGCATTACCGTTACCATCAAAGGTTAGCTATCTCTCTGACCTAACGATGAGCGGCAGTAGCATTACCGTTACCATCAAAGGTTGGGGGCTTGCATCATTGAAATGCCCCGTAGTTACAGCCTCGTGCCGCCTCCTGCATAGGCTCCTCCTCCTCTTCCTCCTCATCGGAGAAAACCGCTTCAGTCTCCGTCCGTCTCCTTCCGGCCGAAGGTCTACCCCTTTCCTGTCTCTCCTCATCCCTAACAGCCTTTATCACTTCAGTCACTACAGATGGTAAGATCGTCTGCATGACCTGGTGTACTTCTTCCACAACCGCCTCTCTCATCGAGGCTCTCAAATTGGCGCTTTCGTCTGCTCCCTCCTGATGAGGAGTCTCGTGTTCTTCATGAACCGCCTTTTCAACTCTAGGCCTTCCTCTGGTGACTCATGGTTCAGCGCCACGTCCGCCACCACCTCCACTACATGAAGCCTTAGAAGATCTACCACCGGCCATCCTCTATAATACACTGAAAGATTCAAACACCAACATGGTCATTCAAGGGAATAGCTCAGTTCATGTCAAGTATAGTAAGTCCCTAATTACAGTGATCAGTTGTGATTAGCCACTTACCTTACTTTTCATACCCCGAGCATTACCTGTCCTGACTATATTAGCATCTAAATCTAACAGTAGCACATAAACACATAACATGCGCACACAATACCAGTTAACTTTAAGAAAATACCTGATGGCACGAAGCTACTCAGATTGGCATCCCACCCCATCCTGTCCTATTTTCAGTTTAAGTTAAGGTTTATTTTAAAATTTTACCCATTTCACTTAAACTTGGCTCTGATACCAGCTTGTAAGGCCCCGTTCCCGGGCACCTCACAACTGGTCATTCATCGCACATAAACATTTTAAATCGTTCATCTATTTTGCAGCGGAATTTAAAACTTTCATTTATAACTGAAAACATGTCATTTCATAACATTACAATATTCGTTTTTATCTCAAAATACATTGACATGTCAAAATATGGATGCCAGCCTCAACGAAACTGAGTAGTCGCCACGTGCCATCCTCAGCAACATACGTGCCAACTGGAAACACATCAAAGTCAGCGTTGCTGAGTGAGTTCTAGTTTTATATTAAAACATAACCGTTCTTTGCTTCTTTCAAAAACATACTATACTTTCGTATATGAACACACATCATACGTACATAGACATAGATAATATCATTATTATCTTCTTTTCTCATTCATTCTTTATCTTTAACTTTCATTCATTCTCTGTCTATCATTTGTTCATTATCTATCTTTCACTTCTATCTAGATCCGGTCACACTTTACCCTCTTCATGGCACACAGCCATGACTACTGAGGTCGAGTGATAAGGATCCCTTTTCATACGTCATCATTATGTTCCTTCCGTTCATTACTTTCATTCGTTCGTTCTTTAGCTTTCATTACGTTTATTATCTTTCATTCATTTCATACTTTCTTTCTTTCACAATTATCTCTCTCATTCATCAACTCACGCGATACTCCCGACTCATGTCCGAAGACTGATACTATGCCGAGGCCTGTACACAAACCCCCGACTCATGTCCGAAGACTGACACAGTACCGGAGCACGTGATCTGTTCCTCATTCGTCTTATCTCACTCTCACGCACTACTCCCGACTCATGTCCGAAGACTGATACTGTGCCGGGGTCTATATACAAACCCCCGACTCATGTCCGAAGACTGACACAGTACCGGAGCACGCGATCCTCTACTCATCCTCTTAGATCCTATCTCATGCAATATCCCCGACTCATGCTCGAAAGCTGATGCTGTGCCGGGGCCTTCCTACAAACCCCCGACTCATGTCCGAAGACTGACACAACACCGGGATACGCGACAAAGATCCCATACGAGTCAATCACAGAGATTGAACTCCATCCGAGTCTGTTGCAACACAAAGTCGCTCACCTCATAACTATGTTTGGCTTTATGCCACACCCCCGAAGTTAAACATAACTCGGGTAATAACACCCCCACCGAAATGGGTAATATCACCCCCACCGAAGTGGGTAACTACACCCCCACCGAAGTGGGTAACATCACCCCCAGCGAAGTGGGTAACTATGACGTACTACACCCCACTATGTGGGTACTTGTGACATACTACACCCCCACTATGTGGGTACCTATGTAGGATTCTATGTGCCCAAGACACATAAAATATTGATGTGGTTAGTACGTTATGATCCAAGTCGGGTTATACCCAATAACAAGCTTAGCAAACACCAATTAATATTTAATTGATGATATGATCATGCAATTAAATATTAACACCAAATTTAGAAAACGGGTTTTCTAAATAAGTTGCATATGAGATGGAAAAATTTATTAGGATATTTTGTTCAATAATATTATTTGAAGTGTTATTTAAATTAGTTGTATAACACCAAATAATAATGAGAGTATACCACTTATACAATTAATTGGTTAATTGTATAAACTAGTTAAAATACTAGACAATGCATATATGTGTGTTTATTGTTTATAAAAGAAATCTTTCTTTTATAAACATTTAAAGACTAGTTATATGTATGTGTTATTATTTGAAGTTTATAAAAAGGGAAAGCTCTTCCTTTTTTCAAATAAGAACCGTCCAAGAGCAAGCATGCATGTGCATGTGTAGTGCTTTCTTATATTCTCTTGATAAGAACACTTCTCATGCATGCCCCACTAACTTGCTTTTGGGAAGAACAAACACATGCACTTGTCTAGCACTACTACTTGTGATAAACTCTCACATTCAGCTCATAATACACATGCAAAAAGAACAAGAATCTCTCTCTCATTCTCTCTTAAACCCCACGGGTTTTCTGCAGCAAGAAAACAGGTTTTTGAGCTGAATTTTGAAGCAGAATAAGAAGGTTTTTCAGCATGAAACAAGATAGGATCTTGTACTCCAAGATGATGATTCTTATTTGCATGCAACACAACATAAAGAACTCTCCAATTCTCTCCAAGGGCTACGGTTTTTGAGAAGCTGAAAAAGGGATTTTCAGCAGAAAGATTAGAGGGTTTCATGTTGTTTTTGGTGATTTCTACCTAACAAGAGAAGGTGTTTGCAAGGAGCTTGGGGTATACTAGCTTGAGGACTTCTATCCTTGAAGTCTTGGTTGCATTTTGGGCATCTCCATCTTCATCAAACATCTCATTTTGGTCGACATGTAAGGCCCGTTCCCGGGCACCTCACAGTTGGTCGTCATTACCCATAAAACATACATTTAATAAAAACCATGCAGCGGAAACTTTAAATTTTACTAAAAATGCTTTTGCAAAGTAATACAACACCTGTTACAAAATATCATTTGTTTGCATTACAATACAAAAACATTAACAAAAGAACGCCATCCCAAAAGAGCTGAGTAGCCGCCTCGTGCCATCCTCAGCAACACTACCTGCCAACTGGAAAATACATAAAAGTCAGCGTTGCTGAGTGAGTTCTAGTTTTGTATTAAAACATACTTTTACTTATTTAAAAGTATCCTTTTGTTCATGCGTTCATACATCATACGTACACATAGATAATATTCATTATTATCTTCATCATTCGTTATTAATCATTATCTTTAACTTCTCGTATGGATTCTGTCAGACTTTACCCACTTCATAGCACTCGGCTATGATTACTGTGGTCGAATGACAAGAATCCCGTTCATACTTACTTGCACGCATTGAAAGGTTAATTGTACCAATACCATATGCTACACCCCACTCAGTCTTAGCTACCGGGCCGTAGTCAACATATGACGGGAGCGTATGCCCGGTACTAGATCAGTCTTAGCTACCGGGCCGTAGTCAACATATGACGGGAGCGTATGCCCGGCACTAGAGGTAAGCGGTAGAGGTACCATGAACATGGTCAATCACATAGAAGGACCAATCGCGTTATTCAATGCTTGCAAGACATAATTCATTCGTTCATTAATGCATGTATTCATCATCGTTCTTCTTTTCATTCATTCGTTAATACATGCATTCGTCATCATGTTCCTCTTTCATCATCTTTCACTTTACGATACGTAATACTTCATTATTTCATTTCTCGTTATTTGTAAAGTTTCAGAAAGATATGCATACAAAATTATCAGGAACACACATCATACATACTCATCATACGTTCATCATCATGCATTCATCATCATACATTCATCATCATGCATTCATCATCATACATAGCATCATACCTTACTTAACAATATTTTAATAATATTGTTAACAGTAATATACTAATAATAATATTAGTAACAATTAGGGTTAATCATACTCATCATTATATGCATGAGACATCATCATTTATTAACCCTAGTCAACCCTGGTCAAACCCCGAACTTCGAACTTACTGGAAATTCCTGAAAAATTCTAAGTGTTTAGGTGTTTTAGCCCTGTTGGGCGTATAAGCCCTCTGGGCGTATGAGCACTATTAGCCGTATGAGCACTGCGGGACTTTTCACTTAACACTTAGATTTATCAACTGGTCATACGACCACACTGTTGGTCGTATGACCACTGCTGGTCGTACCATCCCTGGACTTAGAAACATATTTGGATCATACGACCACTGTTGGTCGTATGAGTCCATACTTAGAACTTTTCATCATGATCATACGACCACTGTTGGTCGTATGAGTCCTGTGGGCCTCAGACTTAGAAAATTTCACATATTCATACGACCACTGTTGGTCGTATGAGTCCTATTAGACTCATCAACACTTAGAAAAATCCTGATCATACGACCACTGTTGGTCGTATGAGCACTGGTGGACACATCAACTTTTCTTATTTATTCCAAGTCCCAATTTCAGACATATTAACAACATATTCATGTGTCTAATTTATAATCCAAGTCCCAAACATCATAATGCCTCATCCTAAACATACACACATGATTCTAAGCATAAATCTAACATAAACATAAACATACATACAATCGTTCATACGGGTTTCAACCCAAACTTTATAAAAATATATTTGCATGCATTTTCCAGCCCCAAACATTTAAAAACAGTAAAACGGGGTCTAGAACTCACCTTAATTTGTCTTCGGGTTTTGGATGCCCTTTCCTTGAACTTCTCAGTCGTTTATACACCTAAAACACACACACAGAGCAACCCGAACACACTAGTCACATTTATATGCTCATGTATGGTTCTAGAATCGTCCTAACATCATGAATTCGGGATTTCTTACCAAAAACTTTGAATTTCTCAGATCCTTCTTCAAAAATTCCGATGGTTTTCTGCTCCTGCTACTTTCTCTCTCTAAAAAGTTCGAATGAAGTGAAATGCAGACAACGTGGGTGCCATACCACCTTTTGTACAAAGAATTAATAGAAAGTTTGCCCATTTGACACTTTTGGCCCTTAAACAAAAGTAACTTTTGTTTTCTTTCCTTTCTCTTTCTATTTTATTCTTTTAATTTCTTTAATAAGAAATTACGGGTGTTACAAGTCCACCCCCCTTATATAGGTTTCGTCCCCGAAACCTGTTATTCCTCAAACAGATGCGGGTAGTGTTGTCTCATCTCTTCTTCAGTCTCCCACGTAGACTCGGATCCCTTCCTGTGCTTCCACTGTACACGCACAAGAGGAACCACTTTATTCCGCAACCTCTTTTCTTTACGATCAATGATTGCCACTGGTTGCTCCACGTAGTTGAGCCGTTCGTCTACTTCAATATCCTCCAGTGGTACAACCATGTCTTCATCAGCTAAGCACTTCCTCAGATGAGATACATGGAATGTGGGATGAATTCCACTTAACTCGTCTGGCAATTCAAGTCGATAGGCCACCTCTCCTACTCGTGCGATAATTCGGAAAGGCCCTATATACCTCGGGCTTAGCTTACCTCTTTTCCTGAATCTAATGATTCCTTTCCAAGGTGAGACCTTCAACATAACTCGGTCACCAACCTTGAACTCTATCGGCCTCCGCCTCTTGTCAGCATACGACTTTTGCCTATCTTTCGCCGCCTTCATGAAGGCTTTGATCTTTTCTAATTTCTCAGTCGTAGCTTCGATCACCTCAACACCTCCTAACTCTTTCTGCCCAATGTCTCCCCAGCACACGGGCGTCCTACATCTCCTACCGTATAGCATCTCGTAAGGTGGCATGCCAATGCTGGCGTGATAACTATTGTTGTACGAGAATTCTGCTAACGGCAGGTGATTGTCCCAACTTCCTCCAAAGTCGATCACGCACGCCCGAAGCATGTCTTCGAGTGTTTGGATCGTCCTCTCAGACTGACCGTCTGTCTGAGGGTGATATGCTGTACTAATGTGTAGCCTCGTCCCCATCGCATCATGAAATCTCTTCCAAAACTTGGAGGTAAACCGGGTGTCACTGTCAGACACAATAGACACCGGTACGCCATGACGAGCTACAATTTCTTTAATGAATAGATCCGCCAATCTTTCAGATGAATACGTCTCGCGGATCGGTAGGAAGTGGGCACTCTTCGTCAATCGATCAACTATCACCCATATAGCATCATACCCTTTCGGGGTACGCGGTAACTTCGTGATGAAGTCCATGGTGATGTGTTCCCACTTCCATTCGGGTATATCCAATGGTTGGATCTTCCCGTAGGGCTTCTGGTGTTCCGCCTTCACTTGTAAGCAAGTCAAGCACTTACTTACGTACTCCACTACGTCGCGTTTCATACCCGGCCACCAGTAATCCTTCTTCATATCGTGGTACATTTTGGTAGCACCGGGGTGAATGGAGTATCGGGTCTTATGGGCCTCGTCCATAATTCTTCCACGTAGATCCCCGTATCGAGGAATCCACATTCGCCCAAATCGGGTCTTAACACCAAGAGTGTTCTCACCCAATTCCATCACTAGGCCTCTCATCCTTTCGGAGTTAAGACGATCTTCTTTCAAAGCCTCGTCTTGAAACTCCTTAACCTGTGTCATCACATCGGGGGTCATGATCAGCTGATAAGCTTTCACCCGAATCGGCTCAGGTCTTTCTTTTCGGCTAAGGGCATCAGCCACCACATTGGCCTTGCCCGGATGGCAATGGATTTCGCAGTCATAATCCTTTATGAGCTCCAACCATCGCCTTTGCCTCATGTTTAAATCCTTCTGCTCGAAGAAATACTTCAAGCTTTTGTGGTCAGTGAAGATTGTGCACTTCGTCCCGTATAGATAGTGCCGCCAAATCTTCAATGCAAAAACCACCGCAGCTAGTTCTAGATCGTGTGTAGGATAGTTGACTTCGTGGGTTTTCAGTTGTCGAGATGCGTAGGCTATCACCTTTCCACGTTGCATCAACACACAACCTAGCCCAGAATAAGATGCATCCGAATAGACCACTAAGTCTTCACTTCCCTCAGGCAAAGTCAAGACAGGAGCTTGTGTTAGTCTCGTCTTTAATTCCTCAAACGCATCCTCCTGTTCTCGACCCCACACGAACTTTACATCCTTGCGAGTTAATTTTGTCAAAGGTGAGGCTATCTTGGAGAAGTCTTGAATAAATCTCCTATAGTAGCCCGCCAACCCCAAGAAGCTACGAATCTCGGATGGCGTCTTTGGTGATTTCCATTGCATCACAGCCTCAACCTTTGCTGGGTCCACCATTATTCCTTCTGCATTCACTACGTGACCCAGAAATTGCACCTCGCGTAACCAAAAGGCGCACTTGGAGAACTTGGCGTACAATTTCTCCCTTCTCAACGTTTCCAACACTACCCGAATATGCCCGGCATGCTCTTTTTCACTTCTTGAATAAATCAAAATATCATCGATGAATACAATTACTGATTTATCCAACATTGGTCGGCACACTCGGTTCATCAAATCCATAAAAGCAGCCGGCGCATTGGTCAACCCAAAAGACATGACAAGAAACTCGTAGTGACCATAGCGCGTACGAAAGGCTGTTTTAGGGATATCTTGTTCCTTCACCTTTAATTGATGGTAGCCAGATCGAAGATCTATCCTCGAGAACCAACTGGCACCCTGGAGCTGATCAAACAAGTCATCGATTCTTGGTAAGGGGTATCTGTTCTTCACCGTCAGCTTATTCAGCTCGCGGTAGTCGATGCACATCCGCATACTACCATCCTTCTTCTTTACGAACAGAACCGGAGCACCCCAAGGTGAGATACTCGGTCGAATAAACCCCTTATCCAGCAGCTCCTGCAACTGATCCATCAATTCTTTCATCTCCGTCGGAGCCAAGCGATACGGTGCTTTCGCGACAGGTTGGGCACCCGGTATCAGGTCGATCTGGAATTCGATCTCTCGATCAGGTGGCAAACCCGATAAGTCTTCGGGAAACACATCTGGAAAGTCACACACCACTGGTACATCGCATAGTTGTGGTGTTGGCGTCTCTACATTCTTTACATAACATAAGTAGGCGCTACATCCGCGCCTCATACACTTTCCCGCCACCGCCATCGAGATCACCTTCGGAATCGTCGTAACCCGATCGCCATAAATCGTCACCGGACTTCCGTCGGTCGCCGTCAGTCTAATCATCTTCTTTCGGCACACGATATTCGCTTCGTAGGTTGCTAACCAGTCCATCCCTAACACTACATCAAATCCTCCTAGAGGCATCACATGTAACATGGCAGCCAACCTATGGCCCTCTAATTCTATGGTACAGCCCTCTATCACATTCGTAACCCTAGTGGACTTACCAATAGCGGTTTCTACATAAAAAGGCTCACTAATGCATTTACTACTAACAGGCAATTTAGCACAGAAAGTAGCAGAAATGAAACTCCTACTAGCACCAGAGTCAAATAACACAGAAGCAAGAGTTTGGTTTACTAGAAACGTACCTGACACCACATCGGGGTCCGTCCTAGCCTCTTCCTGCGTCATCGTGAACGCCCTAGCCTTTGCCCTCGGTGCTTCTCCTCCCGTCTTCTTCTCTCCCGAGCCCTCAGCCCTCGGCTTCTTGCAGTCCTTGCTCATGTGGCCACTTTCTCCACAGTTAAAGCACTTGCCCGTCCGGCAATCTTTCGATATGTGCCCTGTCCTTCCGCACTTAAAGCAGAGATTAGATCCCCACTTGCACTCCCCTGAGTGCTCCCTTCCACACTTACCACACTTCCTCACCCCAGCTCCAGACACGACCACTCGGCGGTCATCCACCCTTGCTTTCTTGTTGTTTGTCGAAATATCACCCCGACCAAATCTCTTCCCTTGCCAGTTCTTCTCCCCACTTCCTTTCTTGCTTCCCTCAACCTTCACCAAAGCAACACGTTCATCGAATAACCTTCCTGCCAAGTCCACTGCCGACCTGAAAGTGCTTGGTCGGGCAGAAATCAAGTGCCAACGAATTTCAGCCGGCAGTCCTTGGATATACCGGTTGATCTTTCGAGACACCAGCGTCACCTGCTCTGGCACCAACAGCGCCAACTCGTTAAACTTGGTGGTATATTGTTGGTGGGTCATCGTCCCCGCCTCCAGCTGCAGGAACTCCCTTTCTATCCTATCCATTTCCCGACGAGGACTGAATTCCTCGATCACCAGCCTCTTCAACTCAGCCCACTTCATCTTCCCTATAGCCCTGCTACCCTCGGCTTGGACTATATTCTTCCACCAGCATAAGGCCGACCCTGTAAAAGAGTGGGTAGCAAACTTCACCTTCTTGTCCTCCTGGCAATCACTAATATCGAGGACAACTTCCATTTCCATCACCCATTGGTGAGCATCAGTAGCAGTACCAGACCCATCAAAAGTTGGGGGTTTGCACCTCATGAATGCCCCATAGTTACAACCCCGGGCGGTCTCCTGTAACTGTTCTTCTTCCTCTTCCTCTTCCTCATCAGATAGTACCGTCTCTGCTTCCGTCCGTTGTTGTCTACTTGAGGAATGATTCCTCCCTCGTCTATCGTCTTCACGTACTGCCTTTATCACTTCAGTCACTACAGACGGTAAGATCGTCTGCATGACTTGGTGCACCTCCTCGATCACCGTCTCTTTCACCGAGGCTCTCACATTATCGCTCTCATCCACCCCCCCCCCCCCGAGGGAGTAGTATTAGGTCCTTCGGGAACCTTCTTCTCTTGTCTAGGCCTACCTCTTGTGGCTCGTGGTTCCACACCACTTCCGCCACTGCCTCCACCAATTGGGGCTTTAGATGATCTACCACCGACCATCTTCTATCACACTGAAAGATTTAAATACCAACACGGTCATTCAAGGAAATAGCTCAGTTCATGTTAAGTACAGTAAGTCCCTAATTACAGTGGCCAGTTGTGATTAGCCACTTACCCTACTCTTCACACCCCGAGCATTACCTGTCCTGACTACATTAGTATCTAAGTCTATCAGTACACATAAACACATAACATACGCACGTAACACTGGTTAACTTTCAAGAAAATACCTGATGGCACGCAGCTACTCAGATGGCATTCCCATTCCCCCTGCCCCATTCTCAGTTTAAGTTTTAGATTTATTTTAAAAATTTACTCATTTCACTTAAACTTTGGCTCTGATACCAACTTGTAAGGCCCCGTTCCCGGGCACCTCACAGTTGGTCGTCATTACCCATAAAACATACATTTAATAAAAACCATGCAGCGGAAACTTTAAATTTTACTAAAAATGCTTTTGCAAAGTAATACAACACCTGTTACAAAATATCATTTTTTGCATTACAATACAAAAACATTAACAAAAGAACGCCATCCCAAAAGAGCTGAGTAGCCGCCTCGTGCCATCCTCAGCAACACTACCTGCCAACTGGAAAATACATAAAAGTCAGCGTTGCTGAGTGAGTTCTAGTTTTGTATTAAAACATACTTTTACTTATTTAAAAGTATCCTTTTGTTCATGCGTTCATACATCATACGTACACATAGATAATATTCATTATTATCTTCATCATTCGTTATTAATCATTATCTTTAACTTCTCGTATGGATTCTGTCAGACTTTACCCATTTCATAGCACTCGGCTATGATTACTGTGGTCGAATGACAAGAATCCCGTTCATACTTACTTGCACGCATTGAAAGGTTAATTGTACCAATACCATATGCTACACCCCACTCAGTCTTAGCTACCGGGCCGTAGTCAACATATGACGGGAGCGTATGCCCGGTACTAGATCAGTCTTAGCTACCGGGCCGTAGTCAACATATGACGGGAGCGTATGCCCGGCACTAGAGGTAAGCGGTAGAGGTACCATGAACATGGTCAATCACATAGAAGGACCAATCGCGTTATTCAATGCTTGCAAGACATAATTCATTCGTTCATTAATGCATGTATTCATCATCGTTCTTCTTTTCATTCATTCGTTAATACATGCATTCGTCATCATGTTCCTCCTTCATCATCTTTCACTTTACGATACGTAATACTTCATTATTTCATTTCTCGTTATTTGTAAAGTTTCAGAAAGATATGCATACAAAATTATCAGGAACACACATCATACATACTCATCATACGTTCATCATCATGCATTCATCATCATACATTCATCATCATGCATTCATCATCATACATAGCATCATACCTTACTTAACAATATTTTAATAATATTGTTAACAGTAATATACTAATAATAATATTAGTAACAATTAGGGTTAATCATACTCATCATTATATGCATGAGACATCATCATTTATTAACCCTAGTCAACCCTGGTCAAACCCCGAACTTCGAACTTAATGGAAATTCCTGAAAAATTCTAAGTGTTTAGGCGTTTTAGCCCTGTTGGGCGTATAAGCCCTCTGGGCGTATGAGCACTATTAGCCGTATGAGCACTGCGGGACTTTTCACTTAACACTTAGATTTATCAACTGGTCATACGACCACACTGTTGGTCGTATGACCACTGCTGGTCGTACCATCCTTGGACTTAGAAACATATTTGGATCATACGACCACTGTTGGTCGTATGAGTCCATACTTAGAACTTTTCATCATGATCATACGACCACTGTTGGTCGTATGAGTCCTGTGGGCCTCAGACTTAGAAAATTTCACATATTCATACGACCACTGTTGGTCGTATGAGTCCTATTAGACTCATCAACACTTAGAAAAATCCTGATCATACGACCACTGTTGGTCGTATGAGCACTGGTGGACATATCAACTTTTCTTATTTATTCCAAGTCCCAGTTTCAGACATATTAACAACATATTCATGTGTCTAATTTATAATCCAAGTCCCAAACATCATAATGCCTCATCCTAAACATACACACATGATTCTAAGCATAAATCTAACATAAACATAAACATACATACAATCGTTCATACGGGTTTCAACCCAAACTTTATAAAAATATATTTGCATGCATTTTCCAGCCCCAAACATTTAAAAACAGTAAAACGGGGTCTAGAACTCACCTTAATTTGTCTTCGGGTTTTGGATGCCCTTTCCTTGAACTTCTCAGTCGTTTATACACCTAAAACACACACACAGAGCAACCCGAACACACTAGTCACATTTATATGCTCATGTATGGTTCTAGAATCGTCCTAACATCATGAATTCGGGATTTCTTACCAAAAACTTCGAATTTCTCAGATCCTTCTTCAAAAATTCCGATGGTTTTCTGCTCCTGCTACTTTCTCTCTCTAAAAAGTTCGAATGAAGTGAAATGCAGACAACGTGGGTGCCATACCACCTTTTGTACAAAGAATTAATAGAAAGTTTGCCCATTTGACACTTTTGGCCCTTAAACAAAAGTAACTTTTGTTTTCTTTCCTTTCTCTTTCTATTTTATTCTTTTAATTTCTTTAATAAGAAATTACGGGTGTTACACGACATTTGCTGCTGCAGTAAGGTATTTCACAGCTCACTGAAGCTGTGATTTTATGTGCATTTGCATATGTTCATAGCTTGTATATTAACATAAATGATCCTTTGGTTCATGGGTTTGTTTTATACACTTGAATGGTAACATGAAGAACATAATTTTCAGCTTATAAAATGAGTTTTAAAGCTATACTTCCGCTGCGTTTTCTGAAAGTTTAAACGGTTAAACTATGATTTTATGTTCCAACAAACCCAACAATGGCATCAAGAGCCGGTTATGTGGATAGCTTGCTTGTTCTTGTCCTTTAAAAATTAGTTTTAGAGGATGATTTTAAACTCATAATAGGCTGATTATGGGCTGCTACATTTCTGTTTTGATGAATCCCCAACTTTCAAGATTATATCATACATGCTTGTGATGAAATCTTGAAAGAAATACATGTTGATAAAATGTTGATTGTTTGGACAATATTTAAAACCAAAAATTTCAGTTTATGTTGGCTGAAATTTGGTGGTTTTAAGTGGGGTTTCATTATATGAATAAATGATATGATCATTGGTTGTTAAAGTGCATAACCTAGCTTAAGGCCTTGTGTGATTTGGATGGTTTTAATGGTTGTTTTAATTCATTCAATTGGGTTGTAATTATTTATTCATTTGGTTGTGTAATAAATATATTAGGTGCATTTCTTTTATTAGAAAAATGTATTAGGATATAATTTTTGTAAAAGGAAGATGCACAAAATGAAGAACCAAAGATGGACATCAAAGACACAAAAAAGGGACTTGAAGCATATGGATGCAAGTTCAAGTGGGAGTCTAAGAAGACCTCTATTTTGTGTTGTATTCGACCCTTAGGAAAGACCAAATGATCACACTTGTGATGGCAAACAAGTGTGGTCACAATAGTAGCTATGGTTATGCACATTGTGGTTGTTTATATTATGCTTGTTTGGTTGTTTGTTGTATGATTGTTGTTTGATATTTGGATATGCATAACAAACTCATTAGCAAACATAACAAGCTGGAAATTTATGGTTTCTTAATCATTAAGTAATTAATAAGAGGTTATTAAAAGGATTAATGATTTAATAAAAGAGGTTTTATTAAAAATAAACCATAAGATACCTTGCATCTATGGTTCTTAATCATTAAGTAATTAATAAGAGGTTATTAAAAGGATTGATGATTTAATAAAAGAGGTTTTATTAAAAATGAACCATAGGATACCTTGTATTTGAAAGCATGCAAATACAAGGTACATAGAGTTTTCAAAACTAGAATTAATGAAAACTAAAAATCCCTTTTCAAACAAGTTTAACACCGTCCTTTTGCACAACACTTAAGTCATTTGGAAACTCTTAATGGGATAAAGGTCACCTAACCATTTTGAGGGAACTTATGACTTAAGGTGAGAATACCACATTGGTGGGATAAAGGTCACCTAACCACTTGTGTTGGTAAACTCACATGTGTGTGCAAGTAGGGTAACTTGATTTGCAAACCATGTTGAATGGATCACCTAAAATATGGTTTCTAAATGGTGTTGATGGGATTAACATGCCGACTTTACATATGATGTTTAAAGTCGATCCCATACCGCTAGAAGTTGCAAAAGGTTGCAATTGTCAAATGTTGACTACCTTGTTAATTTGAATAATGGGATAAAGGTCACCTAACCATTATTTGAATGTAACGTTGGATTCTAGATTTTAATTATTAATTGTCTATGAGACATAAAGGGTATTAATAATTAAAATGAAATTTTTCAGAAATACTAAAAGAACTTTGTAAAATTTATAGAATGACCGCAAACAATAATGCTACCACCCCGACCGTCCATACCCTATCACTGAGAACTATTTTAGAGAGGGATCGTCTGAACCAAAATAACCTTATGGACTAGTCTCGAAACTTAAGAATTGTTCTCAAGCAAGAGCAAAGGCAAATTTCCTTGACGATCCTATTCCTAACCAACCCGACCCCGACGATGTTGAGGCCATTCCCGATCCCAAGGCAAATGTTGCCAAAGGAGGAGGGCATGTCAAAGGCAAAAGGGAAGGGAAGATCAAAGCGGAACCTCCAAAACCTAAGCTTATGAGGCCTAAGGTAACCGAAAACAATCCATGCTTTGAGTATGGTGAGTTAGGTCATTTGAAAGGGAGTTGTCCAACCTATCTCAATGAGTTGAGAAATAAGAGGGATGCTGGGCAAACCTCAAGCACAACTTTCATAATCCATATTGACTTAAATGTTATTTCCTCAAAGCACATGGGTAATTGGATACCACATGTGGAACTCACTATTGCAATCTGTTGCAAGGGTTCAAAAGAAATAAGCACTTTAAGAAAGGAGACTATGTTTTGAAACATTCAAAAGCTTTGGAAGTTGTTCTTCAAAACATGTTATATGCTCCTAGTTTGACTAGGAACATGATTTAAGTTTCCCTTTTAAAATGATATGGTTATGATTTAAAGTTAGTAAATGATGGTATTTATGTTTATATGGATGATGTATATTATTTCAAGGCTATGCCTTCTAATGATATTTATGAATTGGTTCATGATGATTCGTCCTATAATAACACATTATACCTATCATACACCAAGAGACTTAAAATGGTTTAAGTGACTCTTATTCTTGTCATTGTCATCTTAGTCACATAAACAAGAAACGGACTTAAACACCTTAAAAGAATGGTCTTTTAAAAGCAAATGAAAATTGTTCATTTGATAAGTATGAATCTTGTTTACAAGGTAAGATGACCAACACGCCCTTTAGTGGTAATAATGAGAGGGCAAAAAGACTTATTAGGAATCATACATTTGGATGTATGTGGTCCTTTTAATACAATGACAAGGTATGGTGAAACTTACTTCATTACCTTAACCGACGATTATAGTCGCTATGGTTATGTGTACTTGATGGCACATAAACATGAAGAATTTGAAATGTTCAAAAACTTCAAGAATGAAGTAGAAAATCAACTCGATAGAACTACCAAAGTTCTCCGTTTAGATAGAGAAGGTGAATACCTAAGTGAGACTTTTGGGGATCATCTAGGAAGTTGTAAGATTGTCTCACAACTTACTCCTCACAGAACACCATAACATAATGATGTGTCTGAAAGGAGATCGAACCCTATTGGATATGGTTCGACCTATCATGGCTATAAGCTCACTACCTCTAATCATTTTGGGGTTTCGCACTACTCTCCAAGGCTCGTATTTTGAATATGGCCCAAACCAAGAAAGTGGATTCAACGCCTTTTGAAATATAAAATGGAATAGTTCCATCGCCATCATATTTAAAATTATGGGTTATGAAGCTTATGTTAAGCTTAACACCCAAACCAACTGAAAGTCGATTCACTAAGTGTATATTTGTTGGATATCCAAAAGGACTGTATAGGATACTACTTCTTTGATCCAACAAAGCAAAAGGTATTTATTGCTCAAAAGGCATAGTTCTTGGAAGCGAAGTTCCTTATGGAATGAATGACGCATAGAACAGTGGAATTTGATGAGGATCAAGATCCACAAGCCGATACACGTTTGGTTGACACTAGCTATCAACAAGAGGTTGTTGATAATGATCAAGAGGTTGATCGATACACACAAAACGTTCATAGATCTGGTAGAGTTAGCATTCCACCTGAAATATATGGATCTTTCATGGATGGATGCTATGAGATTGACTCCGATGAGCCAAGTACATACCATAATGCTATGTCCAATTAGGATTGTGACAAATGGCTGGAAGCCATGAACGTAGAGATGCAATCCATGTATGACAACCAAGTTTAGGAATTGGTTGACCCTCCACTTAACTCCAAACCGGTTGGATGCAAGTCGGTTTTCGAGAAGAAAACAAAATATGCATGGAAACTTGGACACTGACAAGGCTTGTGTGTATAAAAATGCTAGTGGGAGTGTAATCATATTCCTAGTATTGTATGTTGATGACATAATACTATATGGAAAGGACATTCCAACCATGGAAGGTGTTAAAACCTGGCTTGGAAATTGTTTTTCCATAAAAGATCTCGGTGAAGCCGCCTATATTTTGGGAATAAAGATCTATAGGGATAGATCGAGGCGGTTGATAGGTCTAAACCAAAGTGCATATATATTGATAGAATCTTGAAAAGGTTCAAGATGGAAAACTCTAAGAAAGGTATGGTACCTATTCAAAAGGGACAATATTGAGTGCATCTCAATGTCCAAGCTCAAAGGATGAGCAAGATTATATGAGGGACATCCCATATGCGTCTGCTATAGGATCCATCATATATGCGATGATATGCACTAGACTGGACATGTCATGCGCGTTAAGCATGACAAGTAGATATCAGCAGAATCCATGTAACACCCATTGGATGGCTGTTGAAAGTATATTGGAATACCTTAGGAGGACTAAGGATATGTTTCTAATATACGGATCTGATGAAGAGGAACTAGTTGTAAAGGGTTACACGAATGCTAGTTTCCAAACTGATCGAGATGATTCTCGATCACAATCGGGTACGTCTCCATTATGAATAGGGTAGCGTTGTCCACTACAGAATTCGAATACATAGCCGCCCCATTAGCATCTTGGGAAGCTGCATGGATAAAAAGGTTTATCACCAATCTAAGGATGGTCTCTACCATTCAAGACTCCTTAGAAATCTTTGTGATGACGAGGGTGCGATTGTTCAAATCAAGGAACCCCGTGCACATCAAAAGATTAGGCACAATGAGCGGAGATTCAACTACATAAGGGATGAAGTTGAAAAGGGAAAGATATGTATTCGCAAAGTTCGCTTTGATCAAAACATTGCGGATCCACTCACGAAGCTCCTTGAAAGGGCAAAGCATGAAAGTCATGCTTGTGCCTTAGGACTTCGATATTCTAGTGATTGGACTTGATCAAATTTTGCATTTGAATATGTGGAACTCTTTATTATTTGAATAAAATTATTTGGTTATAATGTCTCAATTAATGTTCTAATTTAGCATGTTTAATCCATGAGTAAATTATTTACTCTAAATGTCCGTAGTCGTTCATACTTGTGGGAACAAGTGTGAGGGTAAGATTATTATGAACTTGGATTGGTTGATATTCATAAGGATGAATATAGAGCAATGGGTTGCTACCAAGGTTCATAGATATATGTGGGATACAAATATTGGACTAACCCGCATCTCAAATTTTACTACATGGAATCTTATCGATTGATCATAAGTAAATTTGAGTAAAGGCGAATATCATTTGGTATCCTCCGACCTGAGATACATAGTGGGTTTTGATATTCACCAAATATTATACCTTGAGCTAATTCTTCACTGTCCTGAAATAGTGGACAGTACATAAGGGCATGTTCAGGTATAACACGAGGTGTTTGTGAGAAACGTATGTAGTCAAGATGGAATTTGTTCCTCTTATTCATTGAGAGTTAGATGTCTAAGGCCTGATTAAGTTAAATCAACAAGAAATGATCATTCTATGTTCTTGGATTTAACATGACATCTGTAACAAAAGGATAAATGATTGATTCACCTAAATCATTTCAAGTAGGGTACTTGAATGGGATGATGTTATTGAATGGCCATAAGTCATGCGTATTAAGGGTAGTAAACCGTTGTTAGGCGTTATTTACTACTTGCATCAATATTCTATGAATCTTGGGCAAGTGGGAGATTGTAGGATTCAATGTGCCCAAGACACATAAAATATTGATGTGGTTAGTACGTTATGATCCAAGTCGCGTTATACCCAATAACAAGCTTAGCAAACACCAATTAATATTTAATTGATGATATGATCATGCAATTAAATATTAACACCAAATTTAGAAAACGGGTTTTCTAAATAAGTTGCATATGAGATGGAACAATTTATTAGGATATTTTGTTCAATAATATTATTTGAAGTGTTATTTAAATTAGTTGTATAACACCAAATAATAATGAGAGTATACCACTTATACAATTAATTGGTTAATTGTATAAACTAGTTAAAATACTAGACAATGCATATATGTGTGTTTATTGTTTATAAAAGAAATCTTTCTTTTATAAACATTTAAAGACTAGTTATATGTATGTGTTATTATTTGAAGTTTATAAAAGGGAAAGCTCTTCCTTTTTTCAAATAAGAACCGTCCAAGAGCAAGCATGCATGTGCATGTGTAGTGCTTTCTTATATTCTCTTGATAAGAACACTTCTCATGCATGCCCCACTAACTTGCTTTTGGGAAGAACAAACACATGCACTTGTCTAGCACTACTACTTGTGATAAACTCTCACATTCAGCTCATAATACACATGCAAAAAGAACAAGAATCTCTCTCTCATTCTCTCTTAAACCCCACGGGTTTTCTGCAGCAAGAAAACAGGTTTTTGAGCTGAATTTTGAAGCTGAATAAGAAGGTTTTTTCAGCAAGAAACAAGATAGGATCTTGTACTCCAAGATGATGATTCTTATTTGCATGCAACACAACATAAAGAACTCTCCAATTCTCTCCAAGGGCTACGGTTTTTGAGAAGCTGAAAAAGGGATTTTCAGCAGAAAGATTAGAGGGTTTCATGTTGTTTTTGGTGATTTCTACCTAACAAGAGAAGGTGTTTGCAAGGAGCTTGGGGTATACTAGCTTGAGGACTTCTATCCTTGAAGTCTTGGTTGCATTTTGGGCATCTCCATCTTCATCAAACATCTCATTTTGGTCGACATTTGCTGCTGCAGTAAGGTATTTCACAGCTCACTGAAGCTGTGATTTTATGTGCATTTGCATATGTTCATAGCTTGTATATTCACATAAATGATCCTTTGGTTCATGGGTTTGTTTTATACACTTGAATGGTCACTTGAAGAACATAATTTTCAGCTTATAAAATGAGTTTTAAAGCTATACTTCCGCTGCGTTTTCTGAAAGTTTAAACGGTTAAACTATGATTTTATGTTCCAACAAACCGAACAACCTACTATACACCATGTACCACACCGAAGGTCAGTCACAAGACTGGAACCTCTACGTGCACCCTTAAGATTAGCTGAACCTCACGCGGTTGAGCTTGAGGCATTTAGAGCCGTGCACTTTGGTACACTTCGCTTGCAAGTCTCTCACGTTTTCCTTCGTTCATTAATGATTCATTCAATCATCGTATTCCTCTTTCATTATCTTTCACTTTACGTTATTAATACTTTTCATTCGTTCATAAACAATACATGTAAAGATACGAAAAGATAAACATACATTGAAGCAAGGAACATCGGCATTTACAAATCATCAATATTCACCATCTATTATGGCAACATCATACCTAATGTACATACCTCAAGCATATACATGCAACACTTTCGTCATCGTGCCCAACGTAACTTCTAAGTCTCAACAGTCCTCTCACATGTACCAACGGGAGCTATCACATCATTACTTACCCTTACTCTTTTCCGAAAGGCCAGTAATCAAACTATGTCTCTCCTCATGCATAACAACTTTACTTGGGCGTTTGGGCACCCTTCAGTCACCTGGCCTGCATGCGACTGAACACTAAGCGAATGGGCTTCTATGCGGCTGAACACTTAGTCGTACGATTGAACAGCTATGCGAATGAACCAATGCGACTGAACGATGCGGATAAACATCTATGCGACTGGACCTCAGTCGCTTGACTCCCGTGCGACTGGATCCCCATGAGAGTGGACCCCTATGCGACTGGACCTCAGTCGCTTGACTCTCATGCGACTGGATCCCCAGTCGTACGACTAGACGTCAGTCGTGCGGTTGAGCCTCAGTCGTCCCTCAATCGGCCGATTGGCCCTTCAGTCGCCTAGCCCTAGTTGGGCAGCGACTGGAGTTCATCACGGACAGCAACCGCGACATTCAGCTTTCAAACCCTTCCAGACCTCGTTTGAGCTTAAATTAGCCCCTCTAATCCATAGGTAAACATACCCCAACCTCATACAAGCCGATCCTAGTCCGGAATCAAGCCCTAAATGTACCATACACATACACATACGTACATAGACGGGTTAAACACCCAAAACCCAAAATATAATATTTAGATGTGTTCCAGCCCCAAAATCATTCAAAAACTTGTAAAAGAGGGGTCTTAGAACTCACCTTAGCAGCCTCCTCGGTTAGAGCTTCGTTTCAACTCGTTACACGTCGATTTTGCACCCTTGAACCCGCTTGTACCAAGCCTTTTTCTCCTCTTTTCCCTTTTTCTCTCTTCCTCTCTTCTTTCTCTCTGATTTCGCAAGTATGGGGAGAGGGTAAGGGCTGCCCTCTCCCTTAAATACTACAGTTCAGTCGCCCAAGCTTCTATGCGACTAAACCTTCAGCCGCATGAGCTCCATGCGATTGGACTCTCCAGTCGTGCGACTACCATGCGTATGGAGCTCCAGTCGCATGTCTTCCATGCGTATGGAACTCCAGTCGTGCGACTACCATGCGATGGGATGCTCCAGTCGCATGACACCTCATACCGAAATTTCTGGGTGTTACATAATATCAATAAACCCATTTTCCTAAGCATCTCAGATTGCATGAACCCTTGTTTCAATATGCTTGGTTCGAGTGTGATGAATTGGATTTTTGGCGATTCCAATGGTAGCTTCATTATCACAAAAATGTGGTGTATTAAGAAAATTTATGCCATAATCCATCATCTGATGTTGGATCCAAAGCACTTGACAGAAGCAACTTGAGGTAGCAACATATTCAGCTTCACCTATAGATAAAGATACAGTTGTCTGCTTCTTGCTTTGCCATGAAACAAGACAATCCCCAAGATACTTGCATCCACCGGTGACTGATTTCCTGTTCATCTTGCAACCTCTGTGATCACTGTCAGAATAGACATGCAAATCAAAGTTTCCTCCTTTAGGATACCAAAGACCTAAACGGGAGGACCCTTTGAGATATCAAAAGATACGTTTAACAACCTTTTCATGAGATTCCTTCGGATTTGCTTGATAACGGTCATAGTAACACAAGGGGAAAGTAATGTCCGTAGGCCTCGCAGTGAGATACATGAGAGACCGAATCATCGATCGATAATGATGAGCATTAACGGGTTTCCCATTATCATCAGGAGTTAAGCACGTTTAAGCAGTGAATGGAGTAAGTTCAAGAGACGCATCATCCATCTGGAATCTCTTGAGAATCTCCAGAACAAACTTTTCTTGATGAATCAGAATGCCATCAGGCTTTTGTTCAACCTGTAATCCCAAGAAGAAGCATAACTCCCCCATCATACTCATTTCAAAGTGATCCTTTATCACTTCCTCAAACTCTCTACACAGCTTCTCATTGGTTGACCCAAAAATGATGTCATCAACGTACACTTGAACGATCAGCATTTAACCATCAACTTCTTTCTTGAATGGTGCCATATCTATTATGCCATGAGAGAAATCTTTGCTCAGCAGATATTGTGTCAAGGTTCCATACCATATACGAGGTGCTTGATGTAATCCATATAAGGATTTATCAAGCTTGTACACCTTATCTGGGAAATCTGGATCCTCGAAACCTGGAGGCTGACAGGCATATATCTCCTCATCAATGTTTCCAAATAGAAATACACACTTCACGTCCATTTAAAAGACCTTAATGTTCTTGTGAGCGGAGTGAACAAGAAAGATTCTGATAGCTTTAATGTGAGCAACTGGAGCAAACACTTCAGTATAATCGATACCTTCCTCTTGAGCAAATCCCTGAACAACCAGCCAAGATTTGTTCCTGATAATGACTCCTCGATCATCTGGTTTGTTCTGAATGACCCATTTAGTTTCGATTGGAAACTTATTTGGAGGAAGATCAACCAATTGCCAAACCTTTAGTTTTCGGAATTGTCGAAGCTCCATTTGCATAGATTCGACCTAACTTGGATCCTGAAGTGCTGCTGTGACATTTAGGTACAACTTGTGATAAGAAACATACATAGATGAAAGAACTGATCTGCCCAAGATACATACTAAATTGATGTGGCTAGTGTGATATGATCCAAGTCGGGTCATACCCAATAACAAGCCGAACAAACACCGATAAATATTTATTCATTGATAAGATCGTACAAATAAATATATTTACCAATATAGAAACTGGGTTTTCTAAAACATTGCTTTTGTAAATGAACAAGATTATATGAATAATTTGTTCATGAGTGAGATTATTTGTTTCATTATTTAAGTTAATTAAACAATGACAAATAATAATGTGTTAGTGTTATAAAATTAAAAGGGTTTAATTTTATAAAAATCCAAGAGATGAGAGTATTAATTTTAATAAAACAAAATTAAAAGGAAACCCATTTTAAATGGGATCCACGGCCACCCCTTGGGCATTGTAGTCCAACCACTTTATCTTGTAAATGTGCAAGACTTAGGTGGTGTTTGTTTTTCTACAAAAGAGCTTCTGAAGCTCTTTTGTCTGCGCCAAAAAGAGGCGGGCAGACGTTTATGGTCTGCAGAGTGTTTGTTTTTCTGAAGATATTTCATTAGAAAAGGTCTGCGTGACCTCTTCCCCAAGAAGAGGTGGACTAAAGTCTTTAGAGATCTTCCCACCTCTTCTTCACATTTCACCCCCAAATCTCCACACTGCCACCATACAAACCCCTGTGCCCCCACCAGATTCCTTCTCATCTCAACCCACCTCTGTCGTCGCCAATGGCCGAACAACCACCACCACCACCGTCACGATACGACGAACCTCCTCCTCCGCCATCCGATCACCCCGCCGGTGACCACGATTACCTCCGCATCGAGCTCGATGGATGGAGAAACGAGTCAATCGACGAAGATGAACAGGATCCGCATCAACGAGATCCGGTTAGAGCTGGATTTGATGATAATGATGATCAAAACGAAGGAGACGATGATGATAGTGATAATATTAACGACGACGACGAAGACGACGACGATGATGATGATGATTTGGTTAGAAGAGATCGGCGTTGATCATGGTTTTGTCTTCAGATTCTTTAATTCTTTGTTTTATTTGCTTGATTTTTCCCAGAATCCAACCATTTATCTGATGCTTCGGTGGAAAGTTTTCTTTTTGGGATAATATTATGGAATATCCTTTCGTGAAGCAATAGTATTGTTTCCTTTATGGGTTTTGTTTCATTCTTGCTTGTAAATAATATTTTGTCTTCTTGTTTGACTGAATTTCTGAAATCATGTTTCTCTAATTCAACAACACACTTCTGATCAATGTGAATTGTTTTCTCTGAAATTTTTTTATCAATTTAGTACAATACCTGCATTTTATATGTAATGGATGCATCTTTAAATGTCAATTTTAATTGTTTCTGATGTTGATCTTGTTGTCTTTGTAGTATTTGGGACTTCGGGTTCTGAATTAAGCAATTCTTCAAGGTATGCCCTTGTTTTCTAACTAATATTTGGATTGTCTTTTTGCAACGGAATATTACAATCCTTTGCAAAGATGCATTTCCGTACACCCCCTGAATTGTATGAACTGGGCCTTTAAGTAGAAAGAATAATGTCATTCACTGATTCGATGATGATTTGGTTAGAAGAGATCGGGGTGGTCTATCTATCTGTTGTATATACATGTTTACTCCATTTGATGATTACTCCATTTGTTTATATATTAATGTATTAGTTGTTTTTAAAGTTTAAGAAATAAATTTATTTTAATTACAGAATATTTCAGCATTCTGCAGATGTTAAACAAAACAAACAGTCTTTTTCTTGCAGACTGCAGACATTTGGTCCACCTCTTCTGCTGCAGATGTCTACAGATGTGGTCTGCAGACTGCAGACGTTTTACCTCTTCAGAAACAAATAGCACCTTAATCATCTCACACACTCTCCAATCTCAACTCTCTCTCTTGCATGCAAAGGCAAAGAATTCTCTCAACTCTCTCTCTAAAATCGCTTTTGGAGAGCAAGAAGGCTGAAAAATTCAGCAAACAACAAAGGCTTAAGTAGCTGAAAGTTGGTGTAGAGAAACATAGCATTCAAAGGTTTTTGTTGGTGGCTTGGGGTATCATCTACTTGAGGTCTTCTTGGTTGAAGATTGAGCCACGAAGTTCATCATCTACACCTCCATAAACTTCGTTTCTAGCAGCAAGAAAGGTTGTATTCTAAACATCTTATGGTTGCTTTATTGTATGCATTTCGTATATGGATCCATGGTTTGGGTTTTGCTTATTAAATGGGTTTAATAATCAGCTCATTAACAAGATTTTAAACTCATAATCCGCTGTGTTTTCCAATAAATTAGATTATATGGACTTTGATAATCTTGTTAAATCCCATCAATGGCATCAAGAGCCACTTATACGAATGCATACATGTATAGATCATACAATTTCATGGTTTTATGGTGTTTTTCACCATACGGCCGAAGCCTTTAGGGCTGTTGGTTGCCCCTTTGTTTTTTTTAAGATTATACTTTACATGCATGTGGTAATTTTAGAAAACTAAGTCACATTGTTGGTTGATTGTTTTGCTTGGACAAAACCGAAAGTTTTCGGTTTGATTAACCTTGGCCGAAAACTTTAGGGTTCAAAAGGGGAACCATTATAACTTCTAATACTTGCATATTTGGATGTGTATATGGATGTTGATAACCTAGCTAATACCTTATGTTTGGATGTGTATTTGTGTTGTGATATTGTTTGATTATTCAATTGGGTTGTAATATTTTTTTATTTGGGTTTGTAATCTATTTATTATTTTATGTTGCTTTGTAATAATAAGTAGATTAGTTTTATTTCTTTTACAAGTAAAAATCTATTAGGATATATTTTATAAAAGAAGTTCAACAAGATTTTGGGTTTTGTTTTGGGCCATTTTAGGCCCAAATGGGCCTTATAGCCCAAGATTGGTTTTAAGCCCAATAACCAAAGCCCAAAGAATGGAGGCCCAAGGAAGCTAGGAGCTGAAGTTGGAGCCCAAAGGAGAGCCCAAATAATGCATAACGATGACAACACAAAATGGACACTTGATGCATTAGGATGCGGGATCAAGTGGGAGCACACCATCTCAATGCCTTGTGTCGTGTTTGTCCTTTATTATAGACCCTTTTGGCACACTTGTTTTGGCCAACAAGTGTTGCCAAATCCATTGGATATGGTTATGAACTTGTGGTTGTTTTATTATGCATGTATGGTTGATTTATGTTCAACTTATCTTATTGTGGAACTGGATAGTTAATAACTAGAAATCAACAACTTTCATAAAAATTGGTTCCTTAGAAATCAATATGTAATAAAATGGATTTTACCAAAGGTTATTGATTTCATACTTTTGAAATAAACTTTCAAATAAACTACCATGCATTTGAATGCATGCAAATGCAAGGTATGAAAATTGTTTTCCAAACTAGAATTTTGAAAAAACACAAATCCCTTTTAAAATAAGTCAAACACCATCCTCTTATACGACACTCGAATCATTTAGGAACTTGATGTGGGATAAAGATCACCTAACCACATTAGAGGGAACTTATGCGTTTAAGATGGGTTTGCCATATTTATGGGATAAAGGTCACCTAACCACTTATATTAGCAAATTCACATGTGTGTCTAAGTAGGACGACTTAATTTGGAAATCATGCATTAGGATCACCGAAGCATGATGTACAGAGGGTGTTGATGGGAAAAACATGCCAAACAAAACATAAGATGTTTACCCGATCCCATACACTAGAAATTGTAATAGGTTACAATTGTCAAACGTTGACTACCTTGTTAATTTAAATAAAGGGATAAAGGTCACCTAACCGATATTTAAATGTAACGTTGGATTCTAAATTTTGATTATTAATTGTCTATGGGACAAAAGGGTATTAATAATCAAAATATATTGATATTAAAAATACTAAAAATTGAACTTTGTGAAATTGTAGATGGCTAACAACAACAACGCAATCCCGACCATCCATAGCCTATCACTAAGAACTATCCTTGAAAAGGAACGTCTAAACCATGGGAACTTCATGGATTGGTACCAAAACATGAGAATCATTCTCAAGCAAGAAAAGAAGTCCTATGTGTGGGTCAAGTACACCGAGGACTCTGTTCAAGTCTCATGTCTCATGCTTGCGAGTATGATTCCCGATTTGCAAAAGGACTTTGAGAACCACAATGCCTATGACATGATCACCCAGTTGAAGGAAATGTTCCAACAACAATCAAGGGTGGAGCGCTTCGAAACTGTTCGAGCACTCCATGCATGTCGAATGGACGAGACCCAATCGGTGTCATCTTACGTTCTTAAGATGAAGAGCCACATTGATCGCCTTGAAAGGCTTAACTGTCGTGTGTCCAACGAGTTGGCAATGGATTTGATCCTCAACTCCCTATCCAAGAAGTTTGATAGCTTTGTTATGAACTATAACATGAATGGATGGGACAAGAGCATTGGTGAGCTTCATTTAATGCTCAAAACGGCCGAGGCGGGCATGGGTTGAATGGTTCTACCGGTCCTTACGATCAATGAAGGATGTAGTAGGAAAAGGAACCTCCCCGACCCTAGGGCAAGTGTTGCCAAGGGGAAGGGGCACGTCAAGGGGAAGGGTAAGGGTAAAGCTAAAGTGGAACCGCCCAAACCGAAAGAAAAGAAGCAAAAGGTTGCTCATGATGACCCATGTTTTGAGTGTGGTGAGGTAGGCCATTGGAAACGCAATTGTCCGGTCTATCTCAAAGCGTTGAGATCGAAGAGGGACGCAGGGCAAACCTTAGGTACAATCTTTATGATACATGTTGAGCTAATTGTTATTTCTTCTAACACATGGGTATTGGATAACGGATGTTGAACTCATATTTGCAATTCGTTGCAGGGGTTCAAAAGAAGTGAGCATTATGCAAAAGGGGAAATTAGTCTCTTTATGGGCAATGGTGCAAAGGTTCACGTGGAAGCCCAAGGAGACTACATTTTGAAGCTTCCAAGTGGTTTGGAAGTCATTTTAATGAATGTTTTGTATGCTCCTAGTTTGACTAGGAACATTATTTCTGTTTCCCATTTAAGACAATATGATTATGCTTTCAAGTTTGTTGACAATGATATTCATGTTTCTTTAAATCATGTGTTTTATTTTAAGGCTATACCTTGTAATGGTATTTATGAATTGGTTCATGATAACACAACATATGATAGCTCAATGTTCCAGGCAACCAGCAAAAGGCTCAAATTAGATTTGAGTGATTCCTATCTTTGGCATTGTCGCCTTGGTCACATAAACAAGAATCGTATGCAAAAACTTCAAAAGAATGGTCTTTTGAAAACTTATGAGAATGATTCATTTGATGTATGCGAGTCTTGCTTACAAGGTAAAATGACAAAGGCCCCTTTTAGTGGGACTAATGAAAGGGCAAAAGATTTATTAGGGATCATACATTCGGATGTATGTGGACCTTTTAAACCAATAACTAGGAATGGTGAAAGATAATTCATAACCTTTACCGATGACTATAGTTGTTATGGGTATGTGTATTTGTTAAGACACAAACATGAATCTTTTGAAATGTTCAAAATCTTCAAGAATGAAGTAGAAAATCAACTCAATAAAATGGTCAAGATTCTTCGTACAGATAGAGGAGGTGAATACCTAAGTTGTGAATTTCAAGAGTATCTTAGAAGTTGTGGGATTGTCTCACCACTTACTCCACCTGGAACACCACAACATAATGGTGTGTCAGAGAGGAGGAATCGGACTCTATTGGATATGGTTCGATCTATGATGGCTAGAAGTACACTACCTCTATCATTTTGGGGTTTCGTGTTGCTCTCTGCGGCCCGTATTTTAAATATGGCCCCAACCAAGAAAGTGGAAAGGACACCTTTTGAAGTATGGCATGGAAGGGTTCCATCATTATCATATTTAAAAGTTTGGGGGTGTGAGGCTTATCCTAAGCAATACACTCAAAACAAACTGGAAGCCCGATCTACAAAGTGTATCTTCATTGGATATCCAAGAGATTGTATTGGATATTATTTCTATGATCCCACAGAGCAGAAAGTGTTTATTGCTCGAAAGGCTGAGTTCTAGGAAACTAAGCTCCTTTCAGAAGAAACTAGTGGAAGAACAGTGGAACGTGAAGAGGTTCAAGATTCACAAGATGATACACAATTGGTTGATACTAGTAATCAACATGAGGATGTTGAGAATGATCATATGAATGATCAAGATACACAAAACGTTCGATGAACCAACCACATACCATGATGCAATGTCAAAACCTAATTTTGACAAATGGCAAGAAGCCATGAACGTTGAGATGCAGTCCATGTATGATAACCATGTTTGGGAATTGGTTACATTACCTCTTATGTCCAATATAGTTGGAAGTAAGTGGGTTTTCAAGAAGAAAACCGATATGCATGGAAACTTGGATACTTATAAAGCTAGACTTGTAGCGAAAGGTTTCACTCAAACTCAAGGGGTTGATTATGATGAAACTTTCTCGCCTGTGGCAATGCTAAAGTCTATCAGGATATTTTTTGCCATAGCAGCATATTATGACTATGAGATTTGGCAAATGGATGTCAAAACCGCTTTCCTTAATGGATATCTTGAGGAAGATGTCCATATGAAACAACCTGAAGGTTTTGTCGATCCACTACATCCTAACAAGGTATGCAAGTTAAAGAAGTCAATCTATGGATTGAAACAAGCGTCAAGGAGTTGGAATCACCGTTTTGATGATGAAGTAAAGAAATTTGGCTTCATCAAAAACGCTGATAAAGCTTGTGTATATAAGAAAGCTAGTGGGAGCATCATTACTTTCCTTGTATTATATGTCGATGACATTCTACTATTTGGAAATGACATTCCCACCTTGGAAGGTGTAAAAACCTGGCTTGGAAGCTGTTTTTCAATTAAGGATATTGGTGAGGCCACCTATATTTTAGGAACAAAGATCTATAGGGATAGATCAAGGCGGTTGATAGGTCTAAACCAAAGTGCATACGTTGAAAAGATCTTGAAAAGGTTCAAGATGGAGAATTCTAAGAAAGGTTTGGTACCTATTCAGAAGGGGAAAATATTGAGCTCATCTCAATGCCCTAGTTCAAACGTTGAACAAGAAAGAATGAATGGAGTCCCATATGCATCTGCCGTAGGATCCATCATATATGCAATGATATGTACTATGTCGGATGTGTCATGTGCTCTAAGCAAGACAAGTAGATATCAACAGAATCCTGGTAATAGTCATTGGACGACTGTTAAGAGTATTTTGAAATACCTTAGAAACACTTAGGATATGTTCATAATATATGGGTCTGGTGAGGAGGAGCTCGTTGTAAAGGGTTACACGGATGCGAGTTTCCAAACCGATCGAGATGATTCTCGATCACAGTCGGGATATGTCTTCATTATGAATGCAGGAGCGGTCTCTTGGAAGAGCTCAAAGCAAGATGTAGTGGCACTATCTACAACAGAATCAGAATACATCGCCACTTCATTGGCAGCTCAAGAAGCTGCTTGGCTTAGGAAGTTCATTGCTCATCTAGGGGTCGTTGCTACCATTCAAGACCCCCTAGAGATCTTTTGTGATAAGAGGGTGCGATTGCTCAAAGCAAGTAACCTCGTGCTCATCAAAAGACTTGGCACATTGAATGGAGATTCAACTACATAAGGGATGAAGTTGAAAAGGGAAAGATATGTATTCAGAAAGTTCACACAGATCAAAATATTGCGGATCCATTCACGAAGCTCCTAGATAGGTCAAAGCATGAAAGTCATACTTGTGCCTTAGGACTTTGATATTCTAGTGATTGGACTTGATCAAATTTTGTATTTGGATATTGGAACTTATGTTATTTAACTTAATTATATGATTATAATTTTCATTTGTTCTTCTATTTTAGCATGTTTAAATCCGTGAATAAGTAAGTTATTCTAAATGTCCGTAGTCGATCATACTTATGGGAACAACTATGAATGTAAGACTATAATGAACTTGGATTGGTTGATATTCATAAAGTATGAATATAGAGCAAGAGGTTGCTACCAAGGTTCATTGATATCTATGGGATATAGATATAGGACTGACCCGCTCTAAATTATTTCTGCATGGAATCTTTGTGATTAGTCATAAGAGATATCGAGTAAAGGCGAATATCATTGTATCCTTAGACCTGAGATACATATTGGGTCTTGATATTCACCAAGTGTTGTACTTTGACTTAGTACTTTGCTGTTCTGCAAGATTGGCAGTACATAAGGCTGGGTTCATGCATGATATAAGGTTATTATGAGAGACGTATGTAGTCAAGAAGGAATTTGTTCCTCTTATTCGTTGAGAGTTAGATGTCTAAGGCCTGTTAAAGTTAAATCAACGTAGAATGATAATTCTGTGTCTCTAGGATTTAACATGACATCTGTAACAACAGGATAAATGATTGATTCACCTAAATCATATTCAAGTAAGGTACGTGAAAAGGATGATGTTATTGAATGGCACTTAGTCATATACATTAGGGGTAGCAAACCGTTGCTAGGTGTTATTTGCTGCTTGCATCAATCTTCTATGAATCTTGTCCAAGTGGGAGATTGAATGAATTGATCTGCCCAAGATACATATTTAATTTATGTGGCTAGTGTGATATGATCCAAGTCGGGTCATACCCAATAACAAGCCAAACAAATACCGATAAATATTTATTCGTTGATAAGATCATACAAATAAATATATGCACCAATTTAGAAACCGTGTTTTCTAAAACATTGCTTTTGTAAATGAACAAGATTATATGGATAATTTGTTCATGAGAGAGATTATTTGTATCATTATTTAAGTTAACTAAACAATGACAAATAATAATGTGTTAGTGTTATAAAATTAAAAGGGTTTAATTTTATAAAAATCCAAGAGATGAGAGTGTTAATTTTAATAAAACAAAATTAAAAGGAAACCCATTTTAAATGGGATCCACGGCCGCCCCTTGGGCATTGTAGTCCAACCACTTTATCTTGTAAATGTGCAAGACATAATCATCTCACACACTCTCCAATCTCAACTCTCTCTCTCTTGCATGCAAAGGCAAAGAATTCTCTCAACTCTCTCTCTCTAAAATCGCTTTTGGAGAGCAAGAAGGCTGAAAAATTCAGCAAACAACAAAGGGTTAAGTAGCTGAAAGTTTGTGTAGAGAAACCTAGCATTCAAAGGTTTTTGTAGGTGGCTTGGGGTATCATCTACTTGAGGTCTTCTTGGTTGAAGATTGAGCCACGAAGTTCATCATCTACACCTCCATAAACTTCGTTTCTAGCAGCAAGAAAGGTTGTATTCTAAACATCTTATGGTTGCTTTATTGTATGCATTTCGTATATGGATCCATGGTTTGGGTTTTGCTTATTAAATGGGTTTAATAATCAGCACATTAACAAGATTTTAAACTCATAATCCGCTATGTTTTCCTATAAATTAGCTTATATGGACTTTGATAATCTTGTTAAACCCATCAATAGAGACATTCATTTATCAAACCAGATTGACTCAATGTCCTCACACCACCAGTTATGGAACCAATGATCTAATCATATGGGTGGTCTTTTAGGGTTTTGAAATTAGTGTTAAGGGTTAATTAGGTTTGGGATGGTTGGGAAAGGGGAAGATGGAGGTGATTGAGAATTTGGTTTTCGTGGAGGTGTGGATGGGATGTTAAATGGAGATGGAGGGTCATTTGGTGGTTGTGGTTGAGGTTCGGGTTGTGGGGGTGATTATGGCTGTGGTTGTGGTTCAGGTGGAGGAATGATTTGCACACTGGGTTGAGGAACGACATCATCCTCAAAGATTGGAAGGTTGAATGATTTGAAGACAGTGTTAGAGTCATAAAACCATTCTGGGTCCTACCCCATGTTTAGTGAATTTGACTCTTGCCAATCAATGAAGAAGGATTCCTACATAATGCGTGTCCTTTTATTGTGCACATGATACGCCTTTTGTGAGGAAGAATAGCCAACAAAGAAACATTCGTCAGAAGCAGCACCAAGCTTTGACTTCCATGCTTGCGTATTCAACAAGGTACATTATCAACCAAATGGACGAAAGAAGTTAATCAAGGGTTTCCCTTTATGAAGAAGCTCATATGGAGTCTTCATCTTGTCTTTTATAATAAACACCATGTTTAGTACATAAGATGCACAATTAACTACTTTCGCCCAGAAAATAATTGGAATGTTTGACTCAATCAGCATAGTTCATGCTGCTTCGATAAGTGTACGATTCTTTCTTTTAGCGACACTGTTTTGTTAAGGTGTCCTTGTAGCACTAAACTGTCTGAGAATGCCCTTTCATGCATATAATAAGTCGAATATGTGGTTTTGGAATTCGGTTCCATTGTCACTTATGATGGCCATAACCTTCCGTTTGATGATGGTTTCGATTGACAGAATCAACTGTTGCAACTCCTCTGCGGTGTCACTTCTATTTGCAAGAAATCTCACCCACAAATATCGGTAAAAATCATCTGTTACAACCAAACAATAAGATTTCTTAGCAATAGATTTAACACTAATAGGACCAAGTAAATCGATATGTAACAATTCAAAGGGATGTGAACTTGTATTTTCAAGCCTAAGCTTGTGTGGCTTTTTGTGTTGTTTTCCTTTAGCACAAGCCATGCACTACTCTACCGCTACAAACTCTTTGAGTGGGTCTCCCTAACGAGATTGTTCTTAACCAACTTATTTATTATTTTAAACTTAACATGTCCTAAACGCCTATACCACAAAAATTATTCGGATGATAAAGCCTTTGACAAACGACATGTCACAGTTGAGGTAGATTCTGTTGATCCCATATCCAGTAGGTATGTATCATTCCTCCTTGGAGCGCGCATGATTATTAAATCCTCTGGAACAGTGAACTCAGGTTTCAGGAACAAGCATTCATTAGTCATAAACACTATTGGAATGTCTTTATCACATATCTATGATACACTCAATAAGTTTAATGCCATTTCTGGAACGTAGTTCACTTTCTCCAGAGTCAATGAACCATGTAAGGTTATTAGTAAGGCTGATGCAACCCAAACACTCAAAGTCTTTCCTGCATGCATGCACATGTACACTGAAGTGGAATGCTTCGGAAGATTCACACGGACTTAGAAATTATTCTAAGTTTGAAATCTTTCAAAGCCAAGACAAATATCTTCCAAAGCCAAAAGATGAAGTCTTCTGAAGCTTCAAGGACAAAGTCTTCCGAAGCCAAACATTGAAGACATATTTCTTCCAAAGACTTTTATATTACATGTTTTATCTGATGTACTTTTTACCTAAAGCTGAACCACTTTCTGCTGCCACTCTGATAAGTCACCAACCTTTCATGATTGGTGAAAAGGTCCATGCTTTTGTTAAACTATACATTGAGGTCTTGAGTCTGTAACTTTCCACTTTATGTACTTCATCCTTTTTGTAATATATTAGGATATGAGCTATGGCATGTCATAGTCACTAGTCAAAAGGCAATCTGCCTTTTGACTCTACATGGATTTTGTTTTCTAGTTCATGTATCCTGCTGGCCTTCAAAGTATGGTCGGCTGTGGTTTTAGTATAAGTATTTTCTGGTCCTTGTAACTAAGTAAGTTTTGAGTTGAACTTTGTAAACCACTTTGTAAGGAACTAGAAGATCAATATACATTAACCTTGAAAACCAACTGCTTGTGGTGTTGCTCTAGTTTCTGTCTCATTTACATCTTACGTTTCCTAGTTCCCTAAACTCATTCCTATCAGTTCCCTAAACTCATTCTTATCAGTTCCCCATATGAATTGTTAAGTGTTGATATACATTCTCCTCTTTGTGTTGTTGTGTTGTACAAGTGCATAGGCCCTTCACCTGGTCCTACAATTGGTATCAGAGCATCTCAGGCTCTTGATATAAGATCTCACCATCTTAAGATCCTGCACACATAAAAAAATACTTAACCCTTCAAATGGAAGCTATCTCCAAAGATGATATGGAAACTAGAACCATGACAAAGTCCCCACTAATCACTCTTGATGACTTTGACACATGGTGCTAAAGAATGGAAGGTTTCATCAACTGTCAAGGCTCAAGAATGTGGGAATACGTTGTCTCTGGACCTTACATACCAAAACTCCTTCAGCTGCTGCTGGAGGTGGCATGATGTTGGACCAAAAGAACAAATGAGCCAGATCATAAAAACCTTTAAGTCCCACAGACATCATAACAACTGAAGAAGGCTACATCAGCTGAAGACAAAGTCTGAAGTTCAAGTACTGAAGACAAAGTCTGAAGATCAAGATCTGAAGACAAAGTCTGAAAGTATCTACTCAAGACAAAGTCTGAAAGTATCTACTGAAGACAAAGTCTGAAGTATCAACTGAAGACAAAGTCTGAAGTTCATCTACTGAAGACAAAGTCTGAAGTTCAAGTCTTCAGAGGTTGTCACAATAATTGAAGTAGTTCTCTTCAGTAGCTGTGATGGTTTTATTTCAGTAGTTTTCTGTCACACACCCAGGCCCAGGTAGGGTGGGACGTCACAGATTAGCAACAACTTACATGGCAGCGGAAACAAACCAATATAAGAGCTCAAAGGAAGAGAACATCACATGGCATTTCAAGTTTTAAAAGACTCCGGGCTGGAAATAGATCCAGCCCCAAATGTTTACATGTTCAACATAAATTAAATAGTCATTGTATCAAATTGCTAAAGTCACAAATTGGTCACACAAAAACAATGCCATGGTCTCGGGATTGAGTCTAAGTTGTCCATAAGCTAAGAGTCTTCACGGGTTACCTGAAACATGCTCAAAAGAAAAGAGTGTCAACTAAAAAGTTGGTGAATTCAAGTGCTTAAAGTTTCAAAACAATAAAAGGAATCCTTAAAGTCCACAATAAAGGTTTTTGAATCAAGTATGAAAGTTTATGAAAATCTCATTTGATTTTAAAAACATCATTTTTAGTATCAGTCATCGTGGGGTATCACAATGAACCCTGCACTTGGTCCCCGGTTGGCCTCTTCTAAACTTGTGTTTAACTGGATATTCCCGTAGGAAAGAACCAAGCCTCAGAACAGTGAACCATTCCTGCTAGGATGGTTCACCATAGTATCTTATTCAAAACCTGTTACATGCCACAAACGACCCCTCAGGATCTCAGTGGGGTACCTTCCTGTAGCGGAAGCCACTGTGTGTGGGGGATTTCCCAAATAGATCTATTCACATAAAGCAAGCAGTTCATAAAAAGAATTAATGATCATGACATAAGTATCAGCAGGTATCCAAAAGTCCCACATACAAGCATCAAATAATGCCCAATCATAGTTCATAAACAAAAGAGCATGTTCCATCCCAAAAACAGTAAGTAAAAAGGGATCACTAGAACTCACAAATAAAAGTTTCAGTTTAAAAGAGCATGCTTCATCCCCAAAACCAAAGTAAAAAGTGGAACACGAGAACTCACCTTAGATATTAAGCAAAGAAATCCTTCATGTGCCGGGAATGTCTCAAGTCTAGCACCCTAACATGAATATATTAAATGATTAGCTACTGCTCTAAACCTATTTAAGGTGCAACAATAGTGCCTAAGACTTAAGTGGGCGGGTTCGGCTTTGATTCGATTAGGTTTGCGTAAGAAATTTCCTTTTAAGGAAAGTCAAGGTTTTTCATGAAATCAAAGGTTTCTACATTACTAAACCAAGAATATATAGTAATTATGCCATTTAAGGGGGCAAATAAACTTATGGCAGTCGGTTATGAAGTTTTGCAAAATTTACAGTTTTGCCCCTGAATTTTCAAAATTGGCAGTTTCTACCCTTAAGATTAGTTTCTTGCATTAAGTGACCTCTAATCTTAAAAATAAGGTTCAAAACCTTAATTCAACTTAGTTTTAAGAATTTATAACCAAAATTTCCGTTTATGGACTCGGTTCGTAAATTACGCGTTTAACATTGCCCGTTACGGTAAAACCGAACGGTTTAAAATGGTTGTCTATGAGTTTTCACCTTTTTGAGTCTAAGTCTGGTAGCTAAATTTTAAAATTCATTTTTATGAGTTTCTAACCTTTTAAATAACAAAATTTACCCCTAGTGGTGGAAAGACTCGTTTCTACATTTAAACCGTTAAAACGCGTTTTTAACCGGGTTTGACCATTTTAAAGCTTGTTTGACTAACTTTTCCACTTATAAGTTATTTTATTATATATCTTACTGAAATAACATGATTTTTTTAATTTCTAACCTTATATCCATTTTTCTTAGATTTTCCTAAAAACGTCTCCCGGTTAGCACCCGTTTTCACTTAAAATTCCATTTAAATTATCTTTTGACCACTAAAAATTCCCATTAGCTCCAGAACTCTTTATTAATCCCTAGTGAACCTGGAATTCTCTTTAAAATGCTTATAGTTCATGTTTTCCTATTTTCAAGTCATTTTGACACGTTTTCGGGTCCCGAAAGTGACCAAAATGGGCCTAAACACATTATGTCTTTTGTTCCAGAGGTCAAACCATGTTCTTAAACTTAATATACACCAAAAATTACAGAAATAACAGTCCCAATACGTTGCCTAGTCGTTCTACACATCCATAGCCTTCAAATTCATAGAAAATGCCATAACCGACCATTACACTTGTGTAAATCATTGTACCTTGCGAATGAACATTATTAAAACTTTGTTTAACATAAAAATCAGATTCTTGGAAGTGTCTAAAACTTATTTAGAGCAGATTACAACCTTTGGTTGAGAAGTTTACCAAACAAAAATCCCTTAGAAGTTGTTACATGTAAAAAGAGAGGTTTATCACCAAGTTATTGTGCTAGAGCATACCATACACGGTGTACAACCATTAGAACGTTCAAAATCAGATTTTAAGGGGTTTAGTGAGTCATTAGGAAGCGGGTTACAAGGTTTGTTCTCCAAGGTTTTGAGATACACAAGTTTGGATGGTGGAAACACCCGAAAAATGGGTTTTCTAGGTGTAACTCATGTTTACACCTATAGATCCACATGTCACTTGTGGAATACCTTCAAGAACGTAGCAAGCTCTCCAAGCACAAAGTAGTAGTTAGTGGTTTCTGCTACAACAAGAGAAAGAGGGTTCTTAGGTGAACAATGAAGTTTAACATGAGAAATGACCAAAACCAAACATGGTGAGCTTACACACGATGTATCTCACGGTTTAAGTGGTGTAGAATGTCGTGGATGGTTGAAATCTCCTTGGACTCGACTGTTGTATTTCGAACAAGAGCTGGAACCTCAAGCTTTGCACGTTCCAAGCCTCAAAACATCACCAAAAGTGACCTTTCTTGCGGTTTTGCTGCTGGCCAATGAGAGGGAGAGTGTGTGTTCAGCTGATGGATTCGAGAATGAGAGGAGAGAGTGTGAAAGTATGCAAGTGAATTGCATGGATGGTGAGTGGAGTGATATGGTGGTGTAGAGTGTGGAAGAAAGCAAGGATGTCCATTGGAGGACTAGGGGCGGCTGAAATGGCCTTGTCTGCTAGTGCACATTTCAATTTTAAATTTTAATAATTAAATTGTAGAGTAGATTTTATAAAAGGGTAGTATTTTTGGTGGTATAAGTTGTTAATTAATTGGTTTAGTCTTGCACAAGGTACACATGCTAGGTCCAAAATTTCTAATGCACACACACACTTAATTGATTCATTTGATATTCTTAATTCTAGCTAGGGTGACTGATTAATATTCCCGGGCACAAATTTTCTAAAAAGGCAAGACTTAAAATGACTAAATTCACATAAATCACATAGAATCATGAAAATTGATCAAATAAAAATTAGTGATTCTAACATTCTTGATATAATTGAAATGTTTCCATTATTAGTACTCATAAGACAGTATATGATGCAAATAAATTAGGGTTTAGAATAGTGACCTTGGGACCGGTTGTCACATTCTGCCACCGTTTAGGAAATTTCGTCCCGAAATTTTAACTTCGCTTAGAATTGGTACGGGTGGGTTTAAAGAGTTGCGGGTAGTTCTTCCTCATCTCGTCCTCACGTTCCCAAGTGAATTCCGGCCCTCATCTCGAGTTCCATCTAACCTTAACCTTGGGTATGCGGCTTCGTCTGAGTTGCTTAACCAAGCGGTCCGTGATCTCTATAGGCTCTTCCACGAATTTCAGCTTATCATTGATTCTTGTCTCCTTCAGCGGTAGCTCCAAGGTTTTGTCTACCAAGCATTTCTTCAAGTTTGACATGTGGAAGGTGTCGTGTACATAACTCAATTTCTGAGGTAGTTTCAACTTGTAAGCCACAAGACCAATTCTTGCAAGTATTTTAAATGGTCCAATGTATCTTTAGGCTTAACTTGCCTCTTTTTCCGAATCTCACGGTTCCCTTCCATGGTGCTACCTTCAGCATTACCCTATCACCAATCTGAAACTCTAATGATTTCCGTCTTCTGTTAGCGTACTTCTTTTGACGGTCCCTTGCTGCCCGTAGACGTTCCTTGATCTTGAAAATCTTCTCAGTGGTCTCCAATACGATGTCGGGTCCCAACACTTGACTATCACCAATTTCATTCCAACTTAAGGGTGACCGACATTTCCTACCATAGAGAGCCTCATACGGAGCAGCATTGATACTTGCATGGTAACTGTTATTATAGGAGAACTCCACCAACGGAAGATGGTTATCCTAGTTCCCACCAAAATCCATTACGCATGCTCTCAGCATATCTTCTAAGGTTTGAATAGTCCTTTTGCTTTGACCATCAGTTTACAGGTGGTACGTCGTACTTAAGTCCAGCCGGGTTCCTAAAGCTTGTTGGAGTGATTTCCAGAAACACGAAGTGAAACGACTATCACGGTCGGAGATTATGGATAGTGGCACACCATGCCTAGCCACTATTTCATTGATATACAGTTGAGCCAATCTTGACATGTCATAGTCTTCCCGAATTGGTAGGAAGTGAGCTGATTTGGTTAATCTATCCACTATTACCCAAATGGCATCATGACCCCTAGACGTTTTGGGTAACTTGGTAACAAAATCCATCGTGACGTTATCCCATTTCCATTCTGGGATTTCTGGCTGCTGTAACGTCCCTGACGGTTTTTGGTTTTCGGCTTTTACCATGGCACAAGTTAGACATTTTCCAACATAAACAGCGATTGATTTCTTGATTCCAGGCCACAGAAAAGTGCCTTCAAATCCTGGTACATTTTATCACTCCCGGGGTGAACTGAATACCTAGATTTGTGAGCTTCATCGAGAATTACCTCTTGAATTCCCCCATGCTTTGGCACCCAGGTTCTCCCTTCGCACTTATATGTACCATCATTTCCTGTTTCAAATCGCTTTTCCATTCCAGTTAATCCTTCTCCTGCTAAATTTTTCTCCTTTAACGCTTCACTTTGAGCTTCTTTCAGCCTTGCAATTAGGTCAGTGTACACACTTATCCTTAAAGCTCGTACACGAAGAGGTTTTTCTCCCTCCTTTCTGCTCAAAGCATCTGCCACCACGTTTGCTTTACCGGGATGATAACGGATTTTACACTCATAGTCGTTTAACAGCTCAACCCATCTTCTTTGACGCATGTTTAGCATCTTCTGGTCGAGAATGTGTTGCAAACTTCGATGGTCAGTGTAAATGATGCACTTCGTGCCATAGAGGTAGTGCCTCCACATTTTGAGAGCAAACACCACGGCACCTAATTCCAGATCGTGCATAGTATAGTTCTTCTTGTGATCATTTAGCAGTCTAGATGCATAGGCAATGACCTTGTTGCATTGCATTAGCACCCATCCTAACCCTTGACCTGAGGCGTCACAGTAGGCTACGAAGTCTTCGACTCCTTCTGGAAGTGCTACAACAGGTGCACTGCATAAATTTTCCTTGAGCGTCTCGAATGCTTCATCTTGCTCTTGTTCCAACACAAAGGTTTTGTTCTTCTTAGTCAGTACGGTCTATGGTTGCACAATGCGTGAGAAGTCCTTTACGAATCGTCGGTAGTATCCGGCCAATCCTAGAAATTGCCTAACCTCAGTGGGAGTCTGAGGAATCTTCCAATTCTTTATAGCCTCAATCTTGGAAGGGTCAACTTGAATTCCATTCTCATTCACTACATGCCCTAAAAATTGGATCTCTCGCATCCAAAATTCACATTTTGAAAATTTCGTGTATAGTTGCACATTCTTGAGTAATTCAAGAATTAGTCTGAGAAATTTTTTGTGCTCTTCCTTATTACTAGAATAGATCAGGATGTCGTCGATAAACACGATCACAAACTTGTCAAGATATGGGCGGCATACACGGTTCATGAGATCCATGAATGCTGCTGGTGCATTGGTCTGCTCGAAGGGCATGACTAAGTACTCATAGTGCCCATACCTAGTTCGGAAAGTCGTCTTGGGTATGTCTTCTTCCCTTATCTTCATTTGGTGGTAACCGGATCTTAAATCTATCTTGGAAAAGTAGCTTGCTCCTTGAAGTTGATCGAATAGGTCATCTATCCTTGGAAGTGGGTAACGGTTCTTTATGATCAACTTATTTAATTCCCGGTAGTCAATGCACATGCGTAAGGTTCCATCCTTCTTTTTCACAAATAACACCGGGGCACCCCATGGAGAGACACTCGGACGTATGAATCCTTTGTCCAATAGTTCTTGAAATTGCATCATCAGTTCCTTCATTTCAGGAGGGGCGAGTCGATACGGCGCTTTGGCTACCGGTGCAGCGCCAGGCAGCAAATCTATTTGGAACTCAACTTGTCGATTCGGGGGAAGTCCCGGTAGGTCTTCTGGAAATACCTCAGGGTATTCAGAAACTACTGGGATGTCCGAAATCTTCTTCTCCTCTTTGGTCTTCATCACGTAGATGATGAAAGCTGAGCATCCCTTCCCTAAGCTCTTGGTAGCTTTTAAATAGGATATCATGGGGCATAAAGTATTACTCCTTTCTCCATGGTCACTTGGTGATGAAGTTTGCATTTATCGCAGAAGGGGCTTGTGCCTAGATACAACCTCCTTGCCTTTCCACCATGGTCACTTCATCTCGCTTCTTCTCTAGGTCCCTTGTTTGAACCCGACCATCTTCCTAGTATCAAACCACTTCCTCTTTTCTTCCACAGCCTTCTTCTTGTCCTCAATTTTGTCATGTTCAGTCCACCCAGCTCTAACTAGGTCGTCGGTCAGACTACTGGTAAGGTCGACCGCAGCCTGTATGGTTGTAGGCCTGGATGACCGAACCATGCACCTCACCCTTGGGTGTAACCCCCAGATGAAGCGGGCCATGCCCTTGGATTCTGGCATCACCATGTGTGGTACAAGTCGGGACAATGCAAGGAACTGGTTGATGTATTCTATGTAGTTCGGGCCCCTCATCTCCAGATTCAGAAATCTAGCCTCCAGTTTTTCTAGCTGGTTGATCGGGCAGTACTTGTTGGTGATTAGTTCCCTGAACTCAGACCAGTTCATCCTACCAACGGCGTCCCGGCCTCGAGGCTGAATGATGGTTTTCCACCATTCAAGTGCTGGTCCCTTGAGAGATTGAGAAGCAAACCTCACCATGTGTTCCAACTTGCATTCACTGATGTCTAACACAGCTTCGATTTCATCCAGCCACCTATATGTTTCAATTGCACCCTCGGTACCATGGAAGTCCTTTGGCTTGCAAGCCATGAATGTTTTGTAGGAGCACCCCTTCCTGATAGCTTCAGATTTCTCGTTGTTTGCAGTCCCAGCATCACCTCCGGCGTCATTCCGGTCAACATTGATTTGAGCAATGATGGTTGGTATTGTGTTCGCAATTTGTTGTGCCACAAGATTAGCCATCCTCTCGTCATTTCCTGAGTTAGCATTCTCCCCGATGGGAGTCCTTGGAGGAGTAGGTGGTTGGTTTCTGGTTCGCCTTGTTCCTTCATGACGACCTCGGTATGCTCCTTGCCTTCCGATGCGTGTTCCTCTTCTGGTAGGCATTCTGGTAGTACTACAGATACAGTCGTTTAGCATCTCATAATTTGTTTCAAATAATATATGCATCAATTCCCTACAAGGCTCCCTCTATACGATGAGAGAATACGATGTATAATTACACACAACTTACCAAGTTCCATAGATTGCCAATTTATACAGTTTAAGCAGTCATAAAGAATGTCATGGCCCAACACCATGAATAAACAACACATGACAGATAATCATAAATGTTTCAACAGCACTATATCATAGGAATCAGTTTAAAACAAGACAAAGTTCATAGTATCAGAGTCTAGCTCTTACAAAGTGGAAGGTGCCATCACCCCCATGAAGAATAATAATAATGTCAGATAATGATAAGTTTGTTTCCTTCAACTGTTCAAAGACAGATAGTTCTTCCTCCTTCCACATGTCACCTTCACATCAATTTCTTTTTCAGCCATGCCATCCATCCAGAGCTCTTCTTCCTCTGCTCCTGTTCCAATCTCTGCACCCCGTGCGACGCCATCATAGCTTGGAATTGAGCAGACTGGGAGGTCCGGGTAGTGGGCTGAAGAGTCAGCTCGTGGCGACGGACGGTCTTCAGAAGCTCCTCTAGTGCTGCATCAGTAGGTCCTACGTCACTAGCCTGACGGCTGGATTATGAATACCTATCCCCTGCCAGTATGCTCGGGCCGTCGTACATGCTGTGCCTCGGAGGCATCCATGACTCCTCCTATGGGTGGCGTCGGTGTGGCTCAAACGGCGGTGGTGCGGGTATGGGAGTCCTAATCGGTGGTGGAGGGGGAGGGGGCATCCTAAATAAGACCGAAGGTCTAGGTCTAGCACTCTTTTGCGGACGAGTAATGGTGCGTGCTCCCCTATTCCCAATAGGAGGGATAGGTGAGTGGGATGGAGCGGCAACATGCGGCGAGTGGGAGCGCGTCCGGCTCCTGGAAGGTGCCGTCGAAGAAGAGTCCTCAGAAGCTTCAGTGTCCTCTGACGTGATGGATATCCAATCTGGGTGTCCATACCTCCTAAGGTATTCCTCATACTCCGTGCGCGGTTTTGCCTTCTTGGTGTCCCCCGTTGGTGCACTGCTCTCAATAGGGTAGGCCGGTGCTTTTCCCTTGTCAGCCATAGTTGTTTCCTGTAAAAAGACATCATGAGTAATTTGGTTTCTCATAGCTCATGATAGTCTTAATAATAATAATATACTCATAGTACTAGTGATGGAATTAGTATCAGGAATCTCTACGTATTCCTCATCAATGATGTTAGAATCAGTTGTTTCTCATAATAGTGTCTGGCAAAACAGTTCATCTTAAAAAAATCAATTTCAAATCCCCTAGTCAAAATAAATTTCAAAGTTAATCAGCATCAAACAGGAAGGTCCAAATATAACTTAGAGGTCCGTGATGGAAATTACGCGTCCGGTAAATTGATGATTACGTTGATCAAGTGTAATCATTAGTTTACCCAACCCGATCATTCCAACACTTTCCCACAAGGACAGTCCTAGGGTATCAGGGTTGTAGCCTAGGGTCTACTATCTTATTCCCGACTTCTCTACAACCTTTGGCTCTGATACCAATCTGTCACACCCCCGGGCCCAGGTAGGGTGGGACGTCACAGATTAGCAACAACTTACATGGCAGCGGAAACAAACCAATATAGGAGCTCAAAGGAAGAGAACATCACATGGCATTTCAAGTTTTAAAAGGCTCCGGGCTGGAAACAGATCCAGCCCCAAATGTTTACATGTTCAACATAAATTAAATAGTCATTGTATCAAATTGTTAAAGTCACAAATTGGTCACACACAAACAATGCCATGGTCTCGGGATTGAGTCTAAGTCGTCCATAAGCTAAGAGTTTTCACGGGTTACCTGAAACATGCTCAAAAGAAAAGAGTGTCAACTATAAAGTTGGTGAATTCAAGTGCTTAAAGTTTCAAAACAATAAAAGGAACTCTTAAAGTCCACAATAAAGGTTTTTGAATCAAGTGTGAAAGTTTATGAAAATCTCATTTGATTTTAAAAACATCATTTTTAGTATCAGTCATCGTGGGGTATCACAATGAACCCTGCACTTGGTCCCCGGTTGGCCTCTTCTAAACTTGTGTTTAACCGGATATTCCCGTAGGTAAGAACCAAGCCTCAGAACAGTGAACCATTCCTGCTAGGATGGTTCACCATAGTATCTTATTCAAAACCTGTTACATGCCATAAACGACCCCTCAGGATCTCAATGGGGTACCTCCCTGTAGCGGGAGCCACTGTGCGTGGGGGATTCCCCAAATAGATCTATTCACATAAAGCAAGCGGTTCACAAAAGAATTAATGATCATGACATAAGTATCAGCAGGTATCCAAAAGTCCCACATACAAGCATCAAATAAAGCACAATCATAGTTCATAAATAAAAGAGCATGTTCCATCCCAAAAACAGGAAGTAAAAAGGGATCACTAAAACTCACTAATAAAAGTTTCAGTTTAAAAGAGCATGCTTCATCCCCAAAACCAAAGTAAAAAGGGGAACACGAGAACTCACCTTAGATATTAAGCAAAGAAATCCTTCGTGTGCCGGGAATGTCTCAAGTCTAGCACCCTAACATGAATATATTAAGTGATTAGCTACTGCTCTAAAACTATTTAAGGTGCAACAAGAGTGCCTAAGACTTAAATGGGCGGGTTCGGCCTTGATTCGATTAGGTTTGCGTAAGAAGTTTCCTTTTAAGGAAAGTAAAGGTTTTTCATTAAATCAAAGGTTTCTACATTACTAAACCAAGAATATATAGTAATTATGCCATTTAAGGGGGCAAATGAACTTATGGGAGTCGGTTATGAAGTTTTGCAACCCTGAAGTTTCAAAATTGGCAGTTTCTACCCTTAAGATTAGTTTCTTACATTAAGTGACCTCTATTATTAAAAATCAGGTTCAAGACCTTAATTCAACTTAGTTTTAAGAATTTATAACCAAAATTTCCGTTTATGGACTCGGTTTGTAAATTACGCGTTTAACGTTGCCGGTTATGGTAAAACCGAACGGTTTAAACTGGTTATCTATGAGTTTTCACCTTTTGGAGTCTAAGTATAGTAGCTAAATTTTAAAAGTCATTTTTATGAGTTTCTAACCTTTTAAATCACAAAATTTACCCCTAGTGGTGGAAAGACTCGTTTCTACGTTTAAACCGTTAAAACACGTTTTTAACCGGGTTTGACCATTTTAAAGCTTGTTTGACTAACTTTTCCACTTATAAGTTATTATATTATATATGTTACTGGAATAACATGATTTTTGTAATTTCTAACCTTATATCCATTTTTCTTAGATTTTCCTAAAAACGTCTCCCGGTTAGCACCCGTTTTCACTTAAAATTCCATTTAAATTATCTTTTGACCACTAAAAATTCCCATTAGCTCCAGAACACTTTATTAATCCTTAATGAACCTATAATTCTCTTTAAAAAGTTTATAGTTCATGTTTTCCTATTTTTAAGTCATTTTGACACGTTTTTGGGTCCCGAAAGTGACCAAAATGTGCCTAAACACATTATGTCTTTTGTTCCAGAGGTCAAACCATGTTATTAAACTTAATATGCACCAAAACTTACTGAAATAACAGTCCCAATACGTTTCCTAGTCGTTCTACACATCCATAGCCTTCAAATTCATAGAAAATGCCATAAACGACCATTACACTTGTGTAAATCATTGTACCTTGCGAATGAACATTATTAAAACTTTGTTTAACATAAAAATCAGATTTTTGGAAGTGTATAAAACTTATTTTGAGCAGATTACAACCTTTGTTTGAGAAGGTTACCAAACAAAAATCCCTTAGAAGTTGTTACATGTAAAAAGAGAGGTTTATCACCAAGTTATTGTGCTAGAGCATACCATACACGGTGTACAACCATTAGAACATTCAAAATCAGATTTCAAGGGGTTTAGTGAGTCATTAGGAAGCGGGTTACAAGGTTTGTTCTCCAAGGTTTTGAGATACACAAGTTTGGATGGTGGAAACACCCGAAAAATGGGTATCCTAGGTGTAACTCATGTTTACCCCTATAGATCGACATGTCACTTGTGGAATACCTTCAAGAACGTAGCGAGCTCTCCAAGGAAAAAGTAGTAGTGAGAGGTTTCTTCTACAACAAGAAAAAGAGGGTTCTTAGGTGAACAATGAAGTTAAACATGAGAAATGACCAAAACCGAACACGGTGAGCTTACACACGATGTATCTCGCGGTTTAAGAGGTGTAGAATGTCGTGGATGGTTGAAATCTCCTTGGACTCAACTGTTGTATCTCGAACAAGAGCTGTAACCTCAATCTTTGCACGTTCCAAGCCTCAAAACATCACCAAAAGTCACCTTTCTTGCGGTTTTGCTGCTGGCCGATGGGTGGATGCTTGTTGTTCGTGACTTGGAGCTATAATGAGGGCTTAAATGGAGAGAATTTTGAGAGGGAGAGTGTGTTTTCAGCTGATGGATTCGAGAATGAGAGGAGAGAGTGTGAAAGTATGCAAGTGAATTGCATGGATGGTGAGTAGAGTGATATGGTGGTATTGAGTGTGGAAGAAAGCAAGGATGTCCATTGGAGGACTAGGGGCGGCCGAAATGGCCTTGTCTTCTAGTGCACATTTCAATTTTAAATTTTAAATAATTAAATTGTAGAGTAGATTTTATAAAAGGGTAGTATTTTTGGTGGTATAAGTTGTTAATTAATTGGTTTAGTCTTGCACAAGGTACCCATGCTAGGTCTGAAATTTCTAATGCACACACACACACTCAATTGATTCATTTGATATTCTTAATTCTAGCTAGGGTGACTGATTAATATTCCCGGGCACAAATTTTCTAAAAAGGCAAGACTTAAAATGACTAAATTCACATAAATCACATAGAATCATGAAAATGGATCAATTAAAAATTAGTGATTCTAACATTCTTGATATAATTGAATTGTTTCCATTATTAGTACTCATAAGACGGGATATGATGCAAATAAATTAGGGTTTAGAATAGTGACCTTGGGACCGGTTGTCACATTTTCTTTTATAGTTCAGTAGTTTATTTTCAGCAGCTTATTTAATGTAAAACGTTTGAAGAGCCTGTTCTTCAGTCGTTGTGGTTTCAGTAGTTATAGTAAGAAGATGTCAGCTATTGTAGACATCTTCAGTAGATTTGTTTATTTTCAATACTTGTTGTATAACGGTTAGATGTCACTATCAAGTGACATCTGCTGATGTCACCTTCCTTTATAAAAGGAAGGTTGACCTAATTTGTAAATGACCGAAGCGTGTGTTAAATGAAAACATTCCTTTTTGTTGAAATACTTTTTCTCTCTATAACCGTATTGATTCATTGAAATATCATTTCTAGTTCTTGCTTGAATTTCGTCTAATTCTTATAACTATTCCGTTGCGAATCAAATCTAAGTGATCAAACTAGATCTAAGATCCTTTCAAATGGTATCAGAGCAGGTTAATCATTGATTGATTTAACAATTGATCATTGAAACTGCTCTTTCTGTTACTTCTGGTCAATTAATTTGAGGTTCTACGTGTTTTTGAGCTAGATTGTTGAAATTACTTTGAATTTGCTTGGAATTGTCAAAATGGCGACACCAACCAATGATCCTCACAATACTGGCTCCTCAACAAAGCCTCCAAAGCTTGTTAGGAGTGAGTATAACATATGGAAACGACGTATGCTCCATCACCTATCTATCAACAACGCAGGATGTTGGAAATCTGCGGTGCATGGACCATACAAGCGTATGGTGAGTCGTCCGGAAACAGAAGAGATGGTTCCGAAGAAACCTAATCAGTATTCGGATGAAGATCTAAAGCTGTTCGAAATTAATGCTAAAGCTCATGGAATTCTGGCCATGGCACTGCCTAATGAAATCTATTCAGGGCTTATGCATCATGAAACTGCACATGACCTATGGGTTGATCTGAAGGAACAATTTGGAGGAACTGATGAGGTTTTGGCAAACACTAGAGAAATCCTTACCCAGCAATATGAGACATTCTCTCATAGGAAGGGTGAGTCTCTGACTCAACAGTTTAAGCATTTTTCCTGTTTGATCTCTGAGCTAAAAATGGTTAAACAAGAATATACAAACAGCCAGATGAACAACCAATTCGGCAGATCCAGTGCAAATCTGGATACTCTATTTCTCACCCAACTTCATGGGAAACTATTGACATTTGAAAGAGAGATAGAACAGAAAAGGAAGTTGTCTTTATCTGGAAAGCTCACTAATGACTTTGTACCAGGCAACACTGCACTGGTTGGTCAGGAGTCAGAGTATACTGCATCAGTAGGTTCCTATGATGAGCATATAGATTTCTCTACAAACATTGGAGACCATGAACTTGTTGGTGTGGATTGTAATTCAGTTGGTAGCAGTGATAATTTGTGCTTTTTGATGGAGGATTTGAAAGGAATTCCAGATGATGATCTGGAAGAGATGGATATTTTGAGCCAAATGGCAATGATCAATATTAGATCATAAAAGTTTTACAAAAGAACTGGTAGGAAATTCCCAGGTCTCTCTGGCAAAACCAAAGTTGGCTTTAACAAGAGTAAGTTGAGGTGCCACAAGTGCCATAGGCTTGGACACTTTGCAAGAGAGTGTAGATCATCTAGATCTAACTCATCTGCACCCTTTGTAACCTTCCCAAGCAATAGCTCACAAAACAAAGGGCAACATTCCACCAGTTCTGATCATCCTCCACAAGCTCAATCATCAAATGCATATTTTGTCCCTCAAGGTCATATGCCATATCCTTACCCCTGCTTTTACATGCCTCAGACAGGCCAGGTTCAAGCCCCCATAGCTCAACAACCACATGCCCTACCTGAGCCTCAACCATCTCAATCTTATCAACAATTTCAATCTCAACCACAACATAGCTTTTTGACCCCTGGAGTTGTTGATTGGAGCAGTTTACCAGATGACATTTCTGGTCATCATGAACAACTGTTTCTTGGTGCTGGTCAACATGGTGGTGACAATCCTTTTGAAAATCTTACTCTTATGGCCCTGGAGTCTACTGATGGTTCATCCTCAAATGCTTCAACATCACAGGTATCACAGGTATCTTCAGAGGCCAAGGCCAAGTTATGTTCTAAATCATGCATAGCCACATTTGCATCTATTAGAGAAGCAAATGTAGCTTGAATCAATAAAATATTGAGCTAGAGAAAGTACTTTCCAAAAGAAAAGCTGAGTTTGAGTCTGTGCTAAATGAAAAGAATGATGAGATTGAAGGATTCTATATGCCCAAGATACGTAGAATATTGATGCGGTTAGTACGTTATGATCCACGTCGGGTTATACCCAATAACAAGCTTAGCAAACACCAATTAATATTTAATTGATGATATGATCATGCAATTAAATATTTACACCAATTTAGAAAATGGGTTTTCTAAATAAGTTGCATATGAGAGGGAACAACTTATTAGGATATTTTGTTGAATAATATTATTTGAAGTGTTATTTAAATTAGTTAGATAACACCAAATAATAATGAGAAATTATAACTTATAAGTTAAATGATTAATTGTATAAGTTATATAACTTGTACGTACAATTAAATGGTTAATTGTATGTCTAGTTACATGACCTTTTAATGTGTGAATGTGTTAAGTTTAAAGGGGGAAACCCCTTTTGAATCACAATTCGGCCGCCCGCCCCTTTTATTCTTATTGGACCATTTTGTCTTGTAACACACACACATTAACTTGTCTTGGGGTCCTCTCTTTCTCAGCCATTCTCATCACATGCAAAAGATCCAAAAAGCACTATCCTCTCTCTCTAAAATCCACGGTTCCAGCAGCTTGTTTTAGAGGGTTTTGAAGCCTTTTTGGTGGTGAATCTTCCTAACAAGAAGGTGTTTGCAAGGAGGCTTGGGGTACACACGCTTGAGGACTTCTACCCTTGAAGTCTTGGCCGATTTTGGACAACATTTCCCCTTTCTTTGGTCGGTTTTTGCTGCTGCTGAAAGGTAGTAATCACAGCTCCATGTAGCTGTGATTTTATGTGCATTTACATATGTTCATAGCTTGTTTATTCACATATTATGATCCTTCGTTATATGGGTTTGTTTTATACATATATTTGACATCTAAAACATGATATTTTCACTTTATAATCATGTTTGAAAACATAAATATCCGCTGCGTTTTTCTGAAAGTTTAATGGGTTAAACTTGGTTTTATGTTCTAAAAAACCCTTCAATGGCATCAAGAGCCGGTTATGTGGATAACTTGCTTGTTCTTGTCCTTTAAAATCGGTTTTAGAGGTTGATTATAAACTCATAATAGGCTGTTTTTGGTTGATTGAATAAACCCCATGTCTTTCAATGTTATATCTTCATGCTTATGATTAAACTTTGAAAGATAGGAATGTCAATTGGTTGATATATTTGGATGTTGTTTGTTTGGACAAACAAACCCTAATTTCAGTTTATGTTGGCTGAAAATTTGGGGTTTGATGGGTTTATTTAGTTTGTTGAATGATGTTAATGATTGTTCTTTAATAGTGCATAACCTAGCTTTTGGCCTTGTGTTGTTTGGATGATTGGAATGGTTGTTTTTTATTCATTCAATTGGGTTGTAATACTTATGTTTATTATTTGGACTGTAATTATTTATTCATTTGGTTAGGTAATTAATAGATTAGGTGCATTTCCTTTATTAGAAAAAATGTATTAGGATACAAATTTTGTAAAAGGAAGATGCATAAGATCAAGACCCAAAGATGGACATCAAAGACATGGACCTTGAAGTATTTGGATATGGATTCAAGTGGGAGTCCGTGGACACATATAATGTGTCATTACAAACCCTTAGGAGAGACCTTATGACAAAACTTGTGATGTCAAACAAGTGTTTTCAACTTAGTGGCTATGGTTATGCACTCATGTTTATATGTTTATGCTTGTTTGATTGTTTGTTGTTTGATTGTTTGGTTGATATTTAGCTATACATTACAAACTCATTAACAAACTTAACAAGCTGAAAATTGATGGTTCTTAATCATTAAAAAGTTAATAAAATGTTATTAAAATGATTTAATGATTTTAAAGATTAAAAGTAGGTTTTAATCAAAGCACCATAGGGTATCTTGTATTTGAAAGCATGCAAATACAAGTACATAGAGTTTTCTAAACTAGAATTATCAAACCTCTAAATATTCTAAAACAAGATCAACACCGTCCTTTTACATAACACTTAAGTCACTTTGGAACTCTTAGTGGGATAAAGGTCACCTAACCACTTTGAGGGAACTTATGACTTAAGGTGAGAATGCCATAATCGTGGGATAAAGGTCACCTAACCACTCATTTTGGCAAACAAACACGTATGTGTAAGTAAGATGTCTTGATTTGCAAACCATGTTAAATGGGTCACCTACAATATGGTTTCCAAATGGTGTTGATGGGATTAACATGCCGACTTTACATATGATGTTTAAAGTCGATCCCATACCTCTAGAAGTTACAAATGGTTGCAACCGTCAATCATTGACCACCTTATTAATTTAAATCGTTGGATAAAGGTCACCTAGCCACAATTTAAATGTAATGTTGGGTTCTAGATTTTAATATACAAATGACCTTAAAAGGCATTAATTATTAAAAATTGGCAATATCAAAAATACTAAAATAGATCTTTGTTAAATTTTATAGATGGCGACCAGTAATGACAATCATGATAACTCATCCGCGTCCACCCAATCATTACGAGCGATCCTCCAAAAGGAACGTCTAAATCATAACAATTTCATTGATTGGTATCGAAACTTGAGAATCGTTCTCAAGCAAGAGAGAAGATCATATGTTTTAGACGACCCTCTCCCCGATCAACCTACTGAGGATGATGAGGAGGCCTACAATGATTGGCTGAAGTACACTGAGGACTGCGTCCAAGTGTCTTGTCTCATGCTAGCGAGCATGACACCGGATCTCCAAAAGGAGTATGAACATCACGGAGCTTACGACATGATAACCCAGCTGAAGGAAACATTCCAACAGCAAGCAAGGGTTAAGCGCTTCAAAGCGGTTCAGCACTCCATGCATGTCGTATGGATGACAACCAATCTGTTTCATCTTATGTACTTAAGATGAAAAGTCATATTGACCGCCTCGAGAGGCTTAATTGTCCCGTCTCGAAGGAATTGGCCATGGATTTGATCCTCAATGGCCTTACCAAGAATTTTGAGACATTCGTGTTGAACTACAACATGAATGCTTGGGGAAAAAGCATTGGTGAGCTTCACTCAATGCATAAAACAGCCGAGGTGGCCATGGGTAAAAGGGTTTTACCCGTTCTCACCATCAATGAAGGTGGGAACAAGAAAAGGCCTTATCCCGCACCCAAGGAAAAGGTTGTCAAGGGTAAGGGACCCGTTTGGGGAAGGGGAAAGGGGTGGTAAGGGTACCACCCAAACCACAAGAGAAGAAGCAAAATGTTGCTACTAATGACCCATGCTTCAAGTGTGGGGAGATTGGACATTGGGCAAGGAATTGTCCTGTCCATCTCCAAGAGTTGAAAGCAAAGAGGGATGCCGGGCAGACCTCAGGTACAATATACATGATTCATACTGATCTTAATGTTACATCTTCTAACACATGGGTATTGGATACCGGATGTGGAACTCATACTTGCAACTTGTTGCAGGGGTTCACAAGAAGTAGGGACTTCAATCAAGGGGAAGTTAGCCTCTTCATGGGCAATGGAACTAAAGTCTTAGTTAAACCTCGTGGGGACTACATTCTAAAACTTTCAAGTGGCTTGGATGTTATTTTGAAGAATGTTTTGCATGCTCCTAGTTTGACTAGGAACATTATTTCTGTATCGCAATTAAGACATTATGATTATGTATTATCTTTTATTGAAAATGACATTCATATTTCTTTAAATGATATGTTCTATTTTAAAGCTATTCCCATCAATGGGATTTATGAATTGGTCCATGAAAATACTTTAAATAGTTCATTGTACCAAACTATCACCAACAAACTCAAATTGGATTTGAGTGATACCTATCTTTGGCATTGTCGTCTTGGTCATATAAACAAGAAACGCATACAAACACTTCAAAAGAATGGTCTTTTAAAAACAAATGAATGTGATTCATTTGATGTTTGTGAATCTTGTTTACAAGGAAAAATGACTAAGGCACCCTTTAGTGGAACTAACGAAAGGGCAAAAGATTTATTAGGAATCATACATTTGGATGTATGTGGTCCTTTTGAGCCAATGACTAGGAATGATGAAAGATACTTCATTACCTTTACCGATGATTATAGTCGCTATGGGTATGTGTACTTATTAAGGCACAAAGATGAAGCTTTTGAAATGTTCAAAATCTTCAAGAATGAAGTAGAAAATCAACTCAACAAGTCATTTAAAGTTCTCCGTACCGATAGAGGAGGTGAATACCTAAGTGATGTTTTTCAAGATCATCTTAGGAGTTGTGGGATTGTCTCACAACTCACTCCACCTGGAACACCACAACATAATGGTGTGACTGAAAGGAGAAATCGAACCTTATTGGATATGGTCCGATCTATGATGGCTAGAAGCACATTACCTCTATCAATTTGGGGTTTCGCTTTGCTCTCTACGGCCCGTATTCTAAATATGGCCCCAACCAAAAAGGTGGAAAGGACACCTTTTGAGATATGGCATGGAAGAGTTCTATCCCTATCATACTTAAGGGTCTGGGGTTGTGAGGATTATGTTAAGACTCCCACCCCAAACAAATTAAAAGTCCGATCCACCAAGTGTATCTTTGTTGGATATCCTAGAGATTCTATGGGATATTATTTCTATGATCCACTGGAATAAAAGGTGTTTGTTGCCAGAAAGGGTGAGTTCTTAGAAGCAAAGTTCCTTATGGAAGGAGATGGCAGTAGAACAGTGGATCTTGAAGAGGATCAAGAACCATAACCCGATGCACGTTTAGTTGAAACTAGCACTAAACATGAGGATGTTGAGGATGATCAAGGGGTTGATTAATACACACAAGACGTTCGCAGAAGTGGTACAACTAGTAATCGACCTGAAAGATACGGATTTTTCATGGATGGATGCTATGTGGTAGATTCAGATGAACCAACTACATACCATAGTGCAGTGTCCAATTTGGATTGTGACAAATGGCTTGAAGCCATGAACGTTGAGATGCAATCCGTGTATGACAATCAAGTTTGGGAACTTGTTGTACCACCTCTTAATTCCAAGATAGTTGGAAGTAAGTGGGTTTTCAAGAAGAAAACCGATATGCATGGAAACTTGGATACTTATAAAACTAGACTTGTAGCAAAGGGTTTCACTCAATCTCAAGGGGTTGACTATGATGAAACTTTCTCACCTGTTGCGATGCTAAAGTCTTTAAGGATATTGTTTGCCATAGCTGCTCATTATGATTATGAGATTTGGCAAATGGATGTCAAAGCCACTTTCCCAAATGGATATCTTCAGGAATATGTCTATATGGTTTAGCCTGAAGGTTTTGTCGATCCAAAACATCCTAATAAAGTATGCAAATTAAAGAAATCAATCTATGGATTGAAACAAGCATCAAGAAGCTTGTGTGTATAAGAAGGCTAGTGGGAGCACAATAACTTTCCTAGTATTTTATGTTGATGACATACAACTATTTGGAAATGACATTCCAACCTTGGAAGGTGTAAAAACCTGGCTTGGAAGTTATTTTTCCATTAAGGATCTTGGTGAAGCCGCCTACATTCTGGGAATAAAGATCTGTAGGGATATATCAAGGCGGTTGATTGGTTTAAATCAAAGTGCATATATTGATAAAATCTTGAAAAGGTTCAAGATGGAGAACTCTAAGAAAGGTACCATACCTATTCAAAGAGGAACGATATTGTGTACGACTCAATGTCCTAGCTCAAAGGATGAGCAAGATAAAATGAAGGCAATCCCAAACGCATCCGCTATTGGATCCATCATGTACGCGATGATATGCACTCGACCGGACGTGTCATGTGCCTTAAGCATGACAAGCCAATACTAGTAAAATCCTAGAAACGGTCATTGGATGGCTGTTTAGAACATACTTAAGTACCTAAGGAAGACAAGAGATATGTTCCTAATCTATGGATCTGGTGATGAGGAACTCATTGTAAAAGGTTACACAGATGCGAGTTTCCAAACCGATCGTGACAATTCACGGTCACAATTGGGATACATTTTCATTCTGAATGGAGGAGCGGTCTCTTGGAAGAGCTCCAAACAGGATGTGGTGGCTCTATCAGAAAACGTCGCCGCCTCATTGGCAGCTCAAGAAGCTGCATGGTTGAAGAAATTCATTACCGATCTAGGGGTTGTCCCTTCCATTCAGGACCCCCTAGAGATCTTTTATGATAACGAGGGTGCAATTGCTCAAATCAAGGAACCTCGTGCTCATCAAAAGACTAGGCACATTGAGCGGAGATTCAACTACATACAAGATGAAGTTGAAAATGGAAAGATATGTATTCGCAAAGTTCACATGGATGAAAACATTGTGGATCCTCTCACGAAGCTCCTTGAAAAGGCAAAGCATGAAGGTCATGCTTTTGCCATAGGACTTCGATATTCTAGTGATTGGATTTGATCTGTAAATTTTGTATTTGGATATTTGGAACTCTTTATTATTTGAATAAAATTATTTGGTTATACTGCTTCAATTAATGTTCCAATTTAGCATGTTTAATCCATGAGTAAATAGTTTACTCTAAACGTCCGTAGTCGTTCATACTTGTGGGAACAAGTATGAGGGTAAGATTATTATGAACTTGGATTGGTTGATATTCATAAAGATGAATATAGAGCAATGGGTTGCTACCAAGGTTCATAAATATTTGTGGGATACAAATATTGGACTAACCCGCATCTCAAATTTTACTACATGGAATCTTATTGATTGATCATAAGTAAATTTGAGTAAAGGCAAATATCATTTGGTATCCTCAGACCTGAGATACATATTGGGTTTTGATATTCACCAAGTATTATACCTTGAGCTAATTCTTCACTGTCCTGAAATAGTGGACAGTACATAAGGGTATGTTCAGGTATGACACGAGGTGTTTGTGAGAAACGTATGTAGTCAAGATGGAATTTGTTCCTCTTATTTGTTGATAGTTAGATGTCTAAGGCCTGATAAGTTAAATCAACAAGAAATGATCATTCTGTGTTCTTGGATTTAACATGACATCTGTAACAAAAGGATAGATGATTGATTCACCTAAAAATTTCAAGTAGGATACTTGAATGGGATGATGTTATTGAATGGCTATAAGTCATGTTAAGGGTAGTAAACCGTTGTCAGGCGGTATTTACTTCTTCCATCAGTCTTCTATGAATCTTGGGCAAGTGGGAGATTGAAGGATTCTATATGCCCAAGACACGTAGAATATTAATGCGGTTAGTACGTTATGATCCATGTCGGGTTATACCCAATAACAAGCTTAGCAAACACCAATTAATATTTAATTGATGATATGATCATGCAATTAAATATTTACACCAATTTAGAAAATGGGTTTTCTAAATATGTTGCATATCAGAGGGAACAACTTATTAGGATATTTTGTTCAATAATATTATTTGAAGTGTTATTTAAATTAGTTAGATGACACCAAATAATAATGAGAAATTATAACTTATAAGTTAAATGATTAATTGTATAAGTTATATAACTTGTACATACAATTAAATGGTAAATTGTATGTCTAGTTACAAGACCATTTAATGTTTGAATGTGTTAAGTTTAAAGGGGGAAAACCCCATTTGAATCACAATTCGGTCGCCCCCTCTTTTATTCTTATTGGACCATTTTGTCTTGTAACACACACATATTAACTTGCCTTGGGGTCCTCTCTTTCTTAGCCATTCTCATCACATGCAAAAGACCCAAAAAGCTCTCTCCTCTCTCTCTAAAATCCACGGTTCCAGCAGCTTGTTTTAGAGGGTTTTGAAGCCTTTTTGGTGGTGAATCTTCCTAACAAGAAGGTGTTTGGAAGGAGGCTTGGGGTACATAAGCTTGAGGACTTTTACCCTTGATGTCTTGGCCGATTTTGGACATCATTTCCCCTTTCTTTGGTGGGTATTTGCGGCCGCTGAATGGTAGTAATTACAGCTCCATGTAGCTGTGATTTTATGTGCATTTACATATGTTCATAGCTTGTTTATTCACATATTATGATCCTTTGTTATATGGGTTTGTTTTATACACATATTTGACATCTAAACATGATATTTTCAGTTTATAATCATGTTTGAAAACATAAATATCCGCTGTGTTTTTCTGAAAGTTTAATGGGTTAAACTTGGTTTTATGTTCTAACAAATGAAAGGATCTCAGCCTCTAGTTTGATCAATTAGGTTGTATTCGCAGCGGATTTAGTACAAGAATTAAGCAAATTATACTAAGAACACAAGAGATATGAGGAATTCTGCAAAAAAGGTGTTTTCTATTAGATCACACATTTCGGCAAGGATTATAATTTGGTCATCTTCCTTTTATAGGAAGAATGACATCAGCTGATGTCACTTGATAGTGACATCAAACCGTTATTTGAACAAACTACTGAAACTACCTTAAGTACTGAAGATGTCAAACAACTGACATCTCCTTACAAAAAGCTAAGTGTTAAACTTTTTACAACAACTGAAAAGAAACTACTGAAAACTACAATGACTAAAGAACATACTCTTCAGTCGTTTTACAAACTACTGAAATAGAAAATACAACTACTGATAAGAAAGAGCTGAAAGGTAAACCATCACAACAACTGAAGAATACTTCTTCAGCTGTTGTGATAAACTCTGAAGCTTTAGCACTTGTCTTCAGACTCTAACATCAGATGTTTCATCAGCTGAGGACTTCAGCAGTTGTCATCAGCTGATGTCTTCAGTCTTTGTCTTCAGTCTTTGTGCTTCAGCTGTTGATCTTCAGTACTTTGTACTTCAGCTGATGGTCTTCAGTACTTGAATCTTCAGTACTTTAGTCATCAGTACTTGTGCCTTCAGTACTTGAGTCTTCAATACTTGAGTCTTCAGTACTTTAGTCTTCAGTTGATGTTCTTCAGTACTTTGATCTTCAGCTGTTGAGGTCTTCAATCTTTGTCAAATAGCTGATGAAGCTTTCAGCAGTTGTTGTGTTGTCTTGTGGGACTTAGAGGTTTTTCTGATCTGGCTCATTAGTTCTTTTGGTCCAACAAACTCCCCCTGAACCAATGCAGCCAAAACCTCTAAGCTTATTGTTGGTCCCACTTATTATGGCAGAATGATTGGTCTATTTCTTTCTTGATCAGCTTTAGAAGTTGACCTATATAAGCACTGGCATGTGAAGAGGTCTTCAAGGATCTGATTGGCATAGTATGGATGGGAACTCTGTTTTGGCGAACTGGACACAGAGTTGTTATCTCATCCATAAGATCTACTTCCCAACTATGAGCCTGTAGGATTCTCTGGTGTAGGCTTCTAAAAATACTACTTGTTCTTCCATGGTAAGATTCTCTACCTCACCCTCAAATAATCCTTCAGGCCCATAGAGCTCTGAGATGAATTTGGCATGTTTACCATTTTTGAGCTCCACAGTTGTTATAGCCCTATAGGCGAACTCCTCAGGGTGATTACCCTCTAAGAACAACTAGAGCTCATTTCTCCTAACATTCTCAAGCCTCTTGTAGACAAACCCCTTTTTAATCACTCTATTTTCCAACAACTTTTGGGGTGGCAGGTTAGCCTGATAGGCCTTCTTGAAATCTTCAATTATCTCCTAGGGTGATACTACAATGGGCAAAGAGATCACTTCATCTACAATCTTTTTTACCTGACCATTGTATCTCAGTGGAATGTCTTTCTTAATAATCCTATGAGACACCCTAGGATCTGGCCAAATTTTCACTTTGTCCTTTCGGTATTGAAATGTATGCCTTAAAGTGACTAATCTCAGAGCTTGGTTTCTCATATTAACAATTGATGAGGAAGCAGCATAAGCTTTATCTACTTTTTCAACAGCTCCTCATCATGTAGCTTATGCTACTGTTCTTCTTCAAGTTTAACCCTCACAGCTTCTATCTGTGAAGCAGGAGTGATGGGTAAAGGTTTGGCTTAGGGTAAAGATATGATAGCAGAGAGAGGCAGCCTATCTTGGTCCTTATCATCCTCTTCTTTTTCTTCTTCTAGCCTCAGCACCCTTCTCTTCCTATTCAAGGATGCATCATCGGCTATGGGTTTTGATTGTGAAGGGGTTGGATTTATGGGTGGTGGTTTGTTTTTTGGTGTGGGAAATTGGGCAGGCTGAGCTAGTAATTTAGGTTTGAGAGAGGATTTGGTTTGTTTAGCTAACTCATTCCTATTCCCAGCACCGGCTTCACTACGGGCTCCTATGATCAGTCCCTTAGTGAATACCTCAGACGAACAGATCTTGGTGGTTATTGCCAAGATATTGTCCCTGGGCCATGATCTGATCTCCAGGACTGATCTCCCTAAATACTTCGAAATGATCTTGTCATAGCCTCAAGTCTCTCTTTTTCCTCTTGGCTATAACAAGACCATCGGTACTCTATCTCTTTCACCTCCAACTTCCTTATCTCTTGATCTAGTTCAGCAGTGTCAGTGTCAAAGCCTTGCCTGAACAGCTGATCAATGATGTTATCCATTGACCTGCTATGTTCAGCATCAACCTCCTTGAAAAGGATAGCTAGATCTTTCTCGTTCTCTCCCTTCTTCTTCTTATATGTGACATGAAAGTCTTTTTGACTTTCAGTCACTTTCTCCAATTCAGCCCTCTCCTTCTCCTTCTCCCTCTCAGTCTCCACCACCAACTCCCTCTCATGCACTACCTCATCCTCAACTTCTTTCTCTTTCACTTCCTCCTCCACTCTCTTCCTCTTGGCTTTCACTGAAGTCTCCCCCTTTTTGGTTGCATTGGTTGCAAGGGGTTGACTCTCAGAAAGCCTCTTCTTCACAACAGCTTCCACCGCAGGCTGTATAGTAGAGGGAAGCCTCTCATCAAGGGTTTTGATCACAATATCTGTGATAATGGGTGTGATGAGGGGCAAGGATTTTGAAAGATAGCAGCTAATTGCTCAGGGGGGATCTGTCCCTGAGAACTAGTGCAAGAAGCAGGGGTAGGTGGCTGAGTTTGTGGGAGTGGCTGAGTGTATGTGAGACCCTCAGGTGAAGGTGCCATCTATGGGTGTATGGTGGCAGATGGACTTTGTTCTTGAGTCATTTGGCGAGTAGCTCTTTGATTCTACTCACCTCATCCTCAAGAATAGTATTTTGAGCTACTACATCGTAGAAAAAGCTCAGGTCATCATCAGTTCTAACTGAATCACCTGACCTCCTGATTGAATCAGGATGTACATGTGTTGAGTGTGGCTCAGTGATCACATGTGCCCCTTGTTCTTGGTACTGGGGACTTCTTGCCTCCGGATTGGATCCATCATCGGTAGTTGCCTCTGGTGAAGTCTTAGAGATGGTAACAGCTTCTTTCTGTTCATATGCTGATATAGGGATGTGGCAGCCTCACCAAATTGTTCTATCTCCTTTGCCACACTTGGAGATGAGACATTTGATTCTCTGTGTTGTGGGCTCCCATCAACACTTGTATCCACCCTCTCTGTGGTTGGAGTTTTCCCAGTTGTGATTGGTTCCTGGGGAGAGGATGGAGTGTTAAGATGAGTCAACACTTTAGCAATTATTAATGTAGGGCTTTGAGGGGCGGTTGTAGTAGGAGATGGGGTAGAAGCAGTTTGCACCCGGGGAGAGTGGTGCTCTACAATGGCAACCTCCTCAAGTGAGAAAGGTTCCAGATGTGTGGCAGCCCCAGAAATGGTTGCATCAGGCTCCTGTGGAGAGGATGCCTGTGCGGTTGTGGTTGGTGGAGTCGTGGTAATTGCTGGGAGAATCATGCTAGCAATTACTTCCTGCCTTTGTTGTGCAGGGGCATCCTCAGGGGACTCATCTCCCTGAGTAGCCTTTTTGGGTTTCTTTTGTTTGGGTTTGGTGGGTACTTTGGATTTTGATGTGGAGGCTGTGGGTTCCAGCTGTGTGGGTTTTCGCAGCTTGGTAGCCTTTTTCAATGTTTGGTCAGTGTTGTGCCTGGAGTATACCTCAGGTATTACAGCCATGGGAGGGACTCCAAGGCCAACAAGTCCCTCAAAATGTAGCTGGTTCTCTATTATGGCCATTATGAAATGTGGATATAGTATCCAATGGTTAGCAAAAGGTTTTGTGGCCATATCCTTAAGTTCGAAAAAGATTATTTCAGAAAAATTTATGTTTTGTTTGTCAAGGATAGAGAAGAATACCTGCTGCCACCTTGATGACATTTGGTCCCATGAGGAGGTCTTTGGGGCTAAGCAAACATTCACCATGTGGAATATAAGTCGTTCAGCATCAGGGAAATGTTTGTTGAGCAGGGTAGAGGCATTAAGGTCACCCTGATAGTCATGGTGTGTAAATGAAAGATCAATAGTGCCTTTTGGATATTCGGTTAGGAAGGTGGCATCATCCAATTTTAGGTTTTGGCGGATGATTGCCGGATTGATAACCACCTTCTGGTTGTTGACGAACGACTGGAGAGAGACCTCGGTGTCGTTCTCTCCAGTAAGGGTGACGTTCGACCAGAACTGTTTAAGGAAATCAGCATATATTGTGGGACTGAGGAGGAAGGCCGTTTGGTAAGGAGAATCAATCATGAGATCTATGGTGTTATGAAACTTGTTCCAAAATGGGGATTTGGTAAGGTATGCGACACAGTTGTGTCTTGGCTTGAGCTGCATGGTCGCCATTAATGGTATGAGAGAGGTTTCAGAGCTTTTGAAATATTAGGTTATGCGAGAATGAAAAACTCTAAAGGTAGGGTTGGGTATTTATAGGGTACGGATTAAAGTGGATGAAAGAAAACGACTGAAGGTTTTGGTGTTAAGCATCAGTTATTGAAACGACTGATGACATGGTTTTAACCTTCAGAGGTTATAAACATCTGAGGACTTGGTGTTAGTCATCAGTAGTTGAAACTACTGAGACCGTGGTTTTGTCCTTCAGATGTTGCAAACGACTAAAGACTTGTTGTTAGTCATCAGTAGTTATAAACTACTGAAGACATGTTTTTCATCTTCAGACGTTGTAAACAACTGAAGACTTGGTATTAGTCATCAGTAGTTGTAAACTACTGACATCAGTAGTTGTAAACTACTGAAGACATGGTTTTGGCTTCAGTTGTTGTAAACAACTGAGGACTTGGTGTTAGTCATCAGTAGTTGTAAAACTACTGAAGACATGGTTTTGTCCTTCAGTTGTTGGGTGCTGTTGTCGTCAATTCAGTTGTTTCATACTGACCTCAACATTTAGTCATCAGCTCTTTGGCTGACTTTCAGATGTTTCATTGGCCTTCAGCTCTTGTGAGTATTTATTCCTCAGCTTTTGTGAACAAATGTTCATAAGACCTGATGAAATAAATTATTCTTCGGAGCTTGTGCCAAATTTTGTCTTCAGTACTTATGTGTAAGATTACACAGCAGTACTTGTGAACAAAATTTGTTCTTCAGTACTTATTTTTTTGAAAACTATACACCAGTAGTTATAACCATATCAGTAGTTGTAACTACATCAGTTGTTTGCAACAAATAATGTACTTCAGTACTTTGAAGCATTTTAGTCTTCAGTAGTTATGAAAAATGCAGAAGACTAAATTACTCATCAGTACTTATTTTTGACCTTTGCATACTAATGCTCATCAGTACTTGTGAGCTGAGAGCATCAGTATTAGTCAAATTATTCTAGCTGCAGCATACCAAGCCTTAGTACCAAATTTTGAAATGTGGCACTATCTAAAGGCTTAGTAAATATGTCTGCAAGCTCATCAGCACTAGGCACAAACTTTGGATCAATCAGACCTTTTTCATAGCAATCCCTAATAAAATGATGTCTGATCACACTATGTTGGTCCTAGAGTGCTGGACTGGATTTTTAACAATACAAAGAGCTAAAGCACTATCCATTAATAATGGATTCTTAGTCTCTGTAATGCCATAATCCAAGAGTTGATTCTGAAGCCAGAGTACCTGGGATGTACAACTTGCTGCAGCAATGTACTCAACTTCAGCAGTGGATGTAGCAATTGATGTTTGTTTCTTACTCTGCCAAGAAACTGAACAATTGCTTAGGAATTGGTAACCACCAGAAGTGGATTTTATGGTGACTTTGCATCTTGCATAGTCACTATCAGAGAAAGCAACTAATTTACAAGAATGCCCAGTAGAATACTAAAGACCTAGAGATTGGGTACCTTGCAAATATCTAAAGATCCTTTTGACTGCATTCAAATGGGATTCTTTAGGTGCAGCTTGAAATCTAGCACAGGCACATGTTGCAAACATAATGTCTGGTCTAGAAACTGTAAGGTACATCAAGGACCCAATCATACATCTGTAAAGGGTTTCATCAACCGCTTTACCTTTCTGATCAACATCCAGTTGTGTGGTGCTGCTCATGGGAGTAAAACAGGGCTTACAGTTTTGTAAATCAAACTAATTTAACGACTCTTTTGTTTATTTGGACTGATAAATGAAGGTTCCATCAGCCCTTTGTTTGATTTGCAACCTTAGAAAGAACTATAATTCTCCTATAACACTCATTTCAATCTTTTGCTTCATTAGCTTAGTGAGTTCATCACACAACTGTGGATCAGAGGATGCAAAAATTATATCATCAACATAAATTTGAATAAGTAGCTTATGTTGTCCCACATTCTTAATGAATAAAGTTTTATCAATGGAGCCTCTAGTGAAATTATTCTGTAGAAGAAAATTAGATAATGTTTCATACCAGGCTCTAGGAGCTTGTTTCAACCCATAAAGAGCCTTATCAAGCTTATACACCCAATCAGGATATTTATTATCCTCAAAGCCCGGTGGTTGACACACATAAACTTCTTCTTTTATTTTACCATATAAAAAGGCACTTTTGACATCCATTTGAAAAAGTTTAAGATTGTGAAATGTAGCATATGCTAAGAACAATCTAATTGCCTCCAGTCTGGCTACAGGAGCAAAGGTTTCATCATAATCGATGCCTTCCTCTTGTGCAAACCCTGTACAACCAGCCTTGCCTTGTTCTTGACAATTTGTCCTTTTTCAACTGTTTTATTCCTAAACACCCATTTAGTGCCTATTGCACACTTACCTTGGGGTAAAGGAACAAGCTCCCACACTTGCTATTTTTTGAACTGAAGAAGCTCTAGCTGCATTGCTTCAACCCAGCCGTTGTCTCTTAGTGCAACATGATAATTCTTTGGCTCTTGCTGACTGATGAAGAGAGCATAGAAGCAGAAATTGGACAATTGACTCCTGGTTGAAACTCTAGCATTGATATCACCAATGATTTGAGACATTGGGTGATTCTTTAGCTCTTGATAGACAATAAGATCAGTGCAAGTGTTTGTAGGACCTTCAGCAGCAACAGATGGTGATGTAGATTCTTGAAACCAAGTAGGAGATGGTAACTCAAATGAAGTAGAGGATTCAGAAATCTCATCAGCATTTGTTGTGGATGGAGCTGCTGAAGCTACAGGAGCATCAGGTTTAGTTGACTCAGGCAGGTGGTCACTAAACCTGAAAAGGTGAGTACTGGATACATCATCATCAGTACCATTAGGAGGAGAACTGTTGACAGGAACAACAACTGGAGGTTGATAAGGAACATAGTGCAGTATGTCCAGATCAAATAACTCCACAGGGTTTTATGAAATCTTGTCCCTTAGAGATTCATTAAACTTCACATGCAAAGTCTCTTCAACCATCTTTGTTCTGCAGTTGAAAACTCTGTATTCCTTGCAAGTTGATGAATAACTAACAAAATACCCTGCATCCACCTTTGATGCAAACTTTTGGAGTGGATTGCTTGTGTTGAGAATGAAGCAAGGACACCCAAAGGCTCAGAAGAAGGAAATCAAAGGAGCCAAATGATGAAGTACTTCATAAGGAGTCTTATCACCCTCTGATTCACTAATACTCTATTCTGCACATAGCAAGTTGTGTTGACAGCTTCAGCCTAAAAGGTCAGTGGCAATCCTGAGTCAGCCAGCATTGACTTTCAGCTTCAATGAGGGTCCTGTTCTTTCTCTCCACCACACCATTTTGTTCAGGTGTTCTTGGAATACTGAACTGCCTTTTGATTCCCTTTGACAGATAGAAGTCATCAAGTGTGAGATTTCTAAACTCTGAGCCATTGTCACTCCTCACACACTTGACTGGAAGGGAATACTGCTTCTCCACATATAACACAAAGTTCATTATAGCTTTTGCAGCTTCATCTTTGGAGTGCAAGAAGAAAGTCCATACAAATCTGGAGTAATCATCCACAATTACCAGAAGGTATTTCTTCTTTTCCGTGCTCATCACTCTGACAGGACCAAAAAGATCCATGTGCAAAAGTTGCAAGCAAGCATTGGACTTTGGTTTTTCTATTGGGGGGGATGAGACTTTATGTTGTTTTCCCTTGAAACAAGCAGTGCAGTTGTCTTCAAATTTGAACTCCTTCAAAGGCAACCCTCTTACTAAACCATGGTGTATCAGCTGATTCATGTTTTTGAGATTCACATGACCTAGCCTACTATGCCATAGAGTAGATTCTTGAGGAGAAGCCTTGGAGAATAGGCAAGGATGGCCTTTTAGATCAATTTTCTTTGAAAGATCTAAAGCATATACTCTTCCTGTCCTGTTGGCTTCTAGGGGAGTATATTCATCCAAAACCTTGTCAATCAAACTCAGAACTTTGGATGATAGAATCCGACAGTTCTGGCTGGTGAAAAGGGCAACATGGCCTTTATCACACATTTGGCTGACACTCAAGAGATTGTACATGAGATTCTCCACATGGTTAACATCATCAAACCTTATTTCCCTATTGGAAACAAAGCCTTTGCCGATGATGTAACCTTTTGCATCATTGCCAAAGGAAACAAACTTCTTTTTTCCTTGAGAGTAGTCATTAAGAAGTGAGCTGCTTCCTGTCATATGCATGGATCCTCCACTGTCCACATATTATCGATGCTTCTTTGGCATGTTGAAGAACCCTGGATTCATCACAACAAGTTAGTTAGTTTTTGAGACCCAAACCTTTTTGGTTTTGGGTCTGTTCTCATCAACAGATGTGACACTAACTGGTTTGTTATGTGTGACAGCCTGAGGTGAGGGAGATGGTGTAGAAGAGGAATCCTTTGGCTTGGATTTTCTTTTCTGTGGTTTCAGCATAGGAGCATCTAATTGGTTGACTCTTCCCATTAGATGTTGAACCATCATAACCAGCTGTGTCTGATTTTGTGATAAAGCCTTTAGCTCATCACACACATTAGTGCCTGCTTGTGATGAATTCCTGTGTTGCACCATCTTCTTTTGAGCAACCTCAGCTGTTGCCTGATTAACCCCATCCTTCTTTTTGGATTTCTTCTTGGACTTAGGGTTTCAAGTTTTGATATTGCTGGTACAAACTTGGTTTCAAACTCAGTTTTCATTACATTCATTTTCTCTTTAATTTTCTCCTTTGTTTGAGTTTGGAGCCCTTTTTATACCAGCATTCATCAGTAAGATGATTGAACAAGCAACATATTTCACATGGCTTCTTCTTTATCTTTAGTTGATCATCAATTGAAGAAGATGAAACTACTTGTTGGGATTTGACAAGTTTATCAAAGTTCATATAATCTTGTTTATATGAAAACCTAGCAGATTATTAGTTTAAAAACATGTCAATAAGCTGATTATTAAACCCATTTAATAACCAAACCCCAATCCATGGATCATTATATGAAATGCATACAATATGGAATCATAGGATGTTAAGAATACAACCTTTGGAGCGGCTAAAAAATGAGACTTTGAAGGTGTGATGGATGAATTTTATGGCTAAATCCTCAAGCTAGAAGACATCAAGATGGTGATACCCCAAGCCACACTTTTGAAGCTGAAAATTTCAGCTTCTTTCCTTGATGCTTCCGTGAACAAGAAGAAGAAAGAAGGAGAAGGGTTTTTGCACTTTTTCTGAGAGAGAGATGTAGTATTTGCATGTGTATTGATTGTGGGAGTGTCTTACATCTAATAAAAGAATTGGCTGGCCACAAAGGCAGCCCTTGGGCCGAGAACAAGCTGCCACCAATGGGTGGCAAGCCTTTTGTTATTTACAATCCAATTGTTTTATTAGAATTACAAAATAGAATATGTAACATTTACATATTATTTTGTACACCTACCTAGCTCTTCCATATTATTAATTAAGACCCAACTTAGTTAATTTGTCATATCTTACATGCCATGTTATTGTTTTATTTTATAAATTGTTAATTAACCATTAAGTAACAATTATAAAGTAATCTCTCAGAATTAATAAATAAACCATGTTATTTATTAATTTCTTAAGTGGATCTATTTTAGAAAACAATTTTCTAAACCCTTTGGTGTTGTTATTTATTTAACTGATCAAATCAATAAATAAATATTGCAGGTGTTTGTCTAGCCTGTTATTGGGTATGACCCGACTTGGATCATATCACACTAGCCACATCAATTTAATATGTATGTTGGGCAGATCGAATCTTACAATCTCCCACTTGCACAAGATTCATAGAAGATTGATGCAAGTAGCAAATGATGCCTAGCAACGGTTTGCTACCCCTAATGTATATGAATAAGTGCCATTCAATAACATCATCCCTTTCAAGTACCTTACTTGAATATGATTTAGGTGAATCAATCATTTATCCTTTTGTTACAGATGTCATGTGAAATCCCAGAGACATAGAATTGTCATTCTCCGGTGATTTAACTTTAACAGGCCTTAGACATCTAACTCTCAATGAATAAGAGGAACAAATTCAATCTTGACTACATACGTCTCTCACAATCACCTTATATCATGCCTGAACTCAGCCTTATGTACTGCCAATCTTTCAGAACATCAAAGAACTAAGTCAAAGTACAATACTTGGTGAATATCAAGACCCAATATGTATCTCAGGTCTGAGGATACAATGATATTCGCCTTTACTCAATATCTCTTATGACTAATCACAAAGATTCCATGCAGAAATAATTGAGAGCAGGTCAGTCCAACATCCATATCCCACAGATATCAATGAACCTTGGTAGCAACCTTTTGCTTTCTATTCATACCTTATGAATATCAACCAATCCAAGTTCATTATAGTCTTGCATTCATAGTTGTTCCCAAAAGTATGATCGACTACGGACGTTTAGAATAACTTACTTATTCACGGATTTAAACATGCTAAAATAGAAGAACAAATGTAAATTATAACCATATAATTAAGTCAAATAACATAAGTTCCAATATCCAAATACAAAATTTGATCAAGTCCAATCACTAGAATATCGAAGTCCTAAGGCACAAGTATGACTTTCATGCTTTGACTTATCTAGGAGCTTTGTGAATGGATCCACAATGTTTTGATCGGTGTGAACTTTGCGAATACATATCTTTCCCTTTTCAACTTCATCCCTTATGTAGTTGAATCTCCGTTCAATGTGCCGAGTCTTTTGATGAGCACGAGGTTCCTTGATTTGAGCAATCGCGCCCTCTTTGTCACAAAAGATCTCTAGGGGTCTTCAATGGAAGCAACGACCCCTAGATCAGCAATGAACTTCCTAAGCCACGCAGCTTCTTGAGCTGCCAGTGAAGCGGCGATGTATTCTGATTCTGTTGTAGATAGTGCCACTACATCTTGCTTTGAGCTCTTCCAAGAGACCGCTCCTCCATTGATAATAAAGACATATCCCGACTGTGATCGAGAATCATCTCGATCAGTTTGAAAACTCGTATATGTGTAACCCTTTACCAAGAGCTCCTCCTCACCAGATCCATATATCAAGAACATATCCTTAGTGTTTCTAAGGTATTTCAAAATACTCTTAACAGCCATCCAATGACTATTACCAGGATTCTGCTGATATCTACTTGTCATGCTTAGAGCACACGACACGTCAGGCCTAGTACATATCATTGCATACATGATGGATCCTATAGCAGATGCATATGGGACTCCACTCATTCTTTCTTGTTCATCCTTTGAACTAGGGCATTGAGTTGAGCTCAATATAGTCCCCTTTTGAATAGGTACCAAACCTTTCTTAGAATTCTCCATCTTGAACCTTTTCAAAATCTTATCAATGTATGCACTTTGGTTTAAACCTATCAGCCATCTTGATCTATCCCTATAGATCTTTATTCCCAAAATATAGGTGGCTTCACCAAGATCCTTAATGGAAAAACAGCTTCCAAGCCAAGCTTTTACACGTTCCAAGGTTGGAATGTCGTTTCCAAATAGTAAAATGTCATCAACATATAATACAAGGAAGTTGACAGTACTCCCACTAGCTTTCTTATATACACAAGCTTCATCAGCGTTTTTGATGAAGCCAAATTTCTTTACTTCATCATCAAAACGGTGATTCCAACTTCTTGATGCTTGTTTAAATCCATAGATTGACTTCTTTAACTTGCATACCTTGTTAGGATGTTTTGGATCGACAAAACCTTCAGGCTGTTTCATATGGACATCTTCCTCAAGATATCCATTAAGGAAAGCGGTTTTGACATCCATTTGCAATATCTCATAGTCATAATATGCTGCTATGGGAAACAATATCCTAATAGACTTTAGCATTGCCACAGGCGAAAAGGTTTCATCATAATCAACCCCTTAAGTTTGAGTGAAACCTTTTGCTACAAGTCTAGCTTTATAGGTATCCAAGTTTCCATGCATATCGGTTTTTTTCTTGAAAACCGACTTACTTCCAACTACCTTGGACTTAAGAGGTGGTGTAACCAATTCCCAAACTTGGTTATCATGCATGGATTGCATCTTAACGTTCATGGCTTCTTGCCATTTGTCAAAATCAGGTTTTGACATTGCATCATGGTATGTGGGTGGTTCATCCGAATCTACCACATAGCATCCATCCATGAAAAATCCATATCTCTCTGGAGGAACACTAATTCAAGCAGATCTGCGAATGTTTTGTGTATCTTGATCATCCATATGATCATTCTCTGTAGGATTCTATGTGCCCAAGACACTTAGAATATTGATGTGGTTAGTACGTTATGATCCAAGTCGGGTTATACCCAATAACAAGCTTAGCAAACACCAATTAATATTTAATTGATGATATGATCATGCATTTAAATATTTACACCAATTTAGAAAATGGATTTTCTAAATAAGTTGCATATGAGATGGAACAATTTATTAGGATATTTTGTTTAATAATATTATTTGAAGTGTTATTTAAATTAGTTTTATAACACCAAATAATAATGAGAGTATACTACTTATACAATTAAATGGTTAATTGTATAAACTAGTTACAAGACTAGACAATATATGTGTGTGTTAGTATTTGACATTTATAAAATACAACCACCTATTTTATAAATATCAAATACTAATAAAAGAGAATAAAAATCCTTCTTTTTTAGCCTTCAAAACCGTCCACCGTGCATATATATACAAGGTTTTATTCCTTGACAAAAGATATACACATGCATGTGGGATAAAAGGGGTTTTTATTCTCTTGAAACATTCACACATGCATGCTTGGTCTCTTCCACCAACTATGCCTTGAGAAGAGCATAGACATGCATGCTTGTCTAGCACTACCAACTCTCATATTCTTATAAAACATGGACATGCAAGAGCTCATATTTTTCATCTCACTTCTCTCTCTATCTTACGAAAAAGGACAGCAGCATTGAAGAAGAATGAAAGCTGATTTGAGCAGGTTTTTCATGTTCTTGTGTTGTTCTTGAAGTGTTCATGTGTTGTTCTTGGAGTGCTCTAAAAACAAGAAAGGTTCTTGCATTCCATGATCTTGATTCTCATTTACATGCAACTAACAACACAAGAAAAACTCTCCTCTCTCTCCCTAAAACAAGCTACGGCCAGCAGCAAAGTTTCAGGGTTTTCTTGAAGGTTTTTGGTGTTGTTTTGGTGTCTTCTTCCTAACAAGAAGGTGGTTTGCAAAGTAGCTTGGGGTATAGACACTTGAGGACCTCTACACTTGAGTTCTTGGCAAATTTCAAGCATACAAAATCACCCATCTTTGGTCGAAATTCTGCTGTAGTAAGGTAGTAAATCACAGCTCACTGAAGCTGTGATTTTATGTACATTTGTGTATTGTTCATAGCTTGTTTCATTCACATAAATGATCCTTTTGTTTGGGTTTGTTTTTCCATCTTAAATGGTCACTAAAGAACATTATTTTCAGCTTATAAAATGGGTTTTATTAAGTTGTAACTCCGCTGCATTTTTCTGAAAGTTTAAACGGTTAAACTATGATTTTATGTTCTAACAAACCCTTCAATGGCATCAAGAGCCGGTTATGTGGATGACTTGCTTGTTTTGTCCTTTAAAATTGGTTTTAAAGGATGATAATAAACTAGTTATAGGCTGATTTTGGGCTGTTATAGTTTGTTTGAATGATTCCCCAAACTTTCAAGGTCATATCACACATGCTAGTGATTAGACCTTGAAAGAAACATATTATGAAATGTTGATTGTTTGGACAATATTTAAAACCAAAAATTTCAGTTTATGTTGGCTGAAATTTGATGGTTTTAAAAGGGGTTTCATTATATGTTTTGATGATATGATTATTGGATGATAATGTGCATAACCTAGCCATTGACCTTGTGATGTTTGGATGCTTGTATTGGTTGTATTCATTCATTCAATTGGGTTGTATTATTTATTGTTTGTGCTTTGTTTCAAATGTAATTTATTTATTATTGGGTTGTAATAAATAGATTAGGTGTATTTTCATTTTACTAGATATCTTGTATTAGGACTTTATATCTTGTAATATGAAGACATACACATTGGAAGCACAAAGGAAGGTCACAAGAGAAACATGGAGCATTTTGGATGCGGTTTCAAGTGGGAGGCTTTTGGAAGCTTTCCATGTGATTGTTTGTGACCCTTAGGAAAGACCTATGGACCAAACTTTTGATGGCAAACAAGTGTGGACCACTTTAGATGCTATGGTTATGCACATATGCACATTGTGGTTGTTTATATTATGCTTGTTTGGTTGTTTGTTGTATGATTGTTGTTTGATATTTGGATATGCATAACAAACTCATTAGCAAACTTAACAAGCTGAAAATCTATGGTTCTTAATCATTAAGTGATTAATAAGAGGTTATTAAAGGATTAATGATTTAATAAAAGAGGTTTTTATTAAAAATGAACCATAGGATACCTTGTATTTGAAAGCATGCAAATACAAGGTAAATAGAGTTTTCAAAACTAGAATTAATGAAAACCAAAAATCCCTTTTCAAACATGTTTAACACCGTCCTTTTGCACAACACTTAAGTCATTTGGAAACTCTTAATGGGATAAAGGTCACCTAACCATTTTGAGGGAACTTATGACTTAAGGTGGGAATACCACATTGGTGGGATAAAGGTCACCTAACCACTTGTGTTGGTAAACTCACATGTGTGTGCAAGTAGGGTAACTTGATTTGCAAACCATGTTGAATGGATCACCTAAAATATGGTTTCCAAATGGTGTTGATGGGATTAACATGCCGACTTTGCATATGATGTTTAAAGTCGATCCCATACCGCTAGAAGTTGCAAAAGGTTGCAATTGTCAAATGTTGACTACCTTGTTAATTTGAATAAAGGGATAAAGGTCACCTAACCATTATTTGAATGTAACGTTGGATTCTAGATTTTAATTATTAATTGTCTATGAGACGTAAAGGGTATTAATAATTAAAATGAAATTTTCAGAAATACTAAAAGAACTTTGTAAAATTTGTAAAATGGCCGCAAACAATAATGCTACCACCCCGACCGTCCATACCCTATCACTGAGAACTATTTTAGAGAGGGATCGTCTGAACCATAATAACCTTATGGACTAGTCTCGAAACTTAAGAATTGTTCTCAAGCAAGAGCAAAGGAAAATGTCCTTGACGATCCTATTCCTAACCAACCCGACCCCGACGATGTTAAGGCCATTCCCGATCCCAAGGCAAATGTTGCCAAAGGAGGAGGGCACATCAAAGGCAAAAGGGAAGGGAAGATCAAAGCGGAACCTCCAAAACCTAAGCTTATGAAGCCTAAGGTAACGAAAAACGATCCATGCTTTGAGTATGGTGAGATAGGTTATTTGAAAGGGAATTGTCCAACCTATCTCAAAGAGTTGAGAAATAAGAGGGATGCTGGGCAAACCTCAAGCACAACTTTCATAATCCATATTGACTTAAATGTTATTTCCTCAAAGCACATGGGTAATTGGATACCACATGTGGAACTCACTATTGCAATCTGTTGCAAGGGTTCAAAAGAAATAAGCACTTTAAGAAAGGAGACTATGTTTTGAAACTTTCAAAAGGTTTGGAAGTTGTTCTTCAAAACATGTTATATGCCCCTAGTTTGACTAGGAACATGATTTAAGTTTCCCTTTTAAAACGATATGGTTATATTTTAAAGTTTGTAAATGATGGTATTTATGTTTATATGGATGATGTATATTACTTCAAGGCTATGCCTTCTAATGATGTTGATGAATTGGTTCATAATGATTCGTCCTATAATAACACATTATACCTATCATGCACCAAGAGACTTAAAAGGGTTTAAGTAACTCTTATTCTTGTCATTGTCATCTTGGTTACATAAACAAGAATCGGATTTAAACACTTTAAAAGAATGGTCTTTTGAAAACAAATGAAAATTGTTCATTTGATAAATGTGAATCTTGTCTACAAGGTAAGATGACCAACACGCCCTTTAGTGGTACTAATGAGAGGGCAAAAGACTTATTAGGAATCATACATTTGGATGTATGTGGTCCTTTTAAGACAATGACAAGGTATGGTGAAACTTACTTCATTACCTTATACCGACGATAATAGTCGTTATGGTTGTGTGTACTTGATGGCACATAAACATGAAGAATTTGAAATGTTCAAAACTTCGAGAATGAAGTAGAAAATCAACTCGATAGAACTACCAAAGTTCTCCGTTTAGATAGAGGAGTTAAATACCTAAGTGAGGCTTTTTGGGATCATCTAGGAAGTTGTAAGATTGTCTCACAACTTACTCCTCCTGGAACACCACAATATTATGGTGTGTCTGAAAGGAGATCGAACCCTATTGGATATGGTTCGACCTATGATGGCTATAAGCTCACTACCTCTATAATTTTGGGGTTTCGCACTACTCTCCGAGGCTCATATTTTGAATATGGCCCAAACCAAGAAAGTGGATTCGACGCCTTTTGAAATATGGAATGGAATAGTTCCATCGCTATCATATTTAAAAGTATGGGTTATGAAGCTTATGTTAAGCTTAACACCCAAACCATTTGAAAGTCGATCCACTAAGTGTATATTTTTTGGATATCCCAAAGACTGTATATGATACTACTTCTTTGATCCAAACAGAGCAAAAGGAATTTATTGCTCGAAGGGCAGAGTTCTTGGAAGCCAAGTTCCTTATGGAAGGAATGACGCATAGAACAATGGAGTTTGATGAAGATCAAGATCCACAAGCCGATACACGTTTGGTTGACACTAGCTGTCAACAAGAGGTTGTTGATAATGATCAAGAGGTTAATCAATACACACAAAACGTTCACAGATCTGGTAGAGTTAGCATTCCACCTGAAATATATGGATTTTTCATGGATGGATGCTATGAGATTGACTCCGATGAGCCAACTACATACCATGATGCTATGTCCAATTTGGATTGTGACAAATGGCTGGAAGCCATGAACGTAGAGATGAAATCCATGTATGACAACCAAGTTTAGGAATTGGTTGACCCTCCACTTAACTCCAAACCGGTTGGATGCAAGTGGGTTTTCGAGAAGAAAACAAATATGCATGGAAACTTGGATACTGACAAGGCTTGTGTGTATAAAAAGGCTAGTGGGAGTGTAATCACATTCCTAGTATTGTATGTTGATGACATAATACTATATGGAAAACACATTCCAACCATGGAAGGTGTTAAAACCTGGCTTGGAAATTGTTTTTCCATAAAGATCTCGGTGAAGCCGCCTATATTTTGGGAATAAAGATCTATAGGGATAGATCGAGGTGGTTGATAGGTCTAAACCAAGTGCATATATTGATAAAATCTTGAAAAGGTTCAAGATAGAAAACTCTAAGAAAGGTATGGTACCTATTCAAAGAGGGACAATATTGAGTGCATCTCAATGTCCAAGCTCAAAGGATGAGCAAGATTTTATGAAGGACATCCCATATGCGTCAGCTATATGATCCATCATATATGCGATGATATGCACTAAGACCGGGCGTGTCATGCGCGTTAAGCATGACAAGAAGATATTAGCAGAATCCAGCTAATAGCCATTGGATGGCTGTTAGGAGTGTTTTGAAAATACCTTACAAACACTAAGGATATGTTCTTAATATATGGATCTGAGAAAGAGAAACTCGTTGTAAAGGGTTACACGGATGCGAGTTTCCAAACTGACTCGATCACAATCGGGTATGACTCCATTATGAATAGGGTAGCATTGTCCACTACAAAATAGGAATACATAGCCGCCTCATTAGCAGCTTTGGAAGCTGCATGAATAAAAGGTTTATCACCGATCTAAGGGTGGTCTCTACCATTCAAGACCCCTTAGAAATCTTTTGTGATAACGAGGGTATGATTGCTCAAATCAAGGAACCCTGCGCACATCAAAAAGATTAGGCACAATGAGCGGAGATTCAACTACATAAGGGATGAAGTTGAAAAAGGGAAAGATATGTATTCGCAAAGTTCACTTTGATCAAAATATTGCGGATCCACTCACGAAGCTCCTCGAAAGGGCAAGGCATGAAAGTCATACCTATGCCTTAGGACTTCGATATTCTAGTGATTGGACTTGATCAAATTTTGTATTTGAATATGTGGAACTCTTTATTATTTGAGTGAAATTATTTGGTTATAATGTTTCAATTAATGTTCCAATTTAGCATGTTTAATCCATGAGTAAATTATTTACTCTAAATGTCCGTAGTCGATCATACTTGTGGGAACAAGTGTGAGGGTAAGACTATTATGAACTTGGATTGGTTGATATTCATAAGGATGAATATAGAGCAATGAGTTGCTACCAAGGTTTATAGATATTTGTGGGATACAAATATTGGACTAACCCGCATCTCAAATTTTACTACATGGAATCTTATTGATTGATCGTAAGTAAATTTGAGTAAAGGCGAATATCATTTGGTATCCTCCGACCTGAGATACATATTGGGTTTTGATATTCACCAAGTATTATACCTTGAGCTAATTCTTCACTGTCCTAAAATAGTGGACCGTACATAAGGGTATGTTCAGGTATAACACGAGGTGTTTGTGAGAAACGTATGTAGTCAAGATGGAATTTGTTCCTCTTATTCATTGAGAGTTAGATGTCTAAGGCTTGATTAAGTTAAATCAACAAGGAATGATCATTCTGTGTCCTTGGATTTAACATGACATCTGTAACAAAAGGATAGATGATTGATTCACCTAAATCATTTCAAGTAGGGTACTTGAATGGGATGATGTTATTGAATGGCCATAAGTCATGCGTATTAAGGGTAGTAAACCGTTGTTAGGCGTCATTTACTGCTTGCATCAATCTTCTATGAATCTTGGGCAAGTGGGAGATTGTAGGATTCTATGTGCCCAAGACACTTAGAATATTGATGTGGTTAGTACGTTATGATCCAAGTCGGGTTATACCCAATAACAAGCTTAGCAAACACCAATTAATATTTAATTGATGATATGATCATGCATTTAAATATTTACACCAATTTAGAAAATGGATTTTCTAAATAAATTGCATATGAGATGGAACAATTTATTAGGATATTTTGTTTAATAATATTATTTGAAGTGTTATTTAAATTAGTTTTATAACACCAAATAATAATGAGAGTATACTACTTATACAATTAAATGGTTAATTGTATAAACTAGTTACAAGACTAGACAATATATGTGTGTGTTAGTATTTGACATTTATAAAATACAACCACCTATTTTATAAATATCAAATACTAATAAAAGAGAATAAAAAACCTTCTTTTTTAGCCTTCAAAACCGTCCACCATGCATATATATACAAGGTTTTATTCCTTGACAAAAGATATACACATGCATGTGGGATAAAAGGGGTTTTTATTCTCTTGAAACATTCACACACGCATGCTTGGTCTCTTCCACCAACTATGCCTTGAGAAGAGCATACACATGCATGCTTGTCTAGCACTACCAACTCTCATATTCTTATAAAACATGGACATGCAAGAGCTCATATTTTTCAGCTCACTTCTCTCTCTATCTTACGAAAAAGGACAGCAGCATTGAAGAAGAATGAAAGCTGATTTGAGCAGGTTTTTCATGTTCTTGTGTTGTTCTTGAAGTGTTCATGTGTTGTTCTTGGAGTGCTCTAAAAACAAGAAAGGTTCTTGCATTCCATGATCTTGATTCTCATTTACATGCAACTAACAACACAAGAAAAACTCTCCTCTCTCTCCCTAAAACAAGCTACGGCTAGCAGCAAAGTTTCAGGGTTTTCTTGAAGGTTTTTGGTGTTGTTTTGGTGTCTTCTTCCTAACAAGAAGGTGGTTTGCAAAGTAGCTTGGGGTATAGACACTTGAGGACCTCTACACTTGAGTTCTTGGCAAATTTCAAGCATCCAAAATCACCCATCTTTGGTCGAAATTCTGCTGCAGTAAGGTAGTAAATCACAGCTCACTGAAGCTGTGATTTTATGTACATTTGTGTATTGTTCATAGCTTGTTTCATTCACATAAATGATCCTTTTGTTTGGGTTTGTTTTTACATCTTAAATGGTCACTAAAGAAGATTATTTTCAGCTTATAAAATGAGTTTTATTAAGTTGTAACTCCGCTGTGTTTTTCTGAAAATTTTAAACGGTTAAACTATGATTTATGTTCTAACAAACCCTTCATTCTCAACATCCTCATGTTGATTGCTAGTATCAACCAATTGTGTATCATCTTGTGAATCTTGAACCCCCTCAAGTTCCACTGCTCTTCCACTAGTTTCTTCCAAAAGAAACTTAGTTTCCAAGAACTCTGCCTTTCGAGCAATAAACACTTTCTGCTCTGTCGGATCATAGAAATAGTATCCAATACAATCTCTAGGATATCTGATAAAGATACACTTTGTAGATCGGCCTTCCAGTTTGTTCTGAGTGTATTGCTTAGGATAAGCTTCACACCCCCAAACTTTCAAATATGATAATGATGGAACCCCTCTATGCCATACTTCGAAAAGTGTCCTTTCACTTTCTTGGTTGGGGCCATATTTAAAATACGGGCCGCGGAGAGCAACGCGAAACCCCAAAATGATAGAGGTAGTGTACTTCTAGCCATCATAAATCGAACAATATCCAATAGAGTTCGAATCCTCCTCTCAGACACACCATTATGTTATGGTGTTCCAGGTGGAGTAAGTTGTGAGACAATCCCACAACTTGTAAGATACTCTTGAAATTCACTACTTAGGTATTCACCTCCTCTATCTGTACGAAGAATCTTGACCGTTTTGTTGAGTTGATTTTCTACTTCATTCTTGAAAATTTTGAACATTTCAAAAGATTCATTTTTGTGTCTTAACAAGTACACATACCCATAACGACTATAGTCATCGGTAAAGGTAATGAAGTATCTTTCACCATTCCTAGTCATAGGTTTAAAAGGTCCACATACATCCGAATGTATGATCCTTAATAAATCCTTTGCCCTTTCATTAGTCCCACTAAAAGGGGCCTTTGTCATTTTACCTTGTAAACAAGACTCGCATACATCAAATGAATCATCTTCATTAGTCTTCAAAAGACCATTCTTTTGGAGTTTTTGCATACGATTCTTGTTTATGTTACCAAGGCGATAATGCCAAAGATAGGAATCACTCAAATCCAATTTGAGCTTTTTGGTGGTTGCTTGGTACATTGAGCTATCATATGTTGTGTTATCATGAACCAATTCATAAATACCATTACAAGGAATAGCCCTAAAATAAACACATGATTCAAAGTAACATGAATATCATTGTCAACAAACTTTAAATCATAATCATACATGTCTAAAAGATGACAGTTCACGGTTTTGTGGTGTGTGACACCATATGGCCAAAAAGGAAGGGCTGAAATGGTCACCTTTTTTTAAGTTTTAAAGATGTTACTTTATGCATGTAAGGATCTTTAAAACTTTAGATCATAAGATATTTATTTGTTTGGACAAAACCCATTTGTTCTTGGTTTATGTTGGCCAAGAACATGGGTTAAAAAGGGGCTACCCAAAAATTGATTGATAGGTAAATATGTGGATATGTTGTTTTGGATATGCATAACAAAGCCTAGACCTTGTGGATTGATTGATTGGTTGTCATGGTATACTCATTTGGCTATGTAATAATTTAATTTTATGTTTCAAGTCTTGTTTTGTAAACTATTTATTCATTTGGTTTGTAATAAATAGATTAGGAGTTTTTTTCCATACTAGAAAAATTGTATTAGGATACATATTTTGTAAGGATGCTCAAGATCAAGTTGAAGAAATGATGGACAAAGAGGATGCTTGAAGATGTGGATTCAAGTGGGAGTCTTTTTTGTCAACCTTGTGTCATGTTCTTAACCCTTAGGACAAGACCTTTTGACACACTTGTTTTGGCTAAACAAGTGTGCTCAATTTAGCATGGTTTGTTATGCATATATGAATGGTTTCTTTATGCTTGGTTGAATTCTTATGTTGATGTTTGTTTTGAATATTTGGATGTGATTAACAAACCATCAATTAAGACAAACTAGTTAAACAACTATGATAAATCGAGCATAAAAATGGTTATTTATAATCATTAAGGGGATTAATAAAATGTGTTTATTAGGGATTAATGATTTAATACCATGCATTTGAATGCATACAAGTTGTATGGTATAAAAGGCCTTTTCTAAAACTAGAATTTTAGAAACTACAAAAACCCTTTTAATAACAAGTTTAACACCATCCTTTTAAACAACACTCAATTCACTTGTAACTTATTTATGGGATAAAAGTCACCTAACCATAAATATAGAAACTTGTGATGTTGAGGTGAAATTACCATATTTGTGGGATAAAGGTCACCTAACCACTTTTATAAGTAAAATCACACGTGTGTCTAAGTAGGATGACTTGATTTGGAAATCATGCATTAGGATCACCGAAGCATGACGTACAAACGGTGTTGATGGGATAAACATGCCAAACAAAACATGAGATGTTTAAAACGATCCCATAAAACTAGAAATTGTAATTGGTTACAATTATCAAACGTTGACTACCTTGTTAATTTAAATAAAGGGATAAAGGTCACCTAACCGATATTTAAATGTAACGTTGGATTCTAGATTTTAATTATAAATTGTCTATGAGACATAAAAGGGTATTAATAATTAAAAATGCTTAAATATCAATATACTAAAATTTGAACTTTGTAAAATTGTAGATGGCTAACAACAACAACGCAATCCCGACCGTCCATAACCTATCACTAAGAACGATCCTTGAAAAGGAACGTCTAAACCATGGGAACTTCATGGATTGGTACCGAAACTTGAGAATAGTTCTCAAGCAAGAAAAGAAGTCCTATGTGTTATACGATCCCATTCCTGATCAACCCGATGAGAATGACGTTGAGGCCTTTACCGAGTGGGTCAAGTACACCGAGGACTCCGTGCAAGTCTCATGTCTCATGCTAGCGAGTATGATTCCCGACTTGCAAAAGGACTTTGAGAACCACAATGCCTTTGACATGATCACCTAATTGAAGGAAATGTTCCAACAACAATCAAGGGTGGAGCGCTTTGAAACGGTTCAAGCGCTCCATGCATATCGAATTGACGAGACCCAATCGGTGTCATCTTATGTTCTTAAGATGAAGAGCCACATTGATCGCCTCGAAAGGCTTAACTGTCGTGTGTCCAACGAGTTAACAATGGATTTGATCCTCAACTCCCTATCAAAGAAGTTTGATAGCTTTGTTATGAACTATGAATGGTTGGGACAAGAGCATTGGTGAGCTTCATTTAATGCTCAAGACGGCCGAGGCGGGCATGGGTAGAAAGGTTCTACTGGTCCTTACTATTAACGAAGGATGTAGTAGGAAGAGGCACCCCCCGACCCTAGGGCAAGCGTTGCCAAAAGGAAGGGGCACGTCAAGGGAAAGGGAAAAGCAAAAGTGGAACCGCCCAAACCGAAAGAAAAGAAGCAAAAGGTTGCTCAAGATGACCCTTGTTTTGAGTGTGGTGAGGTAGGCCACTGGAAACGCAATTGTCCGGTCTATCTCAAAGCGTTGAGGTCGAAGAGGGACAGGCAAACCTCAGGTACAATCTTTATGATACATTTGAGCTAAATGTTATTTCTTCTAACACATGGGTATTAGATACCGGATGTGGAACTCATATTTGTTGCAGTGGTTCAAAAGAAGTGAGCATTATGCAAAAGGGGAAATAAGTCTCTTTATGGGCAATGGTGCAAAGGTTCACGTGGAAGCCCAAGGAGACTACATTTTGAAGCTATCTTTAGTTGATCATCAGTTGAAGAAGATGAAACTACTGAAGACTTGTTCTTTAGCAATTTGCTATCAGTACTTGCAGTTTTCTTTCTTGCAGTACTTGCTTTCCTGATATCTTTTTCAGTAGTCTTCAAACCCTGTCTACTTACAGTTTTCTTCCCTTTAGTACTAGCAGTAGTTGGGGTTTGGACTTGAGGTATTATCACTTGCTCTCCAGTACTTTTAGTACTTTTCGAGACAACACCTGAGTTGATCAACTTTTTGATCATGTGACAGTCAGCATTTGAACCATCAGCTGTTGTAGCATCAGCTGATTGGTTTTGTGAGGAATTAATGCTGACCTCAACCTCTGATGGTGCTATATCAGATAGTAGGTCACATGATGAGAAGGATTGGTTATTGCTTTCTAGATCAGATTCTACTTCTGCTCTGGAAGTAAAATCTGTTGGAGGAGCAGTGTGATTATAACCAATGCCAAACTTCATATTGGAAGCTGATTGCTTACTTAGAAGCATTTCAAAACCCTTGCAGGATTACACCCAGCGATCACACTCTACCTGGGTAGCTGTAAGTGTTTCCTTGAGGTCTTTGTACTTCTCTAGAAGTACCTCTTCCCTAGCCTTATCATCTTTGATTTGACATTTAAGTTTATAAATCTCATCATTTTTATCATTAAGCACAGACTCAAGTTCAGCTTTTCTTTTGGAAAGGGTTTGCTCTAGCTCAAGATTTTTATCAATTAAAGCTACATTTGCTTCTGGTAAACTACTCTATTCAACAACTCCTGGGGTGAAGAAGCTGTGTTGTTGAGGTTGGGTTTGATGATGAGATTGAGAAGGTTGAGGCTCAGGGAGAGCATGTGGTTGCTGAGCAGTGGGTGCTTGAACTTGACTTGATTAAGGCATGTAGTAGTAGGGGTATGGGTATGGCATATGACCCTGAGGCACAAAGTATGCAGGTGATGCCTGAGCTGGTGATGGATGACCAGAATTGGTGGTATGTTGCCCTTTGTGTTATGAGCTATTGCTTGGAAAAGTCACAAAGGGTGCAGAGGAGTTAGATCCAGATGATCTACACTCTCTAGCAAAGTGTCCAAGCCTTTGACACTTGTGACACCTCAACTTGCTCTTGTCAAAACCAACTTTGGTTTTGCCAGAGAGACCAGGAAATTTCCTGCCAGTTCTTTTGTAGAACTTTTGAGATCTGATATTTATCATTGCCATTTGACTAAAAATATCCATCTCTTCCAGATCATCATCTGGAATGTTCTTCAAATCCTCCATCAGAAAGCACAGGTTATCACTGCTACCTCCTGAACTACCATCAACACCAACAAAAGCATGTTCAGAATTGGTAGAGAAATCAATATGCTCATCATAGGCACTCTCTAAAGCAGCATATTCTGACTCCTGACCTATCAGGGCAGTATTGCCTGATACAAAGTCATCAGTGAGTTTACCAGATGATGACAACTTCCTTTTCTGTTCTATCTGTCCTCCAAATGTAAGCAGTTTCCCATAAAGTTAGGTGAGAGATAGAGTGCTCAGATTTGCACTAGAGCGTAGGACAATAGTGTATGTGTCCCATCACTCAGGCAGTGATCTAAGGAATTGGTTGTTCATCTAGCTGTTTGAATACTCTTGTTTAACCATTTTCAATTCAGAAATCAAACAAGATAATCACTCAAACTGTTGAGTCAGAGTCTCACCCTTCCTATGAGAGAATGTCTCATATTGTTGGGCGAGGATTTCCCTAGTGTTTGCTAAGACCTCATCAGTTCCTCCGAATTGTTCCTTCAGAGCAACCCAGAGATCATGAGTAGTTTCATGATGCATAAGCCTTGAATAGATTTCATTAGGCAGTGCCATGACCAAAATTCCATAGGCTTTAGCATCAATCTCTAACATCTTAAGATCTTCATCCGAATATTGATCAGGTTTCTTCGAAACCCTCTTATTTGATTCAGGAACGCTCACCATAGGCTTGTATAGTCCATATACCACTGACTTCCAACAACCAGCACTATTGATAGACAAGTGATGGAGCATATGATGTTGCCATATTTTACACTCACTCCTCACAAGCATTGGAGGCTTTGTTGAGGAGCTATTATTGTGAGGATCATTAGCTGGTGTCGCCATCTCAGACTTCAAGCAAATTCAATGTAAACAAAACAAATCTAGCTCAAAACCACGAGAACCTCAATTTTAATAGCCAAAAACAGCAGAAACTCAATCTCTATAACCGATTCTTGCAAATTTGCTAATTCGATCAAACGTAGATAGCAAAAGAGCAGTTTCAATGATCAACTCTTAAATCGATCAATGATTAACCAGCTCTGATACCATTTGAAAGGATCTCAGCCTCTAGTTTGATCAATTTGGTTGTATTCGCAACGGATTTAGTACAAGAATTAAGCAAATTATACTAAGAACACAAGAGATATATCAATGTAACAGTAGGTTATAGAGAAAGAGAGGAATTCTGCAAAAAAGTTGTTTTCTATTAGATCACACGCTTTGGCAAGGATTACAATTAGGTCATCTTCCTTTTATAGGAAGAATGACATCAGCTGATGTCACTTGATAGTGATATCAAACCGTTATTTGAACAAACTACTGAAACTACCTTAACTACTGAAGATGTCAAACAACTGACATCTCCTTACAAAAATCTAAGTGTTAAACTTATTACAACAACTGAAAAGAAACTACTGAAAACTACAATGACTGAAGACCATACTTTTCAGTCGTTTTACAAACAACTGAAATAGAAAATACAACTACTGATAAGAAAGAGCTGAAAAGTAAATCATCACAACAACTGAAGAATACTTCTTCAGCTGTTGTGACAAACTCTGAAGCTTCAGCACTTGTCTTCAGACTCTAACTTCAGATGTTTCATCAGCTGATGACTTTAGTAGTTGTCATCAGCTGATGTCTTCAGTCTTTGTGCTTCAGCTGTTAATCTTCAGTACTTTGTACTTTAGTTGATGGTCTGCAGTACTTGAATCTTCAGTACCTTAGTCTTCAGTACTTGTGCCTTCAGTACTTGAGTCTTCAGTACTTGAGTCTTCAGTTGATGTTTTTCAGTACTTTGATCTTCAGCTGTTGAGGTCTTCAGACTATGTCAAACAGCTGATGAAGCTATCAGCAATTGTTGTGATGTCTTGTGCGACTTAGAGGTTTTTCTGATCTGGCTCATTGGTTCTTTTGGTCCAACAACAAACCCTTCAAAGATTTACAAATTAAAATGCCAAATCACTGATGATAAGGCAAAGGAGGAGGTACTTTTAGAGAAGTATAAGGGACTTAAAGAAACTCTTGCATCTACCCAGGTAGAGTGTGAACGCTGGGTAACATCATGCAAGGGTTTTGAAATGCTTCTCAGCAAACAAACGGCTTCAAATGTGATGTTTGGGATTGGTTATAATCACACTGCTCCTCTTACAGATTTTACTCCAAAATTAGAGGTAGAATCTGAAGGAGAAAGCAATGACCAATCCACCTCATCATGTAATTCATCCTCTGAAAATGCACAAAAATTAGAAGATGAAGTCAGCATTAATACCTCAGAAAACCAATCAGCTGATATTGACACAGTTGAGGGTTCTAATGCTGACAGTCACATGATCAGGAGAGAGTTGATCTGAAAGGATCTCATGTCTATTTTGATCAATTAGATTTGATTTGTAGTGGAATAGTATAAGAATGAGATCAAATTCAAGAAAGAACACAAATGATATTTCTATGAAACAATACGGTTATAGAGAGAGAAAGTCTTTCTGCAAAAGGAATGTTTTCATTCAACACACGCTTCGGCATTTACAAAATTAGGTCAACCTCCCTTTTATAAGGAAGGTGACGTCAGCTGATGTCACTTGATAGGGACATCTAACCGTTATTACAACAACTACTGAAAGTAAACTAAACTACTGAAGATGTCTACAACAGCTGACATCTTCTTACAAAAGCTAAGTGTAAACTAACACTATAACTACTAAAACTACAACTACTGAAGCTACAACATCTGAAGAATAGGCTCTTCAAACATTTTACATTAAGTAAACTACTAAAAGAAAACTACTGAAAAGAAACCATCACAACTACTGAAGATTACAACTTCAGCTGTTGTGACAACCTCTGAAGACTTGATCTTCAGACTTTGTCTTCAGTAGAAGTCTTCAGACTTTGTCTTTAGTACTTGAACTTCAGATGTTGTCTTCAGTACATGTCTTTAGCTGATGTCTTCAGCTGATGAAGCCTTCTTCAGCACTTATGATGTCTTGTAGGACTTAAAGGTTTTTCTGATCAGGCTCATTAGTTCTTTTGGTCCAACAAACTCCCTCTAAACCAATGCAGCCAAAACCTTTAAGTTTATTTGAGTCCCACTTATTTAACAGAAAAGTTGTCTTTTTCTTCTGGATCAGCTCAGAAATGACCAATATCAGCACATGCCAGGGAAGAGGTTTCAGTAGATATGATTGTCAAGGGATGGATGGGAACTCTGTCTTGGGGAATTGGAGACAGAGTTGTTACCCCATCCATGGAACCTACTTCCCAACTATGAGTCTGTAAGACTCTCTCACGTAGGCCTCAAGGAAGACTATTTGTTCCTCCATGGTAAGATCTCCAGCTTCTCCCTAAAAAAAAAACTCAGGCCCATAGTACTCAGACAGGTATTTGACCTGTTTCCCATTTCTTAACTCCACAGTTATGATTTCTCTGTAAGCAAATTCATCAGGGTGATTACCCTCTAGCAACAACCGGAGTTCATTATGTCTGACTTCCTCAAGAGTCTGGTATATTAAACCCTTTTTCACCATTTTGTTCTCCAACGACTTTTATGGGGGAAGTTTGGCTTTATAGGCTTTCTTGAAGTCTTCTAGGATCTCCCAGGGTGATACTACAATGGCTAGCATGATCACTGCATCTACAATATTTTTCACTTGGCCATTGTATCTATGTGGAATGTCTTTCTTGTGAATCCTATGACTCACCCTGGGATCAGGCGAAATCCTTACTCTCTCCTTCTGATAATGAAAAGTTGTTTGAGAGCATATAACCTCTGAGCATGTTTTCTCATGGATATAACCGATGAAGTGTGAGCATAAACTTTGTGAACCATTCTCAACAACTCCTCATCATGTAGTTTATGTTGTTGCTCTTTTTCAAGTTTTACCTTCACAATTTCTATCTGGATAGCAGGAGTGATTGTTGTTGGTTGACTCTTGGCTTTAGACATTGTAATGATAGCTGAAATAGGCAGCCTGTCCTCATCCTCATCATCATCATCTTCTTCTTCTTCTTCAAGCCTCAATACCCTTCTCTTCCTCTTCTTGGGTGCATCATCGGCTATTGGTTTCTTAGGTAAGGGAGTTGGTTTTGTGGGTTGTGATGTGGGTCGTTTTGGTGTGGGAGATTGGACAGGCTGTTCTAGCATTTTTGTAAGAGAAGCTTTGGTGCACTTAGCTAGATCAGTCCTGCTCCCAGCACCAGCTTCATTTAGAACTTCTATTATCAATCCTTTTGTGAATACCTCAGACGAATAGATCTTGATGGTTATCTCCAAGATGCTGTCCCTGGACCATGATTTGACTTCAAGAACTGATCTCCCCAGATACTTCAAAACGAATCTGGCCATGGCTTCAAGTCTTTCCTTCTCCTTCTCATTATAGCCAGACCATCGGTGTTTAATCTCCTGAATCTCCAACTTCCATATCTCAGAATCCAGCTTAGGAGTGTCAAAGCCTTGCCTAAACAGCTAATCAATGATTTTATCCATTGATCAGCTTCCTTGATCATATCATCCAACTTCTTCTCAGTAGGAGTCTTTTCACTTTCACCACCCTTCTTCTTCTTATATGTTACATGAAAGTCCTTTTCTTTTTCTTTCTCCTCAACCATCTCCTTTTCCTTCTCCACCTCCTTCTCCACCTCTTTCTCTTTTTCTTTCTCTTTTATCTCATCAACTCTTTTCCTCTTAATGAATTTCACTGACTTAGACTCCCCCTTTTTCGTTGCATTGGTTGAAGGGGTTTGAATGTCAGAAAGTTTCTTAGACACAGCATCATCAACAAGGGTTTTTATGTTTGAGAAAAGCCTCTCATAAAGGGTTTGATTTACAATATTAGTGATGATGGGAGTGATGAGAGGCAGGGAAGTTTTAAAGATAGCAACCATTTGCTCAGAGGGGTTCTGTCCCTGAGAAATGGTGCCAGAATCAGAGGCTGGTGGTTGAGTAGTTTGGAGTTGCTCTGTGTATGGGAGACCTTCAGAAGTAGGTGCCATCTGTTGGTGGATGTTAGCAGATGAACTTGATTCTTGAGAGAATTTGGCAAGTTGTTCTTTTAATCTACTTACCTCATCCTCAAGAATAGTGTTTTGGGCTAAGACATCATAGAAGAAGCCCAGGTCATCATCAGTATTTGCTGAATCATTTGACCTCCTGATTATATCAGGATGAATATGTGCTGAGTGTGGATCAGTATTCACATGTTCCCTTTTGTCTTGGAACTGGGGACTTCCTACCTCAGGATAAAATCCTTCATCAGCAGTTGCCTCTGGTGAGGACTTAGAGATGTTACCAACTTCACCCTGTTCATATGCTGAAGAAGGAGAAGTGGCAGCCTCACCAGATATTCTTATCTCCTTTTCCACACAGGGAGATAGAACATTGTAATCCCTGTGCTATGGGCTCTCAGCAACACTTTGATCCTCCCTCTCAGTGGTAGAGGTTTTCCAAGTTGTGATAGGTACCTGGGGGAGAGGGTGGAGTGTTAAGCTGAGTCAGCACTTTTGCAATTATAATGGTTGGACTTTATGGGGCGGTTGCAATAGGAGATAGGGGTGAATCAGTTTGCACCTGGGGAGAGTGGTGCTCTTCAATGGTAACCTTCTCAAGTCAGATAGGTTCTAGAAATGTTGGTACCCCTGAAGTGGTTGCTTCAGGATCCTGTAGAGAGGATGCCTGAGCGGTTGTGGCTGGTAGAGTCTTTGTAACTACTGGGGGATTACTACCAGTAGTTACTTCTTGCCTTGGTGATGCAGGGGCATCCTCAGGGGACTCAACTCCTTGAGTAGCCTTTTTGGGCTTTTTAGTTTTTGGCTTGGTGGGGACTTTGGATTTGGAAGAGTTTGAGGCTGTGGGTTCCCGCTGCTTGAGTTTTACCAGCTTGGCAGCCTCTTTTAGGTGTGTGTCTGAGTTGTGCCTGGAGTATACTTCAGGCAAAACAGCCAGAGCAGGAACCCCTAGGCTAACAAGGCCCTCAGCTTTTAATTGTTTTTCAATAATGGCCATAATAAACCTTGGATATAGTATCCATCTGTTAGCCACAGGTTTCAAAGCCATATCTTTTAATTCCAAAATAATAATTTCAGAAAAATTTAGATTTTGTTGCTTAAGGATAGAGAACAATACCTGCTGCCACCTTGATGACATTTAATCCCATGAAGATGATTTGGGGGCAAGGCAGACATTGACCATGTGAAAGATAAGTCGTTCAGGATCATGGAAGTGCTTCTTCAGAATTGTGGAAGCACGGAGGTCACCTTGGTATCCATGGTAGGCGAAAGATAGGTCGGTTGTGCCCTTAGGATACTCAGTGACGATGGTGGCATCATTCAGATTTAGGGTTTGTCGAATGATGTTAGAAGTGATGACCACCTTCTTTTGTTACACAAACGACTGGAGAGTGACCTTGGCATCAATCTCCCCAGTTGTGAGGGTGACGTTTGTCCAGAAATGTTTGAGGGATTCGGCGTGGATGATATGATTCAGAAGAAAGGACGTTTTGTAAGGAGATTCAACCATCAGATCGATGGCGTCATCGAACTTAGTCCAAAAGGCTGATTTTGTGAGGTAGGCTACACAGTTATGGCGTGGTTTGAGCTGCATGGTCGCCATTAATATGAGAGGGAAGTTTCATAGTTTTTGAATGTTAGGTTGTGAGAATAAAAAACTCTGAAGTTAGGGTTAGGTATTTATAGGGTATGGTCAAGAAACGGCTGATGGAAAACGTCTGAAGGTTTTGGTGTTAGTCATCAGGTGTTTGAAACGACTGATGACATGGTTTTAACCTTCAGAGGTGGTAAATGACTGAAGACTTGGTGTTAGTCATCAGTAGTTGAAAACTACTGAAGACGTGGTTTTGTCCTTCAGAGGTTGTAAACAACTGAAGACTTGGTGTTAGTCATTAGTAGTTGTAAACTACTGAAGACATGGTTTTGGATTCAGTTGTTTTGATATGAAACAGTAGTAGTTTGAATCAGCTGAAGAGTAAATTTACTCATAAGCTGTTGTCGTCAATTCAGATGTTCATTCTGACCTCAACATTTACTCATCAGACTTTGTCTGATTTTCAGACGTTTCATTGGCCATTAGCTCTTTGGAATATTTATTCTTCAGCTCTTGTGAACAAATATTCAGAACATCTGTTGAAATAAATTATTCTTCAATACTTGTGAACAAATATTGTCTTTAGTACTTATGTGGAGGATTACACATTAGTACTTTTGGAAAAAAATTGTTCTTCGGTACTTATTTGTTAGAAAAAGGCAACAGGAGATATAACCACATCAGTAGTTGTAACTTCATCAGTTCTTTTCAACAAATAATGTACTTCAGTACTTGGAAGTATTTTAGTCTTCAGTAGTTATGAAAAATGCTAAAGACTAAAAACTCATTAGTACTTATTTTGACTTTTGTATACTAATGCTCATCAGTACTTGTGATCTGAGAGCATTAGTATTAGTCAATTTATTCCAGCTGCAGCATACCAAGCCTTAGCACCAGATTTTGAAAAGCTACACTGTCTAAAGGCTTAGTAAATATATCTGCAAGCTCATCAGCACTAGGAACAAACTTTGGATGAATCACACCTTTTTCATAACAATCCCTAATAAAATGATGTCTGATCTCAATATGTTTGGTCCTAGAATGCTGGACTGGATTCTTAACAATATAAAGAGATGGAGCACTATCCATGAGTGATGGAGTCTTATCTCTGTAATGCCATAATCCAATAATTGATTCTGAAGCTAGAGTACCTGAGATGTACTACTTGTAGTAGCAATGTACTCTGCTTCAGCAGTTGATGTAGCAATTGAAGTTTGTTTCTTACTCTGCCAAGAAACCAAACAATTGCCTAGAAATTGGCATCCAACAGAAGTTGATTTTCTGATTACTTTGCACCCTGCATAGTCACTATCAGAAAAAGCAACCAATTTGCAAGAGTGCCCAGTGGAATACCAAAGTCCTAGAGATTGAGTTCCTTGCAAGTATCTAAAGATCCTTTTCAATGCAATCAAATGGATTCTTTAGCTGCAGCCTGAAATCTAGCACAGACATAAGTTGCAAACATAATGTCTGGTCTAGAAGCTGTAAGGTCATCAAGGAACCAATCATACATCTGTAAAGGGTTTCATCAACCGCTTTACCTTTCTGATCAACATCCAGTTGTGTGGTGCTGCTCATGGGAGTAGAACAGGGCCTACAGTTTTTTAAATCAAACTTTTTCAAAAGATCTTTTGTATATTTGGACTGATGAATGAAAGTTCCATCAGCCCTTTATTTGATTTGCAAACCCAGAAAGAACTGTAATTCGCCCATGGCACTCATTTCAAACTTTTGTTGCATTAACTTTGTAAATTCATTACACAACTGTGGATCAGGGGATGCAAAAATAATATCATCTACATAAATTTGAACGAGTAGCTTATGCTGTCCCACTTTCTTTATGAATAAAGTTTTATCTATAGAGCCTGTAGTGAAATTAGTTTGAAGATGAAAATTTGATAATGTTTCATACCAGGCTCTACGAGCTAATTTCAACCCATATAGAGCCTTATCAAGCTTATACAACCAATCTGGATGTTTATTATCCTCAAAACCTGGTGGTTGACACATATAAACCACTTCTTTTATTTTACCATATAAAAATGCACTTTTGACATCCATTTGAAAAAATTTAAGATTATGGAAAGCAGCATAAGCTAAGAACAATCTGATTGCCTCCAGTCTGGCTACAGGGGCAAAGGTTTCATCATAATCAATACCTTCTTCTTGTGCAAACCCCTGTACAACCAGTCTAGCCTTGTTCTTGACAATTTGACCCTTTTCATCTGTTTTATTCCTAAACACCCATTTAGTGCCTATTGCACACTTACCTTGGGGTAAAGGAACCATCTCCCACACTTGTTGCTTTTTGAACTGAAGAAGCTCAAGTTGCATGGCTTCAACCCATCCATTTAATCTTAATGCAACATGATAATTCTTTGGCTCTTGCTGACTGATGAGAGAGCATAAAAGCATAAATTGGACAAATGACTTCTAGTTGAGACTCCAGCATTGATATCACCAATGATCTGAGACATTGGGTGATTCTTTAGCTCTTGATAGATAATAAGATCTGTGCAAGTGTTTGCAGGGGATTTAGCAGCAACATATGTTAATGCAGATTCTTGAAACCATATAGGAGATAGCAACTCAAATGAAGTAGATGATTTAGAAATCTCATCAACATTTGTTGTGGATGGAGCTGCCGAAGCTACAGGAGCATCAGGTTTAGATGACTCAGGCAGTTGATCACTAAACCTGAAACGGTTAGTACTGTCAGCATCATCATCAGTACCACCAGGTGGAGAACTGTTTATAGTAGGTGATGGATTATCAGGAACTGCAACAGCTGGAGACTGATAAGGAACATATTGCAGTATGTCCAAATCAAATAGCTCCATAGGGTTTTGTGGGATTTTATCCTTTGGAGATTCATTAAACTTCACATGCAAAGTCTTTCAACCATCTTTGTACTGCAGTTGAAAACTCTGTATGCCTTGTAAATAGATGAATATCCAACAAAGTACCCTGCATCCACCTTTGATTCAAACTTCTGAAGTGGATTCTTTGTGTTAAGAATTTAACAGGGACACCCAAATGCTCTAAAAAATGAACTCAAAGGGGCCAAATGATGTAGCACTTCATAAGGAGTCTTCATCAACCTTTGATTTACTAATACTCTATTTTGCACATAGCAAGCTGTGTTGATAGCTTCAGCCTAAAAGGTCAGTGGTAGACCTGAATCAGCCAACATTGACCTGGTAGCTTCAACAAGTGTCCTATTCTTTCTCTCCACCAATCCATTTTGTTCAGGAGTTCTTGGAATGCTGAACTGCCGCTTGATTCCCTTTGACAAGTAGAATTCATCAAGTGTGTGATTTCTAAATTCTGTGCCATTATCACTCCTTACACACTTGACTAGAAGGGAATACTGTTTCTCAACATACTACACAAAGTTCATAATAGCTTATGCAGCTTCATCGGCAGTGGACTTTGGCTCTTCTATTGGAGGGAATGATACTTTGTGTTGCTTCCCTTTTAAGAAAGCAGAGCAGTTGTCATCACATTTGAACTCCTTCATCGGCAATCCTCTTAGTAAACCATAGTGAATCAGCTGGTTCATGTTTTTGAGATTCACATGACCAAGCCTTCTATGCCATAGAGTAGATTCCTGAGGAGAAGCCTTGGAGAATAGGCAAGGATGGCCTTTTAGATCGATTTTCATTGACAAGTCCAAGGCATATACTTTGCCTGTCCTGTTGGCCTTCAGAAGAGTATAATCATCCAATACCTTGTCAATCATACGCAGAACTTTGGAAGAAGAATCCTGCAGTTCTGACTAGTGAAAAGGGCAATATGACCTTTATCACACATTCGACTGACACTCAAGAGATTATACTTGAGATTCTCCCCATGGTTGACATCATCAAACCTTATTTCACCATTGGAAACAAAGCCTCTGCCAATGATGTAACCCTTAGCATCATTACCAAAAGGAACAAACCCCTTCTTTCCTTGAGAGTAGTCATTAAGAAGAGTGTTTCTCCCTATCATATGCATGGATACTCCACTGTCCATATAACAGATGCTTCTAAGGCATGCTGAAGAACCCTGCATTCATCACAAAAAACTGGTTAGCTTTTGAGATCTAAACCATTTTGGTTTTGGATCTGTTCTCATCAACAGATTTAACACTAACTAGTTTGTCATGAGTTGCAGCCTGTGGTGATGGAGATGGTGCAGAAAAGGGTTCCTTTGTTTTAGGCTTAGGTTTCTTTTTCTGTGGTTTAATCACAGGAACATCTATTTGGTTGACTCTCCCCAATAGATGTTGAACCATCATAACAAGTTGTGTCTGATTGGTTGCCAAAGCCTTCATCTCATCAGACATATCAGTGCTTGATTTTGATGGATTCCTATGTTGCACCATCTTCCTGTGAACACCTTCAGCTGTTTCCTGATTAACCCCTTTCTTCTTTTTGGATTTCTTTAAGGATTTTGGGGTTTTAGGTTGAGATGCTGCTGGTACAAACTTGGTTTCAAACTCAACTTTCATTTTGTTAATTTTCTTTTTTATGTTCTTATCTTTGTTGAGTTTTGAACCCTTTCTGTACCAGCAATCATCAGTGAGATGGTTGAATAAGCCAGATATTTCACATGGTTTTTTTCTTCGTCTTTTGTTGATCAACTGCTGAAGAAGATGAAACTACAGAATATTTGTTCTTCAGTACTTTCTTCCTTTCAGTACTTGTGGTAAGTACTGAAGGATTCTTAACTACTGAAGATTTGTTCTTCAGCAGTTTTCTATCAGTACTTGCAGTTTTCTTCCTTTCAGTACTTGCAAACTTCCTGATAGATTGTTCAGCAGTTTTCAAACCCTTTTTACTTTCAGTAGTTTGGGTTTGTTCTTCAGGTGTTGTGACTTGCTTGTCAGTACATTGATTACTTTGTGAGACAACACCTGAAGTGATCAACTCTTTTTTGATCATGTGACAGTCAGCATTTGAACCATCAGCTGTTTCAATATCAGCTGATTGGTTTTCTGAAGTACTAATGCTGACATCATCCTCTACTTTTGGTGCATTATCAGAGGATGAATCATATGATGAGGTGGATTGGTTATTGCTTTCTCCTTCAGATTCTACTTCTAACCTAGGAGTAAAATATGTAGGAGGAGCAGTGTGATTATAACAAATTCCAAACTTCACATTGGAAGTTGTTTGTTTGCTGAGAAGCATTTCAAAACCCTTGCATGATGTTACCTAGCGTTCACACTCTACCTGGGTAGATGCAAGAGTTTCTTTGAGGTCCTTATACTTTTCTAAAACTACCTCTTCCTTTGCCTTGTCATCAGTGATTTGGCATTTTAATTTGTAAATCTCATCATTCTTTTCTTTTAACACAGACTCAAACTCAGCTTTTCTTTTGGAAAGCACTTTCTCTAGCTCAAGATTTTTATTAATTAAAGCTACATTTGCTTCTCTAATAGATGCAAATGTGGCTATGCATGATTCAGAACATACTTGGCCTTGGCCTCTGAAGATACCTGTCATACCTGTGATGTTGAAGTATTGGAGGATAATCCATTAGTAGACTCCAGGGCCATAAGAGCAAGATTTGCAAAAGGATTGTCACCACCATGTTGACTAGCACCAGGAAACAGTTGTTCATGACTAGAAATATCATCTGGTAAGCTGCTCCAATCAATAACTCCTGGGGTGAAAAAGCTATGTTGGGGTTGAGATTGTTGATGAGGTTGAGATGGTTGAGGCTCAGGAAGGGCATGTGGTTGTTGAGCTACGGGTGCTTGAACTTGGCTTGTCTGAGGCATGTAGAAGCAGGGGCAAGGATATGGCATAGGACCTTGAGGGACAAATATGCAGGTGATGATTGAGCTTGTGATGGATGACCAGAACTGGTGGAATGTTGCCCTTTGTTTTGTGAGCTATTGCTTGGGAAGGTCATAAAGGGTGCAGATAAGTTAGATCCAGATGATCTACACTCTCATGCAAAGTGTCCAAGCCTATGGCACTTGTGACACCTTAATTTGCTCTTGTCAAAACCTACTTTGGTTTTGCCAGAGTGACCTGGGAATTTCCTACCAGTTCTTTTGTAGAACTTTTGAGATCTGATATTGATCATTGCCATTTGGCTCAAAATATCCATCTCTTCCAGATCATCATCTGTAATTCCCTTCAAATCCTCCATCAAAAAGCACAAATTATCATTGCTACCACCTGAATTACAATCCACACCAACAAAAGCATGTTCTCCTATGTTTGTAGAGAAATCAATATGCTCATCATATGAACCTTCTGATGCAGCATACTCTGACTCCTAACCAACCAGTGCAGTGTTGCCTGGTACAAAGTCATCAGTGAGATTTCCAGATGAAGACAACTTCCTTTTGTGTTCTATCTCTCTTTCAAATGTCAACAGTTTCCTATGAAGTTAGGTGAGAGATAGAGTATCCATATTTGCACTGGAGCATAGGACAATAGTGTATGTGTCCCATCTCTCAGGCAGGGATCTGAGGAATCGGTTGTTCATCTGGTTGTTTGTATATTCTTGTTCGACCATTTTCAGCTATGAAATCAAACAAGAAAATCGCTCAAACTGTTGAGTCAGAGACTCACCCTTCCTATGAGAGAATGTCTCATATTGCTGGGCAAGGATTTCCCTAGTATTCGCCAAGACCTCATCAGTTCCTCTAAATTTTTCTTTCAAAGCAACCCAGAGGTCATGAGCAGTTTCATGATGCATAAGCCATGAATAGATTTCATTAGGCAGTGCCATGGCCAGAATTCCATGAGCTTTAGCATCAATTTCGAACAGCTTCAGATCTTCATCGGAATACTGATCAGGTTTCTTCGTAACCCTATCATTTGTTTTCAAAAGACTCACCTTCAAAAGACTCACCATAGGCTTGTATGGTCCATGCACCATAGATTTACAACATCTTGCGCTGTTGATAGACAGGTGATGGAGCATAGGTCGTTGCCATATGTTATACTCACTCCTAACAAGCATCGGAGGCTTGGTTGAGGAGCCAGTATTATGAGGATCATTGGTTGGTGTCGCCATTTCACAAATTCAAGCAAATTCAAAGTAATTTCAACAAATCTAGCTCAGAACCACGTAGAACCTCAAATTAATTGACCAAAAGAAGCAGAAACTCAAACCCTATAACCGATTCTTGCAAATTTGCAAATTCGATCAAACGTAGATATGAAAAGAGCAATTTCAATGATCAATTGTTAAATCGATCAATGATTAACCAGCTCTGATACCATTTGAAAGGATCTCAGGTCTAGTTTGATCAATTAGATTTGATTCGCAGCGGAATAGTATAAGAATTAGATCAAATTCAAGCAAGAACACAAATGATATTTCAATGAAACAGTACGGTTATAGAGAGAGAAAGTATTTCTGCAAAAGGAATGTTTTCATTCTACACACGCTTCGGCAATTACAAAATTAGGTCAACCTCCCTTTTATAAGGAAGGTGACGTCAGCTGATGTCACTTCATAGTGACATCTAACCGTTATTACAACAACTACTGAAAGTAAACTAAACTACTGAAGATGTCTACAACAGCTGACATCTTCTTACAAAAGCTAAGTGTAAACTAACATTATAACTTCTAAAACTACAACTATTGAAGCTACAATGTCTGAAGAACAGGCTTTTCAGACGTTTTACATTAAGTAAACTACTGAAAGAAAACTACTGAAAAGAAGCCACCACAACTACTGAAGATTACAACTTCAGCTATTGTGACGACCTCTAAAGAATTGATCTTCAGACTTTGTCTTCAGTGGAAGTCTTCAGACTTTGTCTTCAGTACTTGAACTTCCGATGTTGTCTTCAGTACATGTCTTCAGTTGATGTCTTCAACTGATGAAGCCTTCTTCAGTACTTGTGATGTGTTGTGTGACTTAAAGGTTTTTCTGATCAGGCTCATTGGTTCTTTTGGTCCAACATGATCACATCAGGTGTTGTCTCACATAGTATTCAAAGTACCGATGGGCAGGTCACAACATCTGAAGGACAAACCCAAAATACTAAAAGTAAAAAGGGTTTGAAAACTGCTAAAGGATCTATCAGGAAGTCTGAATGTACTGATAGCAAACAGCTGAAGAACAAATCTTCAGTAGTTAAGAATCCTTCAGTACTTAACACAAGTACTGAAAGGAAGAAAGTACTGAAGAACAAATCTTCAGTAGTTTCATCTTATTCAGCAGTTGATCAACTGAAGATGAAGAAAAAGCCATGTGAAATATGTGGTTTATTCAATCATCTCACCAATGACTGCTGGTACAGAAAGGGTTTAAAACTCAACAAAGATAAGAACATTAAAAAGAAAATTAACAAAATGAAAGATGAGTTTGAAACCAAGTTTGTTCCAGCGGCATCTAAATATGAAACCCCAAAATCATTAAAGAAATCCAAAAAGAAGGAAGGGATTAATCAGGAAACAGCTGAAGGTGTTCAAAAGAAAATAGTGCAACACTGGAATCCATCAATGTCAAAAACTGATGTGTCCGATGAGCTGAAGGCTTTAGCAAACAATCAGACACAACTTGTCATGATGGTTCAATATCTGTTGGGAAGAGTCAACCAAATAGATATTCCTGTGATTAAACCATAGAAAAGGAAACCCAAGTCAAAAACAAAGGAATTCTTTTCTGCACCATCTCCATCACCACAAGCTGTCACTCATGACAAACCAGTTAGTGTAAAATCTGTTGATGAGAACAGACCCAAAACCAAAATGGTTTGGGTCTTCAAAGCTAACTAGTTTCTTGTGATGAATGCAGGGTTCTTCAGCATGCCAAAGTAGCATCTGGTATGTGGACAGTGGAGGATCCGTGCATATGACAGGGAGCAGCTCTCTTCTTAATGACTACTCTCAAGGAAAGAAGGGGCTTGTTTCTTTTGGTAATGATGCTAAGGGTTACATCATCGGCAAAGGCTTTGTTTCCAATGGTGAAATAAGGTTTGATGATGTCAACCATGTGGAGAATCTCATGTACAATCTGTTGAGTGTTAGTCAGATGTGTGATAAAGGCCATGTTGTCCTTTTCACCTGTCAGAACTGCAGGATTCTGTCTTCCAAATTTCTGGGTCTAATTGACAAGGTATTGGATGATCATGCTCTTCTGAAGGCCAACAGGACAGGAAGAGTATATGCCTTGGATTTGTCAAAGAAAATCGATCTAAAAGGCCATCCTTGTCTGTTCTCCAAGGCCTCTCCTCAAGAATCTACTCTATGGCATAGAAGGCTTGGTCATGTGAATCTCAAAAACATGAACTAGCTGATCCACCATGGTTTAGTAAGACGATTGCCAATGAAGGAGTTCAAATGTGATGACAACTGCACTGCTTGCTTAAAAGGGAAGCAACACAAAGTATCATTTCCTCCAATAGAAGAGCCAAAGTCCAATGCTTGCTTGCAATTATTGCACATGGATCTTTTTGGTCTTGTAAGAGTGATGAGCATGGAAAAGAAGAAATATTGTCTGGTGATTATGGATGATTACTCCAGATTTGTATGGACTTTATTCTTGCATTCAAAAGATGAAGCTGCATAAGCTATTCTGTACTTTGTGTTGTATGTTGAGAAACAATATTCCCTTCCAGTCAAGCGTGTAAGGAGTGATAATGGCACAGAATTTATAAATCACACACTTGATGAATTCTACTTGTCAAAGGGAATCAAGCGGCAGTTCAGCATTCCAAGAACTTCTGAACAAAATGGAGTGTTAGAGAGAAAGAACAGGACACTTATTGAAGCTGCCAGGTCAATGTTGGCTGATTCTGGTTTGCCACTGACTTTTTGGGCTGAAGCAGTCAATACAGCTTGCTATGTGCAAAATAGAGTCTTAGTAAATCAGAGGCTGATGAAGACTCATTATGAAGTGCTACATCATTTTGCCCCTCTGATTTCATTTTTTAGAGCATTTGGGTGTCCCTGTTATATTCTCAACACAAAGAATCCACTTCAGAAGTTTGAATCAAAGGTGGATGCAGGGTACTTTGTTGGATATTCATCTACTTGCAAGGCATACAGAGTTTTCAACTGCAGAGCAAGGATGGTTGAAGAGACCTTGCGTGTGAAGTTTAATGAATCTCCAAAGGATAAAATGCCACAAAACCCTGTGGATCTATTTGATTTGGACATACTGCAATATGTTCCTTATCAGTCTCCAGCTATTGTAGTTCCCGATAATCCATCACCAACTGCAAACAGTTCTCCACCTGGTGGTACTGATGATGATGCTGACAGTACTCACCTTTTTAGGTTTAGTGATCAACTGCCTGAGTCATCTAAACCTGATGCTCCTGTAGCTTCAGTAGCTCCATCCACAACAAATGCTGATGAGATTTCTGAATCATCAACTTCATTTGAGTTGCCATCTCCTATATGGTTTCAAGAATCTGCATCAACATCTGTTGCTACTGAATCTCCTACAAACACTTGCATAGATCTCATTGTTTATCAAGAGCTAAAAAATCACCCAATGTCTCAAATCATTGGTGATATCAATGCTGGAGCCAAAGAACTATCATGTTGCATTAAGAGACAATGGATGGGTTGAAGCCATGCAACTTGAGCTTCTTCAGTTCAAAAAACAGCAAGTGTGGGGGCTGGTTCCTTTACCCCAAGGTAAGTGTGCAATAGGCACTAAATGGGTGTTTAGGAATAAAACTCATGAAAAGGGTCAAATTGTCAAGAACAAGGCCAGACTGGTTGTACAGGGGTTTGCACAAGAAGAAGGTATTGATTATGATGAAACCTTTTCCCCTGTAGCCAGACTGGAGGCAATCAGATTGTTCTTAGCTTATGCTACTTTCCACAATCTTAAAGTTTTTCAAATGGATGTCAAAAGTGCATTTTTATGTGGTAAAATAAAAGAAGAGGTTTATGTGTGTCAACCACCAGGTTTTGAGAACAATAAATATCCAGACTGGGTGTATAAGCTTGATAAGGCTCTATATGGGTTGAAACAAGCTCCTAGAGCCTGGTATGAAACATTGTCTAATTTTCTTCTTCAAAATAATTTCACTAGAGGCTCCATAGATAAAGCTTATTCATAAAGAAAGTAGGACAGCATAAGCTACTTGTACAAATTTATGTAGATGATATTATTTTTGCATCCTCTGATCCACAGTTGTGTGATGAATTTACAAAGTTAATGCAACAAAAGTTTGAAATGAGTGCCATGGGAGAATTACAGTTCTTTCTAGGTCTGCAAATCAAACAAAGAACTGATGGAACTTTTATTCATCAGTCAAAATATACAAAAGATCTTTTGCACAAGTTTGATTTATAAAACTGTATGTCCTGTTCTACTCCCATGAGCACCACCACACAACTGGATGTTGATCAGAAAGGTAAAGCGGTTGATGAAACACTTTACAGATGTATGATTGGTTGCTTGATGTACCTCACAGCTTCTAGACCAGACATTGTGTTTGCAACTTGTGTCTATGCTAGATTTCAAGCTGCACCTAAAGAATCCCATTTGATTGCAGTCAAAAGTATCTTTAGATATTTGCAAGGAACTCAATCTCTAGGACTTTGGTATTCCACTGGGCACTCTTGCAAATTGGTTGCTTTCTCTGATAGTGACTATGCAGGGTGCAAAGTAACCAGAAAATCAACTTCTGGAGGATGCCAATTTCTAGGCAATTGTTTGGTTTCTTGGCAGAGTAAGAAACAAACTTCAATTGCTACATCCACTGCTAAAGTAGAGTACATTGCTGCTGCATGTTGCACATCTCAGGTACTCTGGCTTCAGAATCAATTAACGGATTATGGCATTACAGAGACTAAGACTCCATTACTAATGGATAGTGCTTCAGCTCTTTGTATTGTTAAGAATCCAGTCCAGCATTCTTGGACCAAACACATTGAGATTAGACATCATTTTATTAGGGATTGTTATGAAAAAGGTCTGATGATCCAAAGTTTGTTCCTAGTGCTGATGAGCTTGCAGATATATTTACTAAGCCTTTGGACAGTGCAACCTTTCAAAATCTTATGCTAAGGCTTGGTATGCTGCAGCTGGAATAAATTGACTAATACTGATGCTCTCAGATCACAAGTACTGATGAGCATTAGTATACATAAGTCAAAAATAAGTACTGATTAGTTATTTTGCCTTCAGCATTTTTCATAACTACTGATGTGTTATAAAGACTGAAGACTAAAATACTTTAAAGTACTGAAGTACATGATTTATTGAAAAGAACTGATAAAGTTACAACTACTGATGTGGTTATAACACCTGATGCCTTTTCTAACAAATAAGTACTTAAGAACAAATTTTGTCCAAAAGTACTGATGTGTAATCTTACACATAAGCACTGAAGACAACTTTTGTTCACAAGTTCTGAAGAATAATTTATTTCAACAGATCTTCTGAACATTTGTTCAAAAGAGCTGAAGAATAAATATTCAAAAGAGCTGATGACCAATGAAATGACTGAAAATCAGACAAAGTCTGATGAGTAAATGTTGAGGTCAGAATGAAACAACTGAAGCCTATGAATTGATGACAACAGCTGATGAGTAAATTTACTCTTCAGCTGATTTAAACAACTGATGTTTCATTTCAAAACAACTGAGACCAAAACCACATTTTTAGTACTTTTCAACTACTGATGACTAACACCAAGTCTTCAGTTGGTTACAACCTCTGAAGGTTAAAACCATGTCTTCAGTCGTTTCAAACTCCTGATGACTAACACCAAAACCTTCAGATGTTTTCCATCAGCTGTTTCATAACCGTACCCTATAAATACCAAACCCTAACTTCAGAGTTTTTCACACAACCCTATTATTCAAAAACTCCGAACTTCCCTCCTGCATTAATGGCGGCTATGCAACTCAAACCACGCCACAACTGTGTAGCCTACCTTACGAAATTGGCTTTTTGGACCAAGTTCGATGACGCCATCGATCTGATGGTTGAATCCCTATACAAAACAGCCTTTCTTTTGAATCCAATCATACATGTCGAATACCTCAAACAATTATTGACAAACGTCACCCTTACAACTAGTGAGAATGATGCCGAGGTCACTCTCCAGTCGTTTGTCAACCAAAAGAAGGAGGTCGTCACTTCTGAAATCATTCGACAAACCCTAAATCTGAATGATGCCACCTTCGTCACTGAATATCCTAAGGGCACCCGACTTATCTTTCGCCCATTATGGATACAAAGGTGACCTAAGTGCTACCATAATCATGAAGAAGCACTTTCATGACCCTAAAAGCCTAATCTTTCACATGGTCAATGTCTGTCTTGACCCTAAATCATCTTCATGGGATCAAATCTCTTCTAGGTGGCAGCAGGTATTGTATTCTATCCTTGAACAACAAAATCTAAATTTTTTTGAAATTATCTTTTTGGAATTAAAAGATATGGCTTTGAAACCTGTGGCTAACAGATGGATATTATATCCAAGGTTTCTTATGGCCATTATTGAGAATCAATTAAAAGCTGAGGGCCTTGTTGGCCTAGGAGTCCCTGCTGTGGCTGTTTTGCCTGAAGTATACTCCAGGCACAACTCAGACACACACCTAAAAGAGGCTGCCAAGCTGCTAAAACCCAAGCAGCGGGAACCCACAGCCTCATCCTCAAAATCCAAAGTCCCCTCCAAGCCAAAACATAAAATGCCCAAGAAGGCTACTCAGGGAGTTGAGTCCCCTGAGGATGCCCCTGCACCACCAAGGCAGGAAGTAACTACTGGTACTAATCCCTCAGTGGTTACAGAGACTCTACCAGCCACAACCGCTCAGGTATCCTATCTACAGGATCCTGAAGCAACCATTTCTGGGACAGCCACATTTCTGGAACCTCTCTCACTTCAGAAGTTTACCATTGTAGAACACCATTCTCCCTAGGTGCAATCTGTTTCACCCTTATCTCCCACTGCAACCACCCCACAAAGTCCAACAATTATAATTGCAAAAGTGCTGACTCAGCTTAACACTCCACCCTCTCCCCAGGATCCTATCACAGCTGGGAAAACCTCAACCACTGAGAGGGTGGATCATAATGTTACTGAGAACCCACAGCACGGGTATTATAAAGTTCTATCTCCTTGTGTGGAAGAGGAGATAAGAACATCTGGTGAGGCTGCCACTTCTTCTGCTTCAGCACATGAACAGGATGAAGTTGGTATCATTTCTAAGACCTCACCAGAGGCAACTGCCGATAAAGGACATCATCCTGAGGCAAGAAGTCCCCAGTTCCAAGACAAAGGGGCACATGTGAATACTGATCCATACTCAGCACATGTTCATCCTGATATCATCAGGAGGTCAGATGATTCAGCAAATACTGATGATGACCTGGGCTTATTCTATGATGTTTTAGCCCATAACACTATTCTTGAGGCTGAGGTAAGTAGACTACAAGAACTACGTGCAAAAATGTCTCAAGAATCAAGACCATCTGCCCAAATACACCCACAGATGGCACCTTTTTTTGAACGTCCCCCATACACAGAGCCACTCCCAACTACTCAGCCACCAGCCTCTGCTTCTGGCACCATTTCTCAGGGACAGAACCCCTCTGAGCAAATGGTTGCTATCCTTAAAACTTCCTTGGCTCACATCACTCCTATAATCACTGATATTGTGCATCAAGCCCTTGATGAGAGGCTTTCCACAAATATACAAACCCTGGTTGATGATGCAGTTACTAAGAGGCTTTCTTACATTCAAACTCCTAAATTCAATGCAACCAAAAAGGGGGAGTCTAAGTCAGTGAAAGTAATTAAAAGGAAGAGAGTTGAAGAAGAAAAGGAGAAAGAGGTGGAGAAGGAAGTGGAGAAGGAGAAGGAGTTGAATAAGGAGAAGGAGATGGAGAAGGGAAAGGAGATGGAGAAATGGACAGAAAAAGAAAAGGACTTTCATGTCACATACAAGAAGAAGAAGGGTGGGGAAAAGACTCCTGATGAGAAGAAGTTAGATGAAATGATTAAAGAAGCTGATGAGCAACATAGCAGGTCAATGGATAAAATCATTGATCAGCTATTCAGATAAGGATTTGATACTGCTAAGCTTGACTCTGAGATCAGGAAGTTGGAGATTTAGGAGATTGAACATAGATTGGCTGGTTATAGTGAAAATGAAAGGGAAAGGCTGGATGCTATGGTCAGTTCATAGCAAAATATTTGGGGAGATCAGTTCTTGAGATGAAATCATGGACCAGGGATAGTATCTTGAAGATAACCAACATGATCTGTTCGTCTGAAGCATTCACCAAAGGGTTACTCATAGAAGCCTTCGATGAAGCTGGTGCTGGGAGTAAGAATGTTCTAGCAATGTGGTCCAAAGCCTCTCTTACAACAAAAATGCTAGAACAGCCTGTACAATCTCCCACTCCTAAACAATCAACATCACAACCCACAAAACCAACTCCCCTACCCAAGAAACCAACACAAACAGCCGATGATGCACCCAAGACGAAGAGAAGGGTGTTGAGGCTTGAAGAAGAAGAAGATGATGATGATGATGATGAGGACAGGCTGCCCATTTCAGCAGTTATTAAATTGCCTGAGGCCAAGAGTCAACCAACAACAATCACTCCTGCCATCCAGATGCATACTGTGAAACTAAAATTTGAAGAAGAAGAATTACACAAACAACATGATGAGCAGTTGTTGAGTTTGGTTGACAAAGATTTTCCTCACACTTCATCGATTCTATCAATGAGGAAACATGCTCAGAGGTTACATGCTCTCAAGTTCACTTTTCAATATCAGAAGGACAGAGTAAGAATCTGGCCCGATCCCAGGGTGAGTCATGGAATTCACAAGAAGAACATTCCACACAGATACAATGGCCAAGTGAAAAAGATTATAGATGCAGTGATCATACTGGCGATTGTAGTATCACCCTTGGAAATCCTAGAAGACTTCAAGAGAGCCTATAAAGCTAATCTTCCCCCACAAAAGCTGTTAGAAAACAAAATGGTGAAAAAGGGGCTAATTTATAAGAGGCTTGAAGAAGTTAGACATAATGAGCTCCAGTTGTTACTAGAGGGTAATCACCCTAATGAATTTGCTTACAGAGAAATAACAACTGTGGAGTTAAGAAATGGGAAACAGGTCAGATATTTATCTGAGTATTATGGGCCTGAGTTCTTTTTTGAAGGAGGAGCTGAAGAACTCACACATGAAGAACAAATTGTCTTCTTGGAGGCCTATGTGAGATAGTCTTTTAGGCTCATTGTAGGGAAATAGGTTTCATGGATGGGGTAACAACTCTGTGTCCAGTTCCCCAAGACAGAGTTCCCATCCCTCCTATGCCAATTAGATCTACTGAAACCTCTTCCCAGGCCTGTGCTTATATTGGTCATTTCTGAGCTGATCCAGAAGAAAAAGACAACTTTTCTGCCAAATAAGTGGGACTCAAATAATCTTAAAGGTTTTGGCTGCATTGGTTCAGGGGGAGTTTGTTGGACCAAAAGAACCAATGAGCCAGATCAGAAAAACCTTTAAGTCCCACAGACATCATAACAACTGAAGAAGGCTACATCAGCTAAAGACGAAGTCTGATGTTCAAGTGCTGAAGACAAAGTCTGAAGATCAATAACTGAAGACAAAGTCTGAAAGTATCTACCGAAGACAAAGTCTGAAGTTCATCTACTGAAGGCAAAGTCTGAAGTTCAAGTCTTCAGAGGTTGTCACAACAGCTGAAGTAGTTCTCTTTAGTAGTTGTGATGGTTTTATTTTAGTAGTTTTCTTTTATAGTTCAGTAGTTTATTTTCAGCAGTTTACTTAATGTAAAACGTCTGAAGAGCCTGTTCTTCAGACATTGTAGTTTCAGTAGTTATAGTATTAGTTTACACTTAGTCTTTATTATAAGAAGATGTCAGTTGTTGTTGACATCTTCAGTAGTTTTGTTTATTTTCAGTAGTTGTTGTATAACGGTTAGATGTCACTATCAAGTGACATCTGCTGATGTCACCTTCCTTTATAAAAGGAAGGTTGACCTAATTTGTAAATGGCCGAAGCGTGTGTTAAATGAAAACATTCCTTTTCGCAGAAATACTTTCTCTCTCTATAACCATATTGTTTCATTGAAATATCATTTGTCTTCTTGCTTGAATTTCGTCTAATTCTTATAACTATTCCACTGTGAATCAAATCTAATTGATCAAAGTAGATCTAAGATCCTTTCATATGATCCCCAGGGTTGTGGCTGACTACTCAAAGAAGATAGAAAGAAAGTAGAGATTCATCAAAAGGCCATGACAGCCCTTCACACTGCTCTTCCAAACTCTCTATACAGAGGTTTTAAGAAATGCAAAACAGTTAAGCAGCTGTGGGATGCATTAAAACTAATGTATGAGGGTTCTACTGAAGCCAAGGAAAGCAAGAAGGATCTTTTGAAGCAGCAATTTGAAAATTTCACCTTCAAAGCAGGTGAGACTATGACTCAGCAATACTTCAGGTATATTGAGATTGTGGATACCCTAGTTGATGTGCAGTAACTCTTGAAAGCAGAGACATTGTAAGGAAGTTCATGTCCTCTCTTTCTAGGCAATAGACACATTACTGTGTTTTAATCAAGAGAACTGAGAACCTTAAGACTCTCACTCCGACAGAGTTGTATGGCATTCTCAGTTGATACCAGATGGAGATGAACATGCAAAGTTCATCTGGTAACTCCAGCAATCAAATGGGTTTAGCCCTTCATGTGACTGAAAGGGATAGTAGAGAACCCCAGCATCTGTTGGATTCTTTACGCCCAATACACATACAATATTGATGTCTTTAGTACGTCCAGATCCAAGTCGGGTCATACCCAATAAAAAGTTTAGCAAACACCAATTAATATTTAATTGATGATATGATCATGCAATTAAATATTAACACCAATTTAGAAAATGGGTTTTCTATATAAGTTGCATATGAGATAGAACAACTTATAGGGATATTTTGTTCAAGTGTATTATTTGAAATGTTATTTAAATTAGTTGAATAACATAAAGTAATAAAGTCTGTAACAGTTATAAAATTAATGGGGTTAATTTTATAACTTATCTAGTGACTTGTTTTAAAATATTGAACAAATGTTTTGGCGGAAAAACCCTTTTAATTCCCTAAACTCGCCCCCCCCCCATTCATGGGTGGATTTAATGTTTCCCTTGGTACTAGATACATACTTTATGAATTATACTCAACCTCCTATCTCTCTCATACATGCAAACAAAAGACCAAGACTTTTTCTCTCAACACCCCTGAAGAAAACAAGCTGACAAATTCGGATTTCAGCATTCTTGGTTCGATTTGGTGTCAAAAATCCTAGCAAAAGGGTGTTTGCTTCACACTTGTGGGTATGATAGCTTGAGGACACCTCTCCATGGTGTTTTTGTTGTTCAATAACATCATCATCTTCTTCAAAAGTCCTGATTTTCAGCAGCTCTACAAAGGTTGCATCTTGTGTTGCTTTTGGTTGTTGTTTCATCTTGATAGCTAGTTCAAACACATATAAACGATCCTTTGTTCTTGGGTTTGTTGATGTTAAGTTATTAACCTTAATTTTCAGATTATGAATCATAATATGAAGGCTTTAAGCCGCTGTGTTTTCATGTTTAAATGGTTAAACAACTTTGATAATGCTCCAACAAACCTAACATTGGCATCTAGAGCCGGATATGTGGATGACTCGTTTCTTTTGTCCTTATAAAATAGGTTTTATAGGACTTTAACAACCTAATAGAGGCTGTTTTGTGATGATATGATGAAACCCCAACCTTTCAAGGTTATATCTTGCATGCTTATGATTAAATCTTGAAAGGATGATATCAAATGGTTGATTATGTTGTTTGGAAATAACCCTAATGTTTTGGTTCATGTTGGCCAAAACTTTAAGGTTATAAAAGGGGTTCATTTTGTTCTTGAAATGTTGTATATGGATACATATTTTGGTGCATAACATAGCCTTGACCATATGTGTTTTGGATTTGGTTGATTATGATTTTGTCATGTTGGTTGTATTCATTCAAAGGGTTGTAATAATTTTTTTTGTGTTTGTATTTTGGGTTGCAATTTATTAAATCATTTGGTTGTGTAATAAATAGAATAGGTGCATTTCTTTTATTAGAAAATTGTATTAGGATATGGTTTTGTAAAGAAAGATGCACAAGATGAAGACCCAAAAGGAAGGACACAAAAGACATGGACACTTGAAACTTTTGGATGTGGATTCAAGTGGGAGTTCATGGACACATATGATGTTTCATTATTAACCCTTAGGAAAGACCTTATGACAATACTTGTGATAGCAAACAAGTGTAGTCAACTTAGTGGCTATGGTTATGCACATATGTTTGTATGATTATGCTTGTTTGGTTGTTTGTTGTATCATTGTTGTTTGATATTTGGATATGCACAACAAACTCATTAGCAAACTTAACAAGCTGAAAATTTATGGTTCCTAATCATTAAGTGGTTAATAAAAGGTTATTAAAAGGATTTATAATTTTAATAAATGGGTTTTTATTAAAAAGGAGAACCATAGGGTACCATGTTTTTGAAAGCATACAAATACAAGTACATAGAGTTTTCAAAACTAGAATTAATGAAAACTAAAATCCCTTTGTAAACAAGTTTAACACTATCCTTTTACATGACACTCGAATCACTTGAAAACTATTTGTGGGATAAAGGTAACCTAACCACTTTTAGGGAACTTGTGTTTTGAGGTGGGGTTAACCTATTTCTATGATAAAGGTAACCTAACCACTTGTATGTGTAAACACACACGTGTGTGTAAGTAGGACGAATTGAATTGGAAACCATGTGCGTAGGGTCACCAAAGCATGGCGTACAATGGTGTTGATGGGATTAAACATGCCAACCAAGCATAAGATGTTTAACTGATCCCATAAAGGCTAGAAGTTGCAAAAGGTTGCAATTGTCAAATGTTGACTACCTTGTTAATTTAAATAATGGGAGGTCACCTAACCATTATTTGAATGTAACGTTGGATTTTAGATTTTAATTATTAATTGTCTATGAGACATAAAAGGGTATTAATGATTTAAATGTAATTTTTCAGAAATACTAATAAGAACTTTGTAAATTTTGTAGAATGGCTGCAAACAATAATGCTACCACCCTGATCGTCCATACCCTATCACTGAGAACTATTTTAGAGAGGGATCGTCTGAACCATAACCACTTTATGGACTGGTTTCAAAACTTGAGAATTGTTCTCAAGCAAGAGAAAAAGGCCTATGTCCTTGACGATCCTATTCCTGACCAACCCGACCCTGAGGATGTTGAGGCCTATAACGATTGACTTCAGTATACTGAGGATTCCATGCAGGTATCCTGCCTCATGTTAGGGCCTATGATTCCTGAACTCGAAAAGGACTTGGAGCATCATGGGGCATATGACATGATTACCCAATTGAAGGAAATGTTCCTTCAACAAGCTAGGGTAGAGCGCTTCGAAACGGTTCGAGCGCTTCATGCGTGTCACATGGAAGAAACCCAATCGGTAACATCTTATGTACTTAAGATGAAAAGCCACATTGATCGCCTCGAGAGGCTTAACTATCCTGTCTCAAAGGAGTTGGGCACGGATTTGATCCTTAATGGCCTAACTAAAAGGTTTGAGACGTTCATAATGAATTACAATATGAACAGATGGGACAAGAGCATTGGTGAGCTTCACGCAATGCTCAAAACAGCTGAGGTGGGGATGGGTAGAAAGGTTCTACCTGTTCTCTTGATCAATGAGGGAGGCAATAGGAAAAGGCCATTCCCCGATCCCAAGGCAAATGTTGCCAAAGAAAAGGGGCACATCAAAGGCAAAGGGAAAGGGAAGGTTAAAGCGGAACCTCCAAAACCTAAGCTTATGAAGCCTAAGGTAAAGGAAAACGATCCATGCTTTAGGTGTGGTGAGATAGGACATTGGAAAAGGAATTGTCCAACCTATCACAAAGAGTTAAGAAACAAGAGGGATGCTGGGCAGACCTCAGGTACAACTTTCATGATCCATATTGACTTAAATGTTATTTCTTCAAACACATGGTATTGGATACCAGGTGTGTTACTCATATTTGCAATCTGTTGCAGGGGTTCAAAAGAAATAAGCACTTTAAGAAGGGAGACATAAGTCTCTACATGGGCAACGGAGCAAAAGTTGATGTAGAAGCCCAAGGAGACTATGTTTTGAAACTTTCAAATGGTTTGGAAGTTGTTCTTAAAAACATTTTCTATGCTCCTAGTTTGACTAGGAACATAATTTCAGTTTCCCTTTTAAAACAATATGGTTATGATTTAAAGTTTATAAACGATGGTATTTATGTTTATATGGATGATGTATTTTATTTCAAGGCTATGCCTTTTAATGGTATTTATGAATTGGTTCATGATGATTCATCCTATAATAACACATTATACCAATCAAGCACCAAGAAACTTAAAATGAGTTTAACTGATTCTTATCTTTGGTATTGTCATCTTGGTCACATAAACAAGAATCGGATTCAGACACTTCAAAAGAATGGTATTTTAAAAACAAATGAAAATGGTTCATTTGATAAGTGTGAATCTTGTTTACAAGGTAAGATGACCAAGTCGCCCTTTAGTGGTACTAACGAGAGGGCAAAAGACTTATTAGGAATCATACATTCAGATGTATGTGGTCCTTTTAAGACAATGACAAGGAATGGTGAAAGATACTTCATTACCTTTACTGACGATTACAGTCGCTATGGTTATGTGTACTTGATGACACATAAACATGAAGCTTTTAAAATGTTCAAAATCTTCAAGAATGAAGTAGGAAATCAACTCAATAGAACTATCAAAGTTCTCCGCTCAGATAGAGGAGGTGAATACCTCAGTGAGGCTTTTCAGGATCATCTAAGAAGTTGTGGGATTGTCTCACAACTTACTCCTCCCGGAACACCACAACATAATGGTATGTTTGAAAGGAGAAACCCACCCCTATTGGATATGGTTCGAACTATGATGGCTATAAGCTCACTACCTCTATCATTTTGGGGTTTCGCACTACTCTCCGTGGCTCGTATTTTTAATATGGCCCCGACCAAGAAAGTGGATTCGACACCTTCTGAAAAATGGCATGGAAGAGTTCCATCGCTATCTTATTTAAAAGTATGGGGCTGTGAAGCTTATGTTAGGCTTAACACCCAAAACAAATTGGAAAGTCAATCCACTAAGTGTATATTTGTTGGATATCCCAACGACTATACATGATACTACTTCTTTGATCCAACAGAGCAAAAGGTATTTATTGCTCGAAAGGCAGAGTTCATGGAAGCCAAGTTCCTTATGGAAGGAATGACGTATAGAACATCGGAATTTGATGAGGATCAAGATCCACAAGCCAATACACATTTGGTTGACACTAGCGATCAACAGGAGGTTGTTGATGATGATCAAGAGGTTGATCAATACACGCAAAATGTTCACAGATCTGGTAGAGTTAGCATTCCACCTGAAAGATATGGATTTTTCATGGATGGATGCTACGCGGTTGACTCCGATGAGCCAACTACATACCATGATGCAATTTCCAATTCGAACTGTGACAAATGACTGGAACCCATGAACGTGGAGATGCAATCCATGTATGACAACCAAGTTTAGGAATTGGTTGACCCACCGCTTAACTCCAAACCGGTTGGATGCAAGTGGGTTTTCAAGAAGAAAACAGATATGCATGGAAACATGGATACTTAAAAAGTAAGACTTGTAGCAAAAGATTTCACTCAAACTCAAGGGGTTGATTATGATGAAACCTTCTCGCCTGTGACAATGCTAAAGTCTATTAGAATATTGTTTACCATTGCTGCTCATTATGACTATGAGATTTGGCAAATGGATGTCAAAACCTCTTTTTCTTAATGGACATCTCGAAGAGACTGTCCATATGGTTTAGGCTGAAGGTTTTGTAGATCCAAAACATCCTAAAGTATGCAAGTTAAAGAGATCAATCGATGGATTGAAACAAGCATCGAGAAGTTGGAATCAACATTTTGATGAAGAGATCAAGAAATTTGGTTTCATCAAGAACGCTGATAAGGCTTGTGTGTATAAAAAGGCTAGTGGGAGTGTAATTACTTTCTTAGTATTGTATGTTGATGACATACTACTATTTGGAAATGATATTCCAACCACGGAGGGTGTTAAAACCTGGCTTGGGAGCTGTTTTTCCATAAAAGATCTCAGTGAAGCCGCCTATATTTTGAGAGTTAAGATCTATAGGGATAGATCAAGGCGGTTGATTGGTCTAAACCAAAGTGCATACATTGATAAAATCTTGAAAAGTTTCAAGATGGAAAACTCTAAGAAAGGTATGGTACCTATTTAAAGAGGGACAATATTGAGTGCATCTTAATGTCCAAGTTCAAAGGATAAGCAAGATCGTATGAAGGACATCCCATATGCGTCTTCTATACGATCCATCATGTATGCAATGATATGCACTAGACCGGACGTGTCATGCGCGTTAAGCATGACAATCAGATATCAGCAGAATCCAGGTAATAGCCATTGGATGGCTGTTAAAAGTATTTTGAAATACCTTAGGAGGACTAAGGATATGTTTCTAATATACGGATCTGATGAAGAGGAACTCGTTGTAAAGGGTTACATGGATGTGAGTTTCCATACTGATCGAGATGATTCTCGATCACAATCGGGGTATGTCTTCATTATAAATGGCGGAGCTGTGTCTTGGAAGAGTTCAAAACAAGACGTGGTAGCATTGTCTACTACAGAATCTGAATACATAGCCGCCTCATTGGCAGCTCAGGAAGCTGCATGGGTAAAGAAGTTTATCGCCGATATGTTTTGTGATAACGAGGGTGCGATTGCTCAAATCAAGGAACCCCGTGCACATCAAAAGACTAGGCACATTGAGAGGAGATTCAACTACATAAGGGATGAAGTTTAAAAGGAAAGATATGTATGCACAAAGTTCATACTTATGAAAACATTGCGGATCTACTCACGAAGCTCCTTATAAGGGCAAAGCATGAAAGTCATACTTGTGCCTTAGGACTTCGATATTCTAGTGATTGGAATTGATCTGTTTAGTATTAATATTGAAAATATGGAAGAATTGTAATATTTAACTCATCTATATATTTACGATATTTTGAGTTATGTTCCTTTTAGCATGTTTACATCCATGAATATGTTTATTATTCTAAATGCCCATAGTCGGTCATATTTGTGTAGGATTCTATATGCCCAAGACACGTAGAATATTGATGTGGTTAGTACGTTATGATCCAAGTCGGGTTATACCCAATAACAAGCTTAGCAAACACCAATTAATATTTAATTGATGATATGATCATGCAATTAAATATTTACACCAATTTAGAAAATAGGTTTTCTAAATAAGTTGCATATGAGAAGGAACAACTTATTAGAATATTTTGTTCAACAATATTATTTGAAGTGTTATTTAAATAAGTTAAATAACACCAAATAATAATGAGAAATTATAACTTATAAGTTAATTGGTTATTTTATAAGTTATAAAACTTGAACATACAATTAAATGGTAATTGTATGTCTAGTTGCAAGACCATTTTAATGTGTGTGTATGTGTTTAATTTAAAGAGGGAAAACCCATTTTGAATGAGTTTTGGCCGTCCCCCCTCTATTTTCTCATTGGACCATTTTGTTTTGAGAACCACACACACATTAAGTGGTCTTGGGGTTCTCCTTTTCTCTACATTTCACAATACATGCAAACAAGAAAAGCTCTCTATTCTCTCTCAAAAACTCGGTTCTAGCAGCTGAAAGTTGAGGGTTTTTAGAGCTTTTGTGGTGTTTCTTTCTAACAAGAAGGTGTGCTTGCAAGATAAGCTTGGGGTATACACACTTGAGGGTTCCTCCTCTTGGAACCTTGGTCGATTTCATCTTACCACATCGTCAAATTTGCTGCTGGAAGTTCACTATCTTGAAGGTCTTTTGGCAGCTTTCGTTTTGGTCTTTTTGGTGTCCAAATCCAAGCAAGAATGATGCTTACTTAGAGCTTTGTGGGAGTCAACATCTGAGGACATCCAACCTTGAAGCTTTGGCCATATTTCAGCCTTCTAACTTCATTCTTTGGTCGACTTCTAACTGCTGAAAGAGGTAGTTTGGCAGCCCCTTTGTGGCTGCCATATTGTGTTGTTTATATGTACACATAGCATGTTTATTCACATATAATGATCCTTTGATTTATGGGTTTGTTTTAAACACTTATATGGTCACCTAAAGAACATAATTTTCAGCTTATAAAATTGGTTTTAAAGTTGTTATTCCGCTGCGTTTTCTGAAAGTTTAAATGGTTAAACTTGTTTTTATGTTCTAACAAACCCATCAATGGCATCAAGAGCTGGTTATGTGGATAACTTGCTTGTTTTTTGTCCTTTAAAATCGGTTTTAGAGGATGATTATAAACTCATAATAGGCTGATATTGGTTGATTGAGTAAACCTCATGTCTTTTTAAGTTATATCTTCATGCTTATGATTAAACTTTGAAAGATAGAAATATCAATTGGTTGACATGTTTGGTTGTTGTTTTGTTTGGACAAACAAACCAAAATTTTCATTTTATGTTGGCTGAAAATTTAGGGTTTAATGGGATTTATTTTGTTTGTTGAATGATGTTAATGATTGTTCATATGATAGTGCATAACCTAGCTTAAGACCTTGTGTTGTTTTGGTTCGGATTGAATGTATTTATTTGATTATATTCATTCAATTGGGTTGTAAAGTTTTGTGCTTGTATTTTGTCTATTTATTCATTGGGATGTAATAATAGATTAGGAGTATTTTTCTTTAACTAGAAAATATGTATTAGGATATATATTTTGTAAAAGAAGATGCTTGGGAAGGAGGCACAAGAGGAAGACACAAAAGAAGAACTTGAAGCATATGGATGCAAGTTCAAGTGGGGGTCTAAGAAGACCTCAATTTTGTGTTGTATTAAACCCTTAGGAAAGGCCAAATGACCACACTTGTGATGGCAAACAAGTGTGGTCACAATAGTAGCTAAGGTTATGCACATTATGGTTGTTTATGTTTATGCTTGTTTGAATGTTTGTTATTTGATTGTATGGTTGAAATTTTGACATGCATTACAAACTAATTAATAAACTTAACAAGCTATAAAAATGATGGTTCTTAATCATTAAAAGGTAATAAAAGGTTATTAAAATGATTTAATTATTTCAAAGATTAAAGTAGGTTTTAATCAAAGGACCATAGGGTACCTTGTCTTTGAAAGCATGCAAATACAAGTACATAGAGTTTTCTAAACTAGAATTATAAAATCTCTAAACATTTGAAAAACAAGATGAACACCATCCTTTTACACAACACTTAAGTCACTTGGGAACTCCTAGTGGGATAAAGGTAACCTAACCACTTTGAGAGAACTTACGACATAAGGTGAGAATGCCATATTCATGGGATAAAGGTCACCTAACCACTCATTTTGTCGGATTCTATGCGCCCAAGACACTTAGAATATTGATGTGGTTAGTACGTTATGATCCAAGTCGGGTTATACCCAATAACAAGCTTAGCAAACACCAATTAATATTTAATTGATGATATGATCATGCAATTAAATATTTACACCAATTTAGAAAATGAGTTTTCTAAATAAGTTGCATCTAAGATGGAATAATTTATTAGGATATTTTGTTCAATAATATTATTTGTAATGTTATTTAAGTAAGTTAGATAACATTACAAATTAATAATAGGAGTGTATGGATTATACAATTAAAAGGTTAGTTGTATATATCTAATAAGAGGACTAGTACACGATACATGTGTGTGTTAGTACCAATTTTATAAGAAAACCTTTTCTTTTATACCAATGTAACCGTCCCCTTTAGCTTCAAGTGGGAGACACACATGTATTGGGTTCCACTAACTCTTTTGTTTTGTTACTAGAGAGACCACTAACTCTCTTCTCAATAAAAGAGATTCTCCACTAACTCTCTTCTTAATACAAGAGAGATTCTTGCACTCCATGACATACATTCTCATTTGCATGAAACACACACAAAAACACTCTTCTCTCTCCCTCTAGCTACGGATTCCAGCAACAGCAACAAGAGTTTTGAAGTGCAGTTTTGTGTTGATTTGGTGTTGTTTCTCCCTAGCAAGAAGAGGTGTTTGCAATTGGCTAGGGGTGTACTAGCTTGAGGACTTCTATCCTTGAAGTCTTGGCTGAATTTTGGACATCATTTCTACCATTCTTTGGTTGGTTTTGAAGCTGCAGTAAGGTAGTAATCACAACTCTATATAGCTGTGATTTTATGTGCATTTACATATGTTCATAGCTTGTTTAATCACATAAATGATCCTTTGTTCTTTGGATATTTTTCAGCTTATAAACAAGTTCATAAAGTTGTAATTCCACTACGTTTTTCTGAAAGTTTAAATGGTTAAACTATGATTTTATGTTCTAACAAACCCAACAATGGCATCAAGAGCCGGTTATATGAATAGCTTGCTTGTTCTTATCATTTAAAAATCATTTTAAAGGATGTTAATCAACTAATTAGGGCCGATTTTGGTTGATTTAATAAACCCCAAGTCTTTCAAAGTTATATCTTCATGCTTATGATTAAACTTTGAAAGATAGGAATGTCAATTGGTTGATATGTTTGGTTGTTGTTTGTTTGGACAAACAAACCCAAATTTCAGTTTATGTTGGCTGAAAATTAGGGTTTGATGGGGTTTATTTTGTTTATTGAATAATGTTTATGATTGTTCATATGATAGTGCATAACCTAGCCTTTGGCCCTATGTTATTTGGATGATTGGAATGGTTGTTTTAATTCATTCAATTGGATTGTAATATTTATGTTTATTATTTGGGTTGTAATTATTTATTCATTTGGTTAGGTAATAAATAGATTAGGTGCATTTCTTTTATTAGAAAAATGTATTAGGATATAATTTTGTAAAAGGAAGATGCACAAGATAAAGACCCAAAGATGGAAATCAAAGACATGGACCTTGAAGTATTTGGATATGGATTCAAGTGGGAGTCCATGGACACATATAATGTGTGATTACAAACCCTTTAGAAAGACCTTATGACAGCACTTGTGATGGCAAACAAGTGTTGTCAACTTAGTAGCTATGGTTATGCACTCATGTTTATATGTTTATGCTTGTTTGAATGTTTGTTGTTTGATTGTTTGGTTGATATTTAGACATATATTGCAAACTCATTAACAAACTTAACAAGCTAAAAATTGATGGTTCTTAATCATTAAAAGTTAATAAAAGGTTATTAAAAAGGATTAATGATTTTATAATAAAATGAGTTTTATTAAAAGAACCATAGGGTATATTGTATTTGAAAGCATGCAAATACAAGTACATAGAGTTTTCTAAACTAGAATTATGAAACCTCTAAATATTCAAATCCCTTTTAAAATAAGTCAAACACCATCCTCTTATACAACACTCGAATCATTTGAGAACTTGATGTGGGATAAAGGTCACCTAACCACATTAGAGGGAACTTATGAGTTTGAGGTGGGTTTGCCATATTTATGGGATAAAGGTCACCTAACCACTAATATTATCAAATCCACACACGTGTCTAGGTAGGATGACTTAATTTGGAAATCATGCATTAGGATCACCGAAGCATGGCGTACAAAGGGTGTTGATGGGATAAACATGCCAAACAAACATAAGATGTTTAACCAAATCCCATACACTAGAAATTGTAATAGGTTACAATTGTCAAATGTTGACTACCTTGTTAATTTAAATAAAGGGATAAATGTCACCTAACCGATATTTAAATGTAACGTTGGATTCTAGATTTTAATTATTAATTGTCTATGACACGTAAAGGGTATTAATGATTAAAATGTAATTTTTCAGAAATACTAATAAGAACTTTGTTAATTTTGTAGAATGGCCGTAAAAAACAACAACACAAACCCGATCGTCCATAACCTATCACTAAGAACAATCCTTGAAAAAGAACGTCTAAACCATGGGAACTTCATGGATTGGTACCGAAACTTGAGAATTGTTCTCAAGCAAGAAAAGAAGTCCTATGTGTTAGACGATCCCATTCCCGATCAACCCGATGAAAATGACGATGAGGCCTTTGCCGAGTGGGTCAAGTACATCGAGGACTCTGTGCAAGTCGCATGTGTCATGCTAGCAAGTATGATTCCCGATTTGCAAACAGACATTGAGAACCACAATGCCTATGACATGATCACCCAGTTGAAGGAAATGTTCCAACAACAATCAAGGGTGGAGCGCTTCGAAACGGTTCGAGCACTCCATGCATGTCGGATGGACAAGACCCAATCGGTGTCATCTTACGTTCTTAAGATGAAGAGCCATATTGATCGCCTCGAAAGGCTTAACTGTCGTGTGTCCAATGAGTTGGCAACGGATTTGATCCTCAACTCTCTATCCAAGAAGTTTGATAGCTTTGTTATGAACTATAACATGAATGGATGGGACAAGAGCATTGGTGAGCTTCACTCAATGCTCAAAACAGCCAAGGCGGGCATGGGTAGAAAGGTTCTACCGGTCCTTACGATCAATGAAGGAGGTAGTAGGAAGAGGCACCTCCCCGACCCTAGGGCAAGTGTTGCAAGAGGGAAGGGGCACGTGAAGGGGAAGGGAAAAGGAAAGGCAAAAGTGGAACCGCCCAGACCAAAAGAAAAGAAACAAAAGGTTGCTCAAAATGACCCGTGTTTTGAGTGTGGGGAGGTAGGCCATTGGAAACGCAATTGTCCGGTCTATCTCAAAGCATTGAGATCAAAGAAGGATGCGGGGAAAACCTCAGGTACAATCTTTATGATACATGTTGAGCTAAATGTTATTTCTTCTAACACATGGGTAATAGATACCGGATGTGGAACTTATATTTGCAATTTATTGCAGGGGTTCAAAAGAAGTGAGCATTATGCAAAAGGGAAATTAGTCTCTTCATGGGGAATGGTGCAAAGGTTCACGTGGAAGCCCAAGGAGACTACATTTTGAAGCTTCCATGTGGTTTGGAAGTTATTTTAAAGAATGTTTTGTATGCTCCTAGTTTAACTAGGAACATTATTTTTGTTTCCCGTTTAAGACAATGTGATTATGATTTTAAGTTTGTTGCCAATGATATTCATGTTTCTTTCAATCATATGTTTTATTTTAAAGCTATACCATGTAATGGTATTTATGAATTGGTTCATGAAAACACAACATATGATAGCTCAATGTACCAAGCAACCAACAAAAGGCTCAAATTAGATTTGAGTGATTCCTATCTTTGGCATTGTCACCTTGGTCACATAAACAAGAATCGTATGCAACAACTCCAAAAGAATGGTCTTTTGAAAACTAATGAAAATGATTCATTTGATGTATGCGAGTCTTGTTTACAAGGTAAAATGACAAAGGCCCCTTTTAGTGGGACTAATGAAAGGGCAAAGGATTTATTAGGAATCATACATTCGGATGCATGTGGACCTTTTAAACCAATAACTAGGAATGGTGAAAGATACTTCATTACCTTTACCGATGACTATAGTCGTTATGGGTATGTGTACTTGTTAAGACACAAACATGAATCTTTTAAAATGTTCAAAATCTTCGAGAATGAAGTAGAAAATCAACTCAACAAAACGGTCAAAATTCTTCGTACAGATAGAGGAGGTGAATACCTAAGTAGTGAATTTCAAGAGTATCTTAGAAGTTGTGGGATAGTCTCACAACTTACTCCACCTAGAACACCACAACATAATGGTGTGTCTGAGAGGAGGAATCAGACTCTATTGGATACGGTTCGATCTATGATGGCTAGAAGAACACTACCTCTATCAATTTGGGGTTTCGCGTTGCTCTCCGCGGCCCGTATTTTAAATATGGCCCCAACTAAGAAAGTAGAAAGGACACCTTTTGAAATATGGCATGGAAGGGTTCCATCATTATCATATTTAAAAGTTTGGGGGTGTGATGCTTATCCTAAGCAATACACTCAAAACAAACTAGAAGCCAGATCCACTAAGTGTATCTTCATTGGATATCCTAGAGATTGTATTGGATATTATTTTATGATCCGACAGAACAGAAAGTGTTTATTGCTCGAAAGGGAGAGTTCTTGGAAACTAAGTTTCTTTCGGAAGAAACTAGTGGAAGAGCAGTGGAACTTGAAGAGGTTCAAGATTCACAAGACGATACAAAATTGGTTGATACTAGCAATCAACATGAGGATGTTGAGAATGATCATATGGATGATCAAGATACACAAAACGTTCGGAGATCTGGTAGAATTAGTGTTCCTCCTGAGAGATATTGATTTTTCATGGATGGATGCTATGTGGTAGATTCGGATGAACCAACCACATACCAAGAGGCAATGTCAAAAACTGATTTTGACAAATGGCAAGAAGCCATGAACGTTGAGATGCAATCCATGTATGATAACCAAGTTTGGGAATTGGTTACCCCACCTCTTAAGTCCAAGATAGTTGGAAGTAAGTGGGTTTTCAAGAAGAAAACCGATATGCATGAAAACTTGGATACCTATAAAGCTAGACTTGTAGCAAAAGGTTTCACTCAAACTCAAGGGGTTGATTATGATGAAACCTTTTCGCCTGTGGCAATGCTAAAGTCTATCAGGATATTGTTTGCCATAGCAACATATAATGACTATGAGATTTGGCAAATGGATGTCAAGACCGCTTTTCTTAATGGATATTTTGAGGAAGATGTCCATATGAAACAGCCTGAAGGTTATGTCGATCCAAAACATCCTAACAAGGTATGCAAGTTAAAGAAATCAATCTATGGATTGAAACAAGCATCAAGAAGTTGGAATCACCGTTTTGATGATGAAGTAAAGAAATTTGGCTTCATCAAAAACACTGATGAAGCTTGTGTATATAAGAAAGCTAGTGGGAGCATTATTACTTTCCTTGTATTATATGTCGATGACATTCTACTAGTTGGAAATGACATTCCAACCTTGGAAGGTGTAAAAACCTGGCTTGGAAGCTGTTTTTCCATCAAGGATCTTGGTGAAGCCACCTATACTTTCGGAATAATGATCTATAGGGATAGATCAAGGCGGTTAATAGGTTTAAACCAAAGTACATACATTGAAAAGATCTTGAAAAGGTTCAAGATGGAGAATTCTAAGAAAGGTTTGGTACCTATTCAAAAGGGGACTATATTGAGCTCATCTCAATGCCCTAGTTCAAAGGTTGAACAAGAAAGAATGAATGGAGTCCCATATGCATCTGTTATAGGATCTATCATGTATGCAATGACATGTACTAGGCCGGACGTGTCATGTGCTCTAAGCATGACAAGTAGATATCAATAGAATCCTGGTAATAGTCATTGGATGGCTGTTAAGAGTATTTTGAAATACCTTAGAAACACTAAGGATATGTTCTTAATATATGGATCTGGTGAGGAGGAGCTCGTTGTAAAGGGTTACACGTATGCGAGTTTCCAAACTGATCAAGATGATTCTCGATCACAGTCGGGATATGTCTTCATTTTGAATGGAGAAGCCGTCTCTTGGAAGAGCTCAAAGCAAGATGTAGTGGCACTATCGACAACAGAATCAGAATACATCGCCGCTTCATTGGTAGCTCAAGAAGCTACGTGACTTAGGAAGTTCATTGCTGATCTAGGGGTTGTTGCTACCATTCAAGACCCCCTAGAGATCTTTTGTGACAACGAAGGTGCTATTGCTCAAATCAAGGAGCCTCGTGCTCATCAAAAGACTCGGCACATTGAACGGAGATTAAACTACATTAGGGACGAAGTTGAAAAGGGGAAGATATGTATTCGCAAAGTTCATACCGATCAAAACATTGCGGATCCATTCACGAAGCTTCTAGATAGGTCAAAGCATGAAAGTCACACTTGTGCCTTAGGACTTAAATATTCTAGTGATTGGACTTGATCAAATTTAGTATTTGAATATGTGGAACTCTTTATTATTTGAGTAAAATTATTTGGTTATAATATTTCAATTAATGTTCTAGTTTAGCATGTTTAATCCATGATTAAATTATTTACTCTAAATGTCCGTAGTCGTTCATACTTGTGGGAACAAGTGTGAGGGTAAGATTATTATGAACTTGGATTGGTTGATATTCATAAGGATGAATATAGAGCAATGGGTTGCTACCAAGGTTCATAGATATTTGTGGGATACAAATATTGGACTAACCCGCATCTCAAATTTTACAACATGGAATCTTATCGATTGATCATAAGTAAATTTGAGTAAAGGCGAATATCATTTGGTATCCTTTAACCTGAGATACATATTGGGTTTGATATTCACCAAGTATTATACCTTGAGCTAATTCTTCACTGTCCTGAAATAGTGGACAGTACATAAGGGTATGTTCAGGTATGAAGTGTCTGTGAGAAACGTATGTAGTCAAGATGGAATTTGTTCCCCTTAATCGTTGAGAGTTAGATGTCTAAGGCCTGATTAAGTTAAATCAACAAGAAATGATCATTCTGTGTTCTTGGATTTAACATGACATCTGTAACAAAAGGATAGATGATTGATTCACCTAAATCATTTCAAGTAGGATACTTGAATGGGATGATGTTATTGAATGGCCATAAGTCATGCGTATTAAGGGTAGTAAACCGTTGTTAGGCGGTATTTACTACTTGCATCAATCTTCTATGAATCTTGGGCAAGTGGGAGATTGTAGGATTCTATGTGCCCAAGACACTAAGAATATTGATGTGGTTAGTACGTTCTGATCCAAGTCGGGTTATACCCAATAACAAGCTTAGCAAACTCCAATTAATATTTAATTGATGATATGATCATGCAATTAAATATTTACACCAATTTAGAAAATGAGTTTTCTAAATAAGTTGCATATGAGATGGAACAATTTATTAGGATATTTTGTTCAATAATATTATTTGTAATGTTATTTAAGTAAGTTAGATAACATTACAAATTAATAATAGGAGTGTATGGATTATACAATTAAAAGGTTAGTTGTATATATCTAATAAGAGGACTAGTAGACAATTAAAAGGTTATACAATTAGTACCAATTTTATAAGAAAACCTTTTCTTTTATACCAATGTAACTGTCCCCTTTAGCTTCAAGTGGGAGACACACATGTATTGGGTTTCACTAACTCTTTTGTTTTGTTGCTAGAGAGACCACTAACTCTCTTCTCAATAAAAGAGATTCTCCACTAACTCTCTTCTTAATACAAGAGAGATTCTTGCACTCCATGACAAACATTCTCATTTGCATGAAACACACACAAAAACACTCTCCTCTCTCTCTCTAGCTACGGATTCTAGCAGCAGCAACAAGAGTTTTGAAGTGCAGTTTTGTGTTGATTGGGTGTTGTTTCTCCATAGCAAGAAGAGGTGTTTGCAATTGGCTTGGGGTATACTAGCTTGAGGACTTCTATCCTTGAAGTCTTGGCTGAATTTTGGACATCATTTCCACCGTTCTTTGGTCGGTTTTGGAGCTGCAGTAAGGTAGTAATCACAGCTCTATATAGCTGTGATTTTATGTGCATTTACATATGTTCATAGCTTGTTTATTCACATAAATGATCCTTTGTTCTTTGGGTTTGTTTTATACATTAATATGGTCATCTAATGAACATATTTTTCAGCTTATAAACAACTTTATAAAGTTGTAATTCCGCTGTGTTTTTCTGAAAGTTTAAATGGTTAAACTATAATTTTATGTTCTAACAAACCCTACACATTTTGGCAAACTCACACGTGTGTGTAAGTAGGATGTCTTGATTTGTAAACCATGTAAAATGGATCACCTACAATATGGTTTCCAAATGGTGTTGATGGGATTAACATGCCGACTTTACATATGATGTTTAAAGTCGATCCCATACCTCTAGAAGTTGAAAATGGTTGCAACCGTCAATTGTTGACCACCTTATTAATTTAAATCGTGGGATAAAGGTCACCTAACCACAATTTAAATGTAATTTTGGGTTCTATATTTTAATATAAAATGACCATAAAAGGTATTAATTATTAAAAATTGACAATATCAAAAATACTAAAATAGATCTTTGTTAAATTTTGTAGATGGCCACCAGTAACGACAATCATGATAACTCATCCGCATCCACCCTGATAGGATCAATTAGAGCAATCTGTATCAATTATATGAACAATTCAAAGCAAAATACAATCAATTGTAATCAAATAAAGACAAATCAACAAAATTCATATTCCATTGATTGCAAAGACGATTACAAGTGATAGAAAGCAGTTCTCATAAAACCTATGCAAAAACTTACAATCTACACTACGTCTAAGCTATTTATACTAGAACTAAGGAACTAAATTTACACAACTAGTCCCTACACTAGTATAAAATACAAAATAGACACTAAACAATAAAAGACTAAATGTTAATCTTTTAAGGGACCTAACAATACTCCCCCTAAGATTGACATTTATCTTCAGTCTTCAGTTCAGCTCCATCTTTTCTTTTTCTTCTTTTGTCTTCAATCTTGACTTTGTCTTCATTTCTTCTCAGCATTCTTTGACTTTTTCTTTTCTCCTTGAATCTTCTCTCTTCAATCTTCAATCTGCAATGAAATCCTCAGGCTCTTCTTTTACAGAGAACATTGGCTTCTTCTTGTAAATCTCTGTTTCCTTCAACGCATTCTCAATCGCTGACTTGAATTTCTTAGCCAGCACAGCCTGCTCTGGTTTTGATTCATTAGTTTTTATGTCTAACTGCTTCATTCTTTCCAATGTTCTCTTTGACAAACATGCTATATCAACATTAGCATATAGCTCAATTGGAATTCCGTAGTCTTTTGTATATAATTCAAGCACTCCTTTTCTTGATATTCTCATAAATTCAATGTCTGGTATATCTTTCTTCACAATGTTGGCATAAGCCAAAGCTTTCCTTAAAGCAATTCTTTCCATGGCTGCACTCATGACATTGATAATTTACACAAAATACTTTTTATCTTGTTCAGCTGTCTCATCTGATAACTTGTCAAACTTCTGCACAGATAGAAATGAAATGTAACTTGGGTGTAATAACCTCAATTCAAAGGCTCCAAACAAAGTTATCATGTCTTCATTCCAATCTTCTAAGTTTCTCACAAGCTTTAGTTCAAATGTTTCTGAATTATAAAACCATCTTTGAATTGGTTTTGACTTCTGATTTCCATCAATCATCTTTATGCCAGGAGTTGTCACCTTTTCTACAAACTTATCATAAAATTCAATCATGAAGTGATCTTCATCTGATTGATTCACTGTCTTACTTCTCTTCTTTTCATTGACATAAAGTATTCTTTATCTTCCTGATCACATATTGTTTTCAGAAAATTACTTGATCTGGTCAACCCTGTTCTCAACAAATCTACCATCATTTGACCTCTTTTTGCATTTGAATGGTTTATCAACCTCAACTTATTCAACTCTTTAAGATCTTGCACTGGAAGTTTTATGATGCTAGCATAAAAATGATACACATCACATATAGCATTCACTCTTTTAATTAGAAATGCATCAAACACTTCATCATACTTCCATGCTATGATTTTTACTTGATTGGTGAAGTCTGGTGCAATCATTGCATTTAACAGTTCAGCAACTGATTGACCTTTTTGTAACACATTTCTTACCAAATCACCAGTTGACCTTGATTTATCGAAAATTTGAATTTGTTCTTCAGATGCCTTATATGCTTGCTTTTCTGATTCTGGAAACATCTTCATCAATTCTTTTCTCCTTTCAAGCATACTTGATTTTTGAGCCATCTGTTTAATCTCCTGAGGTTTCAAGATTCGAGTTCTTTTTGTGATTTCCAGATATTGTGGATTGTCAGTATCCAAAATAATCATCTTTTTGGTTTGTTTCTCAGTTTCTTGAAAACTTTTAACCAAATTTCTCAAAGATACAGATTGAAGTCTTTTTAATTTTCTCCACGGATAATTCCTTGCATGCAACCATGATCGTAAAGCAACCACACTCATGTCTTCTGGATCAGGATGGTGCAGCTCGGAACTAGAAAGTTCATCCATATTGATACTTTCTTTTTCTCTGTTCCACTCTCCATGTTCAATCACAATTTCATTAGGATCTATTGGAGCAATGGATTCTGCAGCTATGCATTTCTCATATTCATTGTTTATTTGAGAAACTGTTAATCCATCTAAAAATACTCTGTTGTATTTCATCTTTACAAGATAGTTATACCTTTCTTCAAAATCTGATAGAATATCATCAACTCCTTGATCATGTTCCAAAGGAGGATTTTCAAATTCTTCAATCACATCATTATCATCCAGAACTTCATTATACCAGTCATCATCAAATTCTTCTTCCAAATCTTCAAGAGCACCAATTTTGTCTTGACTCATTTGCTCTTGACTCTCTTGATGTTCTTTTTCAATAGGTTCTTCAACTTTTTGTACTTTTGAAGAAGTTTCAGGAACAAATTCAACATCAGCTTCATCTAATTTCCTCTTTCCTTTCTCCCTTTCAGATACTTTTTCAATATCAATTGGAATGTTTTCAGCAATAATCACAATTTCTGGAGAAGAGGGCTTTGCTGATTCTTTGAACTTTGTTAATTCTTCCTTCAATCTTTCATTTTCTTCAGACATATTCTTGAATCTTTCTTCAAGAAGATCATAATCTTTTATCATAACCTCAAAATTTTTTATAACATCTTCTTTGTCTTTGGCATAAGCCACAATCTTTTCATCTTTTAACAAACCATCTTCTTTCAATTTTTCATTAGCTTTCTTCAACAAATCAAGCTCTGCTCTTAGTTCTTCAATCTCTTTTTCTTTAGCTTCATTATCAACTTTTAAGCTTTCGAGTTCATCAACATCAAGAATTTCTTCAGTTTGAATGGCCACATTGGTTGTAGAAACAGGTATATCTTGATGAATTTGAAATGTCTCAATGAACTCATAATCAAAAATCTGATCATCAACATTCATTTCTTGTTCAGTCTCAAAGTGAGCCTGTTCCTCTTCATGTATCTCTTCATGAGCAGTTTTCATCAATAATAAAAGCATCTACATCATCAACTGCTTCATGCTCACTTTCCTGATCATTAATTTCATCACCCACTATTTCTTCATCTTCATTTTGAGCTTCATTTTCAGGCTCAGAAATTGGGGGATCATGAATTATATCCTGGTGAGTCACAGCTTCATCACCATCATCATCATTATTATCATCATCATCATTATCTTGATCATCTTCATCATCTTGATCATCTTCATTATCTTGATCATCTTCTTCCAAAGGAAATTCATCTATCAGATCAGCAGGATCAATTGGTTCTCCATCTATCAAATGATAATGCTCCACAGTAATGTCAACCTCATCATTTGCTACATTTAACATGTAGTCAAACATAGGAACATTTGAGCACCTGTTATCATTGATAACTTCTTATATGTCATTTCAGACATATTTTCCATCTCCAATCGATCTCCACCAACACCATAAACATGAATGTCAGGATATTCCTCATTAATAATCATTTGGAGGAATCTTGGATACATTAAGTATTTATGCCTTGTTCCTTTTTCCAAATTAAAGGCAAATCCATTCAGTATCCATTTTGACATATTGAATCTCCTGTTTGTAGCTAAAGCAACAATAGGTGAAGCTATGTCCACAGGAAATGAATTCCAACCAGCACTCCTCTTGGACAAACAGTGTTGGAAGATGTAACAAAGAAGCTTCTAGTGATTATAAACTCTTGCTCTAAAGAATTGTTTCTTAGGAAACTGATCAGGATGACCCATAGCCATAAAACTTTCTCTGCATTCATCAAAAGAAAATTCACATCTATCTTCTGGATCATTTTCACCCAATCTAAGAGCATTTCTGATAGAATCTTCAGATACTTCTATCATTCTATCTCTGGTTATAAAGTCCCTTACAACTTTTCTTCCATCCTCTACTTCAACCCGAGCAGTGTTCCAAAACTGTCTAATAAGTCTGTCATAGATTACAGTTTGGTAACACATAGCATAAACATATTTGGTTCTTAGAAGAAATCTGATCATTTCTTCATAAGAAAAAGCATCTTGAGCTTCATCATCCAAAAATGCAACAATATTATGCTTAGGTACAAACTTCAATTCTGCCATCTGCAAAATATAAGAACAATGATGTTAGATAATGTATATTTTGAAGCAAATGATTAATTGTGAGTTTAAAATTATGATGATTTAAGATATTATAAACTGATGTGTTAAATTGAATTTGAATTTTTAAAAACAGCTTGAATTTAAATTTTAAGTGTAAACACTTAATTTTGATAAAAGATGAATTTTCAAGCTTGATTTTGATTAACAGATTAACACTTCTGTTTATGAAATCTTATATCACTTTATTAAAAACTCTTAAATTCCTGAGATGATGATTTGTATCAATTTTCATTTTATTTTGAATTTTGTTTTATTTTATTTTGAAAATTTCGAAACTGTTCATCTTCTTCAACATGTTCATCATCACCGTGAAAGTTCATCGGTGACCATGAATCAAGAATTCAATCAAATATCAGATTATCACAAGATTATCCTAATATCATGATCGAAATCATCAGTTGAACAAGAATCAATCATCAATTTTTCACATTTTTTCTCGATTTGAAGTACTCTGTGATTTTTCAAGTGTTAGGGTTCATACGACCCACAGGGATCGAACGACCATCAAAATGATTCATTTCAAATGAAATCAGTTGAATATGATTCATTCACTTACATTCACGATCACAAGAATAATATCGACAATCGGGAATTTTTGTTCGAAGTGAATATAATCGATGAATAAGGGTTTTGTTCAACGAAAGGTCGAAAGTTCGAGAGTTCAGAGGGTTTTGTGAGGGTTTTTGAATTTAGAATGAAATGAATATCACAAGTGTTCTATTTATACTAAGTATAAAATTTTAGACTTATGAGCACTGTTGGTCGTTTTAGGATCATTCAGACTCATTAGGTCAAAAATTTCACTAAGTATCTAGACATATGAGCACTGTACAGCAGTCGTATTAGCACTGTTAGACACTTAGTCTAGCCGTATGAGAACTGTTTCAGACTTATGAGAACTGTTAGTCGCATAAGCACTGTTGGTCGCATAAGCACTGTTCCAGTAGCATGAGTACTGTTTCAGTAGCATAAGCAATTTTTCAGTAGCATAAGCACTATTAGTCGTATAATAAATCTGAAATGTCCACATTCACTTGGAATTTTCAAATCTTCCACCTGCACACTGTTTAAACAAATTAGTAATATTTCATACTAATATTCAAACAATATTGCATATTTTTACATTTTGACCCTCAAAGTTTCAAATTTACACTTTTGACCCTCAAAGTTTCAAATTTCACACTTTTGACCCTCAAAGTTTCAAATTTTCATTGTTGACCCTCAAAGTTTCAAATTTTCATTTTTGACCCTCAAATTTGAACTATTTACAAGTTTGACCTTTCATCTTAGTTTCAAAATGAACAACCAAATATTTCAACATCTGTCTTGATTTAAACTTTTCAAAGAAGCTTTTCCTTACTAAAAATTATGAGATCATTTTATCATTTGATCAACACACACATACTTTGAAATTAAAGCATCATCCGTTCAATTCAACATGATCATTTTCATTTTGATTTTCTGAGAATATTCTTACTGGTTTATTACTCCCCCTAAACTTTTAAGTTTCTCAAAACTTAGAAGTTTATTAAGAGATCATAAGAATATCATACTTAACTTTGTTATATTGCCTGCACACAAGAAACCATGCATAAAATCAAAATTAAAGCAGAATGAAAATCTAATATTTACACTAGAATCTGAGATTGCAGTGAGATCATATTAGATAAGATCAGACATTAAAATAAAAAAATTGTGTGGATAGTCATAGACAATGATTAACTCCTGATCAAGTGTGTTCCAGGTCAGTGATATCACAGCAAAGGAGACACAAGATCTAAGGACAGCAAATGATGTTTTTGACGTAAACTATCAGCTCACTTACTTTTTCAATTCTTGGATGAGTATGGTAGAGGTGTATGACAATATGTGACTCATACCAAGACAAAGAGGATCAACCATCATCAAGACATGCAAGAAAGCACTTTTTCTCAACTTATTACCTAACAAATATGCATAATCAGAGTTCATGTTACTTAATTTAATAGAGAATGATCATGGATAACCATTTGATCAACTTTAACCATCCTTTGAATGGGTTGTGCACATTGGCATCTTTTGCATCAAATGAGAATATCCAGGTCTGTAATGATTTACAACAGAGGATATCTCAGAACTTCAGGTCTATGATGACTCATAACAGAGAAGTAAATGATGCTTGTAACAGATCTCATGATTAGTCACATTACCATTAGGTGTGAGCAGGAGTAGCTTAACAAGCAGTCAATCTGATAAGCTAATACACTCAAATGTACTTAGATGAATACACAAACAAGCATAAGAATGTGGGTAATCACAAGAATTTACTTGTTCAGTATACTAGCATGATAGTGTCTACACAACAATTCCTGATCATGTCAGACTTTATTAGTGAGTGAAGTATGTAACTGATCTTACTAATGTACTATCATTTCTCACAGAAGGCAAATACAGATGCATTCCTAAAATAAAAAAAATGAAAAATGAAAAGCACTCTATTTTTTGGATTTTTGATTTATATTTTTCTATTTGATTTTGGGGTTTTCTACTTTTGTAATTGTTTTTCTATAAAAGAAAGCACACACACACAAACAATCAGGCAAATAACGATGAAAAGTTATCCTTATGAAAATTGTCAGATTTAGGAAAGTATTTGATCATGAAAAGATTCAAATTTGTAACCAGGTTTACACATGGTTAATAAGGCCAATTGACTCCACTAAATACTCAAACCTTCCTGGTAGAAAAGCTTTAGTAAATAGGTCTGCCAACTGTTTTTCAGTTGCTATTTGAATCAAAATGATTAAACCTTTTTCAGAATTATCTCTTAGAAAATGATATCGAATTTCGATATGTTTTGTTTTTGAGTGTTGAACTGGATTAGCTGTAATGAACATAGCAGCAGTGTTATCAATGTAAATGGGTGTTTTAAGAAAATTGAACCCATAATCTAGCAGTTGGTTTTGCAACCAAAGGATTTGAGAACATCCTGCTGATGCAGCTATGTACTCAGCTTCTGCAGTTGAGACAGAAACATTTGTTTGTTTCTTACATTGCCATGAAACTAATCTGGGTCCAAGAAACTGACAATCACCCGTTGTAGATTTTCTTTCTTGACAACATCCACCATAATCACTATCTGTGTATCCATGTAACTCAAAATTACCCTCATAAGGATACCAAAGCCCTAAGGCTGGTTTACCTTTGAGATACCTGAATATTCTTTTGACAGCAATTAAGTGAGATTCTTTCGGGTCTGATTGATACCTTGCACAGACACAAACAGCATACATTATGTCTGGTCTTGATGCAGTAAGATACATCAAAGAACCAATCATAGATCTATATAAAGTTTGGTCTACTGATTTTCCTTTAGGATCAGGTTCAATCTTGGTGTTTACGTCAGCTGGAGTTCTTATGGATTAACAATCATGCAGTTTGAATTTTTTCAAAAGTTTATCAACAAATTTCTCCTGATTTATAAAAATACCATCTGCAGATTGTTGAACTTGTAGTCCAAGAATGAAATTTATTTCTCCCATAGAACTCATTTGAAACCGAGATTTCATGATCTCTTCAAATTCTTTGCACAATGTTGGACTTGTAGAACCAAATATGATATCATCTACATACACTTGCACACATAAGAGATCATCATTATCCTTCTTTATGAATAAAGTTGGATCGATTTTCCCTCTTGTATATCCATGTTGGATCAAGTGTTGAGATAATGTCTCATACCAAATTCTAGGAGCTTGATGTAGGCCATATAAAGCTTTGCTAAGCTTATACACACGATGTGGAAATTCTGCATCCTCAAATCCCGGAGGTTGCTTGACATACACATCATCAATGATTGGACCATACAGAAATGCACCTTTTACGTCCATTTGATACACCTTGAATTTCATGAATGATGCATAAGCCAGGAAAACACGAATAGATTCGAGTCATGCAACTGGAGCAAATACTTCATCATAGTCAATTCCTTCTTCCTGTGTGTATCCTTGTGCAACAAGTTTGCTTTGTTTCTGATAACAATGCCACGATCATCAGTTTTATTTCTGAATAACCATTTGGTGCCTATGGCATTTTCTCCTTCAGGTAATTCCACCAACTTCCCCACTTCTTGTTTTCGAAATTGTAGAAGTTCCTCCTGCATAGCTTCAATCCAACCATTGTCCTGTAATGCCTCGGTGACATTTTTAGGAACAGTCTGAGAAAGGAAACAAGAGTATAAACAAACATTTGCATGTTCAGATTTACTCCTAGTAGTTCTTTCATTCAGAGGACCAATAATCTGTGATGTTGGATGGTTCCGGTGGATACGAGATATCGGAATCTCATTTCCTTGAACAGTAACATCAAGATTTGTTTGGTTCAGATTGGAGAGCTGTTGCAATAAGGTTGAAGAATGTGGTGTGAAATTTGGTACTTGAGTCGGTGAATTGAGAAAGTAATCAAAGTTACTTTGATCAATTGCATCTCCAGAGATAGAAGATGTGCTAGACTCAGGATGTCCAATTTCTGTACCATCATTAGGAAAAGGTTGTGATGCTTCTTGAGCAGCTGAAACAGAATGATCTGAAGCTGAAGAATCAGGAACATTGTCATGGAAATGGATTGTTGAATCCTTGACAAATGAAAAAAATGGATAATCTGGACGAGCATCATCTGAATCATCATAATCTGAATCATCACTGAAAGATCCAAGATCTCCTCTTGAGTTCTTCTTGCCTGAAAAATCATCAGATTGATTAAACAAGTTAGACTGAAATGAGTTTGACAAAGAATCCAAATCAAATAACCATGCAGGACCATTTGAAACTGATGGAAAAGAGTTTTCCAAAAATTTAACGTTGATGTTTCATTAATAGTGTTTGTCCTAGAGTTATACACTCGATAGGCTTTTGAAACAGATGAATATCCAATGAAAAATCCATTATCAGCTTTTTCTTCAAATTTTCCTAAATGATCACTTGAGTAAAGAATCATAACTGGACAACCAAATGATTTTAAAAAATTTATGTTTGGTTTCGTGTCAAACATCAACTCATATGGAGTTTTCTTTTTATCTTTAACAAGCAAGATTCTGCTCTGAACAAAACATGGTGTGGATATTGCTTCGTCCCAGAAAGTGATTGGAAGTTTAGCATCTGCTAACATAGAACGGGCAGCTTCAATTAAAGTTCGGTTCTTCCTTTCAGCAACTCCATTTTGTTGTGGAGTTCTGGGAGCACTGAACTGATGAACTATCCCTTTTTCTGCACAAAACAAATCAATGTTAGCATTTTTAAATTCAGTTGCATTATCACTTCTTATTATTTTTACTGTTTGATCAAGCTGATTTTCAACTTTATTAATAAATTCTTTTAGAAGATCTGCAGTTTCAGATTTAGCTTGAAGAAAGAAAACCCATGAAAATCTTGTATAATCATCTATGATGACTAAACAATATGATTTTCTACCAATACTCCTAACATTAGTTGGTCCAAAAAGGTCCATATGTAACATCTGGAGTGGTTTGGTGTTTGAGTTTATTAGTTTGGACTTATAAGACGCTCTATGTTGTTTGCCCTTCAGACATGCTGAGCAATGATCAGTTGTTGAAAACTTCTTGGAAGGAAGTCCAATAACATGATTTCCTGCTACAAGCTTGTTCATGTTTTTGAAGTTGGAATGACCAAGACGTCTATGCCAAAGCTGGCTTTCATCATTTGAGGCTTTAGCAATCAGGCAAGTAGTTTCAGTTGCAGGATCCACTTGAGACATATCCAATTTGTATACATCTCTGTCTCTAGCAGCTTTAATTATCACCCAGTCATTGCTAATCTGAAAACCTGATTTCAAGACATAACAGTGAGATTCATCAAAAAGAACAGAGTAAGATTTGTCACAAATTTGGGATACACTTAGAAGATTAAAGTTCAACTGTGAACAGAAGTTGACTTTATCAAAACTGATAATCCCATTGGACACTGTTCCCTCTCCTGTTATCTTTCCACCTGCATCTCCTCCAAAAGCAATATGAGTACCGTCCTTTAACTTAAAGTCTTGCAACAAGGCTTGATTGCCTGTCATATGCCGGCTACACCCACTGTCAACATACCATGAGTTGATTGGTCTCCGCGGGCGTACCTGCATTCACAAACATTTAAGGAGAGTTAGTAACCCAAGCCGAGATGGTCTTGGGCTTGCCAAACTTGTCAACAATTGTAAATTGTTTAAAATGAAGTTTGTTAACATCTGGTTTCTTTTGAATTTTAACTTGTTCAAATTCTTTTTGAGAAACCAACTGATTATCTCTTTGAGATTTTGATTTCAAAGCATTATTAAGAAATCTTGAACTCTTGTATGACTCATTTGAGAATGTTCCTTGGTTTATTCTCACAGATCGAGGAATAAACTTTTCTTGATGGTATTGCTGTGATTTGACAAATTCTGAATTGTTTCTTCTGAAAGATCTCAAACCCAAGGAAGATTGTTGTTGTGAAAATTTAAATCCAATATTTTGATTTCTTATAAATTGTGGATTTACAAAACCTTGATTATTGAATTCCTTCCTTGTAGAGTTCTTCCTGAAGTAACAATCATTGGTATTGTGATTTCTTTTATCACACAAGGCACAGTATTTGTTAAAATAACAGTCAGCTGTGGTGTGATTTGTCATATCACATATGTAGCAATACTTGTTAAAGTAACATTCAGAAATGTCATGATTGTACATGTCACAGATATCACAATACTTTTCAGAATGTTTAAACAACATTTTATTAACCCTTGATGTTGAAGCAACATTTGATTCTTGTTTGAATTTTGGGTTAGGCAATTTAATTTGTTGTTTAATTGGTGTGAATTTCGTCTTTTGATCTTTAGGATTCTTCTTTTGAACTTGAACAAGATTATTTGACTCCTTTGATTCAAATCTTTTGTACACAGCGGAAGTCTTATGATCTGAACTTGTTCTCAGATCAGAGTTGAATTTGATCTTAGGTGTATTTGTTATTTTTGTGTTTGTGTTCAAGTCAAAAGTTCCAGCAGACACAAACTTCACAGGTTTAATTTGAGTATTGTTCTGTGACTGATTAGTTGATTCAGTTTTCTTTGCTTTTGCAGCTTTTCTTCGTCTTTGATTTCTCAATCTTGATGAAGTTTTCTTGCTTTGAAGTTTAGTTGAATCTTGAGAAGATTCCTTTTGACATTCTTTCACTTCAGTTAGTTCATTAGAACTAGAATCATCAGAATTATTGTTATCTGATTTAACCTCTTCATATTTTTCTTTCAGTTTGTTATTGACATCAGAATTTTCACTCTTTAGTTTAGTTTGTTCAATAACATTTTCACTTTTTGGTACGAACAGCTTCTTTTGTTTTTGTTGAGGTTCATAAGATTTAACTTTGATTGGATGACCATTTTTGATCTTGTTTAAGTCAGTTTCTTCATAAACTTCAACATTTTTCCTTTGAAGGTTCTTTTGATCTTGAAATTCCTTCAGTTTAGCTTTGTTTTCTGGTGAATGATCATGAGTATTGAAATTATCAGGTAATGTTTTTGAGATAGATTCAGGCATAGGTTCATGTGTGAATCCTAGTCCTGTTTTGTCTTTTTCATTCCTTCCATTCACCAGTTGCTCAACAATTTTCTTTGAGCTTTTAACTTTGGCTAAGTCTATTTGAGTTGATGCATGTGCCAATTTTTCTTTTTCAAGTGTTTTGTTCATCTCTTCAAGTTGTTGTTTCACAAGTTCAAGTTCTTTAATGGTTTTGTTCCATGATGCTTGAAGAGACATGATCTTTTCATCAGCATTTTGTGATCTGATTTTAGCTTGTTGTGTTTTGATTCTTCTTGTTTGAGCTTGTCACAAATTTTAAATGAGTATGTTCTGTAGTGTTCAACTAGCTCAAAACATGCTTTTGTGCACATTTCCTCTCTCACTTCTACTGGTATTTCAGGATATGAGTGTGAAGATTCAGTATCAGAAGAATTAACAACCTTTGGCTGTTCTGATTGAGCCATAAGAGCAACTTCTTTAGTGGTATCTTTTGGGTCTGATTTGTTGCTCCAATCATACTCTTCTTCTTGATCTGATTCATCATATTTAGGATCTTTAAATTCAGACTAGTCTTCATCATCCACTTCAGCAACTAGTGCCAGATTAGCAGTGAGATCAGCTGTAAATTGCTCTGCATATGCACTCCAGTCATAACCATCTTTGATGTTTACAACTAGTGCCTTCTTAGTTTCCTCACTGTTCTTCTCTTCTTTGGGTTCTGGCATTGGTAGACTTTGGTATGGCTTCTGAAAAGTCTTGTTTGCCTGTTGCTAATACTTTTGACCATTTGAGCTGCCTTGAGTATTTCCTCCTTGGTTTCTTGGAGCTTTGCATTCTCTTGAAAAATGACCATAACTGTTACAGTTAAAGCATCTTGATTTTGATTTATCAAACCCAACAGTTTTGTTTGCACTGGGTTTGTAATTTCTGTTAGTGTAAGCATGCTTTTGAGTTCTGTAAGCTATCATGACCATCTGCCAATTAAGATCCATTTCTTCTACATCATCTGGATCCATTTCAAACAAATCCTGTAGAACTAGCTCCATTTGAGTCAGATGACTTCCTTGATAAGCTTGAAAGCTTGCCATGAAAGCAGTGAAAGCAGTTTTTGACTCTTCATCTTGTAAAAGAATGTTGATCACATCTTTCACTTTGCTTGGATTGGGAGAGTTTGAGGAAGATGGCATCTCAGTTGAAGGTTTAGGCATTTGAGCTTTTGGTGAAGACTGTGGTTGTGGTTGAGTGGAGTAAGCAGGTGTACTGGTGAAGAATCCTGCTCCCACAAATAGATCACCTTCATCTTCAGGAGTGGATTGGTCTTTAGCCAAAAATGCATTTTCAACAGTATTTGCTGGCTGAAGCAACATACTTATACTGAGTTGTTGATGCATGTCTATCATTATTTCTTGAGCTCTCATCAATTTCTACAGATTCAATTTTAGCAATGAGCAGATCAAGATCCATTGGAAACTTCTCAGTATGTTTCAACAAAGTGACAGTTTGTTTCCAAGAAGATGGTAGTGCATTCAGAAGTCTATTGTTTAAGTCCTCAAGATCATTCTTGATTCCCAAAGTAGACATCTCTGTAGTTAATTGCACAAACTGTTCATCATTTGGTTTATTGTTTCTCCTGAGATGTGCTCAAAAAGTTCCAATTGCCTTTTCAGTTTCTGCTTTTTCAATCTTGAATCTCTTTCCCTCCTTCACATATAATCTTCAAGGCTTTATACATTGTATATCCAGTCTGATAGTTTTCAAGCCTTGAAAGAACTTCCAGTGGTAGTCCTTTAGACATGAGAGAATATGCTTTGATGTCATTCTTTACTTTCTTTAAATCATCACCATGAAGATTATCCTCTGGATAAGGCTCTTGTGAATCTTTAGAATACACAAATCCCCTGTCTGGACCATCAGTAGTCACAGGAATGTATGGACCCTTTTCAATTGATTTCCATAGATCAGTATCTATGGAATTCAAATGATGTTTCAGCCTAAGAGACCAATTTTTAAAATCAGCTCTGTTTTTAAGTTTTGGAACTCTATTCTCAGAATCTTCTGATTTAGCCATTTTTTTATATTTTTGTTGTTTTTCTAATCTTTTGAATTAAGAAATGAAAAGAAAAAATTTTTGGGTTTTTGAAATTTTATGAAAAATTTCTAAGTGTTAAGGCTGAAAAGTCCGAAACAGTGGTCAAACGTCCAACAGTGATGATACGACCAGCAATGAAACTTCGAACAGTTGTAATACGTCCAACAGTGAAAAGTCCAACAGTTGTGATAAGTCCAACAGTGATGAGTCTAAGGGATTGCCTTAGAAAAATATCCAACACAGTGCTGAAACTACCAACATTAGTTATACGACCAAAGCTGAAACGACCAACAGTCATTATACGACCACAATCAGATGTTCTACAGTCGTTATACAGCTAAGGTAAAACGACTAACAGTAGTGATGTGTCTAACCAACAGTGGTTATACGGCTAGGGTGAAACTACTGAAACAGTTGAGAAAAGTCCAACAGTTCTCAAACGACCAATCACTTAGTCAAATTTCAGTGTTTTTCATCCCTAATACGACACATTCATCAGCTTCATATGAATGTAACGAACTCAGAAATCTCAAAATCCTTCAATTATTGATGAATTAAGCTGAAATTTCGCAATTAGTTCATGATTATACCGATAATCAATCCTATAACCTCAATTTCAGTGATTATCAACAACTTTCTATGAATTTCAGAGATTTTAGGTCGAACACTCAAGAACACATATTCGTACTGTTTTTCCACTAATTCACTCGATTTTTATGAGATAAACTGCAAATTGTGATTCAAAACATGTTTCTGATGATGAAACACTGCTTCGATTCACAATATTTCACTTGAATTGTCAACTGATTACAGATTTCAGTGGATTTTTGAAGTTTCTATCTTCGACAGAACTTCAAGAACACTCAACCGAAAGCTCTGATACCAATTGATAGGATCAATTAGAGCAATATGTATCAATTATATGAACAATTCAAAGCAAAATACAATCAATTGTAATCAAATCAAGACAAATCAACAAAATTCATATTCCATTGATTGCAAAGACGATTACAAGTGATAGAAAGCAGTTCTCATAAAACCTATGCAAAAACTTACAATCTACACTACGTCTAAGCTATTTATACTAGAACTAAGGAACTAAATTTACACAACTATTCCCTACACTAGTATAAAATACAAAATAGACACTAAACAATAAAAGACTAAATGTTAATCTTTAAAGGGACCTAATACACCCAATCATTACGAGTGATCCTCCAAAAGGAACGTCTAAATCATAACAACTTTATTGATTGGTATCAAAACTTGAGAATCGTTCTCAAGCAAGAGAGAAGATCATATGTTTTAGACGACCCTATCCCCGATCAACCTACTGAGGATGATGAGGTGGCCTACAACGATTGGCTGAAGTACACTGAGGACTCCGTCCAAGTGTCTTGTCCATCCAAGAGTTGAAAGCAAAGAAGTTGCTACTAATGACCCAAACCAAACCACAAGATAAGAAGCAAAAGGTTGCTACTAATGACCCATGCTTCAAGTGTGGGGAGATTAGACATTGGGCAAGGAATTGTCCCGTCCATCTCCAAGAGTTGAAAGCAAAGAGGGATGCCGGGCAGATCTCATGTACAATATACATGATTCATATTGATCTTAATGTTACATCTTCAAACACATGGGTATTAGATACCGGATGTGGAACTCATATTTGCAATTTGTTGCAGGGGTTCACAAGAAGTAGGGACTTCTATCAAGGGGATGTAAGCCTCTTTATGGGCAATGGAACTAAAGTCTTAGTTGAAGCTCGTGGGGACTACATCCTAAAACTTCCAAGTAGCTTGGAAGTTATTTTGAAGAATGTTTTGTATGCTCCTAGTTTGACTAGGAACATTATTTCTCTATCCCAATTAAGACATTATGATTATGTATTATCTTTTATTGAAAATGATATTCATGTTTCTTTAAATGGTATGTTCTATTTTAAAGCTGTTTCCATTAATGTTATTTATGAATTGGTTCATGAAAATACTTTAAATAGTTCATTATACTAAACTAACACCAAGAAACTCAAGTTGGACTTAAGTAATACCTATCTTCGGCATTGTCATCTTGGTCATACAAACAAGAAACGTTTACAAACACTTCAAAAGAATGGTCTTTTAAAAACAAATGAATGTGATTCATTTGATGTTTGTGAATCTTGTTTACAAGGTAAGATGACTAAGGCACCCTTTAGTGGAACTACCAAAAGGGCAAAAGATTTATTAGGAATCATGCATTCGGATGTATGTTGTCCTTTTAAACCAATGACTAGGAATGGTGAAAGATACTTCATTACCTTTACCGACGATTATAGTCGCTATGGGTATGTGTACTTATTAAGGCACAAAGATGAAGCTTTTGAAATGTTCAAAATCTTCAAGAATGAAGTAGAAAATTAACTCAACAAGTCAATTAAAGTTCTCCGTACCGATAGAGGAGGTGAATACCTAAATGATGCTTTTCAAGATCATATTAGGAGTTGTGGGATTGTCTTACAACTCACTCCACCTGGAACACCATAACATAATGGTGTGTCTGAGAGGAGGAATCGAACCTTATTGGATATGGTCCGATCTATGATGGCTAAAAGCACAATGCCTCTATCATTTTGGGGTTTCGCTTTGCTCTCCACGGCCCGTATTCTAAATATGGCCCCAACCAAAAAGGTGGAAAGGACACCTTTTGAGATATTGCATGGAAGAGTTCCATCCCTATCATACTTAAGGGTTTGGGGTTGTGAGGCTTATGTTAAGACTCCCACCCTAAATAAATAGGAAGTCCGATCCACCAAGTGTATCTTTATGGGATATCCTAGAGATTAAGTGGGATATTATTTCTATGATCCACTGTAATAAAAGGTGTTTGTTGCCAGAAAGGGTGAGTTCTTAGAAGCAAAGTTCCTTATGGAAGGAGCTAGCAATAGAACAGTAGATCTTGAGGAAGATCAAGAATCACAACCTGATGCACGATTGGTTGAAAGTAGCACTCAACATGAGGATGTTGAGTATGATCAAGCGGTTGATCAATACACACAAAACGTTCGCAGAAGTGGTAGAACTAGTAATCCACCTGAAAGATACGGATTTTTCATGGATGGATGCTATGTGGTAGATTCAGATGAACCAACCACATGCCATGATCCAGTGTCCAATTTGGATTGTGACAAATGGCTTGAGGCCATGAACGTTAAGATGCAATCCATGTATGACAATCAAGTTTGGGAATTTGTTGTACCACTTCTTAATTCCAAGGTAGTTGGAAGTAAATGGGTTTTCAAGAAGAAAACCAATATGCATGGAAACTTGGATACTTATAAAGCTAGACTTGTAGCAAAGGGTTTCACTCAACCTCAAGGGATTGATTATGATGAAACCTTCTCTCCTGTTGCGATGCTAAAGTCTATAAGGATATTGTTTGCCATAGCTGCTCATTATGATTATGAGATCTGGCAAATGGATGTCAAAACCGCTTTCCTAAATTGATATCTTGAGGAAGATGTCTATATGGTTCATCCTGAAGGTTTTGTCGATCCAAAACATCCTAATAAGGTATGCAAGTTAAAGAAATCAATCTATGGATTGAAACAAGCATCGAGAAGCTAGAATCACCGTTTTGATGAGGAGGTAAAGAAATTTGGCTTCATCAAAAACGCTGATGAGGCTTGTGTGTATAAGAAGGCTAGTGGGAGCACAATAACTTTCCTAGTATTGTATGTTGATGACATACTGCTATTTGGAAATGATATTCCAACCTTGGAAGGTGTAAAAACCTGGCTCGGAAGTTGTTTTTTCATTAAGGATCTTGGTGAAGCCGCCTATATTCTGGGAATAAAGATCTATAGGGATAGATCAAGGCGGTTGATTGGTTTAAATCAAAGTGCATACATTGATAAAATCTTGAAAAGGTTCAAGATGGAGAACTCTAAGAAAGGTACGGTACCTATTCAAAGAGGAACGACATTGAGTACGACTCAATGTCCAAGCTCAAAGGATGAGCAAGATAAAATGAAGGCAATCCCATACGCATCTGTTATTGGATCCATTATGTATGCAATGATATGCACTCGACCGGACGTGTCATGCAACTTAAGCATGACAAGCTGATATTAGCAAAATCCTGGAAACAGTCATTGGATGGCTGTTAAGAACATACTTAAGTACCTAAGGAGGACAAGAGATATGTTTCTAATCTATGGATCTGGTGATGAGGAACTCGTTGTAAAAGGTTACACGGATGCGAGTTTCTAAACCGATCGTGAGGATTCACGGTCACAATCGGGATATATTTTCATTCTGAATGAAGGAGCGGTCTCTTAGAAGAGCTCCAAGCAGGATGTGGTGGCTCTATCAACTACCGAATCAGAATACGTCGCTGCCTCATTGGCAGCTCAAGAAGCTGCATGGTTGAAGAACTTCATTGCCGATCTAGGGGTTGTCCCTTCCATTCATGACCCCGTAGAGATCTTTTGTGATAACAAGGGTGTGATTGCTCAAATCAAGGAACCCCGTGCTCATCAAAAGACTAGGCACATTGAGCGGAGATTCAACTACATACGTGATGAAGTTGAAAAGGGAAAGATATGTATTCGCAAAGTTCACACGGATCAAAACATTGCGGATCCTCTCACGAAGCTCCTTGAAAAGGCAAAGCATGAAGGTCATACTTGTGCCATGGGACTTTGATATTCTAGTGATTGGATTTGATATGTAAATTTTGTATTTGGATATCTGGAACTCTTTATTATTTGAATGAAATTATTTGGTTATAATGTTTCAATTAATGTTCAAATTTAGCATGTTTAATCCATGAGTAAATTGTTTAATCTAAATGTCTGTAGTCGTTCATACTTGTAGGAACAAGTGTGAGGGTAAGATTATTATGAACTTGGATTGGTTGATATTCATAAGGATGAATACAGAGCAATGGGTTGCTACCAAGATTCATAGATATTTGTGGGATACAAATATTGGACTAACCCGCATCTTAAATTTTAGTACATGGAATCTTATTGATTGATCATAAGTAAATTTGAGTAAAGGCGAATATCATTTGGTATCCTCTGACTTGAGATACATATTGGGTTTTGATATTCACCAAGTATTATACCTTAAGCTAATTCTTCACTGTCTTGAAATAGTGGACAGTACATAAGGGTATGGTCAGGTATAACACGAGGTGTTTGTGAGAAACGTATGTAGTCAAGATGGAATTTGTTTCTCTTATTCGTTGACAGCAAGATGTCTAAGGCCTGATTAAGTTAAATCAACAAGGAATGATCATTCTGTGTCCTTGGATTTAACCTGACATCTGAAACAAAAGGATAGATGATTGATTCACCTAAATCATTTCAAGGGATGATGCTATTGAATGGCTATAAATCATGCGTATTAAGGGCAGTAAACCGTTGTTTGGCGGTATTTACTGCTTGCATAAATCTTCTATGAATCTTGGGCAAGTGGGAGATTGTAGGATTCTATATGCCCAAGACATGTAGAATATTGATGCGGTTAGTACGTTATGATCCAAGTCGGGTTATACCCAATAACAAGCTTAGCAAACACCAATTAATATTTAATTGATGATATGATCATGCAATTAAATATTTACACCAATTTAGAAAATGGGTTTTCTAAATAAGTTGCATATGAGAAGGAACAACTTATTAGAATATTTTGTTCGACAATATTATTTGAAGTGTTATTTAAATAAGTTAAATAACACCAAATAATAATGAGAAATTATAACTTATAAGTTAATTGGTTAATTTTATAAGTTAAAACTTGAACATACAATTAAATGGTAATTGTATGTCTTGTTGCAAGACAATTTTAATGTGTGTGTATGTGTTTAATTTAAAGAGGGACAACCCATTTTGAATGAGTTTTGGCCGTCCCCCCTCTATTTTCTCATTGGACCATTTTGTTTTGAGAACCACACACACATTAAGTGGTCTTGGGGTTCTCCTTTTCTCTACGTTTCACAATACATGCAAACAAGAAAAGCTCTCAATTCTCTCTCAAAAACTCGGTTCTAGCAGCTGAAAGTTGAGGGTTTTTGGAGCTTTTGTGGTGTTTCTTCCTAACAAGAATGTGTGCTTGCAAGATAAGCTTGGGGTATACACACTTGAGGGTTCCTCCTCTTGGAACCTTGGTCGATTTCATCTTACCACATCATCAAATTTGCTGCTGGAAGTTCACTATCTTGAAGGTCTTTTGGCAGCTTTCATTTTGGTGTTTTTGGTTTTCAAATCCAAGCAAGAATGATGCTCACTTAGAGCTTTGTGGGAGTCAACATTTGAGGACATCCAACCTTGAAGCTTTGGCCATATTTCAGCCTTCTAACTTCTTTCTTTGGTCGACTTCTAACTGCTGAAAGAGGTAGTTTGGCAGCCCCTTTGTGGCTGCCATATTGTGTTGTTTTTATGTACACATAGCATGTTTATTCACATATAATGATCCTTTGTTTTATGGGTTTGTTTTAAACACTTATATGGTCACCTAAAGAACATAATTTTCAGCTTATAAAATCGGTTTTAAAGTTATTATTCCGCTGCGTTTTGTGAAAGTTTAAATGGTTAAACTTGGTTTTATGTTCTAACAAACCCATCAATTTGTGGGAAAAATATGAACGTAAGACTATTATGAACTTGGATTGGTGGATATTCATAAGGCATGATTATAGAGCAATTGGTTGCTACCAAGGTTTATAGATATTCATGGGATACGAATATTGGACTGACCCGCGTCTCAAATCTTACTACATGGAATCTTATTGGTTTATCATAAGTGAATTTGAGTAAAGGTGAATATCATTTGGTATCCTCCGACCTGAGATACATATTAAGTTTTGATATTCACCAAGTGTTATACCTTGAGCTAGTTCTTCGGTGCTCTGAAATAATGGTCAGTACATAAGGCTACGTTTAGGTATGACATAAGGTGATTATAAGAAACGTATGTAGTCAAGATGAAATTTGTTCCTCTTATTCGTTGAAAGCAAGATGTCTAAGGCTTGATTAAGTTAAATCAACAAGGAATGATCATTCTGTGTCCTTGGATTTAACATGATATCTGTAATAAAAGGATAAATGATTGATTCACCTAAATCATTTCAAGTTGGATACTTGAAGGGGATGATGTTATTGAATGGCTTCTAAGTCATGCGTATTAAGGGTAGTAAACCGTTGTTAGGCGGTATTTACTGCTTGCATCAATCATCTATGAATCTTGGGCAAGTGGGAGATTGTTGGATTCTTTATGCCCAACACACATAGAATATTGATGTGGTTAGTACGTCATGATCCAAGTCGGGTCATACCTAATAACAAGTTTAGCAAAGACCAATTAATAGTTAATTGATGATATGATCATGCAATTAAAAATCAACCCCAATTTAGAAAATGGGTTTTCTAAATAAGTTGCATATGAAATAGAACAACTTATAGGGATATTTTGTTCAAGGGTATTATTTTAAATGTTATTTAAATTAGTTGAATAACATAAAATAATAAAGTGTGTAAGAGTTATAAAATTAAAAGGTTAATTTTATAACTTATCTAGTGACTTGTTTTAAGATATTGAACAAATGTTTGGGGGGGAAAACCCTTTTAATTCCCCAAATTCACCCCCCCATTCATGGGTGGATTTGATGTTTCCCTTGGTACTAGATACATACTTTATGACTTACACTCAACCTCCTATCTCTCTCATACATGCAAACAAAAGACCAAGACTTTTTCTCTCAACTTCCTTGAAGAAAAGAAGCTGAAAAATTCGGATTTCAGCATTCTTGGGTCGATTTGGTGTAAAAAATCCTAGCAAAAGGGTGTCTGCTTCACACTTGTGGGTATACTAGCTTGAGGACACCTCTCCTTGGTGTTTTGGTTGTTCAAGAACATCATCATCTTCATCAAAAGTCCCGATTTTCAGCAGCTATACAAAGGTTGTATCTTGTGTTGCTTTTGGCTGTTGTTTCATCTTGATAGCTAGTTCAAACACATATAAAGGATCCTATGTTCTTGGGTTTGTTGATGTTAAGTTATTAACCTTAATTTTTAGATTACTAGTAAAAACCCCGCACGATGCGGCGACGGCGGCAACAATTTACAATACGATATTCATGATCTGTTAGTTTATCAATCCTTTCATAGTATAATTTTTGGTACTTATATTAGTTTGACATGCATTCATTTTAATATGATGGTTGCGATTCAAACCCACAACCTTGTTGTGAATAACTTACTAAATTCAAAAACAATAATAGTTGGTTATTAATTAGTAAATAAAACTTAACTAAAATGAAACCCAAAGGTATGAAAAGTTAGAGTACAAAATGCGATAGTTATACCTCGCGTGTTGCGCTGGAAGTAACATCCAACCGAGTTTAAAGTTACACTAATGCACTACAACAAGTCATGTTAGAATCTAGTACCAGTTAGCTTTAACTTCTAAACATGTGTTTGAACTGCGCATCCATCATTTGCTATTACCCACATAAATACCTCTTTGATATTGTTGCTGGTCGGTGCTTTTCTTTTCTACCACCACCATCTTCCTAGTAAAGTGGATTCCATGGCCAAAAAACTTACATAACTGCATTACAGTTATATAAAACTTTGTTCACAAGCATGTATGTATAAACAAATGAAACCAGTATAAAAGTGATACAAAGTAAAATAAAAAATAAAAATATAGAATACAACCTCCTTTAAATCTAATTATATTACTTGTTGAGTTGTCGATACTAACATGAATGCAGTCATTTGGGTTTTTATAGTTATGGTGTCTAGGTTTGACTTATACTTGATTTGTTACTCGTCCTTAACACCCTTCGTGATCTATTTCAAACCACATGGTTCATCTTTTGATCCAAATGTTAATAGTATTTTATTCAATCACTCTAATAAATACTTCTCATTTAAATAAGCTAAGTATAATCCCACCATTATAAATCAAAGAAACAAAGATAAGTCTTAGAAACAAAGATAATTCTTTTTATTGATTTGTTACATAAATCCATTCAAAGGATCCCCCTCACAAAGCGTAATTTTAGAAGTATATTCAGACAATACAATAAATATACAAATGGAGACACATCAAAACCTGATGAATGTAAGGACAATAAGTCCTATTAAACAAACTTCTATTAATAATCATAAAAGAAAGTTAAATACAAACAAATAGTGGAAAATGCAAATTCAAAGAAAAGAAGTGAATTGCTCACTTGTAATCTTTTTGAAAAACTCCATTTGGAGCTACTACATAATAAAGAAATAACTCTATTTTCATGAAGTGCCCATTTTTATTTTTCATGCTCGTGACATTAGGGGGAAAGATAGGTTAAATACAAATGTTTGATTTTAGCTGCATATGTAATTTCAATACTTGAATCTAACTGCATATGTAATCTGAGGTTTATAATCACAATCACCATGGTTATGATAATCAAACACAATTTAAGCAAAAAGGGTAGCCATATTGGATTTCTGTAAGCAAAAAAGCAACAGGCAATGAACAATACAATCTAGAACTTGATCAAACACAGCCAAGCATAAACCACAATCTAATATGAAAATGTACATTAACTAATAACCTACAATAATATAAAATTAAGAACAAAAGTAAGAGGAGAAAGATTAAGTGCCATGTAATACAGTGCAATACAATTGACATAAAATATAAACATTAAGATGAGTATTAGGGCCAACAACACATAATAATCTAAAATCAGAATAAAAAAATAAATAAGCCGTACCATTCAATCAGCAAAGTGGTAGCAAAATAACAAAGATAAGAATTGAAAACAAACCCTAGAATCATTTCAAACATATCAGTGTATACCCAAGTCACAAATCATTAAACATAATCAATCACAACCCAAAAGAATCCAATGGCATACATTACATACACCAAAACTAAACACAATTTAATACCACATACCCAAATAAGCAGTATGATAGTGGATACACAAAGCAAAATCATTAGGTTCACAAAGTTCAATTTCACATGACAACTAATAAAAATTCACTACACCCAGATCTGAATCTACATAAAACTATCACGGATTATCTGAGGAAGTTCAAAATCAATGTAAGATAATCGATGATTCAGTCAAAAGGGGGAGAATGTGAACAACTTAAACCGTTAAAATTAGGTAAGCGGAGAGACCTAAGTCACGAAGGTGTTACCGGAGATTGAAAGAGAGAAGCACTGATTAATTATAGCCAAGATTTGGAATTTGAATTTAGAAGATTTAAGCTTTCATTTGTAATATTTGAGCTTTCATTTGTGCACAGAAACACCATTCTTCCTCCTTAGAGTACTAATGGTCCAGAATGGAAGAAAAGAAGAGGCGAGGCTTTCTTCTTTGGTAAGCGTGGCTGTATTAAGAGAAGAAAAGAGAGGATTGCATGTTCAGACTTCAGAGTGAATGAAAGGAAGAAAGGATTAAAGGAATATATCCTTTTCAGAAGATGAGGGATAGAGGTTCTGCTCATATGCTTCGATCGTTGTACAATGTGCTTATTAACATGTAAACTTCTTAAAATTTAAGAGTTTTTGTAAAATTACCATATTGTCCTTTCAATATCTATATTAATATAGTATAGATGAATCATATTATTAAGGCTTTAATCCGCTCCGTTTTCATGTTTAAATGGTTAAACAACTTTGATAGTGGTCCAACAAACCCAACAGCATCATCTCATATGCTACCCTGACATCTCACAAAAGGGTCCTTTCATCACCTTCCCAGAGACACCAATGGAGAACTATACTTAAGGAAGCCTATTCCAAGAGACAAGTTCTTCTCAAGCCTTTGTGTCCTCTAATGAAAGTTGTGGTAGCTTCCTATTCACCCTTGAAGATCTGGACTGTATCCATCCAGACGACCTGGAGTATATGGAGATAGTCTAGCAAATGGCACTTCTCACTCACAGAGCCAAGAGATTCTACAAGAGGACCGGAAGGAAGTTTCCCAGCAATACAGCCAGTGGAAAGTTTGGACTGGACAAAAAAAAAGTTAAGTGTTACAACTGTAGCTTAATGGGTCACTTTGCTAGGGAGTGCAAGGCACCAAGAACAAATGTTAGACAAGCACAATCCAGACCAAAGTACACTGATAAAGCTACCCAGAATGGGAAGTCAAAGCAGCAAGCCACAGTTACTGTTAAAGAAGGAGGCTTTGACTGGAGCTTTCAGGTGGAAGATGCATCTCCAAACCAGGCATTAATGGCTGATCATGATGAAACCAAGGTATTGGAACATCTTTGCACTCCTGAATGTATTGCTAAAGTCAATAGATACAGGTCCTGTAACCTAGAGATGAGATCTGATCTTGAGTCTTTGAACATACTAAAATCTGATTTTAGAAAAACTAAAAATGATTATAAGTTAAAAATAGAGGTCATTTTGGATGGGGAGAAGGCACTGTTTGCCACAGTGCAGGGGAGAACAGTCTTCTTCACTACGGCCATCATCAACACTCGTCTTCAGCTAGATGAAGAAGAAGGTGAGACGTTCTTCCCTAAGGAAGCTGTCAACCATTCTTTTGAGCAGATGGGTTATGAAGGAGATTTCTCTATAAAGACCATCAGGAAAGGGAAGGTCTCATCTAAGTGTAAGTACTTACTACATGTGGTCATCTACAGCTTGTCTAACAAGCATGGAGGATGGGACCAGATTCCTAAAGATCTCTCCTTCATAGTACATGGAATGATTCAGGGGGGTCAAGTTCTGGTTTTCTCAATTTGTATATACAAATTTAATAGCAAACTTAGACTCCTTAGAGTATTACATGTTTCATAGATATGTTCAATACATTCTCAACTGTGAACTGGGCTCACAGTTGATGGAAACAGGTAATATTCTTAAATTGGGACAGATGAAGCCCGACATCTTTAAATTCTTGAATAAGCCAACAGTTGGCTTCTCAGGGTAGAAAGAGCCCTTGTCCTAAAAATGTTGGAGCTCATAGCTCAAGGTGACAACCTAGCAACACAAGCTAGTGTTGAACCCACACCTTCTACATCCAAACCACCAAAATAGCCGCAAATCACCCTCACCTACCAAAGAAACCGGAAACGAACCCCTGCACAAGCTATTAAGTTGTGCAGGCCCCCATATACTCACCAACACAGGAGGAAGTGGACACTGGAGCTCCCACTTCCCCTGAAGAGCAAACCACTCCTATTAATTCAAGAATCCATGCTGAGGTTCTGTCACACCCTCAATTTCCACGAACGGGGTTTTACCGTTAGGCGTGTGACATACCAGGATCTCAGACACAGTCATATCGAACGACACTATATGAATTTAAAATAAACATTTGACTTCATTCAACAGAACATAAACAAAGTTTACAATAGGGCGGAAGCATGTACAAATGTTGTAAATCCATTACAATACTATTACAATAATCATGTTTAGACAAAATGTTCAATGCTGAAAATAAACTAGATGAATGCATGTCCTGAGTGCATTTCCTGAAGCGTGTCTCAAAAGCTTATGCGTTCCTGTGACCTGAGAAAACATGCTAAAATGTGTCAACATAAAGTTGGTGAGTTCACAGGTTTAATTCAACAAGGAATGTATTCGTAAGCGTTTCCATATTTTGCGTTTCAATGGTTTAGTACATAAAGCATATCGTTAGGTAGCTAGCCTATGTTCTTGTTACTTAGCGTTTCGAACCGAAGCTGACTGTTTACGTCCTATTTGTGTTTCCACCACGTCTTAACCGACCGTGGCAATCGTATGTTTCGTCATGTCTCATCAGACCATGACAATGTGTTTTCCACCACGTCTTAACCGACCGTGGCAATCGTATGTTTCGTGTTTCCACCACGTCTTAACCGACCGTGGCAATCGTATGTTAGGTCAATTTGGCACCCGTTTGACCTCCAATCAAGCTAGCGCGACTAGCCCGGGCGGGGTTTGACAGACCCAGTAGTACTACTCAAAATTACCTCGCTAATCCCATTACTAACGGTTCGAGTGTCAGGACATGTTGTGTGTGTTTGCACTAACGTAACAAGCGATATCAATATTACTACAACCATTTATGTAAATGTAAGTCTGTTTGCATGTTTTCTCCCCCAAAAGGAAAGAGATGTAAAATAGGGGCCGTGAAACTCATAGATGATGTAGCAAGTGTGTAGGATGCAAGTCTCCCAAGTGTTGTTTTACGATGCGCTGTCAAACACCTATTGACAGTTGTGTTATGCGTTAATGTTGTGTTTAGCGTTAATAGACATGTTTAGTCGGGTTGGGTCGCAGGGGTTCGGTCGTGGGTATCTCACACACAAGCAGTCATAGACTTATTAGACTTCATGTAGATTTCAAATGGGTTGTTGGTATTTGCAAACAGTTAGGTTGTTTCGAGTTGAAAAGCATATGTCTGTTGATTGCGTTGACTTTAATCTTTGTGATCAAGAAATGACATTTTTATTGATGTTAACTTATCGTCTCATGATAGACACATCGCACACCAGAAAAATTCACTAAAATGACTCCAATCGCATAACAAGGCTAGACGCACGACTGGACACTTCATTCGCACGAATGGGCCTTCAATCGTACGAATCAACTTCCCTCGTACGATTGAACCCTCATTCATGCGACTCAGCCTTCAGTCGTACCACACATCGCCCATTCACCCGAATCAATAACCAATCGCACGAATGAACCTTCATTCGTGCGGTTGGACCTTCAGTCGGGTGATACTCAGTCGCACACATTCATTCGGTTGACTCAATCGCACGCATTCATTCGGTTAACTCAGTCGTACGGTTTCCTTCGCACGTCTCACCCCAGTCGCCCCGATCAATCGCACGATGGGACCAGTCGCATGACTCAACCGCATGATGGGACCAGTCGCATGACCCAATCGCACGGCTGGCCCAGTCGCGGACTGCAGCAGGTCGCGACTGCTGGGTGGGTCGAACAGCCTTCGGCTGTCCCGTGCTCGGTTTTCTCACCATCAGAACTTCCAGAAACACCCTCCTAACATGTCTAAGGGTAATGCACACGCTGATTTGCCTCACACGCACCCCCACGACCACATGCATTCGGGTTGAACCCGAACACCCGAATCCCATACTTGCAGCAGTGAAACGGGTGATAAAACGGATGAAAATGGTCGCCTACCTGCTGGGATCGTGATTCTTCAACTGTTGCGTGGTTTAGCCGGCGAAAACGGGCTCAATCGGGTGGTTTTGGGTGCTAGGATGAACAATCGGAGGTGAAGAGAGTGTAGGAGAGAAAGAGCAGAATGTGAGTTGTTTGGGGCTGGTGGATGGGTATTTATACCCAGCCCCAGTTTGGCAATTGTCAGGTTTGGTCCCTGCACTTAGGTACCGAGTTCCCGAATTTGTTTCGGTTGATAACGACGTAGACGAGCGAGCTCTATTAATTAATAGGATTTCCTAGGTAATCTCGTTTATGTGAATCCTCTACAAACACCCACGTTAGTATTTTATGATAATTCGTTTAACGATTTCTGTGGCGGTGTTTGTATACGTTTCGAGTATTTGCGAGTACGGGTAAATGTTAACGACAACAATTTTGAAAAATGTAAATCTGAAATTACGGGGTGTCACATCATCCCCTTGTTGCAGGAATTTTCGTCCCGAAAATTAGTACATCATGTTACGTGGTTTTTACGGGGTAGTACAAGACTCAACAGTTCGTGATGTGGAATAGAGTACCTGTGTATCTAAGAGGTGGATGGCTGGTTTTGGAACAGTTGAGGGTACTTCCTCTTCATCTGATCCTCGCGTTCCCAGGTAAATTCTGGTACACGCTTCGAGTTCCAACGGATTTTGACGATAGGGATACGACTATGTTTGAGCGTCTTGACCTCTCGGTCCATGACTTCCACCGGTTCCTCGACGAAATGTAGTTGTTCATCCACGTGTATCTCGTCTAACGGGACGATAAGAGTTTCGTCGGCAAGGCATTTCCTCAAGTTGGAGACGTGGAACACATTGTGTACTCCACGGAGTTCTTCGGGTAGGTTCAATTGGTAGGCTACGGGGCCAACCCGTTTGACAACCTTAAACGGTCCCACGTACCTAGGGCTCAGTTTCCCGCGTCTCCCGAAACGAATCACACCCTTCCAAGGTGACACTTTCAAAAGCACCTTGTCACCTATTTGGAATTCCAACGGTCGGCGACGCTTGTCAGCGTAGCTTTTCTGTCGGTCACGGGCTGCTGCCATACGGTTACGGATTTGCACGATCTTCTCAGTCGTCTCGTGCACAAGTTCAGGGCCGGTGAGTTGACTTTCCCCAACTTCCGCCCAACAGATAGGTGATCGGCACTTACGCCCATAAAGTGCCTCAAATGGAGCAGCTTTGATCGATGTGTGGTAGCTATTGTTGTAAGAAAACTCGACTAGCGGTAAATGGGTTTCCCAACTGCTGCCGAAATCTATGACGCAGGCACGTAACATGTCTTCTAGAGTCTGGATCGTACGCTCACTTTGGCCATCGGTTTGGGGGTGGTACGCGGTGCTCATATCCAGCCGCGTTCCTAGTGCTCGTTGTAAGGACTGCCAGAAGTGTGAAGTGAATCGAGCGTCACGATCAGAGATAATGGAAACCGGCACACCATGCCGAGAGACTATTTCCCTTAAGTAGATACGAGTTAACTTTTCCATGCGATCAGTCTCACGGATTGCCAGGAAGTGTGCGGATTTCGTCAAGCGATCCACGATCACCCAAATGGTGTCGCATCCGCTAGGAGTTCGAGGAAGTTTCGTGATAAAGTCCATGGATATCTGTTCCCACTTCCATACTGGTATTTCTGGCTGTTGGAGTAAACCAGACGGTCGTTGATACTCTACCTTGACCTTAGAACAGGTCAAACATCTGCCCACGTAGGTGGCGATATCTGCTTTCATGTTTGGCCACCAGTAAAGAACCTTCAGGTCGTGGTACATCTTGTCTGAACCTGGGTGGACTGAGTACCGCGATTTGTGAGCTTCGTCCATTACCAATTCTCGTAAGTTTCCATACGAGGGAATCCATGTTCGATCCATGAAGTAGCGGATTCCGTCAGGCTTGGTTTCTAGTTGCTTCTCCATACCTCGTAACAATTCGGCTTTCAAATTCTCGTCTTTTAACGCCTCAAGTTGAGCATTGCGGATCTGGTCGGGTAAACCGGTGTGAATGGTAAGTTGCAATGCTCGAACTCGTCTTGGCTTGGGCGTTTCCTTCCGACTCAGGGCGTCTGCTACTACATTGGCCTTGCCCGGATGATACTTGATCGTACAGTCATAGTCGTTTAACAACTCAACCCAACGACGTTGTCTCATATTTAGCTCCTTCTGTTCAAAGATGTGCTGGAGACTCTTGTGATCGGTGTAAATGGTGCACTTGGTACCGTACAAGTAGTGTCTCCATATCTTGAGTGCGAATACTACAGCTCCCAGCTCTAGGTCGTGTGTCGTGTAGTTTTTCTCGTGTATCTTCAATTGTCGTGATGCATAGGCAATCACCTTATTGCGCTGCATCAGTACGCAACCGAGGCCTTGTATGGAAGCATCACAGTAAACAACAAAATCATCGGTTCCCTCAGGCAGGGATAGAATCGGTGCTGTACAAAGTCTCTGCTTCAGAATCTGGAATGCAGATTCTTGTTTATCACCCCAATCGTACGTAGTACCTTTATGAGTCAAAGCGGTGAGAGGCTGAGCAATCTTCGAGAACCCTTCGATAAACCGTCGGTAGTAGCCAGCCAGCCCAAGAAACTGTCGTACCTCGGTCGGTGTCTTAGGCGTAGCCCAGTTCTTGATAGCTGCTATCTTTGCCGGGTCAACGTGTATCCCATTCTCATTGACCACATGACCCAAGAAATGGACCTCTCGCATCCAGAAGTCACACTTTGGAAATTTTGCATACAACTGTTCTCGTCTCAACAGCTCCAGAATCAGTCTAAGGTGTTCTTCGTGTTCTTCTTTATTCCTTGAGTAAATAAGGATGTCATCGATGAAGACAATGACGAACTTGTCTAGGTAGGGTTTGCACACTCAGTTCATTAAGTCCATGAAAACCGCTGGTGCGTTGGTCAACCCGAATGGCATAACCAAAAACTCGTAGTGACCATACCTCGTTCTGAAAGCAGTCTTTGAAACGTCTTCTTCTCGAATCCTTAGTTGGTGATAACCCGATCTTAGGTCTATCTTTGAATAGTAACTTGACCCTTGTAGTTGGTCGAACAGATCATCGATACGCGGGAGAGGATAACGGTTCTTAATTGTCGCCTTGTTCAATTCTCTGTAATCGATACACATGCGAAAAGTTCCGTCCTTCTTCTTGACAAACAGGATTGGGGCTCCCCACGGTGATGAGCTAGGTCTGATAAAACCTTTATCCAACAGTTCCTGCAGTTGTGTAGACAGCTCTTGTAGTTCCCTCGGAGCTAATCTGTACGGTGCCCTCGCGATAGGGGCAGCTCCCGGAACCAAATCAATTTGGAATTCGACCTGGCGGTGCGGTGGAAGGCCGGGTAGGTCTTCAGGGAATACCTCAGGATAATCACGTACAACTGGGATGTCTTCAATTTTCTTTTCCTCGGTTTCTTTTTCAGTGACCATGGCTAAGAAAGCGGTATGACCCTTACGCAAACACTTCTGAGCTTTCATGTGGGAGATGATTCCAGAGACCATGCCACTCCTTTCGCCCTGAACTGATAGAATTTCACCACTAGGAAGTGGTATGCGTACGATTTTCTCTCCACAGATGATTTCAGCTTGATTCTTGGATAGCCAGTCCATGCCCACAACTACGTCAAAACTACCAAGTGTGACAGGCATCAGATCTATATCTATCTTACGATCACATAATCCTAGTCTGCACCCCTTGGCGATTTGAGTTGCCTCGATTAGTTTTCCGTCAGCTAATTCTACCACATAACTAGGTTCCATGACAGCTAGGGTTACATCTAAAAACTTAATGAACTTGTTGGAAACAAAACTCCTATCAGCTCCAGTATCAAATAGTATGGAAGCAAAACAACCATTCAGGGGAAACGTACCAGTAACCACATTCTGGTCATCCCTTGCCTCGCCGGAACCGATCACGAACGCACGACCCTTGGCATTGCCCCCATTATTACCCTTGTTTCCACCCCTCAGCTGTGGGCAATCCTTCCTGTAGTGTCCCTCCTTACCACATTCATAACAGGCTCTAGTCACTCCACCCTGGCGTTGTTGTTGGAGTTGTTGCTGAGTCATTATTTCACCCCGGCAGTCTTTGGCTGCGTGTCCCATCTTTCCACATCTCTGACAACGAAGTCGATCACATGGGCCATGATGATGGAGGTTGCACCGGTTACACCTAGGGTTCTTGCCCGTATAGCTGCTCGAACCCTAACCATAATTGTTGTTGTTGCTGTTGGGTTGTTATGGGTGAAGTTTCTTGATGGGTCAAACTTTTTGGTTGGTTGTTGCTGGGGGTTGTTGGAGCTTGAAGACTTGCTGTTGTTACCTTCCCATTTTCTTTTGTGATCTGATGAACCAGAAGCAGCGCCACGTTTAGGCAGAGTGCCTTGTGCCACTGCCTGGTCGGTGAGTTTGTGAGCCAGTCGGATGGCCTGCTGGATAGTGACGGGATCAGCAGCCATCACACTAGCCTGGATTTGAGGAGCCAAGCCATCAATGTACTTTTCAATCCGTTTGTAGGCCGGAGTTACCATCTGCGGACATAATGCTGCCAACTCGTGCGAACGAGTCGTGTATTCCTCGATGTCAGAACCAATCATCTTTAAATTCCAAAATTCTGCCTCCAGTTTCTGGACTTCGTTCCTGGGGCAGTACTCTTCTTTCATTAGAATCTTGAAGTCTTCCCATGGCATACCGTTTGCAGCACCAAGTCCTAAGGTTTGGACTTGTGAATTCCACCATGTCAGGGCTGGTCCCTCCAATGTGCCGGAGGCGTATTTGACCCGATTTCCATCAGGACAGTTGCACATGGCAAACACTGACTCAAGTTTCTCTAGCCAGCGAAGAAGTGTGACAGCGCCCTCTGAGCCGCTGAAAGAATGAGGCTTGCAATCCATAAACATCTTGAAGGTACAGACTGTTGGACCTCCCTGGTTCGGATTCTGGTCGTTCTGGCCCTGATTGCGGGCCTGCTCATAAGCTGCAAGCGCATCAGCCACGCGCTCGTTGATGATAGCATTCAGCTCGGCTTGAGTCAGGGTGATATTTCCTCGTCCACCCGGGCGTCCCGCTCTTCTTCCAGACATGACTTCTTCAATACACAACACACATTAATCAATAACCGGATAACAATTATTGACAGTAATATATATTGTATCATGCTAGTAAGAATGAGGGGTTTGTTTGCACATCGATAGTAGGGATTTATGAGGATCCGAGGCCCTATGCCTCCTAAGTGTGGAATTTGAAAATTTGTACTGGCCATTACCGTTATCACCTAATAGGGTTGCCAGAGTTCTCATGCACGACAAATTACAATTACGTGTGCACCCGTGATTCTAATTTGCTTTGCATGGTCACACATGGTTCCTCCTATTCGAGATAACATACCTTGTCCAGTACCGAATGTTATCAATGATAGAAGCATCAAAGATATATTTGTTATACCAAGAGTCAAATAACTAAAGTTGTACGAGAGATTCGGTTTAGGTTACAACGGGAATCAAGACAAGAGTGAGAGTGTTGGGAGAGTGAGGCATTGTTCTTTTCGTTTGTCATCATTAAGCTTATCGCGTGCGTTAGAAATGAGTTTCGTGTTCCAATCATGGAAGTGTTTGTTTCAATTCGTTGTTGCTTTCACTCCGCGAGTGAAGGATCAAGTGTAAACGTTGGTTGTGAGCGAGCGGGACTCTCCGCCCCTCTGTCAGCCGGTAATGACACACACATGTCATACCCATAGTGTTATGTTTGCTCAGCAGTGTAATGTCAGTACACCCGAAGGTTGTTTGCACAACAGTGGTAACTGTGTAAAGAGTGTCTGTGTAATACTAGTGTTGTGTCTAAGGCTATAGTCTAGATGCAATGCAATCCTAGTTCTCTATAACCTGTGGCTCTGATACCAATCTGTCACACCCTCAATTTCCACGAACGGGGTTTTACCGTTAGGCGTGTGACATACCAGGATCTCAGACACAGTCATATCGAATGACACTATATGAATTTAAAATAAACATTTGACTTCATTAACAGAACATAAACAAAGTTTACAATAGGGCGGAAGCATGTACAAATGTTGTAAATCCATTACAATACTATTACAATAATCATGTTTAGACAAAATGTTCAATGCTGAAAATAAACTAGATGAATGCATGTCCTGAGTGCATTTCCTGAAGCGTGTCTCAAAAGCTTATGCGTTCTTGTGACCTGAGAAAACATGCTAAAATGTGTCAACATAAAGTTGGTGAGTTCACAGGTTTAATTCAACAAGGAATGTATTCGTAAGCGTTTCCATATTTGCATTTCAATGGTTTAGTACATAAAGCATATCGTTAGGTAGCTAGCCTATGTTCTTGTTAGTTAGCGTTTCGAACCGAAGCTAACTGTTTACGTCCTATTTGTGTTTCCACCACGTCTTAACCGACCGTGGCAATCGTATGTTTCGTCATGTCTCATCAGACCATGACAATGTGTTTTCCACCACGTCTTAACCGACCGTGGCAATCGTATGTTTCGTGTTTCCACCACGTCTTAACCGACCGTGGCAATCGTATGTTAGGTCAATTGGCACCCGTTTGACCTCCAATCAAGCTAGCACGACTAGCCCGGGTGGGGTTTGTCAGACCCAGTAGTACTACTCAAAATTACCTCGCTAATCCCATTACTAACGGTTCGAGTGTGTCAGGACATGTTGTGTGTGTTTGCACTAACGTAACAAGCGATATCAATATTACTACAACCATTTATGTAAATGTAAGTCTGTTTGCATGTTTTCTCCCCCAAAAGGAAAGAGATGTAAAATAGGGGCCGTGAAACTCACAGATGATGTAGCAAGTGTGTAGGATGCAAGTCTCCCAAGTGTTGTTTTACGATGCGCTGTCAAACACCTATTGACAGTTGTGTTACGCGTTAATGTTGTGTTTAGCGTTAATAGACATGTTTAGTCGGGTTGGGTCGCAGGGGTTCGGTCGTGGGTATCTCACACACAAGCAGTCATAGACTTATTAGACTTCATGTAGATTTCAAATGGGTTGTTGATATTTGCAAACAGTTAGGTTGTTTCGAGTTGAAAAGCATATGTCTGTTGATTGCGTTGACTTTAATCTTTGTGATCAAGAAATGACATTTTTATTGATGTTAACTTATCGTCTCATGATAGACACATCGCACACCAGAAAAATTCACTCAAATGACTCCAATCGCATAACAAGGCTAGACGCACGACTGGACACTTCATTCGCACGAATGGGCCTTCAATCGTACGAATCAACTTCCCTCGTACGATTGAACCCTCATTCATGCGACTCAGCCTTCAGTCGTACCACACATCGCCCATTCACCCGAATCAATAACCAATCGCACGAATGAACCTTCATTCGTGCGGTTGGACCTTCAGTCGGGTGATACTCAGTCGCACACATTCATTCGGTTGACTCAATCGCACGCATTCATTCGGTTAACTCAGTCGTACGGTTTCCTTCGCACGTCTCACCCCAGTCGCCCCGATCAATCGCACGATGGGACCAGTCGCATGACTCAACCGCACGATGGGACCAGTCGCATGACCCAATCGCACAGCTGGCCCAGTCGCGGACTGCAGCAGGTCGCGACTGCTGGGTGGGTCGAACAGCCTTCGGCTGTCCCGTGCTCGGTTTTCTCACCATCAGAACTTCCAGAAACACCCTCCTAACATGTCTAAGGGTAATGCACGCGCTGATTTGCCTCACACGCACCCCCACGACCACATGCATTCGGGTTGAACCCGAACACCCGAATCCCATACTTGCAGCAGTGAAACGGGTGATAAAACGGATGAAAATGGTCGCCTACCTGCTGGGATCGTGATTCTTCAACTGTTGCGTGGTTTAGCCGGCGAAAACGGGCTCAATCGGGGTGGTTTTGGGTGCTAGGATGAACAATCGGAGGTGAAGAGAGTGTAGGAGAGAAAGAGCAGAATGTGAGTTGTTTGGGGCTGGTGGATGGGTATTTATACCCAGCCCCAGTTTGGCAATTGTCAGGTTTGGTCCCTGCACTTAGGTACCGAGTTCCCGAATTTGTTTCGGTTGATAACGACGTAGACGAGCGAGCTCTATTAATTAATAGGATTTCCTAGGTAATCTCGTTTATGTGAATCCTCTACAAACACCCACGTTAGTATTTTATCATAATTCGTTTAACGATTTCTGTGGCGGTGTTTGTATACGTTTCGAGTATTTGCGAGTACGGGTAAATGTTAACGACAACAATTTTGAAAAATGTAAATCTGAAATTACGGGGTGTCACAGGTTCCTCATGCTTAGCCTGATGAGCTCACAAGCCCAACAGCCTTAAGCCTTCACTCTGAGTCTCAACACTCAAGTGAACAACCTTCAGGGGGTAGCTACCATCCCCAGCCTTTAGATTTAAACCAACCAATACCCAACCTTGACTTCTATACTGATGAGGACTTAGATGCTAATGAGTAACATGAGTCTTCCTACTACACCTCACCTCAAAGGGAGATGAGTGCTCCTGAGTCATCTAGGTCTAGCCCACATCAGTCACCTATCACTTAGGTGGATACTTCTGAACATGTTCAAGATATCCATATGGAAGAGGCTCTCACTTCAGCAAGTGATTACATCATTCAGACCATAACCATGGCAACTCATCCCATTGACACTTCAACTGAAGTTGTCACTGAGCAGAGGAAATCCAGCAGCCAAGAACACCATGCTGGTGATGAGGAAGAGGACCTTGGTCCCATTCGCTCATCCCCCTGTGATTCTTCTCATGAAGATGAGGGGAACTTGAGACTAAAGGTGCAAAAACTATCCAAAAATGCACCTATTTAGTCTCCAAGGTTAGTGATCTTGAATCTCAGCTGACTACCTTGCAACATAGGGTCAATGATCAGCAACTTGAGATATCTTATCTCAAGGAACAACTAGCTAGGAGACCCTTAAGAGAAACTCAACCAAGAACACAAGAACCTGTGGATGTAATTGACCTAACTCCTAGCTCCCCTGTGCAAGAGGGTGATTCAACCAAAAAGGGGAGGAAGTCATTACAATCACATAACCTGGGAGTTCCTCAGGGAGTATCGACATTGAGGACTCACCATCCTCACTTGCAGTTGTGCATACTCAACAACTTTTTCAAGTCCATATTGATGTGGACAGCATAGACATAGTCATCAGGAGTCTTTTTGAGAAAGGCATTCCAAGAGCAGTATCATCTCCACTAACTCTAGCTCATATCTTTAGATGGAGGTATGATACTGCTAGAAGAATTCCTATTCTTCAAAGAGTTCAGGAAAGGAACACTGTAGAGTTCAGCCTTAGAGGAAGACAAAGGCAATCAGGCAATACCATCGGTCAACTAGATGTTGAGGCAGACCCTGAGATTAGCTTCAAAGGGAAAACCTTGACTGAAGGCCCAGTGGTAGAACCTGAGAGTCCTGTCTCACCACAAACTGCTGCAGATGTTCAAACCCTTAATGAGACACCTACTGGTGAAGGTGCATCTCAACCTCTTTTTGGCCAGAGCTTGGAAGGTACACCAAGCAATAAAGGCCAAAGCTCTCTCCACCCTGAGTCACAAAGGTCTGTGAGTGATAAAAGGAAAAGGAAGTTAACTCCTGAGGAGATTGAGGAGGAGGAAAGAGAGAGGAAAAGGAAGCTAAGGGGAGAAAGCTCCTTTGCTGGGTCTGCAAGGCTCATGGAAAGTGCTATCAGGGCTGCCCTTAGACCAAATACTTAGGATGATGAGTTAAGGGCAGCCAGGATAAACTACTTGCAGACTAGGAACTATGATATTGATAATATCATTTCTCTCCTCTTAGATGAGTTGAATGAACTGGCTAACATAGAAAATCAAAAGAGAGAAAGGAAGAAGAGGATGCAAAGCTTCTTCTTAAAATCAAAGAAGAAAGAAGAAGGAAGAGGCTCTATAAGCATATGCCTACTCTCTCACCAGTTCAAGAAACTCAGGAACAAGAGGATGTGGTACCATAAGAACCTTAGGTAGACAAAGAAAAAAATAGGATCAACATGATCAACTACCTAAGTGCCACAGGCCTCTATTAAGCTGATACACTACCTCCCTTACCCTTCGACTACATTGAGTTTGAATATCTCAAAGAACTTGAACTTGATGTAGCCAAAGAAAGAAAGATCACCAAAAAGAAGTAAGGGAAGAAGCTGTAAAATCAAGAGCCATCATCCATAAGAATCTGAAAAAGTCTTGTAAGGCCCCGTTCCCGGGCACTTCACAGTTGGTTATTCATCGCATGTAAATCATATATTTATATAAAACATTGCAGCGGAATTATTTAAAAGATACATCTCATTTCATCATAAAAGCTTTTACATAGATTACATCGTTACTGATTACAAAATAGTTATAAGCGGTGACCGCTAATACAAATACATAAAAACTATAATTTAAAGAAGATTCCTTAAGTAATCCCGTTTATCGAGATCCTCAAGGAATACTTGACACTTGCATGCAACATAAGTTGTTGCATGCATTATGCGCCCGCATCCCATTGCGTGGCAGCATTATCAAAAGGAGAATGTCATCCCAAAAGAGCTGAGTAGCCGCCTCGTGCCATCCCCAGCAACACTACCTGCCAACTGGAAACACATAAAAAGTCAGCGTGGCTGAGTGAGTTCTAGTTTTATAATTAAACATACTTTCTTTTTTTTTCTAAACCTTTCTTTGCTTTCAAGCGGTCACACAAAGTACGTACACATAGATAATATTTTTATTATCTTCATTGTTCAATCATTAGCTTTCATTTCTATACTCTTCATTGTTAACATTCACGTTCTATCATACTCTTTCATTCGTTCACCGTCTTTAACTATCATTTATTCTCTGTCTTTTGTTCACTCATTATCTGTCTTTAATTATCATTCGTCCTTTGTACGTCTTTTACTTTCTTACTCTTTTATCTTTATTTCTTTTCTTTACCTCTCCCATAAACCTTACCTTTCTGTAATCGTGGTACTGGACCTAGGCTTATCATAGACCTTCTATAACGGTGCATCGCACCTCCTGGCCACAGTACCTAAGGTAAAGCTTAAGGGTATTATCACTATAAACAATACCTTTCTGTATCATAGTGCTGGACCTAGGTCTATTTCATAGACCTTCTATAATGGTGCATCGCACCTCCTGGTCACAGCACCTAAGGTAGAGTTTAAGTGTACCATTGCCACATGCAACATCCTTCTGTAATCATGGTACCGGACCTAGGCCTATCATAGACCTTCTATATCGGCGCACCGCACCCTACTGGTCATAGTACCTAGGATATGCAGTGATGGTTCTATACACATGATTGATCACCGTGTCAGGATTTTACCCTCCTCGTAGCATACAGCCACGATTACTGAGGTCGCTAGACAAGGATCCCATATCAAGTATGTTGCAACAATAAAGTTGCTCACCTTATTTGTTTGCTTGCATGACTTTATTACTCTCATTCTTTATTAATGCATGCATTCATTCATTTCGTTCCTCTTTCATTACCTTCCGTTTTTATGTTACATGATACTTTTCATTCATTCATAACCAATACACGTAAAGCTACGGAAAGATAAACATGCATCGAAACAAGGAACATCGATATTTACAAATCATCAGTCATTACCATCATATAAGACCACATCATACTTGACATACCTACATCATTCATACACACGCACTACTATCGACATCATGCCCAACATAACTTTTAAGGCTCGTCGGCACTATTTGGGCGACTGAGCATGCTTCAGTCGCATGGCCTCCATGCGACTGAACGTTAGCGATTGGACTACTATGTGACTAGTTCCTCAGTCGTACGATTGACCCTGTGCGACTGAGCACATAAGCGACTGAGCCCTCAGTCAGAAGATGAGTCATGCGACCGAACCTACAGCCGTACGATTGAGCCCAGTCGTGTGTAACACCTCTGAAATATGACCCAATTGAAAACCTATAAATGTTATAAAACTCAATAAAGGTCCGGATTGATTTGGGCTTACCAAAGAAATCTTGCAAAACGAAACTAGCTTTTTGGGCCCAATAAGCCCAATAAGGGCCCGAACATACAAACAAGGCCCATTTGAGGCCCAAATGCATGTTTATGAACTAATTGAATGAGAAACCATGAAACAATGAATTCTTATGTGATTTGAAACAACTATGGAAAAGATCCAAACGGAAAACAGATTCAGAACCCATACCGGGTAGAATCCGGCAATTTAACGCGTACTAACGTCTGAATTCCAACTGAATTTCTTATAATGACTTGTCATCCAATATAAATCCTTGTTAATGCTAACAATATCATAAATAATGCTTACTAAAAGATTTTTCATAAAACATGCATAAGCAACGGAGATACGTAAGTGAAACGCGAATACCGGTTTTCACCGGCATTTAACTGACGTCTGTTATGACAACCGAGTCTCGTAACTCTGTAAATATTCATCTAATCATGGTTTATTATCATAACATATTAAATTTTGTGAGTGATATGTTGTCTGGAATAAATGCGTTCCGAAACGCGACCGTGACGCGAACCGGGTTACGATCAGGTCAAACCCGAGAATTCGTCAGATAAGGCTTTAACGTGACTAACATAGGAAGTTAACGCTCAAAATATCATTTAAATACTTAATTACATATATTTTGATAGCAAAATGATAATATTAACGCTCATTCGATAAAAACGCGGAAAACCGTGTGTCACACCCCGGGCCCAGAGAGGCGGGACGTAACGATTAGTAAACAATAACCAAAATGCAGCGGAAACTAAATGGTTTATTACACAGTGTCACATGATATTTACATTAAAATATTGGCTTTATTTCCAATTCACAAGGTGCTTCAATCTATGATCTATAGGTGTCATGATCCATCTCTCGGTAAATATTTCTTGGAGCTTCGATAACTAAGGCTTCTAGGCTCGACTTGTGTCTTTAACCTCTACCCTCATATCTTGTTTCAGATTTGGTAACTTCTATAGCTCAACTATTCTCCCTAGCTGTACCTGAAGACATGCTCAAAAAGAATTGTGTCAACATAAAGTTGGTGAGTTCAAGTGGTTAAAGTTTCAAAAATAAAAGGGACTCTTAGGGTCCACAAGTGAAGGTTTTAGAATCAAGTGTGAAAGTTTCTGGATATCTCATTTGATTTTTAAAACATCATTTTTAGTATCAGTCATTATGGGGTATCACAATCAACCCTGCACTTGGTCCCCGGTTGGCCTCTTCCAAACTTGTGTTTAACCGGATATTCCCGTAAGAAAGGACCAAGCCTCAGAATAGTGAACCATTCCTGCTAGGATGGTTCACCATAGTATCTTACTCAAAACCTGTTACATGCCACAAACGACCCCTCAGGATCTCAGTGGGGTACCTCCCTGTAGCGGGAGCCACTATGCGTGGGGGATTCCCCAAATAGATCTATTCACGTAAAAACAAGCGGTTCACAAAAGAATTAATGATTATGACTAAAGTATCAGCAGGTATCCAAAAGTCCCACATACAAGCATCAAATAAAGCACAATCATAGTTCATCAACAAAAGATAATGCAAAACAGTAAACAGTATCACACATAAGAGTTTCAGTTTAAAAGAGCATGCTTCATCCCCAAAACAAAAGTAAAAAGGGGGACACGAGAACTCACCTGGTATCCTTATATAATTTCAGAGCTTGATAAAGAAAAGTGATGATCACCAACAAAGCAATCCTAACTAGAACATATAAGATTCACGTTTAGAATTAGCATGATGTTATTACATGTGTGCGTTTGAGCTCTTTAGTTAAATTTAAGTTGGTGATTAGTATCCTTAATGTAGCTTAGCTTCTTGTGTATTCGTTAATTGTCATGAATTAACTTTTCTACATTAGGTTAATTAATGCATTTAATCAAAACTTGAGTCTTAGCATGTAGAATGTAGAAAAATCGATTTATGTCATGGATTCCAAATCTTTATAAATAACTTGCATTAACAATGTAGGTAATATATAATGTTTCAAACGATGTTTATAATGTACACGTTCCCATCATATTTGTTAACTTGATTGACGCTAACTAATCCAATTATTGATGATAGTTAACGATATTTTATATAAAACGGTGTTACAATTACTATTTATTTCAAAAATACAATGAGATGACCAACAATTAATAACAACAAGATGATAGATCATTATAGCGTTTTAGGTCTTTTATCTTAAATAAAACGTATCGATGTCGGTTAACCTAAATATTAATTGCATAAATATACAAATGTATAATCATATTTGTATGAATTACATCTCTAAGTCTTGTATGATTATATGTTACACGATATAAACTTATTTGTATCGTCTATGACATGTTATAACCATTTCTCAAAAATATAATGTTTCATATATCTTATCTAGGTTGATTTGGAATAAATAACGTTGCTAATTAAATCTCGAGTCCAAACCATCTATTTAAGTCAATTAATTATCACAAGTGACGTTCATCTTTCATTTATAATTCACGTATTTTGTAATTTTTGCTTTTAATTACTTAGAGCTCAAATAACACGAGTGCAATTTATAATTTAATTTCAATTGCGTTGCGCGTGAGATTATACCTTTCACTCGGTTACGTTCACTAACCCACTCGAATTGCTCTTGATCTAATCGTGTTCACGTTCCGTTGTCCGCTCGTTGACTGAGTTTGACCAGCTTTGACGGATGTTTTACCTAACCAAAAACATACCAAAATCATTTATAAGCACTAAAACAACATAGACTTTTACCTAAACGCAACCAAGATCGCATCACACGTTACCGAACAGTTCTGTCACAACCCTTACCACCATTTGTTACCACATGCAGCCACCGTTTTACCATCCGATAACCACCACAGTCACAACTCTTTTGACAGCCCCCATCTTACCACCATCAACAGTCCATCACCAACGTAGCTAACAGCCCAACACCACCACAATTAACCAATCCAGTCACAGCCGACAACCATCAACAGTCAACATTCACCATCAATCACAGCCAATAACAACCATCGCTACTGTGGCAGCCCTCAACGACAGCTACCAATCGCACCATCACCACGATCAGCACCGCCGCGACCATCTATCCACTAGTACTGGTGCCTTGGGCCCGATCTTGTACAGATCTACACATGCAGTCCACAATCATAGTAATATGCGGTTTGTAGCCCAAGAAAACAAGGATGAATGGACTAATCGGTTCTAGGGAAACCTTACCGAGAGAAAAAGCAGTGGAGTGGCCTAGGCCACATTCGGCCACCGTCACATGTGGTGTGGGAACACCACGACAATACCACCACCATCGCGATCGCACACCACCATCGCAACCTCGTACCACAAAATCACCACCGCAGCTTCAACCACTATATGCCTTCGCCGCCCAAAACAACCATTGTGACCAATAGAGCCGCCTCCTTGGTGGTCGGCCACCGTTACCACTTTGAGGACCCACAGAACCGGCGTCTTCTTCCTTCGATTTCCCTACTGTGCTGCGTTTGAGGAGAGATCGATGATACCGTGGAGACTGGGGCGTCGAGGGGGTTCCAACCTGGTGCGGCACTTGCCGGCACTCGCCGGAGGAGTCGCCGGGGGAGGGGGTGCGGTGGTCGGCTGAGAGAAGAAAAGGGGGGAGAGGGGGGAAACGACGATCGCCTCTTTCTCACCTCTCTGACTTTTTGTTTTTCTAATCCCTAAGTGAAGATCATGTTGTTTATATACTAGGTTTAACGAAACCGGTTCGGTTCGCACACGTTCGGTTAAGGTTAATTTCCCTTAGCATAATCCCAATATGTAACATGATATAATGTGTAGGGAGTATCATCACTCCTCTACATTTCTTGAAGTCCACCTTTATTCTAAGCATTCAATCAGTTCCTTAGTTACTGAAATGCTAAGTGGAGGAATGTTTCGCGGAAGATAGGGTCAATGTCATGATTGGAAGTGCCATGAAGGCTCTAAATAGGGCAGGGCTTAAGTAATGGTAGGTGTTAGTAATGTCATGTTACCCTTAATAAAGCCTCACTAGGATTATGATCCTAGCACACCCTAGGGTATATAATAGCAACTAGTAATACTCATGATCATTACCCCACGGTAAGATTAGCCAGACTTCTCAAGCACGGCGAATTGCAATTACGTGTGCACCCGTAATGGTAATTTGCCTTGCATGGTCACCCTAAGCTTCACTTACCTCAAGTTAACATCATAGTATTGTCCACATTCATCAAGAACAAATTAGGTATTGTTCTCATGTCCCTGGACCAATAGTATTCCAATAGTAGATTGTAATAACAAGTAAACTCTAAGGACATAAGCACAATATATCTAATGATAGCTGCCTATCCTTCATACCTTCAGGATTTCAGGCATAACCATGTTTGGGTCGGATTTAGTATCCGAGATCAATACTCAGTGTGATCACCGAAGTTTCCCTTGGTTTAGGTATCTCGACCTAATGATATGATGTTGTGCGCACACAAACATAAGGTTCTAGTATAAAGGTATCCCATGGAGAAAGACTAAGAGTGATAGTGTCTTCCTCAGGATGATCAGATAGGAAGCACATTTGCATAGAATCAGGTTCCAACGTTCGATGCTCCGGTCAGTCAAGATCACCATGCAGCCCATTTTAAGCATATTCTCGGTATACTGGTGATGTTTATATATAGGGTTCCCCGCAGCGTTCCCACCACACCCACGATGTACCGAGAATGATGCCTAATCCAGTTTGCATGACATCTGACCTTCCTTCACATCATATCCATCAAGTAGTAATGCATTGTAGTGTGATACCACTAAGTAACATACCTAGGGTAACATAGCACATAGTTCAAGTTCACCTAGTAGCAATCAGTCAGGATCGTCATGTAAACGGTTGAAGTGTCATTCAAGGTATGTCGTGGATGCGGTGGGAACGCTGCGGGGGACCCTATATATAAGCATCACCGATATACTAAGAATGAGCTTAAACTGGGCTACGTGACGATCTTGATGGACCGAAGCATGGGTTATCTGAACTTGATGAGTGGAATCATACGTGTATCTCAGAAGTGATCAAAGCTTACCTGTTTAAATCTTTTTATGACTAGAAGATGCCGCCCTGAAGAATCACACGTGGTACCGACCAAGATGGGGAGACCCCACAAGGCAGAGGTAGGGATAGATCACCAAGAGCAGGTGGCGCCCCAGTTGGCGACAATCAGGGAACTGAAAACCCTGATATAGCTGCTATGATCACTCAGCAGCTAGCCGCGCTGATTCCAACTATAGTGACTCAAGTGAGCGACACTTTTCGGAATCATCAATTCCACAGGAGTAATGATACTAATGATCAGTATAATCAAGGAACAGAGAAGAGAAAGGAGGCTGGGGAAACGAGCCGGTCTAACACCGAAAGGTTTGATAAGAAGGCCAAGACGACCCAAAATTTTGGGGCTGTGACTCAGGGAAAGAAAGAATATGCTGGCCCGCACCCCAAATGTGACAGGTGCAACCTTCATCACTCCCCAGTAATGCCGTGTCGGACGTGTGTGAACTGTAGGCGCCCGGGGCACCTAGCGAGAGATTATAGAGTTGCACCGAACCTGGTGACACACGTTAACGCGGTTAACCCCGTCGGTAATACCAGAGCTTGTTACGAGTGTGGAGGTCTCGGTCACTACCGGAACACGTGGCCCAGACTGAATAGGGCACCGGATCAACAAAAGACTAACCAGCAGCAAGTGATGGCCATAGCTGGCAACCCAGGCCAAGGGAATCAAAGAAGTGCTGCAAGAGGACGTGCATACGTTAACGGAGCAAATGGCGCCCGTCAGGACCCGACTGTTGATACAGGTACGTATTTTGCTCAACCACCCCTTCGTCTTCAAAATTGAATGGTACTGGAGCAGACAATATTTGTGTACCTTTTGATTTTGTACACATTCTTGCCTTGATAGTAGACTAGAGAGTAGCTTCCCTGTAGAGATGGCCAACGATAGGGTGTACTAGCAGCTGAGATTTTATAGAGTGCTCTAGGACATTGGAGAACTATGCCTTTGACATAGGCATAATACCTTTTGAGTTGGGGATTGTGGGAATGGATTAATTATTGAAAAACGGAGCCGAGAGTGTTGGTCAGGATTACCTCCTCCACGACAGGTGGGATTTCGTATGGAGTTAGTTCCTGGAGCTACGCCGGTAGCAAAAGCACTGTATCAGTTAGCGCCGTCTGCAATACAAGGAGCTTCATATTTCTTCAAGATCGATCTCCGTTCTGTATATCATCAACTGAGAGTTTCGAGGATGACATACCGAACACAGCATTCAGGACTCGTTATGGGCAATATGAGTTCTTAGTCATGCCGATCGGACTGACTAACGAACCAGCTGTGTTCATGGACCTGATGAACCGAGTATGCAGACCTTATTTGGATGAGATCGTGATTGTATTTATAGACGAGATACCTACCTACCCTCGATTGAAATAAGACCCTAAGGAACATCTTCGGACCATACTGAGCCTATTGCAGGAAGAGAAGCTTTACGCCAAGTACTCGGAGTGCGAGTTTTGGCTCCGAAAAGTGAGGTTCCGGGCCAAGTGGTTAACGAAAATGGAATTCAGGTCAGGTAGATTCCAGGGAAGAAATGGGATGCACCCCAGACACCTTCGGAGATACGGCAATTCTTAGGTTTGGCCGGATACTATCGTCGCTTCATTGCAAATTTCTCAAAGGTTGCCCAACCGTTAACCTTGATGACTCAGAAAGACAGGAAGTTTGATTGGAAGGAAAGCAAATGTGATGGCTGACGCCCTAAGTCGTAAAGGGCGCGTGAAATCACTATGCGCTCGAGCTTTGGGATTGACTATTCAGACGAACTTGAAAGCTCAGATCCAACTTGCACAAAGGGAAGCATTGAGAGAAGAAAACCTCGCGAGAGAAGTTCTAAGGGTTAGACAAACAGACGAATTGCAAGGATGATGGCATACAGTACTTCCTGGATCGCATATGGGTACCCAAATGGAGAGATGTTCGTACCCTGATCATGGAGGAAGCGCACAAGACACGATATTCTGTTCATCCTGGTGCAGTATGTATCACGATCTTAAGGATCTATACTGGTGGCCAGGAATGAAGAGAGACATTGCTATGTATGTAAACCGATGCTTGATGTGCTCGAAAGTTAAGGCCGAACATCAAAGACCATCGGAATTATTACAGCAACCTGAGGTTCCCGAGTGAAAATGGGAGAACGTAACTATGGACTTCATTACCAAACTCTCTAGAACAAGTAGTGGGCACGACTCGATATGGGTCATAGTGGATCGGATGACGAAGTCCGCTCATTTCTTACCGATCAGGGAGGAGTACCAGATGGAAAGGTTGGCGAGATTGTACATCAAAGAGGTCGTGACGCGGCATGGGGTGCCGGTGTCCATCATATCCGACCGAGACAGTCGATTTACTTCGTGCTTTTGGCAAACGATACCGAAAACGATGGGCATTTGATTAGACATGAGTACAGTCTATCACCCACAAACAGATGACCGAAGTGAACGAACGATACAAACATTGGAAGACATGCTCAGAGCTTGTGTGATCGATTTTGGTGGTAGCTGGGACGCTCATTCACCATTGATGGAGTTCTGCTACAACAATAGTTATCATACGAGCATTGGATGTGCTCCATTCGAGGCATTATACGGAAGGAAATGTAGATCCCCAGTTTGTTGGGCTGAAGTTGGCGAGAGCCAGCTTACGGACCCAGAGATCATTCGAGAGACAACTGACAATATTTTCCAATATCAAAGAAAGACTAAAAGCTGCAAGAGATCGCCAAAAGAGCTATGCCGACAACCGTCGGTAGCCTCTAGAATTCAATGTTGGAGGTCACGTCTTACTCAAACCCCTCCCCTGGAAAGGGACTGTACGATTTGGAAAAGAAAAGGAAGTCAGCCCTCGATACGTAGGACCATTCGGGATTACAGAAAGAATCGGTCCGGTGGCTTACCGATTGAGGTTGCCATAAGAACTCAGCGGTGTACATGATACTTTTCACATGTCGAATCTCAAGAAGTGTTTATCGGATGAGTCCCTATACGTACCAATTGAGGAAATCAAGATCGACGAAATGCTTTATTTTATCGAGGAGCCTATCGAGATCATGGACCGAAAGGTCAAACGCTTGAGACGTAGCAAGGTACCGATCGTTCGCGTGAGATGGAACTCCATGCGAGGGCCAGAGTTCATGTGGGAACGAGAAGACCAGATGAAACTTAAGTATCCAAATCTACTCAAGGATGACACTCTTGGACCTAGCACCAGTTGAATTTCAGGACGAAATTCTCTCAACTGGGGGATACTGTGACATCCGTCACTTCAAGGTCCGTCATTTGACATGAAACTTCGTTAACTATTCTTAGAGCATTCATTTGTCACCTTCATAAACTATTTGTGAAGAACAGTATACCCGTTTGGTTTTCCTTTACAGTCGGGATACCATTATTTGCAACTTCATCATCCAAACGCTCACGAATATCAAAACCGACACCGTTAATTATAATATGTTATATAATATAAACAACAACATTAAACACATCCCTATAATTAGTATAACGCGCGTATTTACGACGTTTTCAACCGAATCAAGTTTGGCGATTCGGGAGCTAAGTGCAGGGACTAAACTTGACAAATGGTCAAACTAGGCTGGGTATAAATACCCATTTCCCAGCCATTCTTCACATCATCTTCACCTCCATCGCTTCTTCTTCATCTCCTTCACTCTCTCTCGAACTGGCACCGAAATCGGGCACGTTTGATGCGTTTTCACCGTCAAATCTTGGTTATCATCGTGAATACTCACTCCTAGCAGGTAGATAACCTCGTTTGACCCGTTTCTTGCTCGATTTCACTTCTGCGTTTTCTAGGGTTTCGGGTGCTCGGGTTCCTCCGAGCACAAGAGGTCGTGTGGGATTGTGTGTTGCATTTCCGAGTGTGTTTCTTGCTTACACATGTTAGGCAAACATTTCTGGAGGTTCTTGGTGCATAAAACTCGTGCTCGGAGCAGCTGGACGCTGCTCTGCACTTCAGCAGTCGCGACCTGCTGTACAGGGCGACTGGGTCTGTCATGCGACTGAGCCGTGCGACTGGGTGAGTCGTACGACTGAGTCCATGCGTCTGAGTCTGTCGTGCGACTGAGTAGTGCGACTAGGGTGAGTCGTGCGACTGAGTCCACACGTATGTGCGTGTCATGCGATTGAATGCATGCGATTGAGTGTGCTATGCGAATGAACAATGCGGATGTCGTATGCGATTGAGTCTATGCGATTGAGTCTATGTGATTGAGTCTATGCGATGGAATGCATGAGAATGAATGTGTATCGTACGATTGAGGGTTTAGTCGCACGAATGGAAATTCAGACGTACGAATGAAGCTGATTCGTACGAATGGATGTTGATTCGTGCGTATGGATGTTGAATCGTACGAATGAGTGTTGTGTGGTACGACTGAGTGCTTAGTCGCACGAATGGGAGTTCAATCCTGCGAATGAAGCTGATTCGCATGACTGAAAGTTAATTCGTGTGAATGGGGTGTCCAGCCGTGCCTCTGGTCCTGTTGTGCAATTGGAATCATTGTGTGTGAACTCTTCCTGTGTGCGGTGCGTGTTGTCGTGTGATGTTAAGGTAACATCGACACGGTTGCCATTGTTAATGAAGATCATTGAGATTAACACTATCAAACTCATTAATGTTATATCAGGACACATCGACTTAACACTTTACAATTAGTAACAAACAATTCCTAACACAAGTTCTTACCAAGTAATCCTTTAACAACAATAACACTTTTACCCAAACATCATCAAAAATGGCAACGTTCCTAGTGCTTGGATCTACATAAGATCTATTGTGCGTGTATGTCTGCTTGTGTGTGTACTACCCACGACCGAACCGATACGACCCGACTCAACTAAACAATACGGTTAACAGTAGACGTATTACTAATGCTTAACATAACTGGCAATACGTGATTGGCTGTTCATACATACATACGAGTTTGGGAAGTTACATCATACATACTTACCACTTAACAAGTGAGTTTCGTGGCCCCTTTTTACACTTATACAATTGTTTCAACCTTTTACAATATGGGGGAAAAGTATGCTCACACGTTTTCAATGTTGTACAACATACATACAATTTTCATACTTGGAATCAACGTGATACTGTTTCGTGAGTACTTATCTGATGCATACATGATGTTACTGTGTGGACTGTCTTACAACCATTAATTCTGGTGTTGGAACCAACAGATAGGTATTAGTAGTACTACTGGGTTGACACCCCCACCCTTGACGAGATGGTTACTTGTGAGTACTATCCCTACTGCCAGGAACGGGCCTGGGGTGAATATATTCTGACAAGTTGCTGTGTGTACGTCATTAGGTTTGGTTGTATAAAACGCATGGTATGTGATCTTGCTTGCTTATAACTGTATGCACGGTATTCCACTACAAATACTATACAACATCAACTACATGTTTACAATTTAAACCTGCGAAGCTCACCAACATTATTGTTGACATTTTTGAGCATATTTTTCAGGTAACAATGAGAACTGAAGATCTAGGAGTGCAGCCTTTTAGAGGAGACCCTAGGGCATATTTTGGAGAACTAAGCAGTTGTAAACATTAACCTTTGGAACATCTTGTTTGCTCAAACTTGTACATTGTACACTTGTTCCCGGGTTATGGGAATTTACAATGCAAGTTGTTATTAATGTTTTTATGATCATCTTATGTTATGGCTATGCTATCATGAACCTTGACTATACACGACACAAGTCACCGATTATGTTCGGGTATCGTCATGACACGCTTGTCATCATACTATTATTGCTACTCTATTCATACCATGTGTTATGACGATCCCGTCTAGCTCGCATTTCCCGTGTTTCCGCTATCAGCGGGGGTGTGACATAAGGTTTTCACATAACGTTTGAATTCGTTTCTCGTTAGTTTCAATTTATATAAAGTCATAAGTGTTCAAGATTATTGATTTTATCGCACTTAGAACATGCCGAATAATTAAACGAGTTTGTAAATTAACACGGATCAACACGTTAAACGGTTTCATACTTTTTTCTTGAACGAGCGTCGTTATTGTCATTTTGGTATCAACGCATGCAATTAAGTATTAAAATAATATTTTGAGCGTGATCTTCCCAGGTTGGTCGCGTTAAAACCTTATCTGTCGAATTCTCGGGTTTTGACCTAATTCTAGAACCGGTTCACGTCACAGTCGCGTTTCGGAACGCATTTATTTCGGACAACGTATCACTCACAAATTTAGTATTTCATGATAATAAACAATGATTAGATGAATAATTACAGAGTTGCGAGGGTCAGTTGACGTATCAAATATCAGTAAATGCAGGTTAAAACTGGTATTCGCGTTTCAGTTATGAAATTTTGTTGTTTATGCATGATTGATGAAAAATCTTTTAGAGAGCCTTATTTATGGTATTAGTTGAGGTTAACAATGATTTAGATTGGATGACAAGCCCTTATAAGAATTCCTGATGTGATTCAGACGTAGTATGTGGTAAATTGCCGGATTTTACCCGGCATGGGTTCTGAATCTGTTTTTAGTTTGGATCTTTCCATAGTTATTTCAAATCACCTAATAATTCATTGTTTCATGGTTTCTTTTTTAATTAGTTCCTAAACGTGTATTTGGGCCTTAGATGGGCCTTTTTATATGTTCGGGCCCTTATTGGGCTTGTTGGGCCCAAAAAGGCTAGTTTCATTTTCTGAGTTTTCTTTGATAAGCCCAACCCAATTCAGACTTTTATTGAGTTTTATAACATTTATAGGTTTTCAATTGGGTCATATTTCAGAGGTGTTACATTCTCCCCTCCTTTTAGAAATTTCACCCTCGAAATTTTAATATCGTTAATATTTGTTTCCAAGTGTGATACACTCATGGTATGAATCTTGAGGATTTAGAGTTATTTAGTTGAGCATTCCAGGACAAATGTTGATGATTAGGTGTCAAATAATCAGGTTTGATTTGGATTGGAGTAACTATTCAAATGTTAAAATCATGCTTGACAGGATCAGTGAGTCAAATTATGAACAGGTTTTTGGCTTCACAATCAGATCATTTAACAATCGTATAAAATTAACAAGAAGAGACTCTCCACTGTAGTTCAATACACCGACCTATAAAGTAGATCTAGCAAGGAGACGATTCCCAAAATCCCAACGGTGTTACCGTCCTGACTAAGAATCTTAAGAACGATTGAAAAGAAGAGGATATTAGCGTGAATGCCATTAATTAGATAGGATAGTCGTGATACAATAGATTAAAGGTTTCAATAAAGAAGGATTTGGGTTTTCCCAACGAGTACAGATGAATATCTAGGCATCGCACGACCATTTCTATGAAGCTAAGACTAAGAAGTTTTCACGATTTCTAAGAACAGAGAGATTAGGTCATGCACAAGGTTTTCAGCTTTCAAAGCCTACTTTTTAGTTCTCAACTTCCTTCTATGATTTCATCTTAAGGGGTTAAGTCCTTTCTTCCACTCCGTGCTTTTTCTAGTATGCATCCCTTTCCGGAACGGTTTTGTATATCAGAACCTCAGTCTTCAAGTAGATCCGTTCATCTTATCTGACGCATGACAAGAGTTTCCCCGAAATGGGATGTGCTATATATGCATATTCACATGAACTGACGCTGGTAGAATCACAAGTTCAAGAAATGATACAGTGTAGGTAATAGAAGGAAAGTCTAACTGTAGGTTATCTGCATTCGTCAATGAGGGTAAGCAGATACAAATGCGGGCAGGACTTGTTCTCTCTCAATTGGAAATATCGATGTCCTAGGGCAATGCGGACGAAAGCTACTTATCCGCACCTGTCAATGCGGTTGTCATTACCGATTTTCGATCACTCTATTGTGCTTGATCTAGTATTCTGATGTGTAGTTGGTAGTGTTGCATCGATAATGTATGCAGGTGTATCATTTTATTTTACAGAAGTTTCCAGTTCATGCTTAATGTAGCTCCCCATATATTTTCTCAACTTCAATCGGGCGACTAGAAAATTTTCATGTACTGTTGCATCAACACGCATCTGAAACTTTCTTATTCACTCCCAAACAAATTCCGCTTTTCTCCAAGGATAACGATGTCCGTCGTATAGCTACACAACCAAGTTTTTGTTGATCCTTTTACAACTTTCTCCTATCCCTAAGCATTGATGCATCTCAATGTGGTTTTCACTTCTTCCCAAAATTTTATAGCTTCAACTATAGCAATTTGTCTCGAATTTCATGCTCATTAGTAGTGACAAATTGACAGACCTATCTAGTATGGCTTACAATCCCACCCATGAGACTCCTTAGTACGGTGAAATGTGTAGGTCCTCCCACACGGGCTTGACCATAACCTTCGTACTTGCCATATCTGGTTTAAACTGTTATTTGTGTAGTGTCGTTTTCCTTACAAACACGACTGATAACAATTAAGTTGTAGGTAGCATCTTGAAATTGATTAAGTAGGTTATCATCTCTAGAAAAATGATATCACTTTTCCTTGGCGACTTTATTTAACTCTTAATAGTCCATCCATAACTGGAGCATTCTATTTTCCTTCCGCAAAGAGCATTAAGTTTCCTCAAGATGACATACTAGGTCTTATGAACTGTTTATCTAACAGTTATCGAATCTGCTTCCCTTCCACCAGCTCCTTAATGTAAGCTTCAAATCCCGTACCTCCATTTATATATTTTACTTCTATTCTCCGGCTCAATTTCCTTAAGAGCAACCTCAACTGTTGTCTTAAGCTACAAAATTGCTGCAAATGTTTCCACTAATTTCTTCATAATGCATCCCAATTAAGGTCAACCTTCTAGATGACCTCTTTCTCGGTCCATATTCTACAAGGTAACTGTGCCCTGTAAAGGGTCTATTGGTGAAGCAAGTAACTCTGTTTAGATTCCACTCCTTTATAATCATATCGATTGTTCCAACGAGATATGGGAGTAAGACTTTTTGCTCGAACTTTCGACGGTACGGAGCGTTCTAGGGTAAGGTATTAGAGAATCACTTTAGGAGAGGTTTGAAAATTTAGAGAGGAATAAAACCAATGCTTACGATCAAGGATGATTATGCAGACTTTCATTGTCTACAATCTGCTGCATGTCTATTGCTTCGTTGTAGTTGGATCTCAAGTGATTTAACATATGAGATTTCTTGTAGCTGATCTTCTATGCTTCTTAGTACATCTTTTGGAGCAACACCATCCTTTAAGTTCAACCATGAGTTCTTCCCATGAATTCTTCATTATTATCGACCGTTTTGATTCGAATGAGTTTAGGACTTTATCTAGGTGCTCGCTAGTACAAGAAGGTTAACTACCACTCTAATAACTTATTGTATAGTCCAAGATCGTGTTCTACTTCAGATCTTCGCGCTCGAATCATGAACTTATCATTCAAAGAGTAGAGATCTCCGAGTAGAGGTAACTTACAAGGTTTTAAAGTTTTCCGCATCGGCTATCCTACGTTTCCAAAGATGACGGTTATGCTATAGGGCTTAAGGTGAGTAGCACTACTCGTTAAGAGAATAAATCAGGAACAGAGGTGAGTGGAAAAATCGGGGATCCACTGAAGTTGTACATTCATATTTTTATTTTGGAATCTCGAAGGTTAGTTTTTGTCGGCAGATATCCCTGGCACTTGAGCATTTATCTTCGGAGAATTCTGAATTTTTAGAACGAGGTTTAATTTCCTATATATTCTGGCGTTCAAAACATTATCAACAGCCCGGTCCGTTAAAAGCAAGGTCAAAATTGTTCAACCTATGTTTCGTGTGAAGATTGTCATTAGGTGACTAACGGTTGAAGATGATGAAGGATTTCACGAGCATAGTATTAAGGAAGGTGATTATCAATCACAATCGGAGCTGATATTAAGAATATTCCTTTGAGTTAGGTGATTCCATTACAATGAATAGGTAGAGTGAAGTTATATTCCTCAAAGGCTTTGAGAAAATAATCAGAGGAATTCTAGAATCCAGAAGATCCTATGAAATGTGAACTACTAAGAAAGAAAGAAGTGACAAGTTTTCTATGTCATTGACCACAAGAGGCGTGTCTCGAAAATTTATTACTCTGGTATGTTCTCCGATGCACAAGCCTTGTTAGAGAGTCTTCCACTACGTTGAGGAAGTTTTGACGAATTCAATGTTGGGTAGGAGGGAAATTTCGGGCATCGCTAAAAATAGTATGGCTAAAGTACATGCACAACGAGGTAGAGTGCCATACTCAGCACGAGACCAGTTAAGTTTGAGAACATCATTTAATGATCTTTAGAGTCTGATGTTCTTATCATCATAATTCCAATAGGAGAGTAGAATAAAAGAAAAGAGAAGATGAAGAAAAGGAATAGTTACTACAACATCGTCCTTGGTAGCTCGTCCAGTGTCAAATGGTTTTCGCCCAGCATGAAAGTTTTGGACCTGAAATTATTGAATATATTCCAAATATCTATGTTTATTCTTGTATTTATTGGTTCTTTAAGTGTTTTACATTGATATTAGTTTACATGATAGGGCCCACCAGAATTCAAGTGTACCTATAAATTCACCATTACGTGTGCACCCGTAATCGTCAATTTACCTTACACTATCATTCTAGTCATTCCCATCATAAGTTCCAAGTTTTGTGTATTTAGGTTCTGGAGTTAATAATTCTAATTTAGTCATCATCTGCATTTAAGCACACTTAGATTCCAATTATGCTAATCATTCAAGTTAACCCAGAAATTGTTTCAAAGTAGGTTTAAGCAAATCAAGCAATAAATGAGCATTCAGGTACATGCTATCCTAGGGAGCAGAACAAACAAAAGGCATCATGGTTACTATCTTATCACTAAATTCCAAATGTATCATCTTACAAATGAGGCATAATAGCAAGTATCATCATTTCAAACAAGTATCAGTATAACAGTTGCTCAGGTAACGACACAAGTCGTATCAAGTGTATAGCTAACAACAGTTGTTTCATATAGTGACAAAAGTCAACTGTGCAATCAGATAAGTATCTCTCCAGGATTTAAGTCCTAATTTATATGTATATCTTTGGTTTCTAATGTTCTTAGTACTTGACATTTAGTGGTCCTAAGAGTCGACTCCAAGAGGTTCCAAACCTTCGTGGTTTACTCGGGTGCACCTATCATAGGTAATACCCTAATGTATCAAGGTTTCTTATAGGGTAGAGAATTCTCAATAGGATATATGAAATCCTTAAGGTATCCAGGTTAAAGAAGGGTGTTCTTAGGGAAACCTATTCTTGCTACAACCTTTGGATCACTGTATCGTGGAAACAACCTACTAGGCTGGTCCTATTTATGGTTACATCTTAGGTATTGCAAAGCAAACCCATATTTCTACACCATTGGTTCAGCAAAGCTCAGAAAAGTCTTCTTACTAAGGTGGTCCTATAAGGTTCATATGGTTGTAGTTTAGGTCTCGCGAAGCAGACCTACTTCGCTACAACCTTTGGCTCTGATACCAATCTATCACACCCCGGGCCCAGAGAGGCGGGACGTAACGATTAGTAAACAATAACCAAAATGCAGCAGAAACTAAATGGTTTATTACACAGTGTCACATGATATTTACATTAAAATATTGGCTTTATTTCCAATTCACAAGGTGCTTCAATCTATGATCTATAGGTGTCGTGATCCGTCTCTCGGTAAATATTTCTTGGAGCTTCGATAACTAAGGCTTCTAGGCTCGACTTGTGTCTTAAACCTCTACCCTCATATCTTGCTTCAAATTTGGTAATTTTTATAGCTCAACTATTCTCCCTAGCTGTACCTGAAGACATGCTCAAAAAGAATTGTGTCAACATAAAGTTGGTGAGTTCAAGTGGTTAAAGTTTCAAAAATAAAAGGGACTCTTAGAGTCCACAAGTGAAGGTTTTAGAATCAAGTGTGAAAGTTTCTGAAAATCTTATTTGATGTTTAAAACATCATTTTTAGTATCAGTCATTGTGGGGTATCACAATCAACCCTGCACTTGGTCCCCGGTTGGCCTCTTCTAAACTTGTGTTTAACCGGATATTCCCATAGGAAAGGACCAAGCCTCTGAATAGTGAACCATTCCTGCTAGGATGGTTCACCATAGTATCTTACTCAAAACCTGTTACATGCCATAAACGACCCCTCAGGATCTCAGTGGGGTACCTCCCTGTAGCGGGAGCCACTGTGCGTGGGGGATTCCCCAAATAGATCTATTCACGTAAAAACAAGCGGTTCACAAAATAATTAATGATTATGACTAAAGTATCAGCAGGTATCCAAAAGTCCCACATACAAGCATCGACTAAAGCACAATCATAGTTCATCAACAAAAGATCATGCAAAACAGTAAACAGAATCACACATAAGAGTTTCAGTTTAAAAGAGCATGCTTCATCCCTAAAACAAAAGTAAAAAGGGGGCACGAAAACTCACCTGGTATCCTTATATAATTTCAGAGCTTGATAAAGAAAAGTGATGATCACCAACAAAGCAATCCTAACTAGAACATATAAGATTCATGTTTAGAATTAGCATGATGTTATTACATGCGTGCGGTTGAGCTCTTTAGTTAAATTTAAGTTGGTGATTAGTATCCTTAATGTAGCTTAGCTTCTTGTGTATTCGTTAATTGTCATGAATTAACTTGTGTACATTAGGTTAATTAATGCATTTAATCAAAACTTGAGTCTTAGCATGAAGAATGTAGAAAAATCAATTTATGTCATGGATTCCAAATCTTTATAAATAACTTGCATTAACAATGTAGGTAATATATAATGTTTCAAATGATGTTTGTAATGTACACGTTCCCATCATATTTGTTAACTTGATTGACGCTAACTAATCCAATTATTGATGATAGTTAACGATATTTTATATAAAAGGGTGTTACAATTACTATTTGTTTCAAAAATACAATGAGATGACCAACAATTAATAACAACAAGATGATAGATCACTATAGCGTTTTAGGTCTTTTATCTTAAATATGTCGGTTAACCTAAATATTCATTGCATAAATATACAAATGTACAATCATATTTGTATGAATTACATCTCTAAGTCTAGTATGATTATATGTTACACGATATAAACTTATTTGTATCGTCTATGACATGTTATAACCATTTCTCAAAAATATAATGTTTCATATATCTTATCTAGGTTGATTTGGAATAAAAAACGTTGCTAATTAAATCACGAGTCCAAACCATCTATTTAAGTCAATTAATTATCACAAGTGACGTTCATCTTTCATTTATAATTCACGTATTTTGTAATTTATGCTTTTAATTACTTAGATCTCAAATAACACGTATGCAATTTATAATTTAATTTCAATTGCGTTGCGCGTGCGATTATACCTTTCACTCGGTTACGTTCACTAACCCACTCGAATTGCTCTTGATCTAATCGTGTTCGCGTTTCGTTGACCGCTCGTTGACCGAGTTTGACCAGCTTTGACCGATGTTTTACCTAACCAAAACGTACCAAAATCATTTATAAGCACTAAAACAACATAGACTTTTACCTAAACGCAACCAAGATCGCATCACACGTTACCGAACAGTTCTGTCACAACCCTTACCACCATTTGTTACCACATGCAGCCACCGTTTTACCATCTGATAACCACCACAGTCACAACTCTTTTGACAGCCCCCATCTTACCACCATCGACAGTCCATCACCAACATAGCTAACAGCCCAACACCACCACAATTAACCAATCCAATCACAGCTCACAACCAGCAACAATCAACATTCACCATCAATCACAGCCAATAACAACCGTCGCCACTGTGGCAGCTCTCAACGACAGCTACCAATCGCACCATCACCACGATCAGCACCGCCGCGACCATCCATCCACCAGTACTGCTGCCTTGGGCCCCGATCTAGTACAGATCTACACATGCAGCCCACAATCATAGTAATTTGCGGTTTGTAGCCCAAGAAAACAAGGATGAATGGACTAATCGGTTCTAGGGAAACCTTACCGAGAGAAAAAGCAGTGGGGTGGCCTAGGCCACCTTCAGCCACCGTCGCATGTGGTGTGGGAACACCATGAAAATACCACCACCATCGCGATCGCACACCACCAACGCAACCTCGTACCACAAAATCACCACCGTAGCTTCAACCACTATATGCCTTCGCCAACCAAAACAACCATTGTGACCAATAGAGCCGCCTCCTTGGTGGTCGGCCACCGTTACCACTTTGAGGACCCATAGAACCGGCGTCTTCTTCCTTCGATTTCCCCTGCTGTGCTGCGTTTGAGGAGAGATCGACGATACCGTGGAGACCGGGGGGGTCGAGGGGGTTCCAACCTGGTGCGGCACTTGCCGGCACTCGCCGGAGGAGTCGCCGGTGGTCGGCCGAGAGAAGAAAAGGGGGGAGAGGGGGGAAAACCGCAATCACCTCTTTCTCACCTCTCTGACTTTTTGTTTTTCTAAACCCTAAGTGAAGATCATGTTGTTTATATACTAGGTTTAGTGAAACGGGTTCGGTTCGCACACGTTCGGTTAAGGTTTTCACGTAACGTTTGAATTCGTTTCTCGTTAGTTTCAATTTATATAAAATGTCGTAAGTGTTCGAGATTATTGATTTTATCGCACTTAGAACATGCCGAATAATTAAACGAGTTTGTAAATTAACGCGGATCAACACGTTAAACGGTTTCATACGTTTTTCTCGAACGAGCGTTGTTATTGTCATTTAGGTATCAACGCATGCAATTAAGTATTAAAATAATATTTTGAGCGTTATTTTCCCAGGTTGGTCGCGTTAAAACCTTATCTGTCGAATTCTCGGGTTTTGACCTAATTCTAGATCCGGTTCACGTCACGGTCGCGTTTTGGAACGCATTTATTTCGGACAACGTATCACTCACAAATTTAGTATTTCATGATAATAAACAATGATTAGATGAATAATTACAGAGTTACGAGGTTCAGTTGACGTATCAGATATCAGTAAATGCCGGTTAAAACCGGTATTCGCGTTTCAGTTACGAAATTCTGTTGCTTATGCATGATTGATGAAAAATCTTTTAGAGAGCCTTATTTATGGTATTAGTTGAGGTTAAAAATGATTTAGATTGGATGACAAGCCCTTATAAGAATTCCTGATGTGATTCAGACGTAGTACACGGTAAATTGCCGGATTTTACCCGGCATGGGTTCTGAATCTGTTTTTAGTTTGGATCTTTCCATAGTTATTTTAATTCACCTAATAATTCATTGTTTCATGGTTTCTTGTTTAATTAGTTCCTAAACGTGTATTTGGGCCTTAGATGGGCCTTTTTATAAGTTCGGGCCCTTATTGGGCTTGTTGGGCCCAAAAAGGCTAGTTTCATTTTCTGAGTTTTCTTTGATAAGCCCAACCCAATTCAGACTTTTATTGAGTTTTATAACATTTATAGGTTTTCAATTGGGTCATATTTCAGAGGTGTTACACCGTGGAACGTGTTAAATACGCGATAAGTTACAAACTCGTTTGATTATCCGGCATGTTTTAAATACATAATCTCGGAACACTTATAACGTTTTGTATAAATTAAGACTAACGAGAAACGAATTTAAACGTTACGTGAAAAACTCGATCGAACGCGTTACGAACCAACCCTTTTACGAACCCATTCACTTAACCTACTATATAAACAAGTGTTAACTCATTCTAGGGTTTTAAAAACCCGTTTGAGAGAAAATCAGCAGAGCAAGTGTTAACTCATTCTAGGGTTTCGAACGCATTACGAACCAACCCTTTTTCAAAAACCAGTTTGAGAGAAAATCAGCAGCCGCGACACCCCCCATTCGAACGACTTCCGATCCTCCGGCCACCGACGATGTTTTCCGGCGAGTGCCGGCGTGTGACTCCCCTCCGACGACTCCCCTCGATGGCCCGAGCATTGCGGTGGCCTTGATTTCTCGCAAAACCCAACAGAGTGAAGGTAATCGAAGGATAAAGCGGCGGTTGCAGGTCGGCTGATGGTGATGATGGTGGCCGATGGTTGGCTGCGGTGGTGAAGGGGAGAGCAGCAGTGGTGTCGGCTGTGGCTGTTGGTGTTGATTGTGGTGGTTGTGGTTCGTGGTCAGAGACCACCACAACCCTCGGCTAGGTTGTGATGGTGATGGTTGTCGATGGCGGTGATGGTGACTGTGGCGGTTGTGTAGGATAAGGTTAGGGGTCGTAACTATGATGGTGATGACGATCGTGATAGGAGTCGGGGTGCGAGGATGGTGGTTGGGTCCTGGTGGCCGATGGTGGTATAGGGTAGCTGTGATGTTGGAGACCGATGGTTTTGGGGCTGTTGATGACCGTGGAACAGTATGCATGTTGCTGTGGTTGTGGTTTTTGGGCTGTTGATGACCGTGGAACAGTATACATGTTGCTCTGGTTGTGGTTTTGGGGCTGTTGATGATCGTGGAACAGTATGCATGTTGCTGTGGTTGTGATTTGGGACTGTTGATTGCTGTGGTGATGGTGCTGTTCGGGTGGCTGCAGGTGATGCTGCAGTGGTGATGGTTCGTGATGGTGGCGATGGTTGTTGTTGGCTGTAGTTGAGGGTAGAGGACGGATGTGGCAGTAGGTGTTGATGGTTGTGGACGATTTAGGGCACCCAAAGGCTGCCCGAGGTGGCTGTGACACGGGTGTTAGGCTGCTGCGATGTTTACCAAGGGCTGTCAATGATGGTGGTAGTAGAGTGGTGGTTCCGGTGGAACTGGGACCCGATGATGGTGGTCATGTTGGCTGTGAGGAATGATTGTGGCTGTAGTTGTTAACAACCATGGTAAGAGCGTCGATGGTGGTCGATTTGGGGCACCCGAAGGCTGCCCAAGGTAGCGGTGACAAGGCAATAGGCTGTTGAGTTGGTTAGAAGCTGTCAAAAAGGATGGTTTGGTATAGATTAGGGCTGTAAGTGTCAATAATGGTGAAGGTGTTGACGGTTGTGGTTATGGTTATGGTTGTGTTTGGGATTGTAGTTAATAGTCGTGCATGTGACAGTTGTGGCTGTTGTTGATTATTGACTATGATTGTGGTGATGGTTGTTGTTGGTCATGGTAATCTGGCTGTTTGGTGAGGTCGTTGGTGGTATAGTGGTGTTGATCGATGGTGTGACTGTGGTTGTTGTAGTTGATAATGGTAGTTGTGGTGTTAGAATGATATGATTGCATGTCGGGTGTCGGTCAAGCATGGCCAACTGAGGCTAACTGGTCGTCAACAACAAGAACATGATGGGATCAAGAACAATACGAGTGGGTTAGTGAACGTGAATCGAGTGGAAGGTAAATCGCACGCGCAAAGCATTGAAATTTAATTATAATTTGCATACGTGTTATTTGAGCTCTAAATAATAAAAGGCATAAATTATAAAATACGTGAACTATAAACGAAAGATGAACGTCACTTGTTATAAATGTTTGATTTAAATGGATGGTTTGGACTCGAGATTTAAATAACAACGCTATTTAATAGAAATCAACCTAGATAACATATATGAAACATTACATTTTAGAAAATGGTTATGTCATGTCATTGATTAAACAAATAAGCTGATCCCATGCCACGTTAAATCGTTACAAGACTTAGAGGTGTAAAATACATTCAAATACGATTGTGCATTTGTGTATATATATATATATACAATAGATAGTTTATCCGGCATCTACAAGTTTTATTTAAGATAAAAGACCTAAAATGCTATAAGGATCCATCATGGTGTTGTTGCTAATTGCCGGTCATCTCATTGCTACTGAAATAAATATTATAACACTCCTTTTTATACAAAATATCGTTAACTATCATAAAAAATTGGGTTATTTATCGTCAATCAAGTTAACTAATATGATGTGAACGTGAACATTATAAACACCGTTTGAAATATTATGTATTACTTACATTGTCAATGCGAGTTATTTTTAAAGATTTGGAATCCATGATATAAATTGGTTTTTCTACATTATTTAAGCTAAGACTCAATTCTTGATTAAGTGCATTAATTAACCTAATGTACACGAGTTAATTCATGACACTTAACAAATACACAAGAAGCTAAGGATACTAATCACCAACATTAAGTTAACTAAAGAGCTCAACTGCACGCATGTAATAACATCATGCTACTTCTAAACGTGAATCTTATATGTTCTAGTTAGGATTGCTTTGTTGGTGATCATCACTTTTCTTTGTCAAGCTCTGAAAATTATATAAGGACACCAGGTGAGTTCTCGTGTTCCCCCTTTTACTTTGGTTTTGGGGATGAAGCATGCTGTTTGTTATGAACCATGATTGTGCTTTATTTGATGCTTGTATGTGGGACTTTTGGATACCTGCTGATACATTTGTCATGATCATTAATTCTTTTGTGAACCGCTTGCTTTATGTGAATAGATCTATTTGGGGAATCCCCCACGCACAGTGGCTCCCGCTACAGGGAGGTACCCCACTGAGATCCTGAGGGGTCGTTTGTGGCATGTAACAAGTTTTGAATAAGATACTATGGTGAACCATCCTAGCAGGAATGGCTCACTGTTCTGAGGCTTGGTTCTTTCCTACGGGAATATCCGGTTAAACACAAGTTTAGAAGAGGCCAACCGGGGACCAAGTGCAGGGTTGATTCTGATACCCCACGATGACTGATACTAAAAATGATGCTTTTAAAATCATATGAGACTTTTTTTTTTCTTCTGAAACTTTAACCACTTGAACTCACCAACTTTATGTTGACACAATTTTCTTTTGAGCATGTCTTCAGGTACAGCTAGGGAGAATAGTTGAGCTATAGAAGTTACCCAAATCCGAAGCAAGATACGAGGGTAGAGGTTAAAGACAAAGGTCGAGCCTAGAAGCCTTAGTTACTGAAGCTTCAAGAAATACTTCCCGAGAGATTGATCACGACACCTATAGAATGTAGGTTGAAGCACCTTTTGAATTGGAAGCAAAGCCAATATTTTAATGTAAACATCATGTGACACTTTGTAATAAACCATTTAGTTTCCGCTGCATTTTGGTTGTTGTTTACTAATCGTGACGTCCCGCCTCTCTGGGCCCGGGGTGTGACATCGTGCGTATGAACCTCAGTCGTCCCTCAGTCATACGATTGACCCTCAGTCATTCCCCAATCGTGTTATTGGCCCTCCAGTCGCCTAACCCTAACTACGCAGCGACTGGAGTTCATCTCGAACTGCAGCCGCGACATACGGCTGTAAACCCTTCTAAACTCGTCTCAAACCCGAATTAACCCTCCCAAACCTTAGGAATTCATACTAGGACATCATACAAGCTTATACAAGTCCTAATTCGTACATTAAACAAACTAAACATGATTTCACCCAAATGGGTTAAACATACACTTTACAAAAATTGGGTTTATATGTGATCCAGCCCTAAAGTCGTATGAAAACATGAAATGTGGGGTTCTAGAACTCACATAAGCAGGTAGGAGACGAAATACTCCGTTTGGACTAGTTGGTTGACGAGTTTCATGCCTGGATCACCCCTTTTTCTCCCTTTTTCTCTTTGGTCGCTCTTCTCTCTCTTTTCTGACTGAAATTGTGAGTATGGAAGAGGGTAAGAGCTGCCCTCTTCCTTAAATACCCCTTTTCCAGTCGCCCAAGCTTCAGTCGCCTGGGCTCTTCAGTCATATGATTGTCAGCGTATGGAGCTCTAGTCGTGCGACTCCATGCGTATGAGGCCCAAGTCACCTGGTTTTCATGCGCCTGAATCTCCAGTCGGTTGAACTTCAGTCGTGCCTCAGTCGGCCGATTGGCCTCTCAGTCGCATGACACTGCAGAAAGGAAAATTCCGGGTGTTACAAGTCCACCCCCTTATTTAGGTTTCGTCCCCAAAACCTGTTACTCTTTGAACAAGCGTGGGTAATGCTGCCTCATTTCATCTTCTGTCTCCCACGTTGACTCAGATCCCTTCCTGTGCCTCCACTGTACATGCACAAAAGGGACCACTTTATTTCTATCAATGATTGCCACTGGTTGCTCCACATAATTGAGTCATTCATCTACTTCGATATCTTCCAGTGGAACGATCAGATCCTCATCGTCCAAACATTTTCTCAGATGAGATACGTGGAAGGTTGGGTGGATTCCACTCAACTCATCTGGCAATTCTAATATATAGGCCACCCCTCCTACACGAGCAATAATTCCGAAAGGGCCTATATACCGCGGGCACAGTTTGCCCCGCTTTCGGAACCGAATGATTCCTTTCCAAGGCGAGACCTTCAACATAACCCGGTCTCACACCTGGAATCCTATTGCTCTACACCGTTTATCGACATTCAACTTCGGGTCTATCTTTGACTATCTCCATCGGCAACCCATGTACTATGGTCAACATTTATTTGGTCTGAACCTGCGGCCTCAAATATGCCGTGTAGAGCGCGGTCATTATAATTAAAGAAGCATCAGAATATTTGAGCAAAGGCTCGGCGCCATAATCATGTGGCTTCAAAGCATCGCTGAGAACTCCCAGCTTAGTGCCTGAAGAACACGGCCTTTAACTTGCGTAAGGTTGCTGCTTATGACAAGCCCTTTGTTTGATGTTCTTTATGTATGAGTAATGACCCTCTAACAAGCCAAACAGCTGACAAGAAAGGCCTTCATTAATCGTGCTATGTGTCATTCCAGAAACATCTGCACCGAGATCGATTTTCCTCCAATTCCTCATAGGTACACTGTGATAGAAAAGCAATTCGGCTTCTTAGCCCAACTCAAGTCTGTCTCCTTTACTTCCAACCCCCATTCTACTTGTTTGCTACAACGTCAAAACTACCGTACGTTGCCGTTCGACGAACCAATCGCGGCTGAAACTGTTTCTCAGACAACGGGTGACAACACTTTCTTAATTACATCATGCAATTCTCTAAGGCATCAGGTAATCTAGTGAATCCACTAATAGTAATCTCCATATCAAAGGGCTCATTGATGTTTCGTCTCCTAACACTCAACTCACAACAGAAGGCAGTAGGAACGAACTCCTACTAGCATCACGTTCAAGGAAGAGTCGTAGCCTTCCCCTCTGTTCTCCTTCCTCTCACCGAAGCTTCCTACCTTTGGACCTCTAACAATCCCTGCTCAGGTGTCCAAGCTCACGGCAGTTCTCATACTTAGTCACGCAGCAATTCCCTGTCTTGTGACCTTGTTTCCCGCACTGAAAGGAAATGTTCAATCCCTATTTGCACTCCCCTTTGTGACTTCTACCACACCTCTTGCATACCTTATCTTTCTGATTTTCAGTCTACCCTCAACTTGGACTATGTTATCTTTACCAGCACAAGGCCGAGTCCACGACGGAGTGGGCAGCAACCTTTACCTTCAGGTCTTCTCGGGGCTCGCTGATGTTTATAACAGCTTCCATTTCACTCACCCATCGGTGAGCAGTAGCAGCAGTGCCGTTACTATCAAAAGATAGGGACTTGTATCGTTGAAACGTCTCATAATTACCGCCTCCTCTCCGTCTCCAACAGCATTTATAACCACGGTCACTACAGATGATAAGATCATCTGCATGACCTGATGTACTTCTTCAACTACCACCTCTTTCATTGAGGCTCTCAAGTTAGCACTCTCGTCATCGGCCTTTGGATGAGGGGTTTAGGATCCCTCATGAGCCACCTGTTCGACTCTAGGTCTTTCTCTCGTGACCCGTCGTTCAACACCACGTTCGCTACCACTATTGAGATCATTCTCGGAATCTTCGTGACCCGGTTCCCATAAACAGTCACCTAACTCCCGTCAGCCGCTATCGACGAATCATTCTCCTGCGACACTCTATATTTACTTTGAAGTCCACCAACCCATCCATCACAAGAATCAAATCGAAATCACCTAAGGCGATCGCAAGTAGTCCAACCGGGTACTCATAACATCTAACTCCACCTCGCTGCCCCCTATCCCCTTGGAAGTCCTGGTAGACTTTACCTATGGCGGTTTCTACACCAAAGAGTTTATCACTACTTCTACTCCTAGTGGGCAACTTAGCAAGGAAAAACATCAGAAACAAAACTCTTTCTAGCTCCAAAACCAAACAACACAGAAGAAAGACTTTGATTTACTAGACACATACATGTCACTATATCGGGGCCCGTTCCAACCTGCTTTGACATTATCGTGAAGGCCCCGCGTCCTCAGCCCTTGGCTTCTTGCAATCCCTGCTTATGTGACCTCTTCCGTGGCAGTTGTAGCACCGTACCACCCCACACTCTCTGGCCACATGACCGTGCTTCCCACATCGGAAACAGGTATTGGTCCCCAATCTGCATTCCCCGAGGTGTTCCTTGGCACACTTACCACACTTCCTCGTCCTCGCACCAGACGGAGCTACACGCCGATCCTCCGTCCTTGCAACCTTTTTGCTGGGGGTGGCGTTGTCACGTCCAACCCACTTTCCGTGCCAGTTCTTATCGTTGTTATTCTCCGTGCTTTCTTCAATAGCAGTCGTCTCTTTCACCGCCCTAATTACCTCAGTCATCATGGACGGCAGAATTGCCTGTAAGGCCTGTTGGACTCCCTCCACAACAGCCTCTTTCATGGCGATCCTCAAACTAGTGCCATCATCGCTGCCCTCCAGGTGAGGGGCCTCAGGCTCTTCGAGTGCCCTTTCAGCCACCCTAGCCATGCTTCTCGTGACACGTGGTTCAGCCCCACGTTCACCACAACCCCCATCTGGCAAAACCATAGAAGATCTACCGCTAACCATCTTTTGGACACACACTGAAAGGTTCAAATACCAACACGGTCATTCAAGGAAATAACTCAGTTTATGTCAAGTATAGTAAGTCCCAATTACAGTGGCCAGTTGTGATTAGCTACTTACTTTACTCTTCGTACCCCGAGCATTACCTATCCTGACTATATTAGTATCTAAGTCTAACAGTACACATAAACACATAACATGCGCACATAATACCAGTTAATCTTTAAGAAAATACCTGATGGCACACAGCTACTCAGATGGCATCCTTCCCTTTCCTGTCCCATTTTCACTTTAAGTTCAGGTTAATTTTGAAAAATTACCCATTTCACTTAAACATTGGCTCTGATACCAACTTGTAAGGCCCCGTTCCCGGGCACCTCACAGTTGGTTATTCATCACATGTAAATCATATATTTATATAAAACATTACAGCGGAATTATTCAAAAGATACATCTCATTTCATCATAAAAGCTTTTACATAGATTACATCATTACTGATTACAAAATAGTTATAAGCGGTGACCACTAATACAAATACATAAAAACTATAATTTAAAGTAGATTCCATAAGTAATCCCGTTTATCGGGATCCTCAAGGAACACTTGACACTTGCATGCAATATAAGTTGTTGCATGCATTATGTGCCCGCATCCCATTGCGTGGCAGCATTATCAAAAGGAGAATGCCATCCCAAAGAGCTGAGTAGCCACCTCATGCCATCCCCAGCAACACTACCTACCAACTAGAAACACATAAAAAGTCAGCGTGGCTAAGTGAGTTCTAGTTTTATAATTAAACATACTTTCTTTTTTTTCTAAACCTTTCTTTGCTTTCAAGCGGTCACACAAAGTACGTACACATAGATAATATTTTATTATCTTCATTGTTCAATCATTAGCTTTCGTTTGTGTACTCTTCATTGTTAACATTCACGTTCTATCATACTTGTCATTTATCTCTGTCTTTTGTTCACTCATTATCTGTCTTTAACTATTATTCGTCCTCTGTACGTCTTTTACTTTCTTACTCTTTTATCTTTACTTCTTTTCTTTACCTCTATGACGGTGCATCGCACCTCCTTGCCACAGTACCTAAGGTAAAGCTTAAGGGTATTATCACTATAACAATACCTTTCTGTATCATAGTGCTGGACCTAGGTCTATTTCATAGACCTTCTATAGCGGTGCATCGCACCTCCTGGTCACAGCACCTAAGGTAGAGTTTAAGTGTACCATTGCCACTTGCAACATCCTTCTGTAATCGTGGTACTGGACCTAGGCCTATCATAGACCTTCTATATCGGCGCACCGCACCCTCCTGGTCACAGTACCTAGGATATGCAGCGATGGTTCTATACACATGATTGATCACCGTGTCAGGATTTTACCCTCCTCGTAGCACACAGCCACGATTACTGAGGTCGCATGACAAGGATCCCATATCAAGTATGTTGCAACAATAAAGTTGCTCACCTCATTTGTTTGCTTGCAAAACTTTATTACTCTCATTCTTTATTAATGTATGCATTCATTCATTTCGTTCCTCTTTCATTATCTTCCGTTTTACGTTACATAATACTTTTCATTCATTCATAAACAATACACGTAAAGCTATGGAAGATAAACATGCATCGAAACAAGGAACATCGATATTTACAAATCATCAGTCATTACCATCATATAAGACCACATCATACTTGACATACCTACATCATTCATACACACGCACTACTATCGACATCATGCCCAACATAACTTTTAAGGCTCGTCGGCACTATTTGGGCGACTGAGCATGCTTCAGTCGCATGGCCTCTATGCGACTGAACGTTAGCGATTGGACTACTATGCGACTAGTTCCTCAGTCGTACGATTGACCCTGTGCGACTGAGCACATAAGCGACTGAGCCCTCAGTCGGAAGATGAGTCGTGCGACAGAACGTACAGCCGTACGATTGAGCCCCAGTCGTGCGTATGAACCTCAATCATCCCTCAGTCATACGATTGACCCTCAGTCGTTTCCCAATCATGCGATTGGCCCTCCAATCGCCTAACCCTAATTGCGCAGCGACTGGAGTTCATCTCGAACCGCAGCCGCGACATACGGCTGTAAACCCTTCTAAACTCGTCTCAAACCTGAATTAACCCTCCCAAACCATAGGGATTCATACTAGGACATCATACAAGCTTATACAAGTCCTAATTCATACTTTAAACATACTAAACATGATTTAACCCAAATGGGTTAAACATACACTTTACAAAAATAGGGTTTATATGTGATCCAGCCCCAAAGTCGTATGAAAACATGAAAATGTGGGGTTCTAGAACTCACATAAGCAGGTAGGAGACGAAATACTCTGTTTGGACTAGTTGGTTGACGAGTTTCAAGCCTGGATCACCACTTTTCTCTCTTTTTCTCTTCGGTCGCTCTTCTCTCTCTTTTCTGACTGAAATTGTGAGTATGGAAGAGAGTAAGAGCTTCCCTCTTCCTTAAATACCCCTCGTCTAGTCGCCTAAGCTTCAGTGCCTGGGCTCTTCAGTCGTACGATTGTCAGGCATATGGAGCTCTAGTCGTGCGACTCCATGCGTATGAGGCCGCAGTCACCTAGTTTTCATGCGCCTGAGTCTCCAGTCGGTTGAACTTCAGTCGTGCCTCAGTCGGCCGATTAGCCCCTCAGTCGCATGACACTGCAGAAAGGAAAATTCCGGGTGTTACAAGTCTGCTGGGAGACAGAAGATGATGAGCTTCTTGAAGCTATATGGATTCTCCGGAAGGAGACTTGGTCCCATGTCTCTATCCACCACGGATGAGCACATTAGTATGATCGAGCAGAAGATCAAAAGAGGTGAACTTGTGACTTACACTCCCCACCAAGTCGGGTCTAAGGTTGAAACACCTAAGACACACAACCTGAACCTCCTGCTGAATCTCAGCAAACTTCCACTTCTGATCCACAGCAGGGATCTGTCCCCTCTTAATCTAAACCTGTGAGATAGGAAGACCCAACTGATAAAGACAAAGAAGATCAATCAGGTACTGCAGGCCAGTCTTCTCAGTTAAAGAGTTCAAAGAGGAGGAAAAGCATGGTTTCCAAACCAAAGTCAAAAAAGAAGATGAAGGAAACATCCACCTCCAAACCTCAGGATGAGTCAGAACATCGTTAGGATGTGCAACAAGAGGATACCCCACCAACTCCAATTCAAGCAACTCCTCTGGCACCAGAAAGACCCATCTTATCTTAGACATACACCACAAATCCAGAAAGATGGCATGTCATAAGAGATCAAGGTGTTGAACATGTCTACACATTGCAGAATATGTTCAATCTACCTCTACATGATCTATTTGACAAGAGAAGATACTATGAGAGTCTGAGTGATCCTGACCATCTCATGAAGAAAGGGATGGTCATCATCCTAATGAGGACTGTCAATATCTAGAGTCTTTAGGTGTTTTGGTAGCATCAACCTAGGGGGAGTTTGTAAGGTTATATAGTAAGGCTGATGCAACCCAAACACTCAAAGTCTTTCGTGCATGCATGCACATGTACACTAAAGTGGAATGCTTCGGAAGATTCACACTGACTTGGAAATTATTCTAAGTGTGAAATCTTCCGAAGCCAAGACCAATATCTTCCGGAGCCAAAAGATGAAGTCTTCCGAAGCTTCAAGGATAAAGTCTTCCGAAGCCAACAATTGAAGACAGATTTCATCCAAAGACTTTTATATTACATGCTTTATCTGATGCACTTTTTACCTAAAGTTGAACCACTTTCCGCTGCCACTCTGATAAGTCACCAACCATTCATGAGTTGGTGAAAAGGTCCGTGCTTTCGGTAAACTGTACATTGAGGTCTTGAGTCTTTAACTTTCCACTTTATGTACTTTTCCATTTTGTAATATATTAGGATATGAGCTATGGCATGTCATAGTCACTAGTCAAAAGGCAATCTGCCTATTGACTCTACATGGATTTTGTTGTCTAGTTCATGTATCCAGCTGGCCTTCAAAGTATGGCCGGTTGTAAGTTTTAGTATATGTATTTTCTGGTCCTTGTAACTAAGTAAGTTTTGAGTTGAACTTTGTAAGGAACTAGAAGATCAATATACATTAACCTTGAAAACCAATTGCTTGTGTGTTGCTCTAGTTTCTGTCTATTTACATCTTGTATTTCCTAGTTCCCTAAACTCATTCTTATCAGTTCCCTATTTGAATTGTTAAGTGTTGAGATACACTCTCCTCTTTATGTTGTTGTGTTGTACAAGTGAATAAGCCCTTTACCTGGTCCTGCAAACCATTTGAGACTTCTCTTTACCAATCATTTTCACCTTTTTTGTCTCCAGTAAAAGTAACATATCCTCCATTTATATCCTATAGTTGGTGAGAAGATCCTTCAATCTGGTCATACGCCTGGAACATCCGCTATTAGCATGCCATAAGCTATTACCAGCTTTTCGAGAATAATCCTGGCATTAAAATATAAAGATTGTTTGGGTTTGGAAATAGGAACCCAAGTTTTGACCAACTTGGGTTTTGAATCAAATGGATTTTTACCAAAGAAATTATTTACAAAAAGATTTAATCTACTACCCAAAGAATGATTATGCATATTCTTATCAACATATTTAGGACAATTTTTAAATCACATCATCATCCTTCCAGATTTAAAGCACTGGGATTTCAACCTTTCTTTTTGCAGTGAGAAGCATGATTTTGATCAACTGCACTATCTTCCTCATAATCAGTCGTATATGAATCAGAGTTGCTGCATGTAACATATGATTCTTTTACATTTTCTATTGATACCTTAATCTTGTCAGATTCTAATTCATTTACATTAATAATTCTAATTTCTGAGGAAGATGTTCCTGTTTCGTTTGGTTTAGAAATCCGAATTGGGATAAAAGATGGGATAGGATGAGAGAGGAACTTTTCAAATAATTTGAGTATGTACTCCTTACTAAAGCTTCATTTGAACATTCATTCTTTTCATTAACACAAGCATTGACAACATATGGAAATGAGCTAGAAACAACTGATGATGAATGAGATGGACTAAAACTAGAACTACAAAAGCCACTGTTTGAAACAGACTGGGATGCAAAACTACTTAATCTAGTGTCTTTCAAAGACATTTTGAAATGACCAAAGCTATGTCTAGAGCTGCCCAAACCACTACTGCTACCGTAACCATAATTCTCTCGAACCCCCTTATGATTCACTCCTTCTAGACATGCATGCAAACTGTTAGTATCATTCTGAATTAAATCATTCATTGGATAAGGTGTAGGCACGGTGAATATCAATAATACTTGGAGGAGGATAAACATGAGTGGTTTCATCAAGTCCCAGCCCTGTTTTAAGTGTAGCCCCCATTTGCTTCTTACAAAGATCCTCATGTTTCATCCCAGATATCTTCCACTTTTCAAGCTTGGTTTTTAATTTGCTTGTTTCAAACTCAGCAAGAGCAACACGCTCTGTTAATGACTCAATTTCAACATTTCTTTCTAAAATGTTTCTCTTTAAAGGCTTGTTTTCTTTTAAAGGCTCATTTAATTTGATAAATTATTTAGACTCAATTATTTTATGTTCCTTATTTATTTGTTTTAGCTCTTTTTCATTTTCTAATAATAAGCTATTGCCTTTATAAACCCAAATAATCTAATTTTACATGGAGAAGAACACATATCGTAAATTACCTCACAAGGAAGACCCATGACCACTTTCTCGGCAGCCAGGTCCTTGTCACACTGACAGACCGGTGTGTTCTTCTTCCTTTCTTCCTCTTCCTTCTTCTCAGCTTCCATGCTGGCTCTCCGATCTTCACCTTCTCTCTCTTTCACCTATTCCTTTCCTTCAGCTTAACCTCTATTTCTCAACCTGCTCCAGCTTTTCACATTCTTCAAATTCTTCAAACTTCTGTTCTTCAACTTTGTCAAACTCCCATTCTTCATTCTTACCCAGTTCCCTGACACTACCATCACAAGCTTCTTTTCTAATAGCATGGCCCTCTCACTGGCATCAGCGTCTATCCAGTGGGATCTCAGCTAACCTCCTCAAGTCCCATCTAGGAAAGGTCTTGAATGCCTTCCTTTTGTTCAAATAATATATCTTTCACCCCTCCTCTTAATCACAAATAGTTTAATCTCAGCGTTGTATTTCTAGCTAATGATCTTCTTGTCAGCATCCTTCTTGCTGGCCTCTTGTATGTTTCAAATAGGGGTGTTATCTCCTCAGGTTCCTTTCTTTCTCAAACCAATCTTCCTGATCCAGCTCAATAACATCATCTTCTATTGACCCTCACTGAGCTACATAAGTTACCGCTTCTCAACTACCTCATAGTATTCTGGCTCTGAGCTGTAGTCAACCAGTTGCTTATCATCCTCTTCTTCGTCATCAACCAGCCTCCTATCTGGCTCTATCTCTTTTTCTTTATTTTCTTGATTCATATTCACCTCCTTACCAATCAAATCACAATCAACATCAAACTTCTGATTAAATTCTGCCTCTAATATTCTTATTCCATCGACATCCACCATTTTCTCTACACCACTTCCCTCAGCACCTTCACCAACATCATCAGCAGTCTTATTTACATCAACATCAACATCCTGACTATTATATACATCACCACTTGGGCCCTCTCCTGCCTTTGATGATGAACCTCTAACGTTGAGCAATTCATACTTTGAGGTGTCAGTCAGATCGTTCAGTTCTTCTTTTGATCTTTGAGTAGGCAAGCCAGCCACTTGTTTAACTCATTCAGCTCTTTGAAAATAGTCTGATCAATTCTTGCTGGTCTACAACTATTTTCTTCAATCCCTCAATCACAACATCCTTCTCATTCTCCCATATCTCATGATTTACCATCTTGGTCTTTATCATGCTCAGTTCAGTTGCCAAAGATGCATTGATGTTTCTAATTACATCTTGACCATGATCCGAACGGGTATCTATCCTTCTAGCATGTTCAATGAAAGCATGTTGTCTGTGTTTTGTTCTTCTTTCAAAAATATTAGAAGGTTAACTTTCCTCCTCAGCCCGTCTCTTACTCCTCTTCACTTTTTGAACTCTCACCTCTTTAGCCGCCTCATTAACCTCCTGTTCAAAATCATATTCCTTTTCTTTAGCATACCGTTTCCTTTTTTATCAATTCTTCTTGTCTTACCCTATTTTCCTCAATGTTTTTGTTCTAAGATTCAATCACCCTTTCGATGTAGTTCCACCTCTCAGGTGGGTACATATTTTCCCATAGGTAAGTGATCTTCCCACTAAAATCATGTCTGATTGCAAAGTAATCAGCAATAATCCTTATGTTCATCTGGGCCATTCTTTTAATTTCTCCGTGTCTTGGCACATTAGGGACTAGATCTTCAATCAGCATTGGGATGAATCCGGGTATAAAAACCACTTATCCTTCTCCAGTACCATGATGTTTTCAGTCATGCAGTCTAATATAAGTTTGCAATATTGGCCTTTTGACCCCTGCAAAATATAATCATAGCCCTTGCCAGTGAATGTTCAGCCCGTCTGATCCTCCCTTTCTGTAATCCAGACACATGATAAAGATGTGGGCTATAATCTCTCACTCTTTGGATAGAAGAGATTTCTTAATTTCCTTCTTAGAGCCAAACGGGGGCCTCTAATACTAATACTTCTAAAAGCCTCTAGGACTTGGCTATCAGAAAGCACCACCTCAGGGCCACAGTCATCCTTGAGATGAAGTACCCTGGCAATAATATCAGCTATGATGACTATGTCTTTCCCTTCAATCCTTGCTATAATCTGGTTTGGCACTGATCCAACATCTGATAGGATCAAATGATTCAATCTGTAATGATTATGAACACAATTCAAAGCAAAACACAAACAATTGTAATCAAATCAAGCAATATCAACAAAATTCACAGTTCATTGATATAGCAAAGAAAATTACAAGAGTAAGAAAGCAGTACATACAAAATCTTACGTCTGAATCTACTCTAGTCTAAGCTATAAATACTCCTAACAAACTAGAGACTATCTATTTACAATTCTAGTCCCTATACTATGATAAAATTGTAAAAGACACATTAAGACTAATGTTAATCTTTCTAGAGTACTAATAATACTGTGGGTCTGAAAGATAGTCTATATTATCAACACAGTTAAAGTCAACAAAGTCAACGTCAACGGTCAAAGTCAACGGAATAGTCAAACCCGACACGTTCGAGACGTGGAACCGAGACAAGACAAAGTGAACGGAATAGTCAAACCCGACACGTTCGAGACGTGGAACCGAGACAAACGTTGATGATTTAAATGGAGTTTTATTGTAATAAATATATTTTGTGTGAACAAAATATATTTTTCTTGTTTTTAGTCATTTTTAATGCTTAATATGTAATTTTGTTTTTATTAGCCTAAGTATAGAAGGGTTAAGTGCAATTATTGAATATTAGCTAGACTACAATAGGTTAATTGTCATAAGGGTTTGGTAGAGGGGTTGAATGACCATAGATTGAGGGATTATTTGTAAAACATATTTTGCAATCTAATTGAGGATCAAAGGGGTTTTTGATTGTGATTATCATTTTTGATCTAATTCTTAATGATTTGATTCAAGTGTGCTTATTCCTGGACCAACAATTTGGTATCAGAGCCATTTTGAATCAAATTCGCAGAAGATTTGAAGATTTGTAGAGAGACCGTTGTGGTTTTGGTTGTTTTTGTTCATATCAAGTTTTCATCAATTTTAGATCAAATTCGAGTGTATTTGATATGGAATTTGCTTGAATTTTGTTTGTTTTTGTTGGGGAAAGCTCTGTTAATCTCAGATCTCAAATCCATTGAGAATTTTATGATTTCGGATTGATTTCGTGTTGAAAAAGCTTTCAGCTTCGTCCCGCGAAATTATCAATTCATCCAGCGAAACTTCCTCTTCTTTCAGTGAAACTACAAGTGTTTTACAATTTGTAGTTAATTTCTGCATCTCAGCGATAGTAGTGATCTTGAACAAAACTTCAAGCTTGTTTCGTGCGAAATTGTCGACGAAACTAAGCAGTCTAAAGCATTTGTCTAGCGAACTGCTGCCGAAATTTATAGCGAAACTAGAGTTTCGGCTTAGCGAAACTAGAGTTTCAGCTCAGCGAAACTAGCTCTGCGAAACTATAATTTCGGCGCAATTGATTCATCCCGATAAAGAAATTTTCACAGCTTGACCCCAGTTGCTAAGATTTTCTAGCATGACATTTAAAAAAAATTTTTTCCCAGGGGAGAATTATTTTAAACTTTTTGGGAAAAATATTTTTGGGGCGTTTAAATGTTTAAACAAAATAAAATGGCTTTTGCAGAACTTATTAAATCCTTCGAATCTGATAATCTCACAGTTGCACAATGTCGGTTTGAATAATTTTGCAGATTTAAAGAATGAAAAGATGTCTGATTTTGTTGATCGTTTTCTGTTAGTGGCAAGAAAATTTGAAGAAGTTTGATGACCAGTTGAGAATCATGAACAAGTTAAGAGATTGCTTGACTCCCTCCAATCAGAATGGAGCTCGCATGGCAATCGATTAAACGAGATAGAAATTTTCGGGATTACAAACTAATGGAGGTGACCAACAAACTAAAAGAAATGGAATTGGATATCAAATGTCATGAGTACTATGAAGCAACATATCTAACTCCAACGATCACTTCAAACTTCAAAGAGAACCCAAAAGAGAGATCAGTTTCTAGCATCAATTCTGACGGTTTACCGAAACCTAGAATTGAAGAGGTTCAAGAGGAGCTTAAGCAGACATCAATAGGTAAAGGTGGAGCTGAGTTGAATGATGGAGTTTTTGTTGCTGAGAAGGAAGAGGAATGGAAGCGAAATATCAGAGTTTGCAACTGCGAGAAGGCTCTTGCTGCTAAAAGAGTCATCCTGGATCTTCCATACGAGACAGTTCAGGATATGTGTTCTTCTGCTTGTAAAATTCGTTTATTTTGGTGTGTATAAAGCTAACTAGGTTACTTTTAGATAACCAAAAGGAGTTAACCACCATAAACGCAGAACATAAAAAGAATGAAGCCAAGTATTTCATAAAATTAAATGAAGAGTTAAAAGAAAATGATCATTTAAAACGAACTTTCTTGAAAGAAATGTTGAAATCATCTTTTAAACAAATGAGTCACCTTGGCTGAATTTGAAACAGCAAGCTTAAAACAAAGCTTGATAGATGGACCATATCTAGAATGAACAGGAAGAGCTACTGGTGTAAATAGAGGGGAGCTAGGATTAAAACGGGAGTGGGTTGTGGTGAAAAACCATACGTCTATCCTCCTCCTAGCACCCATTGTTACTCTCCTATGCCTCAACCTCATCCATCTAATGATTTGATTGAAGCTGCAAAAACTAATAGTTTAAATGCAGGTTTAAGCATCGTTAATATCTTAAGAGGTTAGAGATTGCAGGATTCTCCGTAGGTTTAGGATCTCTCAGCAGAGTCTGATAAGAACATTAATGACGATTCTACCTCTGATGCTCCAACATCAATATCAGTTGCTTTTTTCCAACCTTCTTCAACAAATTCAAAACAGTAACACTCCTTCGTTTGTTGGTTTGTCAAGAAGGAACAATTACTGAATCGTCAGGCAATCAAATTCCTATAACTGAAGCCTACATAATAGGAGGTGTCAATCAAGATCCTTTGGAAGCAGATTTGTGTATACGAGACTGGATAAGCTCAAATGATGAATCAAAGACAGAGGAGCTTGTTGGTTCCTCACCGATCATATATCTCCTGACATTGTCAAGTCTCAAAAGCTTCCAAAAGTTGAATTAAGACCAATACGGATCTCGTCTCCAATTGCAAAGCATCCTACTCAATCAGTGAAGATCTCATTTCCTGTTCAGCATAGCAAATGCCAAAACAAACGAGAATCTGCTACAAGCTCAAAGCAATCCTCATCCCCATCTGCATCACAAGGTTCAGTCAAGCATCAAAGCCATTCAAGCTTGTTTTGAGTGTGGAAAAGAAGTCATGTGGTGAGAAATGTCCTCAAAAGCTTGCTACGGATGGTAAAGGCAAACAATTTGCTTCTCCATATGTAAGTCTAAAAAGAATGTTCCAGATGGTAAAGGCAACACGGTTTGCTTCTCTGGATCAAGAGGTAAACAACACACATATTTGAATGGTTGGATGAAAAACCCTCCATCCAAACCTTTCCATGTGAAGCCCGGTTTCACATCATACAAAGATGAAAATGACCAAAGCTTCAAACCAAATTCTTTTCCTTCCCGTCTTAAACGAAATGATTTCCAAATTAATTCATTCAAATCCAAGTCAATTGAACCAAACAATTTTGGCAAATGAAAAGGAATGATACAGCAATCTCCGATTGTTTTAACGGTTGTGTGCAGAAGCTGTTACTTATCTTGATGAAAAGGAACTTCCAGGACTACGATGGCCTGGTTCCTCTTTCACCTAATCTGTTATGAGTGCAGAACAATTCAGGAGGACTGTTAGTACTCTGTTTACTGACGAGATTGTTCCTAATTCAAATTTGAGGCGGAACAAATAGGTTAAGGTCATGGTATTTATCCACAATCTAGATTTTATCTGCACAATCACAGTTCTCACTTCACCATCTCTGCACATATCTTGAATTCATTTCTTATCTTGATAATCGTGTATTTGGAAGACCTTCTTTGATAAATTTTTATTTTTGCACAATTTTATAAAAAATTAAATTAAAAATTATAAAAAAAATAAAAAAAAAAATAAGTTTGCAAAAATAAATTTAGGGGAGAGTAGTAATAAATGAAAAGAGAACTGAGAACTTGATTTGAGATGATTGAGAAATGATTGTATATCTTCTAAAATGCTTGTTTTTGGCATGACTTTCGTTTTAAAATGAGAAATGATAGTAACTGATACTGTTATCTGATTTACATCTTATTTTAAGTACAATAATAGAAAACCAAACATTCTTGAATGATATGCTTGGTAGGCTCAGCCTGAAGAATAAAGTAGACTGCAGCATGATGATTTAAATTAATATATGTTTAAGGATGTTTGGATTTACGCAATCATTTTGGCCTACACGAAAACTAAGTCCCGCAAAATTGGATCGAGAATTGATCTTTCACCCCACCATGATGCAAATCATATAGCTATATCTTTATCTCTTTGCCATGTTTGGTTATTTATGTGTCTTGTGTTTGTGCTAATCTCCTCTGCTGTAAGGAAGTACTTGACCTTGAGTGATGATCTCCTTTGCTGTAACGATAGTACTGACCTTGAGCTCTCATCGTCACATTTTAATGGTCCTCTCCTTTGTTATACGTGATATAGACCTGGAGCTCTCACCATTTTGATCTAAGTTGTGTCAAATCATCTAACGATGAATTCATCACCAGAATACAATATTCTGTTGATAATCACCTGCACACAATGCACAAGCCATTGTTACATAAAGATCGTAATAAATTCAAGAAATCCTGAGGTTGGGTGGGGTTTTTGCCAAATGATTATGGGGGTCCTAGCATTCTAAAGTGCTTAATCGAACCTTAACAAATCATATGTAGTTTGTTTTGAAAGATAAGCTTGGGTTTAAGTGGACAAACATATCAGCGCATTGTTATTGATCTTTTAGAATTTTCAAAATCATTCAAAGACTGTGATTAGATTATTATCAGTGTGTCTAAGTGCTTGCCGATAATTAAATTCATCTTTGTGCTAAATGTATATCTGGAGATATGATCTCATGATCGATTCAGTTCTTAGTTTAAAAAAATAAAAAATAAAAAAATAATTGTGTATAATAAATGTATATAATTAAGAAATTATAATAAATTTTCATTTCGAAATTCTTTTAGGTCTTCTATATTATGCTGATACAATTTTATCATTTGTCGTGCATTTCTCAGAATTGCGCACAAACGAACACGGGTTCGCTTGTTTTTACACAAAGATAAACACGGGTATATTATGTTAAAATGAAATTATCTAATTAGAAATTTTGAGATTGTGTTTGTCAATGTGTTTCAGACTTTGCTGTATGTGATGGCTGATCATCAGTTGCAAAATGTACCTGATCAGAGCACCTGTTCCTTAAATTTACGAAGATACCGAGCTACGAATCCTCCTACATCTCTGAAGCACTCAGAGATTCTAGAAAGCGGTCTTCGTTATAACTAAGAGGATGGACACGACAAGGGGGAACATAGAAAAGGGGGAACTTGTGAGATAAATATCCTCAGCAACAAAATTGGGAAGCATCAGTCTAGGGGGAATATTGTTGGACCCTCAACATTAAGACTGAAGCTTACCAAATTAAGGACCAGTTCAGTTGACTTATCGATGCTGATCATGATGAAAGACGTTGATAATAGTAGACTAACGGGGAATATTGTTGGGTCTGAAGATAGTCTAATATTATCAACCAGTTAATGTCAACAAAGTCAACGTCACGGTCAAAGTTAACGGAATAGTCAAACCCGACACGTTCGAGACGTGGAACCGAGACAAGACGTTGAAGATTTAAATGACTAGGAGTTTTATTGTAATAAATATATTTTGTGTGAACAAAATATTTTTTCTTGTTTTTAGTCATTTTATGCTTAATATGTAATTTTTTTTTTTTACCCTAAGTCTAGGGGGTTAAGTGCAATTAGTGATATTAGTCTAGACTATAAATAGTTAATTGTCATAAGGGTTGGTAGAGGGGTTGAATGACCAATAGATTGAGGGATTATTTGTAAAACATATTTTGCAATCTAATTGAAGATCAAAGAGATTTTGATTGTGATTATCATATTTGATCTAATTTCTTCATGATTTGATTCAAGTGTGCTTATTCCTGGACCAACAAAATACTCCCCCTAAATTTACGTTTATCTTCGGTCTTCAAACAATCTTTTCTCTGTCTTTTTCTCTTCTCTTGACTTTGCATCTGAATCTTTATCTTCTCTTTGTCTTCTATACTTCCTTGAGCTTTTTTATTTACCTCTTTCATCAACCTCAAGTCTTTTTCATACTTCAAGTTTTCTCATCTCTCAACTTATCAAGATCAACTTTAAGATCAGTAATAACTTTCTCTTTAACCGTATTTTCTTCTTTAGAGCATCCAACTCATTCAAATCAACTATCTCATCTGTTTTACAGACACATTATGTGTTGCACTTACAGGCATTTCTTGATTTTGAGTGGAAGGGTGTTCTCAAACATTGGATTAAACATAAATGCATCCATAAATCAGACTCAACTGTTTGATTTTGCACATTATCATCGGTTCAACATCTTCAGTTTTCTTCTTCATATTATCTTCATCATCATTTTGCTCATCATCATCTTGATCTGGGTTTAGAGAATTCATCAATCAGATCAACTGGATCTATTGGTTCACCTTCCACCAAATGATAGTGATTCACTGTGATGTCTACTTCATCATTAGCAACGTTCCTCATATATTCAAATATAGGAACATTTGAGCTCCAGTCAATAGATAATCTTTTGTATGTTATTTTTGACATATGTTCCAATTCAAGTCAGTCTCCTCCACTCCATGACATGAAAATCAGGATATTCCTCATTGATGATCATTTGAAGAAATCTAGGGAACATAAGGTATTTATTCCTTATACCTCTCTCCAAATTGAATATGAATCCATTCAAGATCCTCTAGCATATTAAATCTTCTATTTGTTGCATGTAAGGCCCCGTTCCCGGGCACCTCACAGTTTGTAATTCATCGCACATAATTCATACTATTATTTAAATCATCGCAGCGGAATCATGAAATAACTTTTCATTTTCAATATAAATGCTTTTGCAAAGTAATACAACACTCATTACAATTATCATTTGTTTGCATTACAATACAAAAAAAACATAAACAAAAGAATGCCATCCCAAAAGAGCTGAGTAGCCGCCTCGTGCCATCCTCAGCAACACACCTGTCACCTGGAAACACATAAAAAGTCAACATTGCTGAGTGAGTTCTAGTTTTATAATAAAACATTCTTTTCTTCTGTTAAACCGTTCAAACATACATGCAATCACACAACATACGAACATATAGATAATCTTATTATTATCTTCATTATTCGTTCATTAACTTTCGTTCGTGTATTGTTGATTATTAATAGTCACATTCTTCCTTGCATTTATACGTCTTTTACATGCATTCATACATTCATTACCTTTGACCGTACGTTCGTTGCATTCATTCATACATTCATTCATTCATTCATACGTTCATTACATTCATTTATACATGCAGTACGTTCATTCGTACGTTCATTACATTCGGTGACATGTACCATACCCCGAACATTGTGCACTACTGCTGGTGCCGGAACTGTGATGATTAATCACGAACGTTGTGCACTACTGTTGATCCAGTCACCTAGGGTAGGTACATGCACCACTTATCTTTCCTTATTCATTCTGGATCAATGCCATGCGCTATACCCCGAACATTATGCACTACTGCTGGTGCTGGACCTATGTGATTAATCACGAACGTTGTGCACCACTACAGATCCAGTCACCTAGGGTAAGCGGTAAGGATCCCATTCATACATATGGTCAATCACAATGACTGAACCCAATGTGCATCCTTCGGGGTAGCTAACCCGCACACTGTTGAGCTAACACCTATCATGGGTGTGAACCTCCATACATTTGCTTGCAAGCCTTTTCTTACATTCGTTCGTACATTCATTAATGCATGCATTCATTCATCATGTTCCTCTTTTATTATCTTTCACTTTACGTTTCTTATTACTTTCGTTTCATTCGTTAATCATAACATGTAAAGTCACGGAAAGATAAACACGTATCGAAAACAAGGAACACATTATTTACAAATCATCGGTCATTGCCATCATATAAACCTACATCATACTTATCAAACATAAATCATGTGTATACGTGCAATACTACGTCTCTCCTCGTACACAACAGCCCTATTTGGGTGATTGGACATTCTTCAGTCACATGGCCTCCACGCGACTGGATCGTGCGACTGGATCGTGCGATTGGGCAAGTATGCAAATAGGCATACAATCGTGTGAATGGACCTCCTATCATGCGAATGAACACTATGCGAATGGGCTCCTATGCGACTGAACCCTCAGTCGTGCGACTGAACAACCATGCAACTGGACCTATGCGACTGAACTCCCAGTCCCATGACCTGTCGTGCGACTGAATCCGCAGTCATGCGGCTGAGCTTCAGTCATGCGATTGAACATCAGTCGTTCCTCAGTCGTGCGATTGGCCCTTCAGTCGCCTAGCCCTAACTTGCAGCGACTGAAGTTCATCCCGAACTGCAGCCGCGACATACGGCCTTCAAACTCTTCCAAACTCATTTCCAGCCCAAATTACCCATCCTAAACCTTAGGGAATCATACTAGGGTATCATACAAGCACATACAAGTCCAAAATCGCACTCTAAACACATTACATACACTACACCCAAATGGGTCAAACTCAAACATTTCAAAAACGGGTTTATATATGTTCCAGCGCCAAAATCAGTTGAAAACAAGTAAATGAGGGGTCCTAGAACTCACACAAACAAGTAGAAGATGAAGAGCTTCGTTTGGACTAGTCACTCGACGAGTTTCGAGCCCGAATCACCACTTTCTCTCTTTTTCTCTTCTTTCTCTCCTCTTTCTCTCGCTGCTCTTCTTTTTGTTTGAATTTTGCAAGTGTGGGGAGGGGAGATGGCTGCCCCTCCTTTATAGCTACAGTTCAGTCGCCCGAGCTCCAGAAGACTGGACCTTCGGCTGCCTGAACACCACGCGACTGGACCTCCAGTCGCATGAGTTTCCATGCGATTGAACCTTCAGTCGTCCAAGCATCATGCGATTGGACCTCCAGCCGCATGAGTTCCATGCGATTGGACCTCCAGCCGCATGACACTCCAAAAAGTCAAACTTTCAGGTGTTACAAGCCCACCCCCTTATTTAGGATTCGTCCCCGAAACCTGTTATTCCACGAACAAACGTGGGTAATGTTGCCTCATGTCTTCTTCGGTTTCCCATGTTGACTCGGATCCCTTCCTGTGCTGCCACTGTACACGCATAAGCGGAACCACTTTATTTCTCAGCCTTTTCTCCTTTCGATCGATGATTGCCACTGGTTGCTCCACATAATTGAGTCGTTCGTCAACCTCAATATCCTCCAGTGGGACAATCATATCCTCGTCCGCCAAACACTTCCTTAGATGAGATACGTGGATGGTCGGGTGAATTCCACTTAACTCATCTGGTAACTCTAACCTATAGGCCACCTCTCCTACTCGAGCAATGATTTGGAAAGGGCCTATATACCTCGGCTTAACTTGCCCCGCTTTCTGAACCGAATGATACCCTTCCAAGGCGAGACTTTCAACATAACCCGATCACCCACCTGGAACTCAATCGGTCTGCATCGTCTATCAGCATACGACTTATGTCTGTCTTTGGCTGCCTTCATATAGGCCTTTATTCTTTCAAGCTTTTCAGTCGTAGCCTCGATCACTTCAACGCTCCCCAATTCCTTCTGACCAATATCACCCCAACAAACGGGTGTCCTGTATCTCCTACCGTATAGTATCTCGTATAGTGGCATGCCAATGCTGGCATGATAGTTGTTATTGTATGAGAATTCAGCTAACGGCAAGTGGTCATTAAAACATCCCCCAAAGTCAATAACACATGCCCGAAGCATGTCTTCCAGTGTCTGAATGGTCCTTTCTGACTGACCATCAGTCTGGGGATGATAAGCCATGCTGATATGTAACCTCGTCCCTATAGCATCGTGGAATTTCTTCCAGAATTTAGATGTAAACCGGGTGTCGCGATCAGACACAATTGACACCGGTACACCATGGCGAGTCACAATCTCCTTGATGAAAAGACCGGCCAACCTCTCGGATGAATATGTCTCGCACATCGGTAGGAAGTGAGCACTCTTCGTCAGACGTTCCACAATCACCCATATAGCATCATACCCTTCTGGAGTACGTGGTAGCTTCGTAATGAAATCCACGGTGATGTGTTCCCACTTCCATTCCGGTATATCCAAAGGTTGAATCTTCCCATACAGCTTCTGGTGCTCGGCCTTCACTTGCAGACAAGTAAGGCACTTACTCACATACTCCACCACATCACGCTTCATACCCGGCCACCAATAATCTTTCTTCATGTCTTGATACATCTTCGTAGCACCGAGATGAATGGAGTATCGAGTCTTGTGGGCTTCATCCATGATCTTTACCCGTAGATCCCCAAAACGAGGAATCCACATACGCCCAAACTGGGTTCTAACGCCAAATGTGTTTTCACCCAACTCCGCGACCAGACCTCTCATTCTTTCAGACTTAAGATGGTCTTCTTTCAGTGCCTCATCTTGGAATTCTTTGACTTGCTTCATCACATTTGAGGTCATAATCAGCTGGTACGCCATCACCCAAATCGGCTCGGGCATCTCTTTTCGGCTAAGGGCATCCGTCACCACGTTGGCTTTGCCCGGATGGTAATGAATTTCACAATCATAATCCTTTATAAGTTCCAACCATCGCCTTTGCCTCATATTCAAATCCTTCTGCTCGAAGAAGTACTTCAAGCTCTTGTGGTCGGTGAAGATGGTGCACTTTGTCCCGTAGAGATAGTGCCTCTAAATCTTTAATGCAAAGACCACAACTGTTAGCTCCAAGTCATGAGTAGGATAGTTAACCTTATGAACTTTCAACTGCCGGGATGCATAGGCTATAACTTTTCCCCTCTGCATTAACACACATCCCAATCCCAGTAAGAAGCATCAGAATAAACCACCAGATCTTCACTTCCCTTGGGCAGTGACAGAACAGGAGCTTGGGTCAATCTTGTCTTCAACTCTTCAAACGCCTTCTAAAGAGCTTGACCCCATACAAACTTCACATCTTTCCGGGTCAACTTGGTTAGTGGAGAAGCGATTTTGGAGAAGTCTTGAATGAATCTTCTGTAATAGCCCACCAAACCCAAGAAACTTCGGATCTCAGATGGCGTCTTTGGAGACTTCCATTGCATCACCGCTTCCACCTTTGCCAGATCAACCATAATCCCCTCCGGATTTACCACGTGACCTAAGAACTGAACTTCATGCAACCAGAATGAGCATTTGGAGAATTTAGCATACAACTTCTCCCTTCTTAACGTCTCCAGAACCTCTCTAATATGACCGGCATGCTCAGTCTCACTCTTTGAATAAATCAAGATATCATCAATGAACACAATCACTGACTTATCCAACATCGGCCGACACACCCGGTTCATCAGATCCATAAAAGCAGCTGGCGCATTGGTCAAGCCAAAAGACATGACAAGAAACTCGTAGTGACCGTAGCGGTGCGAAAAGCTGTTTTAGGAATAACCTGCTCCTTCACCTTCGGTTGATGGTAGCCCAGATCTATCCTTGAAAACCAACTGGCACCCTGAAGTTGATCAAACAAATCATCGATTCTCGGCAACGGGTATCGGTTTTTCACCGTCAACTTGTTCAGCTCACGGTAGTCAATACACATCCTCATACTACCGTCTTTCTTCTTTACAAACATGACCGGAGTACCCCAAGGTGAGATACTCGGTCTAATGAACCCCTTATCTAGCAGCTCTTGCAACTGCTCCATCAACTCTTTCATTTCCGTCGGAGCCAATCGATACGGTGCTTTGGCAACAGGTTGGGCTCCTGGTATTAGATCAATCTAAAACTCAATCGCTCGGTCAGGTGGCACTCCCGATAAGTCTTCCGGAAACACTTCTGGAAAATCACACACAACCGGGACATTAGATAGTTGTGGTGTTGGCATTTCCACATCCTTTACATAACATAAGTAGGCGCTACATCCACGCCTCATACATTTTCCCGCCACTGCCATTGTGATCACTTTCGGAATCGTCGTGACCTGATCCCCATAAATAGTTACTGAACTCCTGTCAGGCGCTATCAAACGAATCATCTTCTTTCGGCACACTATATTCGCCTCGAAGTCCGCTAACCAATCCATCCCAAGCACCAAATCAAAACCACCCAAGGTCATCGCGAATGGTCTAATCGGAAATTTGCGGCCCTCTAATTCCACATCATAACCCTCTATCACCTCGGAAATTTTTGTAGACTTACCTATCGCAGTTTCTACATCAAACGGTACATCCACACGTCTACTACTAACATGCAGTTTGGCACAGAAAGCAGCAGAAATAAAACTTCTACTGGCACCCGAATCAAATAATACAGAGGCTAAAGTTTGTTTCACCAGAAACGTACCAGACACAACATCAGGGTCCGTCCTAGCCTCCTCCTGGGTCATCGTGAATGCCCTAGCGCTTGCCTTCGATCCTTCATTCCCCGTCTTCTTCACGCCGGAACTCTCAGACCTTGGCTTCTTGCAGTCTTTATTCATATGACCACTTTCCCCACAGTTGAAGCACCTCACGCTCCTACACTCCCTAGCCATATGACCAGGCTTTCCATACTTGAAGCAGACATTTAACCATAGTCTGCACTCCCCACTATGCCCCTTTCCACATTTACCACATCTTTTCAGTCCCGTACCCAGTGTGGCTACACGGCGGTCATCCACCCGTGCCTTCTTGTTACTCGTCGAGGCATCACCCCGACCAAACCTCTTCCTGTTCCAATTCCTGTCACCACCCTTCCTATTACCATCAGCCACCACCACCACTGCCCTTTCATCATACAGTCTCCCCGCCAAGTCCACCGCCGACCTAACGGTGATTGGTCGGGCGGCGATCATATGCCTGCGAATATCCGCCGGCAAACCCTGAATATACCTCTTGATCTTTTGCGTCAGAGGAGTCACCTGATCCGGCACCAGATGTGCCATTTCGTTGAACTTCGTGGCGTACTGTTGGAGTGTCATCGTCCCCGCTTCCAGCTGCAGGAACTCTCTCTCAACTTTATCCATTTCCTGATGAGGACAGAATTCCTCGATCACCAACCTTTTCAGCTCGGACTACTTCATTCTTCCAATGGCCCTGCTACCCTCGGCTTGGACTATATTGTCCCACTAGCATAGAGCCGAATCCGTGAAAGAGTGGGTAGCGAACTTCATTTTTTGGTCCTACCGGCACTCGCTGATATCCAGGACACCCTCCATTTCTCTAACCCATCGATGAGCAGCAGCAGCAGTACCATTACCGTCAAAAGTAGGGGGCTTGCACCTCACAAACGCCCCGTAATTACAGCCTCACGCTGTCTCATGCACTGGCTCCTCCTCCTCTTCTTCTTCATCATGAGAAAGAACCGTTTCCGGCCCTGCTTGCTCGTGCCTTCCTGAGGACCTGTTCCTCTCTTTTCTTTCACCTTCCCGGACAGCCTTATTCACTTCGGTCACCACAGACGGTAAGATCGTCTGCATGACCTGAGGCACCTCTTCAACCACACCCTCTTTTACCGAGGCTCTCAAATTGGCGCTCTCGTCTACACCCTCCTTATGAGGGGTATTAGTTTCCTCATGAACCACTTTCTCCACCCTAGGTCTTCCTCTTGTGGCCCATGGTTCCGCACCACGTCCGCCACCACCTCTACCCCGTGAAGCCTTAGAAGACCTACTACCAGCCATTCTCTATCACACACTGAAAGATTCAAACCCCAACATGGTCATTCAAGGGAATAACTCAGTTTATGTCAAGTATAGTAAGTCCCTAATTACAGTGGCCAGTTGTGATTAGCCACTCACTTTACTCTTCGTACCCCGAGCATTACCTGTCCTGACTACATTAGTATCTAAATCTAACAGTACACATAAACACATAACATGCGCACATACTACCAATTAACATTAAGAAAATACCTGATGGCACGCAGCTACTCAGACTGGCATTCCTTCCCTTTCCGTCCTATTCTAAGTTTAAGTTAAGGTTTATTTTGAAAATTTAACCGTTTCACTTAAACTTTGGCTCTGATACCAACTTGTAAGGCCCCGTTCCCGGGCACCTCACAGTTGGTCATTCATCGCACATAATTCATACTATTATTTAATTCATCGCAGCGGAATCAATAAAATAACATTTCATTTTCAATATAAATGCTTTTGCAAAGTAATACAACACTCATTACGAATATCGTTTGTTTGCATTACAATACAAAAAAATATTAAACAAAAGAATGCCATCCTAAAAGAGCTGAGTAGCCGCCTCGTGCCATCCTCAGCAACACTACCTGTCATCTGGAAACACATAAAAAGTCAGCGTTGCTGAGTGAGTTCTAGTTTTATAATAAAACATTCTTTTCTTCTGTTAAAACCGTTCTTACATACATACAATCACACAACATACGAACATATAGATAATCTTATTATTATCTTCATTATTCGTTCAATCACCTTCGTTCGTGTACTGTTCATTATTAAGAGTCACATTTTTTCTTGCGTTTATACGTCTTTAACATGCATTCATACATTCATTACCTTTGACCGTACGTTCGTTGCATTCATTCATACATTCATTTCATTCATTCATACGTTCATTACAATCATTCATACGTTTAGTACGTTCACTCGTACGTTCATTACATTCGGTGACATGTACCGTACCCCGAACATTGTGCACTACTGCTGGTGCCGGACCTATGATGATTAATCACGAACGTTGTGCACTACTGCTGATCCGATCACCTAGGGTAGGTACATGCACCACTTATCTTTCCTTATTCATTCTGGATCAATGCCATGTGCTATACGTCAAACATTGTGCACTACTGCTTGTGCTGGACCTGTGATGATTAATCACAAACGTTGTGCACTACTGCCGATCCAGTCACCTAGGGTAAGCGGCAAGGATCCCATTCATACATATGGTCAATCACAAAGACTAACCCTAATGTGCATCCTTCGGGGTAGCTAACCCGCACACCGTTGAGCTAACACCTTCAATGGGTGTGCACCTCCATACATTTGCTTGTAAGCCTTTTCTTACATTCGTTCGTATATTCATTAATGCATGCATTCATTCATCATGTTCCTCTTTCATTATCTTTCACTTTACGTTTCTTATTAATTTCGTTTCATTCTTTAATCATAACACGTAAAGTCACGGAAGATAAACAAGTATCGTGTTGGACTAAAAGAACCAATGAGCGAAGATCAGGAAAACCTCTAAGTCCCACATGACATCACAACAACTGCTGAAGGCTTCATCAGCAGTTTGACAATGACTGAAGACTCAACAGCTGAAGATCAAGACCTGAAGAACAACAACTGAAGATCCCAAGTACTGAAGATAAGTACTGAAGTCTAAAGTACTGATGAATACAAGTACTGAAGACTTCAAGTACTGAAGACAAGTGCTGAAGATCAACAACTGAAGAATTGAAGAGCAGATCAACAACTGATGCACAAAGTCTGAAGACAACGACTGACGACATCAGCTGATGACAACTACTGAAGTCATCAGCTGATGAATCATCTGAAGATCAGTCTGAAGACCAAAGTGCTGAAGCTTCAAACTTTGTCACAACAGCAGAAGAAGTCTTCTTCAGTTGTTGTGATGGTTTTACTTTTCAGTTGTTTTATGTTTTTCCTTTTCAGTAGTTTGTACAACAGCTGAAGAGTTTGTTCTTCAGCTGTTGTAGTTCAGTAGTCGTAAACGACTAAAGAGTTTGTTCTTCAGTCGTTGTAGCTTTTCAGTAGTTTCCTTTTCAGTACTTGTAATAGGTAGAACACTTGGTAATTTTGTAAGAAGATGTCAGTTGTTGAAACATCTTCAGTAGTTTAGTTAGTTCTCAGTAGTTTGTTAATAACCGTTTGATGTCACTATCAAGTGACATCAGCATACGTCATTTTGCCTATAAAAGGTAGATGACCTAATTGTATTCGGTGCCGAAAGGTGTGAGCAAATAGAATATTACCTTTTTGGCAGAATTGTTCTCTCTCTCTATATTCACTGTTACATGCAAAATCCTTTATGTTCTTGCTGTAATTGCTAATTCTCGTGCTAAATCCGCTGTGAATACAACCTAATTGATCAAACTAGATGCTGAGATGTAGATCAGAAAGGTAAAGTGGTTGATGAAACCCTTTACAGATGTATGATTGGGTCCTTGATGTACCTTACAGCTTCTAGACCAGACATCATGTTTGCAACATGTGCCTGTGCTAGATTTCAGGTTGTACCTAAAGAATCCCATTTGATTGCAGTCAAAAGGATCTTTAGATATCTGCAAGGTACCCAATCACTAGGTCTTTGGTATTCAACTGGGCATTCTTGCAAATTAGTTGCTTTCTCTGATAGTGACTATGCAGGAAGAAAAGTCACCAGAAAATCCACTTCTGGTGGTTGCCAATTCCTAGGAAATTGTTTAGTTTCTTGGCAGAGTAAGAAACAAACATCAATTGCTACATCCACTGCTGAAGCTGAGTACATTGCTGCTGCGAGTTGTACATCTCAAGTACTTTGGCTTCAGAACCAACTTTTAGATTATGGCATCACCGAGACTAAAACTCCATTGTTAATGGATAGTGCTTCAGCTCTTTGCATTGTTAAAAATCTAGTCCAGCACTCTAGGACCAAACATATAGAGATCAGACATCATTTTATTAGGGATTGCTATGAAAAAGGTCTGATTGATCCAAAGTTTGTGCCTAGTGCTGATGAGCTTGCAGATATATTTACTAAGCCTTTAGATAGGGCCACATTTCAAAACTTGGTACTAAGGCTTGGTATGCTGCAGCTAGAATAATTTGACCAATACTGATGCTCTCAGTTCACAAATACTGATGAGCATTAGTATGCAAAGGTCAAATATAAGTACTGATGAGTAATTGAGTCTTCAGTATTTTCACAATTACTGAAGACCAAAATGCTTCAAAGTACTGATGTACATTATTTGTTGAAAACAACTGATGTAGTGAGGTGGATTACAACTACTGATGTACAATTTTCAAACAAATAAGTACTAAAGAACAAATTTTGTTCACAACTACTGATGTGTAATCTTACATGACGATTAACACCAAGTCCTCAGTTGTTTACAACAACTGAAGCAATACCATGTCTTCAGTAGTTCATAACTACTGATGTCAGTAGTTTACAACTACTAAAGGCTAACACCAAGTCTTCAGTTGTTACATCGTCTGAAGATGAAAACCATGTCTTCAGTAGTTTACAACTACTGATGACTAACAAGTCTTCAGCCGTTTACAACATCTGAAGGACAAAACCAACGTTTCAGTAGTTTTAACTACTGATGACTAATACCAAGTCCTCAGATGTTATAACTACTGAAGGTTCAAACCACGTCATCAGTCGTTTCAACAACTGATGATTAACACCAAAACCTTCAGTCGTTTTCTTTCAGCCTTTGCCATACCCTATAAATAGCCAACCTTTAAAGCTTTTCATTCTCACTTGACCTAACATTCAAAAACCTCTGAAACTTCCCATACACCATTATTGGCGGCCATGCATATCAAACCTCGACACAACTGTGTCGCACATCTCACTAAATCGCCATTCTGGTCAAAATTCCACAATGTCGTCGATCTGATGAACGACTCACCATACCAAACGGCCTTCTTACTCAACCCCACCATATACACCGCCTCCCTATCTGAGTTCTGGACGAACATTACCATTCAAACCAGAGAGAACGATGGCGAGGTCCCTCTCCGGTCGTCCGTGAACAACCATCCGGTGGTTATCAGTCCAGCTACTATTCGACAAACCCTAAAGCTGGAGGATGCCACCTTCCCTACCAACTACCCCAAAGGCGCCCTTGATCTCTGTTTCACTTCCAATGACTATTAGGGTGACCTCTCTGCCTCAACCTTGTTGAAGAAACATTTTCCAGATCCCCAACGACTCATCTTCCATATGGTGAATGTGTGCCTGGCCCCCAAAACATCCTCATGGGACCAGATGTCGACAAGGTGGCAACAGGTATTGTATTCCATCCTTGAAAAACAACCTTTGAACTTCACTAAAATAATATTTTTGGAAATCAAGGATATGGCCACAAAACCTATTTCTAACCGTTGGATCTTGTATCCTTGGTTCATTATGGCCATCATCGAGAATCAGCTTAATGCTGAGGGACTTGTTGGCACTGGGGTCCCTGCCATGGCTGTTTTAGCTGAGGGATACTCCAGGCACAACACCGGCCAAACCCTAAAACAGGCTGCCAAGCTGCGAAAACCCACGCAGCTGGAACCCACAGCCTCCTCCTCACAATCCAAAGTCCCCACCAAACCCAAACCCAAAAGAAAACCCAAAAAGGCTACTAAGGGAAATGAGTCCCCTGAGGATGCCCCTGCAACACAAATGCAGGAAGTGACTACTAGTCCGATTCTCCCAGCAGTCACCACGACTCCACCTACCACAACCGCACAGGTTTCCTCTCAACAGGAGCCTGATGCAACCACTTCAGGGGCTGCCACACATCTAGAGTCTTTGTCACTTGAGGAGACTGCCATTGAAATGCACACTTCTCCTTATGTGCACACTGCTTCAAGCCCATCTCCCACTAAAACCGCCCCACAAAGCCCTACCCTCATAATCACCGAAGTGTTGACCCATCTAAACAGTCCACCCTATCCCCAGAAACCGATCACAACTGGGGTATCTCCAACCGAAGAGAGGGTGGAACCAAGTGTTGATGGGAGCCCACACACAGAGAATCACATGTCATATCTCCAAGTGTGGCCAAGGAGATAAGGCAATCTGGTGAGGCTGCCACTTCCCCGTATCAGCATATGAGCAGGAAGAAGCTGGTACAAGCAATAAGACCTCACCAGAGGCAACTGCCGATGATGGATCCAATCCGGAGGCTGGAAGTCCCCAGAACCAAGAAAAAGGGGCACATGCAACTACTGAGCCACACTCATTGCATGTACATCCTAACACTGTCAGGAGGTCAGGTGATTCAGTGCAAACTGATGATGACCTGAGCTTCTTCTACGATGTAGTCGCTCAAAACACTATCCTAGAGGATGAGGTAAGCAGACTCAAAGAGCTGCTTGCCAAAATGTCTCAGGATAGAAGTCCATCTGCCACCACCTTCACCCGAAGGTCTCAATTACACTCAGCCACTCCCACAAACTCAGCCACCTACCTCTGCTTCTGGCACTAGTTCTCAGGAAAAGAACCCTCCTGAGCAACTAGTTGCTATTTTCCAACAATCCCTGCCTCTCATCACACCAATAATCATAGACATTGTGATGAAAAACATTGATGAGAGGCTTCCCTCATAAATACAACCCATGGTGGAGGTTGCTGTTGCTAAGGCGCTTGCTAATAGTCAAACCCCAACCAGTGTACCCAAAAAGGGGGAGACATCAGTGCAAGCTAAGAGGAAGAGGGTAAAGGAGGAGAAAGAAGTGAGGAAAGAGGTGGAAAATAAGAGGGTGTTGGCGGAGGAGACTGAGAGGGTGAAGGAGAAGGAGAAGGTGAGGGAGGAGAGAGCTGAACCGATTACAGTGGCTGAAATCCAAAAGGATTTTCATGTCACTTACACAAAGAAGAGAGAAGAAAAGGAGGGAGAGAAGGTAGAGAAGGTAGAGGTGGATACTGATCTAGCAGCCCTTGTCAAGGAGGCTGATGCTGAGCATAGCCGATCAATGGACTCTGTCATTGATCAGCTGTTCAGGCAAGGCTTTGACAAGGACATTGCCATGCTAGATTAGGAGATTAGGAATATGGAGAGAAAAGAGATAGAATACCGATGGACCACTTATAGCCAAGAGGAAAGAAAGAGACTCGAGGCTATGAGTAGGTTTATTTCGAAGTATCTGAGGAGACCAGTCCTTGATGTCAAGGCTTGGACCAGGGACAGAATCTTGGCTATAGCCACCAAGATCTGTTCAGCTGGTGATTTTACCAAGGGGCTGGTCGCTGAAGCCCTTTCTGAAGCCGGTGCTGGGAACAGGACTTTGCTAGTCAAACAGACTAAACCTGCACTTATCTCTAGGTTGCTAGCAAAGCCTGCCCATATTCCCACACCAACAACCCAAACACAACCCACAAAGCCAACCCCTTCACCATCAAAACCTACAGTCGATGATCCACCCTTGCAGAAGAAGAGAAGGGTGTTGAGGCTGCAAGAAGAAGAAGAAGAAGAAGAGGAGGATGAGGAGGATAGACTGCCTCTTTCTGCAGTCATTCCTCTACCCAAAGCCAAATCTAAAACCATCACTCCCACCTCACAGATGGATACTGTGAGGGTTAAGTTAGAAGAAGAAGAGCAGTAGAAGCTTCATGATGCTGAAATGCTAAAGTCAATTGATCAAGCTTATGCTGCTTCTACTTCTATAATGAATATGAAGAAGGAAGCTCTGAGACTCTTCACTCTCAAACAAACTTTCCAATATGACAAAGAGAGAGTGAGGACTTGGCCTGATCCTAGGGTGGCTCACAGGATCATTAAGAAAGACATTCCTGTAAGATACAAGAGCCAAATGAAGAAGATCATAGATGAGTGATCAAGTCTCTTGCAATAACACTGGGAAATTGTAGATATAAGAGGCTTGAGAACTTCAGAACTTCAGAAAAGATGACCTCAACCTGCTACTAGAAGGCAGACATCCTGATGAATTCGCCTATAGGCAGATCACAACTGTTGAGCTCGAAAATGGCAAACAGGCCAAGTTTGTCTCAGAGCTGTATGGCCGTGAAGGATTATTCGAAGGTGCGGCTGAGGACCTATCTAAAGAAGAACAAATCACTTTCCTCAGAGCCTACACCAGAGAATCCTACAGGCTCGTACGTGGGAGGTAAGTCTCATGGATGGGACAACAGCCATGTGTCCAGTTCCCCAAGATAAGGCTCCCATCCATACTTAGCCAAACAAATATCAGAGACCTCCTCCCAGGCCAGTGCTTATCATGGTCAACTTCTGATCTGATCCAGAAGGAAATAGACCAATATTTCTGCCAACAATAAGTGGGACAATAAATAACTTAGAGGTTTTGGCTGCATTGGTTCAGGGGGAGTTTGTTGGACCAAAAGAACCAATGAGCCAAGATCAGGAAACCTCTAAGTCCCACATGACATCACAACAACTGCTGAAGGCTTCATCAGCAGTTTGACAAAGAATGAAGACTCAACAGCTGAAGATCAAGACCTGAAGAACAACAGCTGAAGATCCCAAGTACTAAAGATAAGTACTGAAGTCTGAAGTACTGATGAATACAAGTACTGAAGACTTCAAGTACTGAAGACAAGTGCTGAAGATCAACAACTGAAGAACTGAAGAGCTGATCAACAACTGATGCACAAAGTCTGAAGACAATGACTGAAGACATCAGCTGATGACAACTAATAAACTCATCAGCTGATGAATCATCTGATGATCAGTCTGAAGACCAAAGTGCTGAAGCTTCAGACTTTGTCACAACAGCTGACGAAGTCTTCTTCAGTTGTTGTGATGGTTTTACTTTTCAGTTGTTTTATGCTTTTCCTTTTCAGTAGTTTGTACAACAGCTGAAGAGTTTGTTCTTCAGCTGTTATAGTTCAGTAGTTGTAAACGACTGAAGAGTTTGTTCTTCAGTCGTTGTAGCTTTTCAGTAGTTTCCTTTTCAGTACTTGTAATAGGTAGAACACTTGGTAATTTTGTAAGAAGATGTCAGCTGTTGTGACATCTTCAGTAGTTTAGTTAGTTCTCAGCAGTTTGTTAATAACCGTTTGAGGTCACTATCAAGTGACATCAGCATACGTCATTTTGCCTATAAAAGGTAGATGACCTAATTGTATTCGGTGCCGAAACGTGTGAGCAAATAGAATATTACCTTTTTGGCAGAATTGTTCTCTCTCTCAATATTTACTGTTACATGCAAAATCCTTTATGTTCTTGCTGTAATTGCTAATTCTCGTGCTAAATCCGCTGCGAATACAACCTAATTGATCAAACTAGAGGCTGAGATCCTATCATATCGAAAACAAGGAACATCGATATTTACAAATCATCAGTCATTACCATCATATAGAGCTACATCATACTTATCATACATACATCATGCATATACATGCAATACTATCTCTCTCCTCATACACAATAACCCTATTTGGGCGATTGGACATACTTCAGTCGCATGGACTCCACGCGACTGGATCGTGCGATTGGGCAACTATGCGAATGGGCATACAATCGTGCGAATGGACCTCATATCATATGAATGAACACTATGCGAATGGGCTCCTATGCGACTGAACCCTCAGTCGTGCGACTAAACAACCATGCGACTGGACCTATGCGACTGAACTCCCAGTCGCATGACCTGTCGTGCGACTGAATCCCCAGTCGTGGGACTGATCTTCAGTCGTGCGATTGAACATCAGTCGCTCCTCAGTCGTGCGATTGGCCCTTCAGTCGCCTAGCCCTAACTGGGCAGCGACTGAATTTCATCCCGAACTGCAGTCGCGACATACAGCCTTCAAACTCTTCCAAACTCATTTCTAGCCTAAGTTACCCCTCCTAAACCTCAGGGAATCATACTAGGGTATCATACAAGCACTTACAAGCCCAAAATTGGACTCTAAACACATTATATACACTACACCCAAATGGGTCAAACTCATACATTTCAAAAACGGGTTTATATGTGTTCCATCCCCAAAATCAGTTGAAAACAAGTAAATGAGGGGTTCTAGAACTCACACAAACAAGAAGAAGATGAAGAGCTTCGTTTGGACTAGTCACTCGACGAGTTTCGAGCCCGAATCACCACCTTCTCTCTTTTTCTCTTCTTTCTCTCCTCTTTCTCTCGCTACTCTTCTTTTTGTCTGAATTTTGCAAGTGTGTGGAGGGGAGATAGCTACCCCTCCTTTATAGCTACAGTTCAGTCGCCTGAGCTCCAGGCGACTGGACCTTCGGCCGCCTGAACACCATGCGACTGGTCCTCCAGTCGCATGAGTTCCATGCGATTCAACCTTCAGTCGTCTGAACATCATGCGATTAGACCTCCAACCGCATGAGTTCCATATGATTGGACCTCCAGTCGCATGACACTCCAAAAAGTCAAACTTCCGGGTGTTACATTGCAATGGCTACAATAGGAGATGCAATGTCCACTGGGAATGAATTCTATCCAGCACTTCTCTTGGACATGTAGTATTGAAAGATATAGCATAGAAGCTTCCAATGGTTATATACACGAGCTCTAAAAAACTGTTTCTTTGGGAAATGATCAGGATGACCCATTTCCATGAATGTCTCTCTATATTCATTAAATGTAAGCTCGGTGAGATCTTCTAGATCATTGTGACCCAGTCTCAAAGCTACTCTTATAGATTCTTCAGAAACTTCTATCATATGATCATTGGTAATGAAACCTCTCAACACCTTTCTTCCTTCATTATTTACTTCAACCTCAGTGGTGCTCCAGAACATTTTGATAAGTCTATCATATATCACCGGCTGATAACACATGGCATAAACATACTTAGTCCTCAGAAGAAATCTGATCATCTCCTCATATAAAATAGCATCTTGGACTTCTTCATTGAGTAAAGCAACCATATTATGCTTTGGCTCAAACTTCAAATTTGCCATCTGCACAATATAAAGCAATGATGTTAGAAATTATGTGAATTTTAAAGCAAATGATTTAATATGAGTTTGAAAATATAATGATTTAAGATATTATAAACTAATGTGTTAAGATAAATTTGAATTATAAAATCAACTTGTAATTTTAATTCTAAGTGTAAACACTTATATTTTTAATAAAAGTTGAACTATCAAGATTAATTTTAATTGAAAATTTAACACTTTAGTTTATTTTATCTTATTTCATTTTATTAAACATTTTAGTTCTTGTGGAGATGACTTTTATCAAGTAAATTTTTTTTTCATTATTTTTATTTAAAAAATATGAATCTGTTAATCTCCTTTATCATCTTTGTCACACCCCGGGCCAGAGAGGCGGGACGTCACGATTAGTAAACAACAACCAAAATGCAGCGGAAACTAAATGGTTTAATACATTACAACTTTCAACATTTACATCAGAGTATTGGCTCTGTTTCTATTCACATGGTGCCTAAATCTACAGTCTATAGGTGTTATGATCAATCTTTTGGTAAAGGTTTCTTGATGCTTTAGTAACTAAAGCTTCTAGGCTCGACTTTTGTCTTCAACACCTACCCTCACTTCTTGCCACGGATTTAGGTATCTTCTATAGCTCAACTATTCTCCCTAGCTGTACCTAAAGACATGCTCAAAAAGAATTGTGTCAACATAAAGTTGGTGAGTTCAAGTGGTTAAAGTTTCAAAAATAAAAGGGACTCTTAGAGTCCACAAGTGAAGGTTTTAGAATCAAGTGTGAAAGTTTCTGAAAATCTCATTTGATATTTAAAATATCATTTTTAGTATCAGTCATTGTGGGGTATCACAATCAACCCTGCACTTAGTCCCCGGCTGGCCTCTTCTAAAGCTATGTTGTACTGGATATTCCCGTAGGAAAGGACCAAGCCTCAGAATAGTGAACCATTCCTACTAGGATGGTTCACCATAGTATCTTACTAAAAACCTTTTACATGCCACAAACGACCCCTCAGGATCACAGTGGGGTACCTCCCTGTAGCGGGAGCCACTGTGCGTGGGGGATTCCCCAAATAGATCTATTCATGTAAAAACAAGCGGTTCACAAAAGAATTAATGATTATGACTAAAGTATCAGCAGGTATCCAGAAAGTCCCACATACAAGCATCAAGTAAGCACAATCATAGTTCATAAAACAAAAGATCATGCAAAACAGTAAACAGTATCACACATAAGAGTTTCAGTTTTAAAGAGCATGCTTCATCCCCAGAACAAAAGTAAAAAGGGGGGACAAGAGAACTCACCTGGTATCCTTGTATAATTTCAGAGCTTGATAAAGAAAAGTGATGATCACCAACAAAGCAATCCTAACTAAAACATATAAGATTCACATTTAGATTTAACACGATGTTATTACATGCGTGCAGTTGAGCTCTTTAGTTAAATTAATGTTGGTGATTAGTATCCTTAGCTTCTTGTATATTTGTTAATTGTCATGTGTTGATTCGTGTGCATTAGGTTGATTTATGTATTTAATCAAGAATTGTGTCTTAGTATGAAGAATGTCGAAAAATCAATTCATATCATGGATTCCAAATCTTTGTAATTAACTTGCATTAACAATGTAAGTAATATATAATGTTTCATATGATGTTTATAATGTTCATGTTCACATCATATTAGATAACTGGATTGACGCTAAGTAATTTGTATAAAATGAGTGTTACAATCAATATTTATGTCAATAACAATGAGATGACCGACAATTAATAACAACAAGATGATGATGGATCATTATCGCATTTTAGATCTTTTATCTTAAACAAAACGTGTAGATGTCGGTTAACCTAAATATTCATTTTATAAATATACAAATGTACAATCGTAATTGAATGTATTTTACATCTCTAAGTCTTGTAACAATTTAACGTGACATGATATTGACTTATTTGTTTAATTAACAACATGTTATAACCATTTCCCAAAATGTAATGCTTCATATATCTTATCTAGGTTGGTTTCTAATAACTATCCTTGCTATTTAGATCTTGTCATTCGCTCTCACTTTATAATTTGTGTATTTTGTATTAATTAGAGCTCAAATAACACGTATATAAATTATAATTAAATTTCAATGCGTTGCGCGTGCGATTATACCTTTCACTCGGTTCACGTTGGCTAACGCACTCGTATTGATCTTGATCTGATCGTGTTCGCATTCCGTTGTCCGCTTGTTGACCAAGTTTGACCAGCTTTGACCAATGTTTTACCTAACCAAAACGTACCAAAATCATTTATAAGCACTAAAACAATATAGACTTTTACCTAAACGCAACCAACATCGCAAGGTACGTTACCAAACAACCTTGTCGCAGCACTTACCACCATTATCACCGCATGCAACCACAATCAAAGTCCTAGATTACCACTACTAGCCTTTTCCAACATCACCACCATCGGTTATAACTTTTACCATAATCGACACCACCACCGCAAGCACAACTTTCAGCTGAAATCAACAACAACCATTGACACACTCACAGCCAAAAATCAACCACAGCCAACAACCGCAGCCAACAACCATCACTTTGTAACCACCACTACTAACCGTCACAGCCAATACCATCACAGCTTACATCACTACCGTTATCGGGCCTCAACATAACCAAATCCTATGGATCTAGTATAGAACCCAACATGCAACCATAAGAACAACATCAAATGGTTGTAATTCACCTCAAACAGCAACACCCACTACAAACCACCATCAATCCTAACCTACAACAACCATCGCCAAACACCAACCATGGCTGCCATCACCACAACCAACAGCCCCTGCTGCTATCACCTTCACCAACATCGACCACATGCAGCCATCGCCACTGCCGTCCCAACCATCCCCAATCCCGCTGACACAATCATCACCATCACAACCACTGTCACGAGCCTCGATCTGGTATAGATCTACACATGCAGTCCAAAATCTTAACAATATGCAGTTTGTAGGCCAGAAAACAAAGGAAGAATGGAGCAGATCCGTTCTAGGGGACCTTACCGAGAGAAAAGCAGTGGGGCGGTTCTAGGCCACCTTCGGCCTTTTCACAGCGAACAAAACCACCACCAACATCCATCACGACCACCATCGATCACCATCATCATCATCGGCCTCGTTGGCCTCTGAATCCACCACCATTGCGACCTTCAAACACCATTGGAACCACCCCATCTCCTACCGCAACCATCAACCGCCAACATCAACCACAACCGCAGCCCCTACACACATAACCAACCACCGTCGGCTTACCCTCACCACCATCGCGATCGATAGCCCCTAAATCCCCAAGATCGACCTTTGATTCTTGCCCCTTTAGCCCATCTGCATCGTGACTAGCAAGGAATTAGGCCCTCCTTCAGCTCGGGTTGAAGAGAGTCGAGGGGGGGAGTTTCTCTCGCCGGCACTTCGCCGGAAGGGGGTCGCCGAAAGCCGGAATCGGAGTCGCAGGGGAGGGATGGGGGAGTAGCGGCTGTGTCTGCCTCTCTCTCTCTTTCTTTCTAATTTTTCCTTTAAAACCCTAAAATGAGAGATTAATGTGTTTATATAATAGGGTTAATGGAATGGGTTCGTTAACGGGTCGGACACGCTCGATTAAATTGCACGTACCGTTAAAATTTGTTTCTCATTAGTTTCCATTTATACAAAATGTTAAAAGTGTTCTGAGATTATGTATGTAAAACATGCCGGATAATCGAACAAGTTTGTAAATTATCGCGTATTTAACACGATTAACGGTTTTTATGCGTTTTTTATCGAATGAGCGATATTATGATCATTTTAGCATTGAATTGTATGCAATTAAGCATTAGAACGATATTTTGTTCGTTAACTTCCCATGTCAGTCACGTTAAAGCTTTATCTGACGAATTCTCGGGTTTTACCAGATCGTAACCAGGTTCGCGTCACGGTCGCGTTTCGGAACGCAGTTATTCCGGACAACGTACCATTCATCAAATTTAATATGTTATGATAGTAAACAATGATTAGATAAATATTTACGGAGTTACGAGACTCGGTCGTCATAACAGACGTCAGTTAAATGCCGGTGAAAACCGGTTTTCGCATTTCGCTTATGAATTTCTGTTGATTATGATTGGTTGATGAGAAATCTTTCAACAAGCATTATTTATGATATTGTTAGCATTAACAAGGATTTAAATTGGATGACAAGCCATTATAAGGAATTCTGATAGAATTCAGACGTTAGTACACGTTAAATTGCCGGATTTTACCCGGAATGGGTTCTGAATCCGTTTTCAGTTTGGATCTTTCCATAGTTGTTTCAAATCACATAAGAATTCTTTGTTTCATGGTTTCTCCTTCAATTAGTTTGTAAACGTGCATTTGGGCCTTAAATGAGCCTTGTTTATATGTTCGGGCCCTTATTGGGCTTATTGGGCCCAAAAGGCTAGTTTCGTTCTGCAAGATTTCCTTGGTAAGCCCAATTCAATCCGGACCTTTATTGGGTCCTATAATACATTAAGCTTTTTATTTGGGCTAGATTTCAGTGGTGTTACAATCTTCAAGTTCAAGTTCATGTTCATCGAAGACAATGAACAGTGTCATTCAATCCAATGTCAGATTAATCCATGTTTAATATAACAAAGTGCTCGAAATCACATGATAAACAACATTCAATCATCAATTTCAGACATTTTTTTCGATTTGAATGTTCCAATCTGAGTTTTTGATGTTTAGGGTTCGAACATCCGAACAGGTGTCCAATGCTTATCAAAAGATTGTCATTTAAACACAAATCAGATTAATGTGAATCATAAACTTACGTTCACAATCACATAAACACTCAGCAATCTGTGATTAAGGCTCAAATGGTTTTACTTGAAGAAATAGGGTTTTACTCGAAGAAATAGGGTTCACAATCACATAAACACAACTCAATCCGGACCTTTATTGGGTCCTATAAATAGTTTAAGCTTTCTAATTGGTTCCTATAATACATTAACCTTTATTGGGTCCTATAATACATTAAGCTTAACAATGACTAGTTTAATAATGGAGTTTGATTAAATTTGGGGGGGAAACCCTCTTGAAACATAATTTTCGGCCGCCCCCCCCCCCCTCATTGTGGTTGGTCCTTGCTTTTCCTTGAAAACTCCATCAATAACTAGTGTAACACTCCACCCAAATCTCTCTAACAAATGCAAAAACACAAAGTAAAAACTCTCTCTCTCTTCTCAAGAACTCACAGCAGCAACATCAAATAAAAGAGGGTTTTATTTCGTGATTATGGTGTTGATTCTCCCTAACAAGAAGTGTTTGCTATAGTGCTTGGGGTATACAAGGTTGAGAGGACCTCCTTTTGGTGCCTTGGTCGATTTCTTGGTCAATATCATCCTCCATTTTCGTCATATTTCCTGCTGAAAGGTAGTTTATGGCAGCCGCCTTTATAGTTGTCCATAATGTGATGTTTGTGTTTTCATAGCTAGTTTCATTCACATATAAAAGATCCTTTTGTTCTTGGGTTTGTTTATAACTTATAACATCAAAATAGAACCTGAAATTTCAGTTTATAAACCATGTTATAAAGTTCATTTCCACTGCGTTTTTCACAATGTTTAAATGGTTAAACTATGTTCATGTTCTAACAAACCCAACACTTCATTCGATCTTGCTCATCCTTTGAGCTTGGATATTGAGACGTACTCAATATTGTCCCTCTTTGAATAGGTACCATACCTTTCTTAGAGTTTTCCATCATGAACCTTTTCAAGATTTTATCAATGTATGCACTCTAGTTTAAAGCTATCAACCGCTTTGATCTATCCCTATAGATATTTATTTTTAAAATATAGGCGGCCTCACCGAGATCTTTTATGGAAAAACAACTTCCAAGCCAGGTTTTAACACCTTCCATGGTTGGAATATCATTTCAAAATAGTAGTATGTCATCAACATACAATACTAAGAATGTAATTATGCTCCCACCAGCCTTATTATACACACAAGCCTCGTCAGCATTCTTGATGAAACCAAATTTCTTGATTTCCTCATCAAAACGTTGATTACAACTTCTCGATGCTTGTTTCAATCCATAGATTGATCTCTTTAACTTGCAAACATTATTAGGATGTTTTGGATCGAAAAAACCATCAGGCTGAACCATATGGACAGTCTGTTCGAGATGTCCATTAAGAAAAGCGGTTTTGACATCCATTTGCCAAATCTCATAGTCATAATGAGCAACTATGGCAAACAATATCTTAATTGACTTTAGCATTGCCACAGGCGAGAAGGTTTCATCATAATCAACCCCTTGAGTTTGTGTAAAACCTTTTGCTACAAGTCTTGCCTTGTAAGTATCCAAGTTTCCATGCATGTCCATTTTGTTCTTGAAAACCCACTTGCATCCAATGGGTTTGGAGTTAAGTGGAGGGTCAACCAATTCCTAAACTTGGTTTTCATACATGGATTGCATCTCTACGTTCATTGCTTCCAGCCATTTGTCACAATCAGAATTGGACATTGCATCATGGTACGTAGTTGGCTCATTGGAGTCCACCACATAGCATCCATTCATGAAACATCCGTATCTTTCAGGTGGAATGCTAACTCTACCAGATCTGCGAACGTTTTGTGTGTATCGATCAACCTCTTGATCATCATCAACAACCTCCTGTTGATTGCTAGTGTCAACCAAACGTGTATCAGCTTGTGGATCTTGATCCTTATCAAATTCCACTATTCTATACGTCATTCCTTCTATAAGGAACTTGGCTTCCAAGAACTCTGCCTTTCGAGCAATAAATACCTTTTCCTCTGTTGGATCAAAGAAGTAGTATCCAATACAGTCTTTGGGATATCCAACAAATATACACTTAGTAGATCGACTTTCCAACTTGTTTTGGGTGTTTTTCTTAACATAAGCTTCAGAACCCCATACCTTTAAATATGATAGCGATGGAAATCTTCCATGCCATAATTCAAAAGGTGTCGAATCCACTTTTTTGGTTGGGGCCATATTCAAAAACGAGTCGCGGAGAGTATTGCGAAACCCCAAAATGATAGAGGTAGTGAGCTCACAGCCATCATAGATCAAACCATATCCAATAAGGTTTGGTTTCTCCTTTCATACAAACCATTATGTTATGGTGTTCCGGGTGGAGTAAGTTGTGAGACAGTCCCACAACTTCTTAGATGATCCTGAAAAGCCTCACTTAGGTATTCACCTCCTCTATCTGAATGAAGTACTTTGATAGTTTTGTTGAGTTGATTTTCTACATCATTCTTGAAGTTTTGAACATTTCAAAAGCTTCATGTTTATGTGTCATCAAGTACACATAACCATAGCGACTATAATTGTCAGTAAAGGTAATGAAGTATCTTTCACCATTTCTAGTCATTGTCTTAAAAAGACCACATACATCCGAATGTATGATTCCTAATAAGTCTTTTGCCCTCTCGTTAGTACTACTAAAGGGTGACTTGGTCACCTTACCTTGTAAACAAGAATCAAACTTATCAAATGAACAATTTTCATTTGTTTTCAAAAGACCATTCTTTTGAAGTGTTTTAATCTGATTCTTGTTTATATGACCAAGATGACAATGCCAAAGATAAGAATCACTTAAATCCATTTTAAGTTTCTTGGTGCTTGTTTGGTATAATGAGTTATTATAGGATGAATCATCATGAACCAATTTATAGATATCATTAAAAGGCATAGCCTTGAAATATAAAATATCATCCATACAAACATAAATACCATTGTTTACAAACTTTAAATCATAACCACATTGTTTTAAAATGGAAACAATAATTATGTTCCTAGTCAAACTAGGAGCATACAAAATGTTCTTAAGAACAACTTCCAAACCATTTTAAAGTTTCAAAATGTGGTCTCCCTTCTTGAAGTGCTTAATTGTTTTGAACTCTTGCAACAAATTGCAAATGTGAGTTCCACATCCGGTATCCAATACCCATGTGTTTAAAGAAATAACCTTTAAACCAATATGAATCATGAAGGTTGTACCTGAGGTTTGCCCAGCATCCCTCTTGTTCCTCAACTGTTTGAGATATGTTTGACAATTTCTCTTCCAATGTCCTATCTCACCACACTCAAAGTATGGATCGTTTTCCGTTACCTTAGGCTTCTCAAGCTTAGGCTTTGGAGGTTCCGCTCTAACATTCCCTTTCCCCTTCCCTTTGACGTGCCCCTTTCCTTTGGCAACATTTGCCTTAGGATCGGGAAATAGCCTTTTCTTATAGCATCCCTCATTGATCGAGAGAACAGGTAGAACCTTTCTACCCATCCCCGTCTCAGCTGTTTTGAGTATTGCATGAACCTCACCAATGCTCTTGTCCCATCCGTTCATATTGTAATTTATTATGAACGTCTCAAACTTTTTAGTTAGCCCATTAAGGTTCATATCCGTGGCCAACTCCTTAGAGACGGGACAGTTAAGCCTCTCGAGGCGATCAATGTGGCTTTTAATCTTGAGTATATAAGATGATACCTGTTGGGTTTCTTCCATATGACACGCGTGAAGCGCTCGAACCGTTTCGAATCGCTCTACCCTAGCTTGTTAAAGGAACATTTCCTTCAATTGGGTAATCATGTCATATGCCCCATGATGCTCCAAATCCTTTTGGAGTTCGGGAATCATAGTCCCCAACATGAGGCAAGAAACCTGCATGGAATACTCAGTGTACTGAAGCCAATCGTTATAGGCCTCAACATCCTCAGGGTCGGGTTGGTCAGGAATGGGATCGTCAATGACATAGAGTATTTTCTCTTGCTTGAGAACGATTCTCAAGTTACGAAACCAGTCCATAAAATTATTGTGGTTAAGACGATCCCTCTCTAAGATGGTTCTCAATGATAGGGTATGGACGGTTAGGGTGGTAGCGTTATTGTTTGCGGCCATTTCTACAAAATTTACAAAGTTGATATTAGTATTTCTGAAAAATTTTCATTTTAATCATTAATACCCTTTTCATGTCTCATAGACAACTAATAATTAAAATCTTGAATCCAACGTTACATTTAAATGATGTTAGGTGACCTTTATCCCATTATTTAAATTAACAAGGTAGTCAACATTTGACAATTGCAACCCATTGCAACTTCTAACTTTATGGGATCGGTTAAACATCTTATGTTAAGTTGGCATGTAAAATCCCATCAACACCATTGTACGCCATGCTTCGGTGACCATATTTACATGCTTTCCAATTCAAGTCATCCTACTTACACGCACGTGTGAGTTTATACATACAAGTGGTTAGGTAACCTTTATCCCACAAGTACGTCAAGCCCACCTCAAAAACACAAGTTCCCTAAAAATGGTTAGGTGACCTTTATCCCACAAATAGTTCTCTAGTGATTCAAGTGTCGTGTAAAAGGATGGTGTTAAACTTGTTTCCAAAAGGATTTTTGTTTTCATTAATTCTAGTTTTGAAAACTCTATGTACCTTATATTTGTATGCTTTCAAATACAAGGTATCCTATTGTTCATTTTTAATAAAACCTCTCTTATTAAAATCATTAATTCTTTTAATAACTTTTATTAACATATTAATGATTAAGAACCATGAAAATTCAGCTTGTTATGATTATTTATTTAGATTGTCAAGCATATCCACATATCAAACAATCAACATAAAATGGATAATCAAACAAGCATATATAAAACAACCATATGTGCATAACTATAGCCACTATGTTGACAACACTTGTTTGCCATCATAAGTGCTGTCATTTGGTCTTTCCTAAGGGTTGAATACAACACAAAAGATGAGATCTCCAAAGACCCCCACTTGAAATTGCATCCAAATGCTTCAAGTCTTTCTCTTTGTGTCTTCCTTTTGTGCTTCCATCTTGTGCGTCTTCATTTACAAAATTTATATCCTAATACATATTTTCTAATAAAGAAAATACGCTTAATCTATCTATTACATTACAAACGAATGAATAAATAAATTACACCCAAATACAAGCATAAAAGAATAATTATTACAACCCATAAAGAATGAAATCAACCAAAACAAATCATTCATCCAAAACCAAAACAACATAAGGTCAAGGCTAGGTTATGCACCAATATGAAACAACATCCAAGAACCAAAATAAATTCCCATTTGACCCTAAATTTTCAGCCAACATAAACCAAGAATTTAGGGTGTTTTGTCCAAACAAAACACAATCAACCATTTTGATATCTTTTCTTTCAAGGTTTAATCACAAGCATGTAAGATATAACTTTGAAAGGTTGGGGATTCATCATAACATCACAAAAAATCCCCTATTAGGTTGTTAAAGTCCTATAAAACCAATTTTACAAGGACAAATGAAGCTAGTCATCCACATATCCGGCTCTAGATGCCAATGCTGGGTTTGTTGGACCATAAACATAGTTGTTTAACCATTTAAGCAAGAAAAACGCAGCGGAATAAGAGCTTAATATCATGTTTTATAATCTGAAAATTAAGGTTCATAACTTTGTCTCAACAAACCCAATAACATAGGATCGTTTATATGTGTAAGAACTAGCTATCAAGATGAATAAAACAACCATAAATATGTAAAACATACAACCTTTGTAGAGCTGTGAAATCGTGAGATTTGATGAAGATGAAGCTGCTCTTGAATGACCAAAACACCAAGGATAGGTGTCCTCATGCTTACATACCCACAAGTGTGATGCAAACACCTCTTGTTGCTAGGATTCAACACCAAAACCGTAAGAAACAAGCTGCAGAAAACCCTTTTCCAGCCTTGTTTTTATTCTTAGATGAGAGAAAAAAATGAGTCTTGCATGTATGAGAGAGAGGGTGAATTGGAGAGTGTGACTTGTGTAAGTGGGGTGTAGTTTCAAGACAACAAAAGGACCAAAAATAACCCTAAAGGGGCGGCCGAAATTTTTGTTTTAAAATGGGTTCCCCCATTTTAAACACCCACTTAAATTGTGAACTAGTTATATTATTAGTTATATAATTAACCTTTTAAATATATAAATTAAACACACTTTTATTATTTGATGTTATTTAACGAACTTAAATAACATTACAAATAATGACCATGCACAAAATATCCTTATAAGTTGTTCTTTCTCACATATAATTTATTTAGAAAATCCATTTTCTAAATTGGTGTAATGATTTAATTGCGTGATCATATCATCAATTAAATACATATTGGTGTTTGCCAAACTTGCTATTGGGTATGATCCGACTTGGATCATAACGTACTAACCACATCAATTTTCTATGTGTCTTGGGCATAAAATCCAGCAGGAGATGCCACAAGATTTTGCACCCCATTTTAAATGGTGGTATTATGACTGGCGCACCGGATAGGCCGTCATAGTTTTGGATAGGGAGGGGAGGGTAGAGACAATAAGGGCATTTGACCCAATGTGGCTCACAAACTTGTCTGCTTCTGATGTCTACATATTATACAATTGGCCATTGTTTTTTGATACACAGGATATAGTGCAAGCACTTTAGTTCCAACATGTTATACGCTTATGCTTTGCACTTAATATCCATGCTGGTGTCTCTAAAGAAGAACGAGCTAAAAGGTTTGAAGAGTTTAAAAAGGAGATCAAAGATTAGATAGAACTAGGTCCAAGGGTGAGTTTGTTGGTACACTGGTCCCTAGTTCTAGTTCTAGTGAGCTTAAATGTAATTGACTTTCATTTTGTAACACTTATGTAATGTTTGATATATGAAACGAAAAACTCTTCTTTGAATGTGTATTGGTTGTTGAATGTTATATCTATTAATATGATTGATTGTTACACACTTATATGAACATGTTATATAGGTTTACAGTTGTTAGACACAGTTCTATATCATTAAAGGTACAGGAATATGTTCAACTAAGTCTCATGATTCTGTCGCACGACTGGACCATGCGAATGGGGCAGTCGCATGACTGAACCAGGTGATTGAGTCAATCGCACGATTAAGTCATAAGACTGACTCAGTCGTATGAATGAATCAATCGTACGACTCAGTTGCACGACTGAGCCATACGCATGGCTCAGTCGTACGAATGAAAACTGTAACCTATAAATACCACTTAATTCGTGGAAAAACGTAACACTTCGAGAATTATTAACCCTAGTCGTTTCTATTCGTCCAGAGAGTCCCTTCCAACTTCATAGAACGTTTCTGATCGATTCTAATCAATTCTTAACGTATTCTCATCGTTAGTTTTGATCGGATTATCGTTCTCCCTGATTGGATCGCCAATCAAATAGGATTCCGCACTATTTGATCTGGTTTCAAGTTGAATCAGTTAGTACTCCGTACGTACACAGTCCTAACAAGTGCCCATACGCCTTCACAGTGGTCATGCGCCTAAGAGTTTTCAAACTTATATATATTCAACACTTGATAGAATTCTTCATTTTCACATTTACGCTCAAAATTCTCTGTTACTCTCAACTCATACGACTAATTTCATTATCTCAGTGTTGTTTGATTTCAAGTTAATCTTTATGATAAATAGGTAAAATCATTGATTTCAAACACCATGTTGATCTTAAAACATCAAATTTCAGAACATAATAAGAACATTTGATTAGGTGTTTGAAACCTATTCAGGCGTATGTGTAGGATCTTATATGCCCAAGACACATATAAGATTGATGTGGTTAGTACGTTTTGATCCAAGTCAGGTCATACCCAGTAACAAGCTGTACAAACACCAACAAACATTTATTTATTGATAAGATCATACAATGAATGTTTTAAACCTATTTAGAAAATTGGTTTTCTAAATATTGCTTTTGTGATAGAACAACATTATATGGATAACTTGTTCATGAGATATTTATTTATTTCATTATTTAAGTTGGTTAAATAATGACATATAAAATGTGTTATGTTATAAAATTAAACTAGGCATTAATTTTATAAATTTTAATGATGTGAAGAGTGTGATTTTATAAAATATAAAATGGGTGGGGAAACCCATTTGAATATGCAAGCTACGGCCACCCATGGCCTTGGGAAGTCCATTTTGTGTCTTGTTTCTTGCAAGACTAAATGCAATCAACACTCTTCCATCATTTCTCCAACACTCTTCCATCATTTCTCCAACACTCTCCCTCTCTCTCACACACAAAAGAAACCCCTTTTCTCTCTTCTTCCTTGGCTGAAAATTGGGTTTTTGAAGCTGAAAATTCAGCCTTGGTTCAGCAAGATACGGATCTTCAAGAGAAGAAGGAAGTTGGTGTTGCATCCTAACAAGCAAGGTGTTTAAAAGCTTGTGGGTATCACGATTTTGAGGTCTTCTCCTTTGAAGGCTAGAGACTCAAAACATTATCATCTTCACCCATTTTCGACCTTGTTTTTGCTGCTGAAAGGTAGTTTATTGCAGCTTGTTTATGGCTGTCCATAATGCATGTTTTATGTTTACATGGATTGCTTATTCACATAAGATGATCCTTTGTTATATGGGTTTGTTTTATAGATATATTTGTCACCTAAAGAACATGATTTCTCAGTTTTATAATCATGTTTTAAAACTTATATCCGCTGTGTTTTTCAGAAAGTTTAAGAGGTTAAACTTTTATTTTATCTTATAACAAACCCATCAGTATGAACCCTAAGATGTGTTGAAATTCAAAATTTGAGAATTGAATGTTTAAAAATCTTTAAATTTAAACATTAATAAGTTGCTAATAAATATTTTCATTCAGATTGGGATAATCAAAATATGATTTCATCAAATTATGTTCTTGAAGATTTGGTGTTCATCAGTCGACAGTCTTGAACAAGAAATGAAAAGTCATGTTGAATTTTTAATCAAAATTAAGTTGAAAATCATCAAAATTAACATAATCAATAAATTTGATAGGATCAAATGCATCAATCTCTAACAAATTATGTGAACAATTCAAAGAAATACAAACAATTGTAATCAAAACAAGCAAATATCAATGAAATTCACAGTTCATTGATATAGCAAAGTCAATTACAAGAGTAAGAAAGCAGCAATTGTTACAACTACTTAATTCTACTCTAGACAAAGCTATTTATATTATCAACGAACTAAAGACTATCTATTTACAATTCTAGTCCCTATACTAAGGCAAAATTGTAAAAGACACACTAAGACTAATGTTAATCTTTTAGAGGACTAACAATACTCCCCCTAAGATTTACATTCGTCTTCAGGCTTCAAAAGTCTTCTATCTTCTTATCTTTGTCTTCTTTGTCTTTATCTTGCATTCTTCTCTGCATCCTTTGACATCGCTTTTCTTTTATCTTCTGTCTTCTTTTATCTTCAGTCTTCAAAGAAATCCTCCTGTTCTTCTTTAATCTTAAACAAGGGTTTCTCCTTGTATAGATCTTGTTCCTTCAAGGCCTTTGCGATTGAAGACTTGAATTTGCATGCTAATATACCTTGTTCAGGCTTTGCCTCATTAGTCTTTATTTCCATCTTGTTCATAACCTCTAGTGTATCTTTCGATAAGCCAGTTATGTCAATATTGGCACACAGCTCAATAGGTTAAGAGCTTCCTGTTGAATATACTTCCAACACTCCCTTGCTTGATATCCTCATAAACTCAATCTCTTTTATATCATTCTTAACAATGTTAGCATAAGCTAAAGCTTTCCTTAAGGATATTCTTTCCATTGCTACATTCATCACATTGATAATGGATATAAATTATTTCTTATCTTGTTCAGCAGTCTCATCAGCTACTTTCTCAAATTTCTGCATAGAAAAGAATGAGATGTAACTTGGATGAAGCAATTTCAACTCAAAAGTACCAAATAGAGAAATCATGTCCTTATCCCAATTTTCAAGATTTCGGACCAGTTTGAGCTCAAAAGAAGATGTATTGTAAAACCATCTCAGTATAGGTTTGGTCTTTTGGTTGCCTTCTATCACCTTCAATCCAGGAGTGGTTACCTTCTCAAAGTACTTATCACAAAATTCCACCATAAAATGTTCTTCTTCTGACTGTAGTCCTCAAATCTTCTTATTTTTCTTCAGCATAGAAAAGTACTCCTTATCCTCTTGATCACATCTAGTTTGAAGGAAGTTACTTGTTCTAGCTAACCCTTTTCTGAGAAGCTCTACAAACATATCTCCACATTTTGCTCCAGAAGGGTTTATCAAATCAAGTTTGTTCAGCTCTTTTAAATCTTGGACTGGAAGTTTGATTATACTAGAGTAAAAATGATATACATCATAAACAACATTTACTCTTTTGATCAAAAAGGCATCAAATACTTCATCATACTTCCATGCTATTATCTTTACTTGATTTGTGAAATCAGGTGCAATCATAGCATTCAACAATTCAGCAACTGATTGACCATTTTGCAAAACATTCCTTACTAAATTGCCAGTAGATCTAGCACCATCAAAAATATTCTTTTGCTCAGTAGAGGCTTTATAAACTTGTTGTTCAGTTTGAGGAAACATTTTGATCAGCTATTTTCTTCGTTCATAAACACTAGACTTTTGCGCCATTTGCTTAATCTCTTGAGGTTACAAAATCCTTGTTCTCTTAGTAATGTCTAATTTCTGGCTTGCAACCATGACCGTAATGCTAGAATGCTCATCTCCTCTGGGTCAGGATGGTGCGGCTCAGAACTAGAAATTTCATCAACATTGATACTTTCTTGTCCTCTATCCCATTCACCTGTTCCATGATTATTTCATTAGGATCTATCGGTGCAAAAGATTCTGCAGCTATACATTTCTCATATTCATCGTTTATCTGAGAAACTGTTAGCCCATCTAAAAAGACTCTGTTATATTTCATCTTCATAAGGTAGTTATACCTTTCTTCAAAATCTATTCGAATATCATCAACCCCTTGATCATGCTCAAAAGTATGATTTTCAAATTCTTCATCCACATCTTTATCATCAAGTACCTCATTATACCAATCATCATTAAATTCATCTTCCAAGTCTTCCAAAGCACCAATTTTGTCTTGAATAACTGGTTCTTGACTTCGTTGAATTTCTTCTTCAAATGACTCTTCAGTTCTTTGAGCTTTTGATGATGATTCAGGGACAACTTCTGCATCAATTTCATCTATCTTCCTCTTCCCTTTCTCTATTTCAGAAACCTTTTCAACAACTATTTGAATATTTTCTGAAACAATCACAATTTCAGGAGAATTGGGTTTTTCAGATTCTTTTAACTTCAATTCTTCTTTCAAACTTTCATTTTCTTCAGACAATTTCTTGAATTTCTCTTCAAGAAGGTCATAATCTTTTATCATCACCTCAAAATTTTTAATCACATCTTCTTTATCTTTAGCATAAGTCACAATCTTTTCATCTTTACTTAGACTTTCTTCTTTCAATTTTTCATTCTCTTCTTTCAACTTTTCTAGCTCATCTTTAAGATCTGCAATCTCTTTCTCTTTTGCCATGTTATCATCCTTTGTTCTTTCAATTTCATCTATGTCCAAGATTTCATCAGTTTGAACAGACACATTATGTGTTGTAAAAACTGGCAGTTCTTGATCAACATGAAAAGCATCAATAAAGTCATACTCAAAAGTTTGATTTTGCATATCAACATCATGTTCATGTTCCACATCTATATGCATTTCAGTATCTTCATTTTCAACTTCATGACTAGATTCATCATGAATCACATCATCTATATCTTCAGATACTTCATGCACACTATCATGTTGACCTTCACCATCAATTGTTTCTTCATCTTCATTTTGAGCTTCATTTGCATGCTCAGACATTGGTGTATCAATACTCATAGATTGGTGTGTCTTAGCTACACCACCAATGTCATCATTATTATCATCATCATCATCATCATCAGAACTAGATGAGCTGTCATCATCATTTTCTTCATCATTCTCATTCTCCTCATTTTGCTCATCCTCTTCTAGAGGAAATACATCTATCAACTCAGATGGATCAAGTGGCTCACCTTCTAACAAATGAAAATGATCCACAGTGATATCCACAACATCATTTGCTACATTCCTCATGTAGTCAAACATAGGAATATTCTGAGCACCAGTTAACATTGTTAATTTCTTGTATCTAACCTCAGACATGTTTTCCAAGATAAGTCTATCTCCCCTTATTCCATATACATGAATATCTAGATATTCTTCATTAATGATCATTTGAAGGAATCCGGGGTACATCAGATATTTATTTCTTATTCCTTTCTCCAAATTGAATATGAATCCATTCAAGATCCATTTAGCCATATTAAATCTTCTATTTGTTGCAATGCTCACAATTGGAGATGCTATGTCTACTGGGAATGAGTTCCACCCAGCACTCCTCTTTGACATATAGTGTTGGAAGATATAACAAAGAAGCTTCCAATGATTATATACTCGTGCTCTCAAGAATTGTTTCTTCGGGAAATGATCAGGATGATCCATTTCCATGAATGTCTCTCTACATTCATTGAATGTTAACTCAGCCAGAGCTTCTGGATCATTGTGACCCAGTCTTAATGCAGTTCTAATAGATTCTTTAGAAACTTCAATCATTCTATCTCTTGTCACAAATCCTCTGACAACTTTTCTTCCTTCATCATTTACTTCAACACTTGCTGTACTCCAGAACTTTCTGATGAGTTTGTCATAAATCACTGTCTGGTAACACATGGCATACACATATTTAGTTCTTAGAAGAAATCTTATCATCTCTTCATAAGAAAGAGCATCTTGAACTTCTTCATTGAGCAAAGCAGCAATGTTGTGCTTAGGCACAAACTTCAGATCAGCCATTTGCAAAATTTAAAACAATGATATTAGACAATATGTGAATTTTGAAGCAAATGTTTTAATGTGAGTTTGAAAATATAATGATTTAAGATATTATAAACTGATGTGTTAAAATAAATTTGAATTTTAAAATCAACTTGTAATTTTAATTTTAAGTGTAAACACTTAAATTTTAATAAAAAATGAATTATCAAGATTGATTTTAATAGAAAATTTAACACTTTAGTTTATTTTATCTTATATCATTTTATTAAACTCTTTAATTCCTGTAATGATGACTTTTATCAATTAAAATTTATTTTTCATTATTTTTATTTTAAAATTTTTTCATTTATTTTTGTTTAAAAATTATGAATCTGTTCATCTTCTTCATCGAGTTCATCATCAAACGATACTATTCATCGATCAACATTGAACAGTGTCTTCAATCAAATGTCAGATTAAACCAAGTTTAACATAACAAAATGATAGAAATCACATGACAAACAACATTCAATCATCAATTTCAGATATTTTTTCGATTTGAATGATCAAATCTGAGTTTTTGACAAGTTTAGGGTTCGAACGTCCTAACAGGTGTCGAACGCCTATCAAATAATTTCCTTTTAAACACAAATCAGATGAATGTGAATCATAAACTTACGTTTACTATCACATAAACACTGTCAACAATCTGTGATTTGAGTTCGAAATGATTTTAATCAAAGAAAGAGGGTTTTGTCGAGAGTTCGAATGGTTAGGGGAGGTTTTAAGAGGGTTTTTGAAATGTGGATGAAATGAATTTGTCACAAGTGTGCTTTTTATACTAAGTAAAATTTTTGTTAGACTCATGACCACTGTACAGGTGTTTAACTACTGTTCAGGCACATTAGGTTCTAAATTTTACTAAGTATTGGACATATGAGCATTGTTCTGTCACTTGAGGCCAACCGTATGAGAACTGTTCAGTCGTATGAGTACTGTTCAGTAGCATGAGCACTGTTCAGTAGTATGAGTCCTGTTCAGTAGCATTAGCACTGTTCAGTAGCAAAATGATGCTGAAATGCCCACACACTAACTTCTCAGAAATGTAACTGTTTAGAGATACAACAACTGTTCAGCCACATAACAACTGTTCAGGCATATAACAATTGTTCAGGCACATAAGCACTGTTTAGATGTTTTTGTACTTGTGAGTTTTCAAATCTTCTCGTACACACTGTTTAAACATATTAGTAATATTTCATACTAATATTTAAACAATTTTGCATATTTTTGACTTTTCCCTCAAATTTACACTTTTGAACCTCAAAATAGAACTTTTTACATTTTGACCCTTCATTTTAGTTTCAAAATAAACAAATCAAATGTTTCAAATTTGTCTTGTTTTCAACATTTCAAAGAAGCTTTTCCACTTTCTAAAAATTATGAGATCATTTTATCATAGATAAACACACACATACTTTGAAATTAAAGCATCATCCTTTCAATTCAACATGATCATTTTGATTTTCTGAGAATATTCTTATTGGTTTATTACTCCCCCTAAACTTTTAAGTTTTTGCAAAACTTAGAAGTTTACCAATAGATCATAAGAATAGCACATTAACATTGTTATATTGCCTGCACTCAAGAAAACATGCATAAAATCAAAATTAAATCATAACGAAAATCTAATATTTACAATAGAATCAGTGATTGCAGTGAGATCATATTAGTAAAGATCAGAACATTAAAATAAAAAATATGTGAATAGTCATAGACAATGATTAAATCCTGATCAAGTGTGTTCCTTCACAGTAAAGGAGACACAAGATCTAAGGACAGAAAATGAGTGCTTTTGACACAAATTATCAGCTCACTTACTTTTTCAATTCATGGATTGAGTAGAGTAGAATTATAAATGATAAGATGTGACTCATACCAAGACTTAGAGGATCAACCATCATCAAGACATGCAAGAAAGCACACATTCTCAACTTATTACCTAACAAATATGCATAACCAGAGCTCATGTTACTTAATTGAATAGAGAATGATCATGGATAACCATTTGATCAACTCTAACCATCCATTTGAATGGGATGTGCACATTGGCATCTTTTGCATCAAAGGAGAATATCCAGGTCTGTAATGACTTACAACAGAGGATATCTCAGCACTTCAGGTCTATGATGACTCATAACAGAGAAATGAATGATGCTTGTAACAGATCTCATGATTAGTCACATTATCATCAGGTGTGAGTGGGGGTAGCTTAGCAAGCAGCCAATCTGATAAGCTAATACACTCAAAAGTACTTAGATGAATACATAAACACGTATAGAGATTTGGTGTAATCACAAGAATTTACTTGTTTAGTATACTAGCATGATATTGTCTACACATCAGATCCCGATCATGTCAGACTTTATTAGCGAGTGAAGTATGCAACTGATCTTACTAATGTACTATCATTTCTCACACAAGGCAAAAACAGATTCATTAAAAAATGAATTAGAAACAAAAAGAACTCTATTTCTGAAGTTTTTGATTTTATAATTTTTTTATTTGATTTTTGAGTTTTCTAATTTTGTATTTTGTTTTTCTATAAAAGAAAGCACACACATACAAACAATCAGGCAAATAACTATGAAAAGTTACCCTTATGAAGACCTTTAGATTTAGGAAAGGATTTAATCATGGAAAGATTCAAATTAGTAACCAGGTTTACACATGGTTAACAAGGCCAATTGACTCCACTAAATACTCAAACCTTCCTGGTAGAAAAGCTTTAGTAAATAGATCTGCCAACTGTTTTTCAGTTGCTATTTGAATCAAAATGATTAAACCTTTTTTAGAATTATCTCTTAGAAAATGATATTGAATTTCGATATGTTTTGTTTTTGAATGTTGAACTGGATTAGCTGTAATGAACATAGCAGCAGTGTTATCAATGTAAATGGGTGTTTTAAGAAAATTGAACCCATAATCTAGCAGTTGGTTTTGCAACCAAAGGATTTGAGAACATCCTGCTGATGCAGCTATGTACTCAGCTTCTGCAGTTGAGACAGAAACATTTGCTTGTTTCTTACATTGCCATGAAACTAATCTGGGTCCAAGAAACTGACAACCACCCGTTGTAGATTTTCTGTCTTGACAGCATCCACCATAATCACTATCTTTGTATCCATGTAACTCAAAATTACCGTTGTAAGGATACCAAAGCCCTAAAGCTGGTTTACCTTTGAGATACCTGAATATTCTTTTGACAGCAATTAAGTGAGATTCTTTCGGGTCTGATTGATACCTTGCACAAACACAAACAACATACATGATGTCTGGTCTTGATGCAGTAAGATACATCAAAGAACCAATCATAGATCTGTATAGAGTTTGGTCTACAGATTTTCCTTTAGGATCAGGCTCAATCCTTGTGTTTACGTCAGCTGGAGTTCGTATGGACTGACATTCATGCAGTTTGAATTTCATCAAGAGTTTGTCAACAAACTTCTCTTGATTGATGAAAATACCATCTACAGATTGTTGAACTTGCAATCCAAGGAAGAAATTGATTTCTCCCATAGAACTCATTTGGAAACGAGATTTCATGATTTCTTCAAATTCATTGCACAATGTTGGACTGGTAGAACCAAATATGATATCATCTACATACACTTGCACACATAAGAGATCATCATTATCCTTCTATATGAATAAAGTAGGATTGATTTTCCCTCTTGTGTATCCATGTTAGAGTAAGTGTTGTGATAATGTTTCATACCAAATTCTAGGAGCTTGATGTAGGCCATACAAAGCTTTGCTAAGCTTATACACACGATGTGGAAATTCTGCATCCTCAAAGCCCGGAGGTTGCTTCACATACACATCATCAGTGATTGGACCATACAAGAATGCACCTTTGATGTTCATTTGATACACCTTGAATTTCATGAATGATGCATAAGCCAGGAAAACACGAATGGATTCGAGTCATGCAACTAGAGCAAATACTTCATGATAGTCAATTCCTTCTTCCTGTGTGTATCCTTGTGCAACAAGTCTAGCTTTATTTCGGATTACGATACCACGATCATCAGACTTGTTTCTAAACAACCATTTAGTTCCTATGGCATTTTCTCCTTCAGGTAATTCCACTAACTTCCACACTTCTTGTTTGCGAAATTGAAGAAGTTCTTCTTGCATTGCTTCAATCCAACCATTGTCCTGTAACGCCTCAGTGACGTTTTTAGGAACAATCTGTGAAAGAAAACAAGAGTATAAAAAAATATTTTCATGTTCAGATTACTCCTAGTAGTTCTTTTATTCAGAGGACCAATAATCTGTGATGTTGGATGGTTCCTGTGGATACGAGATGTTGGTATCTCAGTTCCTTAAACATTAATATCCATATTTGTTTGGTTCAGATTGGAGAGCTGTTGCAATAAGGTAGAAGAATGTGGAGTAAAATTTGGAACTTGAGTCGGTGAATTGAGAATGTAATCAAGGTTTCTATGGTCAATTGCATTTCCAGAGATGGAAGATGTGCCAGACTCAGGTTGTCCAATTTCTATACCATCATTAGGAATAGGTTGAGATTCTGCTTGATCTGCTGAAACTGAATGATCTAAAGCTGAAGAAGCATGAACATTGTTATTAAATTGTATTGTTGAATCCTTGACAAATGAGAAGAATGGATAATCTGGGCGAGCATCATCTGAATCATCAGCATCTGAATCATCAGCATCTGAATCATCACTGAAAGATCCAAGATCTCCTCTTGAGTTCTTCTTACCTGTAAAATCATCAGATTGATTAAACAAGTTAGGTTGAAATGAGTTTGACAAAGAATCTATATCAAATAACCATGCAGGACCATTTGAAACTGATGGAAAAGAATTTTCCAGAATTTTAACATTGAATGTTTCATTAATAGTGTTTGTCCTAGAGTTATAAACTCGATAGACTTTGGAAACAGAGGAATATCCAACGAAAAATCCATTATCAGCTTTTTCTTCAAATTTTCCTAAATGATCACTTGAGTTAAGAATCATAACTGGACAACCAAATGATTTTAAAAAATTTATGTTTGGTTTCCTGTCAAACATTAACTCATATGGAGTTTTCTTTTTATCTTTCACAAGCAAGATTCTATTTTGAACAAAACAGGCTGTTGATATCGCTTCGTCCCAGAAAGTGATTGGAATTTTGGCATCAGCTAACATAGACCGGGCAGCTTCAATCAAAGTTCTATTCTTCCTTTCAGCAACTCCATTTTGTTGTGGAGTCATGGGAGCACTGAACTGATGAACTACCCCTTTTTCTGCACAAAACAAATCAATGTTAGTATTTTTAAATTCTGTTCCATTATCACTTCTTATTATTTTCACTTTTTGTTCAAGCTGATTTTCAACATTATTAATAAATTCTTTTAGAAGATCTGCAGTTTCAGATTTAGCTTGAAGAAGGAAAACCCAAGAAAATCTTATGTAGTCATCTATGATAACTAAACAGTATGATTTTGACCAATACTCCTAACATTAGTTGGTACAAAAGGTCCATATGTATCATCTGGAGTGGCTTGGTGTTTGAGTCTATCAGCTTGGACTTATAAGACGCTTTATGTTGTTTTCCCTTCAGACATGCTGAGCAATGATCAGTTGTTGAAAACTTCTTGGAAGGAAGTCCAATAACATGATTTCCTGCTACAAGCTTGTTCATGTTTTTGAAGTTTGAATGACCGAGTCGTCTATGCCAAAGCTGGCTTTCATCATTTGAAGCTTTAGCAATCAGGCAAGTTGATTCTGTTGCAGGATCCACTTGAGACATATCCAGTTTGTATACATCTCTGTCCCGTGTAGCTTTAACTATTACCCAATCATTGCTAATCTGAAATCCTGGTTTCAAGACATAACAGTGAGAATCATCAAAAAGAACAGAATAAGATTTGTCACAAATTTGGGAAACACTTAATAGATTAAAGTTCAACTATGAACAAAAGTTGACTTTATCAAAACTGATAATCCCATTTGACACTGTTCCCTCTCCTGTTATCTTTCCACCTGCATCACCTTCAAAAGCAACATGTGTTCCATCTTTTAACTGAAAATCTTGCAACAAGGCTTGATTGCCTGTCATATGCCGGCTACACCCACTGTCAACATACCATGAATTTATTTGTCTCCGTGGGCGTACCTGCATTCAAAAACAGTTTAAGAAGAGTCAGTAACCCAAGCCGAGATGGTCTTGGGCTTGCCAAATTTATCAACAATTGTAAACTGTTTAAAATGTTGTTTCTTTACATCAGGTTTCTTTTGAAATTTAGCATTTTCAATTCCTTTTTGAAAAACATGATGATTGTCTTTTTGTTGTTTTGATTTCAGAGCGTTATATCTGTTTTCAAGATCATCATCAAGAAGTCTTGAACCATTTGAGAATGTTCCTTTGTTTATTCTCACAGATCGTGGAATAAACTTTCCTTGATTGTATTGCTGTGATTTGACAAAATATTGATTATCATAATCTGAATTGTTTCTTTTACAAACAAACAAACAAACAAACAAACCCAGTATATCCCACTCAAGAGCAGGGTCTGGGAGGGGTAGGTGGTGGCAAGTCTTTCCTCTATCCAGATAAGTAGAGAGACCGCTTCCAAAGAGACCCCTGGCTCGATACAAAAGATATATCGCTCGCGATTTAACATATAATCTAATAATCAAACAATCAATCATATAATCAAACATACGATTTATGGTACATGGTATGTGGTACAGCATACATCATACAAGAAGCATTCAAAGCATTAGGATATCACCAAAAGGAAGTATAAAATGGACAAGCATGCATCAGGAAAGCCGCAAGTTTCCCGTAACAGGGTCCACGCGTACTACATACACATCAAGCCCCGTAACAAGTAAACAAAGTCCTTTCCTAGCTACAGAAACTACTAAAAGTCCTTAATTTTAATTCTACGTCTCCAGTCATTCCTATCCTCGATCATGTGCTCAGAGAGGTGCAAGTGTTCCATATCTCGTCTAATTCTCTCTTCCCAAGTCAACCTAGGTCGTCCTCTACTCTTCCTACCCTCTATGTTGATGTTCTCCACTGCTCTGACCGGTGCTGCCATTGGTCTCCTCTTGACATGTCCATACCATCTTAATCTTCCCTCTCGTATTTTATCTGCAATAGAAGCCACTTCTAACTTCTGTCGAAACACTTCGTTTCTTATCCTATCCAGTCTTGTATGGCCACACATCCACCTTAGCATTCGCATTTCCGCTACCTCTATTTGTTTCTCGTGCGATTTCTTTATGGCCCAGCAGTCTGTCCCATATAGCATAGCTGGGCGTACCGCCACTCTGTATAGTTTTCCCTTAAGTTTTGCTGGAAACCTCTTATCACATAGGATCCCTGATGCTGCTCTCCACTTGCACCATCCTGCTTGGACACGGTGAGCTACATCGCTGTGTATCTCTCCGTCCTCCTGCAGGTACGAGCCCAGGTATTTGAACCTAGATGTCTGTGGGACCGGCATGCCCTGGATGCTGATTTGGGTGTCCTCTTCGTCGTCGCCACCAAAGTTACAATGCATGTATTCCGTCTTAGAGCGACTTATCGTTAATCCTCTGCTCTCTAGCGCTGCTCTCCACTGCTCTAGCTTGTCGTTAAGCATCATTTTAGATTCTGATATTAAGACAATATCATCCGCGAATAGCATGCACCACGGGACTACCTGTTGTATTGACTTAGTCATCTCATCCAACACTAGTGCGAAGAGAAATGGGCTCAATGCTGATCCTTGATGGAGTCCCACTTCCACTGAGAACGAGTCTGTGTCTCCTACCGGTGCTCTCACACATGTTTTTGCCCCGTCATACATATCCTTAATTAATTTGATATACCTCTCTGGTACCCCTCTATGTCGTAGACTTTCCCAAATTAGTTGTCTCGGTACACTGTCATAGGCCTTTTCTAGGTCGATGAATACCATATGGAGGTCCCTTTTCTTTTCTCTATATTTCTCCATTATCCGTCTTATGACGTGTATGGCTTCAGTTGCAGAGCGTCCTGGCATAAATCCAAATTGGTTTGTTGCTATCTGGGTTTCCCGTCTAATTCTCGTGTCGATAACTCTTTCCCATAGTTTCATCGTGTTTCTTTTAAAAGATCTCAAACCCAAGGAAGGTTGTTGTTGTGAATATTTAAACCCAATATTTTGATTTCTTTTAAATTGTGAGTTTACAAATCCTTGATTACTGAGTTCCTTCCTTGAAGAGTTCTTTCTAAAGTAGCAATCATTTGTATTATGATTTCTTTCATCATACAAAGCACAGTATTTGTTGAAGTAACAATCAGCTGTTGTGTGATTTGTCATATCATATATATGGCAATACTTGTTAAAGTAACATTCTAAAATGTCATGATTATACATGTCACAGATATCACAATATTTTTCAGAATGTTTAAACAACATTTTGTTAACCCTTGAAGTAGAAGCAACATTTGATTCTTGTTTGAATTTAGGGTTAGCCAGATTAATCTGTTGTTTCTTTGGTCTGAATTTGGTCATTTGATTTTTAGGAATTTTCTTTTGGACTTGACCATAATTCTTTGACTCCTTAGATTCAAATCTTTTATGCACAGCGGAAGTCTTAGGACCTGAACTTGTTTTCAGATCAGAGTTAGATTTGATCTTTGGTTTAGATGTCATTTTTATGATTGTGTTCATGTCAAAAGTTCCTGCTGAGACAAACTTCACAGGTTTAATTTTAGTATTGTTCTGTGACTGATTGATTGATTCAGCTTTCTTTGCTTTTGCAGCTTGTCTTCTTCTTTGATTTCTTACTCTTGATGATGTTTTTTTTATTTGAGTTTTAATTGAATCTTGAGAAGATTCTTTTTGACACTCATTATCTTCATTTAGTTCATTTGAACTTGAATCATCAGAAAAAGTATTATCTGTATTAACCTCTTCATATTTTCCTTTCAGTTTGTTATTGACATCAGTAGATTTTTCACTCTTTTGTTCATTCTGTTCAATAACAGTTTCACTTTTTGGTACAAACAGCTTCTTTTGCATTTGTTGAGGTTCATAAGATTTGACTTTGATTGGATGACCATGCTTTATCTTTTCTAAGTGTGTTTTTTCATAGATTTCAACATTTATTTTTGTTATTTTTTTGGGTCTTGATATTCTTTAAGCTTTGCTTATTTTCTGGTGAATGATCATGAGTGTTAAAGTTTTCAGGTAATGTGTTTGATATTGATTCAGGCATAGGTTCATGAGTAAAACCTAATCCTGTTTTATCTTGTGACACCCCGTAATTTCAGGTTAACACTTTTCAGACTGTTGTTGTCATTGTTACATTCTCGTTATTACCCGAAACGTATACAAGCATCGCCACTGACATCGTTAAATAAAGTATGATCTATAATACTAACATTGGTGATTGTAGAGGATTCAAATAAACGGGATTACTTAAGGAATCCTCTTAATTAACCTAGCTCGCCCATATACGTCGTTATCAACCGAAACAAATTCAGGAACTCGGGACTAAGTGCGAGGACCAAACACGACAAATTGCCAAACTAGGGCTGGGTATATAAACCCCTTACCAGCCCTAATTTCCATTTCACTCCCATTTCTTCTATCTTCTTCACTTTCTTCCTCTACACCTTTCTACCACCTCCAAGCACCAAAAATCGCCTTGTTTGAGCTCGATTTCACCGGCTAAACCACGCCACAGCTGAGATTGCACGTTCCTAACAAGTAGGCGACCTTGTCGTCCATTTTGTTGCTCGTTTCACTGCTGCAAATACAGGGTTCGGGTGTTCGGGTTCAACCCGAATGCATGTGGTCGTGGGGGTGAGTGTGAGGTCAATCAGCATGAGCATTTTACTTAGACATGTTAGGAAAGTGTTTCTGGAAGTCCTTGATGTGTGGAAACCGCGCACGGAACAGCCAAAGGCTGTTCAGCCCGACCAGCTGTCCCGATTTGCTGCAGTTCACGACTGTGCCAGTCGTGCGACTGGGCCGTACGACTAGGCGTGTCATGCGACTGAGTGGTGCGACTGGGGTGAGTCGTGCGACTGAGTTCAGGCGTATGGGCTTGTCGTGCGACTGAATGCATGCGATTGGGAGTGTGTGCGATTGAGTCAATCGGATGAATGTGTGCGACTGTGCATCGGACGACTGAAGGTCCAATCGCACGAATGAAGGTTCAGTCGTGCGAATGGCCTTTGAGTCGTGCGAATGGGTGATGTGTAGTACGACTGAATACCGAGTCATACGAATAAGGGTCCAATCATACGAGTGAAGTTGATTCGTACGATTGAAGGCCCATTCGTGCGAATGAAGTGTCCAGTCGTGCGTCTAGCCTTGATATGTGATTGGATGCATTGTGAGTGAATTCTCCTTGTGTGCAGTTTGTCTATCGTGTGATGATAAGTTAACATCAATAAAGTGCCATTTCTTGACCACAAAGATTAAAGTCAATGCAATCAACAAGCACATACTTTTTCAACCCAAAATAACCTAACCGTTTACAAATATCGACAACCCATTTAGGATCTACATAAAGTCTGATACGTGTATGCCTGCTTGTGTGTCACCCACGACCGAACCAATACGACCCGACCCGACTAAACATTTCTATTAACATTGGACACAACATTAACGCTTAACATAACTGTCAATAGGTGTTTGACAGTCTATTGTAAACCACACTTGGGAGGCTCTCATCCTACATACTTACTACATAATCTGTAAGTCTTCACGGACCCTGTTTTACTCTCTTTCCTTTTGGGGGAGAAAACATGCAAACAGATTTACATAAATGGTTGTAGTATTATTGATATCGCTTGTTACGTTAGTGCAAACACACATAACAGTCTTGACACTCTCGAACCGTTAGTAATGAGATTAGATAGGTATTTCTGAGTAGTACTACTGGGTCTGACAAAGCCCGCCCGGGCTAGTCGCGCTAGCTTGATTGGAGGTCAAACGGGTGCATTATTGACCTAACAATTGTCACTGTCTGGTGAGACGTGACGGGGATACAACAAACATATAGGACGCAAACAGTCAGCTTCGGTTCGAAACGCTAAATAACATGAACATAGGCTAGCTACCTAACGATATGCTTTATATACTAAACCATTGAAACGCTTTTGAACACATTTCTTGTTGATTAAACCTGTGAACTCACCAACTTTATGTTGACACATTTTTCATGTTTTCTCAGGTCACAGGAACGCATAAGCTCATGATGCACGTCTCAGGAACGCATTCAGGACATGCATGCATAGATCTTGTTTTCTTGCATTGAACATTTTTGCTTAGACTTGGCTCTTGTAACTGTTATGTAATGGATTTACAAATCATGTATACGCTTCCCCACTGTTGTAAATTTTGTTTATGTTCTTCTGAATGAAGTCAAATGTTTATTTTAAATTCATATAGTGTCGTTTGGTATAACTGTGTCTGAGATCCTGGTATGTCACACGCCTAACGGTAAAACCCCGTTTGTGGAAATTGAGGGTGTGACAGATTGGTATCAGAGCCATAGGTTATAGAGAACTAGGATTGCATTGCATCTAGACTATAGCCTTAGACACAATGCTAGTATTGCACAGACACTTTTACATGATTACAACTGTTATACGAACAACCTTCTGGCGTACTAACATTACATTGCTGAGCAAACATAACATTATCGGTATGACACGTGTATCATTACTGACTGACAGAGGGGCGGAGAATCCCGCTCGCTCACTACCAACGTTTACACTTGATCCTTCACTCTTGGAGTGGAAGCAACGATGAATTGAACCAAACATTACCACGATGGAACACGAAACTCTCTCCTAACACACCCGACAAGCCTAATAATGACAAACAAAGAGAACAACACTCACTTTTCCAACTCTTTTACACTTGTTACCATTTTCAATATATCCTATCTTCTACGCTAGACTAAGCAGTAAATGAGGGACAACTAAAAGATACAAAGTCTATCAGAGAATTGGACTTAACCATTTAAACGCCTAGAACTTCAAAGGGAAAAAGGTCAAATCGTCTTGATTCCCCATTGTTATCTTAACCGAATTCTTTGTACAACCTTAGTACAACCTTAATTATTCGACTCTTGATATAATGAATATATCTTTGATTACCTCTATCATTGGTAACACTCGGTACTTGACGAGGTATGTTATCTCAAATAGAAGGAACCATGAGTGACCATGCAAAGCAAATTAGAATCACGGGTGCACACGTAATTGTAATTTGTCGTGCATGAGAATTCTGGCAACTCTATTAGGTGATAACGGTCATGATCGGTACAAATTCTCATTTCCATAAATGGAGGCATGAGGTCTTGGATTCTCATAAAGCCTCACTATCGATATGCAAACAAATCCTTCATTCTTACTAGCATGATACAATTTAGTTTATTCAATAATTATTATCCGATTAGTGACTAATATGTATTGTGAATTGAAGAAATCATGTCGGGAAGAAGAGCTGGACGCTCGGGTGGACGAGTAATCATCACCCTGACTCAAGCTGAGTTGAATGCTATCATCAATGAGCGCGTTGCTGATGCGCTTGCAGCCTATGAACAGGCCTGCAATCAGGACCAGAACGACCAGATTCTGAATCAGGGAGGTTCAACAGTCTGTACCTTCAAGATGTTTATGGATTGCAAGCCTCACTCTTTCAGCGGTTCTAAGGGTGCTATCACACTGCTTCACTGGCTGGAGAAGCGTGAGTCAGTGTTCGCCATATGCAACTGTCCTGCTGGAAGTCGTGTCAAGTACGCCTCCAGCACACTGGAAGGACCAGCCCTGACATGGTGGAACTCACAAGTTCAAACCTTAGGGCTTGGTGCTGCTAATGGTATGCCATGGGATAACTTCAAGATTTTGATGAAAGAAGAGTATTGCCCCAGAAGCGAAGTCCAGAAGCTAGAAGCAGAGTTTTGGAATTTAAAGATGAGGGTTCTCACATTGAGGAATACACGACTCGTTCACACGAGTTAGCCGCTTTATGTCCTCAGATGGTGACCCCGGCCTACAAACGGATTGAGAAGTACATTGATGGTCTAGCTCCTCAAATCCAAGCTAGTGTTATGGCTGCTGATCCTGTCGCTATTCAGCAGGCTATTCGACTAGCTCACAAACTCATTGACCAGGCAGTGGCATAGGGTACCTTGCCTAAGCATGGCGCTGCTTCTGGCTCATCTGATCATAAAAGGAAATGGGACGGTAACAACAGCAAGTCTTCAAGCTCCAATAACACCTAGCAACAACAGACCAGAAAGTTTGACTCATCAAGAAGCTTCACCAACAACAACCAGAACAGCAACAACAATAACAATGGTCAGAGATCGAGCAGCTATACGGGCAAGTATCCTAAGTGTAACCGGTGCAACTTTCATCATCAAGGCCCGTGTGATCGACTCTGTTGTCAAAGGTGTGGGAAGATGGGTCATGCAGCTAAAGACTGCAGGGGTGAACTGATGACTCAGTAATAACCCCAACAACAACACCAGGGCGGAGTGACTAGAGGCTGCTATGAGTGTGGTAAGGAGGGTCACTATAGGAAGGATTGCCCGCAACTGAAGGGTGGAAACAAGGGTAACAATGGAAGCAATGCTAAAGGTCGAGCTTTTGTGATTGGTTCTGGCGAGGCAAGGGATGATCAGAATGTGGTTACTGGTACGTTTCCCCTGAATGGTTGTTTTGCTTCTATACTGTTTGATACCGGCGCTGACAAGAGTTTTGTTTCCAACAAGTTCATTAAGTATTTAGATGTAACCTTAATTGATGTGGAGCCTAGTTACTCTGTAGAATTAGCTGATGGGAAACTAATTAAGGCAACTCACATCGTTAAGGGATACAAGCTAGTATTATGTGGTCACGAGTTAGATATAGATCTGATGCCTGTCACACAAGGTAGCTTTGATGTAGTTGTTAGAATGGACTGGTTGTCCAAGAATCATGCTGAGATTATTTGTGGTGAGAAAATCATTCGTGTACCACTTCCTAGTGCTGAAATTTTATCAGTCCAGGGCGAAAAGAGTGGTACGGTCTCGGGAATTATCTCCTACATGAAGGTCCAGAAGTGTTTGCGTAAGGGTCATACCGCTTTCCTTGTTATGGTCTCTGAAAAAGAAACCAAGGGAAAGAAAATTGAAGATATCCTTGTTGTACGTGATTATCCTGAGGTTTTCCCTGAAGACCTACCCGGTCTCCCACCGCATCGCCAAGTCGAGTTCTAGATTGATTTGGTACCGAGAGCCGCCCCTATCGCGAGAGCACCGTACAGATTAGCTCCAAAGGAATGACAAGAGTTGTTAACGCAATTACAGGAACTATTGGATAAAGGATTTATCAGGCCTAGCTCATCACCGTGGGGAGCCCTAGTCCTGTTTGTCAAGAAGAAAGACGGAACCTTTCATATGTGTATCGATTATAGTGAATTGAACAAAGCAACGGTTAAGAATCTCTATCCTCTCCCGCGCATCGATGATCAGTTCGATCAACTACAAGGGTCGAGTTTCTATTCCAAGATAGATCTAAGATCGGGTTATCGTCAACTAAGGATTCGAGAAGAAGACATTTCAAAGACTGCTTTCAGAACGAGGTAGTATCCGTCCAATCCTAGGAATTGCCTAATCTCAGTGGGAGTCTCAAGAATCTTCCAATTCTTTATAGCTTCAATCTTGGAAGGGTCAACTTGAATTCCATTCTCATTCACTATATGCCCTAAAAATTGGATCTCTCGCATCCAAAATTCACATTTTGAAAATTTGGCATATAGTTGCTCATTCTTGAGTAATTCAAGAATTAGTCTGAGATGCTTCTCGTGTTCTTCCTTACTAATGGAGTAGATCAGAATGTCGTCAATGAACACAATCACAAACTTGTCAAGATATGGGCGGCATACATGGTTCATGAGGTCCATGAATGCTGCTGGTGCATTAGTCAGTCCGAAGGGCATGACTAAGTACTCATAGTGCCCATACCTAGTTCGGAATGCCGTTTTGGGTATGTCTTCTTCTCTTATCTTCAGTTGGTGGTAACCGGATCTAAAATCTATCTTAGAGAAGTAGCTTGCTCCTTGAAGTTGATCGAATAGATCGTCTATCCTCGGGAGAGGGTAACGGTTCTTTATGGTCAACTTATTTAATTCCCGGTAGTCGATGCACATGCGTAAAGTGCCGTCCTTCTTCTTCACAAATAACACCGGAGCACCCCATGGAGAGACACTCGGACGTATGAATCCTTTGTCCAATAGTTCTTGAACTTGCTTCATCAATTCCTTCATCTCGGGAGGGGCGAGTCGATACGGCGCTTTGGCTACCGGTGCAGCGCCAGGCAGCAAATCTATTTGGAACTCAACTTGTCGATTCGGGGGAAGTCCTGGTAGATCTTCCGGAAACACCTCTGGGTATTCAGAAACTACTGGGATGTCCGAAATCTTCCCCTCCTCTTTGGTCTTCATCACGTAGATGATGAAAGCTGAGCATCCCTTCCTTAAGCTCTTGGTAGCTTTTAAATGAGATATCATGGGGCATAAGGTGTTACTCCTTTCTCCTTGCACCACTAACTCTTCCTTGTCGTTCAATGGTATCTTGAGTAGGCGTTCATCACAAACAATTTCGACTCTATTCTTAGCTAACCAGTCCATGCCAACAACCACATAAAATCCTCCTAACTTAATGGGCATAAGATCTATCTTAAATGTATGTCTATTTAGATTCATTGAGCAATCCTTGATGATTTTGTTAGTTTCTAAAATATTACCATCAGCTAGTTCGATGGTAAACGTATCGGCTAAGGTACAAGTGGCTAAGTCAATCAAGGATCTAAAAGTACCAGAGATAAAACTAGCAGTCGCTCCAGTATTAGATAAAACGGTAGCAAGATGATCGTTTACAAGAAACGTACCATTAACCACATCAGGTTCCTTTTGGGCTCCTGCAGGATCCATCACAAAAGCTCTTCCCTTGGGCTTATTGGGTCGGTTGTCCTTGTTTTCTCCTAATTTGGGGCATTTGTTCCTCATATGCCCGGGGTCCCCGCACTCATAGCATTGTTTTCCAGGCTCGTAGGTACAGTCTTTAATCAGGTGACCAGGTTTCTTGCATCGATAACAAGGCATGGGATTGCACTCCCCTTGGTGCTTGCATTTATCGCAGAAGGGGCTTGTGCCTAGATACAACCTCCTTGCCTTTCCACCATGGTCACTTCGTCTCGCTTCTTCTCTAGGTTTCTTGTTTGAACCGCTGCTGCTGCCGACCATCTTCCTAGTATCAACCCATTTCCTCTTTTCTTCCACAGCCTTCTTCTTGTCCTCAATTTTCCCATGTTCAATCCACCCAGCTCTAACTAGGTCGTCGGTCAGACTACTGGTAAGGTCGACCGCCGCCTGTATAGTTGTAGACCTGGATGATCGAACCATGCCCCTTACCGTTGGGTGTAACCCCCAGATGAAGCGGGCCACGCCCTTGGATTCTGGCATCACCAAGTGTGGTAGCAGTCGGGACAATGCAAGGAACTGGTTGATGTATTCGGTGTAGTTCGGAACCCTCATCTCCAAATTCAGAAATCTAGCCTCCAGTTTCTCTAGCTGTTTGATCGGACAGTACTTTTTAGTGATTAGCTCCCTGAACTTAGACCAGTTCATCCTACTCACGGTATCCCGGCCTCGAGGCTGGAGGATGGTTTTCCACCACTCAAGTGCTGGTCCCTTGAGAGATTGAGAAGCAAACCTCACCATGTGTTCCAACTGCATTCACTGATGTCTAACACAGCTTCAATTTCGACCAGCCACCTATATGTTTCAATTGCACCCTCGGTGCCATGGAAGTCCTTTGGCTTGCAAACCATTAATGTTTTGTAGGAGCACCCTTTCCTGATAGCTTCAGATTCTTCGTTGTTGGCAGCCCCAGTACCACCTCCGGCATCATCCCGGTCAGCATTGATTTGAGCAATGATGGTAGGTATGGCGTTTGCAATCTGCTGTGCCACAAGATTTGCCATCCTCTCATCGTTTCCTGAGTTAGCATTCTCCCGGCGGGAGTCCCTGGAGAGGTAGGTGGTTGGGTTCTGGTTCGCCTTGTTCCTTCGTGACGACCTCGGTTTGCTGCTTGCCTTTCGATGCGTGTTCCTCTTCTGGTGGGCATTCTGATAGTACTACAGATAAAGTCATTTTAGCATCTCATAAATTTGTTTCGAATAATCTATGCATCAATTCCCTACAAGGCTCCCTCTATACGAAGAGAGAATACGGTGTATAATTGCACACAATTTAACAAGTTCCACAGATTACCAATTTAAACAGTTTAAGCAGTCATAAAGAATAACATGGCCCAACACCATGAATAAACAACATATGACGGATAATCGTAAATGTTTCAACATCATTGTATCATAGGAATTAGTTCAAAACAAGACGAAGTTCATAGTATCAGAGTCTAGCTCTTACAAAGTGGAAGGTTCCATCACCCCCATGAATAATAATAATAATAGTAATAATGTCGGATAATAATAAGTTTGTTTCCTTCAAATATTCAAAGACAGATAGTTTCTTCCTCTTACACATGGTCGCCCTCACATCCACTTCTTTTTCAGCCATCCCATCCATCCAGAGCTCTCCTTCCTCTGCTCCTGCTCCAATCTTTGCACACCCTCCGACGCCATCATTGCTTTGAATTGAGCGGACTGTGAGGTCCGGGTGGCGTGCTGAACAGTCAGCTCATGGCGCTCAATGGTCCTCAGTATCTCACTCAGGGTAGGGTCGGATGGACCAAAGTCACTAGCCCGCCGGCTAGACTGAGAGTGTTGGTCTCTAGAGAACACGCTGGGACCAACATGCATGCTGTGCCTGGGTGGCATCCAGTACTCATCATGGGACAGACGTCTAGGTGGCACGAGCATAATAGGTCTTGGTGTAGGGGTTCTGGTATGGGGAGGTGGAGGAGGAGGCATCCTAAATGAAATAGAAGAACCTGGCCTAGCACTCTTCCTAGGCCGAGTAACTACACGGGTACCCCCGCTCCTAATGGGTGGAATAGGTGAGAGAGTGGGTGCTGCTACATGTGACGAGTTGGAGCGCGTCCGGCTCCTGGCAGGTGATGTATGTGATGACTCCTCGCGATGGCTCAGTGTCGTCGGAAGTCGCGGATAGCCACCCTGGGTGTCCACATCTCCGCAGGTACGCCTCGTACTCCGTTTGGGGCTTCCTCCTCAGTGTCCTAACAGGGGCAGTCTCATCAACTGGATGTGTGGGTGCCTTACCTCTTTCAGCCATAATAGTTTCCTGTAAAAAGACATCATGAGTAATTTGGTTTCTCATAGCTCATGATAGTCTTAATAATAAGAATATACTCATAGTAATAGTGATGGCCTTAGTATCAGGGATCTCTATGTATCCCTCAGCAATGATGTTAGAATCAATTGTTTCTCATAATAGTGTCAGGCAAAATAGTTCATAAAAAAAATATTAATTTCAAATCCCCAGTCAAAAATAGATTTCAAGGTTAATCAGCATCAAACTAAAAGGTCCAAACTTAACTTAGAGGTCCATGATGGATTACGCATCCGGTAAATTCATGATTACGTTCATCAGGCGTAATCATCAATTTACCCAACTCGATCATTCCAACACTTTCCCACAAGGACAGTCCTAGGGTATCAGGGTTGTAGCCTAGGGTCTACTATGGTATTCCCGACTTCTCTACAACCTTTGGCTCTGATACCAATCTGTCACACCCCCGGGCCCAGGTAGGGTGGGACGTCACAGATTAACAACATATATGGCAGTGGAAACAAACCATTATAAGAGCTCAAAGGGAGAGAACATCACATGGCATTTAAAGTATTAAAAGACAACGGGCTGGAAATAGATCCAGCCCCAAATGTTTACATATTTCAGCACAAGTTAAATAGTCATTGTATCAAAATTATTCAAGTTCTAAATTGGGTCACACAGACAATGCCATGGTCTCGGGGTTGAGTCTAAGTCGTCCATAAGCTAATAGTCTTCACGGGTTACCTGAAACATGCTCAAAAGAAAAGAGTGTCAACTAAAAAGTTGGTGAGTTCAAGTGCTTAGAGTTTCAAAACAAATAAAAGGAACTACAAAAGTTCACAGTAAAGGTTTTAGAATCCAGTGTGATAGTTTATAAAAATCTCATTCGATTTTAATAACATCGTTTTTAGTATCAGTCATTATGGGGTATCACAATCAACACTGCACTTGGTCCCCGGTTGGCCTCTTCTAAACTTGTGTTTAACCGGATATTCCCGTAGGAAAGGACCAAGCCTCAGATTAGTGAACCATTCCTGCTAGAATGGTTCACCATAGTATCTTACTCAAAAATCTGTTACATGCCACAAACGACCCCTCAGGATCTCAGTAGGGTACCTCCCTGTGGCGGGAGCCACTATGCGTGGGGGATTCCCCAAATAGATCTATTCATGTAAAAACAAACGGTTCACAAAAGAATTAATGATTATGACTAAAGTATCAGCAGGTATCCAAAAAGTCCCACATACATGCATCAAGTAAGCATAATCATAGTTCATAAAACAAAAGATCATGCAAAGCAGTAAACAGTATCACACATAAGAGTTTCAGTTTAAAAGGAGCATGCTTCATCCCCAAAACAAAAGTAAAAAGGGGGAACACGAGAACTCACCTTAGATGTCAAGCAAATAGAAATTCTTCGCGTGCCGGGAATAGCTCAAGTCTAGCACCCTAATATGAATATATTAAGTGATTAGCTACTGCTCTAAACCTATTTAAGGAGCAACAATAGTGCCTAAGACTTAAATAGACGGTTTCGGTTTTGATTCAATTAGGTTTGCGTAAAAAGTTTCCTTTTTAGGAAAGTCAAGGTTTTTCATGGAATCAAAGGTTTCTACCTTACTAGACCAGGGATATATATAGTAATTATGCCATTTAAGGGGGCAAATGAACTTATGGGATTCGGTTATGAAGTTTTGTAAAATTTACAGTTTTGCCCCTGAAGTTTCAAAGTTGACAATTTCTACCCTTAAGTTTGGTTTCTTGCATTAAATGTCCTCTATTCTTAAAAATCAGGTTCAAGACATTAATTAAACTTAATTTCAAGAATTTCTAACTAAAATTTCAGTTTATAGACTCGGTTTCTAAAATACGCGTTTAACGTTGCCGGTTACGGTAAAACCGAACGGTTTAAAATGGTTATTTATGAGTTTTCACCTTTTTGGGGTAAGTCCAGTAGCTACTTATTAAAATTATTTTTATGAGTTTCAAACCTTTTAGATTATAAAAATTTGTTTCTAAAAGTGGAAAGGCTCGTTTTTACGTTTAGACCGTTAAAACGCGATTTTAGTCGGGTTTGATGATTTTAAGGGCTTGTTCGACCAACCATTTGACTTTTGAGGTTATTTTATCTATTAAACTATGGGAAAGTCATAATTTTTATAAGTTGTAACATTTAACCCATTTATCATAGGTTTTTCTTTAAAAATGCTTCTCGGTTTACACCCGGTTTCATCTAAAATCCACTTAAATTTCCCTTTTGACCTCTAAAACTTTTCATTGACTCCAGAACACTTTATTTATCCATTTAGAACCTGGAATTCTCTTTAAAACGTTTATGGTCCATGTTTCCCATTTTTAAGTCATTTTTAACACTTTTTTCGGGTCCCGAAAGTGACCAAACTAGGCCTATACACATTATGTCCTTTGTTCCATAGGTCATGCCATGTTATTAAACTTAATATACACCAAAACTTACTGAAATTACAGTCCCAATCGTTGCCTAGTTGTTCTATACATCCATGGACTTTAAAACATGTAGAAAGTGTCATAAATGACCATTACACTTGTGTAAATCCTTGTAACTTGAGTCTAACCATTACTAAAAATTTATCTAACTTAATAATCAGATTATTAGGGTGTCTTAAAAGTCATTTTGAGCAGATTACAACCCTTGTCAAGGAGGCTTTTCAAGAAATGTCTAGAGGAAGTTGTTACTAGTAGAAGGAGGGACTATTCAAGGTGTAAAGCATGTTTGTACCATATGTAGGTGGTGTACACCCTTGGAGACTTCAAAAACATGTTTTTGTTAGTCTTAAAACCCTTTAATATGCAGGTTAAACGTTTGGTTTTGAAGGGTTACAAGATTCACAAGTGCATGGTGACAAAAACACCAAAAAGTGGGTTTTCAAGGGGTAAATCGGATTCTACCCCTTGGAATGAACATTATATCTGAGGTATACCTTCAAGAACGTGGGGAACCCCTCAAGAACAAAGAGAGAGTGAGATGTTTCTGCTACAACAAGAAAAAGATGGGTTTGTAGGTGAAAAATGAAGACAATCTCAAGAAATGACCAAAACCGATGTATCTTGCGGTTTAAGAGGCGTAGAACGTCGTGGATGGTTGGAATCTTCTTGGATGAGGCTGGAGAAGTCTAACACAAGCTGGAAACCTCAATATTTTCACGTTCCAAGCTTCAAAACTTCATCAAAAGTCCACCTTTGCTGCGGTTTGCTGCTGGCCGATGGGTATATGCTTGTAGTTTGCGATTTTTGGGGCTGGAATTGAGCTGGAATGAGGCTGGAATAGAGAGAAATTTTGAGAGGGAGAGTGTTTCTTCAGCTGGGATTTGAAATGAGAGAGAGAGAGAGTTGAAAGGATGAAGTGAAATGCATGGATTGTGTATGGGTGATATGGTGGTGTAAAGTGTTGGAAGAAAGCAAATGTTTCTATTGGGGAAGAGGGGGGTGGCCGATTTGGCCTTGTCCTCTAGTGTTCTTTTATTTTATTTTTTTTGTTTCTTTTTAAAACTAACTAATTAAATTGTAGAGTAGTTTTATAAAAAAGGGTAGTATTTAAATTGTTAGTTAGTAAATTGCCTTATGCATGGTAATGCATGTTAGGTCAGAAAATTGTAAGTGTGTGTGCACATATAGTTTTAATTGTTTCAATTGATATTCTTAATTCTAGCTAGGGTGACTAATTAATATTCCCGGGCACGAATTTTCTAAAATGGCAAGACTTAGAATGACTAATTTCACGTAAATCACATAGAATCATAAAAATTGATCAAATAAAAATTAGTGATTCTAACACTCTTGATATAATTGAATTGTTTCCATTATTAGTACTTATAAGACGGGATATGATGCAATTAAATTAGGGTTTAGAATAGTGACCTTGGGAGCGGTTGTCACATCAAATGTTTATTTTAAATTCATATAGTGTCATTCGATATAACTGTGTCTGAGATCCTGGTATGTCACACGCCTAACGGTAAAACCCCATTTGTGGAAATTGAGGGTGTGACATATCTTTATCCTTTCTTCCATTCACCAGTTGCTCAACAATTTTCTTTGAGCTTTTAACTTTGGCCAAATCAATTTGTGTTGCTGCATGTGCCAATTTTTCTTCTTCAAGTGTTTTGTTCAACTCTTCAAGTTGTTTCTTGACAAGTTCAAGTTCTTTAAGAGTTTTGTTCCAAGAAGCTTGAAGAGACATGATCTTGTCATCAGCAATTTTATGATCTGATTTTAGCTTGTTGTGCTTTAATTCTTCTTGTTTGAGCTTATCACATATTTTGAATGAGTATGTTCTGTAGTGTTCAACTAGTTCGAAACATGCTTTTGTGCACACTTTCTCTCTTACGTCCACTGGTATTTCTGGATAAGAGTTAGAAGATTCAGTATCAGAAGATGAGGTAACAACCTTTGGTCGTTCAGATTGAGCCATAAGAGCAACTTCTTCAGTGGTTTCTTTTGGATCTGATTTGTCGCTCCAGTCATACTCTTCTTCTTGATCAGAATCATCATTTCTCTTAGGATCCTTACTTCAAACCAGTCTTCATCATCCAGTTCAGCAACTAGAGCCAGATTAGCATTGAGATCAGTAGTAAACTATTCTACATATGCACTCCAATCATAACCATCTTTGATGTTTACAACCAGTGCCTTCTTAGGTTCCTCACTATTCTTCTCTTCTTTGAGTTCTAGCATAGGTAGGCTTTGGTATGGCTTTTGAAATGTCTTGTTAGACTGATGCTGATATTTTTGACTGCTTGAACTACCTTGACTGTTTCGTTCTTGCTTCCTTGGAGCTTTACATTCTCTTGAAAAGTGACCATAGCTATTACAGTTAAAGCATCTTGATTTTGATTTATCATACCCAACACTTTTGTTTGCACTGGGTTTATAATTTCTATTAGTATAAGAATGCATTTGAGTTCTGTAAGCTATCATGACCATTTGCCAGTTAAGATCTATCTCTTCTACATCATCAGGATCCATCTCAAACAGATCTTGTAGAACTAGCTCCACTTGAGTCAGATGACTGCCTTGATAAGCTTGGAAACTTGCCATGAATGCTGTAAAGGCTGATTTTGACTCTTCATCCTATAAAAGAATATTAATAACATCTTTAACTTTGCTAGGATTAGCAGAGTTAGAAGATGAACTCTCAGTTTGAGGTTTAGGCATTTGAGCTTTAGGAGGAGTCTGTGATTGTTGTTGAGTGGAATAGGCAGGTGTACTAGTGAAGAATCCTGCTCCCACAAACAGATCACCTTCATGTTCAGGAGTTGATTGGTCTTTAGCCAGAAATGCATTCTCCACTGTATTTGCTGGAGAAGCAAAATACTTATACTGAGATGTTGGTGCATGTCTATCATTGTTTCTTGAACTCTCATTAATCTCTACAGACTCAAGCTTAGCAATAAGAAGGTCAAGATCCATTGGAAACTTTTCAGTATGTTTCAACAAAGTAACAGTTTGTTTCCAAGATGATGGTAGTGCATTCAGAAGTCTATTGTTTAGATCCTCAAGATCATTCTTGATTCCCATGGTAGACATTTCTGTAGTTAATTGCACAAACCTGTTCATCATTTGATTAATAGTTTCTCCTGAGATATGCTCAAATAATTCAAGTTGTTGTTTAAGTTTCTGTTTCTTAAGGTCTTGAATTTCCTTCCCTCCTTCACATATAACCTTCAAGGCTTTATACATTGTATATCCAGTTTGATAGTTTTCAAGCCTTGAAAGAACTTCCAATGGTAGTCCTTTACACATGAGAGAATATGCTTTGATGTCATTCTTCACCTTCTTTAGATCATCACCATGAAGATTATCTTCTGGATAAGGCTCTTGTGAATCTTTAGAGTACACAAATCCTCTGTCTGGTCCATCAGTGATAATAGGGATATAAGGTCCTTTTTCAATTGATTTCCATAGATTAGTGTCTATGGAATTCAAGTGATGTTTCAGCCTTAGAGACCAGTTTTTGAAATCAGCTCTATTTTTATGTTTTGGAACTCTGTTTTCAGAATCTTCTGATTTCGCCATTCTTATATTTTTATTGTTTTTCTAAGTTTTTGAATTAAGAAAAGACTTAAAAAAATATTTTTGGATTTTTGAATATTTTTTTTTAAAATTCTAAGTGTCAATGAAGATGAGTCTGAACAGTGGTGATACGTCCCAACTGTAAGAAACGCCTCAACAGTGATCAAACGCTTCAATAGCTGATAAGTCTAAAGGATTGCCTTAGAAATTTTCCAACACAACAGTTTTAGAACTCCGAAACAGTAGTGAAACGCCTTCACAGTTGAAACTCTCGCACAGTGGTAATACTCCCACACAGTGGTTATACGCCTAGGGTTAAAAAGTTTGAACAGTTGAGAAACGCCTAAACAGTTCTCAAACGCCTGAACACTTAGGCAAATTTCAGTGATTTTCCAACCCTAGTACGCCACATTCATCATGTTCTTATGAATGTAACGAACTCTGAAATTTTGAAATCCTTCAATTGTTGATGAATTGAACTGAATCTTTACAATTAGTTCATTTTGATGCCAATAGTCAATTTTCTAACATCAATTGCAGTAATTATCAACAATTTTCACTGAATTTTAGAAATCTCAGTTCGTAAACTCAAGAACAACTTTTCGAACAGTTTTTCACTGATTCACTCAATTTTGATGTGATATACTGCAATTTGTGATTCAAATCATGTTTCTGATGATGAAACACAACTCTAATTCACAATATTTCACTTGAATTGTCAATCTATTACAGATTTCAGTGGATTTTTGAAGTTTCTATGTTCGACAGAACTTCAAAAACACTCAACCGAAAGCTCTAATACCATTTGATAGGATCAAATGCATCAATCTGTAACAAATTATGTGAACAATTCAAAGAAATACAAACAATTGTAATCAAAACAAGCAAATATCAACAAAATTCACAGTTCATTGATATAGCAAAGTCAATTACAAGAGTAAGTGTTGGACCAAAAGAACCAATGAGCCAAGATCAGGAAAACCTCTAAGTCCCACATGCCACTGCAATGACTGCTGAAGACTCCCATCAGCTGTTCTGACAAAGTCTGAAGATCAAAGTATGAAGATCAAAGAACTGAAGAACAACAGCTGAAGACTCCCATCAGCTGTTCTGACAAAGTCTGAAGATCAAAGTATGAAGATCAAAGAACTGAAGAACAACAGCTGAAGACTCTAAAGTACTGAAGACAAGTACTGAAGTATGAAGTACTGATCATACAAGTACTGAAGACTTCAAGTACTAAAGATATGTACTGAAGAATCAAAAGCTGAGGAACTGAAGAACTGAAAACCTTCTACTGAAGCACAAAGTCTGAAGACAAAGACTGAAGACAACAGCTGATGACATCTACTGAAGTCATCAGCTGATACATCATCTGAAGCCCAAGTCTGAAGAAACAAGTGTTGAAGACTCAGAGTTTGTCACAACAGCTGAAGAAGTCTTCTTCAGTTGTTGTGATGGTTTTTCCCTTTTAGTTTATTTTGTTTCAGTAGTTGTACAATAGTTGAAGAGCTTGTTCTTCAGCTGTTATAGTATCAGTAGTTATAAACGACTGAAGAGTTTGTTCTTCAGTCGTTGTAGGATTTCAGTAGTTTACTTTTGTCAGTACTTGTAAAAGATAGGAACACTTTTGTAAGAAGATGTCAGCTGTTGACATCTTCAGTAGTTTTATGTTTCGTCAGTTGTAATTTTAATAATCAGTTGATGTCAGAGAAAGGACATCATCACCATCCTTTTGCCGCCTATAAAAGGATGGTGAACCATGCTGTTTTAATTGCCGAAACGTGGTGAGCAATAGAACAATTAATTTTTTGCAGAACTCTTTTCTCTCTCTATGTTTGTGCTTTTACTTGCAATATCTTTTATGTTCTTGCTATAATTGCTAATTAACGTGCTAAATCCGCTGCAAACCAATCTGATTGATCAAACGAGAGGCTGAGATCCTGTCAAATGGTATCAGAGCAGGTTAATCATTGATCGATTTCACTATTGATCATTTGAAACTACTCTTTTGATCTCTCTATTTGATCGAATTAGCAATTTGCAAGAATTAGCCATAGAGAGTGAGTTTCTGCTGTTTCTGGCCAAAATCTTGAGGTTTTCTGGTGGTTTTGAGTTACGTTTGTCTTGCTTAAACTTGTTTTTGACTAAAACCTGAGATGACGACACCAACTAATGATCCTCACAATACTGGTTCCTCAACCAAGCCTCCGATGCTTGTTAGGAACGAGTATAACATATGGCAAAGACGTATGCTTCACCACTTGGCTATCAACAGTGCTGGTTGTTGGAAGTCAGTGGTGCATGGACCATACAAGCCTATGGTGAGCGTCCCTGAATATAATGAACAGGTTGCGAAGAAACCTGAACAATATTCGGACGAAGATCTAAAGCTGTTCAAAATTGATGCTAGAGCCCATGGAATTTTAGCCATGGCTATTCCTAATGAGATTTATTCAGGACTCTTGCATCATGAGTCTGCTCATGACCTATGGGTTGCTCTAAAGGAATAATTTGGAGGAACTGATTCGGTCTTAGCAAACAATAGGGAAATCCTCGCCCAACAATATGAGACATTCTCATATAGAAAGGGTGAGACTCTGACCCAGCAGTTTGAGCGGTTCTCTTGTTTGATCTCTGAGCTGAAGATGGTCAAACAAGAGTACTCCAACAGCCAGATGAACAACAGGTTCCTCAGGTCACTGCCTGAGAGATGGGACACTTATACCATTGTCCTACGCTCCAGTGCAGACATGGAAACTCTACCTCTCACCCAACTTCATGGGAAACTGCTCACTTTTGAGAGAGAGATAGAGCAAAAGAGGAAGTTGTCCACTTCTGGTAAGCTCGCTGATGACTTTGTCCAAGGTAATACTGCCTTGATAAGTCAGGAGTCAGAATATGCTTCATCAGAAAGTTCTTATGATGAGCATATTGATTTCTCTACCAACTCAGAACAAGCTTTTGTTGGTGTTAGTAGTTTAGGAGGTGGTGGTGACAATTTGTGGTTTCTGATGGAGGACTTGAAGGGCATTCCAGATGATGATCTGGAAGAGATGGATATTTTGAACCAAATGGCAATGATAAATATCCGCTCTCAAAAGGTCTACAAGAGAACTGGTAGCAATTTCCCTGGACTCTCTGGCAAAACCAAAGTTGGTTTTGACAAGAACAAGTTGAGGTGTCACAAGTGCCAAAGGCTTGGACACTTTGCAAGAGAGTGTAGATCGTCTGGATCTAACTCCTCTGCACCCTTTATGACTTTTCCCTACAATAGCTCACAGCACAGAGGGCAACCTTCCTCCAGTTCTGGCCATCCATCACAAGCACAGGCACCACCTGCTTACTTTGTGCCACAAGGTCATATGCTATATCCTTACCCCTGTTACTACATGCCTCAGCCTAGTCAAGATCAAGCACCCTCGGCTCAACCACCTCATGCTTTTCCTGAGCCTCAATCTTCCCAATCTCATCATCACACACAACCTCAACAACATAGCTTTTTCACCCCAAGTGTTGTTGACTGGAGTAGTCTACCAGAATAGCTATCTGGTCAGGAACAACTACTCCAAGGTGCTGGTCAACATGGTGGTGACCAACCTTTTGGAAATCTTACTCTGATGGTCCTTGATTCTGCTGAGGGGTCATCATCAAATGCCTCATCTCAGGTATCCACTGAGGCAAAAGCCAAGCTTTGTTCAGAATCATGCATAGAAGCATTTGCTTCTATTGGAGAAGCAAATGTAGCTTTAATAGATAAAAATCTTGAGCTTGAGCACACTATTTCCAAAAGAAAAGCTGATTTTGAGGCTGTACTCAAAGATAAAAATGATGAGATTTACAAGCTTAAATGCCAAATCAAAGATGAAAAAGCTAGGGAAGATGTACTTCTAGAGAAGTACAGAGACCTCAAGGAAACTCTTGCAACCACCCAAGTTGAGTGTGATCGATGGGTGCAATCATGCAAGGGTTTTGAAATGCTTCTTAGCAAGCAATTAGCTTCCAATGTGAAGTTTGGCATTGGTTATAATCACACTGCTCCTCCTACAGATTTCACTTCAAGAGTAGAAGTTGAATCTGATGGGGAGAGCAATAACCAATCCTTCTCATCATGTGTCCTACTATCTTCTGAATCAGCATCATCAGAGATAGAAGTTAGCATTAACTCCTGCCAAAACCAATCAGCTGATGCTACAACAGCTGATGGTTCAAATGCTGACTATCACATGACCAAAAGGCTGATCAATTCAGGTGTTGTCACTAGAAGTACTGAAGGTACTGGAGAGCAAGTGACAACATCTGAAGTTCGAACCTCAAATATTGTTAGCACTAAAGAGAAGAAAACTAACAGTAGGAAAGGTTTGAAGACAGCTAAAGAGGATACCAGGAAAGGAGGCACTAGGAAGAAAACTGCTAGTACTGATGGCAAACAGCTGAAGAACAAGTCTTCAGTAGTTACATCCTCTTCAGCTGATGATCAGCATAAGATGAAGAAGAAGCCATGTGAGATATGTGGCTTGTTCAATCATCTTACTGATGATTGCTGGTACAAAAGGGGTTCCAAACTCAAACAGAAGGAGAAAATCCATGAGGATATCAATAAAATGAAGAATGAGTTTGAAACCAAGTTTGTACTAGCAACATCCAAGCCTGAAATCCCTAAGCCCAAAGCTAAATCTAAAAAGAAGGTAGGGGTTACTCAGGCAACAGCTGAGGTTGCTCAGAAAAAGATGGTACAACATAGGAATCCATCATCAGCAAACTCCAATGTGTCTGAAGAGCTGAAGGATTTATCACAAAATCAGACACAACTGGTGATGATGGTTCAGCAACTAGTGGGAAGAGTCAACCACTTAGATGCTCCTGTGTTGAAACCACAGAAAAGGAAGTCCAAGCCAAAGGGTTCCTCTTCTGCACCATCTTCTTCACCTCAGGCTGTCACACATAACACACCTGTTAGTGCTGCACCTGTAGTTGAAAACAGACCCAAAACCAAACAGGTTTGGGCCTCTAAGACTAACTAACACATGGTTGTGTTTGCAGGGTTCTTCAACATGCCATAGAAGCATCTGGTATGTAGACAGTGGAGGATCCATGCACATGACAGGAAGCAACTCCCTTCTTAATGACTACTCTCAAGGAAAGAAGGGGTTTGTTTCCTTTGGCAATGATGCAAAGGGTTACATCATCGGAAAGGGCTTTGTTTCCAATGGGGAAATAAGGTTTGATGATGTTAACCATGTGGAGAATCTCAAGTACAATCTCTTGAGTGTCAGTCAAATGTGTGACAAAGGCCATGTTGCCCTTTTTACAGGCCAGAACTGTCGGATTCTGTCATCCAAAGTTCTGAGTTCGATTGACAAGGCATTGGATGAACACACTCTCCTGAAGGCCAACAGGACAGGAAGAGTGTATGCCTTAGATCTTTCCAAAAAGATAGATCTAAAAGGCCATCCTTGCCTATTCTCCAAGGCCTCTCCTCCAGAGTCTACACTATGGCATAGAAGGCTGGGTCATGTTAATTTCAAGAATATGAATCAGCTGATAAGCCATGGTTTAGTAAGAGGATTGCCTCAGAAGGAGTTCAAGTGTGTAGATGACTGTACTGCTTGCTTGAAAGGAAAACAACACAAAGTGTCATTCCCTTCAATAGAAGAACCAAAGTCCACTGCCTGCTTACAGCTCCTGCACATGGATCTCTTTGGTCCTGTCCGAGTGATGAGCATGGGAAGGAAGAAATACTGCCTGGTAATTGTCGATGATTATTCCAGGTTTGTATGGACTTTCTTCTTGCACTCCAAGGATGAAGCAGCCAAGACTATAATGAACTTTGTGTTACTTGTAGAAAAGCAGTATTCCCTACAGGTCAAGTGTGTGAGGAGTGACAATGGAACAGAATTTAGAAATCACACACTTGATGACTTCTACCTGTCCAAGGGAATTAAAAGGCAGTTTAGTATTCCTAGAACTCCTGAGCAGAATGGAGTGGTGGAGAGAAAGAACATGACTCTCATTGAAGCCGCAAGGTCAATGTTGGCTGACTCAGGGCTGCCACTGACCTTTTGGGCTGAAGCTGTCAACACAGCTTGCTATGTACAAAATAGAGCTTTAGTGAATAAGAGGTTGATGAAGACTCCCTATGAAGTTCTTCATCATTTGGCTCCTCTGATTTCATTCTTTAGAGCCTTTGGGTGTCCATGTTTTATTCTCAACACTAGCAACCCACTCTAGAAGTTTGCTAGTAAGGTGGATGCAGGGTATTTTGTTGGTTATTCATCAACTTGCAAGGCATACAGAGTCTTCAACTGTAGAACAAAGGGGTTGAAGAAACTCTGCATGTGAAGTTCAATGAATCTCCAAAGGATAAGATTCCACAAAACCCTGTGGAGTTGTTTGATCTGGACATACTGCAATATGTTCCTTATCAACCTCCAGCTGTTGAGCTTGTCAACAGATCTCCACCTGTTGGTACTGATGATGATGTAGTCAGTACTCACCTCTTCAGATTTAGTGACAACCTGCCTGAGTCCACTGAACCTGATGCTCCTGTAGCCTCAGCAGCTCCATCCACTACAAATGCTGATAAGATTTCTGCTTGCTCTACTTCGTTTGAGCTGCCATCCTCTACATGGTTTCAGGAATCTCCATCACCATCTGTTGCTGCTGATGGGTCTACAAACACTTGCACAGATATCATAGTCTATCAAGAGCTCAAGAATCACCCCATATCTCAAATCATTGGTGATATTCATGCTGGAGTTTCAACCAGGAATCAATTGTCCAACTTCTGCTTCTATGCACTCTTCATCAGTCAGCAAGAGCCAAAGAACTATCATATTGCTTTAAGAGATAATGGATGGGTGGAAGCTATGCAGCTTGAGCTTCTTCAGTTTAAGAAACAGCAAGTGTGGGAGCTTGTTCCATTACCCAAAGGTAAGTGTGCTATAGGCACCAAGTGGGTATTTAGGAACAAAACAGATGAGAAAGGCCAAATTGTCAAGAACAAGGCTAGACTGGTTGTTCAAGGGTTTGCACAGGAGGAAGGCATCGATTATGATGAGACCTTTGCACCTGTGGCCAGACTGGAAGCAATCAGACTGTTCTTAGCTTATGCTGCCTTTCACAGTCTTAAAGTTTATCAAATGGATGTCAAAAGTGCCTTCCTATATGGGAAAATAAAAGAAGAGGTTTATGTGTGCCAACCACCAGGCTTTGAGGACAATAAACATCCTGATTGGGTGTACAAGCATGATAAGGCTCTTTATGGGCTGAAGCAAGCACCTAGAGCCTGGTATGAGACACTCTCAACTTTTCTTCTAGAGAATAAGTTCACTAGAGGCACCATTGATAAAACCTTATTCATCAAGACTGTGGGAGAACATAAGCTCCTTGTTCAAATTTATGTAGATGACATCATCTTTGCATCCTCTGATCCAAAGTTATGTGATGAATTTACAAAGCTCATGAAGCTAAGATTTGAAATGAGTGCTATGGGGGAATTACAGTTCTTTCTAGGTTTGCAAATCAAACAACAGGATGATGGAATCTTCATCCATCAGTCCAAATATACCAAAGAGTTGTTGAATAAGTTTGATTTACAAACCTGTAAGCCCTGTTCTACTCCCGTGAGCAGCATCGCACAACTAGATGTAGATCAGAAAGGTAAAGCGGTTGATGAAACCCTTTACAGATGTATGATTGGGTCCTTGATGTACCTTACAGCTTCTAGACCAGACATCATGTTTGCAACATGTGCTTGTGCTAGATTTCAGGCTGCACCTAAAGAATCCATTTGATTGCAGTCAAAAGGATCTTTAGATATCTGCAAGGTACCCAATCACTAGGTCTTTGGTATTCAACTGGGCATTCTTGCAAATTAGTTGCTTTCTCTGATAGTGACTATGCAGGATGCAAAGTCACCAGAAAATCCACTTCTGGTGGTTGCCAATTTCTAGGCAATTGTTTAGTTTCTTGGCAGAGTAAGAAACAAACATCAATTGCTACATCCACTGCTGAAGCTGAGTATATTGCTGCTGCAAGTTGTACCTCTCAGATACTCTGGCTTCAGAACCAACTTCTGGATTATGGCATTACTGAGACTAAGACTCCATTACTAATGGATAGTGCTTCAGCTCTTTGTATAGTTAAAAATCCAGTCCAGCACTCTAGGACCAAACATATAGAGATCAGACATCATTTTATCAGGGATTGTTATGAAAAAGGTCTGATTGATCCTAAGTTTGTGCCTAGTGCTGATGAGCTTGTAGACATTTTTACTAAGCCCTTAGATAGTGCTACATTCCAAAATTTGGTACTAAGGCTTGGTATGCTGCAGCTAGAGTAATTTGACCAATGCTGATGCTCTTACTTCACAACTACTGAAGAGCAAAGGTCAAATATAAGTACTGATGAGTAATTTAGTCTTCAACTCTTTCACAACTACTGAAGACTAAAACGACTCAAAGTACTGATGTACATTATTTATTGAAAACAACTGATGTAGTGAGGTGGATTACAACTACTGATGTATGATTTTCAAATAAATAAGTACTGAAGAACAAATTTTGCTCACAAGTACTGATGTGTAATCTTACACAAGTACTGAAGAAAAAATTTGTTCACCAGCTTTGAAGAGTGTTTCATCAGCACTTGTGAACATCTGATCACAAGAGCTAAAGGCATATATATTCACAAGAGCTGAAGGGTCAATGAAATATCTGAAAGTCAGCCAAAGAGCTGATGAGTAAGTGTAGAGGCTAGCATGAAACAACTGATTTGACGGAAATAGCTGATGAGTAATTTCTCATCAGCTGATGCCAACAGCTGCTGTTTCATACCCAAACAACTGAAGGACAAAACCATGTCTTCAGTAGTTTCACAACTACTGATGGCTAACACCAAGTCCTCAGTTGTTTACAACAACTGAAGCAATACCATGTCTTCAGTAGTTCATAACTACTGATATCAGTAGTTCACAACTACTGAAGGCTAACACCAAGTCTTTCAGTTGTTACAACGTCTGAAGAAGAATATTAGGTCTTCAGTAGTTCATAACTACTGAAGACTGACAATAACTCTTCAGCCGTTTACAACATCTGAAGGACAAAACCAAGGTTTCAGTAGTTTTAACTACTGAAGACTAACACCAAGTCCTCAGATGTTACAACCACTGAAGGTTAAGACCACGTCATCAGTCGTTACAACAACTGATAACTAACACCAAAACCTTCAGTAGTTTTCTTTCAGCCTTTGCCCTACCCTATAAATACCCAATGTTCAGAACATTTACTCCTCACTTGACCTAACCTTTCAAAACCTCTGAACTTCCCATACACCATTAATGGCGACCATGCAACTGAAACCTCGACACAACTGTGTCGCTCATCTCACCAAATCGCCATTATGGCCAAAATTTCACCATGCCGTCGATCTGATGCACGACTCACCTTACCAAACGGCATTCCTTTTGAACCCTACCATCTACACCGAATCCCTGACGAAGTTTTGGACGACCATCACCGTCCAAACCGGAGAGCAGGATGGCGAGGTCTCTCTCCGGTCCTCCGTCAACAACCACCCAGTGGTTATCACTCCAGCCACTATTCGCCAAACCCTAAAGCTGGAGGATGCCACCTACCCAACCTCTTACCCAAAAGGCGCCCTGGATCTATCCTTCACATCCAACGACTACCAGGGTGACCTCTCCGCCGCAACCTTGTTGAAGGAACACTTCCCTGATCCCCAACGCCTCATTTTTCATATGGTGAACGTGTGTCTGGCTCTCAAAACCTCTTCATGGGACCAGATGTCAACAAGGTGGCAACAGGTATTGTTCTCTATCCTTGAAAAACAACCTTTAAACTTAACAGATATTATATTTTTGGAAATCAAGGATATGGCCACAAAACCAGTTTCTAACCGATGGATCTTGTATCCTCAGTTCATCATGGCCATAATAGAAAACCAGCTTCAGGCTGAGGGACTTGTTGGCACTGGGGTCCCTGCCTTGGCTGTTCTAGCGAGGTATACTCCAGGCACAACTCTGACCAATCCTTAAAACAGGCTGGCCGGCTGCGAAAACCCATGCAGCAGGAACCCACAGCCTCCACCTCCAAATCCAAAGTCCCCACCAAACCAAAAGCCAAAAAGAAGTCCAAAAAGGCTACTGAGGGAGATGAGTCCCCTGAGGATGCCCCTGCAACATAAATGCAGGATGTGGCTGCTGGTTCGATTCTCCCAGCAGCTACCACGACTCCACCCACCACAACCGCACAGGCTTCCTCTCAAAAGGAGCCTGATGCAACCACTTCTGGGGCAGCCACACTTCTGGGGTCTATCTCACTTGAGAAGACTGCCATTGAAATGCACAGTCCCCCCCTGTGCACACTGCTTCGAGCCCATCTACTGATGAGACCGCCCCACAAAGCCCTACATTGGCAATAGCCAAAGTGCTAACCCATCTGAGCACTCCACCCTCTCCCCAGAAACCTATTACAACTGGGGAGACTCCAACCGAAGAGGGGGTGGATAATAGTGCCGGTGGGAGCCACAGCACAGAGAATCACAAGTCCAATCTCCCAGTGTGGCTTGGGAGATAGGACAAGCTGGTGAGGCTGCCACTTCCTCTGCATCAGCATCTGAGCAGGGTGAAGCCGGTAACATCAATAAGACCTCACCAGAGGCAACTGCCGATGATGGATCGAATCCGGAGGCTGGAAGTCCCCAGTACCATGAACAAAGGGCAGATGCTATTACTGAGCCACACTCAGAGCATGTACATCCTGACATTGTCAGGAGGTCAGGTGATTCAGTTCATACTGATGATGACCTGAGCTTCTTCTTCGACGTTATAGCTCACAACACTATCTTAGAGGATGAGATAAGCAGACTCAAAGAGCTGCTTGCTCAGATGACTCAAGATAGAAGTCCATCTGCCACCACAACCCCACAGATGGCGCCTTCACCTGAAGGTCTCACAAACACTGAGCCACTCCCACAAACTCGGCCACCAGCCCCTGCTTCTGGCACTAGCTCTCAGGGTCAGAACCCCCCTGAGCAGCTGGATGCTATCCTCCAGAAATCCCTACCTCTCATCACACCCATACTAAAAGATATAGTCATTCAAACCATTGATGAGAGGCTTCCCACTTATATCCAACCCACGGTGGAGGTTGCCATTACCAAGGCGCTAGAGGCAGAGAAAGAGGTGGTGGTTGAGAGGGAGAGGGCTGAGGAGAGTAGTAGGGCGAGGGAGAAAGGGAAGAGGAAAGAGAGGGAGGTTGAGCATATAGAAGTGGCTGGAATCCAAAAGGATCTCAGTGTCACTTATAAGAAAAAGGGAGAGGAGGGAAAGAAGGTGACTGACTCCGATCTAGCAGCCCTTGTCAAGGAGGCTGACGCTGAACAAAGCAGGTCAATGGACTCTGCCATTGGTCAGCTGTTCAGGCAAGGCTTTGACAAGGACACAACATTGCTAGATCAGGAGCTCAGGAAGATGGAGACTAGGGAGATCGAACACCGATGGTCTACTTATAGCCAAGAGGACAAAAAGAGACTCGAGGCTATGAGTAGATTTATTTCGAAGTATCTGGGCAGGCCAGTCCTTGATGTCAAAGCATGGACCAGGGACAGAATCTTGGCTATAGCCGCCAAGATCTGTTCAGCTGGTGATTTCACCAAAGGACTGGTCGCTGAGGCCCTCTCCGAAGCCGGTGCTGGGAACAGGACACTGCTGGCAAAACAGACCAAACCATCACTCATCTCTAGATTGCTAGCAGTGCCTGCCAACATTCCCACACCAACCAGCAAACCACAACCCACAGAACCAACCCCCTCAGCATCAAAACCCGCAGCCAATGATCCACCCATGAAGAAGAAGAGAAGGGTGTTGAGGCTGCAAGAAGAAGAAGAAGAGGAGGATAAGGAGGATAGTCTGCCCATTTCTGCAGTTATACCTCTACCTAAAGTCAAATCACAAACCATCACTCCCACCTCACAGATGGATACTGTGAGGGTTAAGATAGAGGAAGAGGAGCAGCAGCAGCTTCATGATGCTGAAATGCTTAAGTCAATTGACCAAGCATATGCCGCCTCTACCTCTATCATGAACATGAAGAAGGAAGCTCTGAGACTCTTCACTCTCAAACAAACCTTCCAATATAACAAAGAGAGAGTGAGGACTTGGCCTGATCCTAGGGTGGCTCACAGGATCACAAAGAAAGATATTCCTGTGAGGTACAAGAGCCAGATGAAGAGGATTGTAGATAAAGTAATAACTGTGGCTCTTGTATTAACACCCTGGGAAATTGTGGATGAGTTTGAGAAGGCTTATAAATCTAAGCAACCACCCGAAATAATGTTGAAGAATAGGATGGTGAGGAAAGGCTTAGTTTATAAGAAGCTTGAGAACTTCCACAAAGATGAGCTCAACTTGTTGCTAGAAGGCCAACATCCAGATGAATTTGCATATAAGCAAATCACAACAGTTGAGGTCAAGAATGGCAAACAGGTCAAGTTTGTCTCAGAGATGTACGACCGTGAAGGATTGTTCGATGGTGGGGCTGAAGACATGACCAAAGAAGAACAAATGATTTTCGTCCGAGCCTACACCAGAGAATCCTACAGGCTAGTACGTGGGAGGTAGGTTTCATGGATGGGATAACAGCTCTGTGTCCAATTCCCCAAAACAGAGCTCCCATCCATACTTAGCCAAACAAATACTAGAAACCTTCTCCCAGGCCAGTGCTTATCAGGGTCAACTTCTGATCTGATCTAGAAGGAAATAGACCAATCTTTATGCCAACAATAAGTGGGACAACAAATAATTAGAGGTTTTGGCTGCATTGGTTCAGGGGGAGTTTGTTGGACCAAAAGAACCAATGAGCCAAGATCAGGAAAACCTCTAAGTCCCACATGCCACTGCAACGACTGCTGAAGACTCCCATCAGCTGTTCTGACAAAGTCTGAAGATCAAAGTATGAAGATCAAAGAACTGAAGAACAACAGCTGAAGACTCTGAAGTACTGAAGACACGTACTGAAGTCTAAAGTGCTGATCATACAAGTACTGAAGACTTCAATTACTGAAGTAAGTACTGAAGAATCAAAAGCTGAAGAACTGAAGAACTGAAGACCTTCTACTGAAGCACAAAGTCTGAAGACAAAGACTGAAGACAACAGCTGATGACATCTACTGAAGTCATCAGCTGATACATCATCTGAAGCCGAAGTCTGAAAAACCAAGTGTTGAAGACTCAGAGTTTGTCACAACAGCTGAAGAAGTCTTCTTCAGTTGTTGTGATGGTTTTTCCCTTTTAGTTTATTTTGTTTCAGTAGTTGTACAACAGCTGAAGAGCTTGTTCTTCAGCTGTTATAGTATCAGTAGTTATAAACGACTGAAGAGTTTGTTCTTCAGTCGTTGTAGGATTTCAGTAGTTTACTTTTGTCAGTACTTGTAAAAGATAGGAACACTTTTGTAAGAAGATGTCAGCTGTTGACATCTTCAGTAGTTTTATGTTCCGTCAGTTGTAATTTTAATAATCGGTTGATGTCAGAGAAAGGCCATCATCACCATCCTTTTGCCGCCTATAAAAGGATGGTGAACCATGCTGTTTTAATTGCCGAAACGTGTTGAGCAATAGAACAATTAATTTTTGCAGAACTCTTTTCTCTCTCTATGTTTGTGCTTTTACTTGCAATATCTTTTATGTTCTTGCTATAATTGCTAATTAACGTGCTAAATCCGCTGCAAACCAATCTGATTGATCAAACGAGAGGCTGAGATCCTGTCAGTAAGAAAGCAGCAATTGTTACAACTACTTAACTCTACTCTAGACAAAGCTATTTACATTATCAACGAACTAAAGACTATCTATTTACAATTCTAGTCCCTATACTAAGGCAAAATTGTAAAAGACACACTAAGACTAATGTCAATCTTTTAGAGGACTAACAAAATTTTCGAAAAGATTGTTAACATTTAGTATTCTTTATATCTTTAAAACGTGAATTTGAATGTAATTTTGCTTATGGTATAGTGTGTTCAACACTTTAAAACTTTTTATGTAAAATTGATCAAGTTTTAAAAATTTAAAAATTACTACGTAATTTGATAATCTATAATAAGAATTAAATCATTGTATTCATGTATACTTATTGTTTGTCTTGTGTTTAATGGATTACAAAACTAATGTTTGAGACAAACAATAATGTAGCAGCATAATGATTAGATTCTTATTGAGGACAAGATATGTGTATGCTATGTGTGCAACACCAGTCATATATGAAAGATTGATAAAGAAATGTTGGAGAATAGCTGAGATAGATGGAAATGATGAAGGAAGAAAAGTATTGAGAGGATGTATTACTAACCAAAAAATGATTGAACTTTCTGAACAGACAATAAGAGATGCTCTAAGACTGGGAAACAATGATCCACAAGACTTGGTTGAGCTTTCCTTTAATGAATGTAGAGAGACATTCATTGCTATGGGTCATCCTGATAATTTCCCAAAGAAGCAATTCTTTAGGGCAAGGGTTTACAATCACTGGAAACTATGAGGCTACATATTTCAACATTGTATGTCAAAGAGAAGTGTTGGATGGAAATAATTTCCTATTTATATAGCATCTGAAATAGTAGCTTTAGCCGTAAATAGAAGATTTAACATGGCTAAATGGATTCTAAATGGATTTGCTTACAATCTAGAGAAAGGAAAGAGGAGTTAGTATTTGATGTATCCTAGATTTCTACAAATGATCATAAATGAAGAAAACCCTGATTTTCATGCATATGGAATCAGTGATGAATGTTTTGAACTTGAACATATGTCTGAAACAGTGTTTAAGAGACTTGCAGTGATTTCTAGTGCTTAAAATGTACCTGTTTTTGATTATATCAGGAATGTGGCAAGAGATGATGTAAACATCAATGAAGATTATTTTCATTTAACTGAGGATGCTCCTATTGATCCTAATGATCTAATTGAAGATGATAATAAAGATGTGTCTGAGTTAGAAGAAGAAGAAAATGATGATAATGATTTAGATGAATCTGGGAATGAAGAAAATTCATCTGGCGGTGACGATGATGATGATAATGATAGTGATGAGAATGTAGCTGAAGCAAAAAATAAAGTAGATAGTGAAGAAACATTATTAGATCATCTGAATAAGAATATTGATAAAGAGAAACTGAATGATGAGATGGATGATGTGAATGAAGAAGTTAATGTTGTTGATGAACTAGATGAAAATGTCAATGAAGGATTTGATCAACAACAGAACTTTGACTTTGATTACACTAATGTAATTATGTTTGAACCAATTATTCAAATTCTACACCTGTTGTTGAATATCGAATTCATGATACTCAAGAAATAGTTATTTCTGAAGAATCTCAACTTAAAACAACACAAAATGTGTCTGTTAAAACTGAAGATGTGAATGATGTTGATCTTCTTGATTCCTTGAAAGGAATAAATAAGTTGAGAGAAGAAAATGAAATATTGAAAGCTGAATCATTAAAGAAAGATATGTTGATGACTGAACTTGAGGAGAAATTGAAAGTGTTAAATGATGAATGTGAGAAACTGAAAGATAGATTGAAAGATCAATCCAAAGAACCTGATGTTCTACCATCAGAGGAAGAGATAGACCCTGAAGTGCAAGACAATGTGGTTCAAAGAATATCATAAGTTTATAAAATAAAAAGAAAAATTGATGAAACTATGATTGAATCATCTGCTGAACTGTCACACCCCCAGGCCCAGGTGGGGTGGGACGTCACAGATTATCAAAAACTTACATGGCAGCGGAAACAAACCAATATAAGAGCTCAAAGGAAGAGAACATCACATGGCATTTCAAGTTTTCAAAAGACACCGGGCTGGAAACAGATCCAGACCCAAATGTTTACATGTTCAACATAAATTTAAATAGTCATTGTTTCAAATTGTTAAAGTCACAAATTGGTCACACACAAACAAAGCCATGGTCTCGGGATTGAGCCTAAGTCTTCCATAAGCTAAGAGTCTTCACGGGTTACCTGACACGTGCTCAAAAGAAAAGAGTGTCAACTAAAAAGTTGGTGAATTCAAGTGTGAAAGTTTATGAAAATCTCATTTGTTATAAACTTAAAACATCATTTTTCGTTTCAGTCATCATGGGGTATCACAATCAACCCTTGCACTTGGTCCCCGGTTAGCCTCTTCTAAACTTGTGCTTAACCATTATTAGATCATCTGAATAAACTTGTGAAACTTGTGCTTAACCGGATATTCCCGTAGGAAAGAACCAAGCCTCAGAATAGTGAACCATTCCTGCTAGGATGGTTCACCATAGTATCTTATTCAAAACCTGTTACATGCCATAAACGACCCCTCAGGATCTCAGTGGGCTACCTCCCTGTAGCGGGAGCCACTGTGCGTGGGGGATTCCCCAAATAGATCTATTCACATAAGCAAGCGGTTTACAAAAGAATTAATGATCATGACAAAAGTATCAGCAGGTATCCAAAAAGTCCCACATACAAGCATCAATTAAAGCACAATATGAAAGTTTCAGTTTAAAAGAGCATGCATCATCCCCAAAACCAAAGTAAAAAGGGGAACACGAGAACTCACCTTAGATATCAAGCAAAAAGAAATTCTTCGCGTGCCGGGAATATCTCAAGTCTAGCACCCTAACATAAATATATTAAGTCATTAGCTACTTCCCTAAGCCTATTTATGGAGCAACAATAGTGCCTAAGACTTAAATGGACGGTTTCGGTTTTGATTCGATTAGGGTTTGTTTAAAAGTTTTCTTTTATGGAAAGTTAAGGTTTCTCATACAATTAATGGTTTTTACATTACTAAGTCCAGATATATGTTAATTATGCTAATAAAGTGACTAAAGTGCTCATTGGAGTCGATTAGGAAGTTTAACCAAATTTTACAGTTTAGCCCCCAAAGTTTCAGAATTGACAGTTTCTACCCTTAAGTTTGGTTTCTTGTATTAAATGTCCTTTTTAACCAAAAATCAGTTTCAAGAAACTAATATAACTTCATTTTAAGAATATATACTCAAATTTTCAGTTTATAGGTTCGGTTTGTAATTTACGCGTTTACCGTTGCTGGTTACGGTAAAACCGAACGGTTTAAAATGGTTATCTATGAGTTTTCACCTTTTTGAGTCTAAGACCAGTAGCTACTTTTTAAAATCATTTTATGATCTTCAAACCTTTTAAATTACAAAAATTTGCCTCTAAAAGTGAAAAGGTTCGTTTTTACGTTTAAACCGTTAAAACGCGTTTTTAGTCTGGTTTGACCATTTTAAAGGCTTGTTTGACCAACCATTTTACTTTTGAGGTTATTTTATTTTAACCTACTGGAAAGTCATGATTTTTATGAGTTTTAACATTTAACCCATTTATCATAGAATTTTCCTTAAAATCGATTTAAATTATCTTTTGACCACTAAAAATTCCCATTAGCTCCAGAACACTTTATTAATACTTAATTAACCTGAAATTCTCTTTAAAAAGTTCATAGTCTATGTTTTCCTATTTTAAGTCATTTTAACATATTTTCGGGGTCCCGAAAATGACCAAAATGGGTCTAAACACATCATGTCTTTTGTTCCAGAGGTCAAACCATGTTATTAAACTTAATATTCACCAAAACTTACTGAAATAACAGTCCCAACACGTTGCCTAGTCGTTCTACACATTCATAGCCTTCAAATTCATAGAAAATGCCATAACCGACCATTACACTTGTGTAAATCATTGTAACTCAAGTTTATTCATTACCAAACTTCATCTAACATAAAATCATGTTGTTGGGGTGTCTAAAACTCATTTTGAGCAGGTTATAACCCTTGTCTAAGAGGGTTTTCAAGAAATGTCTAAAAGAGGTTGTTACTAGTAGAAAGAGGCATTGTTCAAGGTGTAATGCATGTTTTTACCACATGTAGGTGGTATTTATTATTTGAAACATTAAAAACAGATTGTTAGTAGTATTAAAACCCATTTATATGCAGGTTAGACGTTTTATTTTGATGGGTTGCAAGATACACAAGTAAATGGTGCCAAAAACACCAAAAAGAGGGTTTTCAAGGGGTAAATCGGTTTCTACCCCTTAGAATGAGCATTATATCATGTGATATACCTTCAAGAATGTGGGAACTCCTCAAGAACAAAGTGAGGGTGAGATGTTTCTGCTACAACAAGAAAAAGATAGGTTTTTAGGTGAGAAATGAAGGTAAGCTTAAGAAATGACCAAAACCGACACAAAGAGCTTACACTTGATGTAACTCGCGTTTTGGAAGGTGTGGATGGTTGTGAATGACTGGAATCTTCTTGGATGAGGCTGGAGAAGTCGAAAACAAGCTGGAAACCACAAATCTTGCAAGTTTCAAGCCTCAAAACATCACCAAAAGTCACCTCACTTGCGATTTGCTGCTGGACGATTGTTGTTCTTGTTGTTGCTCACTGTTTGGGGCTGAAAATGGAGAGAATGGAGAGAAAATTTTGAGAGGGAGAGGAGTTCTCAGGTGGTGGAAATCGAGAATGAGAGGAGAGAGTGGGAAGGTATGAAAATGAATTGCATGCAATGTGAATGGAGTGTTATGTGGGTGGTGTGTGGAAGAAAGCAAGCAATCCTATTGGAGGACTAGGGGGCGGCCGAAAATGGCTTGTCTTCTAGTGCCATTTTAAATTTTTAAATATAATTAATTAATTGTAGGGTAGATTTTATAAAAGGGTAGTATTTTTGGTGGTATAAGTTGTTAATTTATTGGTTTAGTCTTGCACAAGGTACATTGCTAGATCCGAAATTTCTAATGCACACACACTTAATTGATTCATTTGATATTCTTAATTCTAGCTAGGGTGACTAATTAATATTCCCGGGCACAAATTTTCTAAAAAGGCAAGACTTAAAATGACTAAATTCACATAAATCTCATAGAATCATGAAAATGGATCAAATAAAATTAATGATTCTAACATTCCTGATATAATGAATTGTTTCCATTATTAGTACTCATAAGATGGGATATGATGCAAATAAATTAGGGTTTAGAATAGTGACCTTGGGACTGGTTGTCACATGAACCAATGTCAAAAATGCAGAAATCTATGGATGAATCACTAAATGTTGATGAGAGTGATGTCCAGAGACAAATAGAAGCTTTAGATGATACAGATTCTGATTTTCCTGATGATTGGTATGATTAGGTGTTAGAAGATGAAGATATTTATGATATTGCTGACTCTCCAATTAGAGACTTTTAAGAAGACATACCAATAGACTTCGATGAAAGATACAATTATCTGGTAAACAAAAAGTACAATTATGTATTTTTAGATGGTCTGACTGTATCTCAGATAAATGAAGGGTATGAAAAATGCTTGTTAGCTGAGTCCTCTACTCCTTCTTAATCGCTTAATCAAATGAGATTAGTTTAGCATGGTGAATGGACTTCAATGAATGAAAGCATAAATGTTGATGACATTTGATCTTCTGGGTTACACCATCCAAATCTAGATGATATGAGTATTACTTCATTGAAGTTATGGTTAGAATCAAGAAACTATCCTAGAAAAAGACTTTAAAGATTGTAAGGAACTTCTCTGATATGAGTATTACTTCATTGAAGTTATGGTTACAATTAAGAAACTATCTTAGAAAGACTGAACTGATTGCAAATCCAAATCTACATGACATGAGTGTGACATCCGTCACCTCAAGTCGTGATACCATTTTTTGCAACCTTATCGCCCAAAACGCTTATGGGTATCACCATCGACATCACTAACTATATTATGTTATATAATATAAACCTCATTAACAACGACATATTCAAGATATAACATTAAACACATCCTTATAATAGGTATAACGCGCATATCCACGTCGTATTCAACCGAAACAAGTTTGGGGACTCGGGGGCTAAGTACAGGGACGAAACTTAACATTTGCCAAACTAGGGCTGGGTATAAATACCCCACACCAGCCCTAGCCTTCACACTTTGTTTCTTCTTCTTCCTGATCTTCATCTTCATCGTTCTTCTTCACCATGGCACCAAACCACCCCGTTTTCATCTCGTTTTCATCGGTTAAACCTCGACTACAGCCTAGACAACACGTTCTAGCAAGTAGAAAACCTTGGTTGTCTCGTTTCTTGCTCGATTTTACTGCTGTGTTTTCTAGGGTTTCGGGTGTTCGGGTTCATCTGAGCACATGAGGTCGTGTAGGCTTGTGTGTTGCGTTCCAGTGTGTGTTTCTTACTTAGACATGTTAGATGTGTGTTTCTGGAAGTTCTTGGAGTGTAAAACGAGTGCTCGGAGCAGCTGGACGCTGCTCTGCACTTCAGCAGTCGCAAACTTACTGTTCAAGCGACTGGGTCTGTCATGCGACAGAGTCATGCGACTGGGTGAGTCGTGCGACTGAGTCCATGCGTCTGAGTCTATCGTGTGATTGAGTGGTGCGACTGGGATGAGTCGTGCGACTGAGTCAATGCGTATATGTATGTGCACGACTGAGTCAATTCGGATGATTGTGTGCGACTGTGTGCATCGCACGACTGAAGATCCAGTCGTACGAATGAAGACTCAGTCGTACGAATGAAGACTCAGTCGTACGAATGAAGCTGATTCATACGACTGAGGGTTAAATCGTGCGAAGGAAGATTGAGTCGTGCGATTGGGTGCTGTGTGGAACGACTGAGTGCTTAGTCGCATGAATGGGAGTTCAGTCGTGCAAATGAAGCTGATCGCATGACTGAAGTTGATTCGTGCGAATGGAGTGTCCAGTCGTGCGTCTAGTCCTGTCGTGCCATTGGAGTCAATGTGTGTGAATTCCTCATTGTGTGGTGTGTGTAGTCGTGTGATGTTAAGTAACATCAACACGGTTGCCATTGTTAATGAGATCATTGAGATTAACACTATCAAACTCATTAATGTTATATGAAAACACATCAACTTAACATTTTACAATTAACAACAAACGATTCCTAACACAAGTGCTCACCAAGTATTTCTTTAACAACAGTAACACCTCTACCAAACATCATCGATAATGGCAACGTTTCTAGTGTTTTTGATCTACATAAGATCTATTGCGCGTGTTGTGTGCAAGAGTTACCCACGATCGAACCGATACGACCCGACCCAACTAACAATATGGTTAACATCAGACGTATTTAACGCTTAACATAACTGTCAATAGGTGATTGACCGTTCATACATACATACAAGTTTAGGGAGTACATCATACATACTTACCACTAACAAGTGAGTTTCGTGGCCCTTTTTTACGCTTATTCAATTGATTCAATCTTTTACAAACATGGGGGAAAAGTATGCTCACACTTTTTCAATGTTGTACAACATACATACAATTTTCATACATGGAATCAACGTGATACTATTTTGTGAGTACATATCTGTAAGGCCCCGCTCCCGGGCGCCTTACGGTTGGTGTTCATCGCACGTAAAACATACATAATGTATATAATCATAAAATCGCAGCGGAATTAATAAAATATACATTCTCATTCATTCATAAAAGTCATTACATCATTGACATGATTACAAAATACAGCTTTCTCTACTTTGTCTCTCCTCATAGGGTCATACAGCGACCTCTAGAGGAGATATTAAGTTCAAGAATATAAAATTATATTTTTATACTAAAGAATATTCCTTAAGTAATTCCGTACATCGGAACCTTTAAGAAACACTCTTGACACTCTCATGCAACATATTTCGTTGCATGTGCTATGCACACGCACTCCCAGTGCGTGGCAGCATATTCAAAAGTAAAGAAGATTTCTTAAGTAATCCCTTTTATGGGAATTCTCAAGAAATCTCGTAATGGCATGCAACGTGATGAGTTGCGTGCGTTATGGGCCCACAACACATGACGTTGCAGCATAATCAAAAAGCGAATGCCATCCCAAAAGAGCTGAGTAGCCGCCTTGTGCCATCCCCAGCAACGCTACCTGCCAACTGGAAACACATAAAAAGTCAGCGTTGCTGAGTGAGTTCTAGTTTTATAATAAACATACTTTGTCATATTAAAACCGTTCATTCTTTACATGTGATCATACATCGTACATACATATAGATAATATCTTTATTATCTCATTCGTTCATTCATTCGCTCGTCATACATCGTTATCTTTCACTTCTTGTTTAGGTCCTGTCAGGCTTTATCCACTTCATGGAACGCAGCCATGATTACTGTGGTCGAATGACAAGGACCCCGTTACATCTTTACTTGCACATTGGATATCTTTTGTATCACTACCTTCTGCTATACCCCAACGTTATTAGCTACCGGGCCGAAGTCATTAAATGAACAGCAAACGTATGCCACGGTACTAGAGGTAAGCGGTAGGGATACCATACATATGGTCAATCACTAAGAAGGACCCTTAACCTTATCCAAGTTTGCAAGACATCTTTCGTTCGTTCGTTCGTTAATGCATGTATTCATCATCTTTTAATCATTCCTTCATTCCTTAATACAAGTTACATCTTTTCTTGCACATTGGATTCTTTTGTACCACTACCATCTGCTATACCCCGAACGTTATTAGCTACCGGGCCGAAGTCATTAAATGAACAGCAAAACGTATGCCACGGTACTAGAGGTAAGCGGTAGGACACCATACATATGGTCAATCACTAAGAAGGACCTTAACCTTATCCATGTTTGCAAGACATCTTTTGTTCGTTCGTTCGTTAATGCATGTATTCATCATCTTTTAATCATTCGTTCATTCATTAATACATGCATTCGTCATCGTGTTCCTCTTTCGTTATCTTTCACTTTACGTTACATAATACTTCGTTCGTTTGTTCATTAATACGTAAAGCCATGGAAAGATATTCGTACATTATCATAAGGAACCACACATCATACATACATCATCATACATAGCATTATACGTACATCATCATACATACATCATACGTACATCATCATACATAACATCATACATGCATCATCATCCTCGTCATAAATAACCTCGTACATACATAGCCTACATCATCAATCAGCACTAGGCACTTACTCCCGTATCCTTCCCTAATCCGGGACTTACTATGCGTCATCCTGGTGCAGTAGCACTAACTGTCCCTCCAAGACCGTGGGGACTCATACTAGGACCTTATATAACGTGCCGAGTCCACAACCATACCTTAGACGTATAACACAACATTATACCCAAATGGGTCATACATACATACGTCAGTAAACAAGTTTATATGCGTTCCAGCCCCAAAAATCATTTAAAATCAGTAAATGAGGGCTCCTAGAACTCACCTGTGCTTGACAAGCAGCTTCTCAATCAAGCCTTAAAGTCGCGGGTCCACTACACGCCTACTGCAGATAAGTTAACACTCAAAGAGTTAATTTCTGCCTAATTTCGCTACTAGTTCGCAGGTAGTTTCGCCCGTAAATTCGCCAGTAGTTTCGCCGGGCGAATCAGCAGTTTCGCTGCTAGTTTCGCCGGGCAGCATTCTGCCAGTTTCGCTGGACAGATTCGCTACCCTCGAGCGCCCAACTTTCGTTGGATTCCCTAGTTTCGCAATATCTAAGGTCAACTTGGGCATTGGCATAGTCATCAGCGAAACTATAGTTTCGCTAAGGCGAATATGTAGTTTCGCTGTAGCGAAACTGTAACTTCGCTGTAAATCCTTCCAGTTTCGCTGGACGAACTCACAGTTTCGCTGGTCGAGACCTTAAATTCGCAGAACGGCTGAATTTTACGAATCAGCTTGTTTCAGCCAAAAATCCAATCCTTTCCACCCCAACCCTTGGATTATCATCCAGGAAGCTATATCTAAGCTCATTACACGTTTTTCTTACTCTAAAACGTGTGTTTTGTAGATAAACGTCTTAACTTGATTCTTGTAGTTCAGGAGTCCACAACACCAGCCTTCGATTCTTGACCACCCGAGCTTCAATCCGGCACTTTCTCTCTCTACACTTTCTCTCTCTAGAATGGCGTTTGAGTGAAAATGAGAGTTGCTCAGCTGATCCATCTATTTATATGCCAGGCGTTCCCGAGACCCCAAACTCGTTAAACTCGTGACCCGTTGGGTTAACTCGGTAATACCCGCAACCCTTTTATATTTATTAAATGGTTTTTCATCCGAGCCCATCACTATCACTTGACTCGATTAGAAAATTTTCCAGGTGTTACAAGTCCACCCCCCTTATTTAGGTTTCGTCCTCGAAACCTGTTATTCTTCAAACAGATGTGGGTAATGTTGTCTCATTTCTTCTTCAGTCTCCCCACGTAGACTCAGATCCCTTCCTGTGCTTCCACTGTACACGCACAAGAGGAACCACTTTGTTTCTTAGCCGTTTCTCTTTTCTATCGATGATCGCCACTTGTTGCTCCACGTAGTTGAGCCGTTCGTCTACTTCGATATCCTCCAGCGGTACAATCATATCTTCGTCGGCCAAGCATTTCCTCAGATGAGATACGTGGAAGGTCGGGTGAATTCCACTCAGCTCATCTGGCAGTTCCAACCTATACGCCACCTCTCCCACACGGGCTATAATTCGGAAAGGGCCTATATACCGCGGGCTCAGTTTACCCCGCTTTCGGAACCTAATAATTCCTTTCCAAGGCGAGACTTTCAACATGACCCGATCACCGACCTTGAATTCTATCGGTCTTCGCCTCTTGTCAGCATACGACTTTTGTCTGTCTCTCGCCGCCTTCATGAAGGCTTTGATCTTTTCTAACTTTTCAGTCGTTGCTTCAACCACCTCGACACCACCCAGTTCTTCTGCCCAATGTCTCCCCAACATACAGGCGTCCTACACTTCCTACCGTACAACATCTCGTAGGGCGGCATGCCAATGCTGGCATGATAACTGTTTATTGTACGAGAATTCTGCTAACGGCAGGTGATCGTCCCAACTTCCTCCAAAATCGCACGCACGCTCGAAGCATGTCTTCGAGTGTTTGGATCGTCCTCTCAGACTGGCCATCTGTCTGGGGGTGATATGCCGTGCTAATGTGTAGCCTCGTCCCCATTGCATCATGAACCTCTTCCAAAACTAGGAGGTAAACCGGGTGTCACGGTCAGACAATAGACACCGGTACGCCATGACGAGCTACAATTTCTTTGATAAATAGATCCGCCAATCTTACAAATGAATACGTCTCGCGGATCGGTAGGAAGTGGGCACTCTTCGTCAATCGATCAACTATCACCCATATAGCATCATACCCTTTCGGGGTACGTGGTAGTTTCGTGATGAAATCCATGGTGATGTGCTCCCACTTCCACTCGGGTATATCCAACGGTTGGATCTTCCCGTACGGTTTCTGATGCTCTGCCTTGACCTGTGAACAAGTCATGCACTTACTCACATATTCCACCACATCACGCTTCATGCCCGGCCACCAATAGTCTTTCTTCATGTCTTGGTACATTTTGGTAGCACCGGGTGAATGGAATATCGAGTCTTATGGGCCTCATCCATGATCTTTCCACGTAGATCCCCGTACCGAGGAATCCACACTCACCCAAATCGGGTCTTAACACCAAGAGTGTTCTCACCCAGTTCTGTAACTAGACCTCTCATCCTTTCAGAGTTAAGACGATCTTCCTTCAAAGCCTCGTCTTGGAACTCCTTAACCTGCTTCATCACGTCAGAGGTCATAATTAGCTGATAAGCCTTCACCCGAATCGGCTCGGGCCTTTCCTTCCGGCTAAGGCATCAGCCACCACATTGGCTTTGCCCGGGGGTAATGGATCTCACAATCATAATCTTTTATCAGCTCCAACCACCGTCTCCCTCATGTTTAGATCCTTCTGCTCGAAGAAGTACTTCAAGCTCTTGTGATCCGTGAAGATGGTGCACTTCATCCCGTATAGATAGTGCCGCCAAATCTTCAACGCGAAACCACCGCAGCTAGTTCTAGGTCGTGCGTGGGATAATTGACTTCGTGGGTCTTCAGTTGTCGAGATGCGTAGGCTATGACCTTTCCGCGTTGCATCAATACGCAACCCAGTCCAGAATAGGATGCATCCGAATAGACCACCAAGTCTTCATTTCCCTCGGGCAATGTCAAGACAGGAGCTTGTGTCACTCTCGTCTTCAATTCCTCAAAAGCGTCCTCCTGTTCTCGACCCCACACGAACTTTACATCCTTGCGAGTCAATTTTTTCAAAGGTGAGGCTACCTTGGAGAAGTCTTGAATAAATCTTCTATAGTAGCCCGCCAGCCCCAAGAAGCTGCGAATCTCGGTTGGCGTCTTCGGTGACTTCCATTGCATCACGGCCTCAACCTTTGCTGGGTCCACCATTATTCCTTCTGCATTCACTACGTGACCCAGAAATTGCACCTCGCGTAACCAAAAGGCGCACTTGGAGAACTTGGCGTACAATTTCTCCCTTCTCACGTTTCCAATACTTCCCGAATATGCCCGGCATGCTCTTCTTCACTTCTCGAATAAATCAGGATATCATCGATGAATACTATCATTGATTTATCTAACATTGGTCGGCACACTCGGTTCATCAAATCCATAAAAGCAGCCGGCGCATTGGTCAACCCAAAGACATGACAAGAAACTCGTAGTGACCATAGCGCGTACGAAAGGCTGTTTTAGGGATATCCTGCTCCTTCACCTTCAGTTGATGGTACCTCGATCGAAGATCTATCCTTGAAAACCAACTGGCACCCTGAAGTTGATCAAACAAGTCATCGATCCTTGGTAGGGTATCTGTTCTTCACCGTCAGCTTATTCAGCTCGCGGTAGTCGATGCACATCCTCATACTACCGTCCTTCTTCTTTACGAACAGAACCGGAGCACCCCAAGTGAGATACTCGGTCGGATAAACCCCCTTATCCAGCAGCTCCTGCAACTGTTCCATCAACTCTTTCATCTCCGTCGGAGCCAAGCGATACGGTGCTTTTGCCACAGGTTGGGCACCCGGTATCAGGTCGATCTGGAACTCGATCTCTCGGTCAGGTGGCAATCCCGATAAGTCTTCGGGAAACACGTCTGGAAAGTCACACACCACTGGCACATCGCATAGCTGTGGTGTTGGCGTCTCTACATTCTTTACATAACATAAGTAGGCGTTACATCCGCGCCTCATACACTTTCCCGCCACCGCCATCGAGATCACCTTCGGAATCGTCGTAACTCGATCGCCATATATTGTCACCGGACTTCCGTCGGTCGCCGTCAGTCTAATCATCTTCTTTCGGCACACGATATTCGCTCCATAGGTTGCTAACCAGTCCATCCCTAACACTACATCAAATCCTCCTAGAGGCATCACATGTAGCTTGGTAGCAAACCTATGGCCCTAATTCTATGGCACAGCCTTCTATCACATCCGTAACCCTAGTGGATTTACCAATAGGTTTTCTTTTCTACTCATAGGACTTATCGAGGCATTTACTTCTAACAGGAAATTTAGCACAAAGGTAGTAGAAATAAAACCCTACTTGCACCCGAATCAAATAACACAGAGGCTAAAATTTGGTCTATTAGGAACATACCGGACACAACGTCAGGGTCCGTTCTAGCCTCCTCCTGCGTCATGGTGAACGCCCTAGCCTTTGCCCTCGGTGCTTCTCCTCCCGTCTTCTTCTCCCCTGAGCCCTCAGCCCTCGCCCTCGGCTTCTTACAATCTCTGCTCATATGACCACCTCCCCACAGTTAAACACTTGCCCATTCGGCAATCCTTGGCCATATGCCCAGTCCTCCCACACTTGAAACAGATGTTGTATCCCCACTTACACTCCCCCGAGTGCTCTTTCCCACACTGTCCACACTTCCTCATCCCTGCTCCCTTCGCGACCACTCGGCGGTCGTCTACCCTTGCCTTCTTGTTACTTGTCGAGGTATCACCTCGACCAACCTCTCTCCCTGCCAACCCTTCTCACCACCTCCTTTCTTACTGCCCTCAGCCTTCACCAATGCAGCTCGCTCATCGTACAACCTCCCCGCCAAATCCACCGCCGACCTGAAAGTACTTGGTCGAGCGGAAATCAAATGCCAACGTATTTCGGCTGGCACCCCTGAATATACCATTTGATCTTTCGAGACACCGGCGTCACCTGCTCTGGGACCAACCGCGCCATATCATTGAATTTGGCAGTGTATTGTTGGTGGGTCATCGTCCCTGCCTCCAACTGCAGAAACTCTCTCTCAACTCGGTCCATTTCCCATCGAGGACTGAATTCCTCAATCACCAGCCTTTTCAACTCAGCCCACTTCATCTTCCCTATAGTCCTGCTACCCTCAGCCTGGACAATATTGTCCCACCAGCACAATGCCGTCCCCGTAAATGAATGGGTAGCAAACTTCACCTTTTTATCCTCCTGGCAGTCACTGATATCGAGAACCGCCTCCATTTCCCTCACCCATTGGTGAGCATCCGCAGCCGTACCCGAACCATCAAAAGTCGGGGCTTGCACCTCATAAATTTCCCGTAGTCACAACCCCGGGCTGTCTCACGCTCGACCTCCTCCTCCCCTCTTCTTCATCATCAGAAAGAACCGTTTCTGGCCCTTGTTGCTGTTGTCGCCTCCCTGAGGCTCGATTCCTCCCTCGCCTCTCATCTTCGCGTACAGCTTTTCACCTCAGTCACTACAGACGTAAGATCGTCTGCATGACTTGGTGCACCTCCTCGATCACTGTCTCTTTCACCGAGGCCCTCAAATCATCACTCTCATCCACTACCCCCGAGGAGTAGTATTAGGTTCTTCAGAACCTTCTTCTCTTGTCTAGGCCTTCCTCTTGTGGCTCGTGGTTCCGCACCACTTCCGCCACTGCCTCCACCAAGTGGGGCTTTAGATGATCTACCACCGACCATCTTCTATATCACACTGAAAGGTTCAAATACCACATGGTCATTCAAGGAAATAGCTCAGTTTATGTCAAGTACAGTAAGTTGCTAATTACAGTGGCCAGTTGTGATTAGTCACTTACTCTACTTTTGCACCCCAAGCATTACCCTTACTGACTACATCAGTATCTAAATCTAACAGCACACATAAACCCATTACACCGCGCACATAACTTTGATTATCATTAAGAAAATACCTGATGGCACGCAGCTACTCAGATGGCATTCATCCCCTTTCTGTCCCATTTCTCAGTTTAAGTTTTAGGTTTATTTTTTGAAAATTTACCCATTTTACTTAAATTTTTGCTCTGATACCAACTTGTAAGGCCCCGCTCCCGGCGCCTTACGGTTGGTGTTCATCGCACGTAAAACATACATAATGTATATAATCATAAAATATCGCAGCGAATTAATAAATATACATTCTCATTCATTCATAAAGTCATTACATCATTGACATGATTACAAAATACAGCTTTCTCTACTTTGTCTCTCCTCATAGGGTCATACAGCGACCCTAGAAGGATATTAAGTTCAAGAATATAAAAATTATATTTTTATACTAAAGAATATTCCTTAAGTAATTCCGTACATCGGAACGCTTAAGGAACACTCTTGACACTCTCATGCAACATATTTCGTTGCATGTGCTATGCACACGCACTGCCAGTGCGTGGCAGCATATTCAAAAGTAAAGAAGATTTCTTAAGTAATCCCTTTTATGGGAATTCTCAAGAAATCTCGTAATGGCATGCAACGTGATGAGTTGCGTGCGTTATGGGCCCACAACACATGACGTTGCAGCATAATCAAAACGCGAATGCCATCCCAAAAGAGCTGAGTAGCCGCCTCGTGCCATCCCCAGCAACGCTACCTGCCAACTGGAAACACATAAAAAGTCAGCGTTGCTGAGTGAGTTCTACTTTTATAATAACATACTTTGTCATATTAAAACCGTTCATTCTTTATATGATCATACATCGTACATACATATAGATAATATCTTTATTATCTCATTCGTTCATTCATTCGTTCGTCATACATCGTTATCTTTCACTTCTCGTTTAGGTCCTGTCAGGCTTTACCCACTTCATGGCACGCAGCCATTTACTGTGGTCGAATGACAAGGACCCCATTACATCTTTACTTGCACATTGGATATCTTTTGTATCACTACCTTCTGCTATACCCCAAACGTTATTAGCTACCGGGCTGAAGTCATTAAATGAACAGCAAAACGTATGCCACGGTACTAGAGGTAAGCGGTAGGGATACCATACATATGGTCAATCACTAAGAAGGACCCGTTAACCTTATCCAATGTTTGCAAGACATCTTTCGTTCACTCGTTCGTTAATGCATGTATTCATCATCTTTTAATCATTCGTTCATTCCTTATACATGTTACCTCTTTTCTTGCACATTGGATATCTTTTGTACCACTACCATCTGCTATACCCCGAACGTTATTAGCTACCGGGCCGAAGTCATTAAATGAACAGCAAAACGTATGCCACGGTACTAGAGGTAAGCGGTAGGGACACCATACATATGGTCAATCACTAAGAAGGACCCGTTAACCTTATCCAATGTTTGCAAGACATCTTTTTTCGTTCGTTCGTTCGTTAATGCATGTATTCATCATCTTTTAATCATTCGTTCATTCATTAGTACATGCATTCGTCATCGTGTTCCTCTTTCGTTATCTTTCACTTTACGTTACATAATACTTCATTCGTTTGTTCATTAATACGTAAAGCCATGGAAAGATATTCGTACATTATCATAAGGAACACACACATCATACATACATCATCATACATAGCATTATACGTACATCATCATACATAACATCATACGTACATCATCATACATAACATCATACATGCATCATCATCCTCGTCATAAATAACCTCGTACATACATAGCCTACATCATCAATCAGCACTAGGCACTTACTCCCGTATCCTTCCCTAATTCGGGACATACTATGCATCATCCTGGTGCAGTAGCACTAACTGTCCCTCCAAGACCGTGGGGACTCATACTAGGACCTTATATAACGTGCCGAGTCCACAACCATACCTTAGACGTATAACACAACATTATACCCAAATGGGTCATACATACATACGTCAGTAAACAAGTTTATATGCGTTCCAGCCCCAAAAATCATTTAAAATCAGTAAATGAGGGGTCCTAGAACTCACCTGTGCTTGACAAGCAGCTTCTCAATCAAGCCTTAAAGTCGCGGGTCACACTACACTGCCTGCAGATAAGTTAACACTCAAAAGAGTTAATTTCTGCCTAATTCGCTACTAAGTTCGCAGGTAGTTTCGCCCGTAATTTCACCAGTAGTTTCGCCAGGCGAATCAGCAGTTTCGCTGCTAGTTTCGCCGGGCAGCATTCTGCCAGTTTCGCTGGACAGATTCGCTACCTCGAGCGCCCAACATTCGTTTGAATTCCCTATTTCGCAATATCTAAGGTCAACTTGGGCATTGGCATAGCTAAGCGAATATGTAGTTTCGCTGTAGCGAAACTGTAACTTCACTGTAAATCCTTCCAGTTTCGCTGGACGAACTCACAGTTTCGCTGGTCGAGACCTTAAATTCGCAGAAGAGAGCTGAAATTTACGAATCAGCTCGTTTCAGCCCAAAATCCAATCCTTTCCACCCAAACCCTTGGATTATCATCCAGGAAGCTATATCTAAGCTCATTACACGTTTTCTTACTCTAAAACGTGTGTTTTGGGTGATTTTTGCCACTTTAAAACCCAAAAACCCCAAACTCGGTTTTTCACCAAATGTAGCAATTTAGATACGTTTCTTACCTTGATTCTTGTAGTTTAGGAGTCCACAAACACCAGCCTTCGATTCTTGACCACCCGAGCTTCAATCCGGCACTTTCTCTCTCTACACTTTCTCTCTCTAGAATGGCGTTTGAGTGAAAATGAGAGTTGCTCAGCTGATCCATCTATTTATATGCAGGCGTTCCCGGGACCCCAAACTCGTTAAACTCGTGACCCGTGGGTTAACTCGGTGTAATACCCGCAACCATTTTATATTTATTAAATGGTTTTTCATCCGAGCCCACCACTATCACTTGACTCGATTAGAAAATTTTCCCGGTGTTACAATATCTGATGCATACATGATGTTACTGTATGGTTCTTCTTACAACCATTAATTCCGGTGTTGGAACCAACGGATATGTATTAGTAGTACTACTGGGTTGACACCCCCACCCTTGATAGATGGTTACTTGTGAGTACCATCACACTGCCAGGAACGGGCCTTGGGTGAATATATTCCAACAAGTTGCTGTGTGTACGTCATTAGGTTTGGTTGTATAAACTCATGGTATGATTTTGCTTGCTCATAACTGTATGCACGGTATTCCACTACAAACACTATACAGCATCAATTACATGTTTACAATTCAACCTGCGAAGCTCACCAACATTATTGTTGACAGTTTTGAGCATATTTTTCAGGTAACAATGAGAACTGAAGATCTAGGAGTGCTGCCTATGATGAACAATATTTTGTACATTGTTGCTGTCAAACAAACAATTAACATTCTTTTGGATACTTGTTCCCGTGGTTGGGGATATACATACAAGAATACAATTTTTGTGATTATGTGAATCAATTACAATTTTTGGTTTATGCTTATGGCTATGATGTCATGAACATTGACTGAACACGACACAAGTCTCCATTTGTGGCGGTGCCGTCATGACACGCCTGTCATCAATTACATACATATGCATCTCTATTGTTTACCATGTGTTATGACGATCCCGTCTCGTCTGCATCCCCGTGTTTCCGCTCTCAGCGGGGGTGATAGACTGGTATCAGAGCCATTGGTTATAGAGAATTAGGCAATACACTTGACCTAGACTATAACCTAGGAACCTTCATGTAGAATGCATGCTAGGACTGGCTTGCATTTAATATTACATGTGTGTTCCTCCATACTTGTTTCTTGTCTCTATACGTGATTCTATGCATATGTGCTTACTATATCTGATCATCCTAGGAAGACACTATTACCCTTAGTCTTTCTTAATGGGATACCGTTACTAGAATCTTACATTTTATGCGTACATCATATCATTAGGTTGAGATACCTAAACAAAGGGAACCTCAGTGATCATGCGTAGCGTCGATCTCAGATACTAAATCCGACCCTAACATGGTTATGCCTGAAATCCTGAAAGTATGAAGGATAGGCAACTATCATTAGACATATTGTGCTTATGTGCTTGGAGTTTACTTTCTATTACGTACTATTACTGGAATACAAATGGCCCACGGACATGAGGACATTACACGAACCATGCTTGGTGAGTGTTGACAATACTATGATGTTAACTTGGGGTAAGTGGAGTTAGGGTGACCATGCAAAGCAAATTACCATTACGGTGCACACGTAACTGTAATTTGCCGTGCATGAGAAGTCTGGCAAATCTCACCGTGAGGTAACGATCATGAGTATTACAAGTTTTCTATTCTGTACCCTAGGGTGTGCTAGGATCATAATTCTAGTAAAACCTTGTTAAGGGTAACAAACATTATAACACTTGCTATTACTTAAGTCCTGTCCTACTTAGAGCCTTCATGGTATTTCCAATCATGACATTGATTCCATCTTTCACGAAACGTTCCTCCACTTAGCATTTCTGTAACTAAGGAACTGATTGAATGCTTAGAATAAAAGTTGACTTCAAGAAATGTAAAGGAGTGATGATACTCTCTACACATACATTATGTTATTCTTTGAGATGATGCTAATAAAATTAGGATGTCGTGTAACCGGTTTAAGCGTCATTCAAGGTATATCGTGGATGTGGTGGCAACGCTGCGGGGAACCCTATATATAAGCATCACCGGTATACTAAGAATGTGCTTAAACTGGGCTACGTGACGATCTTGACGGACCAAAGCATGGGATATTGGAATTTGATAAGTGGAATCATACGTATATCATCAAATGACTAAGGTTTACATGTTTACTAAAGTTTACATGTTTACACCTTTCTATGATTAGAGGATGCCGCGTTGAAGAGTCCACATAGTACCAGTCAAGAAGGTGAGACCTCACAGGGAAAGGTAGGGGTAGACTACCGAGAACAGGTGGCGCTCCAGCTGGCAACAATCAGGGAACTGACAACCCTGACATAGCTTCTATGATTGCATAGTAGCTAGCTGCACTGATTCCAACTATTGTGACTCAAGTGAGCGACACTCTTCTGAATCATCATCTCCACGGGGATGATAACTCGCACCATGAGCATAACCAAGGAACAGGGATGACACTGGGATTGGCGGAACAACTGGTACTGACATTGGGGTTGATAATACAGACGAGGATGTTCTTAAAAAGAATTTATGGCCAGCAAACCCCGAGAATTCGATGGGAAAGGTAGGGCGATAGCCCTGACTAGATGGCTTGAAAAGATGGAGGCAGTGATTGACATCTGTGATGTGACATCTGTCACCGACAGGTCCGTCAATTAACGTAACACTCGTTAACTCTCATTGTGCAATTACTTTGTCGCCTAATTAATTCGTTTTGACCTCAAAATTCTTGTCTCATTCATTTTGCACGTTGATTTTAATATTGTGAAATTAAATAATAGAATTAGTTACTAAAAATGCAATTAATTTTATTATTAATATTAATAAAATTTTTGTTATTATTAATATAATAATTATTATAATTAATAAGTTCAGGGTTTAAACTGTAATTTAACTAAACTTGAGGAATAATTAATGAATAGTTGGGGACGAAGTTGCAAATTTGCAAAATATATATGTCCAACCGTCGACCCCCCCTTCGCAAGAACCCTTCTGCCGCATCCCTTTATCTCTCGCGATTCTCCGCCGCGCACCAGCGAACCAGCCTCGTTTTGCCGCCGTGAGCCGCCGTCGATCGCCGTTGCCTCGCGTCGGTGTACTCATTTCGAAGGTAACCGGGCGTTATGAACTCCGTTTCGTTTTGTTTCGTTTCGTTTTATAGTCGTGATCGGTTCGGTTGAATCGGGCCCGTTCGTGGCTTCGTACGCAACTGTTGTGTGCGTGCGTGTATATGGCTGTATGCGTGTATATATTTCTATGTGCGTGTATGTATATGGCTGTATGCATGTATGTATATTTCTGTTTGCGTGTATGTAATATTTATGTATGCGTGTATGAAAATGAACATATATACATGTATGTATGACATCCCGTAAGTATATATATTATATATTGTATGTGTGCTGAATGTCTATGTGTGTATGTGTTTTGGGGCTGCTGACCGAAGAGACCATACACGGCAGCCTTCGGCTGTCGTGTGTGCACCTGTGGCGTGCGTATATATGTGGTAGTGTGTGTAAGCATATATAATATATATATATATATATATATATATATATATGTATTGTGTGTGTGGTGTTGCCACAAGAAGCAAACACAGCAGCCTTGGCTCCTGTGTACGTGAATGTATGTGTGTGTTGGGATATATATATATATATATATTGCAGAGTATATATGTATGTAAGGTGCGTGTACGGTGATGTTCAGTGTGCGTGCGGGCCGAGGAAAAGATCGAACGCAGCAGCGTTTAAGTATGTGACCATGTGTATTTGAATGTGAGTGTTGTTTAGGTATATGTGAGTGTGAGAATGTATATGGTGAATATGTGTGTGGCCAAGAGGAATTAGAACAGCAGCCTTCGTTGTGTGTATGTGCTTGCTATATGTTTGTTGTGTACATATATATATGTATTGCTTGTGTGCATTGGGTGTATATATTTAGGACTTCATACATTATGTTTAAGTGGAACTTTGAGAGCAAACACAGCAGCCCAAAGTTGCTGTGTACGTAGGCATCATGTGTTTAAAAGTGTATATATGTATGGTGTATGGCCGTGATATATGTATACGTGTATATATGAATTGTGTGTGCATAAGTGCATATATTATCTAAATTAGTGTGTATTCAAAGTGACATGTGTGTGTTTGCATTTCGAGTATTAGTGTGTGTAAGGTGTTGGAATTTATGTATATTATATATGGGTAAAGAGTGTTAATATAAAAATGTACTAAGATGTACGTATATAATTGAGTATGTAATCTCATGGGTTGGGGTAATAGACAAATCCTTATGTGTCAAGTCGTGTCGTAATATGTATGTAGGTACATTCCGTGTGCATGAATAAGTATGTATGTATTGAGTCGTGAGGATAGATATATGGATGTGGTTGTATTATATACTATGTACGAGTGTGTGTCTTGTATGTAAAAATATATATTATACCTATGTTCCGCAATTATAACAAATAAAGAATATATGTATATGTATATATATATATATATATATATTTATATATATAAATATATATTTATATATGCCTTTGGGCATGTCGTGTCAGACCCGAACCGAACCGACCCGAACCGACTGAATGTACCTTTCTCTCGTTGAACGTTTTTTAAGACTTTGATTACAATTAATAATAGGTGTTTGATCATGCGTCGCTCTCATTCGTCGAAGCTTTGTTCATCTCTTTTCATATCACATACAAGGTGAGTTTCATGGCCCCTTTTTAATATATTTTCTTGGGGAAAAGCTTGCTCAAATGTTATTCTACGCCGTGTTATAAACAACTTGTGTGTGGTTTGGACCATAGGATTGAGTCTAGAGTTCGTACAAATGTGCTATCTGTACTGGGCTGTATGTGGACTGGACTGTCATGGAGAGGTATTGTTAGTACTAACGGCCTGACACCCCACCCTTGTTGGTGGTATGCTAGCGAAGACCAACTTGGCCTTGTGCGAGCCCTTGGGTGAATATAATCCGTTGTGGACATGGGCATGACTATTGATTTGTATGGATTCTATGACTACTATATTCTGTTACTCACACACTCTCTTTCTGTTTTACATGAATACACGGCATGTCTTGTACTTTAAACCTGTGACTCAGCAACGTATGTTGACCTTTATGAGCATGTCTTTTCAGGTAATAATGCATAGGTGGAACGGATGCGAACTTAGATGGGACCGCTCTCTCGGGAGCATTAGAATATTTTGGACTTTTATTTGGTCTTATTTATTTATGGCACTTTTGGATCAATCATGTCTGGATATTATGATGGTGTGCTTGTTGGATCTTGGACCATTTATTGTGTTTTGGACTATTTGGTTTTGTTGAAACTTTTGATGAACATATTTCATTTGGTTATTCGTAATGGAGTGATTGATCTTGACACTTGTTCATATGTGTCAGGCGTCGACATGACCCATTTACGGAGAACACCTTATAGTGATTCTCTTAGACCCCCAATGCGTTATGACGATCCCGTCCGTCGCATCCTTGAGTTTCCGCTTCTAGCGGGGGTGTGACAGATTGGTATCAGAGCCATTGGTTATAGAGAATTAGGTGGATTATTCGACCTAGACTATAACCTAAGTACCCACATGTAGTATGCATCATGGGATTAAGTGTGTACTGCTATACATGTGAATGTTTTATGTGTATTATCTGTTGTGCTATGTTGCCTGCCTTCTGTGTTATGTGTGATCTACCTATTTAGAGAACTTTGGTCATTGTCTTACCTGTGTGTGCTTTGAGAAGGCATTAGGTAAGGATGTCCTCCCATTATACGCTTGATTGTTATTTGGATTGGATTGATAAGTGCGGTCTAAGGATTCTTTTATAGGACTTTGGGCGTTAAGCCAACTTTATTACATGTGTCTGCTGGTGTTGGCTATGTTGTACGAGGTCTTATTTACAACTTGTGAGTTGAATACTGGGAGTTGGACATGCTAGCTTAGTTGACAACAACAGAAAAGGGCCATGGCATATTCGGGTAGATGGAAAATTTACGGGATCTCGAACTATACTAAATGGACTTGTTTGACCTTCCCTTACCTAAGGGGATGCTTTCTCAATCGATTCCTCTGTACATCTTCTGTAACTTAACCTTCGGTTAGTGATCATATCCATGATTCTCCAATCATAGATAACACTCTGTACTTATCAAGACATGTTAACTCTGGTAGGAGGAGCTAGTAGTGACCATGCAATGCAAATTACCATTACGGGTGCACACGTAATTGCAATTTGCAGTGCATGCTACATCTGGCAAACCTTTTCATGAGATAACAGTCATAGTTAGTACGAAACTTCCTTTTTATAAATGGGACATTGGAGTTCATGTTCTTATTATAATCAATGGTGTAGAAGCACCTATATCCTTTATCCTTCCATAAGTACAAACTGATCTATAACCTTCATGGGAATCATACCTTGACATTTTAGCTCAGTATCTGTGGGACGTTGAAATTGCTTTTGTTTCTATGATCGTGGAAATTGACTACATGTTCAAGATGTACTTGGCCTTTAAAGAATTGCAGTAGAGAGGTGAGGCACTTTGTACCTATGTTGCTTTGTTTGGACGGATCCTAAGACTTGGGGCATTCGGCATTTGGATGTTCTAGCATTAGGCTTGACGGAATAAGTGGATGTCATGTAACCAGTTTAAGCATCGTTCTTGGTATATCATTGGTGTGGTGGGAACGCTGCGGGGAACCCTATATATAACATCTTCGGTATACTAAAGATGTGCTTGAACTGGACTATGTGATGATCCTAGCAGTTTAGAGTTGGACATGGTGGAACTAATAACCTGGAAGGAAATAGTACTGGAGGCATGATTGGTTGTACATACAGCTCATGATGTGCAAGCAAAAGTAGTACAGCGGGAAAGTTGGAGCAGCAGCCCCAACCCATTGCATTGAGAAATTAGAACAGAATTAGACATCGAGAGCTGTGCTGAGAATCAAAAGGTAATTGTGTTGTTTGTTCATCGGTGGTCGAAGAGCTAACGTAGTAGAATGCTCAAACACTAGTTCGAGGTATGGAGGTTGTAATGGACATGACTTTGGATGAGCTTAAAATTGGTAACCGAGGAGTACTACCGTGTGGACTAAATGGAAAAGTTAGATCTTATGTCTTGGAATCATGCAATGGTAAGATGTCGTCATGACACCTATACTTGCCAATTCTATAATCTGGCAGAGCTAGTGCTATAACTAGGACATATAAGTCAAATAAAGTTGAGAGCGCATCAGAGGGTTGGTTCCATAGTCATGGAATGATAGTCACCGCCGCAACGCCAACCGTTATAGTGCAATACTAAAGACATGTATTTTGGCCGACGAGGTGGTTCGTATTAGAGCTTTGAGAAAGCTAGTGAGACGAAGAAGGACGTTAAGGAAACGGGTAAGGTAGATGGTGCTTAAATGGACAAGAAGGACAAGATCATGAAAGGATATTTGGCTATCGTGTTGGCAATAAAGGACTGCGGCCCTTGTCCAGAGTGTAATAAGTGCAATCTACACCATTTGGCTATGACGCCACATTATGTGTATTTCAATTTTAAGCAAATAGATCGCTTAACCAAGGGCTTTAAGGTGCTAGTGAACCCAACTGTACCGATTAATGTTGTCAGACTGTCAAGAGTTCGACGTTGTCATTATGAGTGTAGAAGCCAGGAGCATCATTGAAAGGCATATGTGAGGTTAAATAGGATTAAAGGTGAAATGGTTGATCAAAAATGAAGAAAATCATTCAAAATATGGCATGCAACCTGTGCTACCTAGTGCAAGGTAATGCAGAAACCCTGTTCATAGAAAGGCATTTGAGATTGGTGTCAAATGCCCGACAGGACCCCAGACGTAGTGACTTTAGACTTTTATAACTAAGTTGGACTTGACCTCAATTTGGAGGATATGTGTTATGAAATGGGCTAATGGAAGTCATGTAATATTAGGAGGATAATCTAGCACTGTGTTGTGCTAGTAGAGGGCCATGCCTTTAGAATAAATCTTATATGGTTTTGACTTGGAAGTTTTGACATGGTCACGGGAATGAACCAATTATCAGGGAATAGGGTCGAGATTATCTTCCGCGAGGAGACTACTCGGATGCTGTTATAGAATGATGGGACACTAGACGTGCATGGAAAGAGATTAGAAGAGTACAAGATGCAGATCACAAGCATGAGGCGGAAGAATAAGAGATAGATGACATACCTGTTGTATGAGATTTTTGGGAAGTGTTTAAGAAGGAATTGGTTTCATTGCCTTGTTCAAAACAGACGGACTTTCAGATTGACCTAGTACTGAACGCGATGTATGTTGCTCGGACACCTTATCGCTTAGCACCATAGAAGGTAAAAAATTCTGCCTAATCATCCTTAGGAGTTGTAGATAACGTACCTATGACCCGGTTACTCACCATGGGGAATTAGTGCTTTGTGCCAAGGAGAAGGGTAGATCCTTCGATGTGTGTGAACTATCAAAAGCTGAATACGCTAATGCTGAAGAACTGTTATCCTTTGTCGATGTTAAATGACCTATTCGATCAGCTAGACGTATCGACATACCTGTGAGAATATTGACCTCCGTTCGGGAATCATCAATTTAGAGAACATGGGGACGACATACCAAAGAAATCATTAGAACTCGTTACAGAAATCATGAGTTAACAGTTTGCATTTTAGGGCTACAGAGGCACCTACTGTGTTCATGGAACTGAGGAATCGGATGTATGAATCATGTATGAATGAATTTGTCATATTGTTCATTTAAGATATGCTGACTTATTTGAGGACAGGGAGGATCATGAGAAACATGAAGGGACAGTCTAGGATTATTGGAAAAGGAGAAACTATACCCTAAGTTCTCCAAGTGTCTCATCTATATTGACCATAGAGTTTTCAACACATTTTTTTCATCAAAAAAAAGGATTGAACATGAGACTAAGATATTAGATTGAGTTGTTCAGTGACAACGACTTTGAAATCTGATGTCACCCGGAAGGGCAAATGTGAGTTCCAATGTGTTGAGACATAAGAAAAGAGTCAAACCCACGTGCGTGAGGGCATTGGGGATGACGGTTCATTTAGGTAGCAAATCCCACATTGATGTTACTTGAATTGAATCAAGTAGGATTGTACTTTCTAAAGCAAATTTTGGTTTCATTTATTAGAATATGTAGACATTGGTGATGGGCGAAGCACACAAGTTTACGTATTGTTCATCCTGGTGCTAACGAGAGGTGCCATGTCATTAAAACTTGTTTTGGTGTTCTTGAACGAAAAGGTACATGGCGGATTATGCGTACTAGCTTTCAACTAGTTCAAAGGTCAAAGCGTAGAATCAAAGGCCGTCTAGACTATTGCAATAGCCTAAGATTTTGGATGAAGGTGGGAAAATTCGTGTAGACTTCTTCATGACCAAGTAGTGGGAATGACTGATTCGGATCATTGACCATATCTACCCATTTCCTGACTATTAGTGACGGGTACAAGATAGAAACGCTGAATTTATGTTGATGAAATTATGGATAGAAATGGAGCATCTTTGTCGATTGTCTTCGATCGGGACAGTTGCTTCGTGCCATGATTCTGGCAGAGCATATAAAAGGTGCTGGGGAGGTGTTTGGACATGAATACAACTTATTACTCTAAATGGTCTAAGTCAGTGAACTACTAAGACGTCCCAAGATATGTTATGGCCTTGTATCATCAACTTTGGAAGTAGTTAGGATGATCACCTACTATTGGTTGAGTTCCCTTATGACAATACCTAACATTGTAGTATTATATTAGCACTATTCGAGCGCACTTTACAGATGTAAGTGTGTCGGTCACAGATATAATGGGCAGAAATCAGGTAAAGTTAGATGACTGAACCATTAATCATTCAAGAGACGAATGATTAGTGTTTTAGACGTAGGACAAAATAAAGGCAGCACAAGATCGTTGGATTTAGACTGACAATCACAGGAACCCTTGTTTTGGGCATGTTCTATGACGTTAGTTGATTTGATAATTAGATACGGTTAGGGACTGGTACACTATCAAGGTGTTAGCAGTGTGGTGGGTAGCTGCGGTAGACCCTATATATAACACTATTGATATGTTGAACGTGAAATCGGAATCCACACTGGATCTAGTTTTTGGTATTGGACAACGGTCATACTCTGGAGATATAAAAAAAATTAGGTTGTAAAACCTAAAACGCCATCTCAAGAGATTTGGTTCTTATAGCCAGTTCGCGAGCTGTTGCCTTGGAATGACATGGTTTATCTTGGCAGATGGAGCAAATTGCCACATAGATTGGCAAGTGTGGTTAAAACTACGGAACGGTTTTGAACTGTGATTTATTGGGTGACCCTAGGAATTTTAGCGGGCGATAAATTTCAATTTGCCTATGTACTAGTTTGGATTATGGCTAAGGAAGTTAAAACTTGGAGAGGCAGTGGAAATCCTTATCGTAAAGACTAGATGGAACTCAAAGCGCGAACCTAAATTTTATCTTCATGTGGGAAGTTTTATTAAGGACTATGTACTCCCCACCTGTTTGCGGGTAACATTGCAGTTGATAACACCAGTTGAATTTTGGGACGAAATTCTCTCAACTGGGAGATACTGTGACATCTGTCACCGACAGGTCCGTCAATTAACGTAACACTCGTTAACTCTCATTGTGCAATAACTTTGTCGCCTAATTAATTCGTTTTGACCTCAAAATTCTTGTCTCATTCATTTTGCACGTTGATTTTAATATTGTGTAAATTATAAATATTAGAATTAGTTACTAAAACTACAATTAATTTTATTATTAATATTAATAAAATTTTGTTATTATTAATATTATTATTATTATTATTATAATTAATAAGTTCAGGGTTTAAACTGTAATTTAACTAAACTTGAGGGAATAATTAATGAATAGTTGGGGGACTAAGTTGCAAAATTTGCAAATATATATGTTCAACCGTCGACCCCCCCCTCGCAATAACCCTTCTGCCGCCTCCCTTTCTCTCTCGTGATTCTCCGCCGCGCACCAGCAAATCAGCCTCGTTTGCTGCCGTGAGTCGCCGTCGATCGCCGTCGCCTCGTCATGTACTCGTTTCGAAGGTAACCGAGCGTTGTGAACTCCGTTTTGTTTTGTTTCGTTTTGTTTTATAGTCGTGATTGGTTCGGTTGAATCGGGCCCTTTCTTGGCTTCGTACGCAACTGTTGTGTGCGTGTATGTATATGGCTGTATGCGTGTATGTATATTTCGGGTGCGTGTATGTATATGGCTGTATGCGTGTATGTATATTTCCATATGCGTGTATGTATATTTCTCTATGCGTGTATGAAAATGAACATATATACATGTATGTATGACAGCCCGTAAGTATATATATATATATATATTGTATGTGTGCTGAATGTATATGTGTGTGTGTGTTTTTCTGGCTGCTGACCGAAGAGACCATACACGGCAGCCTTCGGCTGTTGTGTGTGCACCTGTGGCTTGCGTATATATGTGGTAGTGTGTGTAAGCATATATATATGTATTGTGTGCGTGGGTGTTGCCACAAGGAGCAAACACAGCATACGTGAATGTATGTGTGTGTTGGGATATATATATATATATTGCAGAATATATATGTATGTAAGGTGCGTGTACGGTGATGCTCGGTGTGCGTGCGGGCCGAGGAAGAGATCGAACGCAGCAGAGTTTAAGTGTGACCATGTGTATTTGAATGTGAGTGTTGTTTAGGTATATGTGAGAGTGAGAATGTATATGGTGAATATGTGTGTGGCCGAGAGGAATTAGAACAGCAACCTTCGGTTGTGTGTATGTGCTTGCTATATGTTTGTTGTGTACATATATATATGTATTGCTTATGTGCATTGGTGTGTATATATTTAGGACTTCATACATTATGTTTAGGTGGAATTTTAAGAGCAAACACAGCAGCTCAAGGTTGCTATGTACGTAGGCATCATGTGTTTAAAAGTGTATATATGTATGGTGTATGTGGCCGTGATATATGTATACATGTATATATGAATTGTGTGTGCATAAGTGCATTTATTATCTAAATTAGTGTGTATTCAATGTGAAATGTGTGTGTTTGCATTTTGAGTATTAGTGTGTGTAAGGTGTTGGAATTTATGTATATTATATATTGGGTATAAGAGTGTTAATATAAAAATGTACTAAGATGTACGTATATAATTGAGTATGTAATCTCATGGGTTGGGGTATATAGACAAATCCTTGTGTGTCAAGTCGTGTCGTAATATGTATGTAGGCACATTCCGTGTGCATGAATAAGTATGTATGTATTGAGTCGTGAGGATAGATATATGGATAGGTGTGTGTATTATATACTATGTACGAGTGTGTGTCTTGTATGTAAAATAATATATATATACATATACCTATGTTCCGCAATTATAACAAATAAAGAATATATATATATATTATATATATATATATATATATATATATATATTTATATATGCGTTTTGGGCATGTCGTGTCAGACCCGAACCGACCCGAACCGACCGAATGTACCTTTCTCTCGTTGAACGTTTTTTTAAGACTTTGATTACAATTAATAATAGGTGTTTGATCATGCGTCACTCTCATTTGTCGAAGCTTTGTTCATCTCTTTTCATATCGCATACAAGGTGAGTTTCATGGCCCCTTTTTAATATATTTTCTTGGGAGAAAAGCTTGCTCAAATGTTTTCTTCTGTGTCGTGTTATAAACAACTTGTGTGTGGTTTGGACCATAGGATTGAGTCTAGAGTTCTTACAAATGTGCTATCTGTACTTGGGCTGTATGTGGCCTGGACTGTCATGGAGAGGTATTATTAGTACTAACGGACTGACACCCCACCCTTGTTGTTGGTATGCTAGCTAAGACAAACTTGGCCTTGTGCGAGCCCTTGGGTGAATATAATCCGGTTGTGGACATGGGCATGACTATTGATTTGTATGGATTCTATGACTACTATGTTCTGTTACTCACACACTCTCTTTCTATTTTACATGAATACACGGCATGTCTTGTACTTTAAACCTGTGAACTCACCAACGTATGTTGACCTTTATGAGCATGTCTTTTCAGTTAATAATGCATAGGTGGAACGGATGCGGACTTAGATAGGACAGCTCTCTCGGGAGCATTAGAATATTTTGGACTTTTATTTGGTCTTATTTATTTATGGCACTTTTGGATCAATCATATCTGGATATTATGATGGTGTGCTTGTTGGATCTTGGACCATTTATTGTGTTTTGGACTATTTGGTTTTGTTGAAACTTTTGATGAACATATTTCATTTTGGTTATTCGTAATGGAGTGAATGATCTTGACACTTGTTCATATGTGTCGGGCGTCGTCATGACCTCTTTACGGAGAACGCCTTATAGTGATTCTCTTAGACCCTAATGTGTTATGACGATCCCGTCCGTCGCATCCTCGTGTTTCCGCTTCTAGCGGGGGTGTGACAGATTGGTATCAGAGCCATTGGTTATAGAGAATTAGGTGGATTATGTAGGGGTTTTAACATGTTTATCAAAGCTCATATAACTTAGTTTATATGAAACGCAGCGGATTTTAAATTTTAAAACATGTTCATAAGATAGTTGTTAAAACCGTTTAACAAAGAACCCCAAGCCATGGATCATTATATACAATGCATACAATAATAAGAAAATATGATGTAAAGATTACAACCTTTGAAGCTTCTCAAAGAAACGATTTCTAGAGGAGAATGAAGATGAAGATGTGGCTGAAACTTCAAAGTAGAATCTCTCAAGAGGCTATACCCCAAGCTTGTACAAACACCTTCTTGCTAGGTCCTTCAACACCAATGCAACGAACTCTCCTTTTGATGAATCCTTTCAGCCAAGAACTCTTCTTGAAGCTGAAAATTTTCTGCTCTTTGGCTCTTAGAAACCGAGAGAGAGAGAGGAGAGAACTAGTGTATGCAAGTGATAGGATCAATTAGAGCAATCTGTATCAATTATATGAACAATTCAAAGCAAAATACAATCTATTGTAATCAAATCATGCAAAATCAACAAAATTCATATTTCATTGATAGCAAAGATGATTACAAATGATAGAAAGCAGTTCTTTAAAAACATACAACTACTTCAATCTATACTACGTCTAAGCTATTTATACTGGAACCTAAGGAACTAAATTTACACAAAAAGTCCCTACACTAGTATAAAATACAAAATAGACACTAAACAATAAAGACTAAATGTTAATCTTTAAGGGACCTAACAATACTCCCCCTAAGATTTACATTGTCTTCAGTCTTCAGTTCAGCTCCATCCTTTCTTTTCTTCTTTTATCTTCAATCTTGTCTTTGTCTTCATCTTATCTTCTCTGCATCCTTTGACTTCTTCTTTTATCTTCACTCTTCTCTCTTCATTCTTCAATCTGCAAAGAAATCCTCAGGCTCTTCTTTTACTTTGAACATTGGCTTCTGCTTATACATTTCAATTCCTTCAATGCATTCTCAATCGCTGACTTGAATTTCTTTGCTAGAACAGCTTGCTCTGGTTTTGATTCATTGGTTTTTATATCTAACTGCTTCATTCTTTCCAACGTGTTCTTTGACAAACATGCTATATCAACATTGCATATAGCTCAATTGGAACTCCGCAGTCTTTTGTGTACAATTCAAGCACACTTTTCTTGATATTCTCATAAACTCAATATCTGGAATATCTTTCTTCACGATGTTTGCATAAGCAAGAGCCTTTCTCAATGAAATTTGCTCCATTGCAGCATTCATTACATTAATGATTGAGATAAAGTATTTCTTATCTTGTTCTGCAATTTCAGGAATCACCTTCTCAAACTTTTGTACAGCCAAGAATGAAATATAACTCGGGTGAAGTAATTTTAGTTCAAAAGTACCAAACAATGAAATCATATCCTCATCCCAGTTTGTGAGATTTCGACCAACTTCAACTCAAAAGTTGAGGTGTTATAGAATCATCTCAAAATTGGTTTTGTCTTTTGATTTCCTTCAATGACCTTCAATCCCGGTGAAGTTACTTTCTCGAAATACTTATCAGAAAATTCAATCATAAAATGTTCTTCTTCTATTTGTAAACCCCTTAACTTTTTGTTTTTCTTTAGCAAAGTAAAGTACTCCTTATCTTCCTGATCGCATCTTGTTTCAAGAAAGTTACTAGTCCTTGCTAATCCTCTTCTCAAGAGTTCTACAAACATTGATCCTCTTTTTGATTCAGTAGGATTTATCAAGTCAAGCTTACTTAACTCTTTCAGATCTTGCACTGGAAGTTTAATGATGCTCGAGTAGAAGTGATATACATCACACACAGCATTTACTAGTTTTATCAAAAATGCATCGAAAATCTCATCATACTTCCATGCTATGATTTTAACTTGATTTGTAAAATCTGGAGCAATCATTGCATTTAAAAGCTCAGCAACTAATTGTCCTCTCTGTAACACATTTCTCACTAGATCACCAGTTGATCTAGACTTATCAAAAATTTGAATTTGATCAGAAGAAGCTTTGTATACTTGTTTTTCTGTTGGAGGAAACATACTCATCAATTCTTTCCTTCATTCAAGCATACTAGATTTTTGAGCCATCTGTTTGATTTCTTGGGGTTTCAAGATCCGAGTTCTTTTTGTAATGTCTAAATACTGAGGATTATCAGTATCTAGAATGATCATTTTGTTCGATTGTTTTTCAGTCAATTGAAAGCTTTTTACTAAATTCCTCAAAGATTCTCCTTGTAATCTCTTCAATCTTTTCCATGGATAATTTCTAGCTTGCAACCATGATCGTAAAGCAGTTATGCTCATGTCTTCTGGATCTGGATGGTGCAGCTCAGAACTAGAAATTTCTTCAACGTTTATGCTCTCCTGTCTTCTATCCCATTCACCACGTTCCAAACTTATTTCATTTGGATCAACAGGTGCAGAAGACTCAGCAGCTATACACTTCTCATATTCATCGTTTATCTGAGAAACAGTTAGCCCATCTAAGAACACTCTGTTGTATTTCATTTTCACCAAGAAGTTATACCTTTCCTCAAAATCTGTTGGAATGTCATCAACTCCTTGATCATGCTCCAAAGGAAGATTTTCAAATTCTTCATTTATATCTTCATCATCAAGAACTTCATTATACCAATTATCATCAAATTCATCTTCCAAGTCTTCCAAAGCACCAATTTTATCTTGAGTACTTGGTTCTTGGCTTTCTTGAATTTCATCGACAATTAACTCTTCAGTTCTCTGAACCTTTGAAGATGATTCAGGTACAACTTCTACATCTATTTCATCTATTTTTCTCTTCCCTTTCTCCATTTCAGATATCTTCTCGACATCAATTGGAATATTTTCTGAAACGATCACTAATTCAGGATAATTGGGTTTTTCAGATTCTTTTAACTTTAAATTTTCTTTCAAACTTTCATTTTCTTCAGTCAATTTCTTGAATTTTTCTTCAAGAAGATCATAGTCTTTTATCATCACCTCAAAATTTTTAATAACATCTTCTTTGTCTTTAGCATAATTCACAATCTTTTCATCTTTGCTAAGACTTTCTTCTTTCAATTTCTCATTTTCTTTCTTTATCATCTCAATCTCAGCCTTTAGATCTGCAATCTCCTTTTCTTTTGCTTTATTTTCATCTTTTAATCTATCAAGTTCATCAACATCTACAATCTCATCAGTTTGAACTGCCACATGAGATGTCGAAACTGGTATATTTTGATCAATTTGAAAAGAATCAATGAATTCATAATCAAAAATTTGATTATCAACATTCATATCATGATCTGTCTCTGTTTGAGCCTCTGCCTCTTCATGCTCAATTTCATGATCAACTTCATCATGTTCACTTTCTTGATTATGAATTTCATCACCAACTATTTCTTCATCTTCATTTTGAGCTTCATTTTCATGCTCAGATATTGGTGGTTCATGACTTATATCTTGGTGAGTCTCAGCTACATCACCATCATCATCATCATTATTATCATCATCATCTTGATCATTATCATCTTGATCATTATCATCTTGATCATTATCATCTTGATCACCTTCCTCATCTTGATCATCTTCCTCTATAGGAAACTCATCTATTAGATCAGCAAGATCAATTGGTTCTCCCTCTAACAAATGATAATGCTCTAAAGTAATGTCAACTTCATCATTTGCTACATTTAACATGTAGTCAAACATAGGAACATTCTGAGCACCTGTTATCATTGTTAACTTTTTGTATGTCATTTTAGACATATTTTCTAATTCCAACCGATCTCCACCAAAACCATAAACATGTATGTCAGGATATTCCTCATTGATGATCATTTGGAGGAATCTTGGATACATCAAGTATTTGTGTCTTGTTCCTTTTTCTAAATTGAACACAAATCCATTAAGAATCCATCTTGACATGTTAAATCTTCGATTTGTGATTAGAGCAATAATAGGTGATGCAATGTCCACAGAAAATGAATTCCATCCCGCACTTCTTTTGGACAAGCAATGTTGAAAGACATAACATAAAAGTTTCCAGTGGTTATAGACTCTTGCTCTATGAAATTGCTGTTTAGGAAATTGGTCTGGATGACCCATAGCCATGAACGTTTCTCTGCATTCATCAAAAGTCAATTTACAGAGATCTTCAGGATCATTTGGACCTAGTCTTAGAGCATTTCTGATAGAAGATTCAGACACTTCAATCATTCTATCTCTGGTAATAAACCCTCTGAGAACTTTTCTGCCTTCATCACCTATTTCAACTCTGGCAGTATTCCAGAATTGTCTAATCAGTCTATCATAGATCACAGTTTTGTAGCACATTGCATATACATATTTTGTTCTGAGAAGAAATCTTATCATCTCTTCATAAGATAATTCATCTTGTACTTCTTCATCAAGCAATGCAGAAATATTATGCTTTGGTGCAAACTTTAACTGTGCCATCTGCAAAATTTAAATTCACATTATTAGACAATCTGTGTATTTGAAGCAAATGATTTAATATGAGTATAGAATATAATGATTTAAGATATTATAAACTGAAGTGTTAAAATTCATTTGAATTTTAAAATCAACTTGAAATTTAAATTTTAAGTGTAAACACTTAATTTTAATAAAAGATCAATTTTCAAAATTGATTTTGATTTAAAAATTACACTTTTGTTTATTTTATCTCATATCATTTTATTAAAAACTCTTAATTTCCTGAATTGATATTTTTTATCAATTTGAATTAATTTTTTTTTTACTTTTTTTTATTTATTTAAAAAAAATTCATGAATCTGTTCATCTTCTTCATCGGGTTCTTCATCTCCAGTTACTGTTCATCGAAGAACATCAACAGAGTATTCAATCAAATGTCAGATTAACACAAGTTTAACCTAATATCATGATCGAAATCACCAGATAAACAAGATTCAATCATCAATTTTGCACATTTGTTCGATTTGAAAGTTTAATCTGAAATTTTGAAGTGTTTAGGGTTAAACAACCGTACAGTAGTCGAATGCCTATCACACAATTTTCATTGAAACACGAAATCAGATGAATGATAATCATAAACTTACGTTTACAATCACAAAAACTCTATCAATAATCTGTGATTTGTGCTTGAAATGAACGAAGAATGAGGGTTTTTGATCGAAAGTTCGAGAGGTTGAGTGGTCAGAGGGTTTTACAAGGGTTTTGAAATTAGAATGAAATGAACAACAAAGTATGCTTTTTATACTAAGTAAAAAAATGTTAGCCGTATAAGCACTGTACAGTCGTTTAAGAACTGTTCAGTCATATTAGGTCAAAATTTTACCAAGTGTGAGACATATGAGCACTATTCAGTATGATACGGCTAGTCGTACGAGAACTGTTTGGTCGTATAAGGTCAGTCATATGACAACTATTCAGACATATAAAACTGTTCAGTCATATAAGAACTGTTCAGTAGTATAATGATGCTGAAATGTCTACAAACCAACTAATACACAACTGTTTGATCATACGACAACTGTTCAGCCATATAACAACTGTACATGCATTTTTGCACTTGTGTTTTTCAAATTTTCCACCTGCACACTGTTTAAACACATTAGTAATATTTCATACTAATATTTAAACAATATAACATATATTTATTTTTCCCTCAAATTTACACTTTTGACCCTCAAAAATGAACTTTTTACATTTTTTTACCCTCAAAATTAAACTTTTTACATTTTTGACCCTCAAAATTAAACTTTTTACATTTTCAACCTTCAAAGTTTAACTTTTTACATTTTGACCCTTCATCTTAGTTTCAAAATGAACAACCAAATATTTTCAAAATATTTGTCTTGATTTCAACTTTTCACAGAATCTTTTCCACTTTGCTAAAAATTATGAGTTCATTTTATCATAGATAACACAAACATGCTTTGAAATTAAAGCATCATCCTTTTAATTCAACATGATCATTTTGATTTTCTGAGATTTTCTGAGAATATTCTTATTGGTTTATTACTCCCCCTAAACTTTTAAGTTTCTCAAACTTAGAAGTTTACCAAGATATCATAAGAATATCACACTTAACATTGTTATATTGCCTGCACACAAGAAAACATGCATAAAATCAAAATTAAAGCAGAATGAAAATCTAATATTTACAATAGAATCATAGATTGCAGTGAGATCATATTAGATAAGATCAGAACATTAAAATAAAAAAATTATGTGGATAGTCATAGACAATGATTAAATCCTGTTCAAGTGTGTTCCAGGTCAGTGATATCACAGCAAAGGAGACACAAGATCTAAGGACAGCAAATGAGTGTTTTTGACACAAACTATCAGCTCACTTACTTTTTCAATTCTTGGATGAGTATGGTAGAGGTATATGACAAGATGTGACTCATACCAAGACAAAGAGGATCAACCATCATCAAGACATGCAAGAAAGCACATATTCTCAACTTATTACCTAACAAATATGCATAATCAGAGTTCATGTTACTGAATTTAATAGAGAATGATCATGGATAACCATTTGATCAACTCTAACCATCCTTTTGAATGGGTTGTGCACATTGGCATCTTTTGCATCAAAGGAGAATATCCAGGTCTGTAATGACTTACAACAGAGGATATCTCAGTACTTCAGGTCTATGATGACTCATAACAGAGAAGTAAATGATGCTTGTAACAGATCTCATGATTAGTCACATTACCATTAGGTGTGAGCAGGAGTAGCTTAACAAGCAGTCAATCTGATAAGCTAATACACTCAAATGTACTTAGATGAATACACAAACAAGCATAAGGATGTGGGTAATCACAAGAATTTACTTGTTCAGTATACTAGCATGATAGTGTCTACATAACAATTCCTGATCATGTCAGACTTTATTAGCGAGTGAAGTATGTAACTGATCTTACTAATGTACTATCATTTCTCACATAAGGCAAACACAGATTCATTCCTAAAATAATGAATGAAAAATGAAAAGCACTCTATTTTTGGATTTTTGATTTATAATTTTCTATTTGATTTTTTGAGTTTTCTAATTTTGTATTTGTTTTTTCTATAAAAAAAGCACACACACACAAACAATCAGGCAAATAACTATGAAAAGTTATCCTTATGAAAATATCAGATTTAGGAAAGTATTTGATCATGAAAAGATTCAAATTTGTAACCAGGTTTACACATGGTTAATAAGGCCAATTGACTCCACTAAATACTCAAACCTTCCTGGTAGAAAAGCTTTAGTAAATAGGTCTGCCAACTGTTTTTCAGTTGCTATTTGAATCAAAATGATTAAACCTTTTTCAGAATTATCTCTTAGAAAATGATATCAAATTTCGATATGTTTTGTTTTTGAGTGTTGAACTGGATTAGCTGTAATGAACATAGCAGCAGTGTTATCAATGAAATGGGTGTTTTAAGAAAATTGAACCCATAATCTAGCAGTTGGTTTTGCAAACCAAAGTATTTGAGAACATCCTGCTGATGCAGCTATGTACTCAGCTTCTGTAGTTGAGACAGAAACATTTGTTTGTTTCTTACATTGCCATGAAACTAATCAGGGTCCAAGAAACTGACAACCACCCGTTGTAGATTTTCTGTCTTGACAACATCCTCCATAATCACTATCTGTGTATCCATGTAACTCAAAATTACCTTCGTAAGGATACCAAATCCCTAAGCTGGTTTACCTTTGAGATACCTGAATATTCTTTTGATAGCAATTAAGTGAGATTCTTTCGGGTCTGATTGATACCTAGCACAAACACATACAGCATACATGATGTCTGGTCTTGATGCAGTAAGATACATCAATGAACCAATCATAGATCTGTATAATGTTTGGTCTACTAATTTCCTTTAGGATCAGGCTCAATCTTGGTGTTTACATTAGCTGGAGTTCTTATGGACTGACAATCATGCAGTTTAAATTTCTTCAAAAGTTTATCAACAAATTTCTCCTGATTGATAAAAATACCATCTGCAGATTGTTGAACTTGCAATCCAAGAAAGAAATTGATTTCTCCCATAGAACTCATTTGGAAACGAGATTTCATGATTTCTTCAAATTCATTGCACAGAGTTGGACTGGTAGAACCAAATATGATATCATCTACATACACTTGCACACATAAGAGATCATCATTATCCTTCTTTATGAATAAAGTAGGATCGATTTTTCCTCTTGTGTATCCATGTTGAATCAAGTGTTGAGATAATGTCTCATACCAAATTCTAGGAGCTTGATGTAGTCCATATAAGCTTTGCTAAGCTTATACACTCGATGTGGAAATTCTGCATCCTCAAAGCCCGGAGGTTGCTTCACATATACATCATCAGTGATTGGACCATACAAGAATGCACCTTTGACGTCCTTTGATACACCTTGAATTTCATGATGGCATAAGCCAGGAAAATACGAATAGATTCGAGTCTTGCAACTGGAGCAAATACTTCATCATAGTCAATTCCTTCTTCCGTGTGTATCCTTGTGCAACAAGTCTTGCTTTATTTCTTATTACAATGCCACGATCATCAGTTTTATTTCTGAACAACCATTTTGTGCCTATGGCATTTTCTCCTTCAGGTAATTCCACTAACTTCCACACTTCTTGTTTTCGAAATTGAAGAAGTTCTTCTTGCTAGCTTCAATCCAACCATTGTCCTATAATGCCTCGGTGACATTTTTAGGAACAATCTGAGAAAGAAAACAAGAGTATAAACAAACATTTGCATGTTTAGATTTACTCCTAGTAGTTCTTTCATTCAGAGGACCAATAATCTGTGATTTGGATGGTTCTTGTGAATACGAGATGTCGGAATCTCAGTTCCTTGAACATTAACATCCAGATTAGTTGGTTCAAATTGAGAGCTGTTGCAATAGGAAAAGAATGTGGAGTGAAATTTGGAATTTGAGTTGGTGAATTGAGAAAGTAATCCAAGTTACTATGATCAATTGCATCTTCAGAAATGGAAGATGTGCCTGACTCATGATGTCCAATTTCTGTACCACATTAGGAATAGGTTGTGATTCTTCTTGATCTGCTGAAACTGAATGATATCTGAGGCTGAAGCATCATGACATTGTCATTAATTGGATTGTTGAATCCTTGACAAATGAAAAAAATGGATAATCTGGGCGGCATCATATAGAATGTCTTGAAGAATGTTAGCATGCTTATGTTTTGTATATTTACAAGACAAAGAGTAATGGCACTTGTATGCCCCTTGGCGGCCGATTTATTTAAAACAAGGGTCCCACCCTTTTAAGTTTTAAACATAACTAACATATATTTACTTCTAGTTTATAAAGTTCAAAACTTATTTTTAAACTTATAAATTAAACACTCTTTTATTTGTTATCATTTAGTAACACTAAATAATGAAAACAAATAATATCTCATGAACAATTATTCACATCATAATGTTATTGCAAAAACAATATTTTAGAAATCCATTTTCTAAATTGGTGTCATTATTTATTTTTATATCTTATCAACAAATAAATTATCTTTGATGTTTGTTAAGCTTGTTATTGGGTATGACCCGACTTGGATCATATCACACTAGCACATCA